>JAWDJE010000003.1:338589159-339822909 GCA_035047345.1 Bradypodion ventrale
ATATCACGGAGCCCCAGATCTGGTCAGCTGGGAATTGTTTGAGCTGTGGCGATGACATCACAATCCCCCCTGCTTGGCTTTTTCCCTTGCTTTTTCTCCTGTCAGTGAGGGCATCCCTTTTGTGGATTGATTTAGGGGGCATACCCCTCCCTATGGGGCTTGACACCCCCGCAGTGACCGTCTCTTTGGGCCAAGGTACGTATGTGCCGAGTTTCAGCGTGATCGGTGCAGGGGTGTGGATTTGTATAAGGAACATACAGCACCAGACCTTGATTTTAGTTATATAGAATATAGATAGATAGAAGAAGAAGTGGACATTTGGACAATTCCAAGTTTGAGTATTTTCATTATTGTTGTTGTTGTTGTTAAAAAATTAAAATTGGGGGTTAGGTGTGGCTGACCCATAGGTGTTGAGAGCAAAAATTTGCTTCCCAGCCCAACCACTGAAGTTGCCCACCCATGGTTCAACAGAAATGTAGTGTCTCTTATATACAGTATGTCTCACAAGTTAGGAACCTCGTCAAATTATTTAGCAATGAGAAGGAACTTGCTTTATTTCCAGTTTTTTAACCAGCTGGAGAGCCTAGGCATATATGCATTCTAAAAGAGATGCTTGTAAAAACTAAGATAAAAATACATGGGGGGAAATGGTAATGTAAAATGGTAACTTAAGCAAGCATGATGTATACAATAAAATGTGTTGTAGAAACACATTGTGCCCAGTATATATAGCAGAAAGACCTACTCTAAACAACCAAAACAATAATAGAGCTTGAAAGAGGCCTATAAATAGCTATGGGGCCAATCTAATGAAGTGTAGCAGTAAAAAAATCCCTGCATATTTAATTGTATCACTTCCCTCCACTGTCAGCATGTAGCTAAAGTGGATTTGAAATTGACTGTGCAGTTGTCTGCACACTCAAATGAGTGCCAAGACATGTGAAAGATGACCAACAAAATACAAAAACTGCTTCTACACAATTGCCTTTTATAAGGTGGTATTTTTCAGTAGGATTTTAGTCTATGCTTTCCACATTTAAGGATTTCAACTCCATCTAGTGTGATCAGAAAAATAATACTGTACTATGTTTAAATAAAGGTAATGGTCGCACTTGCTTGAAAGCCAGTCATATCCGACTCTAGGGTTCAGTGGTCATCTCTGTTTATAACCAAAGAGCCAGCGCTGTCTATGTTTGCAGATGTTTCTGTGGACATGTGGCAGGCATGACTAGACACTGAAATGCTATTTACCTTTCCACCAAAGTGGTACCTCTTTATCTATGTGCAATTTCTTGCTTTCAAACTACTAGTACTGAACCATTCTCATTCAGTAATTCCTGGAATAAAAGCATGAGACATGAAAATATATAAAGAGCCAAAAACCAAGGAACAAAGACCTAAGTAAAGAATTAAGAACTCTCTCTTCCTTTTTTAGAGTGGGTGGGATGGATGGGTGGGATAAGGGGTTTTTTTAAGTGGGTGGGATATGGGGTTTTTAAAGTGTTTTTATATGTTTTTAGAATTTGTTGTAATGCCGCCCTGAGTCGGGTTCTGCCTGAGTGGGCGGCATATATATAAATACGACTAAGTAAAATAAAATAAAATAAATAAAAGTCAACCAATGCCAGTCTTTCAACCAAATCATGTTAAACCATCTAGTTTGGCAAGAGTCAGACCAAAGACTAGAAAATGTTGGCCATTGACAATGCTGATTCTGGAATTCTGGGAGCTCAAGTGCAAATAAAATAAAATAAAAAATAAAAATATTTTATACTTGTGTCTAGAACTGCTGGCTTGCCGGCCTTCCAGCTTACAAGGTGAGCTTTTTAACCACTGCCACCGTAGCCCCTAGGAATCAGTACTAAGTAGAGTGATCTACCACCTTGACTCAGATATAGTAAGACAATAGGATCAATGAATCATTTTCTGTTAAAATCTAAGTTCTGTTGTTGCAGCTTTTTGCTAGATTTCAGAATCAATTGCATCAGTACTGATTTCCATTCACTGGCAAACATTACAAATTGTATATTTTGAATTAAATTATCCTAAAAAGCTATAGCCTGAGGGTGCTCATTTATTACTGGTATGCAGCTCTATTTTTGTTTATTAAATGAGATTCTGAGAGCTTCTGTTTTGAGCATAATCGCCTCAAGGTATTTGCAGAGTACAAGCCTGCATGATTAAATCATTGCAGAATGTCATCTTCTTCCTAGAACACAGGGCTGAGAACATTAGTAGGACATTTCGTGTATCCAAGTGCTTTTCTTGACATGCATCAGTTTTCCTATGAACCGGGGGGGGGGGGGGAAGAGAGAGAACCAAAAGAGTTTGAATTACATAGTTAAATCATTCCAGCCTTTTTTTCCTGGTAGCCTAATATTCCTCCATGTATGATCTAAAATATATTATTGTTTATTGCATACTTAAACCTTCACTCCACTGTCTAATCCCAGAGTCTATCACGGTGACTTCACAAGGCTTTTCTGAGGACAAACTGAAGAAAAGGAGAGCCATCACCTTTAGTTCATTAATAGAATGCAAGTGTAACAAAAAACAACAGCAAAAGCATCACTAGCAATGACAGAAAATAATAATCACAGAAAGGTTAAAAGCCTTCTGAGTGTAAGAATCCCAACATCTCACCATACTATATGCCCATGATGTCGAACCTTGGCACTCCAGATGTTCTTGGACTTCAATTCCCAGAAGCCCCCGTGAATCCACATGAATGGGTTTACTGAGATTCATCCGGCCCACACCGCCCTCATCGCTCCTGAAAGCAGAAGTAAAACGCACCCATACGCAGGAGCGACAAGGGCGGCGTGGGCCGGATGTATCTCAGTAAACCCAATCGTGTGGATTCACAGGGGCTTCTGGGAATTGAAGTCCAAGAACATCTGGAGTGCTAAGGTTCGACATCACAGCTATATGCTGATGCTAGAAATGGGTGACTGAAATTGAGTAATTACACAAGTAATTGAGGTCATATGTCTGTAACATCACTTGGTAGTGAATGTGGTTGGAAGGAGGCTCTTGCTTATAGTCTTGCCAGAGCATCTGGTTGGCCACTGTAGAATAAAATGTGAACCAGAAAGACTTTTAGTTTGACACCAATTGAACCCAGATGTTCTTCTGTTCTTACATCACAGATGTCACCGTCTTTGAGAAGTTTTTCCAGAGGTCTTCCTATCACCCACACCCTTCAAATTATTACTTTAGTGCTACTGATACCACTTTTGAAATCTAACAACTGTAATTACTGGAGAAGGCAGAAGCTGAAACATTTAACTTAATCATGGCAAGCTTAAATGATGATAATGAAGTTACCATTCCATTGACTGACTGTTGTGTTCTGTAAAGCTGTACCTTTAACAATGTACCTAGCCATGTGGTAACAATGTAACCTTTCTGTGTGCAACATTATAACCTCCAGCTGTATCACTGTAACCCTTATAAGAGGACGCGAGCTAGTGACCACTAGATGGCAATAGCGAGCGTCCAGCTCTCATGGCCCAGATTCACCCTTGATCAGCAGCGCGGGAAGATTCCCGCCACCTCCTCACCTGGACAAGAAGGGCGTGACCTTCTATGGCGTCACGCAGGCAGCAACCAATAGACTGTCAACGAGCCACATTCAAATGTATAGCCACTGTATATATTGAGCTACCCATCCGCCATTACCACATGTTCCTCCGGATCATCATGCAATAAACCTGTGTTAAGCCAACCTTTCGGCTGTTTCATTGTCTTTGGTGCCTCACACTAAATTGGCGATGAGGATGGGATAATGGCTGCCCACGGGACCAAGACATGCACCGGTTTCGAAATCAAGAAACCGGGAGACTGGGAGATCTTCGAAATGGACTTCCAGGGAGCACTGGTCGAATCCGAAGTCACGGATGAGGCAAAGAAAAGGGCCATCTTCACCAGGATGCTCGGACAAGAAACCAAAAGAACCTTGGTGGACCTGATCGCACCGAAGAGGGTGAGCGAATTCAAGGCCAAAGAGCTCCTACAGATGCTGCGCGAATACTTCCGGCCCTCGACGGCGATGTTCCCCGCTCGGAACGCGTTCTGGAGGCGAGTCCAAGCGCCCGAGGAGACGGTCGCCGCCTTCGTGGCGGCCCTGCGACTGGCTGCCGGCCCATGCAAATGGGAGAACGCAGAAGTCACCCTCAGGGACTGCATGCTATGCGGCCTGAACGACGCCGAGACTCAGCGCACGTTGATGAATCAGGAGCCACCCCCCACGTTGCAGGAGGTCCTGAAAGCGGCACAGGCCGCGGAAGCCACAAAGGCTGGGGTGCAAGAGCTCCAGGACTGGCGGCCGAAGACGGGCAAGGCAGAGACTTCGGTGCATGCAGCCCGGCGAACTTCGAAATCGTCCGCAGAGAGCAGCGACGACGAGGACGTCCGGAGGGTCCGGAAAGAAGGCCGGCGGTGCGATGGCTGTGGAGCGGCCCACGACCGCGCCAAATGCCCGTTCAGAAAGGCCGAGTGTCACAACTGCGGCCGCCGCGGGCACATCGCCAAGGTATGCAGAAAGAGGCGCGAGGCCCGGAGGAGCTCGACAGACTGTTCGGCGGGACAAGACCGCTCGACGAGACCCAAAGACGGCGCCCAGGCCACGAGAAAGAGGGACGGCATGGGCCGCATCTCCGACGGCAGCGAGGACGACGCCCCAGTATTCAGCGTGTCCGCGGGGCACCCCCGTTACTTTGTTGAGGTACTAGTGCAAGGGGTCCCCATTAGGATGGAAATTGACTCGGGTTCCTCATATTCAATTATTTCCCAGAGGGAGTTTTTGAGAATTGCCCCCCACATGCGACCCAAGCTCAAAGCGTTGAGGTCCACGCTACGGGACGTGCAAGGGAACAGTATTCCAGTGTTGGGGGTTGGAGAATTTCAGGTCAAATTTAAGAAGCACGCCGCGTCTCTCTCCCTAGTCGTGCTTAAAGGGGGGAATTGCAGCCTCCTCGGGACTCAATGGTTTCAGCCCCTGGGTTTGTTCATTGGGGGGGTGCACGCCGTTGGGACTGACCCGGTACAGGAGGTGTGCAACGCGCACCCCGAAGTTTTCAAAAAAGGACTGGGGAAATTCAAGGGGCCCCCAGTGACATTCGACCTAGACCCGGAGGTCCGTCCAATACGACTCAAACCGCGCCGGGTGCCGTTTGCACTCAAGGACAAAATAGAGGCGGAACTGGACAAATTGGTGGGCCAGGGGATCCTTGTTCCTGTTGATTCTGCGGAGTGGGAAACTCCAATTGTAACAGCTCTAAAGGCCAACGGGGAGGTCCGCATATGCGCCGATTACAAGTGCACCATCAACAAGGCGATCCGCCCTAATGCGTATCCGGTGCCGGTAGTCAGCCATCTGCTGGCCAGGTTGCACGGGGGGAAGTGTTTCGCTAAGCTCGACTTGGCACAGGCCTACCAGCAGCTTTCGGTGTCCCCTGCCGCAGCTGCTGCACAGACCATAGTCACCCATAAGGGGGCGTTCCAGGTGACGCGCCTTCAATTCGGCGTAAATTCAGCGCCTGGAATTTTCCAGTCACTCGTGGAACGCCTCCTGAAGGGGCTAGAGGGGTTTTGCCTTATTTTGATGACGTGTTGATAACGGGGGGGGGGGGAGTCGGGCTGAATTGGCCAAGAGATTGGGAAAGGTTCTGGCAATATTCGAAAAAGCGGGGTTGAGACTGCGAAAAGACAAATGCGTCTTCTTCGCGACCGAGGTTGAGTTCCTAGGGTTTCGTGTGACTCCTGAGGGAATAAAACCATCCAAATCTAAGGTAGCCGCCATCAAGAAGGCCCCTCACCCCACCTCCAAGCACGAGCTGCAGTCATTCCTAGGGCTGCTTAACTTTTACCACTCCTTCCTCCCCCGCAAGGCAGCAGTGGCTGAACCGCTACACAAACTGCTGAAGAAGGACGAGGCATGGAAGTGGGGCGACGACCAAGAGAGGGCATTTAGTGAGCTAAAACATCTCCTGGCGTCTGATGCCATACTGACCCATTTCAACCCCAAACGCCCGGTGGTCCTGATCTGCGATGCATCCCCAGTGGGGGTGGGGGCGGTGCTGTGCCACGTGCTGGAAAACGGAAGGGAGGCCCCGATAGCATTCTACTCCAGGTCCCTGTCCCAAGCGGAGAGAAATTACGCACAGACGGACAGGGAAGCGCTAGCGATAATTGCGGGGACGAAAAAATTTCACGATTTTCTGTATGGCCGCCCTTTCACTATCGTGACTGACCACAAACCCCTGCTAGGCATTTTTACCGCAGATAAGCCCACGCCACAGATCCTGTCCCCGAGGATGCTTAGGTGGGCCATTTTCCTCAACGCGTATCAGCACGCGTTGGTGTACAGGCCCAGGAGGGAAATCAGCCATGCGGACGCCCTGTCGAGATCCCCCCTTCCCCAGGATAGCAGCCACGTGGGCGGGGAGGAGCCAGACCACCAGGTACTGATGATAGAGGTCTTAGATTCACCCCCAATATTGCCCGCCGACATCGCCAAAGCGACCGGCAAGGACAATACCCTGGCGAAGGTTAGCTCCTGGGTGCAGAAAGGGTGGCCCGCGTCTTCCCCGGCAGCGGAATTCGATCCGTTTTTTCGGAAAAAGCTAGAGTTGTCCCTGGAGAGGGGGTGCCTTCTGTGGGGCCAGCGGGTAGTGATCCCTACGCCCCTACGACCGTGGGTGCTCAAACTGCTGCACGTCAGCCACCCCGGGATTGTACGCTCCAAGGCCCTGGCCCGGAGCTATTTTTGGTGGCCCCAGTTAGACGCCGACATCGAGCACATGGTCGGCACTTGTGAGAGTTGCCAATGCTCCAGACCAGAGGAGGCCCGTCTTCCCCACAGGGAGTGGGACGCGGCTAAGGGGCCGTGGTCCCGGATACACATAGATTTCGCGGGCCCGTTCCGAGGAACTCTGTTTCTCCTTGTTGTGGACGCTTTCTCCAAGTGGTTGGAGGTCATCCCAGTCACGAGCACCTCCTCGGCCGCGACAATAAAGCATTTGCGGAGAATTTTTTCCACGTTCGGCATACCCGACACTCTAATTAGCGATAACGCTAGTTGCTTCACGTCCGCTGAGTTCAGGGCATTCACAGAGATTAACGCCATCCGGCACATCACCTCCGCCCCTTTCCATCCGGCCACCAATGGCCAAGTGGAGCGCCTCGTCCGCACCACGAAGGACGCGCTGCGGCGCATGGGCCCCGGGGACCTCAACCTGCAAGTGTGTCAGTTTCTGCTAGGATACAGGGTGACCCCGTTGGCGTCAGGATACTCCCCCGCGGAGCTCTTAATGCGCAGGAAACTGACCACCATCCTCACTAGGCTAGACCCCACGAGAGTAGAAGACAAGGGGAGGAACATCGGGCTAGAGGCCACAAAGAGTTTCAGCGTAGGCGCCCCTGTGCATTGCAGGAACTACGCCAGCGCGGGCCCAGCCTGGGTACCGGGCGTTGTCGTGGAGCAAACCGGCCCCGTTTCGTACCGCGTGGAGACCAGCACAGGTCTACTGTGGAGGCGGCACGCGGACCAGCTCCGGCGCAGGGTCCCCGATGAGCAGGGCATGGACCGAAAGGAACAAAACTCAGCGTTAGGGTTCTCCCCCACCCGTTTAGCCCAAGGGGGAGGGGAAGGGGGCCGCGGGTCCCCACCAAGGGGGGAGGAAAGGGAATCTGTCCTCGTAGATATCCTGCGGGATCTTTCGGCGGAGGAGGAACCCGACCTCATACATACCTCGCGGAATACCCCCACAAATACGGATACCCCAACTGAGTTAGGATTTGATTTTCAGAACCGGGGGAGTTTTTCGGAGTGGTCCCCCAGCCGTCCAAGCGAGAAGAGGGGTTTTTCGTTAGCCCCGAGCGCCCCCGGTCTGCCCACAATGGAGTTTTTCCCTTCCCCTAAAGCCGCCAAGCCACGGCAAGCCGCTAACAAGTCTCCCTCTCCCGTTACAGGACAAGGGACCAGGGAACGAAGAAGCGGTAGCGCCCCCGGGGCAGGTCAGCCTACATCACGGCCCAAACGTACTTGCAATAAGCCATCTTGGCTGAGAGACTTCGTCTCATCCTAGGGGGGAGGGATGTTGTGTTCTGTAAAGCTGTACCTTTAACAATGTACCTAGCCATGTGGTAACAATGTAACCTTTCTGTGTGCAACATTATAACCTCCAGCTGTATCACTGTAACCCTTATAAGAGGACGCGAGCTAGTGACCACTAGATGGCAATAGCGAGCGTCCAGCTCTCATGGCCCAGATTCACCCTTGATCAGCAGCGCGGGAAGATTCCCGCCACCTCCTCACCTGGACAAGAAGGGCGTGACCTTCTATGGCGTCACACAGGCAGCAACCAATAGACTGTCAACGAGCCACATTCAAATGTATAGCCACTGTATATATTGAGCTACCCATCCGCCATTACCACATGTTCCTCCGGATCATCATGCAATAAACCTGTGTTAAGCCAACCTTTCGGCTGTTTCATTGTCTTTGGTCCCTCACACTAAACTGACTGTACTCTGAAGCATCTAGAGGTCAGCTGAATAAGCAAGACGTCGTTGTTTCTCAAAGCATTTACTACAGCAATGCCAGCAACATTTTGTAAATTCAAATAATGTATGTTTAAGAATTCTTTATGCATTAATGGAATAAATGAGAGCCAGTATGGTGTAATGTATTTTGGACTAGAAAGGTGGTTCCCAACCTTTGTTTTTTGGACTTCGATTCCCAGAAGCCTAAGTCAAAGCACTAATCAGCTAATGTACTGGGAATTGAAGTACCCCTGTGGGGCGTGGGCACCACATTGGGAACCACTGGATTAGAACCCACGAAGCCACAGTTTAAACTGCTGCTCAGCTTTGGAGACTCACTGGAAGATGGCAATATTAAACTTCTCCTGGAACATCTTACATATGTTGCTCAGAAGCAGATTTGACAGCACATAACAATGACTTAGTCGGGTTCTTCCTGAGTGGGCAGCATATATAAATATGACTATTAAATTAAATTAAATGCTGCAATAAATTAATTCCCTTATAAAGCATTTTTAAATACAGTAAGAACTATGCATTTTTATGGGACAAAGGGACTAATTAGCATCTATCCCAGCCCCAATTATTCCATTAAAGGGTTTATTTATTTGTTCTGTTTCATGATTCATGTGAACAAATGGCTACTGACCATATACATATTCAGGCTCTTGAGTAAGAAACAATTTGGAAGCTACGCCAACAATTCTGTCAAGCAGACTCTTGGTTTATATTTTTAAAAAGCCAGAACCTTGTTATTAGAAGAAGAATATAGGGCGTATCAATGCTGTCACTACATTGAGAGAGGCCCTTTGGAATAGATTTCTCTCAATCTGGCTCATTGTGTCGTGGTCACAAACTTGAGAGAGTCATACAGCCAGCTTCTCTTACATTTCACATTTAAAATAATTTTCCTTATCAACAATTATTGCAAAAAAAGGTGAAATATCAATAGTCTGTATTATACAAATATGAGAAACAACAGGGAAAGCAAAGTATATGGGGCAATATGTTACCTCCTGTCTTCTGACTGGCATGTAACCCATTTGTAACTACCAGAAAATAAGGCAGGTTTGCATGCGACTTTTGAAATTAATGAATACATTATTGCATAAAATTTTCCATTCTGGAGCCCTGATTAATTTTAAAATCTATTTTTAATTATTCACTTAACTTCTGTACCACTTTTTCTACAGCAAATCTCCTAGGACAGTGATGGAAAAGTTTTTAGAGACTGAGTGCACAAACTGCAACCCAAAACCCACTTATTTATCGCAAAGTGCCAACACAGCAACAGGGGAGGAAGGAAACGCTCCCATTGGGCTGCTGGACAGAGGGGTGTGGTGAACTCTGTGCTGGGGGAGGGAGGAAGCACTCCCATTGGGCTGCTGGACAGAGGGTTGGGGCAAACCCTTTGCTGGGGTGACTGCACGGATGCCCACAGAGAGGGCTCAGAGTGTCACCTCTGGCACACGTGCCATAGGTTCACCACCATTGTCCTAGGATTCTTTTTTCCAACTTCATCCTTAGAACATTCCTAGAAAAATGGAACTGACTGACCCAAGGCAACTCACAGTGTTTCATGGATTAGTGGAAATCTGAACCCTGGTCTGAATCCTAACTACTAGACTGAATTTGTATTGTAACCAAGTTACCACATTGGCTGTTGAGGTTTCAGGTGTGCGAAATCTTTGTAGTATCTTATCTCTGCAGCAGTTAGCATGTTCTACATATTTCCTCTCATTCACAGAGTTCTATATGGAGTCCGTATGTTTCTGGAGAATGTTTTCACATCAGATATAGCATCTGTCATCACATATTAGAACACGGGTTCACAACCTATGGGTTGAAGGCTGAACCTGGCCCCCAACGGCATTCCATCCGGCCAGTGGTGGGCTCTGAAAAAATTACTACCACACTGTGGGCGTGGCGTGGCGGGCATGGCCAGGGAGAAAGCACTGCATTGCACCTGGATTAGGACTACTTTATTTCAAAATTTGGATGGGCAGGGCTAGCCAGAACTTCAGCTACCGGTTCTGGCGAACTGATGCAAACCTCCTGATGCCCACCACTGCACCCAGCCCACAGTGACGATCCCAGAAGTGGAAGCAGGTGCATTTACAACAGTTGTAAATGCACCCGTGCATGCACAAACATGCCCAAATGCACAAACACACCCACTGCAGTTTGCAGCAGTGTTTACGATGGAGGGAAACCACATGTCTGGACCACTCAGCTGTCTGAGGGTGAGTGGTCCGGCCCATGGTGTGAAAACCTTGAGAACACCTGTATTAGAACAAAAGGAGAGCTCTGTCTCTCTCACACAAACATAATGCCTGTTAGGATCTAGTAATTTGACTTCTAGTCTTTATGTACTTGCCTCTCAAATAATCTCTCAAAAATATATGAGGGACTAATAGTCATATGTAGTTTTTTTTTATCTTTTGGCTTGTAAAGAGGTTTTCAGTTTACAGCATACACAACTGTGCTATGTGCTTTCCTTTAAAAATACTATTAAAGGAGTTCAATTATTCTTTATGGGAAGTCAAAGCTGCTGTCTGCAATACCAACGATATTGTATACTGACAGTTAGTTTTCCCAGGCAAAGGCAATAGGGAAGTACAGTGGTACCTCATATGATTTTATTCCGTTCCATGGGGCTTGTTGTTGTATGAAACAATTGCTATACGATACATGCATCATATAGCGATTTTCCCTATGGGATGCATCGTACAATGATTTTTTTTGCTAAGTGGTTTTTCCCATTGAAAATTGTACGATTTTTTTCCATAGGGAAAATTGTTATGCAGGACATCTTTCCCCCCCAAAAAACTAATTGTTATGCAATTTTGTTGCTATACAGGGCGATTGTTGTATGAGGTTCCACTGTACTTAGGGACAGATGTTCAATCAAAAAGATGAGCAGAAAGACTCATAAATGAAGCACAACGAGTGCTCCATATTTCGAAGCGAAGAACTATCTAAAAAGGGGGGGTTGGTGGCTGTCGCAAGATCATTAAATCCAGAATATAACATTATCCAAAGTAGAGCTAGTCTTTTTGCCCTGAGGGAGAAAGCAAAGCAGCTGCAAAAGCCAATGATTTAGAGAAAAGAAGAAGCTTAAAGCAAACAACATCTGCTCTAAATCCTTCAGGATTTTCTGTTTCTATCAAATCCCAGACTTCTTATAAGGGGCAATATCAGATTAAGGAGGCACACGAAAAGATCTTGTCAAACATTAAGAACACCTCCTAAAGATTGAGGACACCTGGGAAACTTTGAAGTATGCAAGTAGTTGTTGTCCACAGAGCGCTTCATAGTAATGGCTGGGAGGATATCTGTTCCATACCATATAAATAGCATTATTGCTCATTATACCAGTTTGAATCAGTAACTTGTCATTGTATAGAAAATTTGGTATATAATGAGACAGATAGATCTATCCTACTCTGTTGTCTATAGATTAGTAAATGTAAAGATCACTCTTGCTCAAAAGCCAGTCGTATCCGACTAGGGTTCGGTGCTCATCTCCGTGTATAGCCAAGGAGCCAGCACTATATGCATCTGCAGATGTTTCAATGGACATGCCTAGACACCGGAGTGCATGGAACACTTTACCTTCCCACCAAAGTGGTACCTATTTATCTACTTGCAATTTCTTGCTTTCAAACTGTTAGGTTGGCAGTTCGAAAGCATAGATTAGAATATAATTAAAATGGTTTAACACCAAGTTTAAGTCCCATAACTTTCTATTGGAACATTAGTTGCAACCCGGGTTTGGAAGGATGGGAAGGGACTGTCTTGGGGTATATTTTTATCATATTGTATGCTGTTTTGGCAGTCTATATGTATTATAGTTGTTTTATAACATGTTTAATATGTCTCTGCTACTGTACTGTATTGTGTGAGGACTGAACATTGTATTTCAGGGACCTTTTTTACTTTTATTGTCATATTGATTGTATAGATTATCTTGTAACTATTGGATTGCTATTGCTGCTGCTGCTTGTTAGATTTTGTATTTTGTATCACGTATATTATTGCTGTGAACTGCCTTGAGTTGCCCGCTGGGTAAGAAAGGCGGTATAGAAATAAAACTTCAATCAATCAATCAATCAACTACAATACCAAACCTCTACTTTGTCCCACTTTTACAATCTTCACTGCATATCATTTTCATGTAGTTTTTTGTATTTTGTTTTTTACAACTAGAAGTCTTGGTTGGAAGATCATTATCTGCACACATAATGGGATATGAGCCTTACTAAAACACAGTATCAAAAAGTCCACTGTATGTTTCCAGCAATTAGAGATATGGTACATAAATGGTCCAACACTACATAGTCAGACAAGTTTTGAAAACAGGATGTTCTTGTTTCTAACGATTCAACTTTATAGCCTGTGAAGTCTCTTCACAATAGTAGGCTGTGTTCAGTAGAACTGCGAGCAAGGCCACATCTCCTTTAACATGTAAGACTGGAAAACTTCTCACATTCTTCATAGCTACAATGGAATGCAAGCTGTATTTACTCAAGCCTCAAGGGAAGGGTTTCAACATTGTTAAGTTGCTCTAAAAGATTCAAGCTCAAATTTGTTACACATTTAGCCCAAGGTTCCCTAATTTCTTTTAAAATCTGGAAGGATTTTGCAGCTCTCTCATGATGCAAATTCTGCTTCATAGCAGCAGCCAGCAGACCAGCTCAGAACAAGCCTTGCCACATGTTGAGGTCTAACAAATCCTTGCCTTGACTTATTGACAATTTCATTTTCCAGAGGATGGGGAAAGTGGCAAGGTGATTAAGTATCCTGAACCTGGTCCACATCAAAAGGGGACAACTGGTCTAGTGGATGCAAGTACGTAGTAAGAACCCTATGGGGGAGTTACTATGTCCTACTGAGATTTGTTATACTGAAGCAAATGAAAGCTGAACATAATCACACACATTTTGCACAAAATCCCTCATAAAATTCTAGAATCAGAAACATTAAGAAGGAGGGAAATGCATGGTCAATAGGAGCTTGTTAAAGGTGTGACATTGAAGCCACACTCATAAATATTTCAATTAGGAGATGAAGGAGATCTTTGAAGTGCTGAAATTTCAAAGATGCATCTATAGGAAACAGAGGAGAGGATAAGTTCAGAATGAACTCAGGCTTATGAAAGATGTTAAGAACAATAAAACGGCTTTACTATGTATGGAGCAACAAGAATAAGGAAGCACTAAGGTCATTGGGTTGGGTGACAGAGAGACAGTGGAACTGCTTCACGCTTACTTTGCCTGCAACATCTCCTCCCAAAAGGAAAACACTGCTCAGTTTGACAAAAATAGGAAAAATGCTGCAGTGAGGTAACTGCTAGCTAATAGAGCAGGGATTCTCAACCTGCAGCCCACGGGCTGGATGCGGCCCACAGAACAATTTCATGTGCCTCCACCACACCAGGAAGTGTCATGTGGTGGAGGAAATGAGAGGCTGCTTCTGTGGGAGGGGGAGACCAAGGGGGTCTTCAAGGCAGCAGGTCTGCTGCGGTGGGTGGGCAAGCAGCCCAATGGGTTCATGACAGGGAAGAGGCTCCACCCCAGTCCCTGACTCCCCCAGAGGAAGCCCTGAAGTGGCCTAGAGGTGTCCCCTTCCTCCCTCCTTTCAAACCCCCCCACACACACACACACACACACAACAGGAGTGTATGGTCTACAAGAATAGGACCTTGGTGGGGTTCTGTATTTAATAATTCTTGAAGAGCTTAGGGAACATAGAGAAGCACTCATAGAAGCCAATTTGAGAAGATCTTAAGGACAAGGTGCTGATAAGATGGCTGAGTGAATAGATCTGATTTGTTTGATTCCTGATGTATGATGTAACACAACATCCTGTTGTGTCCTAAATCTTTCTCATACAAATTTAAGTAGTTACCAGAGTTGTTGAGAATATATTGCTTACATTTGACAACTATTTTTGTATGTGCCTTTATCTGCTAGATTGTAAAATAGCATTGCAGTAAAACTCTTTCTGGTAGTTAAGTAAATTAAATTAATTCTTCTAACAATCTCCTTATTTCCAGAACTTGGCAATATAAAATCAAGCCAGTAAAATTCTATGAACATGCATTAATGTTTGTATTCATCATTTGGAAGGAAAATTGTATTAATTCTTTGGAGAAAGTCCAATATAAGAATGCCCATGCAACTTAGTAGACTTCTCTTCTGAATATTATGAGTACAATTTGATAGGTTAGAAGTATTTCATTTCATTTTATTTATTAGACTTTTATGCTGCCCTACTTGCCGAAGCGACTCAGAGTGGCTAACATACCATAGGGCAACATATATTACAATGTTACAATATAAAATATAAATCCAACAGCATAATATAAATATATCAATGTAATGCAATGCAATCAATAAATCTAACATAAAAATGAAAATACAATACAAGGAAGGGCCAAAGAATGGTGGTGGCAAGGTTCACCAAACCGGCGCCGGCGGTGGCAGAGTTCGTATAGCCGGCCAGCCGGCAGCACAGTAATTCCTCCTTCCCTCAGCCGGGCTGGCTGAGGGAAACCGGCAGTGGTGGCAGTGGTGGCAGCAGCAGCAGCGGCGCAGTTCTTATAGCTGGCTGGCCGCACAGCTGTTCCTCCTTCCCTCAGCCAGGCTGGCTGAGGGAAACCGTAGGCAGTGGCGGCGCAGTTCTTATAGCTCTTATGACAACTAAGAAGCAGCCTTCTCTATATCTGATTGCATTAAAAATCCATACTGATTCAATGGGACGGCTCTAATGCAATTAGCTGTGCTAAGCAACTGGACTTTGGCAAATGAGTAGTATATGTATCCTATTGTATTATGTACAGGCATGCACAGTAGGCAATCCAGATTAATGTGCAGGAGTTCTTCACTGGCTACAAAATCACATGATTAAATGTCTGCCACATGGGCAGCTTTCCTGTTTGATCCAGCGGTTAGTTGCCTTTGCTCTTCGGCAGCACTGGTTAGATATTCAAAATACAGTTGATCATCTTTTAAGAATAGGGCAGAGGGGTCTGGGCTATGTCTCTCTCTCTTTGTTCCTGATCAGACAGCCAACATTTGCTATTCAGTGTATCTGGTCCAGGTTGCATATGTGTAGATTTTTAATCTTGGCCATAATGGGTCTTTTCTTGCCTTATTATTTTCTGTAATCTTTAGTGCATTTGGTTTAAGGCTCTTTCACTATGTGGATTAACCATCTGCTTTCAATAACAGAACATTCATATCCAATACTAATGAATACTTTCTGTGTGCCTGCATGCCTCTAAAATGCTGGAGGCAACTGTTTTTTCCTCTTGAATGGAAAAAGTCGCAACAGCTGTGGGACACACAAGGACAACAGTGCTTGCCTCTCATTATATTTCTGGCACCCAACTTCTAAGTGCAAAGTAACTTTCCAAGATGCCTTATTACTATAAGCCTGTTAAGTGTAACGGCTGAAGCAATAGAGAAAAATATATATTTATTTTAAGGATGTTTAATTGGATTACATAGTACCTAAACACCTGTGCTCATTCTCAAGCTCTAAAAAGTGAGGCATATGACAACATTGTCAAAGATAATGCACTATATCTTGAAAAACAAGCTCAGTGTCTTTACACTTTGATTGTATACATGACGACGGCTCAGAAGTAGGCCTCACTAAATTCACTCAGACTCACTTGTTCCACAGTAAGAATTCAGACAGCTGCAGCTTTCATCCGTATACAGTACATTTGGTGATTCTCACATTCCCTGGGCAAGAATTCCAATGTTTTCAATACACTTTCTTGGTATCAATGACCATTCATTGATTTTAATAGAGTAGACAAGGGCAAAGTAAATGTTTATTATGGTGTGTGATGTACAATATGTTATATTTAAAGTTTGCCTAACCTATTGCATGTTTTTCAAGAGCACTTAAAACCTTTGCTTTATCCTGAGGGTCATCTTGAGAATGTACAGTATTGTGGTTGACTAAGTTGCCTACACCTTGCATGAACAAAGTAGGGATGCTGCCACTTTTGATAAATACATTGCACAGCTTCTGTGGTGCTTTTTGAATAGGTTTTTGGTTTGACTTGTGGTTTTCCCCTCCCTCCCTTGGGTGACATTTCATTTTCTTGGCAGGACAGGAGGTATGATAGCTTTCTTCACACCAATTTGTTATTCCATCTGGCATGGTCAAAAATTCTAATGGTGATAACCTCATACATTCAGATTAGCAGGGTGCCTTCTCAAAAATACGAGATGAATTTAGAAAGAATTACCATTGTAAGCATGTTTAGTTAAAATTAAATTTTACTTTCAGCTGTTTTAAAAATCAATAATTTACCATGCAATCCTTAAAGTCAAACATACTTAATTTAGTAAATTAGTATTCCATTCTTCCTCTTAAAACTGAAGGAGCAAGCTTGGCAGAACAATAAATAGAGATCTTTAGAATCATATTGAGAAAAGGAATCACAATTTGGGATCAAAATTGCTGAGAGAAACATCAACAATTTGAGATTCGCAGATGATACCACCCTAATGACAGAAAGTGAGGAAGACCTAAAGAAGTTCCTGATTAGGTTGAAAGAAGAGAGTGCAAAACTGGCTTGAGACTCAACATCAAGAAAACCAAGATAATGGCAACAGGCCCTAAATCAGTCCCTGGAAAATAGATGGGGAATAAGTAGAAGCAGTGACAGATTTTACTTTCTTAGGATCAAAGATCACTGCAGATGGAGATTGCAGTGAAATAAAAAGGCGACATTACTGGTGATAATGTATGGTTGTGAGAGCTGGACTATTAGGAAAGCTGAGTGTGGTTTTGGAGGGGAGTTTTGAGAGTACCCTGGACAGCGAGGAGAACAAATAGGTCAATCTTTGAAAAAATCAACCCTGACTGCTCCTTAGAAGGTCAAATAGTAAAGATGTAGATGAAGTACTTTGGACATCAAATGAGAAGAGAGGATTCACTTGAGAAGGCCTTGATGTTGGGAAAGGTAGAGGGCAAAGAAGAAGGGGAGGCCAAAGTATCACTGCAGATGGCGATTGCAGCCATGAATTAAAAAGGCGACTGATTCTTGGGAGACAAGCTATGAAAAACCTGGAGAAAATAGTTAAAAGTAGAGACACCGCCTTGCAAACAAAAATCTGCATAGTCAAAGCAATAGTATTCCTGGTGGTAATGAATGGTTGTGAGAGGTGGACCATAAGGAAAGCTGAGCGCAGAAGAATAGATGCCTTTGAAATGTGGTGTTGGAGGAGAGTTTTGAGAGTACTCTGGACAGCGAGGAAAACAAATAGGTAAATCTTAGAAGAAATCAACCCTGACTGCTCCTTAGAAGGTCAAATAGTAGCAATGAAGCTAAAGTACTTTGGACAGCAAATGAGAAGAGAGGATTCACATGATAAACCCTTGA
Organism: Bradypodion ventrale; assembly: GCA_035047345.1. NCBI lineage: Eukaryota > Metazoa > Chordata > Lepidosauria > Squamata > Chamaeleonidae > Bradypodion > Bradypodion ventrale. The sequence goes on from JAWDJE010000003.1 coordinate 338,607,116, forward strand.
TGCTGGGAAAGGTGGGGGGGGGGGGCAAAAGAAGAAGGGGGCAGCCAAAACTGAGATGGCTAAATGGTATTGTAGACGCAATGGGCACAGAGCTGGGCAGGTTGAGGAGGATGGTGGAGGACAGGGGTGCCTGGAGGTCGCAAAAGGTTGGAATCGACTGTGTGACTGAACAACAACCATCTTTCATTACAAGAATTCTAAAGAATCATAGAATCATTGAATAGTGTAGGTGGAAAGGGCCTATAAGGCCATGAAGTCCAATGCCTTGCTCAGTTGAGAAATCCAAATCAAAGTATATCTGACATATGGTTGTCTAATTTTCTCTTGAATGTCTCCAGCATTGTTTGTTGCTTTCTGTAGAGATGATTTTAGAGATGCTTAGGTGCACAGTCGATTCCAACCCTTTGCAACCCAATGGACCATTACCTTCCAGGCACCTCTGTCCTCCAACTCTGTGCCCATTCTCATTCTCATTCTCATTCTCTCTCTCTCTCTCTCTCTCTCTCTCTCTCTCTCGTGTCAGGCGGTGGTTAACTAACCAGACCACCCTGAGGACTAACAGCTTTGGGTGACGAAGTTCACAGGGAAGGATGATGGTACCCAAGTGGATTAAATCCCACTTGAAGCCATCTTGATGAAGGGCAGCAGCTTCATCGACACTGCCCTGGGGCCAATGAGGACTTTGTGTGCCAAAAGAGCCCAGGACCAGAAAGTGACTCATGGAACTCGATCAGTGGTACAGGGGTCATACTGTGATGCGGAAGGCAGCTGAAAGGCCACTGCATTATGTTCTCAAGACAGTCTTCATGACTGATCACCATGAAGAAGAAGAAGTTGACACATGCATCCTCCTTTCAGATCTGATAGCACTGTCACCCTGTAGAAAACAGCAAATTGAGTAAAAGTTTCCAGCCTTTTCCCCTCCTGTCAATGATCACTTGCTCATTAAAAGTACCGTATTTATTTGTGTATAACGCGCAAAATTTTATACCAAAAAAAGAAATCAAAGTTTGGGTGCGCGTTATAAACGAGGACTGGTGTCCCACCCCCGTCGCGAGCCTCTTTTACTTCCTTTTTAGAATTGGGTCGGCTGTCTATTGAAGGGGAGGCGGGGGTGTGGCTTTGAAGAAATTGACGGGATCTGATTGGGTGGCGCGGGAGACGAGGCGTGGCCTGGAGGTAGCTCGCAGTTCGAGCGAGGCTCCTGGGGGTCGGAAGTGCTCGTTTCGGATTGCATTTTCTTTACCCTGCAACAGGTGGGTCTGATTATCCCACCCTCCCTCAATGTTTTAAGGCGTGCTCTTATGAACAAGCTTTTTCACCGATATAACTGGTATAACTGGTAAGGGGGATGAGTGGAGCTCTCTCTCAGTGGTCGTAGGTGATGTGCTGCGGCCAATCCTAACAGCACTCAGGATATAGTCAGTGGAAAAGAGTTTGAAGCATTTTAAATAAATAGTGTTACCAGTATTTTTATTTCGGCATTGTGCTTACACCAGTTTACGTTGTCAATAAATGTTTTTTTTCATGGCCGCACGTGTTCAACAACGTTTTTTTGTCAATTACAATGCGTGGTGTGAAACAAAATTTTATACCGAGGTTTCATGGAAAATTAGGGGTGCGCGTTATACACGAGTGCGCGTTATACACGAATAAATACGGTAATTAAACAGGCAGTGATAGCAAGAAGGGTAGGGGTGGGGTGAGAATCAGACCTAGGGGACCCTGGTAGGATATTTATTTATTTTCTAGATTTCTACCCCGCCCTCCTAGTGCAATGCACCACTCAGGGCGGCAACAAGGGGAAAATATATATATGTACAATACAAGAAAAACATTACATAAAGACCTCAGCTAAAAGCAAAATTAAAACACATAAAAACTAACATCATCATCATTAAAAGCTACCCTAACCCTCCCTCCATACTGATCATAGGTATCTGTTTTGTTCCTATTATCTTTTTCATGGCTAAGTTATATGTTACTTTCAGTACTTTCTTTTGCCCTTTCCCCCATTTTTTAAATAAGTGAAAGATGGTGGTTCAAAGGCTTTTCATTTGTTGCCTTCTCCTGTGGCCCCAGTCAAAATCAGAGGCCCCACACATTTATGTTGCCAGATAGTGATCACTTAAACCAAAGTCTCCATCAGTATTTTCCTCTTCGTCATTTTAACAATCATGTTAGTAAAATTCAATGTTGTGACTCAATGCAGCATTGGAATAAAATAAGAAAATACATATAAAATAGCTAATATGCTTGAAATTTAGGCCTCGTGACTCTACACACGTGCTTTTCTGGAAACATCACATGCCGCTTTTTCAACTAATTTAAGAGTTCTCTTGAATAACATTCTGCGACATTCCAGCATCTCAATTAGTAATGGCTTCATGGGTTTGGCCTTGTATCAGGGACTCAAGGAGTCGAACCAGGGCATTGGGTGTGGGCTCCAGCCTAGTAACTGTCGTAAAACTTAGAGCCACCTGAAAATACAAGAACGCGTTGGTCCCTGCTCCTAATATAAGGGCAGTTTTGTTTTGTTTTTGCTGCACTCCATGCTCAGGTTTTTTTTTTACTTTAGGGTTACATATTACTCAGAATTTAACGACTTAATGTTTATATGATGGAGATTCCATTATATAAACATTATATAATGTTTATATAACTGGAGGGCGAGGGAGCGGCGTTAGAAATATGATTAAATAATAAATACATAAATATAACCATAGGATAAAAATACTTCCTTACATTGTCCTTGCCTCATTAGAAGATAGAGTTTTACTATTTTAAAGTGATATCAGTACCTATTAATATATGAGGGGAATGTGGTGGCTCAAGTGTTTAAGACGCTGAACTCGGTGACTGGAAGGTTGGAGTTCGATTCCCGGGTACTGCATGGTGGAGTGAGCTCCCATCTCTGTCCCAGCTCCTGCCAACCTAGCAGTTCAAAAGCAAGAAATTGCAAGTAGATAAATAGGGACCACTTTGGTGGGAAGGTAAACAGTGCCACATGACCAGACAGTGCTGGCTCTTTGGCTACAAATAAAGATGAGCACTGAACCCTAGAGTCGGATACAGCTGGCTTTCGAGCAAGGGCGACCTTTACCTAATCCATGAACAAATGGGTTGTTTCCAATTCTTCATACAAAAAAAAAAAACCTGGTTTAATTTGTAAAGATGTAATTGTTCTCTCCTCTATTTTTGGCTCTGAAAGCCTGGGCTGAGAAAGAAAACAAGCTCTATATGGCCTCTAGTGGACAATATGTGGAAACTGGAGACATCTTCATTTTACCATCATTATTTTCCAAGCAGCCGTCCAGAGCGTGGTAGCAGATTCTTTGCGTAGACTTCAGAGGATACGTACATCTCATAAGTCAAACTGTCATACTTTTCTTGGTTTGCACTGTAGGGGATGATCAACATCATCTAGCTCAGAATCTCAGCTTGCGTAAATCACTTTCTTGGACTACAGTTCTCAGAACCCTGCAGATATCGTGACCTGTGACTGTGCTGTTGATGAGGAATTGTGATTGAAATAAAGTCATTTTCCCAGCCCAGCCTTTGAGGAGCTCCCAAATATCAAAGGTCTTCCCCAACCCTACATGGCAGTGCCAAGTGTGGATCTTGGGGCTTTGGTGTGCAAAGCACATGCTCTAGCACTGTGCTTTAGGCCAATGGTGAGATTCAAATTTTTTTCTACCTACTTTGTGGGAGTAGTATGGTGGGCGTGGCCAGGGGGAAAGCCCTGCTTTGCACCCACCCGAATTAGGACTATTTTATTTCAAAACTTGGGTGAGCGGGGCCAGCCAGAATTTCTGGTACCGGTTCTGGCGAACTGAGGCGAGCCTGCTGATGCCCACTGCTGGCTTTAGCCCAATCTTTAAATCCATTTCAAAGTAGAGATGGCTGAGCTGCCCAGATCTCTACTCAGAATGGACGGTTCTTATGGGGATGACATCTTAGTGACTTCACCCATATTGTTTTTGCAGGTGAGAGTGAAACATTTAAGAAGTTTCATTCAAGCTGTGTAAGGTTATGAGAGGGACTGTGGTGGCTTAGTGTTTAAGATGCTGAACTTGGCAACTGGAAGGTCGGCAGGTCAGCAGTTCGAGACCCAGGTGCTGCATGACGGAATGAGCTCCTGTCTCTGTCCCAGCTTCTGCTAACCTAACAGTTTGAAAGTAAGAAATTGCAAGTAGATAAATGGGTACCACTTCCGTGGGAAGGTAAACAGTGTTCCATGCACTCTGGCATCTCATCTTGCTTGCTACATAACCATGGAAACATCTGCAGATGCAGACAGTGCTAACTCTTTGGCTATAAACGGAGATGAGCACCGAACCCTAGAGTCAGATATGACTGGCTTTTGAGCAAGGGCGATCTTTACAAAAGGATATGAGAGATTTTGTTCATTTTTGTTTTTAAACATTAGTAAAGGTAAAGGTTTCCCTTGCTCGAAAGCCAGTCATATCCGACTCTAGGTTCAGTGCTCATCTCTGTTTCAAAGCCGAAGAGCTAGCGCTGTCTGCTTCTGCAGACATTTCTGTGGTCATGTGGCAGGCATGACTACATTTTCAACATTACTGTGTGAAAAATTTATAGAAGTTTTTTCTCATGTAAAACCTTTATTTTATTTTTTAACAAATAACGTGTGCTTTGTAGAAAACGTGGTTATTAACGCAGAAAGTAAGGCTTTCTGAACATAATATGCAAATAACACTTTTCAATAATGCTACTGATGTCAAAAAGATGTTGGTCTTTTTTTCTGTATAGAAACAAACAAACAAATCACAACTGTGTAGCATTTTTTTTTCAATTGAGAGTCTTGATGTTTCACTTTTCTGTTAAGAGTCAAAAAAGTTGTAAATATTCATTCCAACTTTAGTCTAGAATGGGTTAATTTGTAGTTCTTTGACTTGGGTTTTTGAATAAAATTCTGAAAGAATTAGGGTTACCATAATTCCCTCTCACAAAAACGGGACAGAAGTAAAGGTTTCCTTGATCAAAAGCCAGTTGTATGCAACTCTAGGGTTCAGTGCTTATCTCTGTTTAAAAGCTGAAGAGCCAGCGCTGTCTGCTTCTGCAGATGTTTCTGTGGTCATGTGGCAGGCATGACTAGACACCGGAGCATTGGAGAAATGTAATTGCTAATTGCCAGGCGAGGCCGTCCACACATGCTCAGAGGCCCTCTTGATGTCCCAACTTTCAGCAAGTGGCCCAAGTGAAGATTGCTTTCTTGGGGGAGAGGGAGCAAGAAAACCAGGTCCTTTGGCTCGGCATCCAAACTTGAGAGCGCACGCATGGAGTGGTGGTGGGGGCACTCCGCACCACCATCCTCCTCCTCCCCCCCCCCCACTCCCAGCAGCAGGAGCCTCGGGTGCAAAGGGGCAGGGGGAGAGATGGAGAGGAGGAAATAAAACCCCAGCCGCAGGCATGACTAGGCACCGGAGTACTTGGAATGCTGTTTACCTTCCCACCGAACTTGGCCCCTATTTATCTACTTGCCATTTTTTGCTTTCGAACTGCTAGGTTTGCAGGAGCTGGGACAAAGACAGGAGCTCATTCTGTCCTGCAGTATTCAGTCAACACCACAAGATAGAAAAAGCTGTGTCCCTCTGCCTCCTTGTTCACCAAGTTGCTTCCACCTGCTGGTCATTCCAATAGAAGTGCAGGGAAAATGTGTGTTTTTTTCTTCCAAATCAAGTGGTTTGAAAACCGTGAATTTTCAGTGTTTTGTATGGAACCGTGCGGGACAGTTACAAAACGTGAAATTCACGGTTTTCCGTGGCATATGGCAACTCTAGAAAGGATGTCCATGATACATCCCTGCTTTTTAAGTACTTGTTGTGCGGAAGCAAAAAAACTCTGCCATCTTTTCTCTGATGTGTCATTTTTCTGTTTGCACAGAATTTATTTTGCTTGGCAGGCTCTTTAGGTACACAGCCTTCCACCTGCATTCTGAAATCTCATGGTCTCAGGAGTGTTGTATGTGTGTATAAATGCATGAAGAGGCCCCCAAATTGTCTCTAATGGGAGCAGCAGCTCATTACCCTTGGACAAAGCTGAAGTTGAGAAATGGCTGTTTTCCTAAGTAACACAGAGAGAGTACCACAGCTGGAAATTTTGACTTAACCTTACTCTATTATAATCTAAAATGCAGGCCTATTTATTTGTGTTTTGGCAGATCTTAGCAAGTGGTACTGCAAAGGCATATAAAATGTTTTGCTGTACTTCAAAAACTGGGAATAGGCCTGGAAATGTGGGTACTGCACAGTTATTTCTTTTCTGTCAAACTATTGCTGTGAATTAGCATCACATCCCCTTGGAGAACCATTATAACTGATGCACTTATAACCCCAGGCATGGACTGCTCAGATGTAGGTCTCAGCAGGAGAGCCGTGCCTTGCAATAGATGCAGCATTAAGTTCTCAGAACCGCACTGTTCTCAATACATAAAACTGCACACTGTATAATAGTCAGTGTTTCTCACCTCCTGGAAGGCAAGAAGTGTTTTCTTGGTTATTTTACTTGCTTGCTGTTGGCTCATGAAAAGACAGTTAATCCCATGGTGTTGGCTTCCCTCTGCTACATCTGCTAAATCATATTAAGTGAAGCGGGGGAAAGACCCAAACAACTCTATTAAAGTGCAGTTACTCCTGGCTTGAAAGAGATGTTGAACTTTTCATACTGTAGTTCAGGCTTCAGATAGAAGAAGGTTACATTAAAGAAACTTCTAACAAAATGTAATGTTCAGACTGGGATTTGAACAAATCGGGTGTGTGAGCCACCAACTATAATTCCATCAAGTTGTCTCTGGAATTGTGGGACTTAAACAACATATCTGAAGGGCACCAGATTCAGGAAGACTGGTTTAAGGCATATTGCCATCAGCCGTGGTAACTGAAAGAAAGTGGGATCCACGCACACAATTGGTATACTGGCCCTGACAGAACCCCCAGTAAGGGGGTGATCACATCGTTACCAGGGGTTCCTGAAGGGACAGAAATTGGGGGAGCGGAATATTAGATAGGGTTTAATTAATCGCTAACTGAACTGACAAAATGCTCGGCCATCAGAAGCTAATGACTAACTCGCTAGTCATGTAATAGGTAATCTTGCACCTGCGGATTACTCTAAGTCCTAAAACCAATACCAGCAACATGTTTACCCCGGATAACACAGAACAATGGATTTCCCCTGCCATTGATTAAGTTAGTTAATTAACTTCCCCTGAAGACCTCCCCAATTAACTCGTGTAAACATGGCATGTGGATCCTGTCAGATCACAGTTCTTTTGCATGCAGCCTGTACATGATAAATACTGATGATTTGCCTTCATTAAATCACTGGTCTTTGCTCCATCTTGCCTTGTGTCTCATTGCTTGACCAGTCTCCTCCGGGACCCAACAGCCGCTTCGCGGCCCCAATCCAACAAAAGAATATGGGAACTATAATCCAAAAAAGTAACTTATTCGATTATAAATACAATTGTACACTAGGTTTAAAACTTAATTTTAAAAATCATTTTCATTCCCCCCCCCCCCAATCAGTTTCAGTTTTGTAAGTTTGCCTGTATCCTGAACTTTCTTTTAATTTTTCTGCCTGGCTTATTGTTGTTGAGTTTTCCCCCAAATGTTTGTTATTACTTCAATGTTTCAAAATTAAGTTGTTATGCAACAAGCCATTTTGCTAAATTCAATTCTCATCAGTATGCTCTATCCTTGCCCAGGGCTACTTTCCATATTCAATTTCCTTGTGCATATTCTCAGAAAGCAAAGGTATCTTGAAAATGGGGAAAGTACAAGGCATATTTGCAAAAAGGGAATAGCCAAAGTCAAGTCTGAATTATTATTTTTTGTATAAATAAGAGGAGAAATTCATTTGGTTCACATTTTTACTTGCAGTGATCTTTTGTACTCACATCTCTCTGAACCTCGCAGAGATAGTCTCTGCTAAAAATGTATGTATCATTTATATATTGGAGAAAATATATGCAAACATGTGAAAACTGCAGGAAATTATTGTTGTTGAAAAGAACTCAGGGTGTACGAATTGCAGCATCCAGTTTGTTATATTACTCTTGTCACTGTTTTCATTTCATATTTCATATTTTACATATGAAAAGATGGATAGATAGATAGATAGATAGATAGATAGATAGATAGAGCAGAATCCTTTTTTCCTGGTAAACTATTTTTTTGCCTTTCTGGTACTGTTGTAGGCACTTAAATTGCCATGTTTCTGATTTTTAACATTGCTGGCATTGTTCAAGATATTCTGCTCCAAGGAAACTGAAGCCTTTAAAGATCAAGACCAGTACTTTAAATGGGACTGTGCAAGAGATTTTGCCCAAACTGAAACAAGCTAATTTGGACCAGATCTAAAGCAGATTAGATTGGTCCAAAGGGAGTCTGAATAGGGTCCAGATCATACCTGTCAACCCGCGGCTCTGGAAAAACGGGACCTGCGCACATCACTTGTGCGCAGGTCGCTTTCCATGCATGCGTGGAAGGGTTTTACCCCTTCCACACATGCGCGGAAGCGCTATGCTGCTTGTGCAGCCCCTAAGCAAGCGGCGTAGCGCTTCCGTGCATGCGTGGAAGGGGTAAAACCCTTCCGCACATGCGTGGAAAGCGTTTTCCCCCGCTGCCAAATTACGGGGTTTTGGCAGCGCATGGTGGGTAATGACATCAATTGATGTCAAATTACGGGGTTTTCCCAGCCAAATCAGGATGGTTGACAGGTATGGTCCAGATATGCCTAAATTGCTTCAGACCGATTCTAATGCTAAAAAATAATAATAATCCAGCTAGTGTATCTTCAACATATTGTAAAACAACATCAAATAAGGCGGTGGTGTATGGGAGAGGCAGCTGTAGCTTGTAATATTTTCAAATCATAGTACTTATAGGAAGAGGACTATGTGAGGTTACTACAGTTGCATATAGCCTAATCTAATCATATTTTTGCATTGTATAGCTCAGTAGTTTGGAGCGCATGGCAGGGGAGCCATAATTTAGGACAGTGATGGCAAACCTTTTAGCGACTGAGTGCCCAAACTGCAACCCAAATCTCACTTATTTACTGCAGAGTGCTAACACAGCAACAGGGGAGGAAGGAAACGCTCCCATTGGGTTGCTTGGCAGAGGGAACTCTGTGCTGTGGGGAAAGAGGAAGTACTCCCATTTGGCTGCTGGGCAGAGGGGTGGGTGAACTCTGTGTTGGGGTGACTGCATTGGTGCCCACAGAGAGGACTCCGAGTGCCACCTCTGGCACCTGTGTCATAGGTTTGCCATCACTGGTTTACCGTTTCAGATCTCCACCACACTGGATTACCCCAGAGTATGTAAGACTGATGAGACAAAGTTGCAGTGCCACTTGTGTAGCAAACTGCATGTTCCCAAAGCACCACTAGAAGGAGGGATGGGTAAACCACTTCTGACTACTTTTACAGAAACCCTCCCAGGTGGTTTTCTTCGGATATAGTTGCTAGCCAGTCTCCAGTGCAAGCTTACAGGGAGCACATTATATTAATGTTCGATAGTGGTTTCTAAAATACAAATGACTGGTTGTGTTTTAAACCACAGCAACAACTCCCACTGGCATGTGAAAGTGGCAAAAAGTGGGTTCTAACAGCAGTTTTCATCAGACCATCCAGATATAGCATTATTATTCACCCACTACAAAATCCATGGGGTCGTAAAGGGTCAGACTCGACTGTGCGACTGCACAACAACAAAACAAATCCATGAGAAGGCAGTCAGAGTCTGAACAGGTTGTGCATACCTGTATATTCCTGGTCCGTGAGAACTTCCAACCAACCATGCCTAAATTGTATCCTGTCTGTTTGTTCACTCTTGTCCAATAACAACAACAAAACAAAAAAACTGACACCAATTCCTGACTTCCACGGTTTCTAAAGGTTTGGAAAATGGAAATGTGAGTTAGACAGGGCATCATTTTATACTGACCCTCGGGAATTAAAGCATATGTTTCTTCTAGGAGAATATAGTATAAATGCACTGTGTATTTTGCCATTAGGGGAGTGCTGTATAACATTGGCTGAGCTTTTTGACTTTGAAGGTTGTAGCCTTCCTGTCATTACTTCTCAGTATTATTGATTTGACTACATGGTTGACTTTCATGTGCACCTCATTAAGATGAGTAATTGTTTTCCAACCTTCAAGTGGAGGAGCATTTTTTTTTGTCCCCAAGGCATAATTGCCTGATTTACACTCTTTAGCTAGTTCAATGGTTTCTAGAGCAATGGTTTATAGAGGATCCAGCTGTGAGTTTTCATTTCTTCAAGAGCTGGAGGCGGGACTAAAAACCAACCTAAAGCCAGGCAGGGCACTGAACAGACCAGAAATGACTGTAAGAGCACAGCCTTCTTCGTAGAAATATGAGCTGGCAATGATAACCAAGAGGAAATGCTCAGTGGTAGAGTCAAACCATCTGTCAGCTACTGAACTGTTCTTTTCGCAAAGAAGACAGTGAAGAAAATATTTTGTTTCAAGAACAGCGGAGCCTTAGAATATTTGGACACAAAGTAAGTTTACTTCCTCTAGCAACAATGCGTTTCTTAGTGAAATAACTAATGCAGTCTGAAGTGTTCTTCAGTTTTGAAGAGGAAGGAAGCCTGCGCTTACCTCTTTGAAAGGTTTCAAGTACTAGTTAGTCACACAACCAAACTTTATTTTGAAGTTGCTTGTTCAAACAATTTTTAGTTTTTCAAACTGTTCATATTCTCATGTTGTAGGGTGGTTTAGATTATCTTTGAAAACCATCTTTTTCAGTCGAACAGACATTATTGATCCGAATAGTGTCTTGTGGTATACAGGTATGGAAAAGGAGATGAGGGTGCTGTTTGCATTTATATTGTTGAGGGAAAATGTTATTTTTATGTGTGTGCCTGCTAACTAGAAAATAAATAACTGGAATAGCATTTTTCATTAAATTAAGAGGAAGAAAGTGCATAGATCAAAACAAATTTGGAAAAGAATATTTTTTTGTAAAAACAAATTTGGTTGTGTGCATCCAATCCCTCTCAAGACTTTTTGTAATTTTATTTATGTTTCATTTGTTTGCAGCATAGTTTTAAAAGGGAAGCCTTTTCTCTTTTCCTAGATGAAACTGTTAATTGTGAAATTGTATAAATTAGGTTCAGTGCAATCTATCTAGTTTCTATTGCTTTGGAGTAGTGCTCATGGTATCAGATGGTCTTGCTGCGTCTCTGTGCAAGATTCCAGGGGTTGGTTGGATCACCATTGAATGGTCCTACTACCATCTGTATAGCAACGATGCTTTTGCTATGGTAGTTTCAATGTGCTCTGCTGTCTGGCATCAGTCAGCAGTTAAAGCTTTCGCTGTAAACTCTTCAACACACACACACACACACACAAAATATTATGGCCCAATATGGATGACAAAACAATGTGGCATGTGTGGGGAAATGGCTGCAGTCCAATGTCTGGAATCATTTATCTTCTAGCAGGGTTTGGAAGATGGCTGTTTTATGTATTTTACAGAACTCCCTGCTGATTGATATCATTTACAGGGGGGATAGTACTCTACCATGAACTACAGGGGTAAATTAGCAAAGGGGTCAACAGCTCAATAGATACAGTATGCAACTATTAAATAGAAGGAGAGAAGGAGCAAGACCCTGCTCATTATTCCTGGTGTACTGTTCCTTCAAAGCTTTTGATACATTTATGTGACACTCCTAATAATGTCATAGATCTATCTGATTGCTCTGTATCTATGAATGTCTCTCTTTTCACTGAAATTACTAAGTTTTATCTATATGCCAGTGGCATATTTAAACAAACAAACAAAATTATTTGATTTATGTGTTATGATACAGATGTTTAAACCCTGTTTTCACTTCAGGGAAGTTTACCATTTTTTCCATCGGGTTGGTGACATTTTTATCTGTCCTATTATAAACCTGCTTTTGAAAGCAGACACACTTTAAGATGTTCATTCCCTTCTCATAGGGCCCCTCGCTTGATTATTCCTGTCCTACATTGAGCCTGATATTTAATGTACACCAGCTATTTCCTTAGATCCTTACTTTGACGTCACTGGAATCAGATTGCAGCATTTTTCGGTAGTGAATGAATAGGCACCGTGTGATACATGGCATGTGTATTTGTTAATTGGATGGGTTGTTTTTTCCATACAGAGGCAAAAGAAAAAGACAAAAGGCCCACATTTTGTTTTTATTTTCCATTTAAAAATAGAACTTAATTGATTTGAAAATCACAAATGAGAAAGAGTTTACAGAGGACACTTTGCAGAGATAAGTTAGCAAGACATAGATGTAGCACATAATAGAATTGTAGACAGTCTCCTTTGTCCTCCCTTTATTATTATCATCAAAACTTTTAAAAGGCAAAGATAATAAATAGAAAGAATTGTCACAGTACTAAAAAAAGGTGTTTGCCTGTTGAGCAAAATAGTACTACAGTAATTATAATATATCATTCACTTTTCATATATTAATGCTGCTCTGAAAAGGAAAAACTTCAATGACCATTACAAATATAGCTAGCCTGAAACTAGCCTGCAGATGTCTTGTAACTCTGTGTTTCCAAGAGTTGAAGGAGTATGTACTTTTCATCCAGCTTTCCATCATCTGATGAGCTCTAAATAGTTTGGACCACATCAAGTCTAGCTGCTGCTGTAAAGGCACCCCAACTCTTTTATTTGTCAAGTAAAGCAAAATGTAGCCTTGGACATGCTACTCAGTGCTAGAGCACCATCCGAAAAAGGGATGAGTAGATAGCCTCTGACTCTACGGTTATACCTAAGAAATTTTGGCAAGGTATTTTCCAGAATCTGTTTGCTGTCATGTTATTATTACCATCATCATCGTTATCAAGCATGACGAGGAAGAGGACAATAACCATTTAAATCTGCTGTTGTGATTCCTCAAAATATTATTGATCGAACTATGTGTTCAACAAAACAAAGTAAACTTGAGAAACCTGAGAGGTGCAGTCACTTTGTACTCTCTCTGATTGTAGGAAAGGTATGAAGACACCATTTTTAAAAATTTGCTTATGATATTTATTTTATTGCGTTATCATTATTTAAACTCTTTGTAGATAGAATTGATTTTAGCCATTTTATGGTTGTTTGATTTTCTTTGATTTTACTGATCTTGAGTACAAGATCAGTAAAAAAATACTTGGGGTTCCTGCTCACGATGATTCAGATTGAGACAGACTAACCAGGCCATGGCCAGTCGCCATTTGTACATTGCTTTTAGGAGTTTTGAGTATCTAGGATCAGAAGGAATGAGCATAATTTTGGTTCTCTTGAAACAGCAATGAAAACAAGTTGAAGCCATACTTAGAGAAACCTGAAGGCAGGCCTGCTTTGTTTCCTATCTTCAAAATCATTTCATCTATGAAAAGGGAGGACAAGTTGTATGCCTATAAGAAACACGTATTTTCACACCCACGTCACTACTAGATATTCCCAGCAAACTTTTTTGGAATAAGTCCTCTACTTGCAGGACTTTGTCTTCAGCTATGAATCCAGTAACCAGCCATGCATCAGGTTCTGGAGCAGGGTGTACTAATCAACTGGCTATAATTATTGCCAAACTTCAGTTGTTTGATCTCACAATGGAGCTGCTTGTACCTGTCATGGAAGAACTCCAACTCAAACATACTCTAGCCATGTTTACTTTCTGACAGGTGGTGGTGGAAGGCAAGCTGGTCATTTTGTGTTCATATGCATGCATTTCTATCTACAGTGATGGCAAACCATGGAACTCCAGGTGTTATTGGGCTTCAATTCCCAGAAGCCCTGATCAGCAGGAGTGCTGACTTGGGCTTCTGATAATTGAAGTCCAAGAACACCTGGAGTGTCAAGGTTCACCATCACTGCACTAGAATAATATGGCTCTGCTCCTCGCAGACCTTGAGCAAAAAAAAAGAGTTAATTAGAATAAAATATTACTCTTAGTACAGTGCTAGAAAATAGGGACTGTTGGAACACAAAATGAATGTTTTCCAACAGGACCCTCTGAAATAGGCGCAGGAGGCTTAGGCATGAGGCAGAAGTGTGGAACCTGATCAAATTATAATCTATAAGAGGCTGGATGACAACCTACCAGGAGTGCCCCCATTGTGGAGATGCCCTGCATCAACAGAAAGTTGGACCAGATAATCACTGAAATCTGCTTGAACTCTGTCATTTTTTTCTCCACATATCCCAGCAGTCACAGAAGCCAATGTGAAGGAACAGCTTAAAAGGATGTTCATAGAAATTTTAGCCTGGAGAGAAAAAGTTTAAGTAGAAGTGCACCATATATGTAACCCAAGTAAATATTCAATTATTTCATTGGGAAGTAAGGGCAAAATATCTCCCCCCAAATCATGGGCAGGTGTTTATTTGACTATTAGTGTTGTTGTTACATGCTGCTAAGTGATTTATGATTAAAGGTGATTTTATGAATTAGTGACTTATGAAAGATCCTATCTTTCATAACCTTGCTCAGAGCAGGTGGGGTTGTTTGAGGATTGCAGTAAATGGAAGGTAATCGAAAAAGCTTTTACTTCTTTTCTTCCCCAGCAATGCCCCTAGAAGCATCATGGGACATTGTTGTATCATTAGGTGGAGGGGTTTTCAAAGCTATTCCATCCGTATTTTCAAACTGTGCAGCATCGGTACGTGCCTTTTGGCAGTTTGGAGTGGTTCCTACTTTCAGCAGAGGGTTTTTTAATATAATATTGGGGAGGTTGTTAATCATGTAGCTGCAAATGTACTATATATTAACACCGTGATGGTGAACCTTGGCACTCCAGATGTTTTTAAACTTCAATTCCCAGAAGCCCAAGCCCCCTGTGGGTGCGTTTTCCTCCCATTTCAGGGAGTGACAAGGGCAGTGTGGGCCGGATGAATCACAGTAAACCCATTCGTGTGGATTCACAGGGGGCTTGGGCTTCTGGGAATTGAAGTCCAAGAACATCTAGAGTGCCAAGGTTCACCATCACGTTGTTAACATATATAGCAGTCAAAACAATTTTTCGCATCCTCCTATCCCCATGTATTTCTTACCACCTTCTTTGTAAGAAGGGAATATCACATGGGAGGAGATGAGTGACACCACCTTCATGTCATACTTTCTGTTATGACTGTGGGTGCGGTTGTGTTAGTGTTTTGAAAAATAGGTATGATCATTGTAATAACATAATTAATGTCATGTTAAGATTGGTCCCAAATCATACCACTGTTTCTTCTAACCATTTATTGCCTGAAATTCCATAGTAAATTACAACTAGAGTAAGCCACTTCAATCAGTGAGGTTTGATATAATAATAATTTTGTGTCAGAAATTATTCTGGGTTGAAAGGATTTTTGCTAGAGAAACTCCACTCAGGGAACGCCTGAATGAGGCTCCTTTCATGTCCCCAAGATCTTTTTCCACCAAAGTGGTCCCTATTTATCTACTTGCAATTTTTTGCTTTCTAACTGCTAGGTTAGCAGGAGCTGGGACAAATACGGACTCTCATTCCGTTATGCAGTACCCGGATCTTGAACTGCCGACTTGCCAGTCTTCCAACTAACAAGGCGAGGTTCTTAACCTCTGAGCCACTGCAGCCCCTTAAGGAGGTTTGATAAATCAACATCTATGTAAGGTCTATCGATCCAATGGGCTTATTCTAATTGCAATTTTATTACTGGATTTCAGTCACTCTTTATCTTGATCAGCAGCAACTGTCCAAAGTCTCCATTGTCCAAGATTTCTATTATTTGAAAGCCTTAGTTACAGAGTAAGACCTAACATATGTAAAGGGAGTACAGTCTTATTGAGTGGTGGCCCCATTCCACTTTACTAGAGTGATGCTCGAAAATGTATGCATTTGAAACAGTATTACAAATGTGGATTCGCTTTACAAGTGAGACAGAGATTGGCTCCTAAAACAAATGTGGGATTCTATAAACAAATTCAGTGACTGAAATCATTCAGAATGAAGTCATACATTCTAACAAATACAGTAGGTATTTTCATGAGTGTGTTGTCATTTGAATTCCACCTGTGTACATAAAAATATTATACAGTATTTAGCTTTTATAGGAAGAGTAAAATGGATGGGGTGTAAAGCTAAGGTAATTTCTGTGTTTTGAGTACCACTTGATCAGATTGGTAGTTTTAGAAATATTTTGACAACCCCACCAAACATTTAGCTGCCTCATCCCTTAAAAATTTCCTAACAACACTACTTTGCAAAGCATTAGATTTTGTAGGCTCATAAAGTTACAGGTGTGATCAGTGAGTCTGATTCTATCTTAACCTATAAAATTGAGGGTTAACCGTTGGAACTTTGAATAGGTTCCTAGGCCAAAACCTAAAAGCCCGCACCCACCATTCGTGCACATGCCCGAACTGGGTCCGCAGGTCAATGAAGGATTGAGAAATGCGCCAGTGGGGCAAGAGCCCCACAAACATGAAAAAAGGGAAACAACTTCATTTCCCAACATTCTTTGCGCCACGCCACAGCCAATCAGGCTGAGAGGCGGCAGCACAAAGAACGTTTGGAAATGCGCCGCGGCCAATCATAAACGAGCCGCAGTAAAAAAACGGAGCACAAACAGAAAACAAAAAATAAAAACTACAATCCCCAGTGTCCTGCGCGCCATGAGCATGCAGACCGCTGAGAAAGCCGTCACGCAAAAGATAAAAATAAAAAATGCAGCGCATCACAGCAACACAGGCTGCGGGAAGGAACACCACCACCCCCGCCGCTGCCCTTCCTTTCCATGGGCCAGGCATCGAGCCCAGCCTGCAGGAAGGAAAGACACTTCCCGCCGCCGCTGCCCTTCCTTTCCACAGGCCAGGCATTGAGCCCAGCCCGCGGGAAGGAAACACCCCACCACCACCACTGCCCTTCCTTTCCACGGGCCAGTCATCGAGCCCAGCCCACGGGAAGGAAAGACCCCCTTAAAACAAAACAACAATCAAAAACATCCAAAAATAAACAGAAACAACCAAAATTAACACCAAAAACATACAAAGTAAACACACACAAAAATAACAAAATGCAAACAGCACCCAGCCAAACACCACAAAAACAACAAAAAATACACCAAAACAACACAAAATCCAAACACCCACACACACACACACACACAAAATAAATAAAACAACGGAACTCACCAGCAGACATCCTCACTCCACAACGGCCGGAAACGAAATGAATAAAGAAACAGACTACTTACCGGAAGAAGCTCCACCCAGAGGCCACGAGAGAAAAAACAGTCAAAATACAAGAAAACACCTTACCAGCACCACCTGCTGGCCACAAAAGTAAAAACAATTCACAAAGACACAACAGCCCCAAACAAAAGGCCCCAACAGTAAAAACAAGTCAACAAAATAACACAAAATCACAATTTAACACAAATCACAAACATATGACAATAAAATAAGATAAAAACTTTTCAAAAATCCTGTGCTGAATTTTAATTAAAATAAAAACCCAAAACATCTAAACACAGTTTAAAAACATTTATTGTAAAAAAAACATGTACCTACGGTACAACTATTAAAAAAAACACATACTAAAACATTATTTGGTTAAATGAATACTTTTTGTAAAAGTATATCATCCTTTGTTTTTTCTTAATCCACAAAAGCAAAAAACCAAACACAACTAATCACAGTTTATAACAGCCGGCAATAAATAAATAAATAAATAAACATATTAAAAATTTCAAATATAGACTAGCCTCTCCTTTACAAACATTAACAAAAATAAATAAATACAAACACCCTTTAAAACAGCCCGGCAACCCCGGGCAATCTCTGCTAGTAAAATATAGAACAAGGTTTTTCCTTTACTGTGAAAAGTTTGCTGTAGTAGTTATAATATATGAACCATTTACACTAGTTTTGTTATAATGTTGGGGACTGCTCACTGTCTAAAGACTGTACCCTTAAGATTGCAGTCCAGGTGCTAGTATATTGCTTGCATAAAACATGGGTTTTGTGACATTCATTTCAGCTGGCCTCATAGGGTATGCCGTGTTTACTCAGAAGGAAACTCCACACCTATATTCAATGGGTTTGTTATATTAACAATTTTAGTCTAAATGTTTTTTCATATCACGCTTTTATCATGGAATCATCTTGCCTTTGTTTGTGGAATTTTGCTATATCCAGACAATATTGTCTTCTACTTATAATTATCCTGTGGTTTTCCACACCACCTTCCATCTTCTCTCTGCACACAGCAGCCACAGAGAAGGCCATCTCTTGTGGCCCTGTCACCTGTGATGGAAATGAGACCTTTGCTTGAGGCCCTGGGGAATTTGTGCCAAAGTAGGAAGTAGAGAAAAAGAGTCAGCCTCCTCAACTATGACTTTTTGATCATAGCAGTCTGCAGATCACCTTGAGGTTTTACACTAGTCCACTAAGCTGCTAGTCAGCTTTTTTCCTTCCATTTGATGCTAACTTAACTAATGTCCAATATCTCCTTCTTTTCATCCTAATGTCAGCTCCTATTTTTACTACACAATAGACTGCAGGCTGGTCAGCTCCCACCTAATACAGCTAATAATCCTCCTCCTTGCTTTTAATTCTGTTGTTCAGTTGACTTTGTTCTTCACAGTTTTACTTTATTTGGTTTCCGGAACAATATTATGGATAATTAAGGTAATTCCAGAGGTAATGAGTTTAGCAAACTGATTCCCTTTGATCTGTGGACAAGAAAAGCTGTGTATGCAAGATCAAGGCATACTCTGCTCTGAAGTGCTCTAGTCTTTTTGCAAGCCTGTAGGCAACACAACTCAACCTGTATTCGATACCGTCGACCACGGTATCATTCTGGAACAGTTCCGAAGATTGGGGATCCAGGGCACTGTGTGGTCCTGGTTTTCCTCATTTCTGACAGGCCATACCCAGTTGGTGTGGTTGGAGAGTGAGACGTCCAGCCCTAGGCCACTCCAATATGGGGTGCCTCAGGGCTCGGTACTGTCTGCTCTCCTATTTAATATCTACATGAAACTGCTGGGTGAGATCATCCATTCCCACAGGGCGCGGTACCATTAGTATGCAGATGACACCCAAGTGTACATCTCGTCTCATGGTGATCCCAGTGATGCTGTCAAAGTCCTGTCTGAGTGTCTGGAAGCTGTTGGGGTCTGGATGAGGGACAATGGATTACAACTGAACTCTGACAAGACTGAGTGGCTTTGGGTCAGGGGCCCGGTGTTATCTCGGGAGTTACCATCCTTGGATCTGAATGGGACGTCTTTGCCCCAGACAGACCCAGTACACAACTTGGGGGTCCTCCTGGACTCTCGGCTGCTGCTTGAAGACCAGGTGGTGGCCATGGCCAGGAGGGCCTTTGCCCAACTTCGGGTGATTCGTCAGTTGCGTCCGCTCCTGGACCGGGACTCCTTACTCACGGTCACTCATGTGCTGGTCACCTCTAGACTAGATTACTGTAATGCGCTCTACATGGGGCTGCCCTTGACAACCATTCGGATGTTGCAGTTGGTCCAGAATGCAGCTGCCTGGGTGGTGTTGGGGTATGGGCATTATGCTCGGGCCTCGCCACTGCTTCGGGAGCTGCACTGGTTGCCAATTTGCCTCTGGGTGCAATTCAAGGTGCTGGTCATTATATTTAAAGCCCTACATGGTAGTGGGCCAGGATACCTAAGAGACCGCATCATCCCAAGATTGTCTTCACGACCAACCAGGGCAGACCAGAGGGGCTCTCTAATTGTGCCATCAGCTAGAGGGGCCCGCCTCTCTAGCACAAGAAGGAGGGCCTTCTCTATGTCCACCCCGGCTCTTTGGAATCTCCTGCCAGTGGAACTGAGGCAACAGATGGAACTGCTGCCCTTCAGGAAAGAACTGAAAACCTGGCTGGCGGGGCAGGTGTGGGGGGTTGGTGGAGAAATAACCCCTGCCTGCAGGCTGGTTAAATAAGAGCCATCCTTCCTTCTTTAACATGTGCAGGTGGGGGTTTTTTAATGGTGTTTTAAGGGAGTTACTGTTTTAAATAGGGTCTATTTATTAAGGGGGGTCATAGTGTAAGCCGCTCAGAGTCTCATTATTGGGACGGCTTTAGAAATTCGAATAAATAAATAAATAAATAAATAAATATAAAGACTTCTAGCATGTGCTTTGCTCACCATAGGGAGCTCATACGCTCCTGAAATTAAGGTTAAAAAGACAACATAGTTGCAGATTTAAATGTTGGCAAAAAAAAATTATAGTGCAAAACCGCCAAAATCCATTTGTGAATTCCAAAGATTGTCAAAATAACTTTTAATAATTTGAAAGTTTCTTAACATTTGTCATTGACAAACTGTTATAGTAGTTTACATGTCCATAATAATATGATATTTTAGAGCTCACTCATTCATGGAGTCTCCATGAGTTGGAGGCAACATGACATAACAAACTTACCCAGGTTAGCCTACACATACATGTTGTTGTTTACAGACCTTTGTGGTTGCAGATTATGACATTTGAGCAAGTGTCTAGATATCCATATCCCAGAGTGGTTTTGCTGATCCAACATCTGTATCTGTCCCTAATATGCTCAGATCTGGCTGTGGCCCTACATACTTTAGTAACATCTCAGTTAAACTGCTGTAAAACACTCTGCATTTGACTGCCCTCAAAACCCACATTTTGACTAGAGCAGGGGTCTGCGAATGTATGATCACTACGTGGTTGACAATGTAGAAGAAGGCTATTTCTTTGATGGTGCATTTGTGCTTCTCTCTTTTTGAAAGCCATTTTAGCAAATTATTTCTAAAAGGAAAAAGTGGAGTAAATCTTTTTGTATAAATAAGAATAGACAGAGGGAGAAATAGGAAAAGGAAGACTAACCAAAAAAATGGAGGCGATATATAATCAGCCATCAAATAATATCTCAGTTAGGCAAAAGTTGATTTTTCACAGAGACAAACAAGACAGGAATCCCTAGCCCTTGTCTATGTCAGTATTCCTGGAATTAAGCAAAACAATTACATTAAGAATGTCTATCTGAGTTACAAGAATCATTGTCAAAAGACAAAGCCCACATTAATTCCATTGTATGCTTTGGACATGGAATTGTATATTCCATCTAAGAAATGTTTGGCATTTTGTTTTGTTCTTGTGGATAGCATTAGAGGGGTGAAATTGCTTGCAGTAAATGTGAGGAATGGCACATAGAGACAAAGCCACCATTATGGAGACTGTGGTTTTAGCAAAGTGCTTATCAAACTAACTTAAGATACTATAGTTCAAAATGATATTGTGCATCATTTGGGTGCAAAAAAACCAACAACTGATTTTCATAGCAAGAAAATTAGGCACATTTCCTTTCACTTTTAGATAAGAATCAACGGTGCATGTTTGCTGAGCTTTGGCTTTATTTTGAGGCAAACATTGTATTGGGCACCTTGCTAGTCTTTCAAGGGAACAGCTCTTTGAACTATTTCAAAAGATTGAGGCCTAATTACTAAACTAACAAATAATTGGACTGTTTGAAACATCACTTTTAAGTTGCTGAAATCTGCAGTGCAGGCCTCTGTGTTTCTTACCTTTATAACTGAGTCACTATGGCTCTATCCATCTCCTCTCACATGCTTTTTAATTTTTTTAGATAGATAGATAGATAAATCTTTATTGTCATTGTCCTGCACAGAACAACGAGATGGGGGGGGGACACTTATCAACCCAACAATACCTAAACAAAATACAACTATACAAAATTATCAACATACTCTCACCCCACATATACACATTTAACCCCTAAAAAGCTCTAAAACTCTAAGACTCTAAAAACTCTAAAAACTATATACAGAAGCTCCCTCATAGACTGCATTGCACTGCATTCAAAGCCAGAACCTCTTTTGGGTAGAAACTATTTTTCAAGCGGCTGGTCCTGATCTTTATGACCCTATACCTTCTTCTAGAAGGCAGAAGCTGAAAGAGATCATTTCCGGGATGCGTACTATCATGCGCAATCTCTACAGCTTTCTTATAACACCTGGCGGCATAAATTTGATCTAGAGTGGGAAGAGTACGCCCGATTATCCTCTCCGCAATCTTTACGACCCTGGACAGCATTGTTCTCTCTGTTGCTACTCTTTTATTTTGCCAATCATTGTCTTAACCATGCTCACCTATTGGACAAAAAAGTAAAGACTCAGTGATAATCGCATACACTCTCCCACACTGTCGTGTCTGGCTCTTGGAAAGAATAGTCCAGGCAACGATGAACAGAACAACAACGAGGTTTATTGTAAAGTCCTTCTGGTTACTCTTACAAGGCTATCCGGACATCAGATGGCTACACAAGTCCCATGTAATCGGTCTCTCTGAATTCCACCGTAGAAGGCAATGTACTGAGCTACACCCTGTGGGTGCACATATAGAGAAGACCCCTGGTTAGCCCTCTGTGGATTAACCTGCAATGGTAATGGGAAGCATAGATCCGGCCCCAGCTCCACCCTTGTTTACCTGTGGGACTTATATAGTGTCTCCCCAGCGGTGACTCCTTGCTACAATGTAGTAACCCGCCGGACAATCATAGCCAACCAATCATAACATAATATACGAGTATTAACCAATCAGAAACAGGATACAAAGTTGTAACCAATCACAGAACTCTAATTATCATAATGAGCATGCCCTGAAGGGGAGATTGCGCGCCAAATCTAGCTCCTAATTCTGATGGCGGGAAATCACCATTTTGTCTTTGCAAGACGTGGTTTGAGCAACTTGCAATTCTGCCTGAATACACAACACACACTTAGTCCCATAAAATCTTTTAAAAACAATAGCTACAAGACTATTGGATGGTCACAGACCTCCTATTAAGAAAGATAGTCCTCCATTTGAAGGGTTGTCAGATGACAGCCATTCTTTTCAAGACATCTCTAATTTGAAGAGCTGTTCTGACAACTTCTAATGTAAAAATAAAGAACAATAATAATAAGAGAGAGAAGTACAGACAGCTGGGCTCTACAAGGACATAAATCACTTGTCTGGTGAAGTGGACTTGATCCATGAAAGCTCACATCAAAATACTGTATAACAGTTAGTCTTTAAAGTGCTACAGCATTTTTGTTTTGTTTATTCTCTGATATGCCTGAAACACCTACATGGCATTGGGCCGGGGTACTTAAGAGACCGTGTTACCCCTAGATGGTCAGCCTGTCCTACTAGGGCAGACAGGAGGGGCTCAGTGGTGGTCCCATCTGTGAAGCAAGTCCACCTCAGTGGGGCCAGGAAGAGAGCCTTCTCCATGTCTGCCCCTGCCCTGTGGAACCTTTTACTACCAGAATTGCGTCTCCAGTCGGATCTTCTCCCCTTTAGAAAAATGTTGAAGACCTGACTATGTCAGCGGTCTTGGGGCATGTGTGACTCTTCTGCGCAAGCCCGCTGGCTCATTTAGCATTCTAAGGGATCCGGTTCTTTCACTGTTTGTGGATTGTTTTTATCATTTTATGCTGGGTGGGGGTGTTTTTTTAGCTACAACTCGCGTAGTTTTTTATGTATTTTAGGCTGTTTTTTAGTGTGTTTGGTTTGGGGTTTTTAATGTTATTGTCTTACTTGTGTTTTTATTGTATCTTGTATATGCTGTTAGCCGCCCTGAGTGATGTTTTTAATCAGGAGGGCGGGATAGAAATTTACAAATAAATAAATAAATAATCAACGGAAGATTATTTGTCCTGGATTCATTTTCTGCTCCTTTTCATTTGGATAGTGATTGAGCTGAAGTAGATTGTGTTCTACTTGGCGTTAATGTCAAGTTCCTTACTTAAACGCAATTTGTGAAAAATTTCAACATCTTGTTTCAGGAATAACTCCAGGAATCTTGCAGAATTAGTTTGGAAAGTTTTGGGTTTTCCCTAGAAACAACTGCATTAGCCAATAATATTATCCTTTAGATTTTTAGGATGAGAAAAAAATGGCATATAAATGGCATATAGACTCTACATCAGGAATTCTCAACCTGTGTCCTGTGGCCCGGATGCAGCCCACCGCCTCCACCACACCACGAAATTCCATAGGGTGGCGGAAGGACAAAATGGCCATCTGGCCCCCGAAGCTGTCTGAGGGAGCGTGACCTGGCCCCTGGCTTTAAAAGGTTGAGAACTCCTGCTCTACATCTCTCCTTGCCCATGTCCTCTGGCCCACTTGTAATAGCTTTAATAACCTTGCCGCACATCATTTGCTGGGAATTAATAGCCATTTGTAATTTAATGGTCCGAGGCTGAACCTCAGGCTGTCAGATACACCAAGTTGCTCATTAATCCTAGCTACACAATATGCTGCCAACAGAATTCCTTATATCTTCCGTCTGCTTTACTCGCCATATTATATTTCACGGCATTCTATCTCTGGATTGAATAACTGGGGTCATCATGCTCCAGGCCTACATTTTGATTTCACTCTTTGTTGAAGAAAACTTACTGCAGAGAATATTAGTGAATAAGATTTCAGTTAAAACGGGATGCATAAACCTTTGACTTATCATGCTGAATGACCTAACGAGCCATAACCAGCAACTGAGACAATTGGGTTGTCAAGATTCCAGCAGGCCATATTATATGATCAGGAACTTGTATTGGTCTCAGAGGATGTGCAAACTTAAAAGTACTTAGAAAGACCAAAGTATAATCAAGTAAAATTGGGCTAATGGTAAAGGTCACCCTTTCTCGAAAGCCATTCGTATCCGACACTAGGGTTCAGTGCTCATCTCTGTTTCATAGCCGAAGAGTCAGGGCTGTCTGCTTCTGCAGACATTTCTGTGGTCATTTGGCAGTTGTGACTAGACACTGGAGCGCACAGAATGCTGTTTACCTTCCCACCGAAGTGGTCCCTATTTATCTACTTGCAATTTCTTGCTTTCAAACTGCTAGGTTGGCAGGAGCTGGGACAAAGACGGAAGCTCATTCCGTCCTGCAGTACTTGGGAATCAAACTGCTGACCTGCCACCTTCTGGTCAGCATCTTAGCCACTTGAGCCACTGTAGTCCTTAAAATTGGGCTACTTGGATGCAGCATTTATGTGCATGCAGTGTATGCTCCACCATTATGTCAGCCATTAAGATCTAATTAATGGCTGACATAATGCCATTGAAGTTGCTTGCTTCTGGTTGAAAATAATCTAATTCTGCAACACTGATACGTTCAAAGAAAGAAAGAAAGCTGACCGCCAACATGGTGTTTCAAATGAATCTCTTCATTATTATTATTTTTCATTTCAGCCTTTTTCATTGTCCAGCTTTCACATTCATAGATCAAAACATATCAAAGGGTGGGAGCTAAAATAGTTCAAAATTGCCATTTATGTCTCTGGAATCTTCCAGGGTATGACTGGATGATATTTTTAATGAGTCTGAAGAATACAAAGAAATAGCCTTGGGGCCACATACATCATGCAGACCACATTTTGCCTTTTCTCAGCTAAGAGGTAAAATGGACACATACCCCCATATTCGCCCTACGTAGCACCAGCTATGTACCTCTTTTGGAGAGCATACCCAAACCCCCACCTCTTTATTTCCTTTCCTGAACTGTACTCAACTCTACTTATTTTTGTTTAATTGCACTGATTTTATCTTGAAACTGACCTCCTAAGTTTTTATGATGAATGACATTCAAGAAATAATTCTTACTGGTGGATAAAGATTTCACAAAATTCTAGGATCGCAAACCTATTTGGGCACAGTGGACAATTTTGACATCTGCACCCTTAGTACCCCCCACTAATTACCAGCAATCCACCAAAAATG
Source organism: Bradypodion ventrale (assembly GCA_035047345.1). NCBI lineage: Eukaryota > Metazoa > Chordata > Lepidosauria > Squamata > Chamaeleonidae > Bradypodion > Bradypodion ventrale. The sequence goes on from JAWDJE010000003.1 coordinate 338,632,882, forward strand.
TTGCCTTCTCACACACACACACACACACACACACACACACACACACACACACACACACACACACACACACACACACACACACACACACACACACACACACACACACACACACACACACACACACACACACACAAGAACATAAGAACATAAGAACAGCCTTGCTGGAACAGGCCACAGCCCATCCAGTCCAGCATTCTGTCTCACACAGTGGCTCACCATTTCCCTCAGGGTATTCCCAAGGAGATGCCTTCACCTGCTTAGGATTCCCTGGAAATGGCATTGAGAGATATCCTGCCTATCTCTCCAACCCGGAGGTTGTCCTTAAGTATCCATAATTATAGCCATTGATACTCTTGTCCTCCATGAACTTGTCTAATCCTTTCTTAAAGCTGTCAAGACTGACAGCTGTCACCACTTCTTCTGGCAGGGAGTTCCATAGACCAGTAATCCTCTGGGTGAAAAAGTACTTTCTCTTATTTGTTTGAGAACTAGTACCCAAAAGTTTCATGGAGTGTCCCCTAGTTCTAGTGTTATGCGATAGGGAAAACAGTTTTTCCTTGTCTACTTTGTCCACACCGTGCATGATTTTATAAACTTCACACACACACACACACACACACACACACACACACACACACACACACACACACACACACTTTCCCTGTCATTGGCAGTTGAAAGAGGCTGAAACAGTTAGGGTGCCACAAAATGGGGGATTATAACCTGAGAACCACATGTTATTCACTCACATTCTAGGAATGTATCATCATATTGAGTTAGATCATTGGTCTTTCTATCTTAATACTAGCATAGTTTGCCCGGCGTTGCCGGGCTTTTTAAAATTGTGTTGGATACTAAAGGCTTTCGTTTATTTGTCGAAGCAATGGTGATGCGCTGTTTTAAATGGTGGTGTAAGTTTTTTTGATTTTGTGGCTTCGAGTAATTTTGTTTTTGAAGTTGTTTTTTATGTTTATGCAAAAAAAATGTAAATTAAATTTAATTTAATTTAATGTAATATTATTTAGTTTTAAATTTAATTTTGTTTTTTAAAATGTTCTTTTAAATTTTTTTTTGTTTTGGTTTTTCATAGTGAAAAGTGGTTTTATTTTGGTAATTTTTGAGATTAGTGTGGTTTTTTTTTTGAATGTTTGTATAATTTATGTGATTAAATTTAGAATTATTATTATTTTTTAAATATTTTAGAATGTTGTTTCTGTTTTGGCCACTGGGTGGTGGTGGTGAGCTTTTGAGCTTCTCATTGCATTTGGTACCTTCTGTCCTCTTGGTGTTGCTTCCGGTAAGTTTCCTCTTTCTCATTTGTGTTCCGGTTCTCATAGAAGGAAGACGTCTTTTTGTAAGTAATGTGGGGTGTTTTTTTGGGGGGGGGGGGTTGGTGGTGGATTCTTTTTGGGGGGTGTATGTGTGTGTTTATCTTGTTCATATTTGGCTGTTTGTTTGTGATTTTGTGTGTTTTTTCTAGTGTGTGTGTGTGTGTTTGGGGGGGGGTGGCTTTTTTTCTCGCAGGCCATGCTGGATGGCCCGTGGGAAGGAAGGCCAATTGCGGGGAGGCTTTTTTTCCCCATGGGCCATGCTGGATGGCCCGTGGGAAGGATAGGCATTTGCGGGGAGGCTTTCTTTCCCACGGGCCATGCTTCATGGCCCATTGGAAGGAAGGGCATTTGCTGGGTGGTGGTTATTTCTTTCCCACGGGCCATACTTGCTGGCCCATGGGAAGGAAGGGAGAGGCAGTGGGGTGTTTATTCTTTTCCCCCGCGGGCCATACTGGCTGGCCCGGTGGGAAAGAAGGGCAGTTGCGGGGGGTGGGGGGGTGGGTTGTTTGCTTTAATTTTTGGTGCTCTGGCTGGCCCTTCGAAGAGAAGGGCAGCGGCGGCCGGGGGTGGTTTTTTTTTTTGTTTGTTTCTCGTCTGGCCGGTGGGAAAGAAGGGCAGTTGCGGGGGGTGGGGGGTGGGTTGTTTGCTTTAATTTTTGGTGCTCTGGCTGGCCCTTCGAAGAGAAGGGCAGCGGCGGCCGGGGGTGGTTTTTTTTTTGTTTGTTTCTCGTCTTTTTGGGCCGCCGGCTGGCCCTTCGATTGGAAGGGCCATGGTGGCGTTGGGGGGGGGTTTCCCCCACGGGCCATGCTGGCTCGTTCATGGGGAAGAATGGCTGCGGCGGTGGGATTATTTTTAACTTTTATTTTTCGTGCGCCGGCCCTTCGAACGGAAGAGTAGCGGCGGCGGTTTTTTTTTTTGTTTTTTTCCCCCACGGGCCATGCTGGCTCGCCCGTGGGGTTGAATGGTTGCGGAGGCGGCTTTTTTTAGTTTTGTTTTTGCGCGCCGGCTGCCTCATCGTTCTGCTCGCACATTGCGCACAGGACGCTGGGGCTTGTAGTAATGTGTTGGTGCTTTGTGTTTGTGCTGCGTTTTTTTAAATTCCTTTTCTTTTGATTGGCTGCGGCGCGTGTTCGAACGCTGCTCCGTGCAAGAGCCTCTCAGCCTGATTGGCTCTGGCGCGGCACGGCGCAAGGACTTTCGGGAAGTGATGTTCTTTACGTTTCTTGCCGTTAGTGGGGCTGAGGCCCCCGTGCCGGATTTTTAAATCCTTCGTTGACCTGCGTAGGCAATTCGGCCGTGCTCTCGAAGGGAGGGTGCGGGTCAGTAGGGCAACGCACAGCAACGTATAGCCAATTCCAACGGTGAACACTTGGTTTTATAGGTTAAGATTGCCAACTTGAATTGGCAGCCGTTCTCCTGGATTTCTGGCAGGATGCTTTTCCAGCCATACCTAGAAATGCCAAGTATTAGATAGTAACCAGCCCTAACCTCGCTTAGCTTGTGAAATCAGATGAGATTGATGGATTTTGGAGTGGTATGTTGATTAGTACAGTAGTGAATATGTTGGCCTTGAATTCTATTCTGATATATCTGGATTTAATTTTTATGTCAGATACCTAGGACAGAATTTCCAGTGCTCTGTCTATACCTTGTATGGTTTTGTTGTTCAGTCACACACTCGATTCCGACCCTTTGCGACCCTATGGACCATTGCCCTCTAGGCACCTCTGTCCTCCACTATCCTCCTCAGCCCGCCCAGCTCTGTGCCCACTGTGTCTACCACACCATTCATCCATCTCATCTTTGGACGCCCTCTTCTTCTTTTGCCCTCTACCTTTCCCAGCATCAAGGCCTTCTCAAGTGAATCCGCCCTTCTCATTTGATGTCCAAAGTACTTAAGCTTTATCTTTACTATTTGACCTTCCAATGAGCAGTCAGGGTTGATTTCTTCTAAGATTGACCTATTTGTTCTCCTCACTGTCCAGGGGACTCTCAAAACTCTCCTCCAACACCACATCTCAAAGGAATCTATTCTTCTGCACTCAGCCTTCCTAATGGTCCAGCTCTCGCACCCATACATTACCACCGGGAATATCATTGCTTTGACTATGCGAATTTTTGTTTTTAAGGTAATGTCTCTACTTTTCACTATGTTCACCAGGTTTCTCATAGCTAGTCTCCCCAGAATTAATTGTCTTTTTATTTCATGGCTGCAGTCGCCATCTGCAGTGATCTAAGATCCTAAGAAAGTAAAGTCTGTCACTGCTTCTACTTCTTCCCCACCTTGTATGGTAAGTGTTACAAAATAAATATCATTCATATGATGATTTGTCTCAGTTTCTACTCAAAGCAATTCAGCTGTCTCTAGCTTGGAGTGAGTTTCTGTATCAAAATTTGAATATGGGATTCACTACACATTTCCATAACATATGATGGAGAACATGCATTGAATTCCATTTAATAGGCCAGATACTGAAGCTACCTCTATATCTAATCTGAATATTTTTGATATTTTATGTGCTGACCTCTTAATAATAAAGTGACATTCTGGTGATGATCATTAGCATTACAAGTGTAGGAAATGAAGGTTGTAATCAAACCAAACAAACAATGGCTAACCCGCTTTTCACTGGTGAAGGCCTTCAAAGTGACTGCATGATCATTGTATTGCTGTACCTTTTGAAACAGAACATTCTCTAGCAACAGTTCTTTGAAATAATAACAAACTGTGTGACATTATATTCAAAGAGAAAATAATTCAGAGTACAATCCTGAACTCCAGGATGCCAAAAGGAAATCAAGAGGACATTTTGGTACATGTCAACTGGCCTGCACTGACAGGGCAGATTGTTGCCACTAGAGGGCCCATCATAGGATTGGCTTCTTTTTTCATATCCAAATCAAATTTTGTATTGTAAAAATGAAACCACGTTCTTGGCTTTCTTTGTAGTTGGCTAAACTTAAGTCATCAATGTTACACGTTTCTGGAAGTAATTGGCAGATCAGAAAATGAGCCGGGTTCAGTATCTCCACATTCACACAGCATGTTGTTTTCTCCCAGCAGCCCTCACTTTAGCATGTTGGTCTTGCATTTAGGGAGTCCAACTCTCAGCCTATTCAAAGTCCTCCAAGAGATGTAGGGAAGGATGAGTTCTTCATCTATATCTTCCTTTAGTGTTATTCCTTGTCCAGTGAGCTCCTTCCTCCATCTTCTAGTTTGGTTTTGCTCTTGGGATTGGCTTGTATTGATGTAGTTTGAAACTGATCTCTTTTTTTCTAGAGGTCTGGAATGACTCACTGCAAGCTTCCATACCTATTTTAATTTTTGCTTGAACATAACTCGAGTTTCCTCAGTCACGCATCTCTTCCTTTCATCCATTAACTCTACCCCTCCTTCATTTTTATGTCTTCTGCCCTGTCTCCACCCCTTGGAAGAGATATGCATATGTCATGAACTTTTCTGGACAATGGAGAAGGGATGAATTTCTTCAGAATGTGAAGGGAAGGGTGGAAGGAAAAATGCAAGAAACAAAACTACTGAGAAAGATCTGCAAACCATGTACATGAAGCAGAGGGCAAGAGGCTGACCTGCTGGGAAAGTTTCCCATCTAACAACTACTTGTCACTTTCTGATGAAATTTCAGGTGAGGGCAAGAAGGCAGGGTGAAAGTTCTGGCTTTTCTCTTTTGCTCCCTGCTGGAGAGAACATCACCACCACTGGTATCACAAGTGATCTCAGAGGAGTGGTACTTATACTCACACTCATAGGAAACAGATTTTTTGAAAACAAAAGAACAGATGGTATTGACAGATCTGAAAAGAAGCAGGGTGTGTGTGGTGGGGGAGAGAAAACACAATTCCCAAACCAGACAAAATAATCCTAAAATGAAAAGGAAGTGGGGATTGAACTGAGTTTCTAGTAATTTCACGTAGATCTGCAGTTAAACTAATCCAAGTCAATATGTTATGGGAAACCTATTAAACTGGAACAAATGATGTGTGGATCAGCTCAGAGTTGTTCATATGCACCTCTAGTTCTCATGGGCACCCCAACCAATCATATCCTGATTTTTTTAAAAGTATAGGCTTGGAAACTTCCCTTATATGTGAGAGGCAATCTTGCCATGTTTTAGGGACCTCAAGGCCTCCAGCCTACAATTACTAACCCCCAAATTGGATTTTTAATATCTATTAGAGGGGGTAAGGCTGCTTTTTCAGTAAAAAATATATATTCTGTAATAAATAATATTTGGGAGTGAATAAGGAGAGTACAGCCTTCTAGTTTCTAGAGATGTATAAATGCATCCTTCAGATGTTTGGAGATGGCCCACTCCATTATAGATGGAATGAAAAAGTCCCATTTAAATTTTGGTTTTTAATTTTGATGACAGGTTCCTTGTTAGGGTGCTGCAGACCTTGTTATGTTGGGATAGCAGTTAGGGTGAGCTTGAAAAAGTATTGGGGTAAAAAGAAATCTTATTGTGATCAACGTTGTGATCTCTTTTTGTCATACATCTTTTTTCTTTCTTTCTATGGTAATACCTCTTCACCCATCCTGCCTACTGTATCCTTTTCCCAAGAGGCGAGAAACCTCTGCTTCTCATAGTTATGTGAATATATCTTTAATAAACAGCTGTAACAGTTTAATTCCCCGATACTGTAACTACCATGATTCCTTGATACCTTGATGCAGAATCTGAAAACTGTAGTTTGATAAGAGAGGCTTTAAATTATCTTCTGTAGTGTAAGGAAATGCTGTAGGGCTCGCTGATAAGGAACTCTAAGTCCCTTATCAAATGACACTTCAAAATAGTTTCTATCAAATTTAACCATGGCGGTGGAATCAACCTACTGCAGTGGTGGCGAACCTATGGCATGAGTGCCAGAGGTGGCACGCAGAGCCTTCTCTGTGGGCACCCATACAGTAACCCCAGCATGGAGTTTGCCCTTCCTCCCCTGTTGCTGTCTTGGCACTTTTCAATAAATAAGTGGGTTTTGGGTTGCAGTTTGGGCACTCAGTCTCTAAAAGTTTCACCATCACTGACCTACTGTTAATTATGCAAAGTAAGTGTGCATGGGTTATGTGCTGTTAAGTTACTTATGACGTCAGTTAACCTAATAAGGTTTTGACACCCATCTGAAAATTTCTACGGTAGAATAGTATTTGACCCTATGTCTCCTGAATCTGAACCACTGTCTATTATACTATACTGACTCTCTTACTGTAGAAACACCCTTTATAATAAATCATCTGTACTAACAATCAAAACATTGACAAACTGAGCTTGGACTTACTTGACTATCATTCACAGGGTGTATAACTGAGCAAACAGTTCCTTTCCCTTGGGATTGCTGAAATTGTGACAACGTTATTGCTGAGAACTGATGTCCAAACATTTACAAAGACACCTATGTAGGAGTAAAATCTATAAATGGATTTAGTATCAATGCATACAAAAAAGTGTACTTCAATACCGAGCCAGTGTGACTGGATTGTGCATTTGGGGTAGACCATTCTTTTCCACTCAAACTGCCTTCACAGTTGAATTTTTAAAAATGCATAAAGCAAGATATTAATGTACATTGTTTTTCCTTCCATTTCAGAAATTGAAGGAAAAGAGGCCTGCGACTGGTTACGAGCTGCTGGATTCCCCCAGTATGCACAATTATATGAAGGTATGTTTGGAGGGGGAGGTTTGAAATATTCTTGTTGAATTACTCATTACTTCTCAGCAGCCAGGATACTGTTACTCTCACTTTTTTCCAATTACACAAGTAATTCATTCTATTGCATGTTCTCCATATATTATGTTGCATTACCATTAGGCCATAAAATGGATGAAAATTTTTTCCAGTTCCCTGTAGCCACCAGACCTGATATTGCACCTTAGAAAAGTAATACTTCTCTTGCCACTTAGGTTTAAGTAACTCTTGGAGTAACTAGGTGTTGCTCATTAAACCTAAGTAACTTAGTTAGATGCAAGTTACACATCCATAACTATAATTTAGCTAAAATTTAATTTAGAAGAGATTATGTTATTCAACTGTGGGACCAAATGAAATTCAAGGTTAGGGATTCCTATATTCGTGTTTTGTGAGTATAAGGAGAACAGGTAAATAATAAGTAAATAACCTGCTACTGCCGTATTTGTGCAAGAAAGGGGAAAAGAGAAAGTGTATGAGGGGGTGATTATATATCTTTTATAAACAACTCTTTGATAAAGCATTGTTCTCCCATTTATTTGTGCAAGGTGCAACGAGGGAATGAATGGGTTTATAGCCTTTTGAAGTAATGAATAGCAAATATTTCACAGTACTGATCAGAATTATTTCATGAGCTTTAGATTTAAAAAATCAATCTTTTGGTGCCCTATTATAGTTTGGACATGATATTCTGAGATTATGTGATAAATGAGATACCAACACCTCCATTTGGCTGAAATCCTGTTGCTTAGCATAATAAGTCACAAATAAAGCAGGCCCATTAAATCAATGGAACTCATCAAATCTCCACTAATTCAATGGACCTATAAAGAAATTGCAAGTAGATAAATAGGTACCACTTCAGTGGGAAGGTAAACAGTGTTCTGTACACTCTGGTGTCTAGTCATGCCTGCCACATGACCAAGCAAATGTCTGCAAACGCAGACAGTGCTGGCTCTTCAATATACAGTGGAAAGTCACACAACAATTGCTCCGTATTGCAACGAAATCGCATAACAATTAGGTTTGGGTGGGGGGGATGGTGTCCCGCATAAAATTTTTCCCTATGGAAAATAATCGGACAACAATTTTTCAATGGGAAAAACCACTTAGCAAAAATATCGTTGTATGATGCATCCCATAGGGAAAATCACTATACGATGCATGTATCGTATAGCAATTGTTTCGTACAACAACGAACCCTGTGGAATGGATTAAAATTGTTGTATGAGGTACCACTGTATATAAAACAGAAGTGTTTGTTTGTATGTGCTCTAAAGGCTCCCATACCCCTGGATGGATGTCGCTGAAATTTGGTACATACGTACCTTGGGCTTGGGAGCAGCACTGCGGGTGTACGCCCCCAAATTGGGAAGTAATTGATCTATACAATGTGTGTGTTTCCCAGTGATGTAACTGAGTTGATGTCATAGTCCCAAGTAGGTTGAGATTGTGACATCATCTGACTAGCTTAGCTGTAGCCCTCTGAGCTCAGCTGTAGTTTTCACAGTAGGTGGAAGGCAAATGGGGGCCCCGGTCAGGCTGGCACTGTGGTGGCAATGGAGGCCCTTGAGAGGGCCGGGAGGGCATGGGAGCCACGGAGGAGGCCGGTCCCCTCTGGAAATGGCCACCCAGCCATTGCTGCTGCTGCCGCAGCAGCCACAATGGGCGAAGCCGAGGAGGGAGGGAAGGTCTGAGGGCTCCTCAACGGCTGCATGCCACTCTCTCACCAGGTGGCCAGACACACGTATGGGAAAGATAAGGGTGGTAAGTAACTGTTGATTGAGAAGCGGGACAGGTGAGGGAAGAGAGAGACGGAGGAAGGGAGGCAGGAGTGACCCACATACACCCCACGAGGTTTCCAAGAGGGAAAGGCTCGCCTATATTAAAGAAAAGGGAAACCCGAGCAAAGCCAGGTAATCAGCTAGTTGGCTATAAACAGATGAGCACTGAACCCTAGAGTTGTATACGACTGTTTTTCAAGCAAGGGTGATCTTTACCTTTACCTATAATGTTATCTATTATGCTAAGCAACACAACTTCAGTTAATGAGGTAGAAAAGACAGTGTTGTTATGAAGAATAATGTAAGTGGAGATAATTATTGCTTTGATTGCATTTTACTCTGAAAATGTGTTCAGTGCTTTTTTAAAGCTAATACAGTACTGTATATGTTTTCTGAGCCACCAACAACTGCTTCTTTTTTTGTAGACTCCCAGTTTCCAATTGACATCATTGCTGTAAAGAAAGATCATGATTTTCTTGACAAGGATCTCGTAGAACCTCTTTGTAGGTAAAGTCTTTCTCCTTTTGGGTACTATCGTTACATGTGTAATATTTTGTCATTTCACATTCCTATCAGAGTAGTAACATCTTAGGAAGCCATCCAAAGAAGCACAAAAAGCTGGTAAGTTTTAAAGAACTTCAGATCTCTAAATCAGACAAGATGTTACGAAAGTAGGCTGCAAGGAAGGAAATCATGGAGCAAAATGTTAAACTAAGACTCAGGATATTTAGATTTAATTTTTTGTTCCAGTTGGAAACTCACTAAGAAGTGGCAACAGAAAGCTATTAATTGAATTTGTTGTTGTTCAGTCACACAGTTGATTCCGACCCTTTGCGATCCTATGGACCATTGCCCGCCAGGCACCTCTGTCCTCCACCATCTTCCTCAGCCCACCCAGCTCTGTGCCCATTGCATCTACAATACCATCTAGCCATCTCATTTATGGCCGCCCCCTTGTTCTTTTGCCCTCCACCTTTCCCAGCATCAAGGTTTTCTCAAGTGAATCCTCTCTTCTCATTTGATGGACACACTCCATTAGTCTTGCTATAACTTGGAGGTAACTAGATGGCAAATAACAACAGTCAGCTTATTTCCATGTTTAAGGTTCTCCTCTCCTGTGTCTTCTCATCTGCCAATGGAATTATAGGGATCTCAAAAGCTTGCACACCTTTTTGTGTGTTTTTAGTTGGCTTAATGAGAGTATTATCCTCCTCCCCATTCTGGTTTATTCCCTGTTGAAGCTGCTGTTAAGGCTAAAGGCAAGATTACGTGTCAGAGTTTGGTAAAGCTACTCATTGTAGATTACAGATCCCAGATTTTGGTGGCCATACTAGGACTGCAGTGGCTCAAGTTGCTAAGACGCTGACTGGGGAGCGGAAGGTCAGCAGTTCGATTCCCGAGTACTGCAGGACGGAAATGAGCTCCCGTCTTCGTCCCAGCTCCTGCCAACCTAGCAGTTCGAAAGCAAGAAATTGCAAGTAGATAAATAGGGACCACTTTGGTGGGAAGGAAACAGCGTTCCGTGCGCTCCGGTGTCTAGTCATGCCTGCCACATGACCACGGAAACGTCTGCAGAAGCAGACAACGCTGGCTCTTCGGCTTAGAAACAGAGATGAGCACTGCACCCTAGAGTCGGATACGACTGGCTTTCTAGTTTGGGGATTCTGGAATTTGTAGTTCAGAAATATAACAATTCTAAGCTCTACTACATACGATGTTGATGTTGTTAGCAACCTTGATGTTAGTTTCTAAAAATTAAAATTAAATACCAAGTATAGCTTCTCTACCCTCTTTACTGCAAAGATTGTTAAGATCTTAATATATGAGAAGGATATGTTTAAGCCTTCCTTTACCCAAGTTTAAACTTTAGTAATCCTTAGAAATTGCAGGGCCTGTCTTATAAAAAGCCCCTTGAGTTCAAGCGGAGGAGCAAAATGCCATTTGGCATGATGCCTATATCCTAAATTCTAAGCTCTACTACATACGATGTTGATGTTGTTAGCAACCTTGATGTTAGTTTCTAAAAATTAAAATCTGTGAATGGTTGTGGGAAATAAAATATTTTTCTATACAGTCATTGTTGCACTGTATCACTTTGGTGAAAGGCGGGAAATGATGTTTCTGTGTATTGCTCATCAAGTTTGGGTTTTTACACTAGAAGCAGCAGAAAGGCGGTTTATGGTGCAGAAATCTCCACTTTAATATATCCTAGGAACCACCTAAGCAAAGACACGTACTTGGGCTTGGGTTAAAGTAGAGTGCTACAAAGTAGAACCCCCTAATGGAGGTTCCAAAAAAAGTTCAGGTTGGGCTAAAATGGCCTGATCCATTGGCCATTTTGGGACACCAAAATTTGAGTCGTGACAAACTGAAACAGCTGAAAACACAGGATACTGGTAAGTTTAGACAGCCTCCCAATTACCAAAAGTCCACCTCCTTCCTTTCATGAGGGAGGAAAAATATTATTTATAGAGCAAGGATGAGGAGCAGAAGGTATGGGGTGAGAAATTCATTGTATAGTACCTGCAACCTTAGATCAAAAGGCAGGAGAAATAAGGTTACAGAATGGCTATGCTGTTCAATTACAGCAGCTGCTGGTGGACAACAACACGCTGTGTGTTAATGTGGAGTGATACGGAATCCAGCTCACTTATTGGTCTGTTGATTACTGCCAGAAGCATGCACCAATGAGGACTTAAGTTTGGCCAACGACAAAACCAAGAAAGTGGCTTCATTTTGGCAGTCTAGGGTTTAATCGGGACACAAAAGAAGAAGAAGAAGCAACAAAATTAAGAGTAAAAAATTATTTGGATGACTAATTTATTTTTTATTGATGAGCATAGAATAGTTTCCACACCATAATCTTGGGTACATCTACTTTCTAGGGAAAAGGCAGAAAAATGCTGACATGAATCTGAATTTATTTCCCAATTCTCGTTGCCACAGATAAATCAAAGGGAAATCTTAAACCTCCCTTGTCCTAGTATTGCAATTTTGATGATAAACTACCTATAACTTGCTGTTCAGTGGATTATTTTATGCCATCTTTGTTATAATGCATGTTGTTTAGACTGTTGCATGGTATCTGTTGTGTAGGCTACTGTTGTTTAAACTACTGTATCAAATATATCTGTTCATAACCATCACTTCTCTGTTGTAAGTCAAGTCCAAATTCACAGACTTGGTTGATGAAAAATGTCCGTGGATGAACAGGAATTTGAGTCTTGGTCTCACACATCCACATATGAATGCTGTCTGTTGTGTAGTATGCAGCTGACTATGTGGCTGTTACGTGAAAACAGCTACCACACAGCAATCTCTTTTCTGTAGAATTGCTCTTATATTTTTGTATCCTTAAATATAAGTTAAGCTAAATATCTATTTAGAGGTTGTGGTGGCTTAGTGATTAAGACACTGATCTTGACGACCAGAAGGTCGGCAGATCTGCAGTTCGAGACCCGAAAGCTGCACAACAGAATGAGCTCCTGTCATCTGTCCCAGCTCCTGCCAACCTAGCAGTTCAAAAGCAAGTAGATGAATAGGTACCACTTTGATGGGAAAGGTAACAACATTCCGTGCACTTCAGCATCTAGTCATGCCTGCCACATGACCAAAGAAACTGGTTCTTTTGCTGTAAATGGAGATGAGCACCGCCCCCTAGAGTTGGACGTGACTGGTTTTCAAGCAAGGAAGACCTTTAACTATCTTAGAGAGCCAGCATGGTAGATAAAGTGTTATCTTAGGAGCAGGAGAACAAAGTTCAAATCCTGCTCGGTCATGGATGGCAATGGTAAACCATTTTTTAACATCTCACATACCTCAAAAATCTATAGGGTTGCTATAAGCAACTTTGCAGGACATAACAATGGAAATGTTATCATTGCTTGTCTTCCCCAGGGAGAAAGAAATACATAAGTAGTGAGAAGCAATTATGTCCCACCTTATATGATTATCTTTTATCGTGCAGTAGCTCAAGCAAGTAGATATATCCGCTTATTTGAAGCTTTAGTTATCTAAGCTTATTTTTCTTCTTCTCCCCTTTTAGCTGCAGAAATTTTATTTTGCCTTTTAAAAGCTAAAAATATGATCTTGCCTGATAGAAATAGAGGCCTGATAGAAATAGTAATTGTTCATTCCTCTCCCATTTAAACAAACTCTCATTGGATTTTTCAGTCATTATCAACTTTCTCTGATAGATGATTAATGCTGAGACAGCTGACGGTAGTATGCTGCTCTAACATTTGGCAAATTGTGGATTAGGGAGTCTGAATTCTTGATAGAACTGTCAACCCATTGTTTCACCCACAATTTGGCAAGCTACTCTTACTGTTAATGCAATTGGTTGTGATACCCAGAATCCTGGCCAACAGAGCTACTCCATGTCATCTGGGGAATTCTGGAAGCTCTTATCTTACTCTGCAATTAAACCTTCTTAGGAACAGAAGGCCTGTAAAGGTTGTGTGATTAATTCCTTCAAAAGGGTGCCATTGTTTCCCCCATTATGGGCAAATGGAACTATTTGAAAAGTTCCATCAAAAGATATGAAGAGAAGCTATCATCATGTCTTACTGGGATGAAAACATAACAGTTGTACAACTGCACTTGCTGTAGAAGACCTCTGGGGATGCCAGTATCTATGACCCTGGATATATTTCTGACCTCAGCACGGCCTGGTGTAGATGCCTTTTGCAGCTGCTCAACAACAGCTGCAAGGTGGGATCACATGAAACTAGGATTCAGGCCACTTTCAAGGTGCCAGAAAAAGAACAGTGAGATAGGGCAAAAGGCCACCCAGAAGGCAATGCAATTTTAAGAGCTTTCACTCTACAATAGCATTGCATTTCAAAAGGGTTATATAGCATTACAGAAGAGCAAAAGGTTTGAAGGAAACAAAATGTCGTAGCTCCTTTTCCTGTGAAAATGGACTTCTAGCTGATTCCAGTCGGTTAAGGCACTGAACTTCATAGAATTCTATGGAAAATCTTCTGGAACACAAGAGCAGGGGTCAGCAAACTTGGTTCTCCAGGTGGTTCTGGACTTCAATTTCCAGAAGCCCAAGTCAGTACACATACTGATCAGGGCTTCTTGGAATTGAAGTCCAAGAACATCTGGAGAGTCAAATATGTTGAGCCCTGCTCTAGACTATTAAATATTCCCAAGTGAAAAACATAATACTCTCCATGAACAATAGGTATGGACAGGGAAGTGCATATGTGAATTGTAACTTTTCTTGGCAAACCGTAGGCAAATAACCTCCTTAATCCAGTCCCTTGCTCATGTTCAGGCAGGCCTTTGGCATGTCAGCTGACATGTTGAGATTAGAGTTACTGCTTGGATGCTAGTTCTGTTTTTAACTTCTTGCATTTTAATGGTGTTTTAAATTGTATTGGCTTTCATGATATGTTGGCCAAAACCCTGCTGCATAATTACGCCAATGGAATTAAATGGCTTAGGAAGCCCTCAGCAGGAACAGCATTCCTCCTCATGCTTTAACTGCCTACTCATACTGGTGGATAACAATGAAAGCGTGGCGCCAAAATGGCCGCCACGCTCTTTGCAGGCCCCCACCCCACCCGGACTCAGACATCTGGGTGAGTTAGGGGGCGTGGCCACCCCTCTATAAAAGGGGTGGTCACGAGGCAGCCGAGCTGCTATTTTAGAAATAGCGACGGAGAGGAGAAGTTTTCTCCGTCGCTGTTTGTTCGATTCTTCGGCTGTTTAGCCCTTGGTCCTTCCCGGCTGGGAAGGAAGGATTCGCACAGAGCCTTTGGCTTGCTGGCTGCTCTGTGCTTTTTGCGCTAGGTTTTCGATCCCTGGAAAGGGATCCTGCTCTTTCTTCAAGATATGCCTCCCAAACGGAAGGCCCCGGCGATGAAACCGCGGCCAAAAGGGAGGACTTTTTTGGGCCCTGCGCAGGACGGGGGGCAGCCTTCAGGTCGTAGGAGCAGGGCTGCGCCCCCGCGGCAGGGCACTACCCCAGCTCTACCGACCGATACCGGTGGGGTGATGCAGGCTGGTGCTTGGCAGCCGGCCTCGGCTGGCCAGCCTCCGGCCGGCCCCTCAGGGGCTTCGGCCCTCAGCCCGCAGTTGCCGGCCATGGGTCAGGACAGCGGGGGAGGGCCTGGTGTGGGTGCGCAACCCGTTCCTCCTCCGGCCCCTCATGGGCTGGAGTTTTGGGCATGGCCCTATTCTGGCCCAGGCTCTCACTTTGGTGTTCCTTGTCAAATACCTAGTGGGCCTTCCGGCCCACCCGGCCCACCTTATGCTGGGGGATCTGTGGCAGTGGATGCGTTACTAACACGTTTAGCTGTGCTGGAGGCATCCTTGGGGATTGCACACAACCCTATGGGAGGGGGCCCTTCTCTCTCTGCTGGGGGCCCTTCGTGTCCACCGGCTACCTCGACGGCTGCCACACTGCAACAGGCGGCCAGCCAGGTTGAGCTGCTTGAGATGCTCCGGCCTGCGCCTGCCGGTGTCTCGCAGCTCCCTGTTCGTCCAGAGCTGCAGCCAGGGAGCAGTCAGGTGTGGCCCCAGAGCTCGATTCCGGTCGCGAGCTCCGACGCCCGCCGTGGGCCGGAACCCCCAGTGGGGGCGGCTCACGGGGGTGCACCTAGTGAGTATCAGGTTCAAATTAATGCACCCACATCACAGCCCACTTCCAGTGGTGGGGTTCAGTGGCCCTGGCCTCGTCAAGTCGAGGCGAGTGGGCATCAGTTGCCAGCCTATCCCAGTGCCCCTTGGTTTCATAATGGCACCTCATTGAGGGTGGGGGTTTCCGCCCCCGGGGCAGTGCCTGGCATCGCAGGGGCTGTCCAGGTCCCGCTGCATATGCCCCGTGTACCTAATGTGCCGGTGACGGCTTTGCCGACGGCTGGTTATTCCTTGCCCCTTGGTGATCATTTGTCCCAGGTCACGAGGGAAAAGATTTGGCGGGGGGAGTACGTGGATATATTCTCCCTATTGAACCGTGAGCCCACTAAGGAGGAGAGAGAGGGACAGGACGACAGAGACAAAGAGCAGTCCCGCCGTCGTAAGCCACCGCGCACCTGGGCCAACTGGTTCCCGGCATATCTTATTTATATGGTGGTGTACCTTAGGGCCCGGCCTGATCTGGCCATTCCTATGGTCCAATATTTGGACAATATTTACAGGGCGATGGTGGATTTCCCTGGCCCATCGTGGTTGGCTTACGATGAGGAATTTAGAATGAGGGTGCCCTTGCACCCGGAGATGAGATGGGATGAGCCCTGTCAGAAATTGTGGCTCTTGTACATGACCCCCACGCGTCCGGCGCCTGGGGATAAGTACCATTGTGGTCATGCCGTGCAGCGAGCTGCTCCAACACAGGCTCCCCACCAGCCGGCGGGGCAGGGGGTTCCAGCCCGCTTGCTGTGTTGGAGCTTCTCGGCTAATGGCGTGTGCAATAAGCGGCAGTGCCGATATAAACATGAGTGTCCCTCTTGCGCTGGCCCCCGCGCCGCAGCCGCATGCCTGCGGGCTGGTGGATCACGGGGCAGAGGTAGAGGTGGACAGGGAGCGGGCAGAGCTTCTGCTGATGGAGCTAGCCAGTCAAAAGGCCCCCTCCCCTGTTAATGTGTATATGTTGGAGCGATGGCTCTCAACTTATCCAAGGAGGGAGGACGCGAGGTACCTCCTGGAGGGCTTCCAGTGGGGCTTCCGTATCCCATTCAAAGGAGTGCGGGGACCCCAAGATGCCCCCAATTTACTTTCTCTGAAGGGTAGGGAGGAGGTGGCTGCCCTGAGTATTGCCAAAGAGGTAGAGGCCAAGAGGGTAGCGGGCCCCTTTTCTGTACCACCCTTCCCAAACCTGAAGGTCTCCCCTCTGGGGTTGGTACCCAAAAAGGCCCCGGGGGAATTTCGTTTAATCCACCATCTATCATACCCGGCGGGTTACTCTGTCAATGATCTATTCCTGATGACCTTTGTTCGGTCAGGTATACGTCTTTTGACCAAGCCCTACGGATGGTGCGTTCTTGTGGTCCTGGTGCCCTCCTGGCAAAATGTGACATTAAATCGGCATTCCGATTGTTGCCAGTGCACCCGGGGGACTTTGAGCTATTGGGTTTTAGATTCCAAGGGAAGTTTTATGTAGATAAGGCCATGCCTTTTGGCTGCTCTATTTCATGTTCAGCATTCAAACGTTTTAGCACTTTCCTTCAGTGGGCCTTTGTTCGCAGGTCCGGGTCTCGGTCTGTAGCCCATTACCTCGATGACTTTTTGTTCGGGGGTGAACGGGGCTCAGACACGTGCACGCGTCTCCTCACTACATTTCAGATGCTAATGCGGGAACTGGGTGTCCCTTTAGCGCCCGAAAAGACCGAGGGCCCATCCACTACGCTCACCTTTCTGGGTATTGAGATTGACACGGTCGCACAGGCATCCCGGTTACCCATTGACAAGGTCACCCGGATCTCCGCGATGATTTTGGCCTTGCTGGCCAAACATAAAGTGTCACTTCGTGAGCTTCAGGTACTACATGGCCATCTTAATTTTGCCTGCAGGGTGGTCATGCCTGGCAGAGCATTTGCGCGGTGCCTATGTGACGCCATGTCTGGCTTGTCAAGGCGCCATCATAGGGTCCGACTGACCAGGGGCATGAGGGCCGACCTTTTGGTTTGGCTCAAATTCCTGCGGGAATTCAATGGGGTCTCCTTTTGGAGATCCGACCTTTTAGTTTCCCCTAGGTTCCAAGTACAGTCGGATGCCTCCGGCTCCCTGGGATATGGGATTTACTTTGAGGGGAGTTGGGCTTATGGCCAATGGCCTCCAGCATGGCGGGGCACGGATCGCCTCCACGATCTTACATTCCTTGAGTTCTTTCCAATCCTGGGAGCTTTGATGCTATGGGGCGAGGAGTGGGCCGACTCAGTGGTCCATTTTTGGTGCGACAATGCTGCGGTAGTGCACATTGTTAACGCTCAGACGTCTAAATCACCCAGGGTGATGGCGTTGGTCCGCCAGTTTGTGTTACGTAGCCTACGCCTTAATGTGCTTTTTAAGGCCAGACATGTAGCAGGTATTAATAATGATATTGCTGATGCTTTATCCCGCCTGCAGATCCCCCGGTTCCGCGCCTTGGCTCCGGACACAGAGGAATTCCCCTCGCCACTCCCGGCCGAGATTTGGAATTTGGCAAGGAGAGGTGAACCGGGCGATCGGCATGTCTTTGGCGCCCCGCACGCGTAAGGCGTATCACCATGCTTTCGTTCAATTTAGAACTTTTTGCGTGCAACGTCAGTTGCCCGAAGTGTGGCCCATTCCAGTGGAACAAGTTTTACAATTTATGGTTTATTTACACAGTCAGGGCCTAGCTCCCCGCACTATAGCATCCAGGCTGTCAGCACTGGCATTTATGGCCAAGGTGAGGGGTTTTGCTGACTGCGTGAATGATTTCCGCATACGACATGTTTTGGAGGGGTGGACACGGGAACGTGGCCGCCGCCCGGACACTCGCCACCCAATTTCTCCAGGGATGCTTACCCACCTTGCACGAGGCTGGCATAACCTGTGTTTTGATAAGTATGAGGCGGCTCTTTTTCATGCGGCTACCACGGTGGCCTTCTTTGGAGCGCTCTGCATCAGTGAGTTGGTACTACTGTCTAAGGCGGATGCGACTCGTAGGGCACTGGAACTCGACGATGTCTATGTTTCTAATGAGTGGGCTCAGTTGAGGATACGGCCCTCAAAAGTTGATCAGCATGGCGTAGGCAGTGGAGTTAGACTGCTACGATGTTCCATTGCAGACATCTGTCCGGTTGGTGCCCTACAGGAGTTCTTGGCAGTGCGTGGCACGCACCCTGGCCCATTTTTCTGCCACCAGGATGGGTCTCCCCTTACTAAATTTCAATTTTGGAAGGTGACCGGTATGGCACTATCCAGTGTTGGCCTCCCCGGGGCTCGTTACGGCACCCATTCGTTTAGGATAGGTGCTGCTTCAACTGCGGCTGCATTTGGGTACTCTGAGGCTGATATACGCCGTATGGGAAGATGGGGATCTATGCGTTTTGCATTATATGTTCGCCCTCTTCAGGTATGAGTACCAGTTAAGTCACTGTTCTCTTTTTTCTTTTACAGACCCTGTGTGTCCCCGCACACCGGTGGCAGTATGGCTGGTGGGCCACAGTTACGTTCACTGGGCAGCGCAGTATGCTGCGGCGACAGAGTGGGGACCCCAGCTTGGACTGCGTGCATCCACACGCATACGTTGGTACGGTAAGCGCGGAATGAGATGGCGGGAACTGTTGCCATTCCTGTTTTCCATCAGGGATGCTAAACCGCCTGATGTCCTTGTACTGCACCTCGGGGGCAATGACCTCGCCCAGGTCACTGGCCTTTCTTTAAAATTCACGATTTGCAGTGACCTAGCTTATTTGCATTATGTATGGCCGTCCACAAGGCTGCTATGGTCATACATCATACCGCGTCATTCTTACAGGGGAGGTATTGATCTCCGTGCCCTTGACCACGCTCACCGCTCGGTGAACAGGGCGGTTGCCCGGTTCTTGGCAGACAAGGGTTTGGGGATGGTCATCCGACACCCCACCATTAGTTTACAAAATTATGATCTTTATGCAGGGGATGGGGTCCACCTGTCGGCTAGAGGTATGAACCTCTTTTTGGAAGATTTGCAAGCAGGCCTGTTGACCGAGCTGACGGTCTGGGGGGGGGGCGGTGAGTCTTCATTGAAGCCTCCCCATGTGGCGGGTAGCACTGGTAAGGTAAATATTTATGACCCATAGGTATCCGGCAGGTTCGCAATTGACTGGCCAACACTTAGACAGGTACAGGTGTAATAACGTTGACCGGTCAACGACGAACCAGGCAAGGGGTGATGGCAGGAGCTTTTCAGCATGCATCACCCCGTGATTTGACGGATACACGTCAGAGGGTGGGGTCAGTAGATAGTTTATTGACTCCGGTCAACAATTTGTTTGTGTCAACAAACAAATTGATACAAATGGATACATTGTAGCCAATTGCCATTGGCAATTTTGGGAGGAACCTTACCAGTGTTACTGCGGCCTGCTTGCCTTAAGAATTATAATTGGATGAATTCCAATTGAAAGTTATAATTCAGACTAGGGCATTATTCAATAAAAGTGGCCCAATGCCTTTATCCATATACCGGTGTCTGAGTCTTTCTTTGGGGGGTGTGCCTGCAATGCTAGCTGCTTTATTTACATCTATTAATCCTATTGGAAAATCTGTTTTCATGATTGGGCAATGGAATGGCCATTGGAGTCCTATTTATGCAAGGAGAACCAGTTTCTGGTTACCTGTTCAGCCTTGAAGCTGCATCAATTCAAGTGATTACACTACCTGAATTGATGTGAATGCATTTGATTGGAGGTGGAGATGGGGAATAAAAGTCCTAGGAGTGGAGGTAGGAGGTCTGGATTTTGGAGGAAAAATTCTAGGATGATTCACATTGACTTGTACATCATGTATGGAAAATAATTGAATTATACCATCCCAATCCCCACATGATTTGTCAGTTCCCCTCTAGTGCAGTTCAGATGGCTGTTATAAACAACAGGTCTCACCCTGCATTCTGAGACCTTTCGTGGATACCAGAAACTGGATAACAGCAAAACAATCAAATATACCTGTTGTGATCCAGTCCTTGTCGGACTCTAAGGATGACCTGGATCAGGGGGAACTCCCTATGCCCAGCCCAGTTCTGCCTGCACCTGAGCCTGAAGTTGTCCTGAGCCAGGGATCTCAGCCTGGGCCTGGGCCAAGTCTGTTTCCCCCGGCAGTTGACCTGTCACATCAGGGCTCTGGCTCTGACAGTGATCAGCCCTCAGTCAGGAAGAGGTCCAAAAAGGAGCTACACCTGAGACACAGGCAGGCTAGAATGAAGTACTGTGCCAAAGAAGGCTCCCAGCTGTTATCGATTAGCTGGGAGGCTTATAAGCAAGCTTGTTGCAGCCTGCCAGCGTCGGTACAACTCTTGTGCGAAGACTGACACCCTGCTCGACTCCAGACTGCCTGCCTAGACCCTGACTTCTCTGCCAACCCTGACAATGCCCCTCGACACCCTTTGAACTGACTCTCTGTATAGTGTCACCATGCAGTGACCGGACTCGTTCGGGTGAGTCAGCACAGTACCGCCCCATAGTGCTTAGTGCATTCTCTCAGCGGTTCACCCGTTAATTAGTATTTTGCCACCAACATGCTGGGTACTCATTTTACCAATCTCAGAAGGATGGAAGGCTCAGTCAACATTGATCCCTGGTCAAGATCCAACTCACAACCTTTTGGTTGCAGTACAGCAGTTTAACCACTACGTCACCAGGGTCCCCATGTATTATAAAAGTAGGAGGGTTCAAACGCCTCCATTGTTCTATATGAGAGTTACCAAAAAGTCTGTCTCTCTTCTCGTAAACATTATACTGCAGACAGTTGCCTCTATTAGCCAGCTTTGGTAATTCACTATAGAAATACATATATATTGTGTATTTCAGGATTTTTAATTGAATATTTTTAGACCCGAGGATAATTGAAACTGTGGATAATGAACCTGCAGATATAGGGAGACAACCTGTATTACCTATGGCACCATGGTTAAGATGCAGTACTGCTGCCAAAACTCTGCTCATGATTTGAGCTTAATTCCGATGGAATCAAGGTTGACACAGCCTTCCATCCTTCTGAGGTTGGTAGAATGAGTTGTGGACAAAATGCTAATTATTTTGTGAATTGTGCAGGGAGCACTTTAAACACAGTGGGACAGTATATACATGTAAATGCTATTGCTAATAGGACCAGAAAATTTGGCAAACATGCTGTGAGGAAGTCATCAATCACAGCAAGACCTCACATGCTGATTTTTATCCTCTGGTCTCTATGAGAGAACTTTGTTTTGGTCTCTTATGTACTGTTTGTTATCCATGACTCTCATGAGTTTGTATTCTGTATCTTCTGTGTTCACTTTTGTTCACATGAGAACACTTTTATTTATTGAGCAGGCAATAAATAGAGAACGGGGTCGGGGAAGCAGATCTGATCTTGATGATATCAGCTTGATGATACGTAACACAATTTATGGGGTCCATGGCACAATTTGTAGGAGTTATTTTTAGTTTTACTTTTTTAAACTAGTGTGGAAATCCAGTTTGTCACTGTGTAATATAAAGTTACATAGACATACCTTTGCCAGTCATTGCACATGGCTGGACAACATAGACTGCCAAATTCAGTTGTGCAATTGGTCACATGATTCCACAAGACCATTTCATTCTGCAGTTCCTTGTATCTCATAACCAACATTCTAACCACTGCCCCATATTAATCAATTTAAAAAATATACATGTATTTATGAGGCCAGTACATAATTCTTGAACTACCTCAGAATTTGGCAGACAAAATGGCCATTAATCATGCTGGCTTAAAGGATTTTGGGATGTCCAAGTTGTGGTCTACGCAAAACATGAGTGCAGAATTTGATTCAGATCTTGGTCACGCATACAGCGTTGCTGAGAGAGCAACAAGTTTACCTCCTTCATTTTCACTGTCCTGCTATAATTATTGTATTTTTTTCAGCATCAAAGGTGGTATGCCCTGAAATATACCTAATTATGTGCTAATTGCTCTTATCACTTACAATCAGTGTGTGCCCCCTCCCCTGGTTTGCAACATTACCACAGCATGCAAAAGATTTTGACCATGAAAAATAAAAATATATGCTGAGAACAGAACTCTAACCTGCTGTTTTCAACTTTCTTACAATAGTTTGCTATCTCTATCACTGGGTTTCCTTTTTTATCAGTAGAAATTGGTTGGGTTTTTAAAATAAAAAATATTTCATGTTTTAAAATTAATTCAGCTGAAATATCAGCACACCCATTAATGTTTATTTATGCACCACCAATCTGTCACTCTGGTTGGTGAACACAACAGGTAAGACAAAAATTAAAAGAAATACCTAAAACAATCCAACCCTATAAGGCTATAGTAAATCATAAGCAAACCCAACAACAATGGCAGCAACAAATTTGTTGGCATTAGCAGAGAAAATAGTCAACTTTAAATATAAATCATGTTAAAATATTTGCAAAAGCCTCCTTAAAAAGCTCTTCTTTAACCATCTGTTAACTTCTCACACTGTAAATTAAATAGATACAGTGATACCTCATGCAACATCCAAACTTGGTTCCACAAGTTTGGACTTTATATGGATTTGGACTTTGTATGAGGCATGCAAAATCCTAGCTGGGATGCCTCATACAACGTACAAATCCTTGCTGCGATGCCTCATACAACGTCGTTTCCATAGAGATACATTGTAACTGTAACAGCACAGACTTGAGAGCAAAGTCAAGGAGACAGACAGGAAACTGACAGAACTTTAAGAAATCATTGTCTAAAGGCTAAAAACATTACAAAAAACATGTCAAACAACCCTGATTGTCCAAGAACCTGAAGAATGCTGCAAAAATCCCAGGAATGCTTCTAAAAATTCTGATGAAAAAAATCCAAAAAAACCCAAAATCGTGCTCAAAACAACTCCTAAACACTCTTCGCCTCATGCAAACCCCACAAGACACATGCATGTGTCCTGTCTTTTATACTGCCCAGGCACAATGCAACCTGGGAAAACCCCAATACCTCATACAAAGTCGCACGACTTTGTATGAGGCAACTTTTTAAAAGGAATTAAGCGATGTTGTATGAATCCGATGTTGTATGAAGCGGACTTTGTATGAGGTATTACTGTAATCCTTTTGAAATATTTACTTACAATCTGTGTAAACTTCAATGCACAGTTGGGTAATGTGAGCTCTATACAGACTAATGGGCTGCCATTCCCACCATTCCTCACTTGATAAAGTATAAAGTTATGAAATATTAGAGGTTTCAGTGGAACTCCACAATTTATTTCATTATCTCCCTTAGGATATTGCAACTTAATCAAATTCAGAGAGGAAATGGGTAAATTTTGTCAGATTTAACCTACAATCGAATCTAGAATCTTATTTCTCATTATAGTAATGGACATCTAACTTTCAAGCTATCAAACTAATTGTCTGGATTACAAGAGGAAATGGTTTTCTATATTGGCATCACATGTTGGAATTTGTTCTGCCTGTCCCATTGCACATCTAGCATCACTGATATTTATTTAAAGTTCACCTCCTAATACTAATCTTTGCTTTTAGACGATTGAACACGCTGAACAAGTGCGCCTCAATGAAACTTGATGTGAACTTCCAAAGGAAAAAGGCAAGTAAACAAGAATTTAGTTGCAGAAGTACTAAAAGTTTGTTCTTTGTTTTGGGCCATGGCCTTTAAGATCTCCTGAAATTAGAACTAGAATTAATCTCCTATTTTACCACTAAATTTAAAATAGCACATGAAAAACTAGTTCATAAAATCACGGAATCATAATGTGGTAGTGCAGGAACAGATCCCAAGGGTCTGAAGAATCAGGAAATTGTCATGGTTCATTATGTATTCAACATTGCTTTAGTGTGTCCTGCTTATATGTAAATAGCAAAGGTGATTGATGCCAGATTATAAAATAAAAATAGAAAGTATTGAGTCCTAGCCATTAGATTAGAATGATCAAGTGACAAATGACAGTTTAACCAAGGTAACCTTTTATACATATAATAACACTATAGCACTGCCTGCATGAATCTTTGATTTGAAATTGTGATCACAAAAACCATTCATTCATTTTCTATTGGTCATTTCACTCACTAATAGGTTCTCCTCCTCCCTCTAAGTATTTCCAATAACCTCGTGAGTTAGGGTATGCTGAGAAATCGTTTTTGCTTCAGATCCACTGAGTTTCATGGCTGAGTGGGAATTTGAACCCAGATGTCCCAGATTTCAGTGCAGCACTACATCACAATGGTTGTCTTTCTACTTTCTACCTGCTGTAGTCATTAACTAATTAACAACCTGGCTGGGACCTTAATCGACAGGCATAGCTGCATCTGAGAAACAGTGATAGTCAAAAATTTCCAGCAGATTTCCCAAAATACAAGGACAAATACATTTCCTAGCCAACATGTACTGTACTTCACAGCATTGTCCATTGTTGTGTGACCACAGATAACAAACCAGTAATATTTAGTGATAATTTATGAAAATAAAAGTTAACCATACAGGTGAAGCTCAGAAAATTAGAATATCATGCAAATGTTCATTTAGTTCAGTAATGCAACTTAAAAGGTGAAACAAATATATGAGATAGACTCACTACATGTAAAGTGAGATAGTTCACGCCTTAGTTTGTTATAATATTGATGTTTATGGCTTACAGTTTATGAAAAAACCAACCCCCCAATCTCATGTAACCTATAATCTTCACATAATCTCATGTACGTTGTACACCATGATCATCACAATTATAACAAATTAAGTCATGACATATCTCGCTTTGCATGTAGTGAGTCTATCTCATATATTTCACCTTTTAAGTGAAATGAATGA
Source organism: Bradypodion ventrale (assembly GCA_035047345.1). Taxonomy (NCBI): domain Eukaryota; kingdom Metazoa; phylum Chordata; class Lepidosauria; order Squamata; family Chamaeleonidae; genus Bradypodion; species Bradypodion ventrale. The sequence continues at coordinate 338,658,164 of JAWDJE010000003.1, forward strand.
ACATTTGCATGATATTCTAATTTTCCAAGTTTCACCTGTATTTACAACCCCCTTGTGTAACAGTCACTATTTAAGGCTTAAGAGGTTTCAAAAAGGAATGCGGAAAATGTGATATGATATGCAATATTTAGTAGCAGAGGACTCTCATGGCTAGATTTAAGAGCCTCTGATTACCAAAATAACCAAGAGGGGCCCTCAACACAACAAGGTGAGTTTACCACTTTTTGGAGGAGGTGGAGTTGCACTCATGGCCATCTGAGGCCCTTTAGACTAGAATCTAAAATTACATAGTGCAATACTAACTTCTGTCTCTTTTAATGGTACTCTATTAACAAAAGCTGGAGCTTAAAGCCCAGCAGACCTTGTTGAATTAGAGAGCAGACCTTGTTAAATTAGAAAGCTTTTTGCTATTGTGTTCTACAACTTCCTGAATGCCTTAGGAAACAATAGCCAAATAAACTGCAGAACAACCTTTATGGAAGACCAATTAAGAATGAAAGTTCAGATTCTAAAGAAACACTAGGAGATATCCAGAGAGAGAAGAAAAGGCAAAAAAAAGTAATTCACTTCAAATCTGTAGCAAATTTCACAGTGTATTTTTTACTTAATCAAACATTTAGACCCAGCCATTAAACTCCAACTAAACCATACAGTTTCATATGAAGTGTGTGTGTGTGGGAGGGGGGGTGTGCCCTTACATTTTTTGATAGACAGCAGCTGTTCCTGGGATGTTTACCTTCTGCAGCTGTGAGGTCATAGAGTTGGTAAAGAGAAAATATGAGAACATTCATTAAAATAAAACTACGGTACATTTGTGCATTTTGCTGGCATCTGTATCTGCCTGAGAAATCCATCTTGTCTAGTCAAGCTTTGTTTTATCAGCTCAAAGGAAAATAAGTATAGAAAAATTCTCTATAAGTCCTGATGTTTGGAAAACACTGTTATTCTTTCTGAGTAACCCAAAATTTAGCTACCGACATCCCATTAACATTACCGATGTTGGTGACAACTATTTTGAGCTGGAATCTTCTGTTCTGTTGCCACTCCAAGACATCTTGTGAATATTGAATTATGGTGGTGGAAGTGTGGACTTTTCTAGATGCTTCTTTTCAAGCAGTTTCCACAAGTGATGAAAGGAGAGCCTTATTCTGTTATCCTAAAAAAAATCAACTACTCTGTTTATATTTTACTGCATAGCCATTTTAAAAAATTATCAATAACACCAGGCAATGAAAGATATTCTTTATCTCCTCCACATGTTATAAACATCACAGGACATGTTTAATGTGCTCTTCCATTGGTTTTTCCCAGAATGAAGACTCTGATGAAGAAGACCTCTGTGCCATTAGTAATAAATGGACTTTCCAAAGGACAAGCCGAAGTTGGTCTCGAGTGGATGACATTGACACCTTAATTCATCAGTGTGGCAAAAATGGCTCCGCAGAGGACATTAAAATGAAAATCACTACCAGCAGCGAAAGTGTGCTTACAGATCTGAGTGAGCCTGAGGTCTCATCCATTCACAGTGAAAGCAGTGAGGGAAGCGACCACAGGAACCAGTCTGGAGTTAGCCGCCTTCTCAGGGAAACATTAGACCATCCAGGACAGTACTGTGCTGAAAATGCTCTTGCTCGTGATTCCAGTTCAACTGGCAGTAGCCCTTCTCAGTTCTCAGGAGACCCTCTTCACCTTGGAAATGAGAAACCAACGCGAACCAAAGCTAAAGCTTTTCTAAAGCGCATGGAGACATTAAAAGCAAAAGGTGCACATGGCAAATTAAAAGGCTTTGGGAGGACTAGTGGCTTGGTAATTAGTAAACCTCTTCTTCATCAAGAGCCCAAAGCCCTAAAGGATATGCAATGTTTGCAAATAGGGGACGGAGATCTCCAAAACATAACACCTGAGGATTTAGTCAAACAACACTTTTCCTTCTCTGCCCAAACCAGTAGTGAGAGTAGCCAATCAGAGAGTGGCATTAGCACACCCTCCTTAAAGGAACGCAAACATCATGAGGTAAATAAACGGGGTGGCATGTACTTGGAGGATCTGGATGTTCTTGCTGGAGCGCCACGAAAGCAAGTGATAGATCAAAATCATAGAAATGAATTTCATTCCCAAGAGAATCTCGTGGTTCATATTCCTAAAGATCATAAACCTGGAACATTTCCTAAGGCACTTTCTATTGAAAGCCTCTCTCCCACAGACAATAGCAATGGTATAAACTGGAGGACGGGAAGCATTTCTTTAAGCAACAACACATCTTCAGCACCTAAAGACCCCAGCCCCCTTGCTTCCTGTCCAAAAGAAAGCCGCATTAGTATTTATGACAATGTTCCAGGTTCTCATTTATATGCCAGCACTGGAGACCTTCTGGACTTGGAACGAGAAAACCTATTTCCTCATCTGGATGACATTTTGCAGCATGTGAATGGGGTTCGAGAATCTGTAGATGACTGGTCAAAAAATATGTTGCCAGAACTGAAAAGCAATGCGTTATCGACCGGTGACGGTGGATCTTCATCATTCCAGTCACCAGCTAAGATGACATCATTAGACTTTGAACAAACTTCTGTATCTGATGGTCAGACAACACCTAGTGACCTGGATAGGGATGGGACCTCTCTCAATGAATCAGAAGCTACTGGTGTCAGGGACAGGAGAGACTCTGGGGTTGGAGCATCTCTCACCAGGCCAAACAGGTTTGTGACTATCAATTTTGCTTTTACTGTGTAAAGTTTGGGATAATAAAGTTCCTGCATAAAAACAGTAGGAGCCTGCAGCTCTCATATAACTCTGTATATGTTTATTTCCAAGAAAACTACTGAGAAATTAATTTTATTTTCTAATTTAAATTGTAATTCTTCATTGTTTGATATTCTCAAAAAAGCTTCCAGTGAGAACTTCATTCCTGTTTGCTTGAGTGTGAAGAATATAATAAATATAAAGCATATACAGTACCTGTATAAACAAAACAAAAATGTTGCAGCACTTTGAAGACTAACTGTTATGTTTTAATGTTAGCTTTTGTGGATCAAGTCTACTTTATCAGACATGGGAGTGTCTGACGAAGTGGACTTGATCCATGAAAGCTAACATTAAAATATAACAGTTAGTCTTCAAAAAGCTACAACATTTTTGTTTTAGTTTAGTTTTGTTTATTTTCTGATATGCTTTAAACCATGCCTGTCAAGTATCCCCGGATTGGCCAGAAAATCTCGTATTTTGGCGTGCCTTCCTCCCCTTTCCTGGCGCAGTCCCGTATTTAAAACGGTGGGGAAAGGGGTTACTGTGCATGCACAAATGTGTTCTGCACATGCGCAAAGTGGTTCTGTGCATGCGCAATGGAGTTTTTCCTGCGCATGCACACCCGGGCCGGAGCAGTTCCCATATTTTCCAGAGCGGCGCTTGATAGGTATGTTTTAAACACATACTAACACAGCTAATACAGTGGTCCCTCGATTAACAACGCGTTCTAATAGCGTCATTTTCGATTAACAACGCTACGACACTCCCAATGTGATTGTTCGAATAACAACGTTATTCGAATAATGACATACTTTTTCCCGTCGTTATTCGAATAACAACGTCATTATTTGAATCACGATGTCATTCCAATAGCAACGCTACTTGGGGAGCCAAGTAACATCGTTATTCGAGGGTCCACTGTATTCTAAAAAATAGTTATAAAGCACGTACAGTGGTACCTCGCTTAAAGATCATAATGCGTTCCACGTGATTGCTCTTTAAGCGAGTTTGCTCTTTAAATGAAACATCATTGTAAGTGACCAATTGTGACTTCTGGCAAGGGGGGGATTGTAAACTCCAATTTAGTTGTTAAGCGAGTTTTTGGTTGGTTTTAGTTGTTAAGAGAGGTGACCATTCAGAGAAACCTCTGCTCTTTAAGTGACTAAGTGAGGTGCTCTTTATGTGAGGTTTTACTGTATACTGGAAAGAAAGTCTTATTTGAAAAGGAGTTGTTTCCACACTCCCCAAAAAAGAATTATGTATAGATACTAGGCCTTACACCATCAGAATTCACAAGTATTTTTGGGTTTGGGGACCTTGACTGCTGAGACAAATTTGTGTCAACAAAAACAAGTTCATGGATTTTATCATGTGGCTATGAAAATGCCCTATTTTATTAACATAAAGGTGCTATGGAAATGAGTGAGATTTATTGGATCAAAAGTAAATAATAATAATTTCATGTCAGAAATTATTCTGGGTTGAAAGGATTTTTTTGTGGGGGGGGGGGGGGGAATTCCGCACAGGGAACTACCCAAATGAGGCTCCTTTCATGTCCCCAAGAACTGGGACAGAGACGGGTGCTCAATCCATCATGCAGTACACGGGTTTTGAACTGCCGACTTGCAGCCCTTCCAGCTAACAAGGTGAGCTTCTTAACCACTGAGCCACCGCAGCCCATAAAAAAGTAAATAGAATCACAGCTTTGTAGAGCTGAAAGGGACCCCTTAATCTCTGAGCCCATGTCCCTTCATGAAGTTTGACTTTGTGTGTGACATTTTTCAGAATGTATTCTTAAATGAATTCTTGTTGTATTAATTAACTGTTGGAAACAATTTATAGAATTAATCTGAGTATATACCAGTATGAAAAATAGCAAAAGGACATTTTATAAGCCTGATTTTGAGTACAATAATCCAGCTTCTCGTTCCATTGTGTTGTGTTTTGTTTGTCTAAAGGCGATTACGTTGGCATAGTTTCCAGATTTCTCACCAGCTGAGCTATGGCATAGGATCACTACAGATAAGCAGTCAGTCAGCTGCTCAATTAAATTTGCTGCAGAAATTTTCCCTGCTTCATCTTACTGCCATCATGGAAAAATATTCCATGTCAAACAAGCATGGCTGGACATGGTAAGTGCTGTATATCTTAAAGCATCTTAGGTTTTTTAAACTCTGAAAATTATATTCATCATAAATGATTGTTTCTTCATCATAAAATCAAGATAACTTTGTTCTATCATTGTGAAATTTGGTATATTTACTTTGTGAAGACTATAATGCAGCTAATGTTCAGAAAAATCTGCTTTAAAAATTGCTATGTTATACAGGTTTCCTCCCCCAGGTGCCTGGTTTATTAGACTGTTTACATCTGTGTTCCAGGAGGCTTCTGAAAGCATGGTTGTACTGTATTTGGAAACAATTTTTGTTTGCTTTAAAAGACAGTGGCAATAGCTCACCACTGCAGCAACAAATTTGATGGTGAGACAGTAAGAACTCTTAGAAGTTTATGTGTGGATTGCAAACCATGTGTTGACCATTTCTCACATAGTCAGCATAAATCTCACAATTACAGAAAGATTGTATTTCTGCTAACGAAATGTTGAAGACGGTTAGAAGCCTCTTACTTCTGGGTCAACTAAGACAAATATGGCAAAAATCTCATTACATAAAAAAGACGTTACTAGTCATTGGCTAAAATTCTGCTGTGTAGTTTTATGGTGCATAAGGCTAACAATATCATCAGCCACATACGTTTTTCATAAATTAAGAGTTTCTAATCCCTTCCTCCCACCCACTTGGACTCCCTTTTGTCACGGGGAAGAATCTTTAATTTCTTTCTTTAATTTTAATTTGTGTTAGAGCATCAAGAGCTATGGGCCCGTGATCCCATTCAAGCCATTTGCCATGTATATATTTATTTTCTATTTTCTAGCCATGATCTTGTGTATTATACCAAACAGGTTCAGTTCCAGATACCATAAACAAAATTTATCCCTAGCATTTCTTCTAACATAACATATTCTGACTGAATACTTCATGGCATTAGTTTGCATCAGAGTTGCCCATGTGAGATTACTAGGTATTATTACTCTCGTTTTACAGCCAAAGGCAATGAAAGAAAAGCTGTAACATTTTGTTCTATAATCACCCAGCATGAAATGTAATTCAGAAAGTATGACTTTGTACAGCATGAAGGAAGTCCCAGTTTCCAGTAGCATCAGAAGAAGCACTAGTAACCACAATAGCCAAGAGGGAAAATATACAAAAATATTAGCCAGTCTTTCCTTAAATTAACTTAATAGCTTTGTTACTTCTTGAGATTTGTGCTCAGTTTTAGCCATGGAAAACAGGATCAAGTTAATTAACAGGAAAAGAAAATGGAGAAAGAAATGTATTTTTAAAATAAAATCTGAGTTATCGCATCTGATTTAAATGTCATGTCCAACTGAAATGTGGTTTCACAAAAAGAGAGGGGAGATTTCCCAACCCATTGGTCTATGTGTAAGGCATCCATAACTTGCCACAGCTAATTACTGCTAATTGACAAAGTGTTGGCATACGTTCATTTGAAAACCTGATCACACATGTGATTGAGCAACTGAGATTCTCAAAAGGAAGAAAGTGTGGTGGCAGTTTGTTGAGTCCGAGTATTAATTGTAACGCGACAACAGTTCGGGGGTTAACCAACAAGTCATTTATTACAGCTCAGTTCAGACTGGGGGAAACAGGAACGAGGTAACAACTTATATACGGACAGAATGGCAGTTACAGTGATACATTTGCCTGGGCTTTCTTAACGTGGGAAACCTGTGCTAAACCAATCAGATTACATTGATAACACATGAATATAGCGCCTTACAGAAGGGTGCACTTTTACAGCAAAGACTTCATGGCGATTGCAACTTAAAGCATTATACGTTTGGACACAACACAGTTACAGACTAAAGCAGAAATCCTGGCAGATGTGATGCTCTGTGCCACATGTATCTAGTGTAGACAGTTAAAATGCTGGTGTTTCCATGGCCCTGCAGGCTCAAAGATTCTAGATACTGTAGTAAAGTAGATTATTCCAGGCTCTATAGAGGACCACCCTTTATTACCTGAGTGGTCCTGTAACATGATTATTGACTCAGGTTGCCCTGAACCTGTTAAGAATCTCTCTTTCACCTCCAGTCACCATGGTCTGTTTGAATAGCAATAGTCTTCTCACCTCAATCAAACAAACAAATAAAAAAAACTATTTTATGTGTTTGCTTTGGTTAGAACATGATGCTTCACACACAAAGGGTGTCTCTACAACCTCCTTACATCATTTAACTGCTAAAAAAATTAAAATCAATGAATTAGAGCAGAAACCCAAGAATTTATCCATAATTCTTTCTTTGAGATTCACCCAGGATGTGCTTGGCATATAATAGTATGCTCCTGTAATTCTGTAAACAAAGAGTAATGACAAGTCATATACTCTGAGGTTAAGTTGTAGTGAGCCACATTGCAAAAATTAACTCGGAATGCTTTCAAGTTTAACCTGCCATTATTTATCACACTCCAGTTTGGCAAGCAATTGTGAAGGAAGTGTGTTGGGCTGAGCCTGTTGAAAGCTAAGTACGTGGAAGATATGTTTTCCTGGAACAAAAATGTTTGATTGCTGTAGCCACAATCTAATGGTGAGAGGATAAAATGTGCACCATGTAAATCCTCCATGTATCTCACTTTAGGAATGAAAGCTATTTGCTCCCAGTTAAAATTCCCCCTGTCTTTGCTATTCCTTCATCAAACACATTCCTTTCCCTGTTTTTAGTACTTCTGCAACTAAATGCAGCCTACTATACAATGTGGATAGCCTATCAGAGGTGAGATAAAAGCACCTGATTTTGCAGCCTGCCTTGGAGTGCAGAAATAAAGCCATGGATAGCTTATTGGGCTGGCTACCTGGCTATGGAGCTAAAGGTCAGGAGTTTGATTCAATGTACTCAGAAGAACTAGCCTGTGTAGCCTTGAGCAAACTGTCTTTTTAAAAACACCATAGATCTGACAGCAAACATACTATGTATGAAATAAACACAATTGCTGGATGACTCAGTGGTGTAGGTGTCCCTTGTAGCTCTACAGTTCTAAGGCTGTGTTGTTGTTCTTCTTGTTGTTAAAATCTATTATTAGATTCACAGTCAAAGACTGGTATAAAATTAACAGTTCAAGACCTAACCAAGGATCTAAGATCTGTTAAGATAATGTCTCAGCCTATAGATAGTTCCTAAAAAAGATGTTTTTGGGTGGGGTTTTTTGTTGTTGTTTTTAAATTAGGATATTCAAGTCCAATAAATCTAAAATTTCCAAAAATCTAGGGAGCCTTATAGGCATTGCTCCTAAGGCTCTGATTACTATGGCTAAAACAAGAGATTTCTTTCTCCATAAATGCTCAACTTCAATTTGCATATCACAATATTTTATGAAGTTCTCCAGCTGTTTGTCCTCAATTTGTGCATCCCCTGGTATAGCAGTGTCAATAAACCAGGCCTTCTTCATTCCACAACAGTTATATTAGGTGTGTTGTGAGTCAAATGTCTATCTGTTTGAATGTATAGTCCCAGGATCTTGATTCTCTCATTTTCTAATCTTTTCTCAACCTGATGTTCCATAGTAGTAGCAGTAGCAGTAGTAGTAGTATGTTGTTCTTTTAACCCAAAACCTAAATATCAGTTAAATAGTAGTCTGACATACTGTATATGCTTTTGGAGGTCAGATGGTGTTATTTCAGAGATTTGCAATTGGTTATAATATTTTATATTTTATAAAATTCTGCAGCATTGTTCCCAGTGCCCTGATAACTATAGGGACCACTGAGTATGTTTCATTTACAGTTGTTGTTGTTGTTCAGTCACACAGTAGATTCCGACACTTTGCCACCCTATGGACCATTGATCTCCAGGCACCCCTGTCCTCCACCATCCTCCTCAGCCCGCTCAGCTTGGTGCCCGCTGTGTCCACAATGCCATCTAGCCATCTCATCTTTGGCCGTCCCCTTTTTCTTTTGCCCTCCACCTTTCCCAGCATTAAGGCTTTCTCAAGTGAATCCTCTCTTCTCATTTGGTGTCCAAAGTACTTCAGCTTCATCTTTACTATTTGACCTTCTAAGGAGCAGTCAGGACTGATTTCTTTCAAGATTGACTTATTTGTTCTCCTTGCTGTCCAGGGGACTCTCAAAACTCTCCTCCAACACTATATCTCAAAGGTGTCTATTCTTCTGCGCTCAGCCTTCCTAATGGTCCAGCTCTTGCATCTATACATTACCACTGGGAATACCATTGCTTTGACTATACAGATTTTTGTTTGCAAGGTGATGTCTCTACTTTTCACTATGTTCCCCAGGTTCCTCATGGCTTGTCTCCCTAGAATCAGTCGCCTCTTTATTTCATGGCTGCAGTCGCCATCTGCAGTGATCCTAGATCCCAAGAAAGTAAAACCCGTCACTGCTTCTACTTCTTCCCCGTCTACTTTCCAGGTGCTGATAGGGCCTGTCTTGGTTTTCTTGTTGTTAAGTCTCGGACCAGCTTTTGCACTCTCTTCTTTCAACCTAATCAGTAGCTTCTTTAAATCTTCCTCACTTTCTGCCATTAGGGTGGTATCGTCTGCATATCTCAAATTGTTGATGTTTCTCCCAGCAATTTTTATCCCATATTGTGATTCCTCCATCCCTGCATTGCGCATTATGTGTTCTGTGTATAGGTTGAAAAGGTAGGGTGATAAAATGCAGCCTTGTCTTACTCCTTTTCCTATTCCAAACCATTCTGTCATTCCGTGTTCTGTCCTAACTGTTGCTTCTTGACTCTTGTACAGATTTCTCATGAGGCATATGAGATGTTCTGGTATTCCCATTTCTTTAAGTACTTGCCACATTTTATTGTGGTCCACGCAGTCAAAGGCCTTGGAGTAGTCAATAAAGCAGAGGTATACTTGTTTCTGATATTCCTTTGTTTTCTCCATGATCCACCGTATATTAGCAATGTGGACTCTAGTCCCCCTGCCTCTTCTGAAACCCGCCTGCACCTCTGGCAATTCTCTCTCCACGTGCTGCTGAAGTCTATCCTGTATTATTTTGAGCATCACCTTGCTAGCGTGTGGGATGAGCGCAATTGTTCGATAATTTGAACACTCTTTGGCACTACCCTTCTTTGGGATTGGAATGTATACTGATCTTTTCCAATCCTTTGGCCACTGTTTTGATTTCCAGATCTACTAGCATATCGAATGCAGTAATTTGATTCTGTCATCTTTTAGAGCTTTGAAAAATTCAACTGGGATACCGTCATCTCCACTAGCTTTGTTGTTTGCAGTGATTTTTAGGGCCTTTCTGACTTCACTCTCGATGTCTGGCTCGAGTTCAATGTTCTCATCATTGTGATTATCAGTGGTGTTGATGTCCTTTTTGTAAAGTTCCTCTGTGTATTCTTTCCATCTTTTCTTAATCTCTTCTCAGCTAACTCCTTTCTAATCTTTTCTCAACCTGATATTCCATAGTAGTAGCAGTAGCAGTAGCATTTACAATTTACATTTACAAATAACATTTACAATTAAGTCACTGCATATACTCAAGTATAAGCTGACCCGAATATAAGCCAAGGTACTTAATTTTGACCTGAAAATGCAGGAAAATAGATTAATGCCGAGGGTGAGAAATGCAGCAGCTGCTAGTAGGTTTCAATAATCAAAATACAGTGATACCTCATACAACATCCAAACTTGGTTCCACAAGTTTGGACTTTATACAGATTTGGACTTTGTATGAGGCATGCAAAATCCTAGCCACGATGCCTCATACAACGTCCACATCCTTGCTGCGATGCCTCGTACAACATCGTTTCCATAGAGATACATTGTACTGTAACAGCACAGACTTCAGGGCAAAGTCAAGGAAACTGACAGAACTTTAAGAAATCATTGTCTAAAACATGTCAAACAACCCTGATTTTAGGAGACAAACCATGCAACAAGTTTTTAACTTTTGAAAACTTTATGAAGTGCAGGTTTAAAACTTAACATATCCCATCAATCTGCAGCCATGTGGCCAATCATCCATTTTGTACAAGCTACTGTAAACAATTACTGGATGAAAGCAAGGACAAAATGGATGCCAACATGTCCCATCCTGCAGCACAGTGTTAATCATCCAAACAGCAGCAAACACCCAACAATTGCCCACCCCACCACACAGTGTTCCCCAGAAAAAGACCAACATAAGAAATGAAGCATACAATCTGTTTTTAAAAACCACAGCAGCAAACACCAAACAACTGCCCACCCCACCAAAAAATGCCCTCCCCCATCCACCTCCCCACCCCCAAGCCAATTGGAAACAGAAAACCTCATTTACCTACCTTTCCACTGTGCCAAAGAATGGCCCAAGAACCTGAAGAATGCTGCAAAAATCCCAGGAATGCTTCCAAAAATTCTGATGAAAACATTCAACAAAATCCAAAATTGTGCTCAAAACCACTCCTAAATACTCTTCGCCTCATGCAAAACCCACAAGAGCAATGCACACATGCATCCTGCCATTTATACTGCCCAGGCACAATGCAACCTGGGAAAAACCCAGCGACTTTGTATGAGGCAACTTTTTTCAAGGAATTAGGCGATGTTGTATGAATTTGATGTACGAAGCAGACTTTGTATGAGGTATTACTGTACAGTAAAACCCAGTATAGTGATTGCATTGCACAGCGATGAAATCATACAACTATTGCCTTTTTTAAAAAAATGTTTGCACCGTGCAATGATTTTCATAATTGTACGATGCAATGCAAGGCAGCTCAGCAAGGTTCAGGGAAGGGATCTGCCCTGGGAAGCAATGCTTCCCAAGGCAAATGCAGCCCAGCGCTGGTTGGGGAGGAAATCTACAGAGGTCCATTTGAAGTTTTGAAAGAGCAAACGGACCTCTGTAGATTCCTCCACCACCATCACCCCAGGGCTGCCTTTGCCAAGGGAAGCCTACTTCCCAGGGCAAATGCAGCCCAGCGCTGGTTGGGGAGGGAATCTACAGAGGTTCATTTGCTCTTTTGAAACTTCAAACGGACCTCTATATATTTATTCCTCTCCCCCCCCCCCCCCCCCGGTCAAGGGCTGCCTTTGCCAAGGGAAGCATGCTTCCCAGGGCAAATGCAGCCCAGCGCTGGTCTCCTCACAAGCAAGCCACCAGAGTTGCAAAGCGCTTGCTGATCCAGGCAGCTTGCTTACAAGGAGACCAGCTCTGTTTCCCAGACCTCTGCAAGCCAACCGCCTGAGTCGCCAAGTGCTTGTGGACCCAGGCGGTTGGCTTGCAGAGGTCTGACTGGCACTGCAATCCTGCCTTTAAGGTCGGGTATGGAGGTGGGAATTCCCCAATCCAAGGGCTAGGATCACACATCTGAGGCCGATCAAAGCATGGAGATGAGGCTTCTGTTTCCCTGCTCTGACTGGCGCTGCAATCTTGCATTGGGGGTGGGGTGGGAATCCCCCCCCCAACCCTGGCCACAAAGGCAACATCGCGGCCTTGGTCAGTGCAGCGAAATGAGGCTTTGTTTCGCTGCACTGACAAGCGCCGCGATCTTCGGTCTACAGAGGTCTGCTTGCCTGGGGAATGTGTTTTCAGGCAAGAGGACCTCTGTGGATCCCTTCCCCAACCCTGGCAGGGCTGCCTTTGCCCTGGGAACGTGCTTCCCAGGAGAAAAGCAGCCCAGTGCTCTTCGGGGGAGTCATCTATGGAGGTCCCCTTGTTTCGAAACAGCAAGCAGACCTCCATGGATCCCTTCCCTGACCCCCACAGGGCAGCCTTTGCCCTGGGAACATACTTCCCAGGGAAAAAGCAGGGCAAAAATCGTTGCACGATACATCCCATAGGGAAAATTGCTATACGATTTTTTCATACAATGATGGACCATGTGGAACCAATTAAAATAATTATACGGGGTATTACTGTACATGAAAATATGGTAAAAATAATTAAATTGTTGGTGTGTCTCAATCCAGCATGGTCTTGGAACCCTCGTGGTCATTGACCCGAGTATAAGCCATGTCCCCTTTTGGGGGCTCATTTTTGAGGCTAAAATACTCAGTTTATACTCGAGTTTATAAGGTACAGTAGACCCTTGCATAACGATGTTACTTGGTTCCCCAAGTAGCATTGCTAAGCGATTTTTGTTGTTATGCGGGTTTCTTTGGAGTTTCCCACATAACAACGGTTTTGTCCAGATAATGACGGTTATTTTAGCATTGTTGTCCGGACAACACTAAAAACGTTGTTATGCGGGGAAACACGTGGTGCATAACAACGCATAGTTAAGCAAAAATGATGCTATCCGAATGCGTTGTTATGTGAAGGTTGACTGTATTTCTTTTGCATGATCTCTATACTTTGCTAATTTTTCAAATTATTTATCTTCATTCTGACATTCCTTGGAATTGCAATGTTAATTATCCAGGCATTTCTTCATTCTATTCCTGTTACATCTGGTGTGTTATGCTCAAGGTGTCTGTTAGTTTGGATCTGAAAATCCCATATGATCTTAACTTGGTCATTTTCTAATGCCTTTGCTACTTGATATTCCCATGAACTCTTGGATGTTGTGGGAGGAGGGGAGGAGAGTCTTTTAACATAGTGACTAGTATATTAATTTTGCAGATATAGAGGCAGATGATATTGTTGTTTATGTTAATATTCTAGGTCCGTACCAAAGTTCATGAAGAGAATGAAAGTTCCGGACTACAAAGATAAGAACATCTTTGGTGTGCCTTTAATTGTCCATGTGCAAAGAACAGGACAACCTCTACCACAGGGCATACAACAAGCATTGCGCTACTTACGGAACAATTGTCTTGATCAGGTAGGCTCCTCTTTTCTCCATGTCCTTAATGTATAAACACCTATGGAGGCTGTATTTCCAACTCAGCCGTTATGTGTTTGTTTTTGTCGCTTCAGATTTTCTCATTTTGTTATTGCTTCTCTTTTGTAATCCCTTGTGTAACCATTGCACATAAACTGTAATGAACATGTTGAAAAGCATTTTCTTTGTTAACCACAGCCTTGCAGAATAATGTTACCATGAAATACTGTTATGCCAGTCCTAATTAGGATGACTATAAAATTTTAAAGATGAGAAGAGAAAATAAATTTAACCCTATTGTTGCTGTTGCTAGTTTATCTTTTATGTAATACTTCTTAATTACAAAATGATGTCTAGTATGCATTAGCTTTGCAATTTGAACAAATCGGTTTTACAGAGAAAGATCTAAGGCTGCAAACCAAACCACATAATATTCTTAGAGCAGCAGAATACCTTAAATGTAGATCAAAGTGCAGTACTGTATCTAGATTTAAGTTCATTTGGAGAGACACTGAGAACCCTTTGAGATGGCTTCTATTAAAATTCAAAACTAATGTGTTCAAATTATTTCAGAGAATTTTCTCTTAAGGCCTTTAATAAGCCATTTTCTTGGTTTACCACATATTTACAGCATAAGTAAAGGTAAAGGTCACCCTTGCTTGAAAGCCAGTCGTATCTGACTCTAGGGTTCAGTGCTCATCTCTGTTTATAGCCAAAGATCCCGTGCCGTCTGTATCTGCAGATGTTTCCATGGACATGTGGTAGGCATGACTAGACATGAAACGCTATTTACCTTCCCACTGAAGTGGTACCTATTTATCTACTTGCAGTTTCTTGCTTTCGAACTGCTAGGTTGGCAGCAGCTGGGACGGAGACAGGCGCTCACTCAATTGTGCAGTACTCGGGAATCAAACTCAGACCTTCCAGTTGTCGAGTTCAGCATCTTAACCACTTAAGCCACCACAGTCCTTTAAGGGTCAGATAAAGACTGCTAAATTATAACAGGGATTAGCAGGTTCAAGAAAGTATACAGCAAGAGATTCAGATTTATTTTCATAAAACTGATTCCTTGCTTCTAAGTCTAGTGTGCATTCAAGGTTGTTTATGAAGAGCTATCTTTTTTTTCCAGTAAATATCAATTGCAATTTTCATGCCAATACCTGCTGTTCAGCCCACCAGAGCATTGGCAAGGCAGGGAGTTAATTTGTTGAGGATGGAGACACATGTGAACAAAAAAAGACAAGACGACAAGAAGAAAGCCAACAAGAGTATAAATGCTGGTTTATGGGGGGGAAATTGCTTATTGCCATTTTCAATCTGCAACACCCTCAGTTTTATAGTGGGAATAGTTTGGGGGAAATAGTTGCAAGCCTTGCTGTGCATAAGTAGATATTGCATGTAATGTAAAGAGTATCTGAATCTAAGTGAACTATTTGTTGTTCTGTGCCAAGTAAATGTCATTGATTGTGAAGTTGTAAATCTATGGCTGAAATCCATAGCAAGTTGCAATTTACATAGCAAGTGGAACTTACATAGACCATACCTGTCAACCACCCTGATTTGGCCAGGAAAACCCCGTAATTTGACATCTATTGACGTCATAACCCGCCCCCCGCTGCCAAAACCCCGTAATTTGACAGCGGGGGAAAACGCTTTCTGTGCATGTGTGGAAGCGCTACGCCGCTTGCGCAGCCCCTACGCAAGCGGCGTAGTGCTTTCCGCGCATGCACGGAAGGGTTTTACCCCTTCCACGCATGCGCGGAAAGGGCTACGCCACTTGCGTACGGGCTGTGCAAGCAGTGTAGCGCTTCCGCGCATGTGTGGAAGGGGTAAAACCCTTCCACGCGTGCATGGAAAGCGACCTGCGCGCAAGCAATGTGCGCAGGTCCCGTTATTGCGGAGCCGCGGGTTGACAGGTATGACATAGACCCTGACCTACCAAACCCCCATTGATTTAATAGGCCTACTCTAGTTGTAACTTAGCACTTGACTACATAGTCAACTACCACAAGATTTGCTCCACCTATATAATGGGTGTCAATCTTGCATTCTAGAACTTAGGGGAATGGGTTATGGGGAAGTGGTGTTGAGTTCAGTATGTGAACTGTTGACATGTCTGGCCAGGTTATCCTGCTATTTTAATAGAGTAGACCATACTGCCAGCGACTCAACACCAAGTGTCAGGCGGCAGTTAACTAATCTGACAACCATGAGTACTAATGGCCTTGGGTGCCAAAGTCCACAGGGAAGGGTGGTGGTCCCCAAGTGGATTAAATCCCATTTGAAACCATCATGATGGAGGTCAGCAGCTTCATCCATACTGGCCTGGGGCTGATGAGGACTTTGTATGCCAAAAAGGCTCAGGACCAGAAACTGACTTCCGAAACTGGATCAGTGGTACAGGGTCATGCTGAAATGTGGAAGGCAAGCTGCAATATGAAAGGCTACTGCATTATATTCTCAGGACAGTCTTCATGGCTAATCGCCATGATGATTGCCTATATTTGGATTTGGCTATGGCAGAATAATAATAATATAATGGGTGAATATGAAATAGTCTTTGCCACCTGTATGGCACAAAGCTGATTTGAATCTGACCAGTAATTTTCCCTCCAAAATGGCTTTTTTCCCCTCTGACACTGGGGCTTCTGCCTTTTTCAAGTTAGAACATTTCGAATGGACTGTTCGTCATGTAAGCAATTGTTTTGTTGTGTAAAGGCCAGGAGGAGTATCTGTGAGTGGTGGTATGGTAATGTAGGCAAGCGGGGTGTGATGATTAATGAATGCAGAAACACTTCCCTTAGTGTTAATTTTTTTAAAATAAATAAGGCTAATGCTCTGGATTTTTGAGAGAAAAAGCAGAAAAGTAGTTTCTCTCTGGCTTCCCAGTTGAGCTAAGGCAAAAGGAACAGATGGAATGGCAAGAATATTTTGTTTAAACAAGCTCTTAAGAAAAGAGGGGGCCTCCAGGTGGGGCCTCCAGGTGGGAAGGAGGACAGAGGAAGCAAGATATCTCTGTGTTTTGATTTTCAATTAAAACTGAGGGTGCAATTCAAATCACAGCAGAGCGGAATCATTCCGATTCAACTTTTCAGTCCATCATAACCTTCCCTATTCGATTTCAGGCTGTGTGTTGGAGTAGAAAGATTAGTCTGTTGATCTGTTTCACTAGTATTGAAGGAATAAACAAGGAGACCACATGAATCTTCATTAACTGTTTACCATTTTAGAAAAGAATTATTCCTATGCAATGTGTTTATTTTGTATTCACAACTGATATCTTGTGAGCCACAAGGCCTTATTTGTAACATACTATATAGCTTAGTTAAGGGAATTGTGGTGGCTTAATGGTTAAGATGCTAAACTTGACGATTGGAAGGTTGAGACCTGAGTGCTGCACGACGGAATGAGCTCCCATCTCTGTCCCAGCTCCTGCCAACCTAGCAGTTTGCAAACAAGAAATTGCAAGTAGATAAATATATATCACTTTGGTGGGAAGGTAATGGCATTCCATGCGCTCCAGTGTTTAGTCATGCCTGTCACGTGACCACGGAACGTCTGCAGACTCAGAAAGTGCTGGCTCTTTGGCTGTAAAGTCCTTAAGTCCCTGTGTGCTGAGATGTGGGGTGGGCAAGACAGTGCATGCATGAAATTGTGTGAGTGCAACCCCAGATTTTCTGCACACCATCAGATGTACAATAGAGAGTGAAAAGCTTTGTCTACCTCTGAATAATAGAAATAGTGAGTTAGCTTACAGTTATGGTTATTAGAGGCACGGAGACATGGGTGTTCCCATACATCCCATCTGTGAAGGTCCAAATAATTTTTCAAGTGAAGCAGTGCATTGTAGAGCTTATATGAGCATCCCTCTCACCAATACAAATTTACATGTTCAGATGGATAGATCAATAGGGGTTCATATGCAAGCCAATGAGGTTCATTTTCTCCCACATTCTTCAATCCTGTTCTTAATCAACTTTAGAGGGTTGTGGAGGAGGGGAGCCTCAGAAGAGATGAGGCGCTGGAGGAGAAGGTGTTGGATGACTCTCAGAGAATCCACGAGGGATCAGTCAGTTGTCTTCAATGTTCCAAGGCTTTTCTCCAGAAAAGCTTATGCACCCACCTTGGATTTTTTTTCCACCAAAAAGTTTGGATGACTATAGCTATAGCAGTATCACTTTGAAGAGATAATCAAATACAGCAACTGAGCTCTGCTGCAAAATTTGCCCTGTGATGAACTTTTGTTCTGGATTCTATTCTACTTCAACTCTAGTTTCTGTGTCTCCACCCCAACAATCCTTTCGTATTCTGTGATCATTCATTGAGTTGTTTAGGGACCATGGACTTCTCCCCTGATCATTTTTCCTTCCAAAGTTGTCTTATACTTCTACAAACCTGAGTCAATTGGCCTTGTGATAAATTTAACAAGACAGCATTCTATCTTGGGAGGCAAAGAAAAAGTAAGTGCTGTAATTTGAAAAAATGAAATATGCCCATTCTATTCTTTTCATAGGCTTTTCCCCCTCGTTCTGTTATCTTTTTCTCAGTCAAATGAAGGGGGGGAGACCCTAATAGCTCCCATGTGATATTACACCATTTCACTAGGAAGTACAAATATGCTTTGTACACAAGAATTTGCCTCTGGAGGATTTCATTTATGAGAACAACTATAAAAAGAAAGTGCTGATCAAGGATGCTAGATGGCTCATTTGAAGAATTTATCAGTTGCTTGCAGAAGAAAACACATGATAAAAACATACTTGTGTAACTAATCCTTCTACCATGTCATCTTCCCAGCTGAAGGCAAGTGGAGGTTGGGGGAAGCCGAAAGCCCAGAGAGGCGGTGTTTAAATCTGAGTATCATGTCCTTCAAATCCAGCTAAGATATACGTTGGTGACTGATATACTACTTAGGTAGAAATAATATCTTCTCTTACTAACTGCCACAATAAATAAGGTAAAGTAAGCTTAAGTGGCTAAGATGCTGACTGGGAGGTGGAAGGTCAGCAGTTCGATTCCCGAGTACTGCAGGATGGAATGAGCTCCAATCTTTGTCCCAGCTCCTGCCAACCTAGCAGTTCGAAAGCAAGAAATTTCAAGTAGATATTTCAAGTTTTCTTCTGTGGGAAGAAAACAGCATTCCATGCGCTCCGGTGTCTAGTCATGCCTGCCACATGACCACGGAAACGTCTGCAGAAGCAGACAGCGCTGGCTCTTCGGCTTTGAAACAGAGATGAGCACTGAACCCTAGAGTCGGATATGACTGGCTTTCGAGCAAGGGAAACCTTTACCTTTAAGGTAAAGGTCACCCTTGTTCAAAAGCCAGTCATATTGGACTCTAGGATTCAGTGCTCATCTCTGTTTCAAAGCCAAAGAACCAGCACTTTCTGCATTTGCAGACATTTCCCTGGACATATGGCAGGCATGACTACACAAGAAATGCTGTTTACCTTCCCACCAAAGTAGAACCTATTTATCTACATGCAATTTCTTGCTTTCGAACTGCTAAGTTTGCAGGAACTGGGACAGAGACAGGTGCTCACTCCATTGTGCAGTACTTGGGTCTTGAACTGCTCACCTGCCGACCTTCCAGTTGTCAAGTTCAGCATTTTAACTATTAAGTACTCCATGACAAATTCAAAATGAAGGCTACTTTGAAAGCATTTATTTATTTATTTATTTATTTATTTATCATTCACATTTGTAAATGCCGCCCACTCAGGCAGAACCCGACTCAGGGCGGCATTACAACAACTCCAAAAAATACATAAAAACATTGTAAAACCTTATAAAACCCACCCAATAAAAAATCCGACATCCACCCCCATTTAAAACCCATATCCCACTCACCCGTCCCACCTACCACACAGAGGGAAAGAGAGAGAGTCTTATAAAAGCCAGCCGGTGGGGGCCATAGTCCCGTTCGGGCCCCACACCTGCCCTGCCAGCCAGGTCTTTACTCCTTTCCTGAAGGGCAGCAATTCACTTTGAAGTCTTAGATCTGTTGGTAGGAGGTTCCAGAGGGTTGGTGCGGACACGGAGAAGGCCCTCCTTCGGGTGCTAGACAAATGTGCACCCCTCGTTGATGGCACCATTAGAGAGCCTCTCCGGTCCGCTCTGGTTGGACGGGCAGTCACTCTTGGGACGATGCGGTCTCTAAGGTATCCTGGCCCCCTGCCATATAGGGCTTTAAAGGTCAAAACCAGCACCTTAAATTGCACCCGGAGACAAACTGGTAACCAGTGCAGCTCCCGAAGCAGCGGTGAGGCATGGGCATATCGCCCACACCCCATCACCACCCGGGCCGCCGCATTCTGGACCAGCTGCAGCCTCCGAATGGTCGTCAAGGGCAGCCCCATGTAGAGCGCATTACAATAATCTAGTCGGGAAGTAACCAGAGCATGAGTGACCATAAGCAAGGAGCCCCGGTCCAGGAGCGTGCGCAGTTGGCGAATCACCCGAAGTTGGGCAAAAGCCCCCCTGGCCACAGCTGCCACTTGTTCTTCCAGCAGGAGCCGTGAGTCCAGAAGGACCCCCAAGTTGCGCACTGGGTCTGTCTGGGGCAAAACAGCCCCATCCAGTACCAAAGATGGTAACTCCTTGGATAACGTGGGGCCCCTTATCCACAGCCACTCTGTCTTGCTGGGATTCAGCCGAAGCCCATTGGCCCCCATCCAGACCCCAATGGCCTCCAGGCATCCGGATAGGATTTCAACAGCATCACTGGGGTCCCCACGGGCCGAGATGTACAATTGAGTATCATCCGCGTACTGATGGTACCGCACCCCGTGGGAACGAATGATCTCACCCAGCGGCTTCATGTAGATGTTAAATAAGAGAGGAGAGAGCACAGATCCCTGAGGCACCCCATATTTGAGAAGCCTAGGGCTGGACCTCTCACTCTCTAACCACACCGACTGGGTACGGCCCTCCAGAAATGAGGAAAACCAGGACAACACAGTGCCCTGGATCCCCAATCCTTCGAGCCGTTCCAGCAGGATACCGTGGTTGACGGTATCGAAGGCCGCTGAGAGGTCAAGAAGAGCAAGGACGGATGGACAACCCCCGTCCCGCTCCCGCCAGAGATCATCCATCAGTGCGACCAATGCCGTCTCCGTTCCATATCCGGGCCTGAATCCCGATTGAAAGGGGTCTAGATAATCCGCTTCCTCCAGGACACTCTGCAGCTGGCGCGCCACCGCCTTCTCCAAAACCTTACCCAGAAAGGGCAGGTTGGAAACCGGCCTGTAGTTGTTAAGGACAGCTGGGTCGAGGGACATTTTCTTCAGGAGGGGGCGCACCAAAGCATGTTTTAGCTGTGCAGGAAATACCCCCTCCCGTAAAGAAGCATTCACTATCCCCCCAATCCAGCCCCCTGTTACCCCCCTGGATGCTTTCACCAACCAGGTGGGACAGGGGTCCAGAGGACATGTAGTGGCACGAACATCTGCAAGGAGCCTGTCCACTTCATCAGGGACAACAGGATCAAACCGATCCCAGATTGTACAGCAAGACTGTGCTCCGGCACCCCCCCGACCCTCCCCATCCACGCCAGGATTCAATCCTGAACGAATCCGATCGATTTTCTCCACCAGATGGTCAGCAAAGTCCTCAGCCGACCCCTGCCAACTGGGCACCGATCTCCCTCTACCGAGGAGGGACCTGGTTACCCAGAACAGGGCGGCTGGGCGGTTATCAGCGGAGGCAATAAGGGTGGTGAAGTATTGCCGCCTCACCACCCCCATCGCCACTAGGTAGGCCCTAATAGCGGCTCTAGCTAGTGTCCAATCGGAGTCATCCTGGGTCTTCACCCAGCGGCGCTCTAGGCGTCTCTTTGCCCGTTTGAGTTCCCGTAGTTCCTCTGTGAACCACTGAGATGACCTAGTTCCCCGGGCACGGAGAGGCCGCAGTGGCGCGATTTCATCCAAGGCAGCTATTGTCGTCCTATTCCACAGGTCGACGAGTGCCTCGGGTGAATCGTTTAGCCGATCCAGAGGTACATCCCCCAGTTCCCTCTGGAAACCATCTGGATCCATTAGTTGCCGAGGGCGGACCATTTTAATAGGCCCTGCCTCCCTACGGTGAAGTGTCGCCCCCAGGAAGTCAAGAGTCACCAGATAGTGATCCGACCATGGCACAGGTGAGATGACTAAATCCTGTAACCTCAGGTCACTCTGCCACTGCTCCGACAGGAAAACTAAGTCTGGCATGTGACCGCTGCCCCTGGTCGGACCCCGAACTACCTGAGTCAGGCCCATGGCTGCCATGGAAGCCATGAACTCCCTTGCCCCCTCAGAAGCCATCCCCAACGATGGCAAATTGAAGTCCCTTTAGTGTATGAAAACCAAGGCACAGGACACAGCCTCGGGCTGGGTTAACTCAGGTTTATTGCATCGTGGACAGAGGGAACATGAGGTAATGGCGGATCGATAGCTCTTTATATACAGTGGTAATACATTTGAACGTGGTGCCATTGTAGCCCATTGGCTACTGCCTGCGTGACGTCATTGCGAGTCACGCCCTTCTTGTCCAGGTGTAGGTAGTGGCGGGAAAGCTTCCCGCGCTGCTGCCTTTGATGAGATCGGACCAATAGAGCTTGGACGCTCGCTGCTGCCAGCTGGTGGACATTAGCTCGCGTCCTCATTCAGGGTTCATATGATACAGCTGAAGGTTACATTGTTGCTATAGGCAAGGTTCAGATACATTGTAATCCATGTGGAAGGTAAAACCCTTAGAACACAACATCCCTCCCCCCTAGGACGAGACAACGTCTCGAGCCCATGCTTCCAGACACTCCCCCTCCTAGGAGACAAAATCTCTCAGCCAAGATGGCTTGTTTCGAACACGCTGGGGTCTCGATGCGGGCTGCCTCTCCCCGGGTTTGCTACCTTCTCTTTGTCCCCTGGTTTCCTGTCCTGTAATTTGAGAGGGAGACTCGTTAGTGACTTGCCGCGGCTCTGCGGCGTTGTTGGGAGGTGTGCTCTTATTTAGGGAGGAACCGGGGGCACTGGGGGCTAACGAAAACCCCCTCTTCTCGCTTGGATGGGTGGGGGAACACTCCTGAAAACCCCCCCGGCTCGCTAAATCAAAATCTAAAGTCCATTCGGGGGCAGCGGTCGCGAACTCCTCTCCCCCTTCCCCGGCCTCTGACGTAACTGGTTTATCAAAAGGATATGAGTCGGGGCCGCTGCTTCTTCCTTCCCCCCTTGCTTGGGACTGTTGTCCGCTGCTGTCTCCCCCTTGGGTTACGCGGGTGGGGGAGAACCCTAACGCTGAATCTTGTTGGGGATCCTCACTGACTGGCCCACTGACTCGGTGCCTCAGTTGGTCTGCGTGTCAACTCCAGAGGAGACCGGTGTGGGTTTCGACTCGGTACGACACTGGCCCCGTCTGTTCTACAACCGTCCCCGGCACCCAGGCTGGCCCCGCGCTGGCATAGTTCCTGCAATGGACAGGGTCGCCGGCGGCGAACCCTTTCGAGACTGCCAGCCCCACGTTTTTTCCCTTATCCTCAATTCTTGTGGGGTCCAGCCTGGACAGGAGTGTAGTCAGTTTCCGCCGCATCAATAGCTCTGCCGGCGAGTAACCTGACGCTAAGGGGGTCACCCTATACGCTAGTAAGAACTGACATACTTGGTGGTTCAGGTCCCCGGGGCCCATGCGCCGAAGCGCCTCCTTCGTTGTACGCACCAACCGTTCCACTTGGCCATTCGTGGCCGGGTGAAACGGCGCGGACGTGACATGCCGAATGGCATTCGCCTCCATGAATGCCCCGAACTCTGAGGAGGTGAAGCAACTCGCGTTATCGCTGACTAAAGTGTCGGGTAACCCGAACGTTGAAAAGACTCTCCGTAGTTGGTTAATTGTAGTGGTGGAGGATGTGCTCTTTACCGGAATGACCTCCAGCCACTTTGAGAATGCATCCACCACCAGGAGAAACATGGTTCCTCGGAAAGGGCCAGCGAAATCTACGTGCACTCTGGACCATGGCCCCCTTGCTGTGTCCCATTCCCTATGCGGAAGCCGGGCCGCCTCTGGTCGGGACCCCTGGCACGCCTCACAAGTGCCGACCATGTGCTCAATGTCCTCGTCCAGCTGTGGCCACCAAAAGTAACTGCGGGCCAGCGCTTTTGAGCGAACGATGCCCGGGTGGCTGACGTGCAGCAGTTTGAGAACCCTCGGCCGCATGGGTGTTGGGACCACCACCCGTTGGCCCCACAACAGGCACCCCCTTTCTAGGGACAACTCTAGCTTCTTCCGAAAGAATGGGTCGAATTCCTTGCTTGGGGACGACGCTGGCCACCCTTTCTGCACCCATGAGCTGACTTTCGCCAGCGTTCTGTCCTTGCCTGTCGCCCTGGCTATATCGGCTGGTACTATTGGGGGTTCGTCTAAAACCTCGATTAGCAACACCTGGCGGTCTCTTCCTATTCTGGCTTTTTGGTCGTCCGTCAAGGGCAAAGGGGATCTCGACAGCGCATCAGCATGGCTGATCTCCTTTCCAGGCCGGTACTCCAACTCGTGTTGGTACGCGTTAAGAAAAATGGCCCATCGCAACATTCTCGGGGACAGTATCTGCGGCGTGGGCTTGCCTGCCGTGAAAATTCCTAACAGGGGCTTGTGATCCGTCACGATTTTGAATGGGCGGCCATACAGAAAATCGTGAAACTTTTTGGTCCCCGCTACTATTTTGTCCTTTAGTGCGAAAGGCACCCTGCGCGGTTTGAGTCTTATCGGGCGGACCTCCGGGTCTAGGTCGAAGGCTACAGGGGGTCCCTTGAACTTTCCAAGTCCTTTTTCAAACACGGTGGGGTGCGCGTCACACACCGCTTGTATCGGATCCGCGCCCACGGCATGCACCCCCCCTATGAACAAACCCAAGGGCTGAAACCACTGCGTCCCTAGGAGGCTACAATTCCCCCCTTTGAGAATGACTAACGGGAGTTCTGCGGAATGTCTTTTATAGCGAACCCGAAATTTCCCGACCCCCAGCACTGGAATGCTGTTCCCTTGTACGTCTCGTAGCGTGGACCTCAGAGTCTTAAGTTTGGGCCGCGCTTGGGGGTCGATCTTCAAGAACTCTTTCTGGGGAATTATGGAATAATAGGACCCCGAGTCAATCTCCATCCTAACAGGGGCCCCTTGTACTATTACCTCAATGAAGTAATGGTTTTGTCCCGCGGACACGCTGAACACAGTGTCGTCCTCACTGCCGTCCGAGACGCGGCCCACGCCGTCCTGCTTCCTCGTGGGTCGGGCGCCATCTTGGGGCCTCGCTGGACGGTCCGGTCTGGCCGAACGGTCTTTCGACTGCCTCCGGCCCTCTTTCCGATTTCTGCATGCCCTGGCGATGTGCCCGCGCCGGCCACAGCTGTAACATTCGGCTTTCCTGAAAGGGCACTTCGCACGCTCGTGGGCCGCCCCGCAACCATCGCAGCGGCGCCCCCCTTTCCTGACTTTCTGTACCTCTTCGCCGTCGCTGCCATCTGTAGAGGACCTCGAGGTTCGTCGAGTCGTGTGCACCGGCTGTCCTGACTTGCCACGCACCGAGCTTTCCGCTTTGCTGGCCCTAGGACGCCACTCACGCCACTCGTGTATTTCGTCCACTCCCGCATTCGTGGACTCCGCGGATTCCGCGGTCTCTACGACCTCGGCCAACGTGGGTGGCGGCTCCCTGTTCATCAGGCGGCGCTGCACTTCCTTGTCCTTCAGGCCACACAGCACGACGTCCCTCATGATCATCTCCAGGTTGTCCCACTTGCAGGGAACGGCGGCTACCCTCAGGGCCTCCACGAACGCCTCTACCGACTCATCCGGCGCTTGGACTCGCCTCCAAAACGCACTCCTAGCAGGAAACATTGCCTTCGAGGGTTGGAAACGCTCACGCAGCAACTTCAGTATGTCGTCGGTTTTGAAGTCGTCCAACGTCTTCGGTTCGATCATGCCCACCAGCGTCCGCTTGGTCTCTACACCCAGCATTCGGGTGAGGATGGCCCTCTTCCTTTCCTCGTCGTCTTTGACTTTGAGTTCCACCAATGCCGCCTTGAAATCCATGTTAAAGATGGTCCAGTCTTGCGGCTTGGTAATATTGAACCCGCTCTGTGTCCTGGCACTTTGGGAATCCATGATCCCACCTTCGTCGCCAATTTAGTGTATGAAAACCAAGGCACAGGACACAGCCTCGGGCTGGGTTAACTCAGGTTTATTGCATCGTGGACAGAGGGAACATGAGGTAATGGCGGATCGATAGCTCTTTATATACAGTGGTAATACATTTGAACGTGGTGCCATTGTAGCCCATTGGCTACTGCCTGTGTGACGTCATTGCGAGTCACGCCCTTCTTGTCCAGGTGTAGGTAGTGGCGGGAAAGCTTCCCGCGCTGCTGCCTTTGATGAGATCGGACCAATAGAGCTTGGACGCTCGCTGCTGCCAGCTGGTGGACATTAGCTCGCGTCCTCATTCAGGGTTCATATGATACAGCTGAAGGTTACATTGTTGCTATAGGCAAGGTTCAGATACATTGTAATCCATGTGGAAGGTAAAACCCTTAGAACACAACAGTCCCCCAGAACCATAAGCCTCGGGAACTCCAACGCCAGCATCGAGGCGGCCTCGAGGAGCTCAGGCAGGGCATCCCTTACCCTGCAAGGGGGCAGGTACAGGAGCAAGATCCCCAACTGACCCTTGGGGCCCAACCGTAGAAGCAGGGCCTCACAACCAGACACTTGTGGAGCAGTGGCCCTAGCGACTCCCAAAGACTCCCTGGCAACAATGGCGACACCACCGCCCCTCCCCTCACCTCTAGGCTGGTGCCAAATACCGAACCCAGCTGGACACATGTCCGAAAGAGGTACTCCATCCTCAGGTGTCAGCCAGGTTTCGGTGATGCATGCCAGGTCGGCCCGCCCATCCTGGATGGCATCTTGAATCAGGGGGGCCTTATTACAAACCGACCTGGCATTCACCAGCAGCAGCCTAAGGGCGGGGTCACTCTGGATCTGCTGCTCAGGACCCAGAGATGTACCTGTAGGGCTGGAATGAGGGACCGCACTTAGACATCGGACCCGCATTCCCCGAGTGCGGCCCGCCCCACGGTACCCGCCATACCGCCCCATGCCCGTCACAACACCTATATTAATCTCCGGAACCTCCCTAGACGGAATGCTGCCCCTCCTTCCTGGCTGGCAAGGCCAACACTCTCTCTTCCCTCCCCCTCCGCCATCCACCCCCAAATCCAGCACCGAACAAGATTTCCGGGCCTCCAGCGGCGCCTCTCCTTTAAGCCCCCCAACAGGCAGGGTCCAAAGGGAGGTGGGACACACCTGCCTCCCATTCCCGGGCCGAATAGCGTGGGCCCCCGGGAAGAGGCAGCGCCTCTTTATCTCCCCGCCGATGGTGGGGGCGGGGGGAGCGCGGCTGCGGCGGCGGCGGCGTCCCTTTTTGGAGCCTCCCGGGCCACGGGAGGCTCCCTTTATCTCCCCGGCGGTGGTGGGGGCGGGGAGAGCGCGGCGGCGGCGGCGGCGGCGGCGGCGGCGGCGGCGGCGGCGGCGGCGGCGGCGGCGGCGGCGGCGGCGGCGGCGGCGGCGGCGGCGGCGGCGGCGGCGGCGGCGGTGGCGGCGGCGGCGGCGTCTCTCTTCGGAGCCTCCCGGGCCACGGGAGGCTCCCTTTATCTCCCCGCCGGTGGTGGGGGCGGGGAGAGCGCGGCGGTGCCGATGGCGGCGGCGGCGTCTCTCTTCGGAGCCTCCCGGGCCACGGGAGGCTCCCTTTATCTCCCCGCCGGTGGTGGGGGCGGGGAGAGCGCGGCGGCGGCGATGGCGGCGGCGGCGTCTCTCTTCGGAGCCTCCCGGGCCACGGGAGGCTCCCTTTATCTCCCCGCCGGTGGTGGGGGCGGGGAGAGCGCGGCGGCGGCGGCGGCGGTGGCGGCGTCCCTCTTCGGAGCCTCCCGGGCCACGGGAGGCTCCCTTTATCTCCCCGCCGGTGGTGGGGGCGGGGAGAGCGCGGCGGCGGCGATGGCGGCGTCGTCGTCTCTCTTCGGAGCCTCCCGGGCCACGGGAGGCTCCCTTTATCTCCCCGCCGGTGGTGGGGGCGGGGAGAGCGCGGCGGCGGCGGCGGCGGCGGTGGCGGCGGCGGCGGCGTCTCTCTTCGGAGCCTCCCGGGCCACGGGAGGCTCCCTTTATCTCCCCGCCGGTGGTGGGGGCGGGGAGAGCGCGGCGGCGGCGATGGCGGCGGCGGCGTCTCTCTTCGGAGCCTCCCGGGCCACGGGAGGCTCCCTTTATCTCCCCGCCGGTGGTGGGTGCGGGGAGAGCGCGGCGGCGGCGATGGCGGCGGCGGCGTCTCTCTTCGGAGCCTCCCGGGCCACGGGAGGCTCCCTTTATCTCCCCGCCGGTGGTGGGGGCGGGGAGAGCGCCGCGGCGGCGGCGGCGGCGGCGGCGGCGGCGGCGGCGGCGGCGGCGGCGGCGGCGGCGGCGGCGGCGGCGGCGGCGGCGGCGGCGGCGGCGGCGGCGGCGGCGGCGTCCCTTTTTGGAGCCTCCCGGGCCACGGGAGGCTCCCTTTATCTCCCCGCCGGTGGTGGGGGCGGGGAGAGCGCGGCGGCGGCGATGGCGGCGGCGGCGTCTCTCTTCGGAGCCTCCCGGGCCACGGGAGGCTCCCTTTATCTCCCCGCCGGTGGTGGGGGCGGGGAGAGCGCGGCGGCGGCGGCGGCGGCGGCGTCTCTCTTCGGAGCCTCCCGGGCCACGGGAGGCTCCCTTTATCTCCCCGCCGGTGGTGGGGGCGGGGAGAGCGCGGCAGCGGCGATGGCGGCGGCGGCGTCTCTCTTCGGAGCCTCCCGGGCCACGGGAGGCTCCCTTTATCTCCCCGCCGGTGGTGGGGGCGGGGAGAGCGCCGCGGCGGCGATGGCGGCGGCGGCGTCTCTCTTCGGAGCCTCCCGGGCCACGGGAGGCTCCCTTTATCTCCCCGCCGGTGGTGGGGGCGGGGAGAGCGTGGCGGCGGCGGCGGCGGGTTAAATAGTGGGTTAAATAGAAGTGGGTTAAATAGAAGGACTTAAATTGAAGATAGAGATGTAAAAACCAGTGAACCCAGGCTGTATGTTTCTCCTCTCCTCTCTGTAACATCAGCTGCATTTGTGAATAAGTTATCATGAATCATTCACTGTGTGGTATGACCCTCTGTCAATTCGCACAATGAATTTCAATGAAATTTTGACGATGGATAGAAAATATTCTTCCCTTTCATCATGCTTTGTAGTTTCCACCATTCCTGCTGCTAGGCTGGTAGCCATGCTACCCCTTTGAGCTCCTTGGAAAAAAGTGAAAAATTGATTTTTTTAAAATATACCATGGCCTGCCTTGATCTTTGCTCATCTGTGGAACTTGGAGGTTAGGATTTAGAATAAAATACCTGCATGTTATGTGTGTTTTAATTCCTGGATGCTGATGGCCATTGGCTACAAAGTTAACTTATTACAGCATATGTTTTAGGTGGGCCTTTTCCGGAAATCAGGTGTAAAGTCACGAATACAAGCATTACGCCAGATGAATGAAAGCTTTCCTGAAAATGTCAGTTATGAAGATCAGTCAGCATATGATGTGGCAGATATGGTAAAGCAGTTTTTCAGAGACCTGCCAGAGCCTCTACTCACCAGCAAGCTAGGAGAAACTTTCCTTCACATCTATCAATGTAAGTGAAAAGGCTGTTTGTATTAGTGATAAATAAGAATGGTTTGTGAAGTATCAGAGTTTTAAAAATAAGGTTTATGCATCTAAGTTAATAATTCTGAGTGCAAATTAACAGGATCAGAAACACACAATTTTCTTTTGTAATTTGGGGTGGTGTTAGTGATGGCTGCTGCCCAAAGTGAGCACTGAGCTATCCACAACACATTGCAGCTCCTGGATATTTCTCTTCTTTTTCTTCTTCTTTTGTGTCCAGATCAAACTTTGGCCTGCCAAAATGAAGCCACTTTCATGGCTTTGTTGTTAGCCAAAATCAAATCTTCATCAGTATATGTCTCTGGTAATAATCAACAGACCAGTAAATGAGCCGGATTCTTACACAGTATCATTGTCTGCCAGCTGCCCCCACTTAAGCATGTTGGTCTTACATTTAGGCACTCCAACCCACAGCCTATTCAGTGGCATAGAGGAGGTTGAGTTTCTCAGCAATATCCTCCTTTAATGTTCTTCCTTGTCCAGTGAGCTCCTTCCTCAATGTTCTAATGTGTTTTTACTTTTTTGTACACTCAAAAATGTTTGTTCTTACTATAAAGCTCTTCCTGGGATATGAGCTGGGAGACTTGAGACACATAACCATTCAGATGTTTCTCTAAAACACAATGATAGGTTAAGGAGGTCCACATAATAATACAGTAAAACCCCGACTTACATATGACTCGAGTTACATAAAATTCGACTTGCATAATGATTTTGCACTAAAGCCATATCCCGATTTACATAACACAATTTCCTATGGGTTTGCTTCGAGTTACGTAAAAAAATCATTTTCCCTATGAGTTTGCTTCGAGTTACATAAAAAATGATTTTTTCCTATGGGTTTGCTTTGAGTTAAGTAAAAAATTCATTTTTCTTATGGGTTTGCTTCGAATCAAGTAAAAATTCATTTTTCCTATGGGTTTGCTTCGAGTTAAGTAAAAAATGATTTACATACTATAAAAGCCTACGGAACAGACTTTTTATGTAAGTAGGGGTTTTACTGTATGGATTTTATCTTGGATGGCTGCAGCATGTGAAGAGAGTAGCAAAAAAAACAGACACCTCGCTTTAATACAAAGCCACTTCTGGATACAACCCATTCTCATTATAGATTTAAATATGTATATTTGCAAGGTAGCAATAGCAATTATATTGACATACTTCCCCATAGTGCTTAGAGCATTATTTAGGTAATTCACAAACCCATTAGCATTTTGGCCCCAACATGTTGGGTATTCATTTTATCAATCTTGACTAAACCACCTGGCATTTCCTAAAAGGGAACTTCATCATACAAAATATTTAAGATAGATAAAGATAGATAGATAAATCTTTATTGTCATTGTCCTGCACAGAACAACGAGATTGGGGGGGAAACACTTAACAACCCAACAAAACCTAAACAAAATACATCTATACAAAATTATCAACATACTCCCACCCCACATATACACATTTAACCCCTAAAAGCTCTAAAACTTTAAAAACTCTAAAACTCTAAAAACTCTAAAACCCTAAAAACTATATACAGAAGCTCCCTCATAGACTGCATTGCACTGTATTCAAAGCCAGAACCGCTTTTGGGTAGAAACTGTTTCTCAAGTGGCTGGTCCTGGTCTTTATGACCCTATACCTTCTTCTAGAAGGCAAAAGCTGAAAGAGATCATTTCCAGGGTGCGTACTATCTTGCGCAATCTCTACAGCTTTCTTATAACACCTGGTGGCATAGATTTGATCTAGGGTGGGAAGAGTACACCCGATTATCCCCTCTGCAGTCTTTATGACCCTGGACAGCATTGTTCTTTCCCTAGCTGTACAACTCCCAAACCATACACACAGACCATAGGTTAACACACACTCTATGGTACAGTGGTAGAATGCCAACAGCAGGTCCTTTGAAAGGTTGTTCTTCCTGAGGATTCTCAAGAAGTATAACCTCTGCTGTGCTCTCTTCATCGGATCTTTGGTGTTTGCTTCCCATGTTAGATCATCCCTCAGCTCCATTCCCAGAAATCGAAACACCGAGACCTGTTCCACACAATTCTCTTCAATAATAAGTGGCTGGATGTTCAATTTGCATTTTCTAAAGTCCACAATGATCTCTTTTGTCTTTTTTACATTGAGGAATAAATTGTTTTCCCTACACCACTCCGTCAGCATCTCAACCTCCTTCCTGTAAGCCGACTCCCCCTCCCCAGCAGTAATCAGACCCACCTCCGTTGTGTCATCTGCAAACTTGATGATATTATTGCTGGGGTAACTGGGAACACAATCATATGTGTAAAGCATGTACAGAAGCGGGCTCAGCACACACCCTTGAGGCGACCCCATACTTATACTGAGATCCACAGAAACATGAGAGCCCATCCTGACCCGTTGGGAACGATCTGATAGAAAATCTAGTATCCACCTGCATAAGCATGGCGGAAGCCCCAGATCTAATAATTTGGGCACCAGTCTATGCGGAAGAATAGTATTAAAAGCAGAACTAAAATCTACAAATAACAGTCTCGCATAAGTTCCTTGTTTCTCCAAATGGGTCACAACAGCATGTAGGGCCATAGCCACAGCATCCTCCGTGGATCTCTTTCTCTTATATGCAAATTGACAAGGGTCAAGTCCAATTGGTAAACAAGCCATAATACGGTTCCACACCAACTTTTCAAAGCATTTCATTATGACAGGTGTAAGCGCCACAGGGTGGAAGTCATTCAGACTATCTATATAAGGATTCCCATTTGTGCATGGGTTAAACTTTTCTTTGACTTTCTACAAAAGGACAAGCATTTCCCAAGATTTCCTATCTTTGCTGCTGCAATTGATTTAATTTTCTCCACAAACAACAGTACAGGAGGAGAATATCTAAGGTTATGGCTTTGTCCTCTCAAAAGGAAATGAGGTCCTTACTCTCTGCATGACCTCTCTGTTTGTCAAAGATTTAACTGTGGAAATAAAACTGTACAGATGAACTTTGTGGGAACTGAGGGAGCTTTGAGGAAATCTTTGCATTTTGCAAGACCTTTAGGGGCTGGTGTGGTGGTTTCATTTGCCAACTGTATTATATTGTTGACTATATTTTGATTGGCTTTTATTGTTGAAATAAATCAGTATTTTGAGAGGGGGTTGTGTGTATTTTTCTATTGTGAGCTGCTTTCATGCCCTTTGGTGGGACTGTTACTACTACTGGGATGACTAACCAACAACATCCCCGTCTTCTTCCTCCTTCTCATCATCATCATTATGGGAAATAATTCAGTGGTGTAAAGACTGTACCAAAATATTTTATTTACCTATTTTATCAGTATTTATGTACTGCTCAATGTGTAAGGCAGAATCTATTTTCAATCTGAGTACATTTCACATGTATTCAGTCATAACAGATCAGTTCTGTCCACTGAAAACTAGCTGTTCGTTTGTTCTTTAGTGGTCTAATAAAAGTTTCACCTGTTCTTGCATTTGTATTATTTTAAGGACCACACAGCCTATTTCTGCTTTAATATAATCTTCAGTTCTGTCCAGTTTCAGAACAGTTGAAATGATTATTTGTGTGTGTGCTTTTAAATAATGATCAAACATATTTATTTTCATACTCATTTTATTCTAGAAGCACATTTTTGTATACTTTCCTAATGATGGATGTTTAATTTAATTTAATTGTCAAATTTATATACCGCCCACTCGGCAACAGCCGACTCAGGGCAGTTCACAATCACAATTTAAAAATGTGTTAAAAACAGTTAAAACTACACACCCCCTAAAACAAGGGGTGCAGGATCCAAAGGAACCAGGAGGAGGAGTTCTTCTACATCAGACACCCCTTCCACTTTCACCCCACACTTGACCCGCCAGCCAGGTTTTAAGTTCTTTTCTGAAAGGCAGCAATTCCGTCCAGAGGCGTAGCTTTGTTGGCAGGAGGGCCAGTTCCAGAGGGCTGGCGCAGACACGGACAAGGCTCTCCTCCTTGTGCCAGAGAGGTGAGCCCCTCTGGCTGATGGAATGATTAGAGAGCCCCTCCGGTCCGCTCTAGTTGGACAGACAGACGTCCTCAGGGTGATGCGGTCTCTTAGGTTACCCGGCCCACTACCATATAGGGCTTTAAAGGTCAAAACCAGTACCTTGAATTGCACCCGGAGACAAACTGGCAACCAGTGCAGCTCCCAGAGCAGTGGCGAAGCACGGGCATAACGCCCACACCCCATCACCATTCTGGACCAGCTGTAGCCTCCAAATGGTCATCAAGGGCAGCCCCATGTAGAGCGCATTACAATAATCTAGTCTGGAGGTGACCAGAGCGTGAGTGACTATGAACAAGGAGTCCTGGTCCAGGAACGGGCACAACTGGCGAATCACCCAAAGCTAGGCGAAAGCCCTCCTGGTCACAGCCGCCACCTGTTCTTCTAGCAGTAGCCGCGAATCCAGGAGGACCCCCAAGTTGCGCACCGGGTCTGTCTGGGGCAAAATAGCCCCACCCAGAACCAAAGATGGTAGCTCCCGGGATAACGCAGGACCCATTATCCATAGCCATAGAATCCTTAGTTTAGATTCTATTTTTGAGCTGGAAATAGCATTGCAAAATATGAAGAAGGTTGCAATTGGAAAGATTACTGTGCCAATATCCACATACGTGTTTAGGAGGTGCAAAACTGAACATACTAGGTTTTCCTATTCTTATCACTAATAACAAAAAATAATCTGGGCACTCTTTAGTATTAAAGAGTTTTTACCCGGTCTTGGTGTATAGAATGTGTTTTCCAGACCAATATGCTATTAACTTGTGCATTAAACTGAACCCTAAACTTCAACAAATGTTTTGTTGAACAAGGAAAGGCAGGAAGCAAGATATCTGTGCTTTAGGCCAGTTTTGGCCATCAGCAGCTTGGGACTGAAGAGGGGATGGATAGGTAAAGTAACAGTCGCCCTTTCTCGAAAGCCAGTCATATCTGACTCTAGGGTTCAGTGCTCATCTCTGTTTACAGCCAAAGAGCCAGCGCTGTCTGCATCTGCAGACATTTCCATGGACATGTGGCAGGCATGACTAGACACTAGAGTACACAGAACGCTGTTTATCTTCCCATCGAAGTGGTACCTATTTATCCACTTGCAATTTCCTGCTTTTGAACTGCTAGGTTGGCAGGAACTTGGACAGAGATGGGAACTCACTCCGTTGTGCCGTATTCGGGTCTTGAACTCCAACTTTCCAGTCTTCAAGTTCAGTGTCTTAACCACTTGAGCCACCGCAGTCCCCAAGGGGATAGCTATCCCACCTCAAAATTGTGAGGTAAATCATCTTGGACCATGACTGACCACCGTTTCTGACCAAATGAAGGTTGTGCTCGGCCGCCTTATCTGGAATAGACAGATTGTGCACCTTTTCTCAGGGCCAGATACTTTTTCATACACACCCTATGGTTGCCTACTTAGTGATGTAGGCTTCAGGTTTACACAGTTCTCAACAGGTAGGCATTTTTTGATCCACAATGTGAATACCAGTACAGAGAAAGTTTATAAAATGTGAGCAAAGGAAACATGAGGTTTCTGTGTTTGAAAAGCTGCGTTCTTTTCCAGACCTAGTCTGGAGTCGGTAGGTTAAATTATACATGATATCCCAAGGATTTTGTTTGTACTTTATGAACAAATATTATTAAATGGCATATGTCGTTCTTCAGATGTTCCAAAAGAACAGCGACTTCAGGCGGTTCAGGCTGCCATAATGTTGATGTCAGACGAAAACCGGGAGGTTCTGCAGACTCTCCTGTGCTTCTTGAATGACGTCACTTCTGTGGAGGAAAATCAAATGACTCCTATGAATATAGCTGTGTGCCTGGCCCCATCTCTGTTTCATCTCAATATAGTCAAGAAAGAAAGCTCACCGCGGTAAGTATTTGATTGTTACTTTCCTTTGACTGACTCAGAGTTTGTAAGTGATACGTTACAAATAAAAAGTGTTTTGTGATCAGTTCTTTCCCACCTCCGATAATGATGACATAGCTAGGTTACATGTTACTTTTTTTTAAAGGAGTAACTTTTTGTGTACTCCTAAAGTACAGAGATGGAGTTTATTAAGCGGTGGAGGAGGAAATATTACCTGTTTCAAGCACTTGCATTCGGATATTTTACAAAAGTAATTAAAATAACTAAGAAAAAGAACATAAGTTCCTGCTCTTATTATCTTCCAAACACCTGTTATTATCCAGCTCTCCCAGTGGCTTGGTGGTTAAAACGCTGAGCTTGGAGACTGGAAGGTTGGGTTTCAAAAACCGAGGGCTGCACTTGGGGACGTAAAAGGAGCCTAATTCAGGCGTCCCCTGAGCAGAGTTTCTCCAGCAAAAATCCTTTCAACCCAAGAGTAATCTCTGACACGAAATTATTATTATCCTTAGAAACATAAAACAGATGAAGTGGAGAAGCTGTAACTAGCCCAAGGAATGTCTAGATGCCATTCAACCTGCCTAAAGCAAAAATTCACTACTACTGGAGGTCTCTATTTTTTAAAAAAATATCTCTCTTTCTCTTTTGCCCTGGCAGTCGCTGGGTAGACTTTGGGGCCCCAAAGTACCTAGAGGGGTAATGTGGCCCTTGAGCTGCACGTTGCCCTCGTATTGTTTTTAAAAAAAACAGGGTAGCATCACTTAATAAGATAAAAAGGCAACTTTATTTCACGTCAAACTGTCATTCTCACATTTTCAAACCTGAGATCCTTAAGGACTACATCTGCTTCATGCAGATATAGTGAACAGTTAGGGTAAAAATTGGAGGTCACTTTTAGTGTTTGGGAATCAAGACAATGGAAGCAGCTGTAAACTAGCCTAACACATCTTTATTGCATGGAGTACAGCACGAACATGAGGTAATGGCGGACAAACAGCTCCTTTTATGCAGTGGCGATACATTTGAATGTGGCTCCTCGATAGTGCATTGGCTACTGTCCATGTGACATCATCCTTAGTCACGCCCTTCTTGTCCAGGTGAAGTGAGGGCGCAGCTGAAGGTATTTGAGGAATGTGTACCATGTAAGCTGAACGCTTGCTATTTCCCCCTAGTGGTCACTAGCTCGTGTTCTATTGTGGTTTGTTACATTGTTTCTATTGCAAGATACAGATTGTTACACTCGCTCATTCGTGTGGTTACAATTACATTCAATACACAACATCACTCTTCCTGAAAAACCAGTCGTATCCAACTCTAGGGAGCAGTTCTCATCTGTGTTTACAGCCAAAGAGTCAGCACTGTCTGCATCTGCAGATGTTTCCTTGGTCAAGTGGCAGGCATGCCTAGAAACCAGAGTGCACAGAACACTCTTGCCCTCCCACCAAAGCAGTACCTATTTATCTACTTGCAATTTCTTGCTGTCGAACTGCTAGGTTGGCAGAAGCTAGGAGAGAGACAGGAGCTCACTCTGTCATGTAGCATTCACGTCTCGAACTGCTGACCTGATGACTTTCCAGTCATCAAGTTCAGCATCTTAACCACTAAGCCACTGCAATTCACCAATGAACAATTGCTAACTGGAAAAACTACTCATTCAGATGTTGTAGGCTCTGCCACATTGGCTCTCTGATCTGTTCCACTTTGTAGTCCTCATTTTAGCCTTTGCAGAGATGTGGGAATTTAAGTCATTTCGTTGAGGAATTCTTCTAGCCATCAGTCTTGGCAAAGCTGACATAAAATACCTGGAAACGTTTTTTTTACTTCTAAAGCTTTTTCTCACTGTGCACCTTAATAATATCCAAGTTATACCTTTCCCTTTTCTTAGCAACCAAAGGGGGTTTCTGTGATGTGATAAAATTTAAGTCACAAAGAACTGTCTTTGGTTTGGTTGTTGAAAAGGAAGATGTCACTGCTTTTACTTTCATCCAAAGAAGACTTTTGTTTATCTTACCTGAAACAATAATTCGTTTGCAGCGTAATGCAGAAGAAATACACAACAGGGAAGCCAGATCAGAAGGATCTCAGTGAAAACTTGGCAGCTACTCAGGGACTCACACACATGATAATGGAGTGTGATAAACTTTTTGAGGTGAGTAAAAAATTGATAGCATTATTCATGAGGGTAACATTCATATAGGAGCATACTTTGAATTGTTAGCATATATAGCTTTTTACATTTTGGCCTTGAAATTCCTGGAGAAGGATATTTATTAACTTCCAGTAAAGGCATTTCTGAATCATTTTTCCAAACTTTGTTTATTCTACTCACCTATTATGTTGGCTTCATAGTTCACTGTATCCCAAGGACTTCAGTTAAAGAAGAACCATTCTACTTAATGAAAATAAGTCTTTTTCATCAAAATGATTGCCATCAGAGCAGAGCCAAAACATTTACCAAAAAAGAACTCAATTTTCAGATATGATGTTGAGTTCTTTCTCCAAATTTTTCTCTATTTTAAATCAGAATTTGGAGTAAATGAGAGAAAAATCAAGAGCATCAAATATCTGATATTTAATGAGATGATAGTTTTCATTTATAAACCGCTGACTAGTAAAACACTTTCTGCATAAACTGAAACTTTTGAGCCTCCACATTCCCTAGTTTATAGTGCAGGGCTGCACCAATTGAGCCCATCCCCTAAGTCTTGTGCACTATTGCCTTTATCCTTTCAGTTTCTAGCCTTACCATGCTGAGAAAAAAGCTCTGAAGGATTGCTTTACTCATGTTGCTTGAATAAAAATAGAGCACTGTTGTATGGGTCTCCAGCCATGTGGAGAAGTCATATTCAAGGGGGGAAATGAACAGAACTCTGCTCTGCTTAAGACATTACTGACCAGAATGGCAACACCTGGAAAAGTAGAGATGAGGACTGGGATACCCATAAACATGAGAAAGAGTCCATGTGTATAACCCCAGCATCCTCATGCTTAGAGCTTCTAGACCAGTGATGGCAAACCTTGTAGAGACCTGAGTGCCCAAACAGAGGGGCGGGATGAACTCTGTGCTGGGAAGAGGAAGGAAGCACTCCCATTGCACTGCTGGGCAGAGAGGCAGGGCGAACTCTGTGCTGGGGGAGGGGGGAGAAAGCATTCCCATTGGGCTGCTGGGCAGAGGGGTGGGCGAACTCTGTGTTGGAGGGAGGGAGGAAGCAACGGTGTGCGTGCCAACAGAGAGGGCTGGGAGTGGCCTCTCTGGCACACGTGTCATACGTTTACCACCACAGTTGTAGACAATTGAGAACTTGTGTGGAGAGTTAAAGTTACAGGAATTGTAGCAGAGGAATACAGGTAAGAATTACAGCACTGAGGAATAGAAAAATAGCATAATGTCAAAACAGGAATATGAGTAGGAAGAAAGTCTGTTTGGTGGCCATCCACATGCATTGGAGCTCAATTTAGTTACTTCAGAATATATTTTTTTAAAGAAACAGAATTGTTAGAGCTAAAGATTAAACCCAATTGGGTAGACATACTACAACTCGGAGTTTGTTGGTGGAACATTCCTAGGTCAGAGCTTGACTGACCAAGAAAGGGGGAGGTTTTTCTCCCCACTGCAGGTCTTTGTGCTCCTTCAGGCTGAAGATCATATTCAGCGGGAGAAGTGGGTCAATAAAAGTTGTTTCCCCTCTCTTTTCACCAGTGGCATTTTTCTCCTGAATACATGCCCATCTGTGAATGGGATATTTTTTAATAATTATCTTTTCCTGCACACTCTCATTCCATGGTGCAGATCCCACATGAGATGGTGACTCAATCTCGGAATTCTTACGTCGAGGCTGAAGTGCATCCTCCAACTCTGGAGGAACTAGGCAAGCAAATGGATGAAGGAGGAGGAACATATCAGAACTACCTGGAAAATATTGTGCAAAACCTCTGTAAAGAAGCAAAGGAAAAATTTAAAGGATGGGTCAATTGTTCAAGTATAGAAAATACAGATCTCTGCTATAAAAAGGTAATTTCTGCAATCAGAAATAATTTGCCTACATTTGCACACAAACATGGAAATTATGTAAGAGATCTAACCTTACTTAGCATTATTATCATTGAGAAACAATGCTGAAGATCTAAATTTAATAATAATAATAATAATAATAATAATAATAATAATAATAATAATAATAATAATAATAATAATAATAATAATAATAATAATAATAATAATAAATTTTTAATTTATACCTTTTAGATTCTAAAAGGTCATAACTGCATTGCCTGTGTTTTAGATTCATGTGATGATATAGGATTTAGTCATGTTTTGAACAGACAAGTGGTGGGCTCAAAAAAATTTACTACCACACT
This sequence comes from Bradypodion ventrale, assembly GCA_035047345.1. Lineage (NCBI taxonomy): Eukaryota > Metazoa > Chordata > Lepidosauria > Squamata > Chamaeleonidae > Bradypodion > Bradypodion ventrale. The sequence continues at coordinate 338,697,705 of JAWDJE010000003.1, forward strand.
GTGGGCATGGTATGGTGGGCGTGGCCAGGGGGAAAGCCCTGTGTTGCACCTGAATTAGGACTACTTTATTTCAAAACTTGGAATTTCTGCTACCGGTTCTGGCGAACGGGTGCGAACCTGCTAATGGCCACCACTGGAACAGACCCATTTAAATTAGTGGGATTTAAGTAAATCATGAGTTACTTAATTTCCACTGGTTTCAGCAGTTCTGTTCCAAGGCCAAATTCCTATCTGTGTTTGCTTAACTTTCCATGGCTAATTGTGGCTAATTGATTTAGCACATCTCAGTTGCATGCTTGGATGCATGTCCAACTGCACTACCACATAATCAAAACAGTATTTCTTGGTTAATGTACAAAAATGTAAAAGGAAATATGACACAGAATAAAAAAGGGAAATTGTTTTTAAAAGGAAAAACTAAAATTATTTTAATCTCATTTAAATTGAGCCCATTGAAACATCATAATTTATGTTTTCATAGATACATTACATAGATACATCATAGATACATTCCAGACACATGCATGCATTAAAAGAAAATAGCCTTCAAAGACTCATTTGAAGCATCTGTGAGATGGGAAAATAAATGATGTCCTTCAAATTCCCTTGAATTAATCTATCTACCTCATAGATTTTTTTTACTGAAAGTCGTTTTTATAATATTAGCATGATGTTCTAGCTTTAATATAGACATAATTATAACAATGTGAAAAAATACAATAGGATTTTTAACATCTATCATTTCATCTTGGTCTTTTGTGCTGATTGTACTGTGTATTTGAATTGTAACTATTTATTGTTGATATTTTGATGCTGTGCCTTTGTACCATTGTGGATGTTTCTCATCATTTGTTTGGTATCTGTGATTATGTGTATTATTATATTGTTGTAATTGTATGTGTATTGATTTGTTGTAGCCACTCTGAGTCAGCCTTGTGCTTGAGTAGAGCGGGGTATAAATCCAATTAATAATAATAATAATAATAATAATAATAATAATAATAATAATAATAATAATAATAATAATAATAATAATAATAATAATAAACTGAGTGACTTTCCATGTGGCACCGCAGCTGAACAGGGAAATTGCCATCATTTCCTGAGGGCATATAAACATTCTTTTTTTAAAAAATGAAACCTGTATTTTGTCTGCATGTATAACATGATATTCCCTTTACATATCTGTTCCTCAAATTAAGGTCGGGAATCCATTAAGGATGTGGAAAGCATCTGTTGAAGTTGAGGCTCCTCCTTCCGTTGTACTAAACCGTGTACTAAGAGAACGCCACCTTTGGGATGAGGATTTCTTGCAATGGAAAGTCATTGAAACCTTGGATAAGCAGACAGAGGTCTACCAATATGTTTTGAACAGTATGGCTCCCCATCCAACTAGGGACTTTTTAGTCCTCAGGTAAATCACTCCGGTGTCTAGGCATGCCTGGCACATGTCCACAGAAACATTTGCACACACAGACAGCACTGGCTCTTTGGCTATAAACAGAGATGAGTGACCTTTACCTATCTATCCCCTCTTCAGTCACAAGCTGCTGATAGCCAAAACTGGCATAAAGCCGAAATATCTTGCTTCATGCCTTTGCTTTTACCAAATCAGTTTACTGGCAGAGGCAAATAAAAATTGTTTCATTGCCATATAATCAAAATATTGCTCTGTATAATTTCAGTGTATTTGTATTTCGTTTGCCAATATGTCACCTCTGAGATTTATTCTTCAATTAATATTTTTCCAAAATAATGTGCGGGGGGGGGCGTGTTCTGACTTGAACAAAACTGCACATCTTTTAATTGGAGCAGTATTTATGAAGTGCTCCCATAAAACTATATATATTGGCTACTTTTTAAAGCCTGGTGTCTTGAAACAGACTGTTGTTTACTTTTGCAGCTGCATATTGTTCTGGCTTTCCTTCCCTAGAGAATGACTGTTCTTTTCATGGAATTTATCTTTTTGTGAAATAAAAAATTAAAACTGGCAGCAAAAACAAAGGAGGTACTAAAAATGCTGCAAGATCACTAAGGAAATTGTGAGCTTACTCATTGTAACTCATAACCTATCACAGATACTTTGTGATACAACCATTGTAAATGATTCTAAAGAAAAGCTCACTATTTAATGAAAACTAACCTTGTGTTGCCAGCTAATCTTCCTCACACTACGCCAGGCGAACTGCAGAATGAACTCACCAAAAGGTGGCTTCGTTTTGGCAGTTTCATGTCTGGTCTAGACATGGAAGAACAAAGTCATTTTATGTAAACTCTTCGGCCAGAATCATACCTGTCAAGTATCCCGGATTGGCCGGGATTTCCCGTATTTCTCCGCTCGTTCCTCCCCTTTCCCGCCACCGTCCCATATTTGAACAGCAGGGAAAGGGGTTACTGCACCCGTGCACCCATCACAAATGGGCTCTGCACGTGTGCAGAGGGGTTCTGCGCATGCGCAGATGAGTTGTTGCGGCGCATGCACACCCGGGCCAGAGCAGTTCCTGTTTTTCCAGGAGCCGCACTTGACGGGTATGACCAGAATCCTGTTAAAGAAAAACATAAATGCAAAAGTAATTGTGCAAGACATTCCACCACTTTTTAGGGGTGTTCACTGTGCAACTGATTGTTCAACAGGCCTTCTGGCAAAAGGCATAGTTTTGGGCAGCAGATATTTTCCCGCCAGCAAGATTCAGGCCCTGAATATGCCTTTTCAGAGCACAAAAGCTTTCCTGAATATGGTTCCCTTCAAAGTTTTAGGACTAGTTCCCATCATTCTTGGCTGACTGGGCTTTGTAGAGGTTGAATCCAAACCAGCTAAAGGACACCACATTGGCGTAAGTAGGTGAATACAAAAGAGAACTAGACAGATTGGTCAATCATCTTTTTAGTCTGTATCTACATAGCTTCCCAGAGCTAAGAGCCATATTTCGAAAGTGTGCCAATGGATTGTGGCCCATATTTCCTGAATTTCCAGCTTAAAACATATTTGTTTCTAAAAAGATATGTTGTGCCTTGTTTCACAAAACCATTCTCAAGTACTGTACACTCAAACAGGAACAGTACCTGTTACCAAAACACAGGTCAAGCCTTTATCTATTGAGACTGAGAAGACCGGCAAGTTGACTCAAGCTCTTGTTTAGAAAGAAAATCCTGAGAAATATTTGCTTTTCTAATAAATAGCTCACCCTGATCCGTAGTATATCACACTCATTCCAAAATGTAGATGTCTTATTTTAGTGGGAATGTTCTTCTGTGCTGCTTATCTTCTTGAGTTTTAAACTCATACACCACTTTGATTCCTGGCATGCAGCCCACTTGCTCCACTAACATCTGACACCTTGAAAAACACCTAGTTTCTCAACCTAGGTTCAATGTTACAGTACATATTTGTGTACCTGTGCACACATACACCAATCATATTTATGAACACACACCCACACTTTGCTGCCATTCTAGGACAGACACTCATGTCCTTAACTTTGATTTAGACTGGTGTTTCCCAACCTTTGGTTTTTGGACTTCAATTTCCAGAAGCCTAAGTAAATCCCCAAAGCACTGATCAGCCAATGTACTGACTTAGGTTTCTGGGAATTGATATCCCCCTATGGGGCATGGGCCCCACATTGGGAACCACTGATTTAGACCCTGCCCTCTCTAATGGGAGGTAAGCACAATTCGCCAGCACTCTGGATGAGTCCAGTTTAAGTGGTTTATAAGTGAAATGCAAAGCTAGATTTGTTCTTTTTATTACAGTTCTTCCCACCAACTTTTTTTAAAATCCCAAACTTTTAAACAGGTCCTGGAGAACAGATTTGCCAAAGGGGACATGCATACTAGTTGCTGTCTCTATAGAGCATGAAGAAGCCCCTCTGATAGGAGGTGTTCGGGCAGTGGTTCTGGATTCCCAGTATTTAATAGAACCTTGTGGTTCGGGAAAATCTCGTCTAACTCATATCTGCAGGATCGACCTCAAGTAAGTATCACAGGCACTAAATTGCTGAACAGTAGAGCCGGCATTTCTGAGCAATGAATTCAGGGTCGTAGCCAGGGGATTGGGGGGGGGGGGGATGCGGAAACCCTCCTGAGCTAACAGACTGGGGGCCCCCAACCCACCCCGTGGTGCCCATGTTATATATGTGAGTGTGACATTGTTGCCCCTCCTGGAAAATGTTAGTCCCTCCTGAAAATTTCACCCCAAAATAATAATAATAATTAATAATAATCTGGGATCCTGGGTATGGCCCTGAATGAATTGTATCAATGTTTATGTGCAAAAGTCATGTTGGCTTCAGTATTCTGGGAGCCCTGATCTGGAAAATATGTTTTATGCTGTAAACTGCCTTGAGTAGGAAAGTTTTTCATAGAAGGGCGGGATATACGTTTAATAAATAAATAAATGTTTGACCATCTCTGGCAACTGGGCAGGATAGTACACTTCCCTGTCACCATCTCATTTCCACCCCACTAAACAGATGATCCAGTAGGTTGGAGAAGGGTATTTTTCTGCTGAGTGAATGATCTCTGGTGTGTTGGGAAAGGTCTTTGAAGATCAGACAGGGATCCTTTCCCTCAGTAGAAAGGGTAACTTGCCTACAGTTTGGCCAGCCTAGTTTGCTGGGTACCGCTTATTTCATTAGGAGAAGGACTTTGGTCCAGAATTCAGCTAAGGACAGGTCTACACTGGCCTTCCTGGGCCAGTGTAGCACAGCTTTTTAGAAAGCCATTTGAGGTTGTGGGGAGGATCAAAATTATGTTTGGAGTGACCACCACATCGCACAGCATTTTGCTCCTCCAATGAAGCAAGATAGGTCTGCAGCAGCCTGCTCAGCAGCAGTGATGCTTCCCAGCTGATAGGGAGAGCAGTGCTGCTGCTGAGACTTCAACTGCCCCCTATCAGCTGGGAAGCAGCTCTTTAGTCAGAGTGCCATTGATCATGCTGTTCTAGTCCTATCAGTGCAGCAGTTATACCAACTGTATCCCAGCTAGGAAGAGCACTGTCTCCATCTGTTAGGAGGCAGCTGCCTCCACTGAACTTTATTTTATCCTGTCTCCTGTGTGCACATATGCCGGGGATGGGATAATATACAGTGGAATAATTTAGTTGAATCTCCTAATGGAATATTAAAATGGGGTGGATTGGCTCAATTAACAAGTGCCTGTGATTGGACCAACTTTTCTTCTATGGACAGAAGGGATTTGATTTTTGGAAAACACCTCTGTTCATTTTTCAAGGATTCACCCCTTTTCTCCTTCTTCAACAACCTATCCCATTCAGTAAGTGTCAGTAGCCTTCCATAGACCAAAAGATTACGGGATGTGGAAACCTAGTTCAGTCTGCCCAGTTGCCTATATCTGAATCAACCATCTGTTTCACTGTTGACATATTATTTGGATGAGGGATTTTTTTTACACAATAAATTCCCCCCTTTATTTCTCTTCAGAGGTCATTCGTTCGAATGGTACAATAAAGGCTTTGGACACCTGTGTGCTGCTGAAGTTGCCAATATCAGAAATTCATTTCAACCTTTGATTGCTGAGGGACCAGAAACAAAAATCTAAGCAATGGAGATCTTGCCATATGGAATTCCTTATCATGTCACTCACTGCATTTGTGCAATAGCCAAGTAACGTTTACTCAGGAGGCTTAGCCATTGTCTGGAATTACAGTACTATGTCTCCCATCAAGTGCTCTCCTTTAAGAAGAAATTTTGTCCCTGAGCTTTAAAAGTAAACTCTTGCCGCTGCTTATATATATAGCATATTTCTAATATTTAAAAGCTTCTGAGAAGCCTATTTTAAAATGTACATAAGAAATTTATATAATGTATAGAATTGACAATGTATGATATCTACCTATATATGTGTGTGTGTGTATATATATGTATATATTATATTGTTTTGTATATAAGCTTGTGCTTTCTGGAAGAAATTCTGTTATTGTGCTTGGAATTTCTTTTCCCTCTGATCGATGTCTCTATCTCCAAGATTTTCTTCAGGACATTTGTTCTCACTTTTAAAAAAAATTGTGTAGGCAGTGTATTGACTAGCAATATTACTCCTGGATTATGATTGCAGAATGTCAAGCCAGCATGGTCATGGATCACATTGACTACAAGATTCTGGGGTTCTGAATTCTAAGTGTTCCAAATTCTGGAAGTAATGAACTATGGAATTCTAGTCAGTCCATATAGAATGTTATCTGTGGCATTTGAATCTGAATCAATCAATTCCAACTACTTACAGAAAAATCAGTAGCAACAGTAGTATCCTATAAAACATACATTCACCAGATTATGGAATAGAAATGCTAACAAATCAGATCCAAATGTATTATTTGCAGGATTCAGGCTCAAATCTTGTTGGGCGTGTTCTGTCCACACAATGGGAATGATATCATTGTACAGACTTCCTTTTTCCAATTTCAGAGTCCATGTGACTTTAGGTTTGAGGACACAGTGAGAGAAATATGAATTTAATTGCTGTGAAGTCACACCGAGGAATTCAGGCTTCTTTGGGCCTGTTCATGTTAACTGACCACACAGGGAGAAGGTAATAGGCTTTCTGAAACAAAAAATATGTAAGTTTGGTACATAGGTAGAGTCAAACTTGTCATGTTCCCAATGGTGTTGTAATGTGAGAAGGCACAAAACTGGCATAAAGAAACTAAGCTTTTTTTAGGGCAAACCCTACAAATGTAACTCAGAGGAGCTGCTCATTACTAACCCAACTTGTATCATTGATTTTAATGACACTTGACCATGAGCTGTGGCTTCAACATGGGATATAGCAGGACAGATAACACATTGTCCATGGTATGCTTAAACATACACACAACCATTTCTTTCACTCCCATTTTGCTGCTATGGTTACTACTGATCAAGCCATACTGCCAAAATTGTCAGCTTTTTTTGGGGGGAGGGGGGAATGAAAGATCCTTTGTCCTGCTAATTCACTGAACTCTATGGTAGTTTAGGACCCCCAGGTGTTCTCGGACTTAAATTACCAGAAGCCCAAGTCAACACACCTGCTGATCAGAGCTTCTGCAAATTGTAGTCCAAGACCATCTGGGGGCCCAAGGTTGAAAAACCCTGCAGTAGGACATTCTGTCCCTCTTCTGTACCACAGAGAACCATTCCACAGCATTCTGTAGTAACTTTCATGCAACAGGGCCTTGCTGGCTGCTCCAGAATCTCTAGTGGCGGTCCAACCCTTGGTGGGCTAGGGAAGTCAAATGTTTCTCCAGCAACACTGGAAATCTGTCTAGTAAATGAGCAATAAGGCCCTCACCTCACTAAGCATAATAGACTAATACACTAAACTGGACTATTAGCCTCCAGAGAAAAATTACATTGTCAGCCATACGTCGCTGCTACCAATATTAGAAGTCTTAAATCAACTTTGTAGCTTGTGTGATGGTTGCTAATAATCCTAAAGTGTTTCACTCAGAAAGCTTGCCAATATAAACACAAGTTAATTATCTTCCTTATGTAAAAGAATTATGCTGAGCTATCTTTGTACCCACAGGACATCTATACAATAGAAGATGATTTTTTTTTTACAACCTATGCATGCATATGCAGAAGTAAGCACTATTATGTTCTATGGGCCTTACTCCCTTGTAAGAGTGTGTAAGCTTAATACATAACTTAATAAGCTTTTTAACAACAGACTTTTTAAAAATAATAAACTATTTTTAATAGACATCATGAATTGAAAAATGGTAATAAAAAAGCGCCTGGAAGAAATACTATTAGCAACAGTGAGTGTTTTCATATCCTGTTTTATGACCACCATATACCTTGATCCTGAATGCTTGACTTGGAAGCTAATTCCTCCCATTACATTGGAAGAAACCTTCCTAGTAATTTTAGCATAATAGCAATATTTTTCATGATGTCATTTTCTTCCTCACAGATGAGAACAAGATAGGCTGCTGCTTATCTGTATGGTCCATTTCATAGTACAGTATATATTCACGGAATAATTATTTTCATAAATGGAGAAATGCTTTAATATCAATATTTTTGAACTTGCAGAGAACAGGGATTTTAAAAAAACAGAAACAAAAAAGTTAGCATAGAACAAAATACAGTGATTCTTTAATTTAATGCATATATTTGCTTTCATTGAGATTCAAATCATATTCATTGTGGCTTTGTATCAATTATCTGCATCTCTTTGTTCAGGCAGTTCATATTGAACTCAATGGAGCTTGTTTCTATAAAATCATGCCTAGTCAGTGTTTTAGTTCAAGGGGAAGATCTAATGCAGGGGTAGGCAACCTATGGTCTGCACGCCGAATCTGGCCTGTGGCACCAAATCAACCAGCCCGTGCTCTCACTCCAGCCACCACTGTTGCTGCCAGAATCAGCCACGAACTGGTTTACAGCAGCCATAAACACCGTGGGGACCACAAGTCCGGCGCCCTCAACTGTCTGAGGGAGCGTGACTTGGGCCCCAACTTTAAAAGGTTGGCAACCCCTGATCTAATGTATGTCTGACAAACAGACTTCAGTTTATACAACAAAACTTTCCTTTTCTTCCTGTTAGGTTTCTTATGCACATGGAGTTTTTCCAGCCTGGAGACATACAAATCAGAAATGTTTTACTTATTCTGAATGTCATCTTGTCACATGCTCTTCAAGGCACATATGCTGAGGAAATGATTGGTAATAGTATACAAGAAGCAACACTGCTTAAAATTACAACATAGTAGTAGGTTTTCCTAGGAATCTGTGGTTACTCTGGGCTGTTCAGTTTTCATATTCTCTTTGAGATTTCTTGTAATGTATTTTCAATGTATTTTCTTGATACCTATGGGTTTTTTTTTCTGTAGAGACAAACTAATGCCAATGCCACAATTCCTAGGCTATGAACTTTGATGTCCAGTTTTAGTATTTGATTTCAAGAGTTGGAATCCAGGGGTACAAACCTGATTAGAAATACCATTATCAGGAACTTTCCCTGATCCCACAAAACTTATTATTGAATAGCAAAAAATCATCAAGAGCACTTTCATCTGGTCCTGCTTTATATATTCATCTAGGGCTGCGGTGACAAACCCTGGCACTCCAGCTGTTCTTGGACTTCAGTTCTGCTGCTAAGCCATTTCTGATTGGGGGCTTTGGGAAATAAGGAGTTTTAGTTGTTTTCACACAATGACCAGTAAGACTTAGTAACAGGTGTAGCTCTGAGCATTTCAGCTTTTCTTTAGAGTATTCACTCTTCCAATAATCACTTCTAAACATGTTTCTAACCAGTTTTGCTCTCTCTGGAATGTTTTTCTTTTCTTTTTACACCAATTTATAAAAATTTAAAAATATATCTTAATTTATTTAAATCGAACCAGATTAAACCCATTGTATCAATGGCATTTACTCATTTACCATTTAATAACTGGCTTAACCAATCTTTTCTTACAGAGATGATTGAGCAACTGGATTTAAGACAAAGGTTTAAATCCAATGTTAATCCCAGAACAACTAGACCCAACGAAAAATGTTTGTTGGTGTAGCAAGCATTGAATGCAGTGGGTCTCTTTTGGTTGGGACTAATACTGAATTTAGCCTGGCAAATCATTTCTACACAGTAAAACAATGGCAATTAACAAGCATCACTGCTTCCAATAGCTTTTAGGCCACAGACTAAAAACTGGGTGAAATGAAATGTTCTTCATAACCATAACTACGTATTAACCTGAAGGGAATAAGAGTCTGCGTTTCTCATAAGTGCATGATTCTGTGTAGACATGTCTAGACATTAATCTATAAAAATCAATTTTTATGGATAGAGTCCAGTAAATCATGCAGGCAGCATGATGGGTCAGATGGAGACTGAAACAGAACTCTAATTTGAGGACTTTAATGTTAATTTTAGGTGGCGCTCAGCCAAATTTGGTCATGGCCAGAAAGGCTTCAGTCTTGAAAAGTACATATTGTGAGTAGAACATTTAGGGATCTCTGCTCTTCCCAGCATCTGTGTTTTCTAAAACCTGAATCTAGAGGGTTTCCATTTCACTCCCCAGATTTAGAGAAAAGTCCGACGTGTGTGCTCATGTCCCCTAGCAACCAGGTATCCCAGTAGGTTTTCTTTAGGAGTAAGTATTAAAACGTGTATGATAGAAGAACACTATCATATTAACATTGCCATTCTTATCTCAGTATGGGCATTGCATTTTTAATATTGCACTCATATTAATACCTCATTTTTTACCTTATGTCTTGTTATGAATAAAAAAAGAAACACTCTGTAAATATATAATTGGGAGCTGAATAAAATTATATTTGCTGACCGTATTATTTATTTCCTTTTTCTCTATTATTTGAGAAGCTTTGTTAATGTTGTCTATTCTTTTTTCCCCAGCTGCCAGTAAACAATAGCCAGTATTAGTTTAATGTCTTGCCATACTTTGTCTTCTGTATAACTCAGGAGGTCTATACAATCCCAATTTTGGGGGAGAAATAGTTATATAATGTTAAACTAAACTAAAATTGCTTTTTTTTAAAATGATTTTTATTAAAAAAATTTAAACAGACATACAGAAAAAAGAAAGAAAACAATAACATTACAATACAATAATACCTCAAAGATAACCTCAATACAATATTAACTCACATTCATAGAGGCTAGCACATAACAGTACTTATACTGATTGTCTACCATTTAACCACAATATTAGATACCACAATATAAAATATTACTCAATCAAACAATAAAAGTTTTCTAAGCTACCTCTATAATAATTTTTTAATAATTACAAATCACCCTGTGAATATATACAATGCCCGGAGAGTTTAGTTGCTATTTCAACTCCAAAAACCTCTTTGCGATGGTGCAGGTCCTGAACTATCATTTACCATAAGAGAATGATCCACAAACGGTTTCCATATATTCCAAAACCTATTCTCTTTTAAATTATCTCGTTTCACTTTAATCTCCCATGTCAATTTGTCATTCAATGCTAGGCTCCACATTTCCTTGTACCATTCTCCGATCTGTATATCTACATCATTTTTCCAATTTCTAGCTATACATTGTCTACCTGTGGTCAATGCAATTTCCAATAATTCTTTTTCCTCCTTATTCAAACCCAAACCTTCCACATTTGTTAAAAGAATGGTACCTGACACCAACTTGACCTTTTTACCCAATATTTCACCGAACTCCCCTTCTATTCTTCCCCAAAAATCCCTTATTTTTTTACAACTCCACCACATGTGTTCATATTTTCCATCTGTTTCTTTACATCTCCAACATAACTTATCTCTTTTATTATCCATCTGATAAAGCCTTAGTGGTGTCAGGTACCATTGCCACAACATTTTAAAATTATGTTCTTTAATTCTTACAGACATTGTTCTCATGATCCTCTTTTTCCATTTGTTTCTCCATTCAACCTCCCCAATTTTTATATTCAAATTTTGTTCCCACTTCCGCTTCAAGTCTTCCTATGGATCATTACCCTTGTTCAATATAATATAAAGTTTGCTTACAAGACCCTTAATGCCTCTTTCCCCTTTTCTAATCTTTATTACCAAATCCTCAAATTCCGTCTTATTTCTATCTAACCCTGCTTCTCTTTTATATTTTTTATTCCAGTTATCCACCTTCAATTTCTGAAACCAGTCCAAATTTAACTTCTCAAATATTTTTTTCCTCTTAGTATCATCATCACACACTTTTAACCAATCCTTCAATAAAAGCACCCCATTTTTATCCAATATTTCCATTTTTTCCTTATCTATTTTTATTGGGAAACACCCCATATCCTTCAATTCCAAAATTGGAGAGAGATTTGGGACTATATCTTTCTTTACTTTCTTCCACACTTCCATGAGACCTCTCATCATAATATTATTTGACCTTTTCACCTTGTCCTTTGTTCCCAAAAAAATCATACTACCAATGTCTCTATATTCTTTCATCTCCAGTTGCTCCCAAATTGTCTTTTCTCTTGCCAAGATCTTCACAACATTCTTAATTTGAAATGCTCGCTAGTATGCTAACAAATTTGGCATACCCAAACCCCCTTTTTTCTGAGACAAGTACCATAGTTTCTTTGGAAGTCTAGATTTTTTACCACCATTACAAAAGCCATTGAACATCTTTTGAAACTCATTAATTTCCTTCTCCTTCAGATGGATCGCTAGTGCATCAAATAAAAAATTAATCTTTGGCAACAATATCATTTTACAAATAGCAATCCTTCCGAACCATGACAGCTTTAACTTCTGAAACTCTTGTATTTTATTCTTAAATTCCACTCTCAAGCTGTCATAGTTCAATTGTTTAAGTTCTTCTAATTTATTTGAGATAATTATCCCCAAATACTTCAGCTTATCTTTAATTTGTATATTAAGTGTCTCCACAATCCTGCCCATCTCACTTGCTCCCAAATTACACAACATCAATTCTGATTTATCCCAATTTATAATTAATCCAGTTATAGCTTCAAATACCTGTAAGTGATCTTTGATCCTGTCCATTACCAGCTCCGGGTGTTTCACCATAAGCAATGTATCATCCGCATACATGCTCACTTTGTTACCCATAATCCCTTCTATATTTAAATCATCCCTTATATTTTTAGCTAGAATCTCCATTGTCATAATAAACAAGATAGGGGATAATGGACAGCCCTGCAAAGGTACCAGCCTCTAAATTTACCACATCAGTAAGCTCCTCATTTACTCTAACCCTAGCATTCCCTTTTGATATAATAAATCTATTACCCTATTGAATCTATCCCCAAACCCATATTTTTTAACTATTTCTTTAATTGAAGACCACTGTAATGAGTCGAATGCCTTAAAAATATCTAGTGATAATAAGCCCACCTTTTCCTTAGTTTGGTTAACGTTATCAATTAAATCTAATACCCTTCTAGTCAAATCCGCCATATGCCGACCTTTTAGGAACCCAACTTGATCTACATTTATGTATTCCCCCATAAAACTGTTTAATCGATTAGCCAATATTGCTGTGAAGATCTTAGCATCCTGATTTATAAGTGAAATTGGTCTGTACGATTCCACTCTTTCGAGATTCTTGCCAGGCTTTGGCAGTAGAACGATTGTGGTGTTATACCATGAAGTCGGAATTGATCCTCCATCTAAGATATAATTATATAGCTTCACCAATTTTGGAACCACTACCTCCTTAAATTCTTTGTAAAACTCTGTCGATAATCCATCATCCCCCGGAGCTTTCCCCGTCTTCAACCCACTGATCACCTCCTTAACCTCTTTATCATTAATCTTTTCCTCCATTTTCTCCCTATGTTCTTGTTTTATTCCATTCCCTAACTGTCTCTCCAATATCTTTTTAAGCTTCTCCAGGTCTACTTCCTTTTTTGCATATAATAGCTGATAAAATTCCCTGACAATTTTACATTTATCTCCGTTCTTATTACACCTTGAACCTTGCTTATCAACCAATACCCCTATTTCTCTTTTTTCCCTTTTAGCCTTAGCTGCTCTTGCTAATAATTTTGAACTTCTATTACTGAATTCAAAATATTCTCTATTTAAATAAATCAAATCTCGTTTAACTTTATCAATATCCTTACCCATTAATTCTGCTTTAAGCCTTTGTAATTTCGTTAAAAAAATTTATCTTTACTTTTCGCATGATCCTCCTGTAATTGTTTTATTTCTCTTTCTTTTTCTATCTGTTCTGCTTTATATTTTTTATATTTAAAACTTGCCAATTTTATACTTTCCCCTCTAAAGACCGACTTCATGGTATCCCATACCACATTAAAATTAACCTCATTATTATCGTTCCACTGCCAACTTTCTTTCCATTTTCCCATAATCTGCTCTTTACATTTCTGATCTTTAAACAAATTAGGATCGTACCTCCAATTTCTAATTCTTCGAGTATCTTTTTGTACTTTCAATTCCAAATATACTTTAGCATGATCCGATTCCTTGATAATCCCAATTTCCATTCCTTCTATGTCTTTAATCAAATTTTCGGTAAGAAAAACATAATCTATTCTTGAGTAGGTCCCATGAACATGTGGAAAAAAAGAATATGCCCTTTCAGAGCCCTTAAACTCTCTCCAAGAATCCTTCAGACCCATAACATCCATTCATTTATCCAGAACCTTCCCTTTCAAGCCAATTCCACTTCTTGATATATTTGTACAATCTAACCCTGACCTTATCAAATTAAAATCTCCAGCCACAATAGTTTTTGCAACGTAAAATTGCTTTAATGTAAAAATGAGTGGTGTACCCACCAGGAGGGCAGGATATAAATGCGCTAAATAAATTTTAAAAAGCCTAGAAAATATATCATAAAGTTAAACAATTTCAAAACTACATATAAAATTTATATACAGTATATTTATTTTATTGCATTTGCATCCCACGACCCATCTGGGCTATTTTCCCACTTCATATTATACAAAATTCAGTAAACTCTTTCAGAGTTTTGCTTCAAATAAGATTGTCATTGTCTACTAAAACCATGGATGTTTATTAGATTTATGCACCAGAGCCCTCCTCTGGTCTTCCAGTGTCTTCAGCAGTATTTTCCCTCAACAACACACTATCTAAAGAATGGGAATAATCCTGTTACTGTACTTAACACTAAATCATATTAGAGTATGCCAATTGAATCAGTGGGGATTTGGTAAATCAACTCCTTTCCAAGTTCTATTGATTCAAATGGCCCTACTTTAGCATAGTAATCTGCAGTTAGGGTAGGCCCAATTGAATCAATTCAATTTACAGAAGAGTTGACTCACTAAATCTGCATTGGTTCAATGGGCCACTTCTAGTGTGATTTAGTAAAGGTAAAGGTCACCCTTGCTCGAAAGCCAGTCATATCCAACTCTAGGGTTCAGTACTCATCTCTGTTTATAGCCAAAGAGCCAGCGGTGTCTGCATCTACAGACACCTCCATGGACATGTGGCAGGCATGACTAAACACCAGAGTGCATGGAACATTGTTACCCTCCCACCAAAGAGGTTCCTATTCATCTACTTGCAATTTCTTGCTTCCAAACTGCTAGGTTGGCAGGAGCTCACTCCATCATGCAGTACTTGGGTCCTAAACTGCTGACCTTCCAGTCATCAAATTCAGCATCTTAATCACTAGGCCACTGCAGTCTAGTAATACTGAAGAAATATTAACTCATCCCTAAAGATCCAGAGAAGTTAAATAAATGCAGAGATAAATGCAACGTCAAGGAGAGAAAAAGACCAAAGCTATAGGAGAATGGGGTACATTTTCTCCAAAGAGCCCAAGACATTTCACCCAAAATATTTATTTTGTACTCTTTCCCAGCCAATGTAACAAAAAGAAAGCTATAATGCATTCATAAAATGTCAAAATAAAAATATTTTAATAGTTGTATTATTCGTGTCAATAAATTAGCATAGGTCTCTACTAATCAGTTTCCATATGCCACTAAGTGGTAAGTGGCAATGCATTAAGAAAATGATACAACATTCATATTTTCCTGATATTTTCTTACACTGAGAGAAAAAAAGGCAAACAATTGAACAATAGAATAAAGCTCAGATTGTGACGCCATTTCTCATTTTCACCTTCACCGTTATAGCTATAGACCCAAGGCTGATGTGTGAAAATATTGCATTTCTATAGAAGTACCCTTTAGCTATGAGTCAGTTAATCATTCTTTTATCTCTTTGTGAACACATATTCAAGTGGCTGCAACTGTGCATGTCTCAGTATTATGAGCCCAAATAGATGCTAAGGGGCAAATTTCCTATCTTGCGCTTCTAAGGCGATACTTTTTATAAATGGCCTGAGGTCAGGTTTCTACACACTGATATCCAGGGACTCCCTTTCTTGAATTTAGCACTTTCCTTGCCTTCCCTAGTTCTCTTCTGACACATCCTCCCTTGCTGAAATAACTATTCCAGCCTTTTCATTTACTCCAGAAATCTCTCATCCCAGCTATGCTTCACTGCTCTTCCCTGAACATCTCACTTAATCTTCTAGCTTGATTGTTCTGTTTCCACCTGCTGAAAGATAAAGCAAGATTTTGGAAGAAAGTGCTTCTCTTATCACTGGATGGCCATGCACTAAAAAGCACCACTTGCTGAATTATGCACGCTCAAGATGCAAACATTTTACCATGGGAAATAAATGAAGCTTTAGCACATCTGTCCTTCCTCTTTGTCAACCTATCCCCCGTTATTTGCTGAGCAACCCATGCTAAGCAAAATTGGCACAGAATGGCTCCAGATCAGTTATTTTGATAATTCAGAATAACCTTTAGGAAGGGCAGTTCACACCTGCATTTTCTGTGTTTGTTGAAAATTGCCATGGCCAAATGAGATGTGACACTCATTCCCGTATAGCTACTTTTTCCCATATCCGTAGCAAACAGAAAGAGCCTTTGATGCAGCTGATGTGTCTACAGGTGAGGAACACAGCATGCTGGGGGAAAGCCTTTGTAGTGATATCAGTCTCTTGCCTAGAGATCTTATCATTCCTTCCTGCCACACTTCACCCTCTGCCTCCTTACCATCCGTGTCTGTCACCGCGCTGTGGAGCAGCTCAGCCCTTAAGAGATCCCTTTGTGATTTCACGTGGCCTTGGCTGGTGAGTATGTAGAGCTTAAATTACTCAAATTACAGATGAAATTTGGAAAATTAGAATATCGTGCAAATGTTCATTCATTTAACTTGAAAGGTGAAACAAATAAATGATATAGACTCACTACATGCAAAGCGAGGGATGTCACGCCTTAATTCGTTATCAGCGTACATGAGATTATGTGACGATTATGGGGTGCATGAGATTGGGGGGTTGGGTTTCTCATAAACTGTAAGCCATAAGCATCAATATTATAACAAAGTAAGGATTGAACTATCTCGCTTTGCATGTAATGAGTCTATCTCATATATTTGTTTCACCTTTTAAGTTGCATTACTGAACTGAATGAACATTTGCACGATATTCTAATTTTCCGAGTTTCACCTGTAGGTAGCAAAACGTGGCCTTAGCTTAGCGTGGTCCAGTCAGCCCCTTTTATTCCAATTCAATAGACACAAAGGATCTATATTTTATGAAGTTTATTTAAGTAAATTAAAGAAATGAATATAGCATAGGAAATCAAACTTGTAATATTGTCATTCAAAGAATAGACACAAAATAAAGGAAACTTAATTTAGATGGCCCTTCTGGCTTCCCTTCTCACAGGTCCATCTGTGAGGTTCCCCCACGGCTTCCCCGAAGAAAGAGGAAGAGAAAAGCCTCCCACTTTGGTTTTTATTCTTCTGATATCAATCCCCACAAGTGAGGAACCTCATCCAATTGGAGTTAGTTTATAATAGGCTGTTTATCTGTCTCTCTAACACAGGTATCTAGCAAGTCTCTAGCAAGCCAGTCTAAACATACTAGGTCCCATCCTTGGATGAGCAGAACTACAGAGTTGCACAGGTATAGTGAGCAAAAGATCATGAAAAAAACACAGCTCAAAGCTAGGAGTTTCATGACAGCCTTAACACATAGTTGGGGAACTTCTAAATATTTTTGTGCTCCAGCTCCCATCAACCCCTGCCAGTATGATCAAGAATGATAAGAATGATGGGAGGTGTTCATCAATCTCAGATGGATCATAGGTCATACTTGCTTTAACAATTACAGTAAAACCCCTTTTGTTGTTGTTCAGTCGCACAGTCGGTTCCGACCCTTTGCGACCCTATGGACCATTGTTCTCCAGGCGCCTCTGTCCTCCACCATCCCCCTCAGCCCTCCCAGCTCTGTGCCCATTGTGTCTGTAATACCATCTAACCATCTCATCCTTGGCCTCCCCCTTCTTCTTTTGCCTTCCACCTTTCCCAACATCAATGCCTTCTCAAGTGAATCCTCCCTTCTCATTTGATGTCCAAAGTGTTTTAGCTTCATCTTTTCTATTTGACCTTCCAGTGAGCAATCAGGGTTAATTTCTTCTAAGATTGACCTATTTGTTCTCCTCGCTGTCCAGGGGACTCTCAAAACCCTCCTCCAACACCACATTTCAAAGGCATCTATTCTTCTGCGTTCAGCCTTCCTAATTGTCCAGCTCTCACATCCATACATTACTACTGGGAAAACCATTGCTTTGACTATTCTAATTTTTGTTTTCAGTGTGATGTCTCTGCTTTTCACTATGTTCCCCAGGTTTCTCATTGCTTGTCTCCCAAGAATCAGTCGCCTTTTTATTTCATGGCTACAATCCCCATCTGCAGTGATCTTTGATCCCAAGAAAGTGAAATCTGTCACTGCTTCTACTTCTTCCCCATCTATTTTCCAGGAACTGATTGGGCCTGTTGCCATTATCTTGGTTTTCTTGATATTGAGTCTCAAGCCAGCTTTTGCACTCTCCTCCTTCAGCCCAATCAAGAGATTCTTTAGGTCTTCCTCACTTTCTGCCATTAGGGTGGTATCGTCTGCATATCTCAGATTGTTGATGTTTCTCCCAGCGATTTTAATCCCATATTGTGATTCCTCCATCCCTGCACTGCGCATTATGTGCTCTGTGTATAGGTTGAATAGGCATGGTGACAAAATGCAGCCTTGTCTTACTCCTTTTCCTATTCCAAACCACTCTGTCATTCCATGTTCTGTCCTAACTGTTGCTTCTTGGTTCTTGTACAGATTTCTCAGGAGGCATATGAGATGCTCTGGTATTCCCATCTCTTTAATTACTTGCCACATCTTGTTGTGGTCCACACAGTCAAATGCCTTAGTGTAGTCAATAAAACAAAAGTAAACTTGTTTCTGGTATTCCTTTGTTTTCTCCATGATCCAGCGTATGTTGGCGATGTGGTCTCTAGTCCCCCTGCCTCTTCTGAAACCTGCCTGCACCTCTGGTAATTCTCTTTCCACATGCTGCTGAAGTCTATCCTGTATTATCTTGAGCATCACTTTACTGGCGTGTGGGATGAGCGCGATTGTTCGATAATTTGAACATTCTTTGGCATTGCCCTTTTTTGGGATTGGGACGTATACTGATCTTTTCCAATCCTGTGGCCATTGTTTTGTTTTCCAAATCTGCTGGCATATTGAATGCAGTAATTTGACGCCGTCGTCTTTTAGCGCTTTGAAAAATTCAACTGGGATACCATCATCTCCACTAGCTTTGTTGTTTGCGGTGCTCTTTAGGGCCTTTATGACTTCGCTCTCCAGGATGTCTGGCTCAAGTTCTATTTCTTCATCAACGTGATTATCAGGGGTGTTGAGGTCCTTTTTGTAGAGTTCCTCTGTGTACTCTTTCCATCTTTTCTTAATCTCTTCTGCATCAGCTAGCTCCTTTCCTTCTTTGTCCCTTATCATGGTCATTTTTGCTTTAAATGTTCCCTTAATTTCCCCGATTTTTTTGAAAAGATCTCTGGTTCTGCCTCTTTTGTTGTTTTCCTCCATTTCTCTGCACTGTTCTTTTAGGTAGTTTTCCTTATCTCTCCTTGCTTTTCTTTGAAATTCTGTGTTCAAATGATTGTAGTTTTTCCTTTCTCCTTTGACTTTTGCTTTCCTTCTTTCCTCTGCTATTTTAAGAGCCTCATCAGACAACCACTTTACTTTCTTACTCTTCTTTTCTTTTGGTATGGTTTTCTTTGCTGCTTCCTGCATGATGTCCCTCATCTCTGTCCATAATTCTTCTGGCACTCTATCTATTGAGTCTAAGCCATTGAATCTGTTCATCACCTCCACCGCGTATTCTTTAGGGATGCTGTCTAGGTGATATCTTTCTGGTCTCCGTGTTTTCCTTATTTTCTTTAGTCTAAGCCTGAATTTTGCGATCAATAGGTTGTGATCTGAGCCACAGTCTGCTCCAGGTCTTGTTTTTGCTGACTGTATGGAGGTTCTCCATCTTTGGCTGCAGAGTATGTAGTCAATCTGGTTTCGGTGTTGGCCATCTGGTGATGTCCATGTGTAGAGTCGCCTCTTGTGTTGCTGGAAGAGAGTGTTTGCTATGACCAGTGCGTTCTCTTGGCAGAACTCTATCAATCTTTGCCCTGCTTCATTCTGTACTCCAAGTCCAAATTTGCCTGTTATTCCCTCCACTTTTTGATTTCCTACTTTGGCATTCCAGTCTCCTAATATAATTTGGACATCATTTCTTGGTGTCTGTTCTATGAGGTGTTGTAAGTCCTCATAGAACTGGTCCATTGTGGCTTCATCTGCACCAGTGGTTGGTGCGTATATTTGGATCACAGTGACATTGAAAGGTTTGCCTTGAAATCTGACTGACATCATTCTGTCATTTTTGAGGTTGTATCCCATTACTGCTTTCCTCACTCTTTTATTGACAATTATGGCTACTCCATTTCTTCTAAGGTTTTCTTGCCCGCAGTAGTAGATATGATGGTTTCCAGAGCTGAATTCACCCATCCCTGTCCATTTGAGCTCACTGATACCCAAGATGTCAATGCTTATTCTTTCCATCTCACTTTTTACCACTTCCAGTTTACCTTGGTTCATTGATCTCACATTCCATGTCCCTATGCAGTATTGCTCCTTACAACATTGCATTTCCCCTCCCCCCCTTCCTGTCCCTCCCCTTTCTCCCCTCTGTGGTGTTAAGCATCCTGTATCACCTGACCTGCCCTTTTGTTTTGCCTTTTGTTTTGGTCAATAGGGTTCTCTTGGCAAGATTTTTGGCGTGGTTGCCGGTGTCTGCTTACGTAAAAAGTCTGTTCTGTAGGCTTTTATGTTAATCGGTTTTTTACTTAACTCAAAGCAAAGCCATAGGAAAAATGAATTTTTTACTTAACTCGAAGCAAACCTATAGGAAAATTATATTTATGTAAATCGAAGCAACCCCATAGGAAAAATGATTTTTTACGTAACTCAAAGCAAACCCATAGAAAAAATGAATATTTTACGTAACTCAAAGCAAACCCGTAGGAAACTGTGTTATGTAAATTGGGACATTTATGTAAATTGGGACATGGTTTTAGTGCAAAAATCATTATGTAAGTTGAATTTTATGTAACTCAAGGCATATGTAAGTCGGGGTTTTACTGTACTACTAAGTTCTGGAAAGAAAAGCACTCTCGATTGAAATGCCAGTAAATACCCTTGGCCCTAGTAATTTTGGGCAGACAATAACAGGTATATTGCTAGAAAATGTTGAAAACAGTTCATCTTCTGTGTCTAGGCCAGATATGAAACTGCCAAAATGAAGGCACCTTTTGGTGAGTTCATTCTGCAGTTCCTTTCACCTGACCTAGTGTGAGAAAGATTAGCCGGCAAAATCCTTTTACTGCTACCTGAGAATAAAGTAGAACAGTCTTACCAAGAATCAGGAAATGGTGACAAGGCTGTTTTTGAAATAAAGAAACATAAAACTGAAAACAGTTCTTGGGGGGGGGGGGTCTTCTTCAAAAGAGACTGAAACAAGAGAGAATTGTGGTAGAATATTAGTTCCCTTCTAGAGAGCATTTTTCCCAATCCATTGAGTACAGAACACATTATTTATACTCATTTCTTTGAAATTCTTGGGGTTGCAAAATCCCCAGCTTCTTATCACCAGAATGATGCAAAATTATTTTTCTTATCAGTAACCAAAGGCTACAAAGTCTTATTAGATGCCTTATTCTTATTGAATGATGCTGATGGAAAAATAGATACAGCAGCCAAAAATGTTGGAGGTGCTCATCCTACATACAAATATAGGGAATGCATATTCACACCAGACAAGGTTCTGTCTATGGGAGGGCTGGCAGGTAGGTATGTGACAACTTCATGTTTCTTTTGTTTTGTGTTCTGGAGAGAGGGTGCTTCATTTGTCTTTAGGTCATTTGGTACCGGTCCTTTGTTAAACATGGAAGAGATTGGCCTTTTGAGGTTCTTCTGTTTTGTTTTCTCTTGTTCACGCTTCTGGTGCTAGACCAAATAAAGCCCTACAGAACACCCAGACTACTTTAAAAAAAGCAAAGGTAAGACAACAATCATTTGCTCCAAGACAGGGTAATAACAATACTGTACATAAGAATCCAGTCATCATTGGACCTGAGCAAGCATTAATAATACTTTAACATTGAAATTTATTATCATATTGACTCTTCTTCATCAATTCATCAGCAAGATAGTCAGATAATAAAAACATGATCATGGTCAGCATGATCACCATCATCAGACCTATATTATTATTATTCTTTAAAATCCTCATCATCACCAATGATCATCGCTAGCTCTTGCCAGTGCTTGGTGCTCACCCACACCAATAGGTTCTTCTCAGACCAATTCAGTAAGCTTTTAAATGCAAGAAAGGGTGCATGCTGACCTCAGAAATTGGTAAAATGATACACAGATTTAACAAAGATAACCTGATTGAAGAACTTTAAATGAAATCTAAAATTCTAGGAATTCCTCTCATTCATTAAATTGACAGATCCAGATTTCAGAAGTCCTCATTTAGAAATGAATTAAAGAATTTAAAAAATGAAAAAAGTCTATTTTGTATTTTCCCACTATTCTTATCCCTATTGACAGATATGCTCTGTAAATTATCCTGAAATAACAGATCCCCATTGCAAATGAATCACAAGTGATCGTAAGAATCACAGCAGCTTGTATCTTGAATTATCTAGGCAGAGTGCCAACCAAACTGCATGCAGGCAGAAGTAATCTAGGGCAAGACACATGTTCCCATACTCCAATGTGTAATGCTCATAATGTGTAACACATAAAGCATTCATACTTTTATAGATAGATAGATAGATAGATAGATAGATATAGATATAGATATAGATAGATAGATAGATATAGAGAGAGAGACTGAGACTGACTGACTGTGGGTCCATCTTACAGAGTTCTCTTATATAAGGGGAAAAAGTCCATTAACAATGTCAGCCTTCCAGTGAGTTAGGAAATAAAATGCTTTATTCCCTACTGTGAATCCTGGGAGAATAGCCAGCCTCTTGTCAACCCTGATTAAATGCTATACTAAGGATAAGTAATCAATAGTTGTAATGAGACACATGTGTCATGTGAAATACCCAGTGGTTGTGTATGGGGGGGGGGGGTGAAATGTGAGGTTATTACAAGTCAAAGTAAAAACTTTGAACTGTAAAAGCCAGACTTTGTTTATGTCTGAAAGTTGTGCAGGTGGTGTGAGTGGGTGAAGGTGGACAAAAAGAAGCCTTTCATCTCTTAGGAAAAGTTTCATGGGTGACAAACACAGGTCAGGATGACCAGCTGCAAAGCAAAAAAATTTCTGTGACTTGATGTTTTGACCATATAAGTCTGTTCCATTGGGCTTATGTCAGTATGTCAACATGAGAAAGCAACTCACACTGGTATGATATCATGTGATATGAAATTGTGATCTGCCAGAAAGCATATAAATATGACATCCCAAACACGCCAAAACAGGGAGAAGAAAGAGAAGGAGCATGGAATTCCCTCCATAGATCCAAGTAGGCATAGCTGGGTGAGATTTTATTGTAACTTTGCTGTGTGTTCTTTCAACATTCTTAAAGACTAAGATATGCTTTTATTTTAATATTTTTACTTTTAAGATTTTAAAATGTTCTCTTTTTAAGTGAAGAATTCTATTTTTATTCTTGTATTCAACCTGCATATTTTAAGTACAGTACTTACCTTTAACTTATCAGAGAATAAACAAAACAAAACAAAAATGCTGTAGTACTTTAAAGACTAACCGTTATATTTCAATGTGAGATTCTGTGGATCAAGTCCACTTCATCAGACATGGGAATGAGACTTCATGGCGTCAATTTATACACATCAGGTACAGAGTGATTGGTTAGCATAAAATAAACATACAAATTAATGTGGCTTCATACAATTGGTAATGGCGGATTAGCTGTAAATCCCCCCACCTTTTTTTTCAAAGAGTGGGAAGATCCTATTTCAATTGCAAATAGTGGGAAGAGTGTAATAGTATCTTCCCACTATTTGCAATTGAAATAGTATCTTCTCACTGTTTGCAATTGAAAAATAGGGAGATTTACAGCTAATCTGAATAACAACCAGAGATCATCTGCCATTGCCAATTGTATGAAGCCACATTGATTTGTATGCTTATGTTATGCTAACCAATCACTATGTACCTCAGTATCTGATGTGTATAAATTAATGCCATGAAGTCTCATGGCATCAATTTATACCCATGTCTGAGGAAGTGGACTTGATGCACGAAAGCTCAGATTGAAATATAACAGTTAGTCTTTAAAGTGTTACAGCATTTTTGTTTCATTTATTCTCTGATATGCCTGAAACACAGACTAACACAGCTACTATTCCAAAAAATTCAACCTTTAACTTAGGTTCATTTTGTAATTGTTATATATCTGTTATAATTTCAAAATACCTTATGCATTTCATATTTATCCCAAGCATTTTTGTATTCTTAATTTTATGCTCCCGTTTTCAAGTTTCATTTCATATGTTTATAAGATGATGCTAAGACATTTTGAACCACATGACAGTTATATTTTCAACAGCTTTGAAGTGCTTTAGAAGTACAGTAGTGCAGAAAACTAAGATTGTAGAATGGGCAAGATGGTTTTGCCTTGCATTATTGCAACACTAATACCCATGAATTGCTACTGAGCTGCATAGGACCCCTCAGGGTGCAACCCATTGATAAAATAACTTTGTCAACTGGGAAAGAACTTAGACTTCTGAGTTACTCCGGGAGGTCTCACATACTCAGGTCTCCCTGGGACGAATGTGCAGAGTATCTGACAAATGGTGAACTGAACCTTAGGAAGGTACACCCACCAATCAGGTATCCACAGCAGAATGCTGACATGTGTAGGCAAGCATGCCCACTTCTGGAGGCGTGCTTCTGGGGGCATGGTCAGGCCCGCTCACTGCTAAAATCCAATGATAAGTCACAACTAAAGTAGGACCATTGAATCAATTAAATTAATGGAGTTGGTTTACCAAATCCTCACTGATTTAATGGGTCTACTCTAGCTGTGGCTTACTACTGGATTTCAGCAACTGAATCAATTGCTGAATAAATCAACACACATAAATATGAGGGAATCTACACGTCTACACTAGTTGAGATTAAAACCTGGATTTAGGGCTATGTGATTAACCTCAAATGCAGTGTAATAGTTGAGGTATTGGCTATCTATAGTTTTAGATAGATTCTGTTGGTGATAATTGTAAAGTATTCATTCATTCATTCATTCATTCATTTGGAATCAAAGATACTTGCAAAATCTAGCCTTCAAACATCCAGCACTGTGAGTTATGCATCCATAATTAGCAGTCTTCAGAGGTTCTGTATAGGCACAGCATCAAAGTCCTGCTAAGTATTAATTACAAATAGAATACTGCACACTTAAGTTAGGGCACAATCTCCACCTTTCTCCATGGTGAGCAAGGTTCTCCATCAGAACCTTGCTCACCATAACCTTGAACAGGAAATCTGCTTGAATTAGTGGAGATACAGAGTGTTGACCTGCATTGGTTCCGATTATGAAACACTCATTTGAAGGGAATCTGTGTAAGATAAGTAAATCTATGGTTTTGATCCAATTTATAAATGAATTTATTTATAGTACCTGACATAAAACTCATTTTCTTTACAAATACATTCACTGTTTTCATACATACTATAAAATTGGTTTCCACAAAAAAATTCTGAATAAAAATACACAGTGAGAAGGGCACAAACAAGTTTCTCAAAGTGCACAGAATCAGCAACATTGTATGAAGAATGTGTAATATCAAAATGAAAGAATAATTAAGATATTTATGCATTACCCTTTTAATTAAGCAAGCCAGTATATTTTTAAAAATTAAACATCATTTTCCAGTATCCATCCATCTAATCCATGTTTATACTCATCACAGAAAAGTGCAAAATCACAGTTCACAATATATAACAAGGGTGGGGAGAAGTAGAATTGGATTGTCTAAGAGCATTATCAACAAGCCACAAGATAGAGCTGTCCTAGGCTTTGGGATTTTTAAATTTTATTTTAAAACCAGCACTGTATGTTTCAAACTGTTAGAAGTTGGTTTTAGCCTATTCAAGGTGCCTTAGAGATGGGCCAGAGTCATTCTTGAAACGTTGAAGAATTCTCATTTCTTGTGAAGTGACAGTAGGGAGCTTAAACAATATTTATCATCTTACCCATCCTATTTGCATACAGGTTAGTAGACATAAAGCTGATAAATTGGGATTAAAATTCAGTGCTTATTCTTTAAATGTACTAATTCCTTTCTACAAATCAACTAGTTCTAAATTAAAATAAATGTATGTTTTCTGGGGTGGTGGTCAATCAGTTTCACCCACAAATTTTATGTAAGGCACTCATCATACCTCCAAAATGATAGTATGAAGCTTATAAGATAGTTGCAATTTAGTTAGATATAAATTACTATAAAATGTGTACCAGTAAATATCTGTGTCATGGTGTAAACAGATTAGTACATACAGTATGCAACTGAGAACTAATATCATGCCTTTATTATATCAATACAGTAGACCCTCGCATAACGACATTACTTGGTTCCCCAAGTAGCGTTACTAAGCATTTTTTGTCGTTATGCGGGTTTCTATGGAGTTTCCCGCATAAAGACATTTTTAGCATTGTTATGAGGATAACAATGGTTATTTTAGCATCGTTGTCCAGGTAACGACGCTAAAAACGTCATTATGTGGGGGAACACTTGGCACTCCATGAAAGTTTTGGGTACTAGTTCCATACCTGTCAAGATTTGGATTTGGAAATAAGGGAAAATTCTCAGCAAATAAGGGATACTTGACAGCTATGCTTATCCTGTGCTGCCCTCCAATGGTGGCAATAGGGCATTGCAGTCTAATTAATAAGGGATGACGGCAGGAAATAGGGTAAAATAAGGGTTTTTCCTGGCCAATAAGGGGTACTTGACAGCTATGACTAGTTCTCAAACAAATAAGAGAAAGTACTTTTTCACCCAGAGGATCGCTGGTCTATGGAACTCCCTGCCAGAAGAAGTGGTGACAGCTGTCAGTCTTGACAGCTTTAAGAAAGGATTAGACAAGTTCATGGAGGACAAGGGTATCAATGGCTATAATTATGGATACCTAAGGACAACCTACGGGTTGGAGATATAGGCAGGATATCTCTCAATGCCATTTATAGGGAATCCGAAGCAGGTGAAGGCATCTTCTTGGGAATACCCTGAAGCAAATGGTGAGCCACTGTGTGAGACAGAATGCTGGACTGGATGGGTCTGTTCCAGCAAGGCTGTTATTATGTATGTTCTTATGAAAATGATGCTATTCGAACGTGACGTTATGAGAGGGTTGACTGTATATTAATTCTTTTTGGCATTTGAAAATGCTCTATTTGAAAGGAAATGTGTTTTTACTTTCAAATAAAATCAGCCTATTTCATATATACATATCTGGTAAGGTACATACAAATTGATACCTGAACGCTGTAACACAAGTGGTAGCAAAGACGTCTACTCCTATAGGATGAAGCTTTCCATATAAAAATATATGTGGTCTACCTCAACAGAATGTAGCCAACAATATTTTATTTCAAAATGATTTGTGTAAATAACAAAATTCACTGTTGTTTTTTTATCTCTACAATGACTACAATTTGTCATAAGACTTCTTCCGGGAATCAGCCCTATTACAGAAACCTACTGTACATAAAAAGATGCTGAAGAGAGATACAAACTTGCCACCGTGATAAATAAAGCTATAAAAATCATAACAGCCCAATCTTTGTTCATTTTTTTATCTTCTGCCCTAGTTCTTTAAAAAATCAATACTAGCATTTTAAAAATCACAATCCCTGTGTAAGCTTTCACATTTTGCAGACCTCTTTTTATGAGTCTCAGATGAAAGTCAAGAACAACAAATATTGGAGATTGGAGAAAGGGTGAAACGATGCTTCCGGTAAGGTAAAGGTAAAGTTTTGCCTTGCTCGAAAGCCAGTCGTATCCGACTCTAGGGTTCAGTGCTCATCTCTGTTTCGAAGCCGAAGAGCCAGCGCTGTCTGCTTCATGTGGATAAGGTGGAAAAGTACAAATGTACTTCATGAGAAAGAAAAGGCCAATGCTATTATCCTAACATGGATTTTTGGACACTACTCTTTGTCCAGCATGGAGACTCTTGCTCTCTCATGAACCTTAAATCCAGTTCAGCAAACAGGGTGTCTACTGGAGAAAGCGAACGTAAAGCACCTCAAGCTAAGACTTTTAGCTAAGCACGGATTTATTCTCTCCAATCACTATACTGTTTGGCTTCTATTGATTTTTCTGTTTCCATCTAGTTCAGTACTGTATCTGAACTTATCTCTGCTCTGGTTCATAATATAGACAATGCAGTTTGTCTTTTATTTTCTGCTGGTGTAGAAGCCAGACGCCTTCATTCAGGATGCAGGAAATCCTGAGATCACAGCTAGAATTTTTTAAAAACACAGTACAGTGGGGGCGTGGCTAAGATGCCAATGGAGTAACATCGGAATAATTAGATCGCGCTGTTAAAGAGGTTATGAAAGAGATTTATTGCCTTTAAAACCGTCTCAAACTTTGGGAAAAAAGAGGTCTGTGCCACCCTGAATTAATGAAGAACATTTTGAGGATTTGAAGCCTGTGGAGCAGCGGCGCTGGGTGAGATAAGCTGCGGCGGCGGGGGCCGAGGGCCGAGCCAGACGCGCCGGGGATCAAGCTGGACGTGCCGCGGTTGGGCGAAATTTCCTAGAGAAAGAGGGCTCTTAAAAGAGAATAAAGGTCCACGACGGAAAGGCAAGTGATGAGAGTGCGTGTGTCTGCAAAGTTGTGAGAAGGAAGGACATGGCTTTGTAATGGCGGCGGAATGGAAAGCGAAAGTTAACTGAAATTAAAGAAGGAGACGCTGAAGAAGGCATCCGTGAGTGGGGGAGCAAGAGTGGGATATTGGAGAATTAAGAAGCCTGGAGAGGAGAGAAAGGGCAGAAAGGAGCTAAAGGATTAAATCTGAAAGATATTGGTCAGAGCTCCAGAGAACAGGTGGAACAGAAGAAAGAGGGAGAGAGGTTGGTTTCGTCCTCTGTGATTTTAAGCCTGCGCCATTTGGAGGGGACCTTCGGATCACCTATTTTAAAGGTTTGGAGTCCCTATCTTCGATCTGCTTGGGTTAGGGATTCTCTACGGTACATTTCTGTGGAATACCAGAATTTGGTGGTGTACTTTGGAAGGTGGAATCGTTATTTTGATCTCTGCTGATACCTGTTATTTGGATTATAAAGGAAGTGGTGATTCCACTGTGAAAGTTATAGCTTCCCTCCTCCCTTAGTTTGTGGATACGCTGCTGCTGTTTTCGTTGGGAGCAAGGAGCTTATTAAAGCGGTTTGGCTGTATTGCAACACAGGAGCAGCCCTAAGGAGAAGGATTATTTCGAGACTAAAGGTTTGAGGTTTTGAAGCAATGGTTTAGTATTATTATGGAGGACAGTGCTGCGCTTTGAAACCTTTTATTCCTTTCATTCCTTTGGATATACATATTAAAAATGGACTGGCAGACGTTGTTTCACAAGTGGATTATAAATCTGAGGAACAGCAATTGATAGTGATTGGATTATAATACGATTGGCTCCTCCTTTTGGATCTATTTTTGGAGTTGGAAAAGCTGGAATTTACCTGGGAAAAGAAACCGGTGGGTAGGAAAACGGTGCATCTTTTTGAAAACCTATCAAAAGAAATGGATAAGAGAAAGGAGGAGGAGGTGGTTAGGCTGAAAAAGTTGGATTCAAGAAAGGAAGAAAAGAAGGATGAAAAGAAAGAGAAGTCTGCATCCACGGAGTCAACAGCAATAGGAGGGACAGAAGCTGATTCATTTGACCAATTGCAAATAATGGTGGAGTTGGGGAAACTGATGGGAAAAAAGGATAAAATGGAGGAGGCAAATGTAAAGGAGTTTCGTGAAATGAAGGAAGTGAGGGGGAAAGACAAGGAAGAGTTAATGGGGTGTCATAAAAAGCTTGTTTCACAGCTAACTGATTTAACTGTAAAGGTGGACGCCAATTATCAGAGGATGGATAAAGTTTTGAATGTGGTGCAAAATGATATGAAATTGATGCAAGATGACATGAGAGGGCTTCATGAGGAACAAAAAGAGGTTAAATTAAAAATAGAGAGTCAAATTAGATATGGTTGAAAAGGTGATGAGAAAACAGAACGTGGTCATACGCAATTTGGTGGAGAAAACGCCAGATAAGGTGAAAGAAAGAATTGTGGATTGGCTAAACAGTTTGAATATGGGGATAAATTTTGTAAATGAAGATATTTTAGCTGTTTTAGATTGGGGGCAAGAAGGGGGGAAAGGAAATAGAAATGTATTAGTAAAATTTGCAAATTGGGCAGAGAAATTAAAGGTGATGGCTTTTATAAAACAGGCTGGATCTGGCATTTTAAAAATTGATGGGTGTGAGATTGAGGTGTATAATGACATATCTGTTGAGTAACGAGTGTGGAGGTTTAAGATGAAACTCGTGACAAAAATCCTCAGGGAGCGATCTATCGACTATCATTGGAAGTTTCCCAAACAACTCAGATTTTTTTTTTTTTGGAAAAAAATGCATGTGTTGGAGGATGAAATGGATTATTTAGACTATTTGTGTCGGATTGGTCTGGTTAAAATGTCATCTCAAGAATGGAGGGGATTAAGGAAAGCGCTGGTGGAATCGGGGGGATTGTGGAGAGATTATGCAGGTGAATCGGAGAGGGGGCAACAGGAGGAATAGAGGTGGAAACGGAGGTGCAGGTGGTGGCAGAGGATGGGTGAGACGGATTAATTTGAAACAGAGTTTGTTTAGTAATAGTAATAATTTTATAATACTAGTAGATACAGCACTAGAGCTACAGATAAGATGCATTCTTTTACACATTCTCCCCCTCCCCTTTTTGATAATCAAGGGCCACTTTTTGAAAGAAGGGTGGGGAGGGCAGACATGATTGTTTTTTGTGCGGTTAGTTTAGATGTTAAATGTAATTTTTTTTAACTGTAGTTTGTTAGATAATGTATATGTGGTGGAGGAAAAGGCACAAATAGGAATCCGCAATTGTCAGAAAGAAAGGAGAGTAAGACATAGGTCTGAAGAATATTAAAGTATTGACCTGGAATGTGAAAGGTACCGGCTGTCAAGTTAAGAGGAAGAGGTTAGAATCTGCCCTGAGGAAGGATAGACCAGATATAGTCTTTCTTCAGGAAACCCATCAAAAATCAGAAGATACTAACAGGCTTTTTTTGGGATGGATGCAGGTATATGAAAAAGCATATGGAACATCAAAAGCGAGGGGTGTGGCAGTCCTGATTTTGAGGAGACTTGGCTTTGAGATGAAAAAAAGTATAACAGATCCAGAAGGTAGATATGTGATTATAACTGGGAAAATAGATGATGAAGAGATAATGTTAGTAAACATATATGCCCCAAATGATCATCAGCAAACATTTTTAAATAAAATACTTGGTATTTTAGAAAAAGAGAGAACATCAAAAATGATAGTTGCTGGAGATTTTAATTTAATACGGGTACCAGAGGACTGTACGAATTTATCAAGAGCTGGGAGAACAGCGGGTATGAAGATTTTGGATAAATGGATGAAGACATTAGGTCTGAAGGACAGCTGGAGGGAGATCAAGGGATCGGAGAGGGCATACACATATTTTTCACAGGTCCATAATACATATTCTAGAATAGATTATATCTTGGTTTCGGAAAATTTGATTAAAGATTTAGAAGATGCGGAGATTGGGATATTTAAAGAATCGGACCATGCAAAATTTTGGGTGGAATTAAAAATTGATAGAGGGGGAAAATATAAGAGAAATTGGAGATATGATGAAAAATTGTTCCACGATCAAAAGTGTAAGGAACAAATAATTGAGAAGTGGAATGAGTGTTGGGATTGGAATGATACAGGTGAGGTGGATTACAATGTAGTTTGGGATGCCATGAAGTCGGTTTTTAGAGGAGAATGTATCAAACTGGCCTCAATTAAGAACAAGCATTTTAGAGATAAACAACATGAAATGGAGAATGAGATTAAATGGTTACTAGAAGAGCATGTAAAGACTAAAAGTAAAGAGGTTTTTGAGAAAATGCAAAGATTAAAGAATGAACTGGTAGGGAAAGATATACAAAAAGTGAAAAAAGATTTGATGTATTTGAAGAGAGAATATTTTGAATATAGTAATAGAAATTTGAAGCTGTTGGCAAGAGCCGCTAAAGTAAAAAAGAATAAAAGAGTGATGGGGATTTTGGTTGATGTAAGTGGTAGGAGATGTAACAAGACTAAGGATAAGATCTTGATAGTAAAAGATTTTTATCAGGAATTGTACACTAAAAGGGAAGTTAATATTGAAAAGTTGAGAGAACAATTGAAGAAGCGAATGCAAAAACAGCTAAGCTTAGAACATAAAAATAGAATGGAAGAAAAAATTACGGAAAAAGAGGTGAAAGATATTATAGCCAATTTGAGGACAGGCAAATCACCTGGGGATGATGGTTTGACAGCGGAATTTTATAAGGAGTTTAAAGAGTGTGCGGTGCCAAGATTGGTGAAGCTATTTAATTTTATAATGGATGGGGGGAAGTTACCGACTTCATGGTATAGAACTATAATTGTGTTATTGCCAAAACCTGGAAAGGACCCAGAAAAGTTGGAATCTTATAGACCAATTTCTCTGATAAATCAGGACACTAAGATTTTTACAGCGATAGTGGCAGATAGATTGAATAGTTTTATGACAAACTATATAAACGAGGATCAAGCTGGATTTTTGAAAGGTAGACATATGACGGATTTGACAAGGAGGGTATTGGACATATTAGATAAAGGAAATTGATTATGTAGGTAGAGGAGTATTTTTGGACTGCAGCGACAGAAAAATAGTAGTTAAAAATAAGATAAAATGTTAAATAAGGAAGGCAACCCACAAGAAACGTTGAAATCATGTTGGGAACGAGATTTGAACATAAAGATACCTGAGAAAAGTTGGAAAAATAAATGGAGAAAGAGGTATATGAAAACAATGTCTGTTAGAATAAAGGAGCATAATTACCAGATGTTATGGAAATGGTATTTGACGCCAGAGAAGTTATTTCAAATAGATAACACCAAAAGTAAAAACTGTTGGAGATGTAAAAATACCCTGGGAACATATGAACATATGTGGTGTGGTATCCGCGAGCACAATTGGCATAACTGTCCCTGACAGAGGTTACACCGGTCGAGGAAGGCTCCTGGTCACTGGCCTCTGCGGGAACAGAAATTGGGGAGCGGATTAATAGTCATAAGATTGATTCACCCATATCTGACCTGGCAGGCAGTTCGGCAGGAGGAAGTTGAATATCTAACTCAAGTTAGGAATTAGGTAATTCTGCACTAGCGCAAATAGTGGCCATGTTTACTCTTGTGCAAGCCATGAACAATGGATTTCCCCTGTCGGTATTTGCCTTAGTTAATTAACTTCCCCAAGAGAGGTTCCCAATTAACCCGGGTAAATGGGTGATGTGATTTTCTGTCAGATGACGATTCTATCACACGCAGCCTTGAACATAATATATACTGATGATTTTCCCTCAATAAACCACTGGTCTTCGCTCCATCTTGTCTCGCGTCTTCTTCTGACCAGTCTCCTCCGGGACCCAAGGGCCGCTTCACGGCCCCAATCCAACAATGTGGTGGGAATGTAAAGTGGTAAATGATTTCTGGGGGGAAATTGAGAAGGAAATAAGTGAAATTATGGGGATGAAATGTATGCTAGATATAAAAATGGTGCTGCTAACAGATGTTGACAAAGTAAATTTGAATGAGGATAAAAAGGAATTACGGTCTTTAATGCTGATAATTGGTAGAATGTGTATTGCAAGAAATTGGAAATCAGATGGAATGCTGATGATAGAAGAGTGGTATAAAGAGATGTGGGATTTTGCATTGAATGATAAATTAACATGGGAAATAAATAAATATAAAGGGAGAGTTAAGGAAAATAGATTTTTGAAAATTTGGCGATTGTTTGTTGATCACTCATTGAAGGGAGGGTATGGGGATAGCCGGGCACCAGAACAAATATATTTTTGGAAACAGTAAGATAATATTTTTTTTTAAATGTGACATCCCGCGGACTCACTTATAGGCATAGGCACAAAGGGTGTTTATTGTAATTGTATCTTGTTTAATGAATTTTATGTCTTTTTGTCTTTTTTTGTATTCTATCTTGAGGTTTTTGCTTTCTTTAAAAAAAAGGATTATAGTGACTCGGTTATCACAGCACTGATGAGAATATTCTTGGAAATGGAAAATTAGGAAGAAGATTGGCTGCGATAATCAAAGTGATTGAAGTTTAAAATAAAGTGTTGAACTATATGCCAACTGGAAGAAGTTATAATGAAAGTGTATTATTGGGGGTTTTTTTTTGACTTAGTGTTTTAGTGGTAAATTTAAATGTATGTTGGTTATTGTCTTTGAATTATGTATTACTAGCAGAGGTTGCCCGGCATTGCCGGGCTGTTTTAAATTGTGTTGGAAGGTTAAATTGTGTTAATGTTTTTTTAAAATTGCTTAGTCTGTAATTTTAATTTTTTAAATGTTTATTTATGCATTTTTTTTGGCTTGGCTGTTATTAACTGTGATCTGCTTTTTTGGGTTTTTTTTAGGATTAATAAAAGAACAAAGTATGATATAATTTTTTCAAATTGTTTTATGTAAGCGAATAATATTTTAGTTTTTTGAATTTTTTTAATTAGTTGTACCGTAGTTAATAATTTTAATAATGTAAAAGTAAATGTTTTTTACATTCAATGTTTTTAAAATGTGTTTAGATGTTTTGAGTATAAATTTGAGTTAAAACTCAGCACAGGATTTTTAAAAGTTTCTATTGTATTTTATTGACATATGTTTGTGATTTGTGTTAAAGTGTGTTTTAGTGTAATTTTTTTGACATGTTTTTATTGGTGTGACCTTTTGTGTAAAATTGTGAATTTGTGTTATGTTTTTGGTTTGTTTTTATTTGGAGCTGTTGTGTGTTTTTGAATTGTTTTTACTATTGTGGCGAGTAGGTGGTGCTGGTAGGGGTTATTGTATTTTGACTGTTTTTTCTCTCCTGGCCTCTGGGTGGAGCTTCTTCTGGTAAGTAGTCTCTTTCTTTATTCATTTCTTTTCCAGTCCTGGTGGAGGTAGGACATCTTTTGGTAAGTTTGCTTGTTTTCTTTCTTTTGTGTGTGTGTGTGTGTGTGTGGGCGGGGTGTGTGTGTTGGAATTTGTATTTTTGTCTGTTTGTTTTGTTTTTGATTGTGTCTTTGTTTACTTCGTATTGTTTTTGGTGTTTTGTGTATTTTTGGATGTGTTTGACTGTTTTTAGTAATTTTTTAAAATTTATTTATTTGGTGGTGGGGAAGGGATGTGGTCATTGGGGGTTAGGAAGGGTGGGCTAGGTGGTGGGGAGAGGGGCATGGTCATTGGGGGTTAGGAAGGGTGGGTTAGGTGGTGGGGAGGGGGGCATGGTCGTTGGGGGTTAGGAAGGGTGGGCTAGGTGGTGGGGAGGGGGGCATGGTCGTTGGGGGTTAGGAAGGGTGGGCTAGGTGGTGGGGAGGGGGCATGGTCGTTGGGGGTTAGGAAGGGTGGGCTAGGTGGTGGGGAGGGGGTCGTGGTCATTGGGGGTTAGGAAGGGTGGGCTAGGTGGTGGGGAGGGGGGCATGGTCGTTGGGGGTTAGGAAGGGTGGGCTAGGTGGTGGGGAGGGGGCATGGTCATTGGGGGTTAGGAAGGGTGGGCTAGGTGGTGGGGAGGGGGTCGTGGTCGTTGGGGGTTAGGAAGGGTGGGCTAGGTGGTGGGGAGGGGGGCATGGTCATTGCGGGTTAGGAAGGGTGGGTTAGGTGGTGGGGAGGGGGCATGGTCGTTGGGGGTTAGGAAGGGTGGGCTAGGTGGTGGGGAGGGGGCATGGTTGTTGGGGGTTAGGAAGGGTGGGCTAGGTTGTGGGGAGGGGGTCGTGGTCATTGGGGGTTAGGAAGGGTGGGCTAGGTGGTAGGGAGGGGGACTTTATTGTGTTATGGTGCTTTGTTTGTGTGGAGTCGTGAAAGTAGATCGTGGTTTTCCCTTTAATATAAGTGGGTGGGGCGTTTTTAAAGAGAAGAAAAGAAGGAGTTGTTTTAAGGACGGGGGGATCGATCCCCTCTCCCTGGTCTCCTGGGTCCAGAAGGGTTTGGGCAACATACCCCTTTTGTTCCCACAAACCTCCCAACCCTAGGGTAGCCAGCGGAGAGGGGATCGCAACCCCCCACCTACTGATATTAAAGGGGAAACTCCAGTCGGGACCTTCAGGCGCCGTGGGTGAGGGAAAGAAAGCCGGCTGGTGTTTGCTTGGCTGTGAGGCGGTGAGTTGTTTTTCTTTTTAATTTTTCGGGCGCTGGTTTCCTCAGCGTTCTGCGCGCTCATGGCGCGCAGGACGCTGGGGCTTGTAGTTATGGGTTGGTGCTTTGTGTTTGTGCTGCGTTTTTTTAAAATGCTTTTCTTTTGATTGGCTGTGGCGCATTTCCGAACGCTGCGCCGTGCGAGAGCCTCTCAGCCTGATTGGCTCTGGTGCGGCGCGGCGCAAGGAATGTTGGGAAGTGAAGTTGTTTCCCTTTCTTCGCGTTTGTGGGGCTGTTGCCCCACTGCCGGTTTTCTCAATCCTTCGTTGACCTGCGTACCCAGATCGGCGTGTGCCCGAAGGGTGAGTGCAGGCAAGTAGGGCGAGGCATAGCAACCTATAGCCAGTTCCAACGGTTAACCCTTGGATTTATAGGTTAAGATTGTTTTTCTCTAAAAAAAAGTAATAAAAATTTATTTAAAAAAATACAGTACAGTACATTCATACATGGAGAATCACTATTTTCTGCAGCTCTTCCTCCCAGCAATCTAAAGAGTGCAAGGAAAAAAAACCTGAAATAATCATATCACCTGCAAAGCCTTGCTTGAATGTTTGGAGACTTCTCCTGTCTTTTTTTAATTCAAGAAAGAAACTAAACAGACATCATGACTTTCAAGAAATGTTGGTGTATATACCCACACACCTGCCTTGTCTGTTTACACGTTTCAGAGAACAATTTTTCTCCTTTTCTCTCTCTCTTTTATGTTTATTTTTGTTGCATTTTTAGTTAGCCTAATTACACTAATATAGATTTTGGATTTTTCCTCCTTATACCTAATAGAGCTGCTTTAGGTTTTGAGTGGAATAAAAGTTAGTGGAGATTTGGAATTGTCTTTTTAAAAAGTGGTATTTTCTGAAAGCCTTTATTATTCTCATTCTAAAATAGCTGCCCATTTGCAAGGGCATAAACAGACAGCGTAGAACCATTTTGTTACCTGAGCCACGCAATGTTAACAGTTGTCACCTTTCCCTGATTGCTTTTTAAAGCTTTGCAACTGCCTTTGCAACAAATTGATAAAATGACACATTCCCGATTCACTTTAGCAATTTTTCTTTGGCTGCAATACTGTCGTGTTTATATAGAAAAAACTATTATATTTTGATTTTCATTGTAGGTGTTGTTTCATCTACTAACATTAATTCAGGGACTACCTGATAAAGAATATGTAAACTACTCTTGTTCACACAACATTTCACAGAAACCCACAAGCACTGATGTTCAACATTGATTTTGTACCTGGTGGCAAGACCCTTACCATTACCTGCAT
Organism: Bradypodion ventrale; assembly: GCA_035047345.1. Classification (NCBI taxonomy): domain Eukaryota; kingdom Metazoa; phylum Chordata; class Lepidosauria; order Squamata; family Chamaeleonidae; genus Bradypodion; species Bradypodion ventrale. The sequence goes on from JAWDJE010000003.1 coordinate 338,735,322, forward strand.
ATGTGTGTATAGGTAAAGGTAAGGGTTTTCCTTGCTCGAAAGCCAGTTGTATCCAACTCTAGGGTTCAGTGATCATCTCTGTTTCAAAGCCGAAGAGCCAGAGCTGTCTGCTGTTGCAGACGTTTCCATGGACATGTGGCAGGCATGACTAGACCAGAGTGCATGAAACGCTGTTACCTTCCCACCGAAGTGGTCCCTATTTATCTATTTGCAATTTCTTGCTTTTGAAGTGCTAGGTTGGCAGGCGCTGGGACAAAGACGGGAGCTCATTCCATCCTGCAGTACTCAGGAATCGAACTGCTGACTGTCCGCCTCCCAGTCAGCATCTTAACCACTTGAGCCACTGCAGTTCTGTGCAAAAGTCATGACCATGCATACATTTTTGCACTGTTTAGGACAGGGGTGGCCAACAACTAGGCTGTGGGGCATATGCAATACCCAAGACCGTTTTTCAGCTCCTCTCCCTTCCCAAAACTATACTGCTCAAATTCAGTGTCAGATCATACTGCTGATATTTGGCAATAATGCAAAGCTTTAAAACAAGCCATCACTTCTTATGTTTATGGCTTTTTCTAGTTTCCTGGCAAAAATTCTTTGGTAAACTTTCCTTCATAGTTTGGCAAAGAAGTGACGGAGTAGCCCAATAAAATTCCCACCCAGCCTATCCCAGCTGACCATTCCTGTGCTAAGTGCAGGAAGTGCTTAGAGCCCTAGTGGTGCAGTGGTTAAACTGTTGTACTTCAGCCAAATGTTGTGAATTCGATCCTGACTGGGGCATAAAGGTTGACTCAGCCTTCCATCCTTCTGAAATGAGTAAAATTAGTATCCAGCATGGTGAGGGTAAAATGCTAATTACTCTGTGAACCACCCAGAAAGTGCGCTAACCACTATGGGGCAGAATATAAGTGTAATTGCTATACAGTATTGCTATTGCTAAGTTTTGTTAGGATACTGTGGCAAGGAGAACCCTGAAGTACATAGCCCATCAGCCTCCTTGAGTTCAGGCCACGAATCCCAGTGCAGGAGGTAGATGAGGTAGAGAAGTCTCCAGAAGCAACAGAGGGAAGTATACAAAAGGGGGAAAACATTTGAGAAACAGGGAGTGATAAAAAGATAAAGGAGGTAAATAGGATCCTAGTGGAAATGGTACTGGAAGAAAAATAGGCCGAGGGGGCTTTGGCTGATTAAGAAAAAAGTACAGTAACAAGGAGGGGGAGACGGAACAGAGGAGCCAGTGAACAAAGAAACTGAGGGTATAGACCAGTGGTTCACAATGTGGGGCCCATGCCCCACAGGAGGACTTCAATTCCCAGAAGCCTAAGTCATCACATTAGCTGATCTGTGCTTTGGGGAATTGACTTAGGCTTCTGGGAATTGAAGTCCAAAACACAAAGGTTGGGAAGTGCTGGTGTGATTTATTTATTTATTTCAATTTTTATGCCGCCCACTCAGGTAAAAACCCGACTCAGGGATGGCAGAAGAGGAAGCCAAAAGCCGGCAACTTCACCATAGTTGCCTCCAGGGTGGACATTCATCTTTTAAAGAGGACCCCTGGACTAGAGAGGTAGTTCATCTCCAGGTATTCTTGTAGTAAGATGAGTAGCAAGCTTGGGAAAAGAAGGGTTTGCAAACTTCCTATTGGGGTGAAAGGCAAGCGAGACAGCTATTCTTACAGCAAGCCCTATGTTCAGGGTTTGCTAGAGGTTGTGTCCAGCCAGAGACTTGTGGGCTCAGTTTCTACCATTACTGATACCAGGTAACCCTAATTTAAGGAATATAAGGGGAAAACCAGAGAGCAAGAGACTTATGTCAGAACAGGGGCTCTCTAAGGACTAAACAACTTGTTGTCATTATCAACCATGTGAGAGTGTTAAAGTTATTTTGTTCTTAAAGTTGCAGTTCTTGGTAACATGCATCGTGAGTCCATTAATTGTTACCCTTAGAAGAGGGCAGGTAGGCTAACATGCACGTTCTTCAAATCCATGCATTTTCATTCTTATGTATTTTTCAAAGGTATATATTATTTTGTGCATATTTCTTACCTAATTATACACACATTGCAAACTAAAAAAAATCGCATACATCTACAAATGAAGCTGCCCGCCCCTAGACTGCTAGTCTCAGCAACTGCAAAATGGGTACTTCCATCAGCACACACCTCAAAACATTTTCTATCTTTAGTCATAAACAATAGAAGGCTGATTGCAAAGGGAAATTTTATTTTTCTGCTTCCTCTTCCCATCTTTTACAAACTTTTTTTTAAAAAAATCCAATCTTTGAAAGAATGTCAGTCTATGAGCCACATTGTCTAAATCCACTGAAGAGTACATTCAAAGCCTAGAAGTTCCAGATTGGATTTTTGAAAAGAAGCCATCTCTCATGGGAAAGAGGGTGTTAAAGGGAAGTCAATGAGCCAATCAGCTTCAAGTATATTTGCATACAGCATAAACAGCATACTTCCGTGGTTTCCTCTTAAATACAGAGTTTTTTAAAAATGAAATTGAGGCACAAAATGCTAAGACGGGAGACAGTTAACAGATTAAAGTGTAAAAAACAGTTCCATGAAAAATCACTATAATATGAAATGCAGTCGAATAGGGGGAGGGGGGAAAGTTAGAATCAAATTATTACAACAAGCCTGGCTTGCTGCCTTTTTCCCGTGAGAGGAAACAGTCATGCCTATGGGGTGGTTCTTCCTCCACCAGGAGGAGCCTAACACTCCTCTGTTCTGGTATGAGCTGCACACCTCATGAATAAAGATATAGCACAATAATATATGGGAGATTTGCATGCCCTTGGATTTTTTTAAAAATATGTGAAATTATAAAAAAAATACATGATGGTGGAAAGAGGGGCTCTAAATTACGGGGTTTTCCTGGGCAAAATGGGATACTTGACAGGAATGATCCAGCCCCCAACGTCAATTCATCTGGCCCTCATTGCTCCTGAAAACAGAAGTAAAACACATCTGGATGGGCGTGTTTTACTTCTGCTTCTGGAGTGACGAGGGCAGCATGGACCAGATAAATTGGCATCAGGGGCCGGATCCAGCCCGTGGCCCATAGCTTGGACACCCCTGGCTTAAGCAGAGAAAATGGCAGCCTAAAAATTTATCTCATCCTGTTGTAAAACATATGTTACAAAACAGATTGCAAGGTGCATTTTACTTCCGCTTCCGGTGGGAGGACCCATGTGACCGGCCCCCTGAACCACGTGATCGACGCATGGCCCAAAATGTTTGGGCACCCCTTACTTAAAGCCTCTCTGGCCAGTTCACAGATAATTAATATTTTGCCCTTAACATGCTGGTACTCGTTTCACTGGGCTTGGAAAAATGGATGGCTGAGACAATTTCGTGCCTGTCAGGATTGAACTCAAATTGTGAGCAGAATTTTGACTGTAACCATTGTGCCACAAGATAATTTTGTGTCGTTACTAGACTAATTTCAAGCCTCCAGTTTTTTAAAAAAGAGATTCTACCAGTAGGTGACAAAGTTTACTGTCAAATGCAATTCTACCAGCTCTGCATCTATTCATCCATACCAGCTGTGCATGCAGAAACACCCTTCTGCCTATACATCTTCATCAGTGGATCAGAGCCATGGGGACGAGTAACAGCACAAACATGAAATTGCCTGCAAACCAAAAATGCTAATACAGACAAGAATCACAGAGACTCTGTAAGTACAAATCCATTTTCATGCTTAGTACCTCACAGCATTAGGCAGCATAAATAATACAACTGCAGTGCAAAAGGAATAATCATCTAGGAGTATAATTACTTCCAATCTCCCCCAGGTAATGCAGGCGAAGGGCAACGAGCAGCCTTTATGCAATATTTATAGCTCCTATCAATCCTCTTGGAATAGTAAGTGATGAGAAATATAGTGCCAATGAAAGCAAACAGTATAAAAGACATAAAAGCTAATAGAGATTTTCTTGGTTGGAAAGAGTCACATCCTTGGCAGAGAGTAAGCTCTTCAGAGCAGAGCAATGTGGATGCTTCTGGTCCAGAGAAGGTGTTATTGTCAATGATCTGTCTATAATATATCATGGAAGGCTTTGCCTCATACCGGTTTACCACATAACGATAAAGGCCATATGAACTAGCATCACTCCTGTCACTGAAAGAATAGATGAAATAGCCACGGAGATTAACATTATCCAAGGTGTAGGCTGCAAAACAGAACACAAAGAGAAGGAGGGAAAGAGGGAAATGTTAATGGTGTATTTGTTTTAACAGCACTGTATACTGATGAATGCTGCAAGCGAACCCTCAGAAGTCATATTGGTTCCTAGTACCAATAGATAAAATATGTGTCGTGACACTTTAGTGCAACTACAAAGTATTTATCAACAAGGGAACGGAAAGGTAAACATATAGGAACAAATAAAGCTGCCTTAGTCTAGCTACAATAAAAACCTGACTTACAAATGCCCGGAGTTACATAAAATTTAATTTACATAATGATTTTGTGGTAAAACCATGTCCCGATTTACATAAATGTCCTGATTTACATAAATTTATGTAACATGATTTCCTATGGGTTTGCTTCGAGTTACGTAAACATTCATTTCCCTATTTATTTGAATAACAACGGTATTTTTACCGTCGTTATTCGAATAACGTTATTCGAATAGCAACGCTTTTTGCATAAGTAGGAGTTTTACTGTATATCGGGGCAGTCAGACTTCAGGGTAGTGGGATATACAGTACAGTGGACCCTTGATTAACGACGCATTCGAATATCATCATTTTCTATTAACGACACTACAACACTCCCAATGTGATTATTTGAATAATGACAAAAAACCATCATTATTTGAATAACGGTATTTTTACCATCGTTATTCAAATAACAACTTTTTGTCGTTATTCAAATAGCAACATTATTCAAATAGCAACGCTACTTGGGGAACCAAGTAACGTCGTTATTCGATGGTCCACTGTATTTAGTTTCCTATTAGGAAACATTACACTTACCTTTTAAGGCTTCATTGATGTACTTCTCAATGTAATATATTCTCAACTTGTCTTGAGCTACATTCTGTTTGTCATCAATTCCATTAGCAATGATGTAAATGGGGATGTTGCCATATTTATTCTTAACCCATTTGAGCATCTTGCGTAATCCCCAAGGCACCACGGGATTCATGTTGGGTGATTTCACCCAGGTGATATCAACTTGCATTTGGATGTCAAGGAAGTTATTGTACCGCATGGGAATGTCATTTTCAGAGTTCACAAGAGACGTAGTGTAGTGACTCAAGGCAAAGAAGTCAAAAGAACCATGTATTAGATTTCTTTCCTCTTGTGAGAAATAAGGTAAATACAACTCATGAAAACCTAGGCTGTTTCTTTGATGAACCCACTGTCTCATCAGAGCTGGATAGTCACCAGTTCCAAAGATAGGCTCTGCAAGCCAACCAATGTCAAACTCTAAAACTCGTTTGGCTGCATTATCATCGTTTTTTGAAAAAGGACAGGCTGGCTCAACCCAATTGGCATGCAAGGCAATAGAAATTTGGCCTTTCTGAGACTTCCTGAAGGTCTTATCATAGAGGTGCCACACTCTGGCATGAGCCTTCAACAAGTTATGTGCTGCTTGGTATGTCGCATTCATCATATTGGGTTCATTCATTGTGATCCAAAATTTGACATGCTGGCCAAGGTTCTTAAAGCAAAATCTAGCATATTCAACAAAGGCTTGCACAGTCTGTTGGTTCCCCCATCCACCATGGTTAGCTAGTGAAACAGGAAGTCCTTGGTCCTCAGCATTAGACTGCCATAAAGCCACAACCGGAGTTATATTAACCCTGAAAAGTTCACTGACAAAGCACTGATAGTAAAATAAAAGTGTGTGGTTAACAGATGTCTCATTAACTGAAGGGAGGATCAAAGGCCATTTCAGAGAAAAATGAAAATGTGTGATGTGCATTTCTTGGAGTAATGATATCTGAAGTCTGATAGCAGGGAGATCAACACAATGAGGCTTGCGATACGGGGCACTACCTCCATCAAGTTTAATGAGCTTCTTGGTATTATGGACATCCCAGACATAAATATTTGAGTCAATGAACTGTGATCGAGTTGTATCAACCTGGAAACAGAGAGAAGGGCAGGGAGAGAATCGATTCAAATTGTCAGAAATGAGAAACGACAAGATACTGCCAGAAACAGATGCTAGATAATTGATAAATAAAGCATGTGAGGGTTGGTGACTGGTTTAAACTGACTTTTATGTTTAAAAAAGTCCCATACCTAATACATCTGGAGTTGAAAATAACTCCTGCTGTGGCACTCACACACAATCAATCTTTACAGATTTTCTTCTTCTCACTATCTTTCAACCCAGAATAATTTCGGACATGAAATTATTATTATTATTATTATTATTATTATTATTATTATTATTATTATTATTATTATTATTATTATTATTATTATTATTATTATTATTATTATTAATAATAATAATAATAATAATAACAACATCTGTTTCTGCCTCAAGCAACTGGCTGTCATAGAAAGACATTCCATTTTTATCTTAAGGAAACCTATTGTGGTAGTTTTTCCATATTTCTTGTTCACATCTTAAGAGCTATCTTTATTTATTAGCTACATATATCCCACCTTTCTTCAAATATGTTCACTACAACATTCTTCCAATGAAATAACCTTTGTTTTACAAACAGATTACTTTTGATCTCATATTATCCCTACAAGAATCTCATGAGACGGGGAGAAAGATAAAATGCAAGAATGCCTGGTCCAAAGTCATTCTGTTAGTTCTAGTGTTTTAACCAATATATCACATTGGCACAAACTTATATACAACTATGGTGTTTTTTGCTAACACAGCGGATAGAGCAGATCTAATCATTATGAAGATGCTGGATCTGTCAGCTGCTTTTTAATGCAACTGATTATCAAATCCTTCAAAGCTGAGCATTATTATTGAAAGAATTCTATGAACATACTGTCCAATTCCCACAGCAATGAACTGGGATAGGATTCTATACTTTTATGTGTTCAATTTTGTTAGAGTCCCTCTAACCACAAGGCCAGGAATTTTCCAGCAGCTATAAACATGGTGCTGGCTGCTTTTATATGTGTGGGATCAACACAGCAGGGAGAAACACACACAAGTCCTCATACAGCAGGGACTCCATCTTAATTCTAATACAATACCCAGGGGTCTGTTAATACCCCTGACAATGGTTACTAGTTCAACTATGCTATGGCATGTAAGGCTCCGTCCTGTTTTGAAACCAAGTGGCCTCATGTGCCAGTTTCTGTAATTTGATTCTTCAGGCAAAGATGCCTCACCTGAAAGACAGCATTATCTACTTGCATTCAAGTTGAACCTACATGCACTTCTACACACATAAGCTGTTCGCGAACAGTGTTTGGACCTTCCTAAAGACTGAATAAGCATCTTTCCCCTTTTTCCCCCCAGGAATATGATATTGCCTTTAATCATCCACAAGGAGCTACAGCTGTGTATCTATATTAATGCTTGCCATATTATTGAATACATGCTAAGATGGAGTCGCCTGGAAATATATAATATGCATGGGTTACATATATACCATCAGTCTTATTTTAATCCCCCAACTTGTTTTCCTGTGATTGAAAAGAAACTGCTAGAATGGGTTAAACCCTGGACATGTGTCATGAGTGCCCATTGAGTGCCCATTGAAGGACACTCAATGTATCATGAGTGCCCATTGAAGGATGCTTTAGCTAAGAGACTCCTGGTTGTTTGGGAGATTAGTTGAGCAAAGATAGCCGTTTCCAGACTTACCTTCCTTTCTCCACTCACCAAGGGAAGGCTGAACAATTTGTAGCCCTCTGTATTTTGTTGAACTACTGCTATCTCAGCCCTGTCGTGCACAGTAAATAGAGAGGACAGAGTGGAATTGCCGCCCAACATCAGAATGTGTACAATCTGCCCTTTACTGCCCCAAGAAATGTGCTAATTAAGCCAGGAATAGAAGCAGGAAGGAGGCAGGAAGTTAGTTTTGCTCTCTGCAATACAGCCAAGAGCACAATGTCATTCTCTAATAGGAACAAAAATATGGGAGGAGCAAGAATTTCAACAGGGGACTAAAGGTAATGGCCAGGTTATACTGCTATGGTATTAGAGTAGACTAGGAGTTCTCAACCATTTTAAGCCGTGGGCCAGGTCACACTCCCTCAGACAGCTTTGGGGGCCGAACAGCCATTTTGCCTTTTCTCCACCACATGGCACTTCCTGGTGTGGTGGAGGCGGTGGGGGGGGGGGGCACATGAAATGGTGCTGCAGGTTGAGAATCCCTGGAGTAAACCATACTGCCAGCGACCCAACAGCGACTGTCAGGTGGTGGTTAACTAAGCTGACAACCCTGAGGACACAGGGAAGGGTGATAGTCGCCAAGTGGATTAAATCCCACTTAATCCATCTAAATGGAGGGCAGCAGCTTCATCAATACTGGCCTGGGGCTGAGGAGGAGTTTGCGTACCAAAAGGGCTCAAGACGAGAAAGTGACTCATGGAGCTGGATCAGTGGTAGAGATGCCATACAACAAATGAAATCATTGTATTGTATAATGTGAATTGCAATTAATTTTTTGTAACTGTGTCTGGTTCTATTGTATCTTGAATTATTGTATCTTTATACTGATGTTGATATATTGTATTGCATTGATATGTTGTTGACGCCTTGAGTCGGCCTTGGCCGAAAAAGGCCGGGTATAAATTAAAATTGTATTGTATTGTATACTGCGATGCGGAAGGCACATGAAAGGCCACAACATTATATTCACAGGACAGTCTTCATGGCTGATTGCCATGATGATCGCCAATATTCAGAATCAAATACGGCACAAGAAGAATGGGAAAGAAGAAAAATGTTTTATTGGACTGTGCCATCTTTCTAACCAATTGCCCTGCAAAAAAGGGGGGTTGGGGATATTTAATCAACAGACTGGGACTGTATGCCCTGACCCCAATTAATATGACATTCAGAGTTCTCTCCCAATTAGAGCACAATCCCCTAACAATCTCAAAGATTGTGATTTCTGAATTTGGAAGCACTTTATCAGCAAACTACAAAATGGACTCTGTAACAAAACAAAGACATACCAAGGGATGTTCCAGATTTTGTTCAACTTAAGGAGTACAGAAAGCTCAATTCTTTGCTTGCATCAATGCAATTTTAGAGGGTTTGATATATTGTCATTTGACTTACCTGAAGAAAGTTTTCAGTAATCCCCCAAGCAAAATCACATGGGAAAGTTCCTTTTATAGGTTGATTTTCTGGTTCTGCAGGGAAGCCATTGTCCTCTATCAGCTTTTGAAAGAAGACTCCTGAAGACTTCAGCATCAACTTTTTATCCAGGTTTTGAAAGTCTACGTAAAACAAGCCTCGTCTAATGCTGTAGCCTTTGAGCCATTCAAAGCCATCTATGAGAGACCAAACTGTGTACCCGATGACATTAACACCATCATATCTGATAGCTAAGGAATAAGGACAAAGGAAAATAGACCATGGTTTAAACATATTATATATGTTTCCAAAATACAATGCTTTTGGAGATATAGTGGTTAAGCTACTATACTGCAGCCAAAATGTTGAGAGTTCAATCCTGATGGGGATCAAGTCTGACTCACTCTTCCATCCTTCCGAGGTCGATAAAATGAGTACCCAGCATGTTGGGGCAAAATGCTAATTAACCTGTGAACTGCCTGAGAGTGCACTAAGCGCGATAGGGAAGTATATAAGTGCAATTGTTATTGCTAATTGCTATTTATCCTGACATAGTTATCACCTTAAGTGGCCCAAGCTGCTTTCTATTATATTCGGAAAAGTCCATGGATCAAATCAAGGATGTCTCCCATCCCAAAAGCTTTCATTATCCTAAGAGTAATTCTTTCATTGAGAATAAAACCCACATTAACCCAGAGGTAAGCAATAAAGGTCAACATCTATTACCCATGTAAGTTGAACTAGCAAATGATTGACTGAACAGAATCCACATCATGATCATGTGTCTGGTCATGCACTTGGTTTGGTCAATGAAGATGTGCCCCAGCATTTTACCAATTAGCTGCAATTAGCCACAAAAAGATATATAGACCTTACATGAACACCAACAGGATTCTAACAGATGTCATTTATTTGGCATCCTTCATCAACACAGTTTTAAAATAAAAACTAGCACAAGGAAAAAAGCAGACTTAATTTTCCAAGAGAAAAGAAATACAGCTAAGCTGCTATTTTTAAGAGGAAACTTTATCATTCAGCTCTTTCCACATTAATTATAAACAGGAAGACATATGAATGAGACCATTTTATAAGCCTGCTGTGAAAGCAGATTAAGAACAGTCATTAGAATATGAATTCTTGCAATCTGGCAGAATGGTCACTACCAGAAAGGTAGCTAGACACATACTCATAGATATACTCATATACACAAAGTCTATTTATCCTTATCTAGCAAATATTTACTCAGCTATCTGAAACGTTAAAATTAATGACTGGATATATTTCCCTTAAGCGTTTCACTGCAAGCTACATAACCAAAATACAAACACCATAAAGGCTACACTAAGGGAACATCTTGATGTCTTACTGTGACAATGAAACATCACCCAGCAAATAATTCCTATTCCTTTGCAACCTCATTCTCTTTTAAGCACTTGGATAAATGCTCAAATAGTTACTGAGCTTAGCATCTGTGGAACATTTTGAATGAACACCACTAAGGATTATGTTTCCTTATCATTGTGTCAGGATAATGATAAAAATGTGGTCAGCAATCCTACCTTTCAACGTATCCATAATGAAATCTTTAAGGTAATTCATGTACTTGGAGTCATCAGTCTTTGAGCTGCCAGAAATAAACCAGCTGTTCTCCACAATAAAGATGACTGGGTTGTTATATTCCTGGCTTATCCAGTAAAGCAGTGGTCTTAGGCTCAGAGCTTCCTGCTGTCCAAATATCATGTCAGAGTCTACAAGATGGAAACTTAAAGTGGCACCAAATGAAAGAGCAAAGAAATCAGCTGTTCCCCTAAGAAGTTTCTTTTCTGCTTCAGTGAATTCTGGAAGCACTGAGGAAAGAGAAGTCTTCATGCTTTCAGGGTAGTCTCCGTCAATAAATATTGGCTTAGCGAACCAACCCAGCACAAAGTCAAGAGATTTCTGACATTCCTTTATATCATTTGCAGTCATTTGTTTAGGTTTTATCCAATGGGAACTTAAGGCAATTGACACTTTACCTCCCTGAGTTGGACGGAAATGATCATTGTAAAGATGCCACACTTTAGCATGGGCCTATCAGAAAGAAAAGATCCAGTTAACCCACTGTATTTCATTCATTTTCATGTCTTACAGTTTCATGTCTATTTATGTCAGGGGTGCCCAAACTTTTTGCACCAAAATTTTTACATGCGCCGAACATGCACCGAACATGCGCCAACCAAGAAATGAATGTGGACGCTTTGGCACATGCATGAACACGTCAGCACCGAACTAGGAAGTGAATGCAGACACATTTGCACACGCATCTGCATCCACTTCCAGGAGTGGCAAGGGCATCACGGGCCTGATGGAATGGCATTGGGGGGCATATCTGTCCCATGAGCCATAGGTTGACCACCCCTGATTTATGTATTACACTGTAGAATAAAGTTGCCACTTAACCAGCTATAGATCTCACAGTAGTGATGGGGGCTTTATATAATTAAAATTCAACTTCAATGCTACAGGCAGTATAAAGTGAACTAGTTTCTATCAGCTTAAAATGTTGACTGGGGTTGAATAACCAGACTTACCACTACCCTGTTTCCCCGAATATAGGACTTCCTCCCATAATAGGACACACACACACACCTTTTTTTCCCCCTGCCTTTGAAATATAAGGCCCCATCCAAAAATAAGACCTCCTTACCTCCTGGCTGTAAGGCGGCCGGCGTGGCCCATAAGAAATCCTGCCGCATCGGAGTCTCGATTGCCTCCCCGCTCACAACCAAGGGAAGTTTCCCCTGGTGAGAGCGGGATCGAGACTCCAACGCGGCAGGCCTTCTTATGGGCCATGCTGGCCGCCTCACAGCTGAGGCCAGTCTCGATCGCGCTTCCCCACTCGCAACCAAGGGACGCTTCCCTTGGTTGTGAGTGGGGAAGCGCGATCGAGACTGGTATTCTTCTTAATGGTAAAATAAGACATCCCCTGAAAATAAGACCTTGTGCTAATTTTGGAGTTTTTAAAAATATAAGACAGTGTCTTATATTCGGGGAAACACGGTATCAATCTACTTTGCAAACTTTCACTCCGTAGTCATCTTACTCCAGATTTACCAAGCATGCAGTGTATGTGTGCATATTCCACACTATCCTGATTTTAGTGGATCATAGGTTTTTAATTTAAAAAATCAAAATAAATCCTAAAAGCTTGAAGTCTGGACATTCCAGCACTATACAGTAGATGAATTTCTGTAACCCAACAATCCTTTAGTTCATAAAGAAAGTGTCACAGGATTGGCAATACCATTAGGCAAAGCAATGCATCAATGACATTTTATGTCATAAAGCATAAGCAAATTGTGAGTTTATTTTATCATTGTTGACCAGAACCATAAGGATTATACTCCAGAAGTGAAATGCTATAAATCATGGTGGCAGACTATGGCTAATTAACAAGGTGTCTCTCTTTTGTTGCTCTAACCTGTGCATTTGTTGCTGTAACCTGTGCATTTTCACTTACTCTGGAATAATATCCCAGTAAGTGTCTTGCTTCTGTACATTTAGCCCATTCTACGTCCAAACAAGACAAGTGATCTTTGCCCAAATAGTAAAGTGGCTGATGAGCCATTTTATCTTACAGGCAAGTGAAATACTTTCTCTGCTGTAACAGGGATAAGTGTAATGATTTCCCCCTCCTATCTGATCATCATTTATGTATATATAAATGGTCATGTTTCATTGTAGCATTGCAGCTCCCCCGGTGACTTAGTGGTTAAGACACTGAGCTGGAGACTGGAGGGTTGGGTTTCAATACCCAAGAGCTACACTTGGGGACATGAAAGGAGCCTCATTGGGACATCCCCTAAAAATCCTTTCAACCCAGAGTAATCGCTGACATGAAATAATAATAATAATAATAATAATAATAATAATAATAATAATAGTAGTAGTAGTAGTAGTAGTAGTAGTAGTAGTAGTAGTAGTAGTAGTAGCAGCAGCAGCAGCATCAATCAAAACTGCAGTTTCTCAGTTACAAAGCTGAGAGTCAGTATTTAGAGTTGAGGTGCAAGAGGAGAGCATGTGAAGTGGGCCTGATTTCTGAGGGGTAGACGCTCCACCAAGAAGGAAGATCCCAAACTGTTTAGGGCTTTAAAGTAGGACCCTGACATCGATTAAAAAAAAAATACTCAGTGGGAGACTGGGTCTTCAAACTTTTGCAATACAGTATATGGATGATGAAGGCAGAACAGACCCCCAAGAGTTCCAATGAGTAGGCTAAACACCCTGCCTGGATATGCTCTTAGTCTTTCCTATGGTCCTTTAGTGTACTGGAACCAAGACAATAGAAGCAGCCGAAGTCTGGCTTAACACATCTTTATTGGCACACCGGTAGACTGAACATGTGGTAATGGCAGAGGTACAGCTCCTTTTATATTGCAACAATACATTTGAACATGGTTACACGGTAGCGTATTGGCTGCTACCTGCGTGACGTCATTCTGAGTCACGCCCTTCTTCTCCAGATGTTCCTTGTGTGGGAAGGTTCCTGCGGCTGACGGTAATTGGGGAATTTGTACCATGTGAGCTGAACGCTCGCAGCTGCCCTCTATGGGTAGCTAGCTCGCATTCCATTAACAGCTGAGATACATTGTGATCATTGTTAGGTTACATTCAGACATTGCAGTGGCTACGTTCATTCTTAAAGCGATACAGTTTCATACACAACAGGTTCATAAGACACCTCCAGGAAATTCTATGACTACAATGATTTTGTATGCTAACCTGAAGGTTTGCTGGCTCAATGTAGAAATTGCATTTTCTTAAAACACAAAAAGTATCTCTTTCCCCATTAATTCACAAGAAACTGCTTATAGTAAACAATTTATCTGTATCATTAGTACTAACTGGAAGTAGCTCTTCAGCTTTTCTGGCAAAGATCTTTCATATCCTCTGTTACTCAATATTTTTTTAACTAGATATGTAAATTGGGACCCACCTTCAGCATGCAAAGCATATACACAAGCAGCCTCCTTGGGAGGAAGGAATCAGAATCTGAGGTAAAATTTAAAACTTGCACAACCTGCCATTTTTGACATTAAATCTTTTTCTACACTAAATCTGTATTGTGAATCTGTTAAAGAAAATAGATATATTCAAATCTGATGTTTCAGGGAAAAAATTCTTTTTTAATCATATTCATGATTATTAAAACATCAATTATCTCGGTTGATAAACACTGCTATAATTTGTTAATATGTAAAAATCTGTCACTACCTAATACCCAAGAGAAGGTATTAAACTGTTTCTTTGAATTCATTGTGCTGGCTTCATTGAGCTCATTCATCAAACCTAATCTGTGAAAAGTCAGGAATAAGAAGATGGATAATTAACCTAATCACCAATGCAATAAACAATCTGCAAGCTTGTGTAGCCAAATGCAAGGGCTGACCAAACCTTTATAGCTCAGAAAGATCTATGCCAGGAGTTCTTAATCTTTTTAACCCGGGGGCCGGATCACACTCCCTCAGACCACATGCCACTTCATTGTGTGGTGGAGGAGGTTGGGGGGGGGCACATGAAATGGTGCGACAGGAAGCATCCACAGGCCTCAGGTTGAGAATCCGTGAGCTATGCTTTTAAAATCTTAGAAACTGAAACTCAAATGCTATTCTGAATATTTAAATGTATGGCATAGTCTTTTTAAAATGTATATTTGCATACATTCATAGAATAACTGAATTGGAAAGGGCCTATGAGGCCATAAAGCCCAACCCCCTTGCTCAATGCAGAAATATAAATCAAAGCTAATCTGATAGATGGTTGTCCAATTTTCTCTTGAATGCCCCCAGCATAACCTACTTCACTGAGTTGTAGTAAGGAGAGGATTGGAAAGAAAATAATGTAGCTTCAAATGAACAAACTGAAAAGCAAGTTTATGCTTGTACAGTGGAACGCCAGATAACGACAGCACCGGATAAGGACAAATCCGCATAACGATGCGTTCATTATGCACCATGTGATGCTCCGCATAACGACGGAAAAACGCCAAAAAATGTCATTATGTGAGACATTTGGTAGCAATGCTCCGGATAACATTTTTTGGCTTTTTTCCCATCATTATGCGGAGCATCTCCCATAGGTGAGCATCTCCCATAGGAACCAAGTTTTGTCATTATCCAGAGTTCCACTATAAATATGTGCAGTATACCGTTCTTCGGATCATTATTTAAAAAAAAAAATCTGGACTCTTATTTAGAATTCTGGTGACAGTATCATAAAAATGGCAAGTTCAAAATTGTTTACTTCTTAAACAAGTTACCACCTATGTCAATACATTAATTTAAAATGTGACAACTCTGCTTGCTTTTTAAGTTCTATGTACACACACAGAAATACATGCTAAATGTGTCTAACTTCATAAGAAGTGAATGCAAAACCACTAATCTGTTTTCAAGAAACTTGGAATTTGTTAGATAACTTATTCGTAGCCTCTCAAAGTCCAACCCCACATTGAAGAATTAGGTTATAAGGGGAAGAATTGGAACAGAACCAATCTTGCACTACGTACAGAGACTACAAATAAAGTGGTTTACCCATTTGGAGTAAGGCATGTGTGGAAAGGCATATGTGGAAAGAGGAGAAGGACAGAGACTATGAGGCAGACCCAGAGGAAGATGGAGAGGTAACATCAAATAAATATTACAAGAACACCAAATTAACACTGGTGGAGGCTGCTAGAAATGCTAGAACAAGAACCTTGCATCTCCCTCAACATCTAATGGGTTAAAAGAGGAAGCAAAAAAAAAGACTTATTCATAAAATAACTTCTTACCAGAGAAGAGTACAAAATCCAAACAAATGGACTGATGGTTTTAAAACAAATTGTGTTTAAGGAAGGGCAGGCCAGATTAGTAAATAGATCTGCTGGGAATAATAGATACTGTAGGCCTCTAACCACCTTCCTCCACCTGACACAGTTAAAGTAGTAAAGAAAGACAGAAGGAAAACCTTTTGACTCTGCATGTGCTCTTAAGCAGAGCTGCTGCTGAGGAGAGCCAAACAAAGGAAGTGAGCACTGGTAAGTTTTGCAGTTGGAGTAGAGCTGCTTTAGAGGCTCCACTAATTTAAATTGATAATTTAAACTGCTGAGAGCCACCTCTGTTCAAACAGAGGAAGCAGTTTGAACCTTCCAGAAGCAGGGGGGCAGAGCCACACCAGGCCCTTCCCTGAACTGTGACTCATAGGGGCGGAGCCACACTAGCCTTTAAAAGCTCTAAGCTCTTTCAGGGTCAGCCCTTTTGACTCTGCATGTGCTCTTAAGCAGAGCTGCTGCTGAGGAGAGCCAAACAAAGGAAGTGAGCACTGGTAAGTTTTGCAGTTGGAGTAGAGCTGCTTTAGAGGCCTCCACTAATTTAAATTGATAATTTAAACTGCTGAGAGCCACCTCTGTTCAAACAGAGGAAGCAGTTTGAACCTTCCAGAAGCAGGGGGGCAGAGCCACACCAGGCCCTTCCCTGAACTGTGACTCATAGGGGCGGAGCCACACTAGCCTTTAAAAGCTCTAAGCTCTTTCAGGGTCAGCCCTTTTGGCTCTGCATGTGCTCTTAAGCAGAACTGCTGCTGAGGAGAGCCAAACAAAGGAAGTGAGCACTGGTAAGTTTTGCAGTTGGAGTAGAGCTGCTTTAGAGGCCTCCACTAATTTAAATTGATAGTTTAAACTGCTGAGAGCCACCTCTGTTCAAACAGAGGAAGCAGTTTGAACCTTCCAGAAGCAGGGGGGCAGAGCCACACCAGGCCCTTCCCTGAACTGTGACTCATAGGGGCGGAGCCACACTAGCCTTTAAAAGCTCTAAGCTCTTTCAGGGTCAGCCCTTTTGACTCTGCATGTGCTCTTAAGCAGAGCTGCTGCTGAGGAGAGCCAAACAAAGGAAGTGAGCACTGGTAAGTTTTGCAGTTGGAGTAGAGCTGCTTTAGAGGCCCACGTGCCTAACGGCGCGCGAGATTGCAAACTAGTAACAAAGGAAGAATATAGTCTTACTAGGTAGAAAGGTAGTAAACGTGTACATTTTTGAGACCCGGAATACTGCACTTGTTAAAATGGATTCTGAGGGAACAGTTGTAGTTACCTGCAATACTTGTGCCATGTTTGTGTTCTTGCCAAAGCATATGGAGAACTACACTTGCAGCAAGTGCAAGCTGGTTGCACTACTAGAAGAGAAGGTCCAGCAGCTAGAGGCCCGCATATCTAACCATCAACAAATTAAGGAGCTTGAGCTCTTCTTGGACAGAGCGGAACAGACTATGCTGGACAAAGTAGAGACAGGGCACAGTTCTGAGGGAGAAGGCCCTTCACTAACTCAGGAGGGAGATGTTTGGAGGAATGTGACTCAAAGGAGGAAAAGAGTAGGGGATCACTCTGAGAGTCTGAAATTACAGAATAAATTTGAGGCTCTTTCCCTCATCACACCTGATGAGGAACACACAGAGGAACAACTGGTTCCACCTGATGATCTCTCCTTCATCACACTTGATGAGATCCAGGAAGATAAACAACAGGAACAAACTGAGTTTCTCTCCCTTAATATGGTTGATGAGGTGCATGTAGATGAACAGATTGCAGGAGAGAGGCTCCTTGTACTAGGCGATTCAATAATTAGAAATACAGAGAAATGGATTTGTGATTCACATGATAACCGTATGGTGACTTGCCTGCCAGGTGCAAAAGTTGCAGACATCACAAGAAATCTAGATAGATTGTTAGAGAGAACTGGGAACGAGCCAGTTGTCATGGTACACGTTGGTACCAATGATGTTGGGAAGGCCAAGCGGTCTGTCCTGGAAGCCAAATTCAGGTTGTTAGGAAGAAGATTGAAGTCCCGGACTTCCAAGGTAGCATTTTCAGAAGTGCTGCCTGTCCCTAGCGCAGGACCTACCAGGCAGGCAGAGCTCAGAAGCCTCAATGCGTGGATGAGGCGGTGGTGTCGAGAGGAGGGTTTCAGATTTGTCAGGAACTGGAGAACATTTTGGGACAAGCCAAATCTGTTCAGGAGGGATGGGTTGCATTTGAACCATGATGGGACCAGATTGCTGGCACTCAACATCAAAAAGGCTGCAGAGCAGCTTTTAAACTGATAACTGGGGGAAAGCCGACAGGAGCTGGGCAGCATCCGGTTCGGAAAAGTGTGTACTTGAGTAGTGAGGAGGATGCAAAATTTACTGAGCAGAGCGAGGAGCTAGTCACTAGCATTCTAGCAGAAGGATGCAAGAGGCAGTCTAACAATGCAACTGGACACAAAAGACTGTGTCAGAAAAGCATATATAAATGCTTGTATACAAATGCCAGAAGCCTCCGGAACAAAATAGGGGAGCTGGAATACTTAGCAATAGATAAGAATATTGATATTATTGGTATCACTGAAACCTGGTGGACGGATGATAACCAATGGGATACAGTTATCCCAGGCTACAAACTGTACAGGATGGATAGGAAGGGGCAAATGGGAGGTGGTGTGGCCTTGTATGTCAAAGAAGTGATAAAATCGTATGAATTGGAATATCTAGGTGATTTGGAGTCACCATTAGAAGCTCTGTGGGTAAGAGTACCAGGCCACAAGGATGGTCTAACAGTAGGCATATACTATCGGCCTCCGACCCAAACTCTTGAGGGAGACTGGCAGTTGGAGAATGTTGTAAAGGAGGCATCCAAGAAGGGAAGCCTGGTTATAATTGGGGACTTCAATTACCCTCACATAGACTGGGTGAACTGTTGTTCAGCACATGATAAAGAGATAAAGTTCCTAGATATGCTAAATGATTGTTCCCTGGGACAGATGGTTGAAGACCCAACTAGAGGTACAAGAATCCTTGACTTGATCCTGAGTAATACTCAGGATCTGGTGCAAGATGTTAATGTGACTGATCCAATAGGGAACAGTGACCACAACTCAATTATGTTTAATTTGATCATAGACCGCAAGTCACTGATAAAATCTAACACAGAGACCTTAAATTTTCAAAAAGGAAATTTCCCAAAGTTGAGGAAACTAGTAAAAAAGAAGCTGAAAGGGAAAATTGAGAGAGTCCAAACACTCCAAGAGACATGGAGGCTGTTTACAAAAACAATAACAGAGGCTCAATGGGAATGCATACCCAAAAGGAAAAAGGGCACTGCCAGGTCCAAGAGGACTCCAATGTGGCTTACAGGAGCTGTTCGGGAAGTGATCAAGAGCAAGAGAAGCTCATTTAGAAGATGGAAGGCTTGTCCGAATGAGGACAGCAGGCAGAAACATAAATTCTGGCAGAACAAATGCAAGGCAACAATCAGGAAAGCAAAGCAAGACTTTGAGGAGCGTATAGCTAAAAATACTCAGAGAAATAACAAAGACTTCTTTAAGTACATTAGAAGTAAGAACCCAACTAGGAAGGCCATTGGACCATTAGATGACAATGGAAGGCAAGGGGTTATTAAAGAGGAAACAGAGATTGCAGAGAGACTCAATGAATTCTTTGCTTCAGTATTCACTGAAGAAGACAGAGGCCACATGCCCAAAACAGAGCCTATCTTCGTAGGGAGGGAAACCGAAGAATTGAGCCAGATAGAAATAACCAGGGAGGAGGTCCTTGCATGTCTTGTTAAACTAAACACTAACAAATCACCAGGACCAGATGGCATCCATCCACGAGTTCTCAGGGAACTTAAAGATGAAATTGCTGATCTCCTAGCCAAAATATATAATCTTTCCCTCAAATCAGGCTTTGTGCCTGATGACTGGAAGGTAGCGAATGTAACACCAATTTTCAAAAAAGGATCCAGGGGTGATCCAGGGAATTACCGACCTGTCAGTTTGACATGTGTCCCAGGTAAAGTGATGGAAACCATCCTAAAAGATAGAATTAATAGGCACATAGAAGAGAAGGCGCTGCTAAAGGAGAGCCAACATGGCTTTTGCAAGGGCAAATCATGCCTCACTAATCTGTTGGAATTTTTTGAGAGTGTCAACAAGCATGTGGATAAGGGGGATCCAGTTGACATTGTTTATCTGGACTTTCAGAAGGCTTTTGACAAGGTCCCACACCAAAGGCTCTTGAATAACCTTACCAGTCATGGAATAAAGGGTCAGGTCTTGTCCTGGATCAGCAACTGGCTAAGGGACAGGAAACAGAGGGTAGCACTAAATGGACACTTCTCCAAGTGGAGGGAAGTAAAGAGTGGGGTCCCCCAAGGTTCAGTACTGGGACCCCTGCTTTTCAACCTCTTCATAAATGATCTAGAGGTAGGAGTAAAAAGCAAGGTAGCCAAATTTGCTGACGACACTAAATTATACAGGGTAGTGAAAACTGTGAGAGATTGTGAGGAGCTCCAGAGGGATCTCTCGACACTGGGGGAGTGGGCAAAACAGTGGCAAATGAGTTTCAACATTAGTAAGTGCAGAGTGATGCATGTTGGGGCAAAGAACCCCAATTACATTTATAAACTGATGGGGTCTGAACTCTCTGCGACAAACCAGGAAAGGGACCTTGGTGTCCTGGTGGACAACTCAATGAAGGTGTCAACCCAGTGTGCCTCAGCAGTGAAAAAAGCAAACTCAATGCTAGGGATCATTAGGAAGGGTATAGAAAATAAATCAGAAAGTGTCATTTTGCCTCTTTATAAATCTATGGTGAGGCCCCATCTGGAATACTGTGTACAGTTCTGGTCGCCATACCTCCAAAAGGATATTATGGAGCTGGAAAAAGTGCAGAGGAGGGCAACCAGAATGATTAGGGGACTGGAACACCTTCCTTACCATCTGAGGCTGCAACGGTTGGGCCTCTTCACTCTATTGATTGAAGTTTATAAAATCATGCACGGTGTGGACAAAGTAGATAAGGAAAAACTGTTTTCCCTATCGCATAACACTAGAACTAGGGGACACTCCATGAAACTTTTGGGTACTAGTTCTCAAACAAATAAGAGAAAGTACTTTTTCACCCAGAGGATTACTGGTCTATGGAACTCCCTGCCAGAAGAAGTGGTGACAGCTGTCAGTCTTGACAGCTTTAAGAAAGGATTAGACAAGTTCATGGAGGACAAGAGTATCAATGGCTATAATTATGGATACTTAAGGACAACCTCCGGGTTGGAGAGATAGGCAGGATATCTCTCAATATCATTTCCAGGGAATCCTAAGCAGGTGAAGGTGAGCCACTGTGTGAGACAGAATGCTGGACTGGATGGGCTGTGGCCTGATCCAGCAAGGCTGTTCTTATGTTCTTAGCCAATGAAAAGGCTGAAACTCAGCTGATTACAAATGGTAATTCAGAACAGGGGTTGAGCTTTGCTTATGACAGTTCAAAAGATTTCCAAAGTGAGATAGTTTCTAAATCATCCATGTCTGAAAACTTTCTCTATCACTAATCCAACTTTCTCTTTCCCTATTGCTGAACAGAAGAGCATGAGATCAGAACATCTACATCATTTCCTGCCTGCCATAAACCTTGAGTATATAGGACAGGAGTTCTCAACTTTACCACGCCATAGGCCAGACAACTCCCCCTCAGACCCCGCCGCTGGCTGGACAAAATGGCAATGGGTGCATTTACATGTGCTCAGGTGCTTTTGTGCAGGTGCATCCGCTTCCAGGGTCATCACCAAGAGCTAGATGGAACAGCATCAGGGGCTGGGTCCGGCCCATGGGCCATAGGTTGCCAACCCCTGATATAGGATCCATCTCACCATTTTTGCTAGACCTAGGATTAAAATCCAATCACACATGTCTTGGATGCTGCAGTTAATACAGACTCTCTGTACTGTAGGTGCCATTAGACATCCATTGTTTTAATTGCTTCTCAGTGTTTCAATCCCAGATGAGAAATGATTTAATTTAGATCTCTTTAATTTCAGAATAAGCATGTAATTTTTTAAAACCCTCTTCTGAGACTAGCCAATTCATCTACCCAGCACCAGAGCTTTGAGTGCTTAAAAGTCCGAGCTTGAATTTCCATGTAATATTCAAATATGTTAGTTCTGAACTAACCACATTGTTTTAGTGATATGTTTCTCATCTTTAATATAAAGCAAGTATCATTTGGTACTCTCCATATTTGGGGACATTTTTGCTTTCCCAATTTCACCAGTGCACGTGTTGGATAATTTTGTTTCAATTTACAGTGATACCTCATACAACGTCCAAACTTTGTTCCACAAGTTTGGACTTTATACGGATTTGGACTTTGTATGAGGCATGCAAAATCCTAGCCGTGATGCCTCATACAACGTCCAAATCCTTGCTGCGATGCCTCGTACATCGTTTCCATAGAGATACATTGTACTGTAACAGCACAGACTTCAGGGAAAGGCCAAGGAAACAGACAGGAAACTGACAGAACTTTAAGAAAACATTGTCTAAAGGCTAAATACATCACAAAAACATGTCAAACAACCCTGATTGTCCAAGAACCTGAAGAATGCTGCAAACATCCCAGGAATGCTTCTAAAAATTCTGATGAAAAATTCAAAAAAATCCAAAGTCACGCTCAAAACCACTCCTAAACACTCTTTGCCTTGTGCAAAACCCACAAGAGCAATGCACACATATGTCCTAACTTTTATACTGCCCAGGCACAATGCAACCTGGGAAAAACTGAGTGCCTCATACAAAGTCGAGCGACTTTGTATAAGGTAACTTTTTTCAAGAAATTAGGCGATGTTGTATGAATTCGATGTTGTATGAAGCGGACTTTGTATGAGGTATTACTGTATTTCCAAATAATTTATCAACATTTGCATATTAATTTTATATTTAGGACAAAAAATAACATGAGATTTATGTTATGCAGAAAAAAAGGGGAAATCAGATATTTCTGCCCCTATCTGGAAAAGCCTTAGTAATCCTTGTACAAGGTAGTTTATACAGTAGCATAACCCGCATGTACTGTAAGTGCTTTATCTCATCACATTATCTGTGATAAAAACTCTGCAGGAAACAGGATCCATTTCCATTTTTTTCTTTATTCGTGTCAGAGACACCACCAGCATATAATAACACACAAAGCTAAAATTAACATATCTAAACCAAAAGGACTAGATGACATCCGCCTAATATCGGGTAACCTCAACAGCATTTCCTCTTGTGCACACATTGAAGGGCATCATGTGAATTGTATCATATGGGTGATTGTTTGTTCTTCTCCGTATTCACACAGGCTACCATCTTCAGCAGGAATTCTCAACCTTTTTATGCCAGGGGCCAGTTCATGCACCCTCAGACAGCTTTAGGAGCCGGACAGCCATTTTGCCCTTCCTCCACCACATGGCACTTCCTGGTGTGGTGGAGGTGGTGGGGCCACATGAAATGGTGCCATGGGCTGCATCCGGCCTGTGGGCCGCAGGTTGAGAATCCCTGATCTACAGGGAAACTCAATTTTCTCAGATCAACCCTTGATCTTCCTACCCCGGCACGCAGTCTGTTTAAACCTTTCCACACCAGCCACAGTTTGTTTATTTATTTATTTATTTATTCTTAGATATTTTTTTTATGCCGCCCACTCGGGGAAACCCGACTCAGGGTGGCACATAACGGTAAAAACGGATCAAATACAGTAAAATATAACAAAACAGATTAAAACCCTGTTGTTCGTAGCCAGGTGGTAGAGAATCATGAGGTTCTGCCCAGTTATCTGGTAGTTCCTTGCTTGCCTTCCAAAGTGCTAGGGTGGTCCGTGGGGGCTGGTTATTCAGGGGGGGGGGGGTGGGGGTGGCAGAAGTTATGAGGAAACTGTGTCTTGATTTCAGTCACTGCTTTGGTGGTTGGTGATCAAATAGTAGGTGTGTTTCCAAGGATCTTGCTTTTACCCACTCTTTCTGAGCAACACTTTCTTTAATTTCCAATTAAAGGTGCATCAGTGCACTGCACATACTTGCTTAGCAAACCAAAATCCCACTAAATTCAATAGAACCTCAGTAAATGACAACTGAGCAATGGAGCCTTGTGCCCATTGGGACTGGTAGAGCAACAGGTAGGGTTCACCAAGGGAAAATCAAATTACTGTACTGTATATTTAGTTTTCTGCCCAGTTTTATCCCCTTACACCTGCAGTTTGATAGGATTCTTATACTCCTTTCCCATCCATGCTAGCTGAGACCATTGGGGTGAGGTGCTCAAACAACCCTACTATCAGCTGTAACATATACCACATTTAGGGTTCTATCATATATGGGACATCACGGTTGGAGAATTCCAGAAACTGCAATCTCAAGCAAAAAAGAAGCACCTACTCAATTCAGTACTGTACTTAAGAGAGAGGGGGCAGCACAGAAGAGTAGAATAGCACTGTTTTATGGATGCACTGCAGCATTGTGACATGACAAAAATCTAGTTGTTGTCTCCAAACAACTTGCATCCGAGAACACACTTAGAGAACAGCAAGACTGATGAAAGCTTCAGTACCATTTTTCCTGCCAGACCAAACCTTGATACCAAAATATTTTCCTGATCCTAATAACTTACCAGTTCCTATCAAGAAGATAAAAACCCTAAGAAACATGCAAGGCATCTAGGCGTCTTTAAATAAATAATGTCAGAGTTGATCTGCCATTTTGTGTGTGGGCAGGTGCTATGAAAATTTTACAGTACCCAAGATATAGGTGAGAGAATATTAGAGAGAAGAACTGAAGCAATTATGGTCAGCAAAACATTCCTGAGGCTGTAGCCTCCTAGAAAACTGTGGTATTTTTGAACCACAATCAAGCGTACACCGGGCAATGGCCACCTTGTGCCAGCTAATCTTTCTCACACTAGGTCGGGCAAAAGGAACTACAGAATGAACCCCCCCCCCAAGGTGGCTTCAGTTTCACAGTTTCACATCTGGACTACACAGAGAAGAAGAGTACTTTTGTGGTCAGCTATGCTTCTTATTATAGCCATGTATTTGTGTGTGCACACACCCTGTCACACCTGGTTGCTTGCACCAAAACATAACTTGGGATAACAATGCATGCATCTGATAAAATGGACTGTGAACCACAAAAGTTTTATTCCATAAGAAATTTGTTAGTCCTTCACATGTTCTATACAGGAACCGATTAGCGTACCTAATCCTCAACAATTTGCAACCTTCCACATACTCACCTGGTGCCCCAGGAGTGAGCAGTGCTGAGTATCTCCAAGGCCACATGTAATTGCATTGTTCATTGACGACATCCTTCTCTAAACATGAGGGTTACTCTAAGTTTGGGTTCTGCTTTGAACCACAACTCCCATAACCACTGACCACAGGCCTTCTGGCTGCCTAAAGCAGGGGTACCCAAACTATGGCCCACAGGCCAAATCTGGCCCCCGATGCCAATTCATAAGAACATAACATAAGAACAGCCTTGCTGGAACAGGCCACAGCCCATCCAGTCCAGCATTCTGTCTCACACAGTGGCTCACCATTTCCTTCAGGGTATTCCCAAGCAGATGCCTTCACCTGCTTAGGATTCCCTGGAAATGGCATTGAGAGATATCCTGCCTATCTATCCAACCGAGAGGTTGTCCTTAGGTATCCACGATTATAGCCATTGATACCCTTGTCCTCCATGAACTTATCTAATCCTTTCTTAAAGCTGTCAAGACTGACAGCTGTCACCACTTCTTCCGGCAGGGCGTTCCATAGACCAGTGATCCTTTGGGTGGAAAAGTACTTTCTCTTATTTGTTTGAGAACTAGTACCCAAAAGTTTCATGGAGTGTCCCCTAGTTCTAGTGTTATGCGATAGGGAAAACAGTTTTTCCTTATCTACTTTGTCCACACCGTGCATGATTTTATAAACTTCAATCAGGTCACCTCTTAGACGCCGTCATTCAAGAGTGAAAAGGCCCAACCGTTGCAGCCTCAGATGGTAAGGAAGGTGCTCCAGTCCCCTAATCATTTTGGTTGCCCTCCTCTGTCCCACACCGCCCTCATCGCTCCTGATATGGGTGCGTTTTACTTCCGCTTTCAGTAGTGACGAGGGCTGGATGAATTGGCATCGGGGGTCAGATCCGGCCCATGGGTCATAGTTTGGGCACCCCTGCTTTAAGCAGAGAAAACAGCATCCTACAAATCTATGTCATCCTGTTGCAAAACATATTTGTTGCAAAACAGATTGCAAGGTGCATTTTACTCCCCTTTTCCAGTGGGAGGAACCATGTGTCCAGCCTGCTGAACCACTCTACCACGTGACCGGCCCATGGCGCAAAAGGTTTGGGCACCCCTGGCCTAAAGATACTAGACTGGAGGAGGGCACTGCCAGGTTGCCTGTCCTGCCTCTCTTTGAGGAAAAGTGGCAGTCACGGAAAGAGGCGCCCTTTCCTTGGAAGCCTTCCTGGGGCCACATCTTCTCCTGAGCTGGAGCAGAAGGAGGGACCCAACGAAGGGCCCCACAACTCACCACCACAACCACCCTCAGGTGGCACCTCACGAGGGGGGTCCCGCCGGGGTGTCTCCTTCCTTCCTGTGCCGTTCCTTACCTTCAGCAAGTGGTGCGCCACCCGGTAGCCCGTTTCCGGGCCGCCTCTCCGTCCGGGGGCCAGGCGTCCCGTGGCGTAGCCGTGCCAGGCCACGAGGTAGGGGTTGTCGAGGGTGAGCCAGTAGCGCACGGAGCCCCCGAAGTGCCTGAAGCAGAGCTCGGCGTAGTCGCGGAAGAGCTCGGCCAGTGCCGGGTTCTCCCAGCCGCCGTAGAGCTCCTGCAGGCGCTGGGGCAGGTCCCAGTGGTAGAGGGTGACCACCGGCTCCACGCCGCGCTCCCGCAAGCCGCTGAGCAGGCGCCCGTAGTAGCGCAGCCCGGCCAGGCTGACGGGCGCCGTGCCGTTGGGCAGGAGGCGCGCCCAGGCCAGTGAGAAGCGGTAGTGCGAGACCCCCAGGCGGCGCAGCGCCTCCAGGTCGCGCCCGGGGCGCCCGTAGCTCTCGCTGGCCACGTCCCCCGACGACGGCGGCGGCAGGGGGGCTCCGACGAAGGGGCGGCGGTGGGCGAAGGCGTCCCATACCGAGGGCCCTTTGCCGTCCTGGTCCCAGGCGCCCTCCACCTGGTACGCCGCACTGCCGGCCCCCCAAAGGAAGCCGTCGGGGAAGGTGTCGTGGAGGAAGAGGGCGTCCTCCGGGAAGGGCAGGCGCGCGAAGCGGGGCCAGGTGTCCGCCCCGGCGCCGGGCTCTGCGGCCAGCCGGCGGCCAGAGAGGAGGAGTAGGGCCAGTAGGGCGAAGAAGAGGACGAGGAGAGATGGCGCGGACCTCCTAGCTGGGGCCATGGCGGAGCGGGGGTGCAGAGGAGGAAACGGACGGGGGAGAGGGCGCTGGACGGACTCCCTTCTCTTCGTGACCCCGCTCCTCACACACACTCCAAACACGCATCCCCCTACTTTTTTTTTTAATGCCCTGCGGTGCCCTCCCCGTCTAGGTATTAATCATTACCTAGGGCAGAGGGACGGGGGCGCGTGGAGGAGGAGGGAGGTCAGCCAGGTTGTTCCAGAGAAGCCAGGGAGGGAACGGGTGAAGGGGAGGAAACTTGCTCCCGTGCCTGCCTGATTCCCCACCTGCGCCCCCCCCCCACCTGTCGATGGGGGTGAGGGTCCATCATTTTTAGGGGGAGGGTAGTTTTAGCTGTTTTAATCATGCTTTTATTATGATTGTGAACTGCCCTGAGTTGGCCTTGGCCAAGTGGGCGGTAGAGAAATCGAAATAATAAATAAATAAATAATCACCCCACCCCACTCCATCCCTAGAGTTCGGTGTTGGAGACCCAGTTCCGTCTCTCTCTGTATCCAAATGGGGAGAAGGCAAGGGAAGTGAATCCACTTTCGCAGGCCTTGGGACCAACTTTCTCGTGGGAGCCTCGCTTTACTGAGGTCGCGCATAAAACCACAGCACCCGGAAGGGCAGCGGGCATAATAACTGGTGTAGGCTTCCCCCCCCCCCACCCCTTCACTGTCGGATTAAACCAGGAGTGCCCAAACTTGCTATGGTCCGGGAGCTGGATGCGGCCCCTTCATCTGGCCCACAAAGCCCTCATCGCTCCTGGAAGCAGAAGTACGGGTGCATTTTACTCCCACTTCCAGGAGCAACAAGGGCTTCACGGGTCAGATGAATTGGCATCGGGGGCCGCATCCAGCCCCCGGGCCATAGTTTGGGCACCACTGGATTAAACTCTTTGGAAATGTGAATCTACAGACATCTGCTAAGGATATCATGGGTTTGCCATATGACTAATGTAGAAAGTGTTGCGCTGGATGGATAAAGAACAAAAACTGTTTAAGACAAGCAAAGAAAGCTCCGATACCTTGGGCTTATCATGAGGAACGACGTGAAGGATAGAATACTCCAACTCACTCTGCAAGGGAAGATCCCTGGGAGGAGAGAGACCCTTGACATAGACGGACTTCGTGACTAAAGAGCCTGAGAGACTGGTGTGGCATGTCCTCGGAACTGTTCTGAAGAGTTAAGAACAAGAACATAAGAACAGCCTTGCTGGTACAGGCCACAGCCCATCCAGTCCAGCATTCTGTCTCACACAGTGGCTCACCATTTCCTTCAGGATTCCCTGCAAATGGCATTGAGAGATATCCTGCCTATCTCTCCAACCCGGAGGTTGGAGAGATCATCATCGCCATGATGATAGCCAATATCCAGAACTGATGTGACACTTGAAGAAGAATCTCCCAGTGAATCACAATTGCTCCCTTTGTCATTGCGTATTTATCATTTAATCTGTGCATGAATGTTTCTCTATTTCCCTGCAAAGGTTGCTTCAGTGGTTGCTCGAGTGTATACAGTATAACATTTCACGGTATAATAATTCAGATTCAGCTCAATTTCCATTTATTCGTTGTATCAAAATAATACACAGACTTCTGAAGTTAAACGTCTCTATTAACCTAACTTAAACACTAAACTTAGCACCTTATGAGTAAGTAATAATCTTAAATAAGCAATCATTTGCAAGGCTGATATACGAGCAGATTCCTGAATAGGCTGTAAAGCAGGGGTTCCCAACCTACAGCCCATGGGCCAGCCCTGGCCCATGATGCCATTCCATCAGGCCTGTCGCTGCCTCCCCCACACCCGGAAGTGGAAACTGACGCGTTTACACATGCATGGATGTGTGCCCCCACATGTGCAAATGCACTTGCAATTGACGTAAACGCGGAAGTGAGCATATTTATGACAGCCATAAATGCACTCACTTCCAGGGGCGTGGTCCTGCCCACTCAGCTGACTGGGGGCGTGGTCAGGCCCACGGGGGCAAAAAGGTTGGACAGCCCTGCTGTAAAGGAACAAGGAAAGAACCTTCATGAAGAATGTGAGGTTGTGAATACATTTAGGGATTCCTTGGGCAAAAGCAGCACCCTGCTGTCTGATCCTTCCACTCCAGAAATACCATCAGATTGCTTCTGGTATGAACCATAGAATAAATTAGTTACAAGGGGCCTATGAGACCATGTAAACCAGGGGTGCCCAAACCTTTTGGGCTGTGGGCAGGTCATGTAGTTCAGAAAGCCGGTCACTTTGGCCCATGAGCCAGATCCGGCCCCCTGACCCCAATTCATCAGGCCCATGAAGCCCTCATCGCTCCTGGAAGCGGAAGTAAAATGTGCCCGTAGTGATGCCTTTTACTTCCCCTTCTGGGAGTGATGAGGGCTTTGTGGGATGGATGAATTGGTGTTGTGGGCCGGATCCGGCCCACAGCCCATAGTTTGGGCACCTCTGATGTAAACAAATCCCCTACTTTAGTGTTTGGGAATCAAGACAATGGAAGCAGCTGTAAACTAGCCTAACACATCTTTATTGCATGGAGTACAGCACGAACATGAGGTAATGGCGGACAAAATAGCTCCTTTTATGCAGTGGCTATACATTTGAATGTGGCTCCTCAATAGCACATTGGCTACTGTCCATGTGACGTCATCCTTAGTCAGGCCCTTCTTGTCCAGGTGAGGTGAGGGCGGGAATCTTTCCCGCGCAGCTGAAGGTATTTGAGGAATGTGTACCATGTGAGCTGAACGCTCGCTATTTCCCCCTAGTGGTCACTAGCTCTCGTTCTATTGTGGTTTGTTACATTGTTTCTATTGCAAGATACAGATTGTTACACTCGCTCATTCATGTGGTTACAATTACATTCAATACACAACACCTACTCAATGCAGGAATCCAAATCAAAGCAGATCTGACAGATAACCATTCAATTTTATCTTGGATGCTTCCAGCATTGGAACACTCACCACCTCCCAAGGTATTTAGTTCTATTGTCATACTGCTCTAAAAGTTAGGAAGTTTTCCCTGATATTCAACCTATATCAGTGATAGAAGTAGCCTGTAGAAAAGATTTCAATTTTGAATGTGCAAAGGAAAGATAATAAAATAGAGTCCATTCACTCTCAAGACAAAAACAAGAGCAAGGAAATTGACTTATTTTGACTCAAGTAGCTTCATAACTCAGATAGATAGATATATCTGCTGTGTTCTTCAGTGGTGGAAGATTCAACCCCACAGAGTCAGCCATTCATGTTGCCCAGGGTACGCCCGACTATAAATCACAGTCTTCAGGGAGGTGTGATGCAAAACAAATCTAAAGAGCTGGGGCCACATTGATGATAGTGAACAACATGAATGTGGCAAGAGACAAGACTTTGAATCTGTGGCAACTTGCCTGAACAGTATGATATTGAGGATTTGTTTGAAGCAAATGACAGGACTATTCAAACTGCTGAATAGTGAAAAAGTGAATGTGAATATGTAACCATGCACTTTATGTCCGCATACATTTTTAGATTACTAGTTTTTTAAATTATGTTGGCTTTAAATTTTAGTGCTTCAGTCTTGAATAAATAAAAAGCTCTGACATAGTACTGAACTAGTTATAGATGTTTGGGATAATTAGAAATCATTTTAGAATTTTGTGTCTTGCAGATGCAAAAAGAGGCAGAGGAAGCAAATCTAACACTCTGGGTAGTTAGTGAATCGAATGGGAGGAGAAAGGAAAATCAAATAGAATGCTCTCCTCCTGAAACCAAAAGTGTACCTTGGACTGGCACAATGAAGAGACAAATGATGTATTACTTGTGCTTCTAATGCAACGGGGTGGGGGTGGGGGGGTAGTTTTTCAAGAGCAGAAAATATATATCACTAATGAGAAAATATCTTCGTAAATGTGTAAGTAAATAGCTAACCATTAAATGCCCAATATGCTTTTAATTTTTAATCATGCTTGTTAACCTGTTTCTAAAAAGAATTGTGAGCCATTTGGAGTGAATCTTGGGGTGTTGGGTTTTCATGGAATAGGAGAGGTATTGTGAGTTTATTCCTGATTATTGTTAATTGACCTGGGTCTGTATGGTCATATCTGGGAGAAATGTTTGCTTAGTCTAGGCCTGTGATGGCGAACCGTACGGGCGCATTTTACTTCCGCTTCCAGGAGCGACGAGGGCAGCGCAGGCCAGATGAATCGCAGTAAACCCATTCGTGTGGATTCACAGGCTGCTTGGCCTTCTGGGAATTGAAGTACAAGAATATCTGGAGTGCTAAGGTTCACCATCACGGATCTAGGCCTTGACAACAGAATGTTAATGTGCAGAGGCCCCAACCTACTTGCAGGGCTTAGGTTTGAAAAGAGCAAAACAAAACAAAAGTTGATGAGTGAGTGACAAGTTGAAATTTTTTAGAATTTGTGGACAAAAGAGACACAAGCTGATTGAAAGTAAAAGTTCTCATTCCCTTTCTCTTTGAATTCTTGTAGGATAGAATGTTTGTTGCAGAGCAGAAGAAGTTATTTTATTGGATTACAATTTTTAGAATCTTCCGATGCTGATTGAAAGAGTCTGGGAGCCTTTAAAAAAAACCAAAAACTTTCAAGCTCTGATCTGTTGACTTGCATTTCTTGTCAAAGGGCACAAGAGTGCACATTTATTACTAGCAGTTCATAGAGGTTTGTTGTTGTTCAGTCACACAGTTGAGTCCGACCCTTTGCAACCCCATAGCTCCCCTGTTATCTGCCATCCTCCGTAGTCTGCCCAGATCTATATCCACCGTGTCAATGATGCCATCTAGCCATCTCATCCTCTGCTGCCCCTTCTGTTTTTTGCCTTCAATCTTTCCCAACATCAGGGCCTTATCCGGTAAGTCCTCTCTTCTCATTTGGAGGCCAAAATGTAGTGGTCAGCAGCTGGACACAGACGAGATCAGACCACAATATAGGTGAAAACAGCAGTGGAATAACTTCCAAAAGACTGAGCCCCTATCACACTGTGAAGCACACTTTTATAACCTTGTAGGCTCAGAAATGGTACATTCTCATTGGTTACAAAAGATACAAAGGATAAGCACCAATCAAATTATTCATGTCCTTACATGGTGATCAGACTATGTATTACATAACAGGTTCATGCTCCATGCTGATTGGCTAACTTTATTATACCACAGATTATTATCCATTTTCTTAATAAACAAATATTTTTAACCAGAACAACTATTTTCTGCCATTTTAATTCCTTATGGCTACCTCAAACGTTCTTGAGCTTCAACTTCAGTATTTGTCCTTCCAAAGGAGCTGGGAGATTACTGGGAGAAATATCAACAACCTGAGATATGCAGATGATGCTACGCTAATGGCAGAAAGTGAAGAAGACCTAAAGAGCCTCTTGAGGAGAGTGAAAGAGGAGAGTGAAAAAGCTGGCCTGAAACTCAACATCCAAAACAACAAGATCATGGCATCCAGCCCCATCACTCCTGACAAATAGAAGGGGAAGAAATGGAAGTAGTGACAGACTTTACCTTCTTGGGATCTAAGATCACTGCAGATGGTGACTGCAGCCATGCCATAAAAAGACACTTACATCTTGGGAGGCAAGCTATGAGAAACCTGGGCAGCATAATAAAAAGTAGAGACATCACCCTGCCAACAAAAGTCTACATAGTTAAAGCAATGGTATTCCCAGTGGTAATGTACGGCTGTGAGAGATGGACCATAAGGAAGGCTGAGCGCAGAAGAATAGATGTCTTTGAACTGTGGTGCTGGAGAAGACTCTTGAGAGTCCCCTGGACTGCAAGATCAAATCAGTCTATCCTGAAGGAAATCAACCATGACTGCTCATTGGAAGGACAAATACAGTACTGAAGATGAAGCTCAAGTACTTTGGCCACCAAATGAGAAGAAAGGACTCACTTACGAAGGCCTTGATGTTGGGAAAGACTGAAGGCAAAAGGAGAAGGGACGGCAGATGATGAGGTGGATGGATGGATTCGTTGATGTGATGGGCGTAGAGCTGGCCAGGCTGCGGAGGATGGTAGAGGACAGTGGAGCCTGGCGTGCAGTGGTCCATGAGGTCGCAAAGGGTCAGACTCGACTGTGTGACTGAACAACAACACTTTAATCAAACATTGAGTGGACTCAATGGAAATTTAGGCTTTTAATCTTATACACCAGGAATGAGCAACATGTGGACCTCCAAATGTTATTGGACTTCAAGTCCCATCATCCCTTATTAGTGTCACTACAGGCTAAGGATGATGCATTTCAAAAATATCTAGAGGATCTCATCCCCTGAAAACACACCTCAAGTTCTATTGAACTCTTTGGTGCACACGTCTGAGCAGACATGTATCAATTGACCCTGTTGAGATGGGGTGAGGTGCACACGTGGCTTAGCGGTTAAGACACTGAGCTTGACAACTGGAGCATCAGGAGGTCAGCAGTTTGAGACCTGAGCACTGCGCAATGGAGTGAGCACTCATCACCTGTTCCAGCTTCTGCCAACCTAACAGTTTGAAAGCAAAAATTTGCTAATAAATAGGTACTGCTTCAGCAGGAAAGGTAACAGTGTTCTGTGTGCTTCTGCATCTAGTCATGCTTGCCACATGACCACAGAAACATCTGCAGATAGTGCTTGCTTTTTGGCTGTAAATAGAAATGAGTACTGTCCTATAGAGTCAGATGTGACTGGCTTTCAATCAAGGAAGACCTTTATCTTTAACATCTTTTTCAGTGCTTTATGTGAGTCCTGGGCAGGTGTTTACTGTCAGTTTCTTCCATTTGAAATATCAAGATTTAAAA
This sequence comes from Bradypodion ventrale, assembly GCA_035047345.1. Lineage (NCBI taxonomy): Eukaryota > Metazoa > Chordata > Lepidosauria > Squamata > Chamaeleonidae > Bradypodion > Bradypodion ventrale. The sequence goes on from JAWDJE010000003.1 coordinate 338,769,590, forward strand.
TTTTGTATGTATAGAGTTTTAAAATAGTAATCACAACAACTATAAGAAATGCAGTCTTGAACATGTATGTTGCACTTTAAAAATACAATGGCAGGGCCCTAGGAGAGGCTCGCACGGTCCCTCTGTGGCGGCGGTGGCAGTGCCTGCTCCAGCATCCTTTTAAACTCTCCACCCGGATGAGGCAAGGGGAGCGGCACCAGGAGCAGGTGTCTCCCATCCCGGGGCTGATGGCAGGGCCCCAGGAGAGGCTCGCACGGTCCCTCTGCAGCGGCGGCGGCCATGCTCTTTCCCATAGCTTCCATAACTAACCAATGGGAGGGGGGGTGCGTTTCCCACAGTAATCTCAGGAGCCTTCAGGACAGATATTGGAACTAATCAATTTCCAAAAAATAATGGTTGCAGCTGATGACATCATCAACCTTATGTGAAATAAGTTACAGCAACAGGAGTTTAGCTATTATCTGTAATGTATAGTAAACTCTAATGGCTGTGGTGGTTTAGTGGTAAAGACGCTGAGCTTTATGAACAGAAGGTTGACAGATAAGGAATTTGAGACTCAAGTGCTGCACGCCGGAGTGAGCTGCTCCCATCGTCTGTCTCAGCTCCTGCCAAAGTAGCAATTTTAAAACAAGAAATTGCAAGTAGATAAATAGGTACTTCTTTGGTGTGGAAAGTAACAGCATTCTGTGTACTCTGGGGTCCAGTCACATGACCACGCCTGCCACATGACCATGGAAACATCTGCAGCTGCAGACAGCGCTGGTTCTTTGGCTGTAAACTGAGATGAGCACCATCCCCTAAAGTTGGACATGACTGGCTTTATCTATAATTGACCCTATCTATGCCCTTGATTTGATCAATGATTTTATATGGGATTGGGATTCTCAGCTCAGAAAACTACATAGAGCAGTGATGGCAAACCTTTTAGAGACTGAGTGCCCAAGGAGGAGGAAGTGAAGGCAACTCACAAGCTCCATGAGACATCGCCAGCGCACCTCCAGCGAAGAGACGTGGTGTCCCCACACCCTGTGAGTGCTCTGGACCCCCCTTAGGTCTGCCTGACTCACCACAGGTGCTCCCATCTCCTAGGAGGGGGTGGGGTGGGCTGTCTGGTTGACTCACCTCACCCTGCCGGCACCTCCTGGGTGGGATTTTAGTCTCCCCTTTCGCCTCCACATTGGCGGAGAGAGGGGGGATGCAGTACCGGCTGGCCAGGGCAGGCGGGGCTTCCCCTTTTTGGCATGCATGCCAACAGAGAGACCTCTATGTGCCACCTCTGGCACATGTGCCATAGGTTCACCACCACTGATATAGAGATAACATTTGGTTCAATATACTGAATTCACCCAGATGATAGCAGCATTGCAGTGGCTTAGTGGTTAAGACAATGAGCTTGAAGGCTGAAAGGTCAGGGTTCAATACCCGAGTGCTGCAAGATAGATCTTGGGGACATGAAAGTTTCTCCAGCAAAGCTCCTTTCAACCCAGAGTAATTTCTGACATGAAATTTATTTATCCCAGATGATTTTACAAATTCTGTTGTTACTTGTTTAATACAATGGTTTTATTATTCCATTCAAAGACTGCTTTTATTTCAACCCTTACACGGAGTTATAAATAAGCACCATATAGATAGCATTAATGCTGGAAATGCAATAGTGTTTATATGATGAAGAACTGCCAAGTGTTGTTGTTGTTGTTGTTGTTGTTGTTGTTGTTGTTGTTGTTGTTGTTGTTGTTGTTGTTGTTGTTGTTGTTGTTGTTGTTGTTGTTGTTGTTGTTGTTGTTGTTGTTGTTGTTGTTGTTGTTGTTATTATTATTATTATTATTATTATTATTATTATTATTATTATTATTATTATTATTATTATTTTGTAGAACTGCTTGCTTCACTTTATCTACAAATTACTTTCTCCAGACAAATTGATGATGTTACAAAGGAAAACAGAGAGCTGGGAGAAAAATCATGAGCAGCTATGAACAATAACGTTGTTCAAACATTTGTTTCTTGCTCAGCATAGCTAACAAGAATAGTCCTTTCTACAAAGGCAAAGGAAAATTCATTTCAAGGAGAAGAGTCCCAATTTAAATGGCAATACTGTAACTCGTTTGTTTTTTTTTCTAATAATAAAGATTCCATCACAATTCCACTATTAAAACAATTTAAATTTGGGGGGAGGGGGAGGGACTGACATCACTTAATTTGAAAGGGAAAACAGAAGGGCTCCAGCTTGGGAAAATGTAAGTTACTATCTTATCTAAATCAATGTGCAAATTACATGAGAGAATATCCAAAGCAGGGATAACAAAATACTGCTTTTTAAACTTTCCAGCAGTGACTGTGATTGGCTTTAATAAAATTAGATAAAGGCTGTCCTTACTCGAAAGCCAGGTGTATCCAACTGTAGGGTTCGGTGCTCATCTCCTCTTACAGCCAAAGAGCCAGCACTGCCTGTGTTTACAGAAGTTTCCTTCCCACCAAAGTGGTACCTATATATCTACTAGCAATTTCTTGCTTTCAAACTGTTATATTGGCAGGAGCTGGAACAGAGACAGAAGTGCCCTTCATTGTACAGAACTCAGGTCATCAAGTTTCAGTCATCAAGTTCAGTGTCTTAACCACTAAGCCACCACAGTCTCTTAAAGAAAATTTGCTGTTGTTCAGTCGCACAGTCGATTTTGACCCTTTGCGACCCTTGGACCATTGTCCTCCAGGCACCTCTGTCCTCCACCACCCTCCTCAGCCCACCCAGCTCTGTGCCCATTGTGTCTACAATACCATCTAGCCATCGCAGTTTTGGCCACCCCTTTCTTCTTTTACCCTCCACCTTCATTCCTGCATCTACAGCATCGATTTGAAGGGGAAATCTGTTTGCCGATTAATTTCTGAGGTGTCAAGTATGCACAAAACAGATTCTTTGTTGTTATCATCCTTAGCCTAAGGTCTGGGAAGTCTAGACACAGTGGGGTTAAAGTAGGTTTTTCAGTAGGAATCAGAATTACTACTGATTCTGATCAGAATTACTACAGGGCACTTCATTATCACACTATAAGTGCCTGTTGAACAGTATGCAGCATGGAAACTTTAAGGATCTTTCTAATTGCCCTTGTAAAGAAGGAAATCCAAATTCATTTCACCAATTAATCATCTGATAGAAGAATTAACTGTTCTTGCAACTTTTCAACATGTATTGTAGTGACATCCACTAAGATTGTATCCAAACAAGGCTATTTGGGATGCATGCATATATGGATCTGAGTACACAAGAAAGGACTAATCTTGTACTATTTCCCCTTGTTTTTCCATACTCACTGGATTTCTGTTTCCTCTCCCTTTCTTCCCCCCTTACAATTTCCTTTCTCTTTTTTATTTTCTTTCGTTTTCTTCATATCTTTCTTTGCATGATAAAATGATATGTATTTACTTGTTGTTTATTTCTTAAAGACAAATTTAAAATTAAAAAACCATTAAAGAACCATATATTAGGGTCCAAATACATATTACATTCAATATGTTCAGCTAACTCACTGTTTCTTTTGTCTCAAAATGACAGAATCCTGACCCAAACTGGAATTTTGAGTCTGAATCATCAGGTTCTACATTTGCAATTTGTATTGTTGAATAAAATAAGTTGGAATATTGCTTTTGACGTTACTAGACAGAAGACTCATACTCAGTCTAGAATCTCAGAATTAGAAGGCATTGTAAAGATATTCCAGTGTTTTTTCCTTTACAGATTGCATTTGGTAAGAAAAAAAGATGAAGAAAACAATGTTGTGGAAGGGCTGCCAACTGCACATACTATATCTGTGATGGAGAACCTTAACACGCCAGGTATTATTGAATTTCAGTTCCCAGAAGCCCAAGTCTCTGTGAATCCACATGAATGGGTTTACATTCCTGTGGATTCACAGAGATTTGGGCTTCTGGAAATTGAAGTTCAAGAACACCTTGAGTGCCAAGGTTCACCATTACTATATGATACAAACTTAAGTGGACAAAGCATTATGAGGTCATGAAGAAAGCACAGTCTGAAAGCTTCCAATGGGGTTAGCATCATAAGTATTTTGCTACAGAGTAAATATATCAGTTCCTACTTCCAGGGATCATCAGAGGATAAGGTGGCTGGATGGCATTATTGACGCAGTGGGTGTAGATCTGGGCAGGTTGCAGAGGGTGGCAGATGACAGAGGAGCCTAGCATGCAGGAGTCAATGGGGTCGCAAAAGGTCAGACGCGACTACGTGACTGAAGAACAACAACTTCCAGTGGGCAAGTATTAATTAAACAATCAAAGTAAATGTAGCAAGAAGTGGGGTCATGCTTGGATTTGCTATTTCAGCTGTGGAAGTAGATGTCAATGTGGTATCTCAGGGCAGAAATAGACACTATAATAATCATGTGTCATCAAAATGGTTCAGATTTAGTACACATTACTAGGATTATCTAGATGTGAAGTACTCAAATGTGGTTTACTAATCCTTCTAATGATATTCTAGGACTGTGCAAGTTCTTGAAGTAGCAGGATGTTTAAACTCCAAATCCGAATATAGATGATCATCATGGTGATCAGCTATGAAGACTGTCCTGAGAATATAATGCACTGGCCTTTCATTTGCCTTCCGCATCACAGCGTGACACCCATACCACTGATCCAGTTTTGTGAGACAGTTTCTGGTCTTGAGCCCTTTTGGTACACAAAGTCCTCATCAGCCCCAGGCCAGTATTGATGAAACACTGCCCTCCATCAAAATGGATTCGAGTGGGATTTAATCCATTTGGGAACCATCACCTTTCCCTGTGGACTTTGGCACCCAAGGCCTTTAGTCCTCTGGGTGGTCAGGTTAGTTAACCACCGCCTGACACTCTATTACCATAGCAGAATAACCTGGCCAAATATCAGATATAATTACAGCAGAATGCTTCTTTGTGCTAGAAAGACATAACTTAGTCAATATGTGCTATAATTGAGACTTCAAAGGAATCCTGCACTAATATGTTGTAGATGCAGAGTAAGCTAATCTGTAAATTCTGACCAATGAAAGAGGTTCATGACACTTCTACACAATCATCTGTTAAGGACTTTCCTTTTCTAATAAAGTGTCTGGTTTTGTCCTCAGAGTGCTTTGCATTGCTGTCTAACGGTGAACTATGCCTCAGGAATTCATGACGGTAACAAGTGTTATTTTTCAGGTTTAGAAGAAGATCATTCGGAATATTAAGCATTAACATATGTGAAATATAAATCAGTCATTACAAAAAAAAATCCCTAAAGCACTTAGTACACCAAACAATGTACACAAGGTCAGTGTTTGAACAAGATATTCAAGCAACTCTGTGAGTAATGGAGCAGCAATAGGCTTATTGGATAAACATACAGCGCAAAAAAACAGAGCTTCTGTGTTTTATAGCAGATGTTCACTCTGATGAGTTTAGACCCCTACACAAATACACCTATGGCATTACCAACCAACAAACATCTCTGAACTAATATTTTGGCTGGATTGTTTGCTGTAGCACTGTTCTCTATTCCCTGCACTTCTCTTTGCCAGGACAGGAGCAATAATTTATCCTCATAGGAGCTTTCACTAACATTCAGCCAAATGGTTTTTAAAAGATATTTAATGTGACTGATATGCAACTTTCAGAGCTCCAGACACATTATGTCTGCTAAACATTTTTTCTGATGTATAATCTTAATTCAGCTTTCCTGTAGCAAACATTCCATCTCTGCTGCAAAAATTACCAGAACACCTTGAAGAAATTTCAGAGGTATGGTGGACAATCCGTGGTACAGCTGGACAATCCGTGCTATCTTGTCTGGTCTTCTGTCCTCAGAGTGGTCAGACAAACACTTCTGGGAAGCTCAGACACATGTTGACACAGAAAATACCCACCTGCTCTTGCTCCCAAGAAAATGGAATTAAAAGGCATACTAATTCCATCACTAGTGGTAATACATAGCTGTTATGATTAGTAGTCATTAAAAGCTGTCACCTCCAAGTGGGATATGTAACAAGCAAGATAAAAAAGTAAATGGCATTGGCCCCATAACTTTAGAGATAATGAGTACTATTGGAAATAAAGTCACCCCCAGGGAATAGCCTACATTCAAAAATTGTTCTCTCCCCACCCTCGCCTTCAACTTCCAGTTATGTGTGCACTTAAAATTAATTATGCCCATGCAGTTCTAGGCAGGTGAGCTAGGAATACATTTCTTGTGGCAGCAACCTCTGAGTGTGTATTAAAGGGCTTAATCAGAGACTTAACAATGAAAATGAATATGTATTTAGGCAGGAGAAAGGATTAGTAAATGTAGAACATGAAGGACTCTTACTTTCAGCCAGTGGAACAAGACTGGAGCACTCTGACATAATATGAACTGAGAGAGAGAGATGATAAAACATGTCCATTACAAATCCCACATGGAACCACCAGTATACATCAATGCTATGTACATGTTATTGCATGAGAGCATTTTGAAAGATGCTCCCAGTGTGTGAAGATTACTTAGAAAAGAAATATTTACATTCTGATAAAGAAGAATATATTTGGAGACTTCCACTATGACCACAAAACAAGCCAGCAAATCCAAAAATTGTGAAGAATTGTTTTCCTCACTCTGTTCCTTCTTCCCTAGTACCCCTATAACAACTTCTTCAGGGACAGATGTAACTGAATGCCACATTATTGATGTAGCTAGCTCAAGATAAAGCATCATAGAAATTATCAAATTAAAATGTTCTCTGAGTTAATCCAAAGGATGCAAGAATTTGGGGGAGGAGGGAAATACAGAGATAATGAAGTTCCAAATTGTTTCAGCTAGAAGAGACAGATGAAACTGTTCCATGACACGTGAAGAGTATCTGAGATAATCTTAATTTTTCCTAACAGTTAGGGATCATACATTCAAAGAAAATGGCAGTTAAATATGACCAAAGATGCAAATCAGGCATAATATGTAACTTACAAAGCACCATAGTAAAGAGAAAAGATTATACTCACTCTGCATAAATTACTAGACATTGCCAAAGTATGATTCAAGAGGATTAATACAAATGAATCAGAACATCTTGCAGTTACATGAGCTAATGCTGAGGTAAAAAGTTATAAGTGATATCCTGTCTCAAATGTGAGGGTCTTAGTGGTAATAAAACCAGCAAGAATTAAAAGACAGGCAGAAATATGTCATCTTTTGATTACCAAAAATGATCCTTTTTGAAAGTGATTTATGATATTAACATATAGTTAAGAGAGCAGCACACCAAATATGGGTGTCTGTCATCTCATCAAACCCAGCACTCAAAATCTCTATTCAGAATAACATGTAGTCTGACAAATACTGTATTATACTTCTACGGTGTCTCCTACTCATAATAAACAATTTTCCTAGTTTATAAGACCACAGATTCTATGGGTTTTTCAAACTTCTTCAACTTGCTTCCACTGGGTGAACAAAAACATCTTATGCCCCCTTTCAAATGACTTGAGGGGGTTCCATTTTTATTGGGAGAGGCAAGAGGAGAAATGGGTGAGTGCTACCTCCTTGCAATGTGGTCTAGGTTCACTGCCAAAAAAAACCAAAAACAAGTTGGTTTGAGGTCTCTGAGGGTTGATGGATTTGGTAAGATAAGCTTTTAGATGTGTGCATAGTAGTACCTTTCACATACAATGAAGTCTACACTTCATCTTGCTCAGAAGCAAAGGAAGATTATAGATGCAATAACTTGTTTGCTAAGAAAGCAACAATGGGATTTTTTCCTGTTTTCCAAAGCAAAGCAATCACACTTATATACCGCCTCATGGTGCTTAGTGCACTCTCTGGGCGGTTCACACGTTAATTAGCATTTTGCCCCCAACATGCTGGGTACTCATTTTCCTGATCTCAGAAGAATGGAAGGCTAAATCAACCTTGAACCTTGATCAAGATTGAGCTCACAACACTTTGGTTGCAGTACAGCAGCTTTTAACCACTGTGCCACCAGGGATCCTTAAGTATTGAGTATGTATCCCCACCACCACCACCACCACCACCAATTTACTACACACATTGCCCCTGAAAAACCTCATATGCCTCTAGCAGAGGTTATATAGCCCAATGGTTGAGGGTGGAGAAGTAACACACAGGAGGTAAGAGAACAAGACATGGATGACGTGTGAAACATTTCAGGATTATGTGGAGTTCTCCTTGCCACCCCTTTGCTACCCTATCTCTGTCAATTACTTGAAATTAAGCTAGGCCTTTCCATGTGTGCCTGCGTAGCTTACACACTACCGGAAAGCAGCACCTTTTCCTGACAATGGTCCACAATGGGACAAGACAGGGCAGTCACAACTGCCTTAGGAAAAGCTCGTAGCCAAAGCCTTTGATTATAAGGGCATGCAAAGTAGAAAATCCACAAGCAATCATCTAAGACAATCTACAGCTGATTTCCACAGACCATGGGAAACATTCCTCTCTTTTTTGGATGGGAGGATAAATCCCAAGCATCCCCAAACTGGCATAATCAAGCCCTGGGATGGTTTCCAGGTACCAAGCTTTGACATTCATCTCTATGTTTTAATTCTTTCAATGCAGAAACATAGTCATTTGGAAAAGAGACCTTCAGATCCAGGTGGATTTGATACAGTTAACCAGGAAGCTAAAAAAAAAGGCTTGCATTTTTTCCTACTGGTTTTCAAATCCATAAAACAAATGCTTTTTGAAGGCTTTATTTAACACACTAATAAAACATAGAGCATGTTATGTAAGCTCTAGTTTTGTTATATATCGGAGTCCTTAATGTTATCCACCTTAGCCATGACATTTTCCAAATCTTTTGCAAACACACTGAGTTGTTCATTTTTTCCATACTCAAGCAACTGCTACTAATACTCTTTAAGTTCATATTTTTCTAAGCAATTTTTCTTTCCAAAGATTGTTGCAGTGATTAGAACAAACGCTATCTAGTCCAAAAACAATTCTCTCTCTCAAAGACAGTAGTAAGGGGGAACCACATGTTCATTTCCAGAGTTGGGAAGTAAATTGCTCTTTGTAAAAAGTCATTTTTGTGACATGTTACATTTTGCAGAGGGACTTCAGTGGCTCAAGTAGTTAAGATGCTGAACTTGGAAGGTCGGAGTTTGATTCTCGGTTACTGCATGATGTGGAGTAAGCTCCTGCCAACGTAGCAGTTTGAAAACAAGAAATTGCAAGTAGATAAACAGGGACCACTTTAGTGGAAAGGTAAACAGTGTTCTGTGTTGAGGCATGCCTGCCACATGTCCATGGAAACATCTGCAGATGCAGACAGCGCTGGCTCTTTGGCTATAAACAGAAATGAGCACTGAACCCTAGAGTAGGATATGACTGGCTTTTGAGCAAAGGCAACCTTTATCTTTACCTACATTTTGCAGTAACGAAATAGAACATCTTTGTCTTACTAGACATAGCTGCAAATCAACAAAAAAAAAGATTATCTCCTTGTTACTCTGCTTATTTCCTTTGGATTTTAGGAAGTAGAATAAATTTCTCCCTTTGTCTAGGAATTCCGCAAATCAATCAAAGCTGAATTGTTTCGAGAGGCATTTCACAATAATTTCCCTCTCTCCATATGACATCTGTAATATATTTTAATGGTTTGTTCTGTTATTCAACTTGTAGTATTTTTATAATTTTGTGATGAATTTTAATTGGTTTTGATGTTATTTTGCATGTTGTTTTAATTGTGGATGTTCAGTTGCCCTGAGTGACCTTGGTCAATATGGCAGTATAAAAATAAAATAAAATAAAATAATGAAGGGGAGGCAGGAGTGTAAGGAAGAAACACAAACACACACACACACACACACACACACACACACACACGTGTGGAATAAGATAATGTAAGTTGGGGAGAATTGAGTTGGTTGTGGGGAAATTAGAAGAGGCTGATTTGTTTTAGAGGGTTTGGGGGTAGAAGAAAATGAAAAGCAGTGTGGATAGGAAATGCAAATAACTTGTACAGATGACTGTTGGGGGGGTTTGGTGTCTTGCACGGAAGACAAAGAAGGAGCCGCAGTGGGGGCTAAAACACAGGTTTATTTCATGATGGTCAGGATGAACATGTGGTAATGGCGAAGGTACAGCTCATTTTATACTGCAGTAATACATTTGAATAATGTTGCACGGTAGCTCATTGGCTGCTACCGGCGTGACGTCATTCTGAGTCACACCCATCTTCTCCAGGTGATCCTAGCGCGGGAAAGGTTCCCGTGGCTGCCGGTGATTGGGGGAATGTGAACCATGTGAGCTGAACGCTCGCAGCTGCCCTCTATGGGCAGCTTACTCACGTTCCTTAAACAGCTGGGTTACATTGTAATCATTGTCAGGTTACATTCATACATTCTTAAAGTAATACTGTTACATACACAACACTCCTCCCCCCTAGGATGGGACGAAGTCCCTCAACCATTGTGGCTTCCCGCACGTGCGCTTGGGGCGTGCGGCTGCTTGGTTTAGCTCAGGGGAACTAGGGGCTCCGAATTCCGCAGAGTCTTGTCCTGCAATGGAAAGGGGGGACTCATTAGTCGTTTGGCGGGGACTTTGCGACAACCTTGCATTGGGAGAAGGGAACGGAACATACAGCTGAGATGTGAACCCCTGCCTGTTGCTTGTGGCGCCCGGGCACCCCCCCCCCAGCATGAACCTTGGAACCGACGAGGAGACCCTTGTTGTCTCGCCCTGGTCTCTTGCGCCTGCAACCGGCGTACTTGTACTACTCCCTGCTGCCTGACTCGGAGTTCTAGGGGATGGAGAGGATGAACTTCCCCCCGCTGCCTGGCTCAGGGGCCTTGGTGCTAGGGTGTATTCTAAAACAAACGGACTGGGGGGACTGGAGGTACCAGGGGCTGAACTGAAACCCCTCTTCTCACTCGGACGGGTGGGGGAGCACTCCGCGACACCCCCCTGGTACGGTAACATAAAGTCAAACTCATTCCACTCTTTGAAAGTATCCTCCTCCTCGTCTGAGAATCCAGGATATGCATTTGTACCCGAGGACGTCCCCGTGTCTCCCCCTTGGGTTACGCGGGTGGGGGAGGAACCTAACGCTGATTCCCTTTCACTAGTGACTCGCCTTCTGAGTTGGTCAGCGTGCCTTCTCCAGAGTAGGCCTGTGCTAGTCTCGACCCTATAGGATACTGGCCCTGTTTGTTCAATGATCGTTCCTGGGACCCACGTTGGTCCCGAGGCTGCATAGTTTCTGCAGTGAACCGGGTGCCCTACCGAAAAGCTGTTGGAACTCTCTATCACTATATTTCTCCCTTCATCCTCCACCCTGGTCGGATCCAACCGATCAAAAAGGGTTACCAGCCTCCTCCTCATGAGGAGTTCAGCCGGCGAAAGTCCTGAAGCTAGGGGAGTTGCCCTATAACAGATGAGGAACTGACACAGTTGGAGGTTCAACTCACCGGGACCCATGCGCCACAGTGCGTCTTTCGTAGTGCGCACTTGGCGCTCTACCTGACCGTTTGTGGCGGGGTGAAACGGGGCAGAGGTAATGTGCCGGATGGCATTCCTCTCGATGAACGCCTTGAATTCCATGGAGGTGAAAGTACTGGCGTTATCGCTCACAAGGATGTCCGGCAGGCCGAAGCAACTGAACACCCTGCGCAAGTGTTTAATGGTTGCAGCAGATGAGGTGCTAGTCATGGGGATTACTTCCAGCCATTTGGAATATGAGTCGACTATCAGCAGAAACATGGACCCGTGGAAGGGACCAGTGAAGTTGACGTGTATTCGGGACTATGGCCCGCGGGCCGTGTCCCATTCCCTATGGGGTAGCTGGGACTCCTCGGGCCGAGAGCTCTGGCAGCTCTCACACGTGCCCACTAAGTGTTCTATATCCGCGTCTATTTGGGGCCAACAGAAGTAGCTCCTGGCCAGTGCCTTGGAGCGCACTATTCCCGGGTGGCTGGTTTGCAGTAGCCTCAGCACATTCGCTCGTAACTTCTCTGGGATGACTACCCACTGGCCCCAGAGTAGGCAGCCCCTTTCAAGGGAGAGCTCGACTCTGTGCCTGAAAAACGATTTGAACTCCTCCTCAGGGGGAGTTGTGGGCCACCCTTTCCTTACCCAGGAACTGACTTGGGACAGAATTTTGTCGGCCGCCATGGCTTTGGCGAGGTCTGCCAGAACTATGGGGGGCGAGTCGAGAGACTCGATCAGCAGGACTTGATGGTCCTGCTCTACCTCGCATGCGGGATCTCCTAAACTAGGGAGAGGAGACCTGGACAGCGTGTCCACATGGGAGATCTCCTTCCCTGGGCGATAGACCAGCTCATACTGGTAGGCGTTAAGGAAAATCGCCCAACGTAGCATTCTGGGGGACAGAATGTGTGGGGTGGGCTTGCCTGTAGTAAAGATTCCCAGAAGGGGCTTGTGATCAGTCACAACCATAAACTCGCGGCCGTATAGGAAATCGTGGAACTTCTTTGTTCCCGCGATTATGGCCAGGGCCTCCCTATCTGTTTGCGCATAGTTGCGCTCCGCCTTTGAAAGGGACCTGGAATAGTATGCAACCGGGGCTTCCCGCCCGCTCTCTAACACGTGGCACAGTACCGCCCCCGCCCCCACTGGGGATGCATCACAGACTAAAACTACTGGTCTCCTCAGGTCGAAATGAGTCAGGACAACATCCAAGGATAAGAGCGCTTTGAGCTCCTTGAAAGCTTTCTCCTGCCTATCTCCCCACCGCCAAACCGCCTCTTTCTTTAGTAGCGCATGCAGTGGCTCCGCAACGGATGCCTTCCTTGGTAAGAAGGAATGGTAAAAATTTAGGAGCCCTAGGAATGACTGCAGCTCTGGTTTCGCGGTGGGGCGAGGGGCGTTTTGCACAGCCGCAACCTTGGACTCGGAAGGCTTGATGCCCTCCAGGGTTATCTTGAACCCGAGAAACTCAACTTCCCTCGCAAAAAATACACATTTGTCCCTTCTCAGTCTAAGTCCCGCTTTCTTGAATATCGAAAGGACCCTGTCTAGCCTCCTCGCTAGTTCTGATTCGCTCCCCGCTGTTATCAAAACGTCGTCAAAATATGGGAGCATGCCTGGAAGCCCCTTTAAAAGGTGTTCGAAAAGGGACTGGAAGATCCCAGGGGCCGAATTTACGCCGAACTGTAGGCGCGTTACCTTAAATGCCCCTTTGTGCGTAACGATGGTTTGCGCAGCGGCAGCAGCTGGGGTTACTGTGAGCTGCTGATATGCCTGCGCCAGGTCTAGCTTGGCGAAACACCTCCCCCCATGCAACGTGGCCAGTAAGTGGCTAACCACTGGCACCGGATATGCATTTGGCAGAATGGCCTTGTTAATTGTACATTTGTAGTCAGCGCAAATCCTGACCTCCCCGTTGGATTTTAAGGCTGTAACAATTGGAGTCTCTCACTCCGCTGAATCAACTGGAACCAAAATCCCCTGCCCCACCAATTTGTCCAGTTCCGCCTCAATCTTGTCCTTGAGGGCGAAGGGCACTCTTCTTGGCTTGAGACGTATGGGCCGGATTTCTGGGTCCAACTCAAAAGAAACTGGGGGCCCCTTGTAAGTCCTGAGCCCCTTCTTGAAAATGTCCGGGTGCACACGTCCTGCATTTGGGTCAGTCTCTATGGCGTTAATGCCGGACAGTTCAATTCCCAGGGGAGCAAACCACTGGGTTCCCAAAAGGCAACATCTTCCCCCCTTGAGAACCACTAAGGGCAGTTTCTCTGTGTAATTTTTGAACTTCACAGTGAAGTTCCCCACCCCCAACACTGGGATCCCATAGCCCTGCATGTCCCATAAGTGTGACTTCATGGCTCGCAACTTGGGCCGCGCATTTGGGGGAATGCGCATGAACTCCTTCTGGGACAGTATGGAGTAGGACGACCCCGAGTCTACTTCCATCCTCAACCCCTTGTAACAGTACCTCTACAAAGAAACGCCGGTGCTCCAGGCCCACACGGTTCACGCCTTCCGCGCCATCGTTGGCTGAGACCTTTCCGATGCCGGCCGCCTTTCGTTGGTGCACTTGAGGGTGTCTCGATGCACCCATGTCCTCGGTTCGCCCGCGCCTGCAGACTCTGGTGATGTGGCCCTTCCGGCCGCAGCTGTGGCACTCGGCCTTCCGGAATGGGCATCTCATCCGGTCGTGAGATGCCCCACAGCCATCGCAACGGTGGCTTCCTCGCTCGCTGGTCTGGCACCTCTCTCTGCGTTTCTTTACCTTCTGTACGTCGTCGTCCTTGCTGGAGCAGGAGTCCGCCGTCGTGGAAGACTCCTCGGAGGTTGCTGGAGTGCCTGCGGGCGACCGGGGTGCCCGCCAGGCTGTTTTTGCTGACGTCCGCCGGGCCGCTTGCATGGGTGACTTGGCCCTCTCCGGTGCGGCCCCTCGGGACTTGAACACTCTGACCCCGCTCCTGGCCACCTCAGCTGCTTGGTCCTCCCGCAGTACCTCGTTGAACGTGAGGCGATGGTCGCGGGTCATCAACTTCCTCTGGACCTCCTCGTCCCTCAGGCCACACAGCATGCGGTCTCGGAGGGCCGTGTCCAAGTCCTCCCATTGGCAATTGATGGTCGCGAGCCTGAGGGCCGCTGCGTAGGCAGATACGGACTCTCCCGGGTGCTGGTCCCGCCTGTGGAACGCGACCCGGGCCGGGAAAATTGAAACGGGAGGCTGGAAGTGCTCCCTCAGTAACGCCAGGATGCGGTTGATGGGCACCACGTCTACCTTCCGGGGAGCCACCAGGTTCATCACGATACGCAGCGTGGCCGGCCCCACCTGGGCTAGGAAGTGCGAGCGCATCTTCCCGTCGTCGTCGATGCCTGCAGCATCTATTGCGTGTCGAAACTGGCACTCGTACAGCTCCCATTGTTCTGGATGGCTGATATCAAACTGGTGAGGTTTGACCTTGGGACACGCCATGGATCCCATCCTCGTCGCCAATTTGGTGTCTTGCACGGAAGATAAAGAAGGAGCCGCAGTGGGGGCTAAAACACAGGTTTATTTCATGATGGTCAGGATGAACATGTAGTAATGGCGGAGGTACAGCTCATTTTATACTGCAGTAATACATTTGAATAATGTTGCACGGTAGCTCATTGGCTGCTACCGGTGTGACGTCATTCTGAGTCACGCCCATCTTCTCCAGGTGATCCTAGCGCGGGAAAGGTTCCCACGGCTGCCGGTGATTGGGGGAATGTGAACCATGTGAGCTGAACGCTCGCAGCTGCCCTCTATGAGCAGCTTACTCGCGTTCCTTAAACAGCTGGGTTACATTGTAATCATTGTCAGGTTACATTCATACATTCTTAAAGTAATACTGTTACATACACAACAGGGGGGAAGGGAGGCAATTTGCTCAACTCCTAAGAATGCTAAGTTTGTCTTGTTTTTTAAAAAAAACTCAGGTAAAAACTACTGTCAGGTCAACAATCTGTATCATTAATCTGTACCTGTTTCAGATTTTGTCCCTCTCCCCAATTAATTTCTGTGAACTGCCTTGCATTCATAGCTCCTCCCTCTGTTACCTCACTTTCCTGATAACCTGAACTGATCTACCACAGCTCCCACATTGATGTGTGTTGTTTACACTGTATTTTCCATGTGTAATAAACAGAATTGGCCACTTGAGGGAACTTATGAGCATTTTCATGTATTTTTAATGGCTGCTCCAGTAACAATAAAAGTAACATATTGGTAACATGAAATGGGAGTTATTATGGCAGACAGAACTAACTGAAACAGTACTAAACTCCTGCTGTCCAAAGTGGCAAGTAACAGAATGAGTTCCTTTAAAAAAGTAACATTTGAAGATACATCATATCTTCAAATAAATACATGTTGATTTATCCCAAACAAAACTATATACACAATAACAACATACTGCACAAAATTAAACACGATTGCTAAGAAATCTGATTTGGTGAGCTTCAGCCCTCAAATCTCAAGTTAACCAAGAGTAGGAAAGTTCCAGATGTTCCTAGACTCTAATTCCCGTTAGTCCAAAATCCCAAGGCCAATTGGCTGGACTGATGTTTTGAGGATTTTTACATCATTCCTTCTAGTTAGCAGAGCATTTGGTAGAAAAAAACAACCAACAGCAACACAGAGGAAGAAGTTGAGAGATCAGCTTTGTTTCGGCTCCTGTCCACCCCTTTGGTTTCTCTGCTGTACAAACCAGCATTTTGTATTATTAAATTACTCTGGGAGCATTTAAAATAGAAAAGAGGTATGTTTACTTACAGTTATCTTCTATAGTTAAAGTCTGAAGAAAGAAATAGGGAAAATGAGGTCTCCAGCACGTGGAGAGTACCTCTATTCTAGTTGCATGGTCAGAGAGCAGAGGAAGAAAAAAGCTATCAACAAAGCAAGGGGAGAAAGCAAACAAACAGGGGCCTTGCCCCAAATGCCAGGAAAAGAACGCTACCAATCAAGTTAGTGGGAAAAGACAATCACACAAGGTTGTAAAGCCCCATCGCTGCCACTGGCGCCTAGTGTCAGTACATGCAAGATCCCTGTTATCTGAACATGACAGGAACTGTAATCAAATAATATCTGGAGAGGCTCCTCTGATAAGAATAATATGCATTTCCTTCTAAATGGAAAAAACTACTTAATCCAAGGCCTAATGAAGTACGGCACACATCTCTTGATGTTTAAGGATTTCCAGGCCAATAGTAAATAGCATGCAGTAAATACTAACACACTAACCAATGAGACAGGAAAGATTAGTCTGACCTAAAGGAAGTTGTTTGCATTGTTTGTCTCTAAGTATCCAATTAGAGAAGTTCCTGTCTTGTCTCAGGAGTCATCTGAAAATTTTGTTTTGTTCCCCTCAAGAATGGTTGGAAATGGCCATATTTGCTCCCATATTTGTCTGTCCCTGTTTTAAAATGATTTCACAACACACAAAGGAGAGAGAGAGAAAGAACTTTTGCTTCCTTGTGTGCTTCTTGGCTCAGGTTTGATTCCCCACATAGACCCAAAGAGACACATTATGTGAGACTCCAGATTAACCCCTAAGATTTAACAACCCTATTACAGTTTCCTTTTTCTAAGTGGGGATGAATACAAAATGCCCTGAGACTGTGATGGGGGGGGGGGGGGGGGGGTTGATGATGGTTTTTTCCCCATCACTTATTTTGAGATCATACAAAATTATGACTTCACTTTGTGTAAATAAGCCAAAAGTGACAACAAAATTAATGAAGGGCAAACACAACTATTTAGAACAGTCACCCTCAATCTAGTGCCTTCCAGACTACAGTTCCCATCAACCCCGCCAACATACCAAAATTACCATATTGTAAAAGGCTGATCTTGTAAAAGTATTACCTATGAGACAACACCCTGTTAGGTAAAACAACCCAAAGTAAAACCTGGCAAGTAATGCTGAGAGTATTATACTTTAGCTACGGTATATGCTAGCTGTGAATAATCTTTCTATGATTAATTAACAACTGAAGAGATCACAATTAGTGTTTATTTAAAACAAATGTAATTCTATTATGTTTGCACTGCAAGTCTAAGAATATTATTCACAATGAAATTATTACATCCGGCCTTTAAAAATACTGTACTGCCATTGTATTTCTGTACATAAATGATCAGACGAAAAGCCCATAGTATTTACTGATATTTCTCCCAGGTGAGCACACATAGAATTTCAGACAGAGGCATCTATGATTCATACTTATTGTCCTTCTAAAATCCAGCAGCTCAGAACTGTCTGTAGATGGAAAGGAAATTCGATTTTGCACAACACACACAGTGCGGGTTACTTTTCATTTAAACCAGCTGCTCTCAGACTTTGGGACTACAATTCCCAGAAACATATAGCACTAGCAGTTGACCTGACCAGTCCTTTCCTAGGCTGATAATGATATCAGCCAATTGCTTTGGAGTCTTCCCCCACCCCACATGTCCTGTTTCATGACTTACTTTTAATTTAGAATGAATTTACAATGTACTGTACATTACATTTACAACATCCAGCACATAAGCTACGAAAAATTGACCAAGAAAGCAGAAAACTCTTTGTAGATCCTGGTATCAGAAATGGTTTATGGTTGGATCACTCTGGCAAACTCCGCCTGGTCCCATACTTCAATTTCTAAATCATATTCAAACTCTGTAAGCATTCAGAATCATCTTGCTATAGTAGGAAACAACTAACTGGAAGGAAATTTTCATCAACTACCCACAATAATGTATATTTGAGAAATCCATTATTTAGCATCAGGCACAATCATTATCTTCCATGAATGCTGTCTTATGTATTTTAAAAATCTATAGTGAATTAACACATCAAAGGTTTAATAGGGTTGCTGGGCAACAGCTTTGCATCATGCCCAGGCTGTCTAGCTCAAATTCATTTTAATAGGACTTTGATTATTGCAACCTCTCTCTCTCTCTCTCTCTCTCTCTCTCTCTCTCTCACACACACACACACACACACACACACACACACACACACACGCATGGCACGCACGCACACACACGCACACACACACACACACACACACTTATTTTGATTGCCAATTAACATTAAAGGCTGTAATTAAGAATAGCCACCTGTCTGTGTCTTTCTAAAAACAATTCACTATTTCAGTTCTTGATTGTATCATTGGTAGCAGAGTGTGACGAAAGACACTTTGGACACTAGGATGAATTGTTGCTATTTTAAAATTCCCACTCAGACATCAGTCACTCCAGAAATCCAATTGGAGTAACATATAAGTCTGATTCATATATAACTGTATGGCTCTTTTCCTTATTGAATAGCTGAATCCACTTAATACATGAGTGGATGCAGTGTGTAATGCCTATGTTTGCTCTAGATTAAAGAGGGAGTTGCTTGATATCAATACATGTTGATTTATCCCCAAAAAGAGAACTTCATATTTCCCTAAAAGCAACCAAAAACTACTCTAGTATCATTCTGGACCCAGCACTATCTATGGAACTGCAGATAGCTGTTGTGGTTTGGTCAACCTTTTTTCATCTTCAGTGTATTTGCTCAACTGTAGCCTTACCTTGATAGTAGGTCCCTAACAACATTGATCCATGCAATCTCGAGGATAGACTACTGCAATGCTCTCTACATGGGACTTCCCTTGAATTTGGTACAGAAACTTCAACAGGACCAGAATGCAGAAATGTTAACCCTCGATCCTGCACTAACTCTTGTCTATTACCATGTGAAGTACAAGGTATTGATGTTGATCTATCAAGCCTGATATGATTTGGGACCGCATTACGGATCAATCTGTCTTCTAATGAGTGTTTCTGCCTATCATAATCATAGGGTTCACTTTCACTTCCTCCTCTAGCAAGCAAGAAACCTGGCCTTTTGCTTTCTAATGTATAGGTGTAAATGGGACTCCAAGCATTAGGAATTATTATTACAGATATTTGGAACTATCAAATTTGGTTTGGGATATATTCAGAACTCTCTATACATGGCATTATTTAGTGAATTCCAAATGCACATCCCTCATTACTGATTTGTGTTTAATACTCATATAGCCAGTTATAACTTGCAGTACTCTATGTTACAGCAAATGCCAAATATTCTTTTTGGAATATGAGAGGTGCAATGTGACCCCTCCTCACTGAACCACCAGCCATAGATGATGATAAACCAACATCTACCTGTAATTGGAGCAGTTGTACTAACAGTTCAAAGCGACAGAGGCCAGCCATAAAAGCATCATCATGCTGTAAAACAAGAATAATTTTATTATATCTCTGCACCCGAAAAGGGGGCAAATTTCAAAGCTTGACAACGTTTTTAATAACCAATTGAGTCCATAAAAATATTTCATTTGTCTAACTTTTCTATATTAACTTTAGATCGGCATCCTGCAGCATAGTTAATCTTCCTTGGACATAGCTGCCTATTTCCTGATTTATGCAACAGTGGAGACATAATGAGGCAAAGCGTACATTGAAGAAATATGTGAAGAAATCTTATTGGATTTTTTATCCTGAATGAGGAGAAACATAAATCTTGCCCTCAAATTTACAACATAATCCCTTATAAATCTATTATCACTCCCTATAAATCAAACCTAGACAGTCAGTAACCAAAACAGTATGTCTAGGGGGGAAACCCCAGAGTTTTCAGACCTGTAACAAATCTGCATTTTAAAAACTTTTATCAGGGCAAAATAGCTCAGCTAGCGATGAACATGCTCAATACTGACAGAATGACTGTCAGTTGGAGTGGAGGAACAGAAAACAAGAACGAGGAAAGATGGAATGGAGTGTCCTGTAAAGAGCAAGTATAAAGATGGATCAAAAGCTGGGCAATAGTTTTATAATAGTAAAACTTAGATAGATAGATATGATTGCTTGATTCTTCAAGTTTTACTATTATAAGTTTTAATTTACTATTTACTATATAATATTATTTACTATTGATTTACTATTTACTATTTAATACTATTTACTATTATAAGTTTAATAGTAAAACTTGATTCTTCAAGTTTTACTATTACAGTATATATATATCACATGATCTCTGGCAAAGCCCACCATCAAGAAGATAAGATGGATATTCCACTTTTCTGCATTGGTAATAGCAATGTGTCTATCCTTGACTGAAAGCAGGGATGGGCAACTTGCAGATGTCCAAGAATTTCAAATATTCATCCATATATAACAGATATTTTTCTCCGGTAAATTTCACAGCTCCAAAGGAAGGAAGGATGGATGGACAAATAAATTTTGCCTGCACACAGGAACACCACAGTGTTTTGTTTTTTCCCCTTTCATGTTTTTTACTATTTAGACAAATAATAATAGGTACAAGTAATTTTGAATATTTGGATACAAATCGAATCTGACAAGCTACGAATCAGTTCCAAGTTAACTAATTGTGATTTGTAAGACAAATAATTTGGACCAGATCAAAATTGGCATTTGCGTACCCCTAGCAGAAACTCTAAAGAGGAGAGTAGCATTTTGAAGCATGTCCCACTTGTTTATTTCTAATACAATCCTTCAAAAGGCTAGCTATGAAAATCTGCGATTTTCTTCGAAGGCCACTGTACAGTGTAAAAGTTAAAGTTTAATATGAGGTGAAGGAAAACAGAATTCCAGTAATTACTGAAGCAAAACAAAGCTTATGTATAATACCTATGACTTGTTTCCCTCTGATTCTGGTTCGCTGCTCATTATGTATGTGGAGCTTCATAGATAGGTTGCCTTTAGGTCAATATTTTCATATCATTTTCTTTTAAAGTACTTTGGGACTTGTTTTTTACCTTCTATTTTAATTTCATCTGAAGTAAGCTTGGTCTGAAATTAGATATAATAGCAGAATGAGGGCAAGGAAGCTGCTGTATATTTCATTCTGCTCCTGTCCCCAGAGTAAAGTCTACTTCAGTGACAAGGAACATATGGCCCTTCCAATTGTTATTGGTTCTTCATGATGATACATCATGGCCATACATACCTACATAAATGCATATTTATATATACTGTACTAAAGCTGATAGCAGCTTCAATGTAAACGTCTACCTCTTTCCAACTCTTGGTCTACATAATACTTTCTTGAGTGTTCAAATAGGTAGTGTATATACATTTTACATCCCAAGTAGATTTGATCTATTGGATGTTGTTATCAGAGAGTAAATGGAAGAAAACAAAACGACAAAAATATTGTGGCACTTTAAAACTAACTGCTGTATTTTAATGTTAGCTTTCGTGGATCAGGTCCCCTTTGTCAGGCCCAACTATGGATGTTGTTAGTAATACTGTACTAAAATTTCTCCCATTTATTTCAGTGAGTCTAATGTGTTTTGTTTATCAAAACAAAAATTAGTCCCATTTATTCCAATGGGTTTGCTGTAACTGAAACTAAAGTGATTTAGCCCATTATCTTATTCAGTCCCTTTAAGGAAGGCCAGTAATATCGTTTCCATTTTGCAGATGAAGATATGCAGAGAAAAAAAGATAATTTGCCTATAGCAGCCTAGTATATTCATCACAACGGTAGCATTTCATTGTGGACATCAAGATTTATGACTTGGACTCTTTAGCCATTAGTTTATATGCACTACAGCCTTCCCTGCGCCCAGAAAGTTCAGTTGACGTAGCATTGCAGAAAACTGAATGAAGCTAAATTTAATCTGCAAATATGTCCCATAGGTTATGAAGTCATATCATTAGACTTCGTCCGCTAGGGGATACACACTATGGGTGGGCAAGTTGCAGTAGTGAAGTCCTAGACACACACACCCCAAGGTTTTGTGATGGACATGGTGCATCAGACTCCTTCATCCCATACCCCACCAAAAAAACTCTTCCTTCTAGTAAAAAAAGAGGTGTCACTCTTGAAGTTTCCAAAAGCAGTGATTCACCTTTTAAATAAACCATAAAGTCCCCATGCATATTTTTCACCACAAAATACCAATTTATTTATACTTCCAGCTACTTCCACTTTAACTTCCACTTTCTGTTCATTTCATTTCATTTTGCATTTTAGATGGCATTTGGTGAGGAGAAGGGAGAAAATTGTTCCCTAGACTCGCCAATGTTGCCTATTGTGATACTAGAAGATTACATGGGAAGGCAGAGAGAGAAATAACAATGGCAATTCTTCTTCTGCCATATCCGATTCTGAATATTGGTGATCAGTCATGAAGACTGTCCTGCAAACACAATGTTGTGGACTTTCATCTGCCTCCACATCGCAGTGTGACACCTGTACCACTGATACAGCTCTGCAAGTCACTTTCTGGTCCTGAGCCATCTTGGCACACAAAGTCCTCCTCAGTCCCAGGCCAGTATTGATGAAGCTGCTGCCCTCTATCAAGATGAATCCAAGTGGGATTTAATTCACTTGGGGACCATCACCCTTTCCTGTGGACTTCACCAAGGCCAACAGTCCTCATAGTTGTCACTGCCTGACCCCCCGGCGTTGAATCGCTGGCAGTATGGTCTACTCTACTCTATTACCATAGCAGGATAACCTGGCCAGACTTGCAATGGCCATTATACAAAGTAATAGGTTACCTCAGTAAGTAGAAAAGAGGAAAGAGATGCAAGATGTTGGAAGGATAAAACTGTGTGCTTAAGTTGGCAGGAAGACAAAATAAATTAAACTAAAGATGGAAAACTTAGTTTAGTGAGATATAATGTAGTTACATCACAAAGTATTACAGAACAAAGAGGAAGAGGAAGAAGAAATAATATGAGCCTGTGTTATAACAATAGGCAAGCCAGGGATCTCAGATCCGTATCATCCCATTTCAGGAGCATAGCTAAAGATATAGCACAAAGCCCTTGTGATGTCCATACAGGGCAGATGATTCAGCAAAATATGTGATAGACAATAATGTAAAAAGAGAGCTTCACAGATAAATTTAAAGGGCAAGGTGTGAATTCTAGCAGCAGCAAGAGAATGCAATTCAAGGTAATGGCAAAGATAAGGTTGCTTCTGAACATGTCTGAGACTGTAGCATGTAATGAAGCCATGTGGAAGAAACCCCAGTCTAGGTATCCAGGCTGACAGAATCCCCTTCCTTGAGACTTCAGGCACAAAGCTTGGACAATGGATCCCAAGGACTTGTAACCAGTGGTGGGATTTTAAAAAATACTACCTACTCTATGGTATGGTGGGTGTAGCCAGGGGGAAAGCCCTGTGTTGCCCCCGAATTAGGACTACTTTATTTCAAAACTTGGATGGGTAGGGCTAGCCAGAATGGATGGATGAAGTGGATTATCTGGACCCTTTTTCAGTCAGGATTCAGGCCCGGATATGGTACTGAGACTGCATTGGTCACACTGCTGGATGATCTCTGGCAAGAGCGGGATGGAGGTCATCTGTCCATCCTTGCTCTTCTTGACCTCTCAGCGGCCTTCGATACCGTCAATCACAGTATCCTTCTGGGATGGCTCTGAGGACTGGGGATCCAGGGCACAGTGTGGTCCTGGTTTTCCTCATTTCTGAAGGGCCGGCGCCGAACCCAGTTGGTGTGGTTGGAGAACGAGAGATCCAGCCCTAGGCCCCTCCAATATGGGGTGCCTCAAGGCTCGGTGCTCTCACCTCTCCTATTTAATATTTACATGAAGCCTCTGGGGGACATCATCCATTCCCACGGGGTGAGGTATCATCAATATGCAGAGGATACTCAGCTATACATCTCAGCCCATGGTGATCCAAGTGATGCAGTTGAAGTCCTATCCAGGTGTCTGGAAGCTATAAGGGTCTGGATGGGGGACAACGGGCTACAACTGAATCCTGGCAAGACTGAGTGGCTGTGGGCCAGGGCCCCTGCGTTATTCCGGGAGCTACCATCTTTGGAGCTGGATGGGGCTTTTTTGCTGCAGACAGACCCAGTGTGTGATTTGGGGGTCCTTGATGAGCATTCGTGGCTAGGAAGGCTTTTTGCACAACTTCATGTCATTCGCCAATTATGCCTGCTCCTGGACCGGGACTCCTTGCTTACGGTCACACACGCTCAGGTCACCTCCAGACTGGATTATTGTAATGCGCTCTACATGGGGCTGCCCTTGAGACCATTTGGAGGATGCATTATGCCCGTGCCTCACCCCTGCTACAGGAGCTGCATTGGTTGCCAGTGTGCCTTGGGTGCAATTCAAGGTGCTGGTAATTACCTTTAAAGCCCTATGTGGTAGTGGGCCAGGATTCTTAAGAGACCGCATCACCCCAAGGACATCTGCCCGTCCCACTAGAGCGGACCGGAGGGGCTCTTTAAAAGAAGAGCCTTTTCGGTATCCGATCCAGCCCTATGCAACCTCCTGCCAGTTGAACTGCATCTCCAGACAGGAGCTGCTGCCCTTTGGGAAAGAGCTGAAAACCTGGCTGGCAGGGCAGGTGTGGGGAGGTGGGGAGGGAGCAACCCCTCCCCCACTGGCTCATTTAGAGGAGTATCACTCATGTTTTTAAAAGTTTTTAACTAGATTTTTAATTGGGAGGTAGTTTTTCAGTGTTTTTAGGAATTTTAAGGGTTTCCAGTTTAAACATTGGGGATTTTATGTACGCCGCCCAGAGTCGCATGTCGATTGGGGTGGCTATACAAATTGAATAAATAAATGAATAGATTTCTGCTACCGGTTCTGGTGAACTAGTGCGAACCTGCTGAAGCCCACCACTGCTTGTAACCCTGACTAGATGATCAAAGCTTCCCCAAACTCTATCTTACATGCTGTTGCTGCCTAAGCATCTCAGTCAGGGATTTGCATGCTTTCTGCTCATAAATATGAGTATCTATTAAAGTGCTATAACAAAACCATGAAAACATGACGCTGAAATTCCACTACTGCACTATTCACTGCCACCAATGATGGTAAATAGTGAAGTAGTGGAAGGGAATGGTATAACAGATGTTTTTAGCATCCCATAACCTATCAAGGGGACGGCGGTGGCTTTGTGGTCAAGAAGCTGAACTTGACAACCGGAAGGTTGGCAGTTCAGCAGTTCGAGGCCGAGTGCTGCACAACCAACTAAGTTCCCATCATCTGCCTCAGCTCCTGCCAACCTATCAGTTTGAAAGCAAGAAATTGCAAGTAGATAAATAGGTACCACTTTGGTGAGAAGGTAAACAACATTCCATGCACTCCAGTGTCTAGTCATGCCTGTTACATGACCACGGAAACATCTGCAGATGCAGACAGTACTGGCTCTTTGGCTGTAAACTGAGATGAGCACCAAACCCTAGAGTGAGACACAACTGGCTTTTGAGCAAGGGATACTTTTACCTTTACCTTTAACCTATCAAGATAAGTGCACATTGGCTCTTGTCATAAGTTCTCTCTCTTGGCATGCATTCTTTCAGTGCTAAATGCTCAAAACTTCAAACATGCAGACAAAACCTTACTATCTTCCAAGTCAAAGAGAAAAGCATGCTGATTTGTCAAATGGGGTCAGAGGCAAGCTTGTGTTAGACTAGAAGGCAGTCATCTCCTCTTAAGGATGCCCTATTTCTAATCAGGGGTGTGCTGGGCACCTTGGGAGGGCGGTGGACAGGAAGTGATAGGGCACCTATTGGGGGCTTGAGGGGAGAAATCCCATACATTCCCATTACCTCTGCCCGCCTCTGGGGGGTGCCAGTCGCTGGGGCACACCGGGGTGAGTCCCTGTATCCCTGTGGGCCAACACACCACTGTTTCTAATGATATATGATATTAAGAATACAGTATTTTCTAGTTTGGTAAATAAGAGGAAATCCATCTTAAGCTTTAAAGCTATTTTGGAGTAAACAACTATTTTGAGGTAAATGATTACAAAAGTACAGTATGTGCTACACCTAGTTTCTCACAGAGAAAAGTTGCTGGCATCATTTACATAATGCCTCAGAGAAGATTAAGTGATAGTTAGTACATACTAAATTTTCAAGGATAGCGTTTATATATTTATTTAATTTAATTAAAAAGGAAAGTCTATAGTAAGTTCCAGAAATAAGGAACAAAATATGTACTGAGGGAATTGTTAGGATAATATGAAGTAGAAAAATTGCACATAAATAAGGAAATATCAGCTAAGGCTCTACAGTGCTCATTTTGTTTTTGGTTTGAGTTTTTTCCACACAAACTAGCACTTAAAAAAAAACACATCTTTACTTACAATTACCATCTGTAGTTACAGTCAGAAGGAAAAAGGAACAAAAATGGAGTCTACAGCATGTGGAAGATCCTCCATATCTGTTGCTTAGAGGATGGCCAAGGAAAAAAAGAAATGCTATTAACAAAATAATGAGCTAGCAAGAAAACAACCAGGAAGAGACAGGGGAAAAAAAATTTCCAATCATGTTAGTGCCAAAGGACAATGGTATGGTGTAATCGTGTCAGAAGCACACAAAGGTATTTTCTGGGTTGAAAGGATTTTTGCTGGAGGAACTCTGCTCAGGAGATGCTCGAATGAGGCTCCTTTCATGTCCCCAAGATCTTTTCCCACTAAAGCGGTCCCTATTTATCTACTTGCAATTTCTTGCTTTTGAACTGCAAAGTTGGCAAGAACTGGGACAAAGATGGGCACCCATTCCGTCATGCAGTACTTGAGTCTTGAACTGACGACTTTCCATCTAACATGGCAAACTTCTTAACCTCTAAGCCACTGCAGTCCCATGGTAAAGGACAATCACATCACACTGAAAAGCCCCCTCCTCTTAATACCCAGCGTTAGTTCATGCAAGATTACTATTAGCCTAGCAGTATTTGGGCAGAATATGGAAACAGGTTGAAAGAATGTGGGGATTAAGATTTAAAAGCAAATACTATTCTGGAATTAATAAACCACATAGTAATCCTTTATTTATGCATATTACAGTCCCTGCCTTCCTTTTTTCATCTGTTTCCCTCGAGGTAATCATTTTGTTAACTTCATGAAAAGCTCTGAGGAGCTCTTCCAACAGTTGCCAAGCAGAAATTTCAATTATCCTTGAATTTAATACTTTAGATGTTTCAGCAATACATTTCCTGGAAACTATAGAGGATGTTGTTTCTTGACTGCAGTGGCTCAAGTGGCTAAGACACTGACTGGGAGGCGGAAGGTCAGCAGTTCGATTCCTACTGCAGGACGGAATGAGTTCCTGTCTTTGTCCCAGCTCCTGCCAACCTAGCAGTTCGAAAGCAAGAAATTGCAAGTAGATAAATAGGGACCACGTCGGTGGGAAGGTAACAGCGTTCCGAGTGCTCCGGTGTCTAGTCATGCCTGCCACATGACCATGGAAATGTTTGCAGAACCAGACAACATTGGCTCTTCAGCTTTGAAACAGAGATGAGCACTGAACCCTAGAGTCGGATACAACTGGCTTTCGAGCAAGGGAAACCTTTACCTTTACCTCTAGGACACTTAACTAAAAAAAAACAAAGGTAATTCAAGGCTGCTCTGAGTAATGATCCAAAAAGCATTTTTAAATTTATCTGCTATGTCATTTCCTGGATAAAACATGCCAATAGCCCAATCTTGGATAGAAGTGCTTAGAAGTAAAACCTTTTCAGTTCTTAGAACAAACAAAGAGACCTGTGTAATCTTTACACAATACAAATGTAGGAGCAAAGTGATACCTTTATTGGGTCACTAAAAATCAAACGTGAAGGACTACGGTGGCTTAGTGGTTAAGACACTGAACTTGACAACTGGAAGGTTAGCAGGTCAGCAGTTTGAGACGATGGAGTGAGCTCCCATCTCTATCTCAGCTCTTGCCAATCTATCAGTTTGAAAGCAAGAAATTGCAAGTAGATAAATAGGTACACCTTTGGTGGGAAGGTAAACAGTGTTTCATGCACTCTGGTGTCTCTTGTCAGGCCTGCCACATGACTACAACAAAAACATCTGCAAATGCAGATAGTGCTGCCTCTTTGGCTATAAGCAGAGATGAGTACTTGAACTCTAGAGTCAGATACAACTGGTTTTCAAGCAAGGTAAACCTTTACCTTTACAAAAAAAAAAACATTTTACTGTACAAGCTTTCTTGATTCAAGACCAATTCTTCAGGCATGGAACAATTTCTTGTGGTAGTGCAGGGAAACTATCAAGGGGAGACACAAGGTTCAAGACAGACGTCGTGCCAGGCATTCTTAGAAGTGAGAAAACAGCAGGCTGCATCACATAGCTGCTTTTGTTGTTGTTGTTCAGTCACACAGTTGATTCTGACCCCCTGCAGCCCCATGGACCAGGCACCCCTATCCCCCCATGATCCTCCTCAACTCGCCCAACTCTGTGCCCATTCCGTCTACAATACCATCTAGCCATCTCATTTTCTGCTGCCCCCTTCTTCTTTTGCCCTCAACCTTTCTCAGCATCAAAGCTTTCTCAAGTGAATCCTCCGTTCCACAAGCAACAGCCATGCGCACAACACCCTCCTGCAGATGACCTACTTTGGAAACTGTGGCTGACAGAGTAGCTTGGTGTGCAATGGTCTGCGGGTTGCAACAGGTCAGACTCAACCATGCAACTGAACAACAAACTTCCAGAGCAGTTTCCTAGGACCTCTTTCTTGTCTGGAATATCTAGTTTGTTCAGTTCTAATGTAAAGGTAAAGGTTTCCCTTGCTCAAAAGCCAGTCGTATCTGACTCTAGGGTTCAGTGCTCATCTCTGTTTCAAAGCCGAAGAGCCAGCGCTGTCTGCTTCTGCAGACATTTCCGTGGTCATGTGGCAGGCATGACTAGACACTGGAGCGCACAGAATGCTGTTACCTTCCCACCAAGTGGTCCCTACTTATCTACTTGCAATGTCTTGCTTTTGAACTGCTAGGTTGGCAGGAGCTGGGACAAGATGGGAGCTCATTCCGTCCTGCAGTACTCGGGAATCAAACTGCTGACCTTCCGACTCCCAGTCAGCATCTTAGCCACTTGAGCCACTGCAGCTTCACTTCTATCTACCTCACTTCTATCTATGTACCTCAAATTTTCCGGCTATGCAATGATTCAAAAATGATATCCCTCCTAGATGGATTCAGAAATGTGGAATAAATAATGTTACTTTCAAATTGAACTAGAATTACAAACAATAATGGTAAAGGTCATCCTTGCTCAAGAGCCAGTTGTATCCAACTCTAGGGTGTGGTGCTCATCTCCCTTTACAGCCAAAGAACCAGTGCTGTCTGCATCTACAGACATTTCCACGGTGATGTGGCAAGCATGACTAGACATTGGAGCATATGGAATGCTGTTACTTTCACACCAAAGCAGTACCTATTTATATACTTGCAATTTCTTGCTTTTGCACTGCTTGGTTTGCAGAACCTGGGACAGAGACAGGAGCTCACTCCATTGCACAGAACTCAAGTCTAGAACTGCTCACCTGCCAACCATCCAGTCGTTAAGTTTAGTGTCTTAACCACTAAGCCACCATAGTCCCAATTATCACTAGTGAAATCCATGTTGGGGGCAATATATCAGATGTTTCCTTCTACCTTTCCCCACTGTGAAAAAGTGTCCATTATGATGCAACGTCTGAATTGCTTCTTAGAATAAAGATGGCCTGCAGTGCTTCAAATTTCATATGGAGGTCTGTGGTCTAGGGAGGATTCCATGGCCTAAAGGGTGAGTGAAAACTGGCCCAAATCCAGATGCAGCTGTGAGTCCAAATTAACACCACTTCCCATGTGGATAAAATACCATGTACTCTGTATAAAATACAATCTTTTTGACACACAAACAACAAGACTTACCAAAATTGAAATGCAATATTATACTATCCATTTAAACGCAGCATGTCTAAGCCAATTTAAATCAAAGTACTGTAGTTTACACATTTAAATCCCCAACAGAATGAACAAATTATCACGCCACATGTTGCAAAGCAGAGCTGGATTTGGGAAAAGTGGATCAAGTGAAAAGCTAGCCACATATTTTGTCGGGTTAAGTCTCAATATACAGATGTTCTATCATTTCAAATGTAATTTACAAGTAGCAAGCATGCTTAATGTTTGAAAACATTTAGATGTGAAGTGAGAGCTAAATACTGGAGAATGGGCAGTCTATTGCAGTGGTAGCAAACCTATGGCACGCATACCAGACAGGGCACTCCCAGCGCTCTCTGTTGGCATGCACACTGTCGTCCCAGTGCAGAGTTCGTCCCGTCCCTCTGTCCAGCAGCCCAATGGGAGCACTTCCTCCTTTCCCCCAGCACAGAATTCACTCTGCCCCACTGTTTGGGCACTTGGTCTCTAAAAGGTTCACCATCACTTGTCTATGGTTTGGATCCCCAAACCCCACCACCACCACCACCACCAACATAATCCTCTATTTCACTTTGCAGCTGCTACAATGGACACAAAGGTATCCACCACAATAGCTAAACGTGCAACCTGCCCGGCCCAAGGGTCGCCATGTGTGCTTCCTCTCTTTTCTCCTCCCCACCAAGGAGTTTTGGAAGGGCCATTAGGTAGAGGGCTAAACTTCTCTAGAGACAGAATATCATCAGAAGCTGAAATCTGGTCTTGATCTGGAAATGGGATTCTGGCAGATCTTTATGATGGAACAATCTCACTTGTTTACTTCCCAATGATCAATGCACATGATTTGAGAAGGCAGCAGGGAACAGAGCATTCTGGATGAAGGCATGGCCCGCTGGAACCTTAAAGAGTGCAGCTATTTCCCCACGTCTCCTTTGTATTACTGTAATGCAAAGCAACCACACTAATATACCGCCCAACAGCACTTAGTGCATTCTCTGGTTCACAAGTTAATTAGCATTTTGACCCCAACATGCTGGGTACCTATTTTACCGACCTTGGAAGAAAGGAAGGCTGAGTCAACCTTAATCCCTGGTCAGGATTGAACTCAGAACCTTTTGCTTGCAGCACAGCAGTTTAACCACTGTGCCACTAGGGCTCTTGTAGGCAGTACAAAGGAGACTTGGGGAAAAAGATAGAGGTTGTGAGTTTGATTCCATGCATATTATGTTATGCCCACACATCTGCCTTGTCCTGCATGCTATCGCTGCACTGACAAATCCAAAGGATTGGATAAGCACATAAATCAGTATTGCAGACACATGAAAATATGAATAATATGGCTCTGTGAAGGGGAAAATTCTGGCTTTCCTAGATGGGCTGTCCACTTCAGACACGCTCTTTCCAGTGGACTTCCCACAGACCCCAAAGGCAGGGCTGAAGATACAGAAGCAGGGCCCCAGATGAGATTTTGAAGGTGAATTGGTACCTTGCAAGTTGGGCTCAGCCTGGGTGGAATGGCAGATGCTAAGGTTAAAGGATTCAGAGGTGGAGAACTGGGATGAGGTATCCAAGGAAACCCCCCTCCCATCTTCTGTGCCCTTGAGAACCACCAACTTCTGCCACAGGGCACATCAATGGGCTAATGCAGGGGTGCTCAAACTACGGCCTGTGAGCTGGATATTGCCCCTGATGCCAATTCATCTGCCCCACAAAGCCCTTGTTGCTCCTGGAAGGGTATTCATTGGCTAGGGTTAGTGTTACAAACGTGGGGATATGGAGTCCATGGAGGCTATGGGTGAGGAGACCCACCCAGCAACCCTCACCTTATGCAGGAGTGGTGGCAGTCACAGGCTGGGAGAGCTATATATGAAATTTTGTTCTGCTACTTTTGGGACAGTCTACAATACCAGTTACACTTATATACCACCCCATAGTGTTTAGTGCACTCTCTGGACGGTTCACAAGTTAATTAGCATTTTGTCCCCCAATATGCTGGGCACTTATTTTACCAACCTCGGATGGAAGGAAGGCTTTGTCAACCTTGATCCCTATCAGGATTGAGCTCACATCAACAGTTTTGACTGCAATGCAGCAGTTTATCCAGTGCTCCCCCAGGGATCTTACAGATCAGCACTAACACTCAGGTTCTGTCTGTTTCACTATAGCAATCCTTGAGCAAATATGTATGGTTTTTTAATGAGATATCATGGTTTATTCCAGTTTTGAATGTTCCTCCTAATTCCTAATATTTGTAGATGTTGTCCAGCACTTAAATTAAGAAACTAGCTTTGGGAAGGGTTTACTATGCCACCATAAAGCTCTTTTTTGATCAAGACCCAGCCCTCCCCAATGTTCTTCCCTAGTTAAAATGTTAGGATTGCAAAACTCAGATTTTCTGTAACACTGGTGGGCTGGTCCCCATGGATCTTCCAATATCCTGGCTGAAGGCATTCTGCCAACATTACTGAATTAGGCAGAGAATAGCAGAGCCACAAAGCAGGTACAAGGGGGAGCAATAAACATTGGCATCATACAACTATCTATTGTAAAAACTGAATTTTCATTTTTCCACTGAAAGAAAATTCAGCAAACCATAGCAAGACAGTGCACCCACTGGGAATTCAACTTGATTATGAAGTGGGATTGTTTTAAAACTGCTTTGGCTTTATTCAGAACCTTAAATTACTGGAAATGTTTAAATAACAATGTTGCTTTTAATCATTTTTTACAGCCACCGGCTGGTCTCGAACCCAGACTAGTGGCTATTTTTTTTTGCAAAAATACTTTAGAAAAATACAGCTCATTTCAGTCCAATTAAACCGTTAATTTAACACTGTGAGACTCATAATTTCTTCTGTCATCACTTTACACTAAAATCCAGGTGCTGGTGACGAGCCAAATAGCTCACTGAAGAACAGAAAGTGATGAAAAGCAGGTCAGTGTTGTGATCCAGTCCTCGTTGGACTCTGAGGATGGCCTGGATCAGGGTGCACCCCCGATGGCCAGCTCAGTTCTATCTGCAACCGAACCTGAGGATGTCCTGAGCCAGGGATCTCAGCCTGTGCCTGGCCCAAAGTCTGTTTCCCCTGACAGCTGTCCTGTCAGATCAGAGGTCTGGCTCTCAGTCAGGGAGAGGTCCAAAAAGGAGCTACACCTGAGACATAGGCAGGCTAGAGCAAAGTTCCAAAGAAGGCTCCCAGCTGATACCGATTAGCTGGGAGGCTTATAAGCAAGCTTGTTGCAGCCTTCCAGCGCTGGTACAACTCTCATGCAAAGACCAAAACCCTGCTTGACTCCAGACTGCCTGCCTAGACCCTGACCTCTCTGCCAACCCTGACAACAACCCTGGACACCCTTTGGATTCAATGCTTGCTCAGACTACTGGTAAACAGACCTTGGCTTGCCTTTTAGACTTTGATATCTGGACTCTCCTCGAATAGACTCTCTTGTGTTGAGCCGCCGTACAGTGACCATGCCCGCTTGGGTGAATCAGCACAGTCAGTTGCAGATGGCATTAATGCATTCACACCTCTGGAACTGACTGTTTCTCCATCTGCAATCCAACAACCAGACAACAAATATCAGAACAGTAAACAGACCAAAATCTAGTCAGAAGTATGACGCTAAGGAATCAATGCTAGGCTCAAGGATTTAATTATTGTACATGTTAAAAACTATTTCCTTGGTGGTCCTGTTTTAATGCATGCTTGGCAGAGAAGGGATAATTTGCTTTGGAACCACAGTACTCCTTTCCCAAGCTACAATCTCAAAACATTATGTATAGGGTGGCCCGCAAGTCCCTACCCAGCCTGTAAGTCCCTACCCGTCCTCTCCATGAGCATGCACCCCACCCTTCTGCCCAGCTGTCCAATGGGAGAACTTCCTTCCTCCTCCCAGCACAGAGTTTGCCCCATCCCTCTGCCAAGAAGCCCAATGGGAGTGCTTCCTCCCTCCCCCAGCAGAGCCCTACTCTCTTTGTGACCAGGTAGGGGCTTATGGGCCACCCTGTACATAGCAAGGAACTATGGTGGGGAGTGAAAAGTTTCCTAACCCACCTAGCATTCCATGACTGTTACAAATGCTTTCCTTTCATTAAGAAGCATGTCTGGTCCTACTATTAGGCAAAGTGAGGAAAACTATTAAGTATTATAGTGCAACCCCAGCATGCAGTGGGTGTTTGCACAATATTTATTTATTTATTTATTTATTTTGGTTATTACAATAACCATAGAGACAGAAATACTAGCCCAAACTAAATGAATTTGTTATATATTATTTGTCCATAAATAACCAATTGGAAAGTTTCCTGTCTTCTCACCTCTAGGGGTCGTCTGACCTATTTTGCATGTATTAAGGCTTTGCAAGTTCTGGCCTCCTCTCTCTTGTTTGTTGCCTTTTGAAGAAAGATGTCTATTTGAGCTTCTCCATTTTGTGGGCCACATGGCAGGCTTAAAAGACCTAAAGACTTTAACTGTACTTTCTTAAAACAATGTCACAAAGACTCCTGAGCACATGTATATTTCTCTGACCTAATTGCTAGTAAATGATAATTTGTTCTTTCTCTAAGCATTTTATTGCAAGTGTATTCATTAGTTGGGCTAAGCAGTAAGAAAGCTTGGGAGAACTTGCATTCAAACTAAGGCTTGCCTAAAACCTGCCCCACTTTACTGTGCTGCTGCTACATATAACTTTACAAAAACATATCAGGCAGATGCCAGTCATTCACCTGTACTGGAAGACAAAGCAATGCGTTCCACACAGCTCTTACGTGAGATGGACAAGAGAAAAGTGTGATGAAAAAGGGAATACTGTACATCAGCAATCCTAAAAATATAATCTAAAGTCAAAGAGAAGTCAGCACAGGTCAGGGCTGGTAAAGGACAGTCTGGAAAACCTGAGGAGTTCCTTTCTTTCTTCCCTTTTCCCCATGCAAATATGTACATATTCTCGAGCATAAGCTAACCTACACCTAGTGACTTCCAACATGTTTCACAGGAAGAAGAGGCATTTACCCTTTCAGCTTGAAAAGTTAATGGTTTTGCACTACAACTCCAAGAGTCAGCCAGCCAGGACCTGTTGCCAAAAATTAAATTTTCTATGCTATTTTTCCTCCTATGTAAAACAAAAAAGCAGGATGCTGTCTTTAAAATAGAGATTAACATCTGGAGTTGTTACAGATTATATGATATATCCAGTGCTGGAGAACCTTGGCACTCCAGCTGTTCTTGGACTCCTTCCCAGAATCCCAAGTCAATACGCCTGCTGGGTATTGAAGTCCAAGAGCAGCTGGAGTGTCAAGGTTAGCCACCACTGATTTATATACTATACTAGCAGAGTTTGCCCGGCGTTGCCGGGCTGTTTTAAATTGTGTTGTAAGGGGTGGGTTGGTAATGTATATTAAAAAGAGGTTATTCTGTAATTTTTTTAAAAAAAATTTTTTTTTTTAAATTTATGCACAATTTGTGTGCATTGCTGGGCTGTTATAAACTGTGATCAGCTTTTTGGGGGTTTTTTTGTGGATTAAAAAAAGAACAAAGGATGATATAATTTTTTCAAATTGTTTTATTTAACCAAATAATATTTTAGTTTGTGGGTGTTTTTTAAATAGTTGTACCATAGGTAATAATTTTAAAAATGTGAACGTACATGTTTTTTAAATTCAATGTTTTTAAACTGTGTTTAGATGTTTTGAGTTTTTATTTGAGTTTAAACTCAGCACAGGATTTTAGAAATCTTTTTATTTTATTTTTTTTGACATATATTTTTGATTTGTGTAAAATTGTAATTTATTGTTATGTTTTTGACTTGTTTTTACTCTTATGGCCTCCAGGTGGGGCTGTTGAGTCTTTTTGAGTTGTTTTTACTATTCTGCCCTGCAGATGGAGCTGCTAGGGGTTTTGCTTTCATTTCACATGTTTTTTCTTTCCTGAGCTCTGGGTGGGGCTTCTTCCAGTAAGTAGTCTCTTTGTTTCTTCATTTCTGTTCCGGTTGTCGTGGAGGGAGGTCGTGCTGGTGAGTTTTTTTCTTCTGGGGTTTTTCTTTGTTTTGTTTTTGTGGTGGTGGGCTGGGAGGTGTTTCTGTTTGTTCTTTTTTGTCTTGGTTGGGTTTTACGTTTGTGTAATTGGTTTAGTTTTTCTGGTTGCTTAATTTTTGTTATTTCATTGTTGTTTATTTTTGTAATTAGTTGTTTTTTGTTTGTGTAATTTGTGGGTTTTTTCGTGTTGTAGTTAGGTGTTTTGTTTGTGATTTTGTGGCATTGTGGAAGTTTTTGTTTGTGTATTTTGTGATTTATTTCTTTTTTATTATTAATGGGTTTTTTAAAATTATTGATTTATTTTTGTTTTATTATTTTTTAATAATGTTGGTGTTTGTTTTTGGTGGTTACTTTAGGTTGAAGAACGGGCTGCCTGTGGGTTTCTCTTTGGAGGCAGTCAGGCCATTATTCTCCCGGGAAGGTTGCTTAGGTAGGTCGGGGGAGAGGAAGGAGGAAGAGAAGAGCTTTCTGTGCCTAATGATGGTTCTCTCTTCTCTGTCTCCTTTTTCTCCCGGCTACCTAACCGGAGATCAGCAGGCAGCGATCCATAAGGGGTGGGGCTCTTCCTTGTGGATTGCTGGCTGTTGTTTTTGTATTCTGAAATACAAAGGCATCAGCCAGTCATCCGCCAGGGAGGGTGCTTTCCCTGACGGACTGCTGCCTGTTTTGGGGGGGGCGGGTTTCCACCCCGGCTCAATTTTACTTGAGGCTGGTGGTGGTCTCGTCGTGTCTTCAGCGGGGTAGTGTGGAGGAGAGGGAGTCCCTCTTTCCCCTGTTGCTCCGGGAAAGGACGGTGGGTGTCTCTCGGTGGTGTTTTGTGCCTTTTATTTTGCGTGGCTGTAAGGTGCTTGCTGGGGACTTGCGCTCCCGTTGCTTTTTGTAAGTTTATTTTTTGCGCGCCGGCTTTCTCAGCGTTCTGCGCTCTCACGGCGTGCAGGATGCCGGGACTTGTAGTTTTGAGTTTGTGGTTTGCTTTCGTGCGGCGGTTTTTTTAATGCGGCTCGATTTCAATTGGCCGCGACGCGTCTCCCAACGTTCTTTTTGCTCGTGCCTCTCAGCCTGATTGGCTCTGGCGCAGTGTGGCGCTAAGTACGTTGGGAATTGAAATCCTTTTTCTTTGTTTGCGTTCGTGGGGCTCCTGCCCCACTGGCGCATTTCTCAACCCGCCAGTTACATGCAGACCGGGTTCAGGCGAGTGCAGGAGGCTCGATACGGGCTAGTATGGCCGGATGTGGGATCCTTTGTCACAGTCCAACGGTTAACGCTTGGATTTATAGGTATAGATAATGGCCAGTATCCTTCTACAGGACTCCATCTGCTCTTCACAAGTGACATTATCAGAAGAGCAGATGACTGCTTATTATAAAGAGTCCTTTTTTCTATTTTAGAGTGCAGATGAGTTGTATATAATGAGATCATGTCACACAAACTTGATTTGGTTTTTTTTTAAAGAACTATTTAATTGTCCACAATCTGCGGCTGCTGTAATTTGTAATTCCCACTGCACAGGCAGAGATCTGCAAGAGGATACTGGCTGTTATGTTTATTCATGGATTAAAAGAGAAATATGAACAAAAAATTTCCAGGCCCCATACAATTGAAATTTAAATGCTTCAAAATTTAAAATATTTCAAAAATAAAAAACAATGCAATGAAAATGTGAAAAACAATAAAAATGCAAAACCAAATCAATCTGTTAGTTACATTTGTTTCCTATCTTATCTTCTGTGAATTCAAAAGCATAGTACTGTGCACAGCTTTCTTCCCCTCATTTTGTCTTCACAACAGCACTGCAAGGCAAGGCAAACTGAGAAAGAATGACTGGGTCAAGATCATCCAGTGAATTTTATGGTTCAGTGGGAATCTCCTAAATCCTAGCACAAAACCGTAACCATTGCAGTACTCCAGCCAACATGATCCAAATGGCATAAAAATGAATAGCTAAACCTAGCCAGAAAATTAAATCATAAGTTAAAATAGCTAAAATGCAACAGCGATTAAAAATAGCAGATACTCTTGTTCTGACTCTACTAATTGCGAGAGGTTTTCCAGACAACAGAGAATAAAATACTGTACAGTAAAATTTATTTATTTATTTATTTATTTATTTATTTATTCTGATTTATATTGCCACCCAACTCCGAAGACTCTGGGCGGCTCACAGAAAATAAAACCAATATCACATTTTAAAACCAATAAAAACCCCATTAAAACTGCTACCAAAAACTTCTACATACAATTTTTTTCTGTTCCACGAGATTATTTGTATGTTGAAAAATGTGTATGTCGAAAACACATTGCATTACCAGAAGAGGCCACTAGATGACACCATATATTTCTTGTATGTCAAATTTGTCCTATTAAGAATTTGTATGTCTTTTTTTTAGCCAGGATTTCTATTTGTATGTCAAATGTTCTTGTAAGTTGAACCATTTGTATACCAGGGTTCCACTGTAGTCTTATCCCAGGTACTTTCAGAAGTTTTTATTTAAAATAAGAGAAGTTACTGAGGAAAAACGAAAAAGTGAGACCAAGAACTGCAGCATACTCAGCCTTAAAACTTTTACCATCATTACTAAAATTCAAACTAGAGGATCCATGTAGAACATTTTTAGAAAGGTGCTTCCTTGAGTGGTGAAAAATATTCGTCTCTCTTAGTACATTATTTTCTTCTCCCACTTATCTTGCATTTAGTCTGCTTTGTTTTTGTGATTGGTCACTGAAAGGTAAATAGAGGCTTAATTTGCAAGTTAGATCACAAAAGGATATATCTCTGAGGAAGTTGAGACATGCATGGTGATTAAAGTGGGAGTACACACTCTGCTTAATGAAAACATTAGGGGATGTGGTCATAGGTGTAATGGGAATCTGAATGCATTTATCATTTAATCAGGTACACGAATGTGCCAAAGTGACTTACTTAGTCTGGTGAGTCACGCTGTGAAGAAATGAAACTGTTTCTAGCTATTATTGTTTAGAATTCCTGAAAAGGAGGGCATTGTGCCAAGTTTAAACAGAGCCTCTAGTGGCTCACTTTATTATTAAGAGAATTTATCCATAAGGAAATTCTCAGGTTCACATACTTTGACCTCAAGGGTTCACCTACCCAAGAGTGGGGGAAGGGCAACCTTGAAGCAACCTTGAGGTGTCCTTGCCTTTGGGGGATGGGTAATCCCTGATAACAATCTAATCCCAAGGACATCATTTTCCCATGAGAAAACAGGTGAAAAACACCTTGCAAAACCCTATAAAAAGGGCTGTCAGAGCTTAGTTAGACAGAGGGAAGAGAGGGGATTTCAGAGGACTTTTGGTTGCAGCAGAAGCTTTGAAACTGGAAGAAACACATTCCTAAGGGTCCAAGAATGGACATCTGAAGTGAGATGCGGCCTTGGAAGGCTGTCCCTTAAGAAGATAATGGCAATGAGTCTTTGGACTTAGACTGTTTTCCAGAGGCTGGACTTTGATAAAATTCCAGTATTGATACTTTGCCATTTTTCTCACATCTTCGGACTTTGTTGAGTCCAGATTGAGATGCACCAACAATTTACTTAATTTTACCATATTTTCATGTATTTTGGTTATTGAAACTCACTAGCAGCTGCTGCATTTTCCACCCTCGGCTTTTACTTGGGTCAATCTATTTTCCTGGGTTTTCAGGTCGAAATTAGGTACCTCGGCTTATATTCTGGTTGGCTTATACTCGAGTATATACAGTATTCCAAAACGAAGCTACTGCATTAAATGTGAAGCAGAACAAAAGGTGTTGTTGGCATCTCTTGCGAGCACTCCATCAAAGACTCCACTGGCGAGATAAAACCTCCCTATGTGGAAATGATTACCTGGGCTGTGACTGCCAATATTATTATTTTTTTCAGATAAGCATCTCAGGAGTCCTTCTTTCACAACCACATTCCATGCTGGTTTTGACCTTTAAAGCCCTATATGGTAGTGGGCCGGGTTACCTAAGAGACCGCATCGCCCTGAGGACGTCTGTCCGTCCAACCAGAGCGGACCGGAGGGGCTCTCTAATTGTTCCATCAGCCAGAGGGGCTCGCCTCTCTGGCACAAGGAGGAGAGCCTTCTCCGTGTCTGCACCGGCCCTCTGGAACCTCCTGCCAACAGAGCTACGTCTTCGGACGGAATTGCTGCCTTTCAGAAAAGATCTTAAAACCTGGCTGGCGGGTCAAGTGTGGGGTGCAGGTGGAAGGGTAACCTCCATTGGGTGGTTGGTGTAGAAGAACTCTTCCCCATGGTGCCTTTGGATCCTGCAGCCTGTTTTTAGGGGGTGGGTAGTTTTAACTGTTTTAACTGTTTTTAACTTGTGTTTTTAATTTTTATTGTTGAACCGCCCTGAGTTGGCTTTGGCCGAGTGAGCGGTATATAAATGTGATAATTAAATTAAATTAAATTAAATTAAATTATAAAGATGAAAGGTTAATTCATTTTTCAGAGAGAAGCACTTAGCTCTTGTCTCATTCGCCCTCACAGCGAGAGGAGAGGAGGCTGTGATGCTTTGTACAGAGGCTCATTTCCATCACTTTGCAGCTTTCAGAGATAACTGCTTGGGCAGTTGCAAAAGACAAACAAGACATGTCAACTGCCAGCAGCAGAGCAGGGGAGTCCAGTTGCAAGAAACACCTGCCAAGTTTCTTAATTCAGTCTCTGCTTACAGACTGCTTTGTGAAGATTCCCGAGGGGCAAAAGCACAGATGGGCAAGAGAGTTTGATATTCTTTTATTGTAGAGACATTTCATTGGGAACAGGCTTAAAGTGCTCAGACAGAGAAGTGTAGGAATGCCATGGGCAATTTGTTTCCAAGTATTATTTTCAGAATCCAAAGGATAATGCTTATTGCTTCTTATTGAAACAAGGTCAGGATTTGCAGCTGCTCCTCTTAAGTCCTCCAGGGCTGAACCCTCACCCTGATGCAGCTGCCAGACCCCACCTGAGAGTCCTGGGGAAGGTTCCAGGTTAACATAGACTCTACCTAGAGACACTGGGTGGCTTAACTCTATAAGAACTGGCCCTACCTCTCAGAAGTTGTCTCAGCAATGAAAGTCAGTAGACTTGCCTTTTGCTGTTGAAGACTCCCTGCCCTGTTCTGTGGACTTTTGTTGTGCTTTGCCTGGATCCTTGCTTCTGGAATTCTGTCCTTGCTTTGCTCCAGCCCCTGAGGATAATCTGCCATGTCTGTTCTCCTGGTTGCCTGATTTCTGGCTCCTTTGGACTATGTTTTTGTTGCCTGGACTAATCCTGCATATCTGGTTTCATTTGGACTTGGACTGAGATTTGGTTAGTTTGGCCTGTTACCTGGTTATCCTGGATCCTGGTGTTTGTGTTGTCTGCCAGCTCCCCATGCCCTGGACCATAACAAACAGAGAATCAATGCATATAGCAAATTATCTCTTCTTATGGGAATATTGGTGTGGGGTTGGTTTCAACACTTGTCCTTTCTAAATTTATAAATGTAATCGTACAAGTAGATGGGTACTTTTAGGTTTCCTCCACCTTTTCTATCTCTCAGGTCACTTTCTGTTTCTTCTTGCTTCTCCTTTTTAGCTAGACAAAACTAGGTACTTCTGTAAATAAATGTAGTGCTCTTTCCCGTCCTATAGTTTTGTTAAATGTGTTCCTCTGAATACAATTAAGATTAACTTTTTTCCTAGTTTCCAGAGTAGTAAGTTTTGTTCAGTAATCACAAGATCAGCACTAAACTGTTGGACTATGACAATATAAACATCCCATAGTCTAACACTTTTACACTTGGGAATACAGGCAGCAGCTGTCCTATATCAAGTACAGTGGAACTTCGGTTAACAAACGGCTCAGTTAACATAAAAAATAGTGTCTCAATTTATGGATTATTATTTTTGGAACAGATTAATTGGTTTTCAATGCATTCCTATGGTAACCCCCATTTTGGTTAGTGTTTTGGTTTTCAATGCATTCCTATGAAGAACTGTATTCAATGCATTCCTATGGAAAATTGAGTTAAAGTAATTTTTGCTGTAAGAAGTGTCCTGGAGAATGCATTAATTACATTAACCGAGGTTCCACTCTAATATCATTCACTTGTCTAGCCAAATATTATCTACTCTGTTTACCAACAAATCTTTAGGATGCCAGGCACAGGTTCATCTCATCCTATTTTCTTGGGGAGGGGCTATGACTCAGTAGTAGAACCAAAACTAGTTCAAGACATAAGGCTGAAACATAAATAATCTTTTTTGCATGAGTAAATTAGCTAGGAATGATCCTTCATTAATCTGGTATAGTCTTAACCTTGCAGCTTCTCCACTTTACCACTGAGGTATAAACTGTCAAAAATTTGCCTCTATTCAAGGAATAGATGAAAACGTTTTCTTGTGTCTTCAAGTGCTGTGCAGGAAGGCAGGCAGAGGTGACAAAAGGGCAGAGGAGAGATGACCTGCTACATTTCTCTTTTATAGACATCTTTTAATGGCAGAGAAACAGTGTTCTTTGAGAGGGTTCGGAGAATTTAGATCCATGATGGTGAGCCTTGGCACTCCAGATGTTCTTGGTCTTCAATTCCCAGAAGCCCAAGCACCCTGTGAATCCACATGAATGGGTTTACTGCGATTCATCTGCCCTGCGCTGCCCTCATCGCTTCCGGAAGCGGAAGTAAAACATGCCCATACGGATTTCAGCTTGACTCAGCCTTCCATCCTTCCATGGTTGGTAAAACAAGTACCCAGCATGTTGGGGTCAAAATGCTAATTACCTTTGTAGGAATGGCTGGCCACAAGGAAGATACGCGGAGGCAATCTTGTGGTGAAATCCAGCCCCGACCAGAGTCGGGGATACGTATTTATTACCTGCCTTGGGGTTCGTGACATGTGCCTATGGCACTTGTGATGCCCCTATACAGAAGACTTGCATACGTGGCATTTTCCAGTGGTCAGCTACGAGTCCACTCTTGGTCATTGCCCTGTGGTTAATGGACAGCCCACAGTTAATTACCTCGGGCTGGAGAAACCCATTGTTCCTACCCTAATCTCGGGGTCTATGTGTATTGACTCTGAGCATCTAACTTTGTCCTCTGTCTGCCCTGGCTTGTTTGCCTTACTCTACTTTTGCCCTCAGCCAAGTTTTATGATTCATTTCCAACTATC
Source organism: Bradypodion ventrale (assembly GCA_035047345.1). Taxonomy (NCBI): domain Eukaryota; kingdom Metazoa; phylum Chordata; class Lepidosauria; order Squamata; family Chamaeleonidae; genus Bradypodion; species Bradypodion ventrale. The sequence continues at coordinate 338,812,902 of JAWDJE010000003.1, forward strand.
CCACTTTATCTTCCCAATTTCTTTTCCCGCCGAGCTCGGGTGGTCCCCGGATCTGTCGAAAGCCGAGCAAACACCTGGGGAGAGGTTTAATTGCCAATTATTCCCGCGGGCAACCCACAACCTTATTAACCAAGCAGAGAGCTCTAAGCACTATTGGGTGGTATATAAGTGTAATTGCTATTGCTATCATAAAAGCTGGGACAGCACATTTCATTGCAAGATCATGGCAGAGAACCCACTACTCCAAAGAATTATCTCAGCTTGTGCCTCCAAACAACCAAGGGATCAGCTTTTCCAAAATAACAATGTATTCTGTGCACTGGGTTTCTAAGTTTGAAAATATGAACATGGAACATCACATTTAGCACCCAACATGCAAGACACGTAGCACTGAATCAAGGCTATACTCCTTTTTTGCAAAGAGAGGCAGAATAGAAATTCACCAGATAAATTAACAAATGTGTTATAAAGAATATTAGATATTCAAGCAGGGACACAGCTAGGTAAAAACATAATTAACCAGCAGTCTGCAACAGTGAAGGAAGAAAACAAGGCTGTGTTCACTTTATTGGAAGCCATTTAAAGCATCAGCACTGAATATAAAATTAATGTTGTAAATGATTAGAAAGACATTTGCAATTTGTTCCACCATCTGGAAAAGAGACACATGCTAGGAGGTGGGAACAAAACTAGGAAGAATTTTTCTTGACCTATAATTCCCATTTCATTCAAAGTATTTAATTACTGCCCCTTTTATCATGTTGCATGATTTGTTTTATATTTTATGTGCCATATTCAGTGCCTTGCACAGCTGAGCCCAACTGTAATAGAAACGCCTAGCCATAAACAAGAGAAGACATAATGTGTTTTGTCTCTTATGTAAAACTTACAAACATTCAGAGCATGTTGGGCATCCTTTCATCTGATTTTTAAACTGCTGTGAATGATCTGTTTAAGGACCAAGTCACAAATGATTACCTGGCTGGGGTCTCAAGAGGTGCAAAACCACTACCTCAACTGACTATAAACGCCAACAAATGTATTTTCCTTCTCCAGCCTGATAATATTCCTAGTGCCTGACACACCAAGCATCACAACACAAATTATCATTGAGTATACATTTGAGAATGTATCTTCATAAGCGTACAGGACAGCCTGTACATTTTGTACAGCATTCCCCTTTGTCATCAAAACTGCTAGTTGGTGACAAAAACAGACCTTTTGAAAACTCTTTTATCCACAAAAACTTCAATGTGAACAAGAATTAAATTCAGCGCAGGTAAAATTGTGTCTAAGAAGGGAGAAGCTGAAAACAAAGCATCAAAAAGTACAAAATACTCAAGAATTGCCTTGGGAAATTACGCTGCAGTTTGAAACTTCAAGGTTGTAAACATCAACAAAGTTCTTTTTAGGATAGGCTTGAAACACAGACAAACATGGCTACTATTCCAAAAAATTCAACTTTTAGAGGAAAGTGTTCAGAAGATTCACTACATACACCAGGACTCCTTCTAACTTCATTTTCTTTTCTCGGTGTCATCCCTATGCCGTTGTCATTGCATATTTCTTATGTCTTGTCCTGTACTGCATCTGAAAGGCTGTCAGCCTTCTCTCTCTTTTCTTTCTGCAATGAAAGGCAAGTTATTTATTAATGTTGCAGCTTGGCCTAAATGTATCTGGAAAGCTAACCTGCCTGGAGCAAAATAGAATTGCTATCTCTTGTTGGGAGAGCCAGACTGACGAATTTTATATCAGTACATTGGTTTCATAAAGCCTCTGTTGTGAGTTCCCCTGGCAATACCATTTGCCTTTGCCTAGTTGATTTAGCAAAACAATTTAGAACGTAGCAAGACAGAATTATCTTTGCACTAACCACATCATTTTTTTTAAAAAAGTTAAGTCACAGCATTCTAGTGGAATAATGTGGACAATCACAGTTCTCAATGCAGCCGACTCTCTACCTACCGGTATGAACCGGCCCTTGGTCAGCGTGGCCTAAGGGTGTGCTCTCTCTGGCCTGAATGATTTAGTGCGGCAGAGAAAGACCAACCAGAGCGGACGTGTTGTGTATGGAAACACTATACAGTATCTTTAAGAATGAATGTAACCACTTCAATGTAAGAATGTAACCTTGTAATGAATACAATGTTTCTCAACTGTAATGGAACGCGAGCTAGCTACCCATAGAGGGCAGCTGCGAGCGTTCAGCTCACATGGTACAAATTCCCGCCACGGTTACACCTGGTGAAGAAGGGCATGACTCAGAATAACGTCACGCAGGCGGTGGCCAATGGGCTACCGTGCATCCATATTCAAATGTGCTGTTGCTGTATAAAAGGAGCTGTACCTCCGCCATTACCACATGTTCAGATTGCATACCACTAAATAAAGATGTGTTTAGCTTTGTAACTGCTGACTGCTGCGTATCAATCTGCCAACATCAAAGGACTGGAGGGGCTCTCTTATTGTTCCATTAGCTAAAAGGGCTCGCCTCTCTGGCACAAGGAGGAGGGCCTTCTCCTTGTCCGCACCGGCCCTCTGGAACCTCCTGCCAACAGAGTTACATCTCCAGACAGAATTACTGCCCTTCAGAAAAGAGCTCAAAACCTGGCTGGCAAGTATGGGGTGCAGGTAGAAGGGTGACCTCCGTTGGGTGGCTAGTGTAGTAGAAACTCCTTCCCCTTGGTCATCTCGGTCCTTGTACCCTATTTTTAGGGAGTGGGTAGTTTTAATCATGCTTTTATTTATGACTGTAAACTGCCCTGAGTCGGACTAGGCTGAGTGGGCGGTATAGAAGTTGAATTTAATAATAATAATAATAATAATAATAATAATAATAATAATAATAATAATAATAATAATAATAATAATAATAATAATAATAATAATAATAATAATAATAATACGGACGGCGACTGGTCCAGGGAATCTGGCTCATAGGTTCTGGGGAGAATGGCGATTAGGCAAATTAATGTATTAAATTACACACAATCATTGTATTAAAGGCTGTAGGAAGCTGTGTGAGCAATACAACAAGCACCTGAGCAATACAACAAGCACCTGCCCACGTGAACAGACTTGTTAAAATAAAATCTGCAAGGCCTTCATAATAAGGGAAGAGAGGGAAATTAAAGATCAAAATGGCTGCTGTAAGAAGGTAAAACTAATTTTAAAAATGGAGCAGAGAAGAACTGGCCTGCTTGAACTATTAACATATTATAAATTAGGAAGAGGGGGTTATGTGCCATGAGGTTAAAAACTTAAACCTTTCCCATTCCCATGCTAATAAAGGGACATTTTAGGATACAGGACAGGAAAAAGAACAACTCCTTTCCTTCCCAATCTCTTTTTACCAGGTATGCTCTCAGAGCACATGTATGGATTCACTCATGTTAGGAGACAAACCCATAAGAAATTTATAACCATGGCAAGTGCATCTTGACACAGATTGGGCTGAGTATAACAAACTCTGAACTTGATGACTGGAAGGTTGGCAGGTGAGCAGTTCGGAGACTCTAGTGCTGCACAATGGAGTGAGCTCCCGTCTCTGTCACAGATCCTGCCAACCTACCAGTTCAAAAGCAAGAAATTGTAAGTAGATAAATAGCTACCGCTTTGGTGGGAGGGTAACAGTGTTCTGTGCATTCTAGTGTCTAGTCATGCCTGCCACATGACCACGGAAATGCTACAGATACAGACGGCACTGGCTCTAGCACCAAATCCTAGAGTCAGACACAAGCGGCTTTCAAGCAAGGGAGAACTTGACCTTTATATCACACTCACATAAGAGTTATTCCCAAGGGGAATTTTATCAAATACTGTATAAAAGAATTAAAGTGTAGCAAAGATTCACAATAAAACATAACTAGTATGGGGAAATATACTCAAGAAGCAACTGACGTGGCTGAGGTTCTTAGATTCACACATACACTCTCCCCCCCCCCCCTTTCCAGGTTGCTTGTTGTATCAGACTTCTTGACCCGGCATGCCCAAACTGCAGTCCACAGGCTAGATATGGCCCCGAAGCCATTCCATCAGGTCTACGACACCCTCGGCAAACCAGGAAGTAAATACAGCAGCTTCGGCGCATACGTGAAAAGTAGCCATTTTACTTCCTGGTTTGGCACAGTTAGTAAAATGGGCGCTTTCGCGCATGCGTAGAAGGGGTTGCACCAAACCAAGAAGTAAAATGGCCACTTTCACGCATGCGCAAAAGCAGCTGCACCAAACCAGGTAGTAAAATGGCTGTTTTTCATGCATGTACAAACACGCCCTGTTCCATGGACATGGTCTGGACCACTCAGCTGTTCCATGGGCATCCCTGTTCTAGACAATGCCATTGATATTTTTCGCATCAAACGAAGGTGATTTTAATGTTGATACAGGGCTATCCTGTGAGATTACATTTTTGGTTGGAGTATTCATGCCTTATGCACTTTTGATAATGGTCATTTAGAGTTATACTCCTGCCATGTCCTCCTGGTGGCTTGGCTTGGTTCAGCTTTGAGACCTGAGGCTATTTCTGCTCGGCCACTGTAATCAACCTCTACTTGTCCTTGACCTGACAGGTTTTCCAGTTAAAACAGTCTGTGGCATGCAGATACATATCTTACCAAACACGAGAATCTGCAGGGAGTGTTGTGCAAACCTGACCAGTTCATTAACAGTATATATGAATAAAATTTAACTAGAGCATACAAGGAGAGAAGTAAGAGACAGAAAGTTTCTCTCTTAAAAAGATATCCTATGACAGTGAAAGTAGGGGAGGGGAAAAGGCATTCAAACAGTAAAATAATATAAAAATAAACCCTCCTATCATGCCAGAAGGAACACATTTAGAGTTGCTGACCAGTGGAACAAGAACACTAGTTTGAGAAGTGCAAAATTAGCAGTTTTGCTATTCTGCACAAAATATGGTGGGACTGGAATTCACTAACATTTCTAAGCATCCTGTGTACCTTTGAGGTGTCAGGTTGCACAGGAATCATTTTTTTCTCAGTTGCTTTATCTCCGAGACCTTAAGTCAAGGATTCTCAACCTGTGACCCGTGGACAGGATGCGGCCCACGGCACCATTTCATGTGGGCTCACCATCGCATCCACCACACCAGGAAGTGCCATGTGGTGGAAGGGCAAAATGGCCATCCGGTTTCCGAAGCTGCCTGAGGGAATGTGACCCAGCTTTAAAAGGTTGAGAACTCCTACCTGGCACAAAGCCCATGAACAGAGGAAAACATTAATGGAAATCTTTCCACTGATGTCAGTGAAATTATAGCAAAGCTCACATGAAGGTCACAACATGATAACGTGAATGGAAACTAATTTATAATCAGATTTATAACTAATTTAATAATAGCTTTTATGTTTTTCTGTAGCGATGTCTGGCCGCTAGGGCGGCATTAGGTCCCGGAGGAGACTGATCAATGACAACACGAGGCAACAGGAGCGAGATCAGATCAGTCCTTTATTGGGGAAATACATACACCTTTTATAGATCAGAAGGCAGGTAGAAAAAACCACCACCCAAAAGTCAATCACATCACCTATTTACTCAGGTTAATTGGGGAAACTCACTTGGGGAAGTTAATTAGTGTAGGCAAACATTGACAGAGGAAGCCCCATTGTTTCGGGCTTATGGGCTGGGTAAATATGCCTACTATTTGCGCCAGGGATTTACGCCAAGCCGGGGAGATGAGTGTTTGTCTAATTATGCACAGGAGATTGCGATCTGCTTACCTGGTAGACCGCTGGTCAGGTCATGTAATTGGGTGAATCAAACCCTATCATTTATTCACCCCCCTTAATTTAGCTGCTCGCAGAGCCCACGGACCAGGGAGCCTTTCTCCCGAAAGTGGCCTCTGCCGGGCCGATCCATGCCCAAGAGGGCACGGGGAATCCGCATCTCCCCTTACTTTTTTATATTAAGAGCCTGACTAGCGACTTTACGCAGAAGCGGCACCAGCTGTTGGTCGGGAATGACGTCACGGGGTTTCCTTCTTCGGCGGCATCTCGAGATCAGGGAGGGAATACATTGAGCAAAGCAGCAGACTGCAATGCCTAGTATAACTACCCCCACCGCTACTTTAATTACCGTCTGAAGCCACCCCCATGGGATCCACGACCACATCCATTTCCATAGTGAGCTCCACCAAGCCCCCCATGCAGAGCCCTCTGTGATGCCAGCCACTATGGTGTGAAGATACGTGAGCTGGCTTTGAATCTTACGAGAGTTGTCCGTAAGATTGAAGCAGCACATACCGTGAAAGGATTCGCAGCCCAAGTGGTGCAGCAATAGGAGATAGTCGATAGCTGCTCGATTATCGAGAATGGCATGGCGAAGTTCCGCCTGCTCCTGATTGAGGAGCGCTATCGCTGAGGAGGTATGGTTGATGGCCTTTGCTAAACCGCAAGCCAAGCGACCAATCCTCTTTGCGTTGCCGACGGCTAAGCCTGGCACGCCAAAGATGCTGACTGCCAAGGAGAGGTATTCGGCAGGTCTCATTACCCTAAAGCTGCTTTCACATGAGCTGTCTAACAGGGTGGTGCGAGTGTGTCGTATGAGAGAAGGAACATGGGATACATTGGAAACAGTGGGAGCATTAGGGCTAGGGGCAATCATATCCTTGGTGGGGAGCAAGAGTGTCAACCGGCTAATACAACATATAGCATCTGACATATTGGCAGGAATGTAATTAAACGTATACTGGTTGCAAGTGAAAAACCATCCAGAAGGTAGGGTGATATGTGCATACATTGTGCCCATCGGCACTGGGTTATGACAAGTCCAATTGCCACTGCCCACGTCAAAGCAGCGGCGCCTGATTCGGCCAAGTCCTGAGCAACCGTGCATTCGCCCACAAGTAGAGTTCGGGCTGACCGCCACTCGGGGAGTATGGAGAGTGGCTGCATCAGCCGGCAAAGTCATGGTTAGCCGCATCTCCCATCGAGCATATTCTGAAGAAGCTGATGGGGTGTATGGGCTGAAGAGTCGCCTCACCAGCCAGTCCCCGTCCCGGGGGTGTGCGCCTGGAGAATGGCACACCGGGACAAGGCAGGTGCTGAGGATTGAAGCAGAACCGACGTCCTGCCTGAGGCAAAAATCAGACTGGTTGACAAGGCTTGCCAACCTTTCCCAAATGTTGTACTGCATGCGGGCAGAAAGGTCTCCGCCCGGCATCAAATCGCTGGCCTCCAATGAGGCGGCCTGAACGCCTCCCCCCGAAAGCAGGGTGAGGGTCAGGATGATGGCAAGTGCCAGGGTGTTGGCATGAATCTGGGCAAAGACTGCAGCTGTGAGGTTCTCCGGCGTTGGCTCCTTCCTCTCGCGCCGGACGGTGTCCTTGGCATCACGGCAAAGGATCTTGACCATCCCCCAGGTGATCCTCGGTGCTGCCGTCGGTGGCCGTCTCCTCCGGCGGGTTCTCTCGGTCAGAGTGAGGTCCTCCATCTCCGGGATCGGGCTCGGGCCGGTCTGGTTCCACGCCATGTGGTTCCAAGTAGGGCTTGACACACCGAGCTGGAATCCAAACGACACCTATAGGAGACATAACTGCAGCATACCCTCTCCCCCAGGTTATGAGCGGCACCGGGCCCCTCCAAGAAGGGTCTGGTGGCACTCGGTACCGGACCATAGGTCGCGGGAGAGCTTCCGAGCGGCGGAAGTGCTTCTCCTGCGGCGTACAATCCGAAAAAACATTAAGGTGATTGTATGTGAACAATACCTTATTCAGACAAAACTGTGCCTGTCCCTGTGATTTGGGGAGGGCTGGTGGCTCCCCCTTTTCTGTTTGTTTGTCAATGTAGGACTTTAGCGTCCGATTGACCTGCTCTACAATCGCCTGCCCTTGCGGATTGTAGGGAATTCCAAATGTATGCTTGATGTCCCAAGTAGCCATGAAGGCGGCCAACTGCCTGGAGCAGTAGGACGGGGCATTATCCGTTTTCACGTGCCGCGGCTTGCCCATCGCCGTGATGCAGGAAAGGAGGTGCTGCTCCACGTGGGAGGCGGTTTCCCCTTTCTGCGCCGTGGCCCAAACGAACTGGGAAAAAGTGTCAATGCACACATGCATGTACTGCCATCTGCCAAACTGCGGCACATGAGTGACATCCATCTGCCACACCTGATTAGCTTCTGTCCCCCGTGGGTTAACCCCCCATGAGGGCCCCCCCGGTGCCCCTGCACAATGCTGGCAAGAGCGGACTATTCCTTGGGCTTGAGAAAGTGGCAGATTGAATTGCCTTGCGAGAGCTTTGGCATTCTGGTGAAAGAAGGCATGACTTTGGATTGGAGTAGTAAAAACTCCCAAAACTGAACGTTGCTGAATTTCCTTTGCCGCCGCATCCGCCCTGCTATTGCCCGCAGAAATCGGACCCGGTAGGTCTTGGTGACTTCGGATATGGGCAAGGTTCACGGCTGCCAACTCTGCCCGCTGCGCGGACTTCTGTGGAAGAGTTAACAGCATGTGCCAAGCTTCGCCCTCCCGCCAGGTCAAAACACCATACGTGCGACCTCCATCAGTAAAAACTGTTCTGGCCCCCTGAAGCGGGACCAGCGAGAGCAATTCGAACAAGCTGACTGTTCCTGTCTGAAGCGAGACAAGTCTGGGGTCCTTGGGCAAATGGTACGCTAAACTTCCAGTGAAACCTTCCAAAGCTATCGGAAGCGAGTCACCTAGCTGCATTAACTGATGAATCTGTTCCTTGGTGAACGGGACTACAATTTTGGCCAAATCATTCCCTGAAATGTCCCTAGCTCTCAGCCTGCCGCGGTAAACCACCGCGGAGACCAATTCCTGGGGCGGAACAATGTTCCGTGAAGAAGTGTTAGGCAAGTACACCCACTCCACAATTTTCGCTCCCTTCTCTGAGTCTACTCCTAACGCCCCAGTGAACATGGATCCTGACCGTACGATGTATAAATTCAGGATCGGGGCATATGGCCCCTGGGCGATTCTATCCACCCACCTCTGGCTGAGAACTTGGTTCACTTTCTCGAGCGCCAAGCGCGCGTCTCGAGAAATTCTTATCTGGTCTGCCGGCTGCTTACCTAGGGTTAGCAGCGAGAAAAGCGGTTTTAGAAGATCCGTATCCAATCGGAAGTACGGTCTTGCCCAATTGATATTCCCCAAAACATGCTGCAACTCTACGAGGGTGACTGAGTCCTGTAAATTTATCTGAGGCAAAACTGGCGCTGCAAAAGAGCGGAGAAGCCGATGACCCAAGTATGAGAAGGGCTCGGTTCTCTGCACTTTCTCCGGGGCAATGAGTAAACCCTTGTCCCCCAGGCTGGCCTGGAGATCTGAAAACACTTCGCTGCCAAGTTGCGGCAACGCTACTAAAATATCATCCATAAAGTGACAAACAATAGCTTTAGGGTGAAGGCTTCGGAACTTTGCCAGTGCGTTGTGAACATATATTTGGCACAAAGTGGGCGAATTGAGCATGCCCTGTGGCAAATATTTCCATGCGTAATGCCGCGTGGGCTCACTGTGGTTCACGACCGGCACTGTAAAGGCGAACCTTTCCCGGTCCCTGGGGTCTAAGGGGATTGTATAAAAGCAATCCTTGAGATCTACGACTAGAATCTCCCACCCCTCGGGAATCATGTTAGGATTTGGGATGCCGCATTGAAGCAGACCCATAGGCTGAATGCATTTATTGATCTCTCTGAGATCGTGGAGGAGTCGCCACTTCCCCGACTTCTTCTTAATAACAAAAATTGGCGAATTCCAAGGACTTGTGGACTGTTCTATGTGTCCTGCATCTAGCTGTTCTTTAACTAGCTGCTTGAGAGCAACTAACTTCTCTCCCACTACCGGCCATTGTTCTACCCAGACCGGAGTATCGGTGAGCCATTTAAGTGGCAACGCCATTACCCAAAGGTAAGGGTGGCACCGTACTGTTGTAGAATGTCTCGCCCCCAAAGATTGTCGTGCACGTCAAGAATGTGCGGCCGAATCACCGCCGTGCCGTCAGCCCTTGGGATTGTGACTTCTACCCACTCTCGGCTTCTGAACGCTTCCTGGACTCCGCCTACTCCCCACACATCGGAGACCGGCTCAATGGCCCACTCCCTCGGCCACTGGCTTCTGCTTATCATGGTCACATCCGCTCCGGTATCGAGTAACCCTGAGAACACTCTTTTGTTCAAAAATACCTCGATAACGGGGCGCTGCTTCCACTCAATGTTGGTCTCCACTGTCGCTAAGACCTGGTATCCTCGCACTGCCTCACTCGCGCTCGAGCGGTCTGCTGAACCGGACTCTGAGCTGTCACTGAGCCTTCCCTGGCTGCCTGCTGGCGAGTGACAAGGAACCATGATCAGTTGCGCTAGGGTGTCTCCCTTGTGGATTGTTTGGGGCAGGTGTGTCCAAAGCTGAACCTGGAGAACGCCTGAAAAATTCGAGTCAATGACTCCTGGAACTATGAAAATTCCGCGTGCTCCAGCTACACTACGGGGCAAAACTAAACCTATAAAGCCTCTGGGCAGGGGTCCCATGTACTGGGAATCGACCAGATAGACTGTGCCCGGCAGATCGCATGTAACGTCCGCCTGGCAAGCCAATTCTAGCCCTGTGCTACCCTTGGGGCTGGCCTGTGCCCTCGCAGTGCCTGGAATGGGGTTGGACTCTACTCTAGCTCTGGTGAGTTCTGGGTGAAGGACGCCTCTGTTTGGACTGGGGCCAGAGACATGCCCGTGCTCCGGTTTCCCGAATTCTGGCAATATCTGGCCCAATGATAGCCTTTCTTGCACTTCGGACAGAGGGTGTTCGGAGCCTTGGGACGGCCGGACTTTTGTCCGCCTCCCTTGGATCGGCACTCCCTAGCGAAGTGACCGATCTTGCCACAATTGTGACATGCTCCTTTGCTCTTGCCATTAGGTCTTTTCCCTCCTTGCACCGCTGCCGCTAGCAGACCCATCTTGTAGGATTCTGTGCCAACGTCGGCGCAAGCTCTAATCATGTCCGATAAGGTCAAGTCAGGACGATTGCCTAGGGACTGCAAGATTCTACGGCAGTCCAAGTTGGCATTGTCCTTGGCTAACTTAATCATGAGCTCTTCCTGGGCTTGCTCATTATCAATCTGCCTGCTAATAGCTTCTTCCAGGCGATTGATGAAATCCATGTAGGGCTCCTGGGCTCCCTGCTTAATGGAGGTGTAATTTTTAGCCGCTTTGCCAGTGGCTGGGACCTTAAAGTAAGCCCTAAAGGCTGCCTCGGCTGACATCTCAAGAGTGGCGAGAGGCAAGTTGATCTGAGCATTGATTGACTCGAAATTACCAGAGCCATACAGCTGCTCAGGAAGCACTGCGCCTCCCATCCTGGCAGCCCGAGTTTGAGCCTCTAGGCGAAACTCGCTGTCCCAAATCATGTACTGGCTGGGGGTTAGCATCATCCTCATGACGGCTTTCCAATCATGAGGAATCCACATGGTGGTTTCGCACACTTGCTGAAGCGTGCCCCTAGTAAAACGACTTTGGAGCCCTGTTTCTGCAATGGCCTTCCGCATAGCCATGAGAAGCTTATACGGAACTGGGGAATGAACAATCTGCTGTGCGCCCGTGAGTGCGTCCATTTCCATGCGGATTGGACATATCTGTCTGAGCTCCGCTAGCTCTTCTACTGACAGATCCCCCTTTCTAAGCTCTTCCTCAGCTGTGCGCTGAAGGGCACTTTTGGTAACTAGGGAAGCCGAAGCTGTCAGAGAAGCGCCTGCGTTTCTCATTCCTTGCATTCCCTCGGTGACGTCTGCAGCTGTCACCGCGGGAAGGCTCCCTACGCTATTCTGCTGGTACTTGAATGTCGGATAGAGACAGGTGGGCGCAGTCGGCTCGACTGGCTGGGTTGATGGCTTATTTAACGGGGGTTCCTCTGCCTCTATCTGGACTGGTTCGATCTCAGCCAAGAGTCTCCTACACTTCCTCCATGTGCGAACTATCCCTCCTGGGGCCTTCGGGGGTTACTGAATGCAGTCTCCTATCTGATCCCAGAGCGGTAGGGTTAACGTACCTGCTTCTGGGTAAAGCAGGCAGTGTTCCCTAAGGTACGCCAAAAGTCTCGCTAGCTCCCTGCTGTGAAAGCGTAACTTAAATACCCTGGCCAGGATTTTAAACTCTTCCTCACGAGTTTTTTGGCTAGCGGACGGACTTTGTCCCTGAGAACAAGTCCCCATATTACCTGCGAGTGGTCCTCTGAAGTTTCCTCCTCGGGACGGGTTGACGCGTGTGGGGGCAAGGTAACAGGTCTTGGCGACGATCGTCTGGCTGCCGACCAGAGCGCCGCGCTGTCCTCCGGGCTGACGGGTCGCGGTTCAAGCGTAGAACCGGACCGCGTGGATCGCTACTCACAAGTAGACCTCTCCGGGGTCTCTTACTCACGAGTAGAATCACGTCGGGGTCACCAGATGTAGCGATGTCTGGCCGCTAGGGCGGCGTTAGGTCCCGGAGGAGACTGATCAATGACAACACGAGGCAACAGGAGCGAGATCAGATCAGTCCTTTATTGGGGAAATACATACACCTTTTATAGATCAGAAGGCAGGTAGAAAAAACCACCACCCAAAAGTCAATCACATCACCTATTTACTCAGGTTAATTGGGGAAACTCACTTGGGGAAGTTAATTAGTGTAGGCAAACATTGACAGAGGAAGCCCCATTGTTTCGGGCTTATGGGCTGGGTAAATATGGCTACTATTTGCGCCAGGGATTTACGCCAAGCCGGGGAGATGAGTGTTTGTCTAATTATGCACAGGAGATTGCGATCTGCTTACCTGGTAGAACCGCTGGTCAGGTCATGTAATTGGGTGAATCAAACCCTATCATTTATTCACCCCCCCTTAATTTAGCTGCTCGCAGAGCCCACGGGCCAGGGAGCCTTTCTCCCGAAAGTGGCCTCTGCCGGGCCGATCCATGCCCAAGAGGGCACGGGGAATCCGCATCTTTCTTTTAAGGAGAACAATATTAATTGTTTAGGGTTAAAAATGTAATAGTAAGCCAGGCTTTACTATCTTGGAAAGAAAAGGAGGTAGATATTTCTGTATTTTGTTCAATGCATGTAATTATTCAGGCCCTTGGTATTTTTGCACAGTGTACAAAGGTGCTGGAAGCATTTAATATATAAACAGAAAATTTTTAACTACTACTCAAACACACACACTTCTCTGAGGCTTCCTTTTGCCCCTGGGAAATGCTCAAGGAAGCAACCACTGGTGTTAATTGACAAATAAATCATGGTGTGACACATTGATTAAAATCCTATTGATGTTCACAAAAGGTATGCCTACCTTGCTGCAGTTAATTGTGGGTAATTGACAAAGTCCCATGATGCATCTCAACTGCCTCAGCAGCTCATCAGCTACATAAACCTAAAGCAAGCTTCAAAGGGATTCCAGACAGTATGTGCTTTATTTATTGATTTAATGTCTACACTACTGTACCTTTCTTCTTGAAAAATGCAACTAGAAGCCCTACTTTCCTTATCAGTTGGTGAATCTCAGCCTATCATCTAATATTTACATAGTGGCTGAAATCCAGAAGTTACAAGTAGGGTAAATCCCTTGAGTTCAGCAGAACTTGTGGAGTTGACTCTTCCTATCTCCACTAATTAAATACCATATTTTCCGGCGTATAAGGCGACTGGACGTATAAGACAACCACCAACTTTTCTAGTTAAAATGTAGAGTTTGCAATATATTCGCCGTATGACTACCCCTCTTCCAACGGCGGCGTCTTCGGAGCTTCCCGGGCTGGGGATGGCCCCCTTTACCTGCTGGGGGTGGTGGTGCGGAGGAGGAGCAGCTGACTGGCGGGGAAAGCCAGCTTGGGGTGAGGGCTGGGCAAATGGCCCAAGAATCCAAAGAGCCTTAGGGGAGGAAACTCAAATCTGGAGACTCCCTACCTAGGAAACCCTGGGAAGGGTGGCCATAAATCAGGATGCCATTAGTACTATCATCATCATTTTTAATATTAATATTTAATATTTTAATATTACCTTTTGGTAATAATAATAAGTTTTATTTCTATCCCGCTTTCCTGACACAAGTGTCACTCAAAGCGGCTTACAACATATATAACCTATTCCCCTTCACCAGCAGGGAAGGTAAAAGGAGCCCCGTCGGGCTCGGAGCCGCTGCGAGCCACGCCTCCCTTTTACCTTCCCCGCCGGTGAAAGGGGCGGGGAGGTGCGGCTCGCGGCACGTTTGTTAGCAATAGCAAATGTATGCATGGGTTTCTATGTAACCTCTCTGTTTTCTGCAAGTTCTCTGAAATTAGGAAGGACTCAGATAGGGCATTCTGCACTTATCCCCTAAAGTGGATAAGCCAGAAAAAATAGCATTTCTTTGGGATGTGCACTGCAGTGGCTCAAGTGCCTAAGACACTGACTGGAGATCAGCAGTTCGATTCCCGAGTACTGCAGGATGGAATAATCTCCTGTCTTTCTCCCAGCTCCTGCCAACCTAGCAGTTCGAAAGCAAGAAATTGCAAGTAGATAAATAGGGACTACTTCAGTGGGAAGGTAAACAGCATTCCATGCGCTCCGGTGTCTAGTCATGCCTGCCACATGACCACGGAAATGTCTGCAGAAATAGACAGAGATGGCTCTTCGGCTTTGAAACAGAGATGAGCACTGAACCCTAGAGTCAGATACAACTGGCTTTCGAGCAAGGGAAACCTTTACCTTACACATTCAGTGGTTTAACTTTATGAGTTAAACTATCTCCACCTAGCTTCCTGTTAAGAGAAAAAAAGCCTCCAAGTTAGAACCGGGGCAGGAATAGGATGCTTAGGCAGAAATTCTACGCAAGGCTTTCCAGTTGAATCTTTCTCTACATAAAATATATTTAGGTGTCCATAAAGCAGGTGGAACTCTCAGAATGGCTGTTGATGGGATTTGTAGTCCAAACAATCAGAAAAATCCCATCCTTACAAATGACAGCTGTCAGGATACCAGCCATTAAACCATAGCTACTAAAATGATATCAAACTGCTGTAACATAGTGCATTGATACACTTTTAACTTGGAGGAGCAGATGTATGGAAGTGTACATAGCAATGAGCAAGCAATCACACTTATGTACCACCCCATAGTGCTTAGTGCACTCTCTGGGTGGTTCACAAAGTAATTAGTACGTAATAATAAATTCATGTCAGAGGTTACTCTGGGTTGAAAAGATTTTTGCTGCCGAAACTCCACTCAGGGGATGCCCGAATGAGGCTCCTTTCATGCCCCAAGTGCAGCCTTTGGGTATTGAAACCCAACCTTCCAGGCTCCAAGTTCAGCGCCTTAACCACTAAGTTTTGTCCCCAACATGCTGGGTACTCTTTTTATCAACCTCAAAAGGATGGAAGGCTGAGTAAAGCTTGATTCCCATCAGGATTGAACGCACAATGTCAGCAGTTTCAGCTGCAGTACAGAAGTTTAACCACTGTGCAAAAGGTAATGGTTTCCCTTGCTCGAAAGCCAGTCATATCCGACTCTAGAGTTCAGTGCTCATCTCGGTTTCAAAGTTGAAGAGCCAGCACTGTCTGCTTCTGCAGGTGTTTGCAAGGTCATGTGGCAGGCATGACTAGACACCGGAACATTGTTTACCTTCCCACCAATGTGCTCCCTATTTATCTACTTGCAATTTCTTGCTTTTGAACTGCTAGGTTGGCAGGATCTGGGACAAAGACAGGAGCTCATTTCGTCCTGCAGTACTCGGGAATCGAACTGCTGACCTCCCGGCTTCCTGTCAGCGTCTTAGCCATTTCAGCCGTGCTACCAGGGCTCATATATTGTTTCCTGTTCAATCACTGTTCAATGTAATGTCTCTTGGTTGTTTTAGAAAAGGCAACTAAAACATTATGATTTAGAATGATGCAACATTTGAGAAAACACCCATCCCTTATGGGCTTTGCTTCACTTCATCATCATCCATAACATATGAGCTTGGAGTTTCTGCTGTAGCTCCCGGGAGAGGGAACAGCACTCTGGTCTCTGTAGTGTGAAATCTTCCCCCTCTGAAAATGTATTATTCCTCTACAGTGCAATAACTTTTATTCAGGATTCCCAGAGGGGTTCTGTTTACAAATAAAAAGAGTAATACACTACTCTCACCACCCACTCTTCCTTCTGGCAAACCATTGTTCTTCTCAGACAAGCTCAGAATTCTTAGCTTCACTTTCCATTCAATATTCCCGAAACATTATTGAAGGTGGCTTTTCAAATGAAAGTTTCCAGCCTGCTGTCAGGATATAAACAGAATCAAGTGGGGTGCTAGCTTGTTCCAAACAACACAGGTGACACAAGTGTCACTCACTTCCTGACACAAGTGTCACTCAAAGCGGCTTACAACATATATAACCTATTCCCCTTCACGGGCGGGGAAGGTAAAAGGAGCCCCGTTGGGCTCAGAGATGCCACGAGCCGCACCTCCCTTCTACCTTCCCCGCCGGTGAAAGGGGCGGGGATGTGCGGCTCGCGGTGTCTCCGAGCCCGACAGGGCTCCTTTTACCTTCCCCGCCGGTGAAGGGGGCATGGATGCCGCGAGCCGCACCTCCCCGCCCCTTTCACCGGCGGGGAAGGTAAAAGGAGC
Organism: Bradypodion ventrale; assembly: GCA_035047345.1. NCBI lineage: Eukaryota > Metazoa > Chordata > Lepidosauria > Squamata > Chamaeleonidae > Bradypodion > Bradypodion ventrale. The sequence goes on from JAWDJE010000003.1 coordinate 338,829,474, forward strand.
CCTGTCGGGCTCGGAGCCGCCGCAAGCTGCATCTCCCCGCCCCCTTCACCGGCGGGGAAGGTAAAAGGAGCCCCGTCAGGCTCAGAGATGCCGCGAGCTGCACCTCCCTTTTACCTTCCCTGCCAGTGAAAGGGGCAGGGAGGTGCGGCTTGCGGTGTCTCCGAGCCCAACAGGGCTCCTTTTACCTTCCCTGCCGGTGAAGGGGGCGGGGAGGTGCAGCTCGCGGCATCCCCGCCCCCTTCACCGGCGGGGAAGGTAAAAGGAACCCTGTCGGGCTCGGAGCCGCCGCAAGCTGCATCTCCCCGCCCCCTTCACCAGTGGGGAAGGTAAAAGGAGCCCCATCAGGCTCAGAGATGCCACGAGCCGCACCTCCCTTTTACCTTCCCTGCCGGTGAAGGGGGCGGGGAGGTGCAGCTCGTGGCATCCCCGCCCCCTTCACTGGCGGGGAAGGTAAAAGGAGCCCTGTCGGGTTCGGAGCCGCCGCGAGCCGCACCTCCCCGCCCCCTTCACCGGCGGGGAAGGTAAAAGGAGCCCCATTGGGCTCAGAGATGCCGCGAGCTGCACCTCCCCGCCCCCTTCACCGGCAGGGAAGGTAAAAGGAGCCCCGTCGGGCTCGGAGACACCGCGAGCAGCACCTCCCCGCCCCCTTCACTGGCTCCTTTTATCTTCCCCGCTGAAGGGGGCGGGGAGGCGCGGCTCGCGGTGTCTCCGAGCCCGACAGGGCTCCTTTTACCTTCCCCACCGGTGAAGGGGGTGGGGAGGTGCGGCTCGCAGTGTCTCCGAGCCTGACAGGGCTCCTTTTACCTTCCCCACCAGTGAAGGGGGCGGGGAGGCGTGGCTCGTGGATACCACCACCCCAGCCAGGGGTGGGGGGTGAGGAGGAGGAACAGCAGCTGACTGGTGGGGGGGAGCCAGCCGCAGCCATGAGGCTGAGGGTGGTGGTATCGGGCGGCCCCTTGCTCCGGAGGGCTCGCGGCGGCGGTGGCTGGTTTTCCCCGCCAGTCAGCTGATGCTCCTTCTCCTCCGCACCACCCCAGCCAGGGGTGTGGAGGAGAAGGAGGAGGAGCAGCTGACGAGAGGCATCCAGAGCAAGGGGCCACCCGGATACCACCACCCCGGGGGGGGGGGGTGAGGAGAAGGAGGATCAGCAGCTGACCGGCGGGGAGAGCCATTCACCGCCTCTGCCGCAAGGCTGGGGGTGGTGGTATCCTGGCGGCCCCTTGCTCTGGAGGCCTCGCGCAGTGGCAGCGAATAGCTTTCCCTGCCGGGCGGCCCCTGGCTCCAGAGTACCCGGCGTATAAGACGACCCCCAACTTTGGCACAGATTTTTCGGGGTTAAAAAGTTGTCTTATACGCCGGAAAATACGGTAGATCTACTCTAGGTGCAACTTGTTGCTGTATTTCAGCCATTATGTTATAAGGTTTGAGGCCTTGTGTTATAAAACGCCAACTTTATCTAACCTCTTCATTGCTGGATCAGGGCTGTTTTGCCTCCCTTCCCTAACAAAGAGATGGAAGGCCATTACACAAGTTGATTTGATCAGGAGGAACTGACAGCCTCATAATATTCTTATAGGTAGAATTATTTTCATGTCACTTAGTATTTGTTACAATTCAAGCACTTAAAGCATCTTCATACTTAACTGCTTCAAAATGTATTTATAGTTCAGATCATAATGAATGATTCAGCTTTCAATGAAATTGCCAATAACAGATGCATCGACCCTACAGACTGCAGATGTGCATGTATCACATAGAACACAGCCAAAGGACAAGTGATGAGTAACATATTTCCATTATGTGTAACTCATTTCTCCACTCCCAGATGGGTGGGATATAAGTGCAATCTATACCTATAAATCTGTGTGTTAACCATTGTGATTTGACAAAGGATGTTTAGCCAGGCCCCACTAGCCCCGACCGAGCATTCGTGCACTCACCCGAACTGGGTGCGGAGGTAACTGGGGGGTTGAGAAATGCGCCAGTGGGGCAGGAGCCCCCCGAACACAAGCAAAGGAAAAGGACTCCATTTCCCAATGTTCCTTGGGCCGCGCCGCACCACAGCCAATCAGGCTGAGAGGCACGAGCAAAAGGAACGTTCGGAAACGCGCCGCGGCCAATCAAAATGAAGCCACAGAAAAAAACCGCTGTAGAAACAGAAAATGCAAATGCAAAACTACAAGCCCCAGTGTCCTGCGCGCCATTAGCGTGTAGAACGCTAAGGAAGCTGGCGCGCGAAAAATAAAAATAAAAAACCAACATGAGGGCAAGTCCGCCACAGGTGGACGCAGCGCCTCACAGACACGCCGCAGGCCTTCCCGTGGCCCAGCCAGCAAGGCAAGGCCGCGGGAAGGAAACACCCGTCCCATGGCTTCCCGCGGCCCAGCCAGCAAAGCCAGGCCGTGGGAAGGAATCCCGCCCACGCCACATGGCTTCCCGCGGCCCAGCCAGCAAAGCCAGGCCGTGGGAAGGAAAAAAAACACGCTGCATGGCTTCCCGCGGCCCAGCCAGCAAGGCAAGGACGCAGGAAGCCATGGGGCAGGGGTTTTTCCTTCTTGCGGCCTTGCCTTGCTGGCTGTGCCGCGGGAAGCCATGCGGCATGGGTTTTTTTCCTTCCCGCGGCCTGCGGCCTGCGGCCTGTGGCGTGTCTGTGAGGCGCTGCGTCCGCCTGTGGTGGACTTGCCCTCACGTTGGGTTTTTTATTTTTATTTTTCGCGCGTCAGCTTCCTCAGCATTCTACACGCTCATGGCGCGCAGGACACTGGGGCTTGTAGTTTTGCGTTTGCATGGCTTTCCACGGCCCAGCCAGCAAGGCAAGGCCGCTGGAAGGAAAAAACCCTGCCCCATGGCTTCCCGCGGCCCAGCCAGCAAAGCCAGGCCATGGGAAGGAACGCCTCCATTAAAATACATTAAAATACATTAACCATTAATTTAAAAAAAACTGCACAAAAAACAAACAAAAACATTCAAAAACAAACCAAAACCCCAAAAGAAATTAAACCAGCCAATTTACCAGCAGACATCCTTCCTCCACGACGGCCGGAACTGAAATGAGGAAAGAAAGAGACTACTTACCGGAAGAAGCACCACCCAGAGGCCAGTAGAGAAAAAAACAGTCAAAGTAAAAGAAATACTCAACAGCCCCACCCAGAGGCCACAAGAGAAAAAACAGTCAAAAACATAACATTGCATCACACATTCACACAAATCACAACAAATCACAAAATAATAACATAAAAACATTTCTAAAATACTGTGTAGTTTTCACTCAAAAAACCCCCCAAAACATCTAAACACATTTTAAAAACATTGAATGTAAAAAAAAAGTACTTTCACATTTTTAAAATTATTATCCAAGATACAACTATTTTTTTTAAAATCACATACTAAAACATTATTTGGTTAAATAAAATAATTGTAAAAAATTATATCATCCTTTCCTCTTTTTTTAATCCACAAAAACAAACCCAAAAAATCTGATCACAGTTTATAACAGCCCGTGTGTATAAATAAACATTTTAAAAATCACAATTACAGACTAACCTCATTTGTACAAACATTAACAAAAGAAAAAAGTTCCAACACAATTTAAAATAGCCCGGCACCACCGGGCAAACTATGCTAGTAATAAATAAAAATATAAGTACAGTGGAACTCCAGATAATGACAAAACTCCGTTCCACGGAGTGCAGTGCTATCCGGATTTTGACACTATGCGGTCCCTATGGGAGATGCTCTGGATAAGGACAAAAAAGTTGTTATCCGGAGCATTGATACCAAACGCCCCGCATAACAACTTTTTTTGGCGTTATACAGAGCATCACGTGGTACATAACGAACGCGTTGTTATGTGGATTTGGCATTATCCAGTACGGTCATTATCCGGAGTTCCACTGTACTGGTATATGTAATGTTTTTGTTAGCAACAGCAGTTGTGCTAGTACTAGAAGTAGAGGCCTTTTTATAATGTGCTTCATTCAGATATTTTAAAACAACAAAGTGAAAAGATACTGATCAAATCATACAAAAACAGCAATGGCAAATTTTGTCCATGTTCTAAGACAGGGGTTCTCAACCTACGACCTGCGGGCTGGACACGGCCTGCGGCACCATTTCATATAGACCCACATTGCTGCCGCCACCGAAAGCGGGCACAATTATGACAGCTGTAAATGCACCTGCAGCTGTCGTAAAGATGTTTACGAAAGCCACGGACGGATTTTATGGCAGTGTTTACAGTGGGAGGAACCACATGTCCAGCCCGCTCAACTGTCTGAGGGGGCGTTGTTTGGCACACGGCTTTAAAAGGTTGAGAACCCCTGTTCTAAGATCATCTTGAAAAACTCAGTATTGTCCTAAGCCAGTGATGACCAACCTTAGTACTCCAGATGTTCTTGAACTTCAAATCCCAGAAGGCCTGATCAGCAGGTATGTTGACTTAGGCTTCTGGGAATTGAAGTCGAAGAACACCTGGAGTGCCAAGGTTGGTCATCATTGTCCTAAGTAGTTTGAATGGAGCAGGACATCTAAAGCTGATCAGGCAGGTTTTTCTGTAAACCTTTTGGGTAGGGTAAAGGTTTCCCTTGCTCGAAAGCAAGTCGTATCTGACTCTAGGGTTCAGTGCTCATCTCTGTTTCAAAGCCAAAGAGCCAGCACTGTCTGCTTCTGCAGACGTTTCCATGGTCATGTGGCAGGCATGACTAGACACCTGAGTGCATGGAATGCTGTTACCTTCCCACCGAAGAAAAACTTTGGCACCCTTCTAAAAATAAGAACACACTAGAAAATACCAAAGTGGAAAAGTATATATCTATACCTATAAAATGGTGCGGTAACTGTTGGAATGTGACAAAGGATGTTGCACCAGACCCCACTAGCCCCGTCCGAGCCTCCGTGCACTTAGGTTGAAATTTTTGCCCGGGGGGCAGGAGCCCCCCGGACGCAAAAAAAAGAGGGAACTTCAATTCCCAACGTTCCTTGCGCCGTGCCGCACCAGAACCAATCAGGAGGAGCGGCGCGGCAAAAGGAACGTTCGGAAACGCGCCGCGGCCAATCAAAAAAAAGCCGCAGGAAAAAACCGCTGCAGTAACCAAACACGCGCAGGCAAAACTACAAGCCCCAGCGTCCTGCACGCCATTAGCGCGCAGAACGCTGAGGCAGCCGGCGCGCGAAAAATAAAAGTAAAAAAAAACCCCGCCGCCGCTGGTCTTCCTTCCCACAGGCCAGCCAGCATGGCCCGTGGAAAAGAAAGCCCCCCCCCCGCCACCACTGCCCTTCCTTCCCATGGGCCAGCCAGCATGGCCCATGGAAAAGAAAGGGCCCCCCGCCACCGCTGCCCTTCCTTCCCACGGGCCAGCCAGCATGGCCCGCGGAAAAGAAAGGACCCCCGCCGCCGCTACCCTTCCTTCACATGGGCCAGCCATCGAGCCTGGCCCGTGAAAAAAAAAGACCCCCCACCTGGCCTTTCCTTTCCACTGGCCAGGCATTGAGCCTGGCCTGCGGAAAAGAAAGACACCCCCCCAAAAAAGTAAACACAAAAACACAAACCAAAAACAGTCAAAAACACTCAAAATCAAAAATACAAAAAGGAAACACAAAAACAGCCAAAAACAAACAAAAAAAACACACAGACCCCCCACCCCCCAAAAAACCAAAACAACCCCCCCAAAAAAAACACCAGAGAGCTTACCATGAGACGTCTTCACTCCATGACGACCGGAACTCAACTGAGAAAATAAAGAAAATACTTACCAGAAGCGACACCCAGAGGACAGAAGAGAAAAATTGTAGAGAGGAAGAAAAGCTCACCACCCCCACCCAGAGGCCACAAGAGAAAAAAACATTCAAAAATATTGAAACTAATAAGATTAATTCCCAAATTAATCAAATAAATTATCAAAACATTCAAAAATATTCACACTAATCTAAAAAAATACCAAAAAAAACCAGAAATCACTTTTCACTCAAAAAAACCAAAAAACAAAAACAAAAAATAAAAAATGCGTAAAAATAAAGATTTAAAAAACCAAAATTAAATTTTAAATTAAAAAAAATTAATTTACATTAAATAAATTAAAATAAAATAAAATTTGCATAAACATAAAACAAAAACCTTCCAAAACCAATTTAAAGGGCCCGGCACTGAGGAAGCCGGCGCACAAAAAATAAAAATAAAATAAAAATAAAATAAAACACACACTGGGAGCGCAAGTCCGCAGCAGGCGGATGCAGCGCCTCGAAGCCACAAAATCACAACAACATTTAAAACAGCCCAGCACCATTGGTTCAAGAAGAAAAAACGAAACCCTTTACTATCCAACACAACTTTACAAAGCCCGGCACCGCCGGGCAAAATATGCTAGTTAGTTTATAAATATAACTGCAAATTTAGAAGCCACTATAATTTAAGTAAAATATAATTATTTTTACTGTTGTGGCTAAGATTATGGTCAGGGGACCATGGTGCTTGCTTGTCCTACATGTTTACAGATGAATAATTTATTTAATTTTAAAATTAGTTTTGTATTCCAGCCAAACCAGTTATTCCTTCATCGTACACATAAAGCATGATGAGGCACACAGGAAATCCTGGCCAACTCCATCTTCAGTCTTGCCATTTGCTTATGGTGGGTACTAAGAGAAGCAGGGCAAAGATTGATAGAGTTCTGCCAAGAGAACGCACTGGTCATAGCAAACACCCTCTTCCAGCAACACAAGAGGCGACTCTACACATGGACATCACCAGATGGTCAACACCGAAACCAGATTGACTACATACTCTGCAGCCAAAGATGGAGAACCTCCATACAGTCAGCAAAAACAAGACCTGGAGCAGACTGTGGCTCAGATCACAACCTATTGATCGCAAAATTCAGGCTTAGACTAAAGAAAATAAGGAAAACACGGAGACCAGAAAGATATCACCTAGACAGCATCCCTAAAGAATACACGGTGGAGGTGATGAACAGATTCAATGGCTTAGACTCAATAGATAGAGTGCCAGAAGAATTATGGACAGAGATGAGGGACATCATGCAGGAAGCAGCAAAGAAAACCATACCAAAAGAAAGGAAGAGTAAGAAAGCAAAGTGGTTGTCTGATGAGGCTCTTAAAATAGCAGAGGAAAGAAGGAACGCAAAAGTCAAAGGAGAAAGGAAAAACTACAACCATTTGAACACAGAATTTCAAAGAAAAGCAAGGAGAGATAAGGAAAACTACCTAAAAGAACAGTGCAGAGAAATGGAGGAAAACAACAAAAGAGGCAGAACCAGAGATCTTTTCAAAAAAATCGGGGAAATTAAGGGAACATTTAAAGCAAAAATGACCATGATAAGGGACAAAGAAGGAAAGGAGCTAGCTGATGCAGAAGAGATTAAGAAAAGATGGAAAGAGTACACAGAGGAACTCTACAAAAAGGACCTCAACACTCCTGACAATCACAATGATGAAGAAGTAGAACTTGAGCCAGACATCCTGGAGAGCGAAGTCATAAAGGCCCTAAAGAGCACTGCAAACAACAAAGCTAGTGGAGATGATGGTATCCCAGTTGAATTTTTCAAAGCGCTAAAAGACGACGGCGTCAAATTACTGCATTCAATATGCCAGCAGATTTGGAAAACAAAACAATGGCCACAGGATTGGAAAAGATCAGTATACGTCCCAATCCCAAAAAAGGGGAATGCCAAAGAATGTTCAAATTATCGAACAATCGCGCTCATCCCACACGCCAGTAAAGTGATGCTCAAGATAATACAGGATAGACTTCAGCAGCATGTGGAAAGAGAATTACCAGAGGTGCAGGCAGGTTTCAGAAGAGGCAGGGGGACTAGAGACCACATTGCCAACATACGCTGGATCATGGAGAAAACAAAGGAATACCAGAAACAAGTTTACTTTTGTTTTATTGACTACACTAAGGCATTTGACTGTGTGGACCACAACAAGATGTGGCAAGTAATTAAAGAGATGGGAATACCAGAGCACCTCATATGCCTCCTGAGAAATCTGTACATGAACCAAGAAGCAACAGTTAGGACAGAACATGGAATGACAGAGTGGTTTGGAATAGGAAAAGGAGTAAGACAAGGCTGCATTTTGTCACCATGCCTATTCAACCTATACACAGAGCACATAATGCGCAGTGCAGGGATGGAGGAATCACAATATGGGATCAAAATCGCTGGGAGAAACATCAACAATCTGAGATATGCAGACGATACCACACTAATGGCAGAAAGTGAGGAAGACCTAAAGAATCTCTTGATTGGGCTGAAGGAGGAGAGTGCAAAAGCTGGCTTGAGACTAAATATCAAGAAAACCAAGATAATGGCAACAGGCCCAATCAGTTCCTGGAAGATAGATGGGGAAGAAGTAGAAGCAGTGACAGATTTTACTTTCTTAGGATCAAAGATCACTGCAGATGGGGATTGTAGCCATGAAATAAAAAGGCGACTGATTCTTGGGAGACAAGCGATGAGAAACCTGGGGAACATAGTGAAAAGCAGAGACATCACACTGAAAACAAAAATTAGAATAGTCAAAGCAATGGTTTTCCCAGTAGTAATGTATGGATGTGAGAGCTGGACAATTAGGAAGGCTGAACGCAGAAGAATAGATGCCTTTGAAATGTGGTGTTGGAGGAGGGTTTTGAGAGTGCCCTGGACAGCGAGGAGAACAAATAGGTCAATCTTAGAAGAAATTAACCCGGATTGCTCACTGGAAGGTCAAATAGTAAAGATGAAGCTAAAATACTTTGGACATCAAATGAGAAGGGAGGATTCACTTGAGAAGGCATTGATGTTGGGAAAGGTGGAAGGCAAAAGAAGAAGGGGGAGGCCAAGGATGAGATGGCTAGATGGCATTGTAGACACAATGGGCACAGAGCTGGGAGGGCTGAGGGGGATGGTGGAGGACAGAGGCGCCTGGAGAGCAATGGTCCATAGGGTCGCAAAGGGTCGGAATCGACTGTGCGACTGAACAACAACAACAAGAGAAGAGAGACCAATGCTGCAAAAGTATTTCTCAATTTAGTCAAATCCATGTGCAAGTCATGTCCATCACGTAGAAAGAGCCTCCTCGAAGATTGTTGCATTTTTGTACCACAATCAGGTGCACCCCAGGCAACAGCCACCTTGTGTTGGCTAATATTTCTCACACTAGTTCAGGAGAAAGGAACTACAGAATTAACTCCCCCAAAGGTGACTTCATTTTGGCAGTTTCATGTCTGACCTAGATACAAAAACAGCAGCAGCAAACCATGTTAATTACTATATATTATTTTTAAAAAAAACATGTGGTAATAATAATAATTTCATGTCAGGAATTATTCTGGGTTGAAAGGGTTTTTGCTGGAGAAACTCCACTCAGGAGATGCCCAAATGAAGCACCTTTCATGTTCCCAAAATCTTTTCCCACTGAAGTGGTCCTATTTATCTTCTTGCAATTTCTTGCTTTCGAACTGCTAGGTTGGCAGGAGCTGGGACAGAGACAGGCGCTCAAACTGTCATGCAGTACCCGGCTCTCGAACTGGAGGAGCCCCTTGCGGATACCCTGGAATGCCAAAATCCCAGGGCAAGTCATGTTTGAACAAGGCAAAAATGATGAAACTGAAACTGTCCTACTTTGGGCACATCATGAGAAAGCAAGACTCTCTGGAAAAGACAGTGCTGGGAAAGGTGGTCATGTGGCAAGCATGATCATGTGGCAGGCATGACTAGACACCGGAGCACATGGAACGCTGTTTACCTTGCCAATGAAGTAGTCCCTATTTATCTACTTGCAATTTCTTGCTTTCGAACTGCTAGGTTGGCAGGAGCTGAGACAAAGACGGGAGCTCATTCCATCCTGCAGTACTCGGGAATCGAACTGCTGACTTTCCGCCTCCCAGTCAGCATCTTAACCACTTGAGTCACTGCAGTCCGAAGGGACGGTAAACCATACATTAATCTGATAATGATTAAGTATTATATTATCTGTACAAAATAATATAACTAGACTTTTTTTTTTACAAAAAGCTGTTTCATGGCATATTAACATTCTGTATAACATACTGTAAAGTAGGATTTCTCATGCAGAACAAGCTCATTAAAATGAAATATTTTACAGTATGGAGAATCACTCAGCCCTGTGTGTTATTTCCCCCCAGTACACTACTGAGTGGGCAAAATTTCCTATTATTTCTAACAGCATGCTGAAATGAGTTGTTGCAAAGCAACCAGTATATCCAACTATTTAAAATGTGGAGTGGAGAAATGTTCGGCTCTCCAGATGTTAACCTATAATTATATAATTCCCATTATCCCTTACCATTGGCTATGCTGGCTAAGGCTAATGGGTAAGGTGATCCAACATCTGAAAGGCTTGATTTAAAGTAAGTAGTAGATTTTGGGTTTTGACATAGCTAACAGTGAGAAGCCACTATCCCCCACTCTTTTTTCAATTTCCCATTCTACCCCATAGACATTGTTATCCAGAGAACCAAAGATGGTAAAGGCCCACCACTTTTGGACAAACCAAAGATGAGAGCAAAGACTCATGTTAGCCAAAGATTCTTGACTCTAGATGATGCCTTAAATAGAATTGTTTATAGCACTGCAAGACTAGGTTTGCCTGAACCATAGTAGGGTTATTTATTTTTCTCATATTGGGCACATCATGAGAAAGCAAGACTCTCTGGAAAAGACAATGCTGGGGAAGGTGGTTATTGGTTTGTATATCTAAGGTGGTTATGGGTTTGTATATCTAAGAATCAAACTGTACATGAAAGAATATGCATATTAACTGCTATGACCTTTCACCTGCAAAGTAGATTTTTTAAAGCCACATGCCTGAGAAATGCAAATGAAACTCTTTATCCAATTTTTAAAATGTGGATTAAGGCAAGCTGTTATTAAAATAAGCTTACATTGTTAAGCCCCTAATGATATCTTACTGTATCATCAAGCTTGGTCCTAAGCAGCAGCACAGCATGGACCTGGAATCTCCCCAATACTTATGTATGCATAACCAAAAGAATACTTTCCCAGCAAAGTTAATAGTATGCTTAGAGCGACCGAAGACACCTAGATCCATTAATTAAGCTTTTCCTGGCAGTAATCCAGTAGGTTGTCATCTTTTGATCCCTACAAAAACTGTGGGAGCAGTACTAGAGTAAATGGCAGGCCTTCTCTGGAAATACAGTAGTATTTATGTTTAAACTAGCTGATTGCCCGGCCTTGCCGGGGGGGAGGGGGGTTATTATTTTTTTTTAAAATGTGGGAAGGTATGTTCATACCTGTCAACCATCCTGATTTGGCCGGGATTACCCCGTAATTCGGTGCCGATTTGCGCCATTTCCCGACCCGCACTGCCAAAACCCCGTAATTTGGCAGCGGGGGAAAGGAGGCACTGGGCAGCCCATCTGCGCAGGTCGCATTGCATGCATGCGTAGAAGGGCTCTACACTTCCGTAGCTCCCTTCCACGCATGCGCAGAAGGCTACGCCGCCTGCGTAGAAGGCTACACAAGTGGTGTAGTCCTCCACGCACATGCGTACAACGCGACCTGCGCAGCCCGGTTTGCGCAGTTCCCGGATTCGTCAGAGCCACGGTTGACAGGTATGGGTAAGTCCCTTCTTATGATATGTTTATCTGCTTATTGTGTCTGTGTGTATTTGGAATGCAGATGCAGAGGGTTTTTTTGTCATAGATTTGATGTGTGCTCCGGTGTGTAGTCATGCCTGCCACATGACCACAGAAATGTCTGTAGAAGCAGACTGATCCATGTGTTGATGGAGGCTTACTGGAATGTGGAAGGTGAGCAGTTTGATTCTTGAGTATTACAGGACGGAGTGATCCCCCGTCTTTCTCCCAGCTCCTGTCTACCTTTTTGTTCTAAAGTAAGGAATTGTAAGTTGATAGAGGCACCACGTTGTTGGGAAGGTAAAAAGCGTTACGTAGGCTCGTGTCTAATCATGCCTGCCATATGACCACGGAAAGGTCTGCAGAAGCTGAGTAATGTGTGTTGATGGAGGCTTACTGGGATGTGCCTATTACTTATGGGGGTTTTTTTGGGGGGGCTCAACCTGTGGGGTGGGGTTGGCTTTGGGAGGGATTTTTACCTTTTTGGCTCCCCCCACACCGTTTGTGATGCCCCCTGGCTCTCAGTAAATGAACCAGAGAGGTGTTTGTTTATGGGTCCTGTATGCGCTCCCACACCCCTGGATGGATCCCCGTGAAAGTTGGCACACACCTACCTTGACCGTAAAAGATGGTTTGTGTTGAGGTCCCGAGGCCACCGGGGGGCTGCACGCCCCACTAAATGGACAAAAAGGACTGCGCATACGCACGGGTCCATGTGGCCATGGCCACGTGCGCAGCTGTTGAGCTGCGGCTCGCGCCCAGTGGTGCATGCACACAGGCGCAACACGCCCAAACTGCCACTTGCCACAGCAGCAGACGAGGGGCCGGCAGCTCCAGCTGCAGGCGACACACTGATGCACGCGGAGTCGTACAGGCAGCGGACAAAGCTGAGGCCATGGTGCGGACGCTCAAGGGGCCACCGCCCAAAGAGGACAACAATGCTGGACAGGGCTGGGGCTGGCCCTCCCCGGCCCAGCACATGCCCCAGCGGGTCAACTCCGCCATTCCACATCATACAGGTGGGTGGGACTCTGGCTATGGATGACACGCCAATGCATGAGGAGGCGTTCAGGTGGAGGAGATGGAGCAGAGGCGGCAACCATGGGGTGGCCGCCCAAAGAGGACAACAACGCTGTCCAGGGCTGAGGCTGGCCCTCGCCGGCACAGCACACATCCTGGCAGGTCAAATCCACCACAACACATCACACAGGTGGGCGGACCGCTCCTACAGGGCCGAGATACACCACAGGAGGAGGCATTGTGGTTGCCAGAAACATTGCACGGTACAAAGCCTAATCGGACAGTGAAGGTAGACGAGCCGGGGGGGGGGGGTTTGAATAAAAACACGAGGATGCAGGGCTAGACGTGAAGGAGGATAACACTGGCGGAAAGAGGAGGAACAGAGGGAGGGGGATAGGAGAAAAGGAAATAGGTGGGGCGCGCGAAAACAAGACGAGGCTGGAGGAAGATGAGGAGGGGGAACGAGGATGACACTGGCTGGCAGAAGACGAGTATGGTGAGGGACCGAGGGGAACAGAGGATGAGGGAGGAGGAAAGAGGCACATGAGAATGGATAGCAGAGGCCGACCAGAGGAGAGGGAGGAGGGGAGGAAGAAGAGACTGGGGAGGAGGGGAGATGAAGGGGGGAAATGGGAAGGATGGAGAGACAAGGAGAACAGGGAAATAAGAGGAGGGATGGAAAAGGTGCTGCCGACTCCTTTCACAAAACCACAAACCTCCTGGCACATCCGGGCAATCGGTACCACCGCAACCCCGTGGAGTGAGTCACCTCAATGAACAATCCCCAGGCGAAGCCAGGCACTAAGCTAGTCATTTATATTGATTGAAGTCTAAATTACTGCTTGCTGTGTTCCTACACTGTTAGCTGGTCAAGAAAAAATTACTTATTTTATAAATAAGCTTATAAAAATAAATTTCTATAAATATTCCAAAGTGTTACTGAAAATGTCAGCTTAATTCCATCCCAACTCCAGTAATAGGTCAATCTAGGCTGCTATAACTTGAACACCACACCCACTGCCTGGACCCTAATCACATTTACATTCTCTATACTGACTAAACATAGAAACTGACATAGAGACTGTGCTTTAAAGTGTGATAATATGCATGATAATATGTTGTCTTAAATGTTTTTAAACTTTTAAAACTGTGATAAAATGTATGAGGAGAGAAAAATGGCGTAGACACCGGCAACCACGCCACAAAGCTTGCCAAGAGAACCCTATTGACCAAAACAAAAGGCAAAACAAAAGGGCAGGCTAGGTGATACAGGATGCTTAACACCACAGAGTGGAGGAAGGGGAGGGACAGGAAGGGGGGAGGGGAAATGCAATGTTGTAAGGAGCAATACTGCATAGGGACATGGAATGTGAGATGAATGAACCAAGGTAAACTGGAAGTGGTAAAAAACGAGATGGAAAGAATAAGCATTGACATCTTGGGCATCAGTGAGCTCAAATGGACAGGGATGGGTGAATTCAGCTCTGGAAACCATCATATCTACTACTGTGGACAAGAAAACCTTAGAAGAAATGGAGTAGCCATAATTGTCAATAAAAGAGTGAGAAAAGCAGTAATGGGATACAATCTCAAAAATGACAGAATGATGTCAGTTGGATTTCAAGGAAAACCTTTCAATGTCACTGTGATCCAAATATACGCACCAACCACTGGCGCAGATGAAGCCACAATGGACCAGTTCTATGAGGACTTACAACACCTCATAGAACAGACACCAAGAAATGATGTCCAAATTATATTAGGAGACTGGAATGCCAAAGTAGGAAATCAAAAAGTGGAGGGAATAACAGGCAAATTTGGTCTGGGAGTACAGAATGAAGCAGGGCAAAGATTGATAGAGTTCTGCCAAGAGAACGCACTGGTCATAGCAAACACCCTCTTCCAGCAACACAAGAGGCGACTCTACACATGGACATCACCAGATGGCCAACACCGAAACCAGATTGACTACATACTCTGCAGCCAAAGATGGAGAACCTCCATACAGTCAGCAAAAACAAGACCTGGAGCAGACTGTGGCTCAGATCACAACCTATTGATCGCAAAATTCAGGCTTAGACTAAAGAAAATAAGGAAAACACAGAGACCAGAAAGATATCACCTAGACAGCATCCCTAAAGAATACGCGGTGGAGGTGATGAACAGATTCAATGGCTTAGACTCAATAGATAGAGTGCCAGAAGAATTATGGACAGAGATGAGGGACATCATGCAGGAAGCAGCAAAGAAAACCATACCAAAAGAAAAGAAGAGTAAGAAAGCAAAGTGGTTGTCTGATGAGGCTCTTAAAATAGCAGAGGAAAGAAGGAACGCAAAAGTCAAAGGAGAAAGGAAAAACTACAATCATTTGAACACAGAATTTCAAAGAAAAGCAAGGAGAGATAAGGAAAACTACCTAAAAGAACAGTGCAGAGAAATGGAGGAAAACAACAAAAGAGGCAGAACCAGAGATCTTTTCAAAAAAATCGGGGAAATTAAGGGAACATTTAAAGCAAAAATGACCATGATAAGGGACAAAGAAGGAAAGGAGCTAGCTGATGCAGAAGAGATTAAGAAAAGATGGAAAGAGTACACAGAGCAACTCTACAAAAAGGACCTCAACACTCCTGACAATCACAATGAGGAAGAAGTAGAAATTGAGCCAGACATCCTGGAGAGCGAAGTCATAAAAGCCCTAAAGAGCACTGCAAACAACAAAGCTAGTGGAGATGATGGTATCCCAGTTGAATTTTTCAAAGCGCTAAAAGACGACGGCGTCAAATTACTGCATTCAATATGCCAGCAGATTTGGAAAACAAAACAATGGCCACAGGATTGGAAAAGATCAGTATACGTCCCAATCCCAAAAAAGGGCAATGCCAAAGAATATTCAAATTATCGAACAATCGCGCTCATCCCACACGCCAGTAAAGTGATGCTCAAGATAATACAGGATAGACTTCAGCAGCATGTGGAAAGAGAATTACCAGAGGTGCAGGCAGGTTTCAGAAGAGGCAGGGGGACTAGAGACCACATTGCCAACATACGCTGGATCATGGAGAAAACAAAGGAATACCAGAAACAAGTTTACTTTTGTTTTATTGACTACACTAAGGCATTTGACTGTGTGGACCACAACAAGATGTGGCAAGTAATTAAAGAGATGGGAATACCAGAGCACCTCATATGCCTCCTGAGAAATCTGTACATGAACCAAGAAGCAACAGTTAGGACAGAACATGGAGTGACAGAGTGGTTTGGAATAGGAAAAGGAGTAAGACAAGGCTGCATTTTGTCACCATGCTTATTCAACCTATACACAGAGCACATAATGCGCAGTGCAGGGATGGAGGAATCATAATATGGGATTAAAATCGCTGGGAGAAACATCAATAATCTGAGATATGCAGACAATACCACCCTAATGGCAGAAAGTGAGGAAGACCTAAAGAATCTCTTGATTGGGCTGAAGGAGGAGAGTGCAAAAGCTGGCCTGAGACTCAATATCAAGAAAACCAAGATAATGGCAACAGGCCCCATCAGTTCCTGGAAAATAGACGGGGAAGAAGTAGAAGCAGTGACAGATTTTACTTTCTTGGGATCAAAGATCACTGCAGATGGGGATTGTAGCCATGAAATAAAAAGGCGACTGATTCTTGGGAGACAAGCAATGAGAAACCTGGGGAACATAGTGAAAAGCAGAGACATCACACTGAAAACAAAAATTAGAATAGTCAAAGCAATGGTTTTCCCAGTAGTAATGTATGGATGTGAGAGCTGGACAATTAGGAAGGCTGAACGCAGAAGAATAGATGCCTTTGAAATGTGGTGTTGGAGGAGGGTTTTGAGAGTGCCCTGGACAGCGAGGAGAACAAATAGGTCAATCTTAGAAGAAATTAACCCGGATTGCTCACTGGAAGGCCAAATAGTAAAGATGAAGCTAAAATACTTTGGACATCAAATGAGAAGGGAGGATTCACTTGAGAAGGCATTGATGTTGGGAAAGGTGGAAGGCAAAAGAAGAAGGGGGAGGCCAAGGATGAGATGGCTAGATGGCATTGTAGACACAATGGGCACAGAGCTGGGAGGGCTGAGGGGGATGGTGGAGGACAGAGGCGCCTGGAGAGCAATGGTCCATAGGGTCGCAAAGGGTCGGAACCGACTGTGCGACTGAACAACAACAACTTAATAGTCTTAATTAGGGACCAGATGGTGATGTATTTCCATTACTTCAGAGCAAGCAAACCCTGTTGCATTTGGAAGTCCTTCCTGCTAATTCTAATGAACGGAATCCTCAACGTGTATTCCAAGGTTTTGACCTAAAGGCCAAAATCCTATTGCCTGAATAACATAAATTATATAGCATACTGTTAACAGTGAATAAATTCAAGCGACAAACTCAGCAATTCACAATGTTGCAACCTGCAGCAAAAGTTGCAATTACTGCCAGTGGGGTTTGGGCTATTGACACCTCACTATTATATACTATGCCTCCAATACTGAAGCCTCTTCCTCATACACTACTTTATCGAACATATCAGAGTAAACAAAACAAAACAACAAAAACATTGTGGCACTTCACAAACTAGAAACCACAAAATATTGCCTCAAGGGTTGTGACTCCTCTTCTCGTGCTTGAATACACCGATTAAGAGTCGAAGGTAACATTTTTTCTCTTAATAGGGCAGGATACATAGTTATCTGTGTCATCATATCCAGCACACATTATTATGCCTTACCATGTATAAGATTTTAACAGAGTTCCAGCATCTTTTCATTCACCCATGTTTCCCCATTATGGGAAACTTATGAATACTGCTGATCATAAAAATTGGCCATTCAGGATAAAACCACATTTACAGGACTCTTAAAATGCTATTTCCAATTAGGATAATTTTACAGTACCCATCCAACAGTCCAATGTCAACTCTGCAAAACCCACTACCACTGCAAGGAGACAATGTGTCATTCTCAATGCCTCCTCTTAGTATGGGCTATGCATGTCTTCTTCAGTCTAATGCAGGGATTCTTAACCTGCAGCCCGCAAGCCAAATGCAGCCCATAGCACCATTTCATGTAGTCCCCCACTGCCTCCACCACAACAGGAAGTGCAATGTGGTGGAGGAAAGGCAAAATGGCCATCCAACCCCCGAAGCTGTCTGAGGGACCATGACCTGGCCCCCGGCTTTAAAAAGTTGAGAACTCCTGGTCTAATAAGTATCTCTCCACCTTCCATCTTAACCTATAAAATAAAGCGTTAACCATTGGAACTTCTGATACAATCCTAAGCCAGGCCCTACTAGCCCAAAACGACCATTCGTGCAGACGCCCGAACTGGGTTCGCAGGTCAACGAAGGATTGAAAAATGTGCCAGTGGGGCAAGAGCCCCACAAATGCAAAAAAAGGGAAACAGCTTCATTTCCCAACGTTCTTTGCACCGCGCCGCGCCACAACCAATCAGGCTGAGAGCCGCAAGCACAAAGAACGTTGAGAAACGCACCGCGGCCAATCAAAATCGAGCCACAGGAAAAAAACGCAACACAAACCCATTACTACAAGCCCCAGAGTCCTGCGTGCCATGAAGGCGCAGAACGCTGAGAAGCCCACCACGCAAAAAATAAAAATTAAAAACCCAGTGCCTCACAGCCACACAAAACAAACAAGCAGCCTCAAGCGCCACAGGGGTTCCCATGGTCCGCCCAGCGAGGCCGGGCCGTAGGAAGGAAAGCCCACCCCACACACACACACCGCCTCAAGCAGCGCTGGGATTCCCGTGGCCCGGCCAGTGAGGCCGGGACGCAGGAACGAAAGCCCACCCCCCACACACACACCGCCTGAAGCAGCGCTGGGATTCCCGTGGTCCGGCCAGCGAGGCTGGGCCATGGGAAGGAAAGCCAACCCCCAAACCCAAACACCACATGAAGCGGCGCTGGGATTCCCGCGGTCCAGCCAGCGAGGCCACGCCGCGGGAAGGAAAGTGTTTCGCTTTCAAGCGGCGGCCAAGGCACTTAGTGCCTTGGCCACCCCTTGAAAGTGAACCCATTTCCAGAGAAGTAAAGCCAGCGGACGGCGCTCCGCACGCTGACTTTACTTACAGAAAAAGTGTTTCGCTTTCAAGTGGGGGCCAAGGAATCAGTGCCTTCCCCCCCTTGAAAGAGAAACAAAAGTAAAAAACAAACACCAAAAAATAAAATAAAAAATAAACCATTAATTTAAAATAACACAAACAAAAACATCCAAAATTAATCAAAACCAAAATACCAAAGAGAAAAAAAACACAGAAAAACACCAAAAAAAAACCACAAAAGAAATTAAACCAGACAACTTACCACCACACGTCCTCCCTCTACGACAGCCGGAAATGAAATGAGGAAAGAAAGAGACTATTTACCGGAAGAAGTGCCACCCAGAGGCCAGTAGACAAAAAACAGTCAAAGTAAAACAAACACTCAACACCCCCACCCTGCGGCCACAAGAGAAAAAACAATCAAAACCATAACATTACATCATACATTCACACAAATCACAAACAAAAATCAGAAACAAATCACAAAATAATAAAATAAAAACATTTCTAAAATCCTATGTAGAGTTTTCACAAAAAAAAAACCAAAACATCTAAACACAGTTTCAAAACATTGAATGTAAAAAAACAAGCACTTTCACATTTTAAAAATTATTATCCAAGGTACAACTATTTTTAAAAAATCACATACTAAAACATTATTTGGTAAAATAAAATAATTGTAAAAAAATATATCATCCTTTCCTCTTTTTTTAAACCACAAAAACAAACCCAAAAAAGCTGATCACAGTTTATAACAGCCCGTGTGTATAAATAAACATTTTAAAAATCACAATTACAGACTAACCTCATTTGTACAAACATTAACAAAACAAAAACCTTCCAACACCATTTAAAACAGCCCGGCAACGCCGGGCAACCTCTGCTAGTGCCTAATATGACTAAGCGCCCCAATTACTATATTAGAATTATGCAATGCTGACCCTGGGACTCTTTTTAATTGATGTTACCCAATATTTTTACTGCTGTTTTAATACTATTCCTTGTTTTTTCCATGTTTTTATTTTGTTGTTGTTCAGTTGTTCAGTCGCAGTCGAATACGACCCCAGGCGACTCCAGGGATTATTGCACACCAGGCACCCTTATCCTCTACCATCCACCTCAACCCGTCCAGCTGTGCCTATTGTGTCAACAATACCATCTAGCCATCTCATTCTCTGCCACCCCCTTCTTTTGTTCTCAATCTTTCCCAGCATCAAGGCTTTCTCAAGTGAATCCTCTCTTCTCATTTGATGTCCAAAGTACTTTAGCTTAATATTCAATATTTGACCTTCCAAGGAGCACACGTAACGTACATGCACGCACGCACTGTAAGCTGCCCTGAGTGGTGCTTGTACCAAAAGGGTGCGGTATAAATGTAAATAAATAAATAAAATATTGAAAGAAGATACATAAAGTCATGCTTTCAAATTGTATTTACCTCTTAATCAGAGATCCAGTGGAAGCTATATATAGAATCCTATTATTAGGAAAGTGTTAGGTTTGCAGTATAAATGCTTTTCTTATTCTTTTAACATAGTACTTGTCCTGACTCTTCTGTCCACAGATGACATCTGCAATTTCACATCTTCAATAGTTGCTGTCTTTTGTCACAGTTTTCATCTATCTTTTTCTCAGGTCAACACGATGTTATGATGCCAAATGAAGATACAAGATAAAAGTACTGGGAGCAATGTTGTCAGCTAGGATTGCTGGAGAGGGGGTAACCAAGACAAGCAATCAAATTTCAAGAAATAATGGAGCCATGATTGGGAATTTCAATACAGTTGAACTTGAACTTTGAACAGTAAGGTCAGTTTGACTGTTTAATGTTATATTGTACATACTATAAATCTGAACATAATTAAAGACCACACTAAGTGAATCTTAGCATATGATCTCTTTATACATTATTTCACTGCAACTACTAAATTCAGACCTCAAAGTATTAGTACATAAGATATTCCTTATAACTGGAAGAAGGGAATAAAATGGAAAAAGTTTAAGCATCTTCTCATTCCATCTGTACCTGTTCCTAATTACATATTATGATCTTGGAAACAAACATTTAAACTGGCAAACTATAGATTCAATTTAAATATTACATTTTTATGATTAATTGATGTGCAGCAATATTAAGGGAAATATGATTGAATTGTGTTTATTTTCAAAGGTTTGCAAGCAGTTTGAATATTTGTTTCTTTCATTCCTGTAAAAAATTGGTTTTAGATACATACCTCATAAATGTTACCAGTGCAATTTGTCAATGTACCCAGCACGTTGAGGGCAAAATGCTAATTAACTTGTGAACCGCCCAGAGAGTGCACTCAGTGCTGGTATAGAAGTGTAATTGCTATTGCTAATGAAGAAAATGCAATATTAACAGTCTATTATCATTTGTACTGCTAAACTTTGTGAACCATTAAGGTTACACTGTGCTAGGGAAGTTTTCAGCTAAAGTCATCTTAGCTAATATCTTTAGACCATTGTCACCCACAACTATGGGCATAAAAGTAGAGGACAGCTGAACAATAATAATTACTAGTTTACAAAGCTGCTTGGAAAATCACTTAAGCAGAACAGCTTTGATGATCACAAACTATCTGGCTCGGTCTATTGTTGCTGGTAATTTGAAAAATCAATAACATTATATAATATTAGGGGGGACTTGAATTTCCTCTGAAAAAATATACCTGCAAACAAGCCTTAAATTGCTGTCATGTCCTAACCCCTGCCCCTTATATATCCCCCTGGAATTATAACTTAAAGGAAGCCTTTGCTTAATTTATATTAATGTTCTATTATTTCATTAATAATTTAAAATTTGTTTCTACAACATTTACTGCTAGCAAGCAGGAAAAAAGAGCAATTTAATTTATAAGCAACAACCTACGGATATGTTGGTTCAAAAACAATATGGTAAACTGCATACAGAATTATGCCTTAAATAGTGTCCTGTATGTTTTGTAATATTATCCCAGAAACAAAGTTTTAAAACAAGGTAGGATATTATGTGAAGCTCCATAAAGATTCTAAATGCCCTGGATACTATTCTGCAGCTGACCATTCAAAATGTGTCCATCATAACCCACCCAATCATAAACCGCACAAAAATAAAAATAATGGTTCACAACAAAGAAAGTACAATAAACTCTTATTAGAAGAATCTTCTCATGAGGCAATGTAGCATATTCTACATCCAGATAAGATTTTTAAAAATTACACTGCAGTTTCATTACATTTTTTTTCATTAACATGCAACTCACTGTGAAATACAAAACATTTGGCTTTGATGACATAACAGCATTATAAAGACTGCATCAATAAAATTTTCTTTCTGATTAAGTTTACATAGCGATAAAACCTGTGTTTTCACTAAAGCTCAGGTATCAGGTTTCATAGTACGATACATTAATTTGCTTTTTGTGAACATGATGTTCAGGAAGAAGTATGCACACTGAGGATACTAGACTATTAAAAGTTCAGTTGCAGAATTTTATTGATACAGCAGATTAACAAAACTATTAAGGAAAATAAGTGGATAGTCTTTCATTACATTATTTAATAACACATTTTTAAAATTAAAATATTAAATCATTTTAAATGCTCAATGCCACAGAGGTCCAGAGGAGTCTAGCATCAATACTGAGGTGTGTAAAATCAATCTTCTTTCACAAAAATCTGCATCTGGCTGTATTTCTTCCTCCAACATTGTTCAAAAGTATCTGGCACTTCCAAAAGACATACACGTGCCGAAGGTAAACACTGGATTAGATACATAAAGAGAGACCATGTCTTTTCTTTTACTTTCTAACAAATACTGTCAGAAGAGTCACTATTTTGACAAGCTGATTTTTTTTCACATTTAAATGTAAAGAAAAATAAAAATACAGACACGGACAGATATTGCTTGATACCCATTCTAAACTTTTCCCTCTTTTTTAAAAAAATCAACAGATCTAACAGACAGCCTGGTACTGTCAGTTTTAAAGCCGCAGTAAAAGCTATACAAGCACTTTAGAAGTCTGAAATGTTTTTTTTTCTTCAAAAAAAATTATTTACAGGCGAATTCTTTAGTTCATCTGTCTATATATAGCCAGCACACATGACATTTCACAAAAACCCATGGTTAATGATTATAACGTGTGTGGCTTATACGTGTGACCAAGGAACTCCAAATGCAGGGGCAGGAAACGAAAACTGGTTTAGCTTTCATTAGCTCCACTATGAGCACCATCAGCCTTCTTCAGTCTCAGACGTCATGTATAATAACATTATTCTTCAGAAACTTCACTTAAACACAATGGTTATATGGTTTGTTCATCTTCTTTCCCTTTTCGATGTCCTCCTGCGTACCTGAGTAAAAGCATCACATAAAAAGTTATATGCCCTAACCCTGGTAAGACATACATATAAACAAACTTCTACATTCTTATCAGTTGATTTGTTAAGAACAAAAACCACAAATCAGCAGTGCGTATTTTCAGTCCTGATAGCATCTGTGTACTCTGAACAGTTTTCAATAATATCTGCATTTTCATTAGCATTCTGAGAAACTCGTTACGTGTATAGTAGGTGAAATTAACTCACATTCCCTTTCCCCACCTAACGTCTACTGCAGTGAGGGAAACTGAACTATAGAGATCTATTTCACAGTGATATCTACCGTATTTATTCGAGTATAACGCGCACTCGTGTATAACGCGCACCCCTAATTTTCCATGAAACCTCGGTATAAAATTTTGTTTCACACCACGCATTGAAATTGACATAAGAAACGTGCCTACCCTTGCCGGCTCTTGAGTCGCGCGGCGCGGGAGCGCGGGTGGCTGGCGGTAGCGCCTCCCCCAGAGGGTTCCCGTACCGTTCCAGTGGGGCAGCGGCGGGTGGAGCTCCTGGGCGCTAGACGACAATCGGGGAGGAGGGCCGCAGCGTGCTCCGTGCCTACCCGGTGCCGGCTCTTGAGTTGCGCGGCCCAGGAGCGCGGGTGGCTGGCGTTAGCGCCTCCCCCTTACCGTTCCGGCGGGTGCGTGCGGGTGAGTGGCGGCAGCGGGACCTAGGCGCCTGCCGCCGCCTGGGAGGGCCGCGGCGTGCTCCGTGCCTACCCGGCGCCGGCTTCAGTCGCGCGGCCCGGGAGCGCGGGTGGCTGGCGTTAGCGCCTCCCCCGGAGGGTTCCCTTCTCGACCCGGCGGGTGCGTGCAGGTGAGCGGCGGCGGCAGCGGGACCTGGGCGCCTGCCGCCGCCTGGGAGGAGGGCCGCGGCGTGCTCCGTGCTTACCCGGCGCCGGCTTCAGTCGCGCGGCCCGGGAGCGCGGGTGGCTGGCGTTAGCGCCTCCCCCGGAGGGTTCCCTTCTCGACCCGGCGGGTGCGTGCAGGTGAGCGGCGGCGGCAGCGGGACCTGGGCGCCTGCCGCCGCCTGGGAGGAGGGCCGCGGCGTGCTCCGTGCCTACCCTTGAGGCTCGTTTAAAAGAGGCGCGCACCCAGTCCTCGTGTATAACGCGCACCCAAACTTTGAGTCCTTTTTTGGGTATAAAATTTTGCGCGTTATACTCGAATAAATACGGTATTAGCCTCCTTCCACTGTGTAAAAACAGGGAAAGAAGAAATAATACAGTACTGCTTTTTCACCACCTCATTTTTCTTTCAAACTTTTACCTCTGAGATTAGAAAATTTACAAACATATTCATTCAGGCACATAATATTCAAACATTTACTTTAACTGTGGAAATTTCCTCTTCCTCCATTGTAACTTCTTGAGGAATATCTTGAACAGGAGAATTACTCTGAAATACCTCCATCTCTTCGCTAGATTCATTTTCTTTACTTGCTGTCTGCTTTGCCCGTCCAGTTCTTCTAAAATGAAAAAAAAAAACAAGAAATCAAGTATTAATTATATAAAATGTTTAAGCTAGGACAATGAAAAAGACGTGGGAAGATCTATAGGTCTGTTCGGAAAATATAGTTGGCTGACAAACACAATAAACAAATATTGTGACTTCTGGTGTGTGTGTGTGTGTGTGTGTGTTTTGCAAACCCCGATTTAGTTGTTAAGTGAGTTTTTGGTTGGTTTTTAGTTGTTAAGTGAGGTGACCATTCAGAGAAAATTCTGCTCTTTAAGCGAGTTAGTCTCTAAGCGAGGTGCTCTTTATGCAAGGTTTTACTGTAATATAAAAGATATGTCATTATCAATCTAAGTGTTACTGACTTTTCAATTTCCATAAGCATTATATATCAGGGGTGCCCAAACTACAGCCCGGGGCCTGGACGAAGCCCTCGTTGCTTCTGGACGCAGAAGTAAAATGCGCCCATACGGGCACGTTTTACTTCTGCTTCCAGGAGTAACGACAGCCTTGCAGGCCAGGGGAATTGGCGTCAGGGATCAGATCCGGCCCCTGGGCCATAGTGACTGGCTCCCTAAACCACTTGACCGGCCCACAGCCCGAAAAGTTTGAGGACCCATGCCTTAGCTGTTCAAAGGATACTAAAACACAAAGCATGCTAGACAACAGTTGTTCGAAAGATGCTTAATTCCTGTTGCAGAATTCTGTCCAATGTTGAGGTAAAATGTGTCATTAAGAAATCTCCAGACATTATCTATTGTACCCTTAGCTTGCAAGAGAAAATGTCCGTAAAGATTTGCCTCCTAAAATTAGGATTTCTGCATAACTATGCAACAGGATTTTGGCCACAAGCCAAAATAAAAATAAGTTGCCTTACAATTTATGCTTGACAGTGCATTTTCGAAGGTATGGCCAGAATCCAACTGGTTAGCTGTGTTGGCATAAATTCAATGACCCAAACTACAGCAGTGAGCAGCTGCTTCTTAATGAACTGCTGATTGTTTCCCTTAATGGGCAACAACTCATACAACTGGTATACAAGTAGTGGCTTGTTAGCTAGTGATACTACAATTTAAGCCACTGCAACTAACTTATGGGATTCAGGCCAAGGTACCTTTGTCTTAAGAGTCACACTTCATTTTACCCTTTTTTCTGCTGTGAAGGGGGTGTTTTGGGTGGTCTTCCGCGTCTCTTCTGTGGCGTAGACTG
This sequence comes from Bradypodion ventrale, assembly GCA_035047345.1. Lineage (NCBI taxonomy): Eukaryota > Metazoa > Chordata > Lepidosauria > Squamata > Chamaeleonidae > Bradypodion > Bradypodion ventrale. The sequence goes on from JAWDJE010000003.1 coordinate 338,855,224, forward strand.
GTTAGATTCAGCTGTACTTATTTCAGATGATTCAGACCTTTTTGGAAACATATCCAGGTTAAAAAACCAAAATTAAAAAAAAACCACAAGCTGAAAGTTAGGTAACAGATCATATAACAAAAGATATACCTTTGTTGAGTTTTTCTTGGTGTTTTGTACTGCCGACCTTTTGACTTTTGGTCTACTTTTTCTACTTGTCTTTCTTCTTCTTCCTCCTCCTCTTCCTCCTCCTCCTCTTCTGCAGGTTTAATTGCTGCAGGTTTTTTCCTACCTCTTCTAGGAATCTTAGCGGCTGGTTCTTCGTTCGAAGTGTCTCCAGCAGTAGCTTTGGGAGGACGCCCTCTCCTTCCCTTCTTTGGTGGGCTGTTCTGTTCATCTTCACTTTCCAAGACATCTTCCTTTAGTCTTCTCTCATCTGACCACTGAGGTTCCTCAGATTCTGAAACAGCAGGTGCCCTTTTTCTTCCTCGCTGACCACTTCTAAGTTTGGCCTCTTGTCCTAGCTTACTCACGTCATCCATTCCCAACTTTTCTTCTTGATCTGTAATGATTTTCTTCCTACCTCTCGGTTTTTCCATTTCTGACTAAGGAAGGGGAAAAATAAGTTACCTCTCACGTCAAATATATCAAGACTCTATGTACAGAAAGAGATTTACTATTTAATGAAACATTGTCCAAATCAGCTGAGTATCTTATTATTATTATTTTTAAAAAACATACCATCAGTAGCTAAATTACAAACTAATAGACCCAGAAGACTATGATAAAATACTTTTAACAAAATAGATAATTTACAGGTAAATGTAATAAGAGTGCCCCCACTTAATTCTTTAGTGGCAATGACAAAGGCCCTCTAAAAATTCTAATGCGGATATGAAATTATGCAAAATTAATGTGAACATCCCAACTATCTTAGGACTCCTATGCCTAATTTTTGGAAGATGTATGCTGGATTTTCCAGTAAGTAGGCTCAAGTGGCTAAGACGCTGACTGGGAGGCGGAAGGTCAGCAGTTCGATTCCTGAGTACTGCAGGATGGAATGAGCTCCCGTCTTTGCCCCAGCTCCTGCCAACCTAGCAGTTCAAAAGCAAGAAATTGCAAGTAGATAAATAGGGACCACTTCAGTGGGAAGGTAACAGCGTTCCGTGTACTCCCATGTCTAGTCATGCCTGCCACATGACCACAGAAACGTCTGCAGAAGCAGACAATGTTGGCTCTTTGGCTTTGAAACAGAGATGAGCCCTGAACCCTAGAGTTGCATATGACTGGCTTTCGAGCAAGGGAAACCTTTAACTTTACCTTACTAAAACGTAATTTTAGACATGAATTTAGCCATACCTAAACTGCTTCCTAAAAATATGTTGCTTTATTGTTTATTAAGATCATCTGAACAAAATTAATTATTTGATTCTTACAATTTCAATGTCATCTCTTTTATCATTCTTTTTTCCTGGCAAAGGTGAAGCCATTGTATAGTCCTCATTTTCACTATGATCCATTTCATTGCTGTCAAGTCTAGTAAAACATAGATATTCCATGTTATTAGAAATAAAATTCATCTTGCAGTTGCCAATTAACAATAGATAAATAGGTCAAAACAAATAAAGAAATGTAAGTGTTAAAACTTTTTTTAAAAAGACAATATATTTATTAGCTTCCCAAACAATTTTTGTCTATTATTAAAGAAAATCGAAATGACAATTATTATTTATGTAAAATATTTATACCCTAGCTTTCTCTTCAAAGGGATCCAAAGCAGTTAGCAATATTAAAACACAAGCAATATAAAACCTGAGGGGAAAACAAACAAAAAACAAGGAAAGTAAAATCCAAAAAGGTGGGGTATAAATGTAAACAAACAAAACAAAACAAAAAACAACTGCCCAATTCTTAGGCACCCAGTCAGACGGTGTCTAGTCCTGCTATTTCATGATACTGGGCATGAAGAGACAAGCATAGCCTACAGAAAGAACATGTATCCCTTTCAATTCTCTGTTGGCAGAACTTGGACCACCCAGTAATATCTCATTGTTGTCTACCCCACTGTTGTTCAAACATACATTTTTCCTACAAAAATGAATGATAGCTATTCACTTAGAAAGGCAGGGGAAAGAAGGTACACTACCACAGTACTAATCTGAAATAATAACAGGCAAATATAAAGCAATTGTATGAGGATGCAAATTTTATCTACAGTTTATTTAACAACAACTGAATGTACAGTAATTATTATTTTCAAAATATTACCTACCTCCCTTTGATTCTTCCAGGTGAGCCTGGATTTGAATTGCTGCTGGCATTGCTTACAGTTTCCATTCGTGAAGATTTCGATTGAGATTGCTTGCCTGCTGATGAGAGAGGTTTATTAACTGCTCCAAGAACATTGGCTGCTTTGGGCTGTTAAAAAAAAGGGGGCACTTATTTAGGATTTACTCATACCTTCATTCCTTTATTCTATTAATATCATACCTTTCTCCCAGTGCACAACCCAGTTTATTACATAAACTAAAACTGACAGAGTTAAAAGACAATGGTATATTATAATAACACAAGTAAATCATAATAAATTAGGCATCAAACTAGAACAATTTTAAAAAACCACTTTGTTGACGGAGGTAGCAACTTGTATCAGAGAATGCATTTTTTCTTGAAGCAGGAAAAATGGCATTGGCATGAACTTGTTTAAGGTGAATCCCAGCTTGCCATGAAGTGATTCACACACTATGATCTCAGAGCTATCTCCTGCGGCACACGTGCAATAAGGCATGCAGGATTTAACACCAGGACTGCAGTGGATTGCCGCAGCCTTGAGGATATTGACAAAGTGTGCCTTCACAGCCAGTCCATCTGGCATGGCCTCTTCCACCTCCATGACCGTTAGGAATCAGAGTTCCTCCTCTGCTCATTTTGCCGTTGGGCCCAATATGATGGTTTCCAGTGGCATATCCTCCATTTTCATATTTCCATAGACAGTAAATGACTGAAAACACTTCATATAGAAAGCCACAAGAAAGAAAAGTAAAGGGAAAAAAAAAACAAATCAGCACCTACAATTAAAAAGCCCTTCCTCAACAATGATTTAATGGCCAACAGCCTCCATTGAAAGGGACTCCCAAAGGCTCGGAACAGCTTGGGAAGGTCCATTTTTTGTCCTAAACAAATATAACTGTGAAAATGATGGGGTCAAGACAAAAGCTTCCAGAAAATAGCAATAATCATTATGATGAATTATTGTCCTTCAAACAAACAGTATTTTCTTCTTTAAGTGCCATATTCGATTCCAAATATTGGCGATCCTCATGGTGATCAGCCATGAAGATTGTCCTGGGAACAATATAATGCAGTGGCCTTCCATTTACTTTCTGCATTACAGCATGGCACCCATACCACTGATCTAGTTCCGCGAGTCACTTTCTGGTCCTGAGCCCTTTTGGCACACAAAGTCCTCATTGGCCCCAGGCCAGTATGGATGAAGCTGCTGCTCTCCATAAAGATGAATTCAAGTCGCCCTTCCCTGTGGACTTTACCACCCAAGGCTGTTAGTCCTCAGGGTTGTCAGGTTAGTTAACCATCGCCTGATGTTCGGCATTGAGTTGCTGGCAGTATGGTATGGTCTACTCTATTACCATAGCAAGATAACCTGGCTGAACAAACAGTAAGGAAGCCATTAACAGAACACTTTTCCAATAAAGTGTTCTAAATTACCCTAAACCCTTTATAGATCATGCTCTAGACTTTATATGTATAGTATGAGCACACCAGCACCATATCAACTTAGGAAGATTCTGCTGGATTCATGTCAAGAGTATAGATGGTAGTAAGTGCTACATATTACATTAAGAGCTGGCTGGATAGCTCAGTGGCGAAGGTATTTGGTTGCAGAGACAGAGTTTGAGAGTTCGATTCCACATTGTGCCTCCAGGTAGAAGAGTCAACCTGTATAGACATATGTAAGCTGTCCAGTCCCAAGAGAAAGGGAATGATAAACTAGTTCTGTGTATTCTCTACCTAGAAAGCCCTGGAAAAGGTTGACATGAGTTGAAACCAACTCGATGCCATGCATCTGTTTTATTATTATGCCATTAAGCTTGCAGCTTCTTCTTCAAACCATTCAGACAAGTTCAAGTTCAATAGTGACCCCTTGTTTTCTCAGATCAGTGAACAGCCAGACTTGACAGCTTCTAAAAAGGGTCAAAGAGTAGTAACCTTTCAGAACTTACTGTTACAAAGACTCCTTCTTTAACAAAAATATTTTTAGCCTCTAACTCTTAAAAAAGCTCATTTCATTTAAAAAAACCAACAGCTAACAGCAGTAATTACAAATACTACAGAAAAGTTAACTATATTTATCAATCATGCATAGGTATTTTTGCAATCATCATTTGGTATGTTTCCAAAGAAAATAGGCTTTCCTGCCTAGCTGGCTTCTTACTGGTCTTCTCCATCCATAAAGGGTGACATAGCAGAGCCTGAGTCATGTAAGTCAAACTACGATTCTTAGAATCACAGGCCTGTAATATTTGGCACCTGCTCAACTTCTATTTAAAAACCTCCTATAAAGGCTTTCAGGGGGGATTTTTCCAACAAAGGGTTAGCTACCACTATTGCATTTTTAAAATAACCATTTGCTTTCCTATTCTTCAGGAGCTACTAAAATACTTGCTTAGCTTAGTTTCTTTCAAAAACAAACAAGAAATCTCAGAGTATTAAAAGCCTCTTGTTATGACCTTATCTTCAGTCAAGCCACGCCCGGCATATGCCAATCCTATAAATGAGATCTCCAGAATGTCCTGTCCTCAACAGCCCTGCTTATCTCTTGTAAATTCAATTCTGTGACTTTCCTTAGGGAGTTGACCCATTTCCTATTTTTTCTTCCTTTTTTGCTGCTGCCTTCAACTTTTCCCAGTGTTATCTCTTCCAGAGAATCTCGTTTTCTCATAATGTTCCCAAAATACAATAGGCTCAATTTCATTTTTTTTGCCTCCACGGATAGTTCAGGCTTGTTTTGCTCTATGACCTTCTTGTTCATCTTTCTGGCAGACCAGGGTATCTGCAAAGCTCTCCTCCAGCACCATATTTCCAATTTTTTGACCTGTCACCTTTTTGGACTGTCCAGCTTTACACCAATACAAAGTAATCAAGAATATAATATTGTGATCGATCTGTTCTATTTCCTTCATTGCTGCATTTCCAAGTCTCCTTCAGATTTCTTGGCTGCAGTTTCCACTTGGATTGAGGACTGAATACCGTATATACTCGAGCATAAGCCAACCCAAATATAAGCAGAGGTACCTAATTTTGACCTGAAAACCCAGGAAAATAGTTTGATCCGAGTATAAACCAAGGGTGGGAAATGCAGCAGCTACTAGTGAGTTTCAATAATCAAAATACATGAAAATATGGTAAAATCAATTAAATTGTTGGCACATCTCAATTGTGTGTAGTCTTGGGACCCTCATGGTAACTGACCCGAGGATAAGCTAAGTCCCCTTTTGGGGGCTCATTTTTTGGGCTAAAAGCTCGGCTTATACTCGAGTATATACAGTATAATTTTTTTAACAATTTCAATTTCTTTAGTGCCAACATTGAACTTATGCACTTCTTCTGTAGTCATGATTTTGTCTTCCTAATGTTCAACTGCAGTCTTGCTTTTGCACTTTCTTCTTTCATTTCCACTAAAATACCTAAATACCTGCCTAAATTCCAAACAGAAGGTTTTTGCCAAAAAAAATATTCTGAGGAAAATAACAGGCACAAGTTTTAGTGCCCAACCACACACATTAAGAACTTCTGTGCTAGCTTTATGTTACTCTGCAGGAGATTATGCTAGTCCAGTGTGGTACAGATCAAAACGTGCAAAACAGATGGATGTGACCCTAAACGAAACAGCAAGATATTTCGCTGAGAAAGTGCTGCTCAGAAAGTGGGTCAAAGCAAGTTCCTTGGAAACACACCTGCTATTTGATCACCAAACACCAAAGCAGAGACTGAAATCAAGGCAGTTTCCTCGTAACTTCTGCCCCTCCCCCCAACAACCAGCCCCCACAGATCACCTTGGAACTATGGAAGACAAGCAAGAGACTACCAGATAACTGGGCAGAACCACATGACTCTCTACCACCTGGACAACAACAACAACAATGGCCTGTATGGAAAGGTTTAAACAGACTGCATGCAGGGGTAGGAAGCTCAAGGACTAATCTGAGGAAGCGGGGTTTACCTGTAAATGTCAGCCTGTGTGAATGCGGAGAAGTATAAACTATCTCCCATATGATACAATGCACATGATGCCCCTCAACATGCATTGATGAGGACCTTATGTTGGCAAGAAGAAATGCTGTTGATGTGGCCCAATACTGGGCAGATGTCATCTAATTCCTGTTTGTTTTAGATATGTTAATTTTAGCTGTGGAGAGTCCCGAAACAGACACGATCGCCGCCGCAAGTGACATATCATAATTTCCAGCGGTGGGAGGAGGGTGTAGGCAGGTGGGTGGGTGGTGTCTAGAAGTTCCCAGGTTCTCACCGTGGGCCTAAATAATGAGATGTGCAGGCCTAATTGGGTACGTGGGCCATAGTTTGGGTGCCCCTGATATAACTGATGTTTCCTTCACCAATTTTCACCCCAATATGTTTTTCTATATGCTGTCATAATGGTAGGTTCTTATTTGGCCATGGAAAATCATCGTAAGGGTGGAACTGGTGAAACCATTCCTTAACTATCTCACTCACCTTAGGGTGGATGTAAGGGCAATCTGGCTGCGGCATCTGTCACCCCTTAGGGTCATTATACGTAGGTTCCAACTTGATGTCACATAACTAACTAAACAAAATAAACATTTCTTGTACTAATTAAATAGCTACAAAAGCTCACCTTTCCTGGAGTGAAAAATGATTTCATTTCTGGAGGCAAATAATTTTTGGTATTACTGAAATTCTGTAAGAAAAAATTGAAAGGGGGGAAATAATCAATTATGAAAATTTATTTAGCAGTTCAGGAGTATTTTTAAGATCCACCAAGTAAAAATATTTTTTAATGTGCAGGATTAGCAGATGTATTTAATTAAATAATGAATTGCTAGTGTTTTTTTAATACACAAAGTGTCCTGGGTTGCACCTTATCATACAAGCAACTTTGGAGTAAGACCTGTTAAAGCTTAGACTAGTATCCTGTTGCGTCACATGATCATGAAAAGGTAATCCTGTAAGCCAGGGGTGCCCAAACTACAGCCAATGAAGCAGAAGTAAAACATGCCCATGCATGCGCAGAACGCTGCTGTAAATGCACCTGCAGCTGTCGTAAATGTGTTTACGACAGCAACAGGTGTATTTACGGCAGTGTTCTGCACATGCACATTTTACTTCCGCTTCCGGTGGGAGGAACCACGTGGCCAGCCCGCAGCCTGAAAAGTTTGGACACCCCTTCTGTAAGCATTCCCTCCACACATCTTTATATGTGTTTAGTATCACATTGGATGAGAAACTGGTTGTGTAATGGGGCTATGTGATCAGTTGTATGACAGGAAGGAGCAGGGGACTGGAGCAGAGGACTACTTATGCATTTTTTCTTATGCTCTGATTACGACACTGTTCTAGTGTTTAGTGCAGTTTACGCCGGTCATTCTCAGTTGTTCAGATAACACTATGTTTTGCTACTACAAAACATAGTTGTAAAAATAATTACAAATGTTAGTAGGGAGGGTCTAACTCACAGCCCAAACCTTACCTTGTCAGGCTGAGTGAAATATCGAGCAGGAAGTACAGGGTCTTTGGGAGATTCTAAACTATACGTGGTGCTTTTTGACATGATGATGTTCATTGCTATATCGCACACTGTGTAAAGTTTCTGATAAAGAGAAAATGATATTATACATTTACTTGTACAATCATTACAAAACAAGCTTTGAAAAAGCAAAATTACGGAATAACTTGGAAACCCAGCATTTATATATTAGTCAACTTTCTACAAAATGACTATTTTTCATAGCTCAGAATTATATTTCTGAGATGCTATTCAATCATAGGAAGATTTTAAGCTATTCCCCTTTGAGAAAGAGATGCTATAATTCTTTAAGCACCCAAAATATTGGATGACATGACAGCATCTGGCCAATCTCTACGAGGCATCACAAAAATCATGTTATCACAAATGCTTTCAACTATTCTAAAACCTGGAGATATTTTAGACTTGAAAACATTTTTAATGGCAGAATATTTTAATTCAACCTACTTCGTTCATTTTTGGATCATCAGGTCCTTGAGCATCTTTTGTCTGTTTAATGTTTTCTACCATTTTTCTTATAAATGCATGGCTGTTGTTTTCATTTTTGGACATCAATATTTCCAATATGAACCAAAGACACCTAAAACAAACATTCCTTATTAACGTATCTGTCAGAAAACTTTCCAATACACTATGAACAAATATGTTACCTCGTAATGCACATAATTTAAAACAATCAAGTGGTTTTTCTGAGCAAACAGACTTGAAAATAAGTTTGTAAAACTTTAGCCAAGTTAAACGTAGTTACTGCAGGCTACAAATCAGTTTTGGAAAACACACACCAACACATATTGGACTTTTTTAAAAAAGTCTTACTCTTTAATGTCTTTCAGTTGCTCAATATCTTGTACTTTGACATAATCAGGATCGTGAGCCAGAAGATGAATAGTATATGGAACAACATATTCTGGTAAAAGTGACAATAGTTTCTCTGAAATTGAAAAATTAGGAATAAATGTAAGAATATTTGAATGCATGACCACAAAAGTAATTACAAAGCACTCAGTTTATATGTAAAACATTCATTCAAATATACATTTTCTTCAACTAATTCGAAAAATGCTCAATTATAAGTGTAGGGACATATATTTTTGTAAGTACAAAAAAACCTGATCTTGAGCATAAGTCGGCCTCGGTTGAGAAGGCGGGATATAAATTAAAATTTATTATTATTATTATTATTATTATTATTATTATTATTATTATTATTATTATTATTATTATTATTATTATTATTATTATTATTATTATTATGTGTGTGGTATTTCATGGTGTGGGAACAGTAGGTAACAAGACTGAGTTATGTACTGTATCAGGATTTAAAAAGTTATTTCCTCTGTAAACACTCTGGATGGCCTTAGTCCTGAAAAGAGTTTTCAACACTGCAGCTCAAAGTACTTCTTAGAAGAATGTATCTCTGACAAAGGAAGATTTTTATTCCGTCATCAAAGTTGAGCCAAGAAAGAAGGCTCTATGCCAATAGTGTGAAAGCGCTCTAAGAAGTATGAATTCAATACACATAACATGTACTATTGGAGGTCATGAGGTGTAGAAATGCAAGGTGAACAAAGTTAAGAGACAGCTTTGACCAAAAGACTAGACAGCATACAAGGATACGGGGAAATTTTAATGTATGCTTGTTTTCAATATTATTTAACCACACATATTTTGCCTTAGCCAGAGCTGCAGAACAGCATTAAAATGAAATTCTCTGTTATCCGGGGTTCCCATTGACCGGGTATACCCTGGCTACCAAAAACCCCGCATAACGAACGCTTCGTTATGTGAATTTTTCGCTATGTGAAGCATTCGTTATGCGGGGCATTACTGTACAGTTCAATGTTATTTGACTTTTTTTTTAAAAAAAAAAGAAACTCTGGAACTACCTGACTAAATGACCAGGCTCTTGCTGATGCATTCTGCACAGGTTGAAATTCTGGAAGCTTTGCAAAAGCAACTACATATACCACATACTAAAATATGCAGCAATTAGAATACACCTTACATACAGCTGATCGTCTGCCTTAATTTCTTACCACTAACTGCTGCATGTTGTTTCAGATATTCCCTTCTCACATTTATATTTTTCACTAAGCATTGTCTTGCATGAGCTCTCCTCTCTTTCACTGGATCTTTGGCACACAACGCACAAATGGCCATATATTCCAGTGGTAGTCGTAGCCTTGACAGGCCTTTGTGAAGTTTCTGAGCAAATGCTTGTCTGACCTGGTAACACTCATCCTGAAAAGAGGAGAGAGAGAAAAAAAGGGGTGGCGGCATTTTTTACAGTCATGAATTGTTTGGTATCTGCTTCAAAAACTGCAAAGCCTAATATAATTCACTGCACGTAAGTTGCCCTTGCTCGAAAGCCAGTCGTATCTGACTCTAGGATTCAGTGATCATCTCTGTTTATAGCCAAAGAGCCAGTGCTGCCTGCACTTGCAGACATTCCCGTGGACATGTGGCAGGCATGACTAGACACCGGAGTGCACGGAACGCTGTTTTAATTTCCCACCAAAGTGTTCCCTATTTATCTACAGTACTTGCAATTTCTTGCTTTTGAACTGCTAGGTGAGCAGGAGATGGGAGCTCACTCCAGCGTGCAGTACTCGGGTCTCGAACTGCTGACCTGCTGACCTTCCAGTCATCAAGTTCAACATCTTAACCACTAAGCCACCGCAGTCCCTCACATATTATGCTGTACATATTATGCTGCAAATTGATCATTTAGTCAAGTTTCAAGTTATGCATTAATTAGCAGACAACAGCAATTGCCCAGCAATCCCAACCCTTCTGCTTTCTTACATTAATGGCTAATGCACACAGCTGGTACTGTTCTAACGTTATGATTTCATGGTAACAAGGCTCTTGGGCCAGCTTCACAACAGCGGTAGCAGCAGCTAGCCTTAGACGAGACATATCAGGCTTGCTGGGGGGAAACAGAAGAATATGAGCTAATTAGTACAAAATCATTAGACAGCTTTATGGAAGGCATTTCATGTGTTTTATAGCTATTTCCCCATCACCTACATTATGCATATTTACATGGCAGAGAATTCGACAAGTTGAATGAGATGGAACTGCTGGAAAGGACAATTCCACAATTGCACTGTGGAATATTAAGCTTAGGTACTCACAGAATTTGCTTGTGTTTGCAACTGGATCCTTCTCCCTTTACGGCGATTAAATCAGGATGTCTCTAATTAACCATAATGTTAACGTTACCCACCCACACTGAAAAACTATTACCGCTTCAACACAAATATGGTTTAATATTTTGTTTTGAGCGTAATCCATTTCACTAGAGGGGAATAGAGTGCGCTCTAACAGGCTTACATGTATCTAATAGCCTGCCTTTCTCCTCAGGTATGTTCAGAAACATACAAGAATGTTCTGCTTTGAATGCACAGTATATAGCTGGATTAGAATTGTTATATGATTTTGCTACATCAACCTAAAGAAACAATCAGCATTCTTTTCAAAACCAGTAGTTTATATACCTGATTTTCCCCTGTTCAGTCAGGTCTCCATCACTGTGTAATATTGTTGTTAACAGTCTCAGAGTAGATGTGCCTGATTTACTGTGGTTATTTTTCATTCCTATCAACCATCGAACCATCATCTTGATGGCCTGAATCTAAAACAAATGTTAAATAATAAAGGAAATGTATGCCACACACAATAAATAGATAATACAGCCTAGAGTCCAGTGACCGCAAAAGTACAGTGACATCAACTGCAGTGCTAAATTGCCTCTAATGAACAAGCTTGCTGCCGGTATCCTTTATTGTGTGTCAGTTGTGTGAGCTAGTGCACAATAAAAGAGCCAAGTGGCTACTCATCCACTAACAGCTATTCACTTGTGCAATTTATGCCACTGTACACATGACAGCTTAACTAACCAACAAGATGTAGCCAATAAATATGCAATAAAACAAGTATCACAGGAAGCTTGAAAAGAAAGGTTGTGGATGTGACACTTCAAAATACACAATTGTTCCCTAAAGCAATGTAAAAGATGACTAATTGCAAGCTGTGGTTCCCCTCCTGTAGAGTAGATTGTCCGTTCCTCCCATTTGGCTTCTGGAGCAGACTGAGAGGAAAGGTACTTTCCTTGCATTCAGTCAATTTCTAAGGTAACTAATATTGCTGCCTTATTAGAAGCACATCCCTTATTTAGAAAGATCAACCAAGAGTGAATATATATATCTTAACCTATAAAACCAAGGGTTAACCGTTGGAACTTGCTATAGGTTGCTATGCCTCGCCCTACTTGCCTGCACTCACCCTTCGTGCATACGGCCGATCTGGGTCCGCAGGTCAACAAAGAACTGAGAAAACAGGCAGTGGGGCAACAGCCCCACAAACGCGAAAAAAGGGAAACAACCATTTCTCAACATTCCTTGCGCCATGCCACGCCAGAGCCAATCAGGCTGAGAGGCTCTCGCATGGCGCGGCACAAGGAATGTTCGGAAACGCGCCGCAGCCAATCAAAAGAAAACCGTTTTAAAAAAACGCAGCACAAACACAAAGCACAAACCCATAACTACAAGCCCCAGCATCCTGCGCGCAATGAGCGCGCAGAACGCTGAGGAAGCCGGTGTGCAAAAAATAAAACAAACAAAAACACCGGGACAGCAAGTCCGCCAAGCCACGGGAACCAAAGCCCCCCTCCCCAACTGCGCCTGAAGCTCCCGATAGGAGTTTCCCCTTTAATATCACTGGGGGGGGTGTTGTGCTCCACCTCTCTACTGGCTCCCCTGGGGTTGGGAGGGTTGGGGGGACCAAAGGAGTCTGTCTCCCCAACCCTCCTGACCCCAGGGGACCTGGCAGAGAGGGGATTCCCCTCCCCACATAAACACACGCCCCATATTAAAGAGAAGAAACCAAGCGGTTACTTCTCTTTAAAAACGGAGTTTGGGGGGGGGGAATCCCCCTCTCCGATGGCTCTCCTGGGTCCGGAAGGGTTGGGGAGACAGATCCCTTTTCTCCACCCAACCCTCCCAAACCCAAGGAAGCCAGCGGAGAAGGGGATCACAACACACACCCCTGATATTAAAGGGGAAACCACAATTGAAATTTCCCTTTTAATATCAGAGGGTGGCCTGGATTCGATACCCTCTCCTGGATCCCATGAGTCTGGAAGGTTTGGGGGGACAAAAGGAGTCTGTCTCCCCAACCCTCCTAACCCCAGGGGACCTGGCAGAGAGGGGATTCACCTCCACAAAAACACACATGCCCCATATTAAAGAGAAGAAACCAAGCGGTTACTTCTCTTTAAAAATGGAGTTTGGGGGGGGGGGGAATCCCCCTCTCTGATGGCTCTCCTGGGTCCGGAAGGGTTGGGGAGACAGACCCCTTTTGTCCACCCAACCCTCCCAAACCCAAGGAAGCCAGCTGAGAGGGGGATCACACACACACACACCCACTGATATTAAAGGGGAAACCACAATTGAGATTTCCCTTTTAATATCAGAGGGTGGACTGGATTCGATCCCCTCTCCTGGGTCCCATGAGTCTGGAAGGTTTGGGAGGACAAAAGGGGTCTGCCTCCCCAACCCTCCTGACCCCAGGGGACCTGGCAGAGAGGGGATTCCCCTCCCCCCCCCACACACACACACCCCATATTAAAGAGAAGAAACCAATCGGTTGCTTCTCTTTAAAAACGGAGTTTGGGGAGGGAACCCCCTCTCCAATGGCTCTCCTGGGTCCGGAAGGGTTGGGGAAACAGACCCCTTTTGTCCACCCAACCCTCCCAAACCCAAGGAAGCCAGCGGAGAAGGGGATCACAACCCCCCCCACACTGATATTTAAGGGGAAACCACAATTGAGATTTCCCTTTTAATATCAGAGGGTGGCCTGGATTCGATCCCCTCTCCTGGGTCCAATGAGTCTGGAAGGTTTGGGGGGACAAAAGGGGTCTGTCCCCCCAAGCTTTCCAGAGCCAGGGGAGACGGCAGAGAGGGGATCCCCCCCCCCCCGTAGGACACCAAAAAACACAAAAACAAACAATCAAAAACATTCAAAAATACACAAAAACAAACAAAAATAACACCAAAAAACAATACAAAGTAAACAACAACAAACATTTCCAAACACACCCAGCACCCAGCCAAAAACCACAAAATCCAACCACCACCACCACCCCAAATAAAGAAAAACAGCCAACTCACTACCACACGACCTCACACCACAACGACTGGAAAAGAAATGAATAAAGAAAGAGACTACTTACTGGAAGAAGCTCCACCCAGAGGCCACGAGAGAAAAAAACAGTCAAAATACAAGATAACCCCTACCAGCACCACTTGCTTCCCACAATAGTAAAAAAAATTCAAAAAGACACAACAGCCCAACACAAAAGGCCCCAAGAGTAAAAACAAGTAAAAACAAATAACACAAAATCACAATTTTACACAAATCAAAAACAGATGTCAATAAAATAAAATAAAAACTATTCAAAAATCCTGTGCTGAATTTTTACTCAAACAAAAAACAAAAACATCAATACACAGTTTAAAAACATTTATTGTGAAAAACATGTACTTTCACATTTTTTAAATTATTACCTACGGTACAACAATTTAAAAAAATACATACTAAAAAATATTGGGTTAAATAATTTTTTGGGGAAAAGTATATCATCCTTTATTATTTTTTTCATCCACAAAACCAAAACACCAAACAAAACTCATCACAGTTTATAACAGGCCACCAAAATTTTTTTGTATAAATAAAAATTTTAAAAATTTCAATTATAGACTAACCTCTTCTTTACAAACATTAATAACAACAACAAAAACTTTCCAACACCATTTAAAACAGCCCGGCAATGCCGGTCAACCTCTGGTAATGACATAATAAAAAAGCATTAACAGTGTCTAGCTCTTTATATTTCACCCATTAGCAACATCCACCCTGTCAAGGGAAAATAAACTGTCATTATGCCAAACCTTGAAGAGTACTGAAACAGTACACAGAAAATGATGCAGCTACAGGCTTGATAAAATACTAAAGCAGTAAAGATAGGAATACAACAGAACATGCAAAAACGTAAGACTATATTCAATCAATTTCTGTGTTAGCACACATTATGAATGCCGTTTTCCTTACACAGTTCAAAACCATCACGGTAGTTTTTGAAGACAAAATGGGGGTAGACCAATGTTGTTGTCAATCCTCCATAATGTCACTGTTCCTCCCCTGTGGTTGTGCAGCACACCAATATCATCTTCTCCTTGTACATTAAGCATTAATAAACTGCAGGCTAAATGCGTGAGGAAAAGGGAACATGGTAATCCCACCCCTTATTTGTGCATTTCCATTGTTTCTCACAGATGAAGGGCACAGGAGTTGATTTATTTACGTAATTATTTATTTTTAGGATTTGTATTGCCGCCCAATTCCAAAGACTCTGGGTGGCATACAGATATTAAAACCAACACAATTTTAAAATCACAATTAAAACTCCATTAAAAACTACCACAAAACATTCCCTACCCTCCCACCAGTTTAAAAAGAGGGAGAGAGCATTCTTAAATCAGCCAGCAGGCTGGGGCCACAACACCTGCTCTGCCAGCCAGGTTTTTAAACCTTTCCTAAAGGGCAGCAACTCAGTCTAGAGATGCAACTCGGTTGGCAAGAGGTTCCATGGGGCCGGAGCGGACACTGAGAAGGCCCTCCTTCTAGTGCTAAGAGAGACGTGCCTCTCTAGCAGATGGAACAATTAGAGAGCCTCTCCGGTCCACGTCCACTCTGGTGGGATGGACAGATATTCTTGGGGTGATGAGGTCTCTTAAGTATCCTGGCCCGCTATCACTAGGGCTTTAAAGGTAATAACCAGCACCTTGAATTGCACCCGGAGGCATACCATACCAGCAACCAGTGCAGCTCCTGAAGCAGTGGTGATGCACGGGCATACCTCCTGCACCCCCATCACCACCCTAGCAGCCACATTCTGGACCAGTTCCAGCCTCCAAATGGTCATCAAGGGCTGCCCCATGTAGAGTGTGCATTGCATTAGTCAAGTCTGGAGGTGACTAGAGCATGAGTGACCATAAGCAAGGAGTCCCGATCAAGGAGCGGGTGTAATTGGCGTATGACACGAAGTTGTGCAAAAGCCCTCCTGGCCACGGCTGCCACCTGTTCTTCGAGCAGTAGTTTAGAAATCTAATCCATTTCAAAATACTGCATGCACACATACTCAGTATGCAAAATTAAGAATGCACAGCTACTGCCTTCCTGATAAATCTTTAAAATGTGAAAAATGGGATATGTGTGTGTGTTTGTAGTATGAATTGTCTTTAGTAATAGGATATTAACAAATGAATTTTCTGAACTTGCAGGTCAACAACCATCCTTTGTTGAAGCTAAAAATCAGTATCAGGGTTACTACCGAGTGTCTATAATGAGATAGCAAGAATGATATTTGTCACATATTAGCAGCTTTAAAATGTCAGCCATTAACTGAAATGTGCAATATATATAAATGTTCTGTGTGGCTGAGAAATTTGCCTTACAAAGCACTTGTAAAGATGAAACAGTTTATAATGAAAACTAATTAATTCATATCCTAAGATTCTTTATATCATTTATCATGGTTTTTTCCTTATCCTAATGAGAAATTCAATACATTTTTTAAATTGCATAAGAAGCACACAAAGGTGCTTTCTGGGTTGAAATTTTTTTTTTGCTGGAGGAACTCCGCTCAGAGGACGCCCAAATGTGGCTCCTTTCATGTCCCCAAGAGCTTTTCCCACTGAAGTGATCCCTATTTATCTACTTGCAATTTCTTGCTTTCAAACTGCTAGGTTGGCAGGAGCTGGGACAGAGACAGGCCCTCATTCCATCATGCAGTACTCGGGTCTTGAACTGCTGATTTGCTGACCTTCCAGCTAACAAGGCAAGCTTCTTAACCACCGCAGTCCCTATTCAATGCATCACTGGGTATAACCATGAACCACAATCAAGGGAACGTTTGTGTTGTTGTTTTGGGAGGATCAAGTATGTTTCATATACTGTATGCTTTATGTTTTCTGACTGTGCATCAGCTGGAAAACACAAGATAAACATAATGAAATTGAAACGGGCAATATGAATCTTTTCTAACCCTATCAATTTTGTTCCAAACAATGGCTGGAAAACATATTGTTTGCAAAAAGATTGTGTAATTTAACATGGTCAATAAATGGGATGCCAGGGTGCATCTCTGCTGCACAATCAGGAATGTAATAAGGCATGTGACTGACATAGTACAACACCTTGTTAATTCATTGTGTAAACTTATATTAAAATCTCTTCCCCCTTTGGAAGGTCCTTGCTGGAACTAATCTGGTGACAACCACAACATTTCAGAATCATTATTTGCCATCGCCCACCACCACCACAAGAAACCATGAAACTTTCTGTTTGAATATCTTACATTGATGGGACAACAACAAAAACACTCCACATTGCAAGACCTAATCATTTTGGGAATGTTTGTGGCGCCAGGCATTTTATTTACTGTATAGAAAAAAAGAATACATGGCTGAAACATGGAACTATTAACTACCATGCAAGTGACAATAGTCAAAATGCAAACTATCTTGTATAATCAACTACACTGCAGGACTATTCCTGTCTAAATTCTGCACAAAAAAAGGCAACTGGGAGCTTAAATGTTTAATAAAAGTGTATAAATTCACAAGGGGTGTTGATGACTCCAAACCACCTAAACTTATTGTACTCCAGTCTTTAGACTGAATCAAAATGTGTTTATTGCATCAAACTGCAAGAACAAGGCTAAAAACTACTTTACTTGAGATAAATAAATGCAGGTTTTTAAGTGACTCACCTTTACAAGTGTCTCAGGAGAAACTTCATCATCCGGCACCCAAAGTTTGGTTGTCTTTTTTCCTGGCATCTGAATAAATTTCATTTTTGTTATTTATTATCATAAACTTAATGAGAAAAAATAAATTTAAATTGCAAGCTTTAATTCTGTTTTTCCAAAAGAAACAGCAGCAGCAGCAGATTAGCTCCAAACATACTCTTAATAAATAGAGAAGTGTGAATTGGTACTCAGAATGGTCTGAAATAAAAGTTACAGATTTACTTACATATAATCCTATGCAGGTCTTCATTTGCTTGGGACATAGAACTAAACTGGGGGTGGGAATAGGGTGTGCATATCTGCCAGTACCACAAAGGGCTATAGAGACCTCTATAACTACATTTGCCCAAGTATCTGGAAACCTGCTATAACCAAGGTCAAACGAAACTGATTTCAGAATTCTATATACAGTGGTATCTTGCTTAAAGAGCATAATGCGTTCCACGGGATTGTTGTTTAAGTGAATTTGCTCTTTAAGTGACCAATTGTGACTTTTGGTGGGGAGATTGCGAATCCCGATTTAGTTGTTAAACGAGTTTTGGGTAGGTTTCAGTTGTTAAGCGAGGCAACCATTCAGAGAAAATTCTGATCTTTAAGCAAGTTAGTCTCTAAGCGAGGCGCTCTTTATGCAAGGTGTTACTGTACTACATTGTGACTGTAATGCTTCCAGGCATGGGCCCCCAGACATGAGTCAAGGCTCAGGTGTCCATTTCTTCCAAATTTCTCTCTTCAAGCAATGCCTGCTCAGGTTTTTAACTGAAAATGCATTGAAATGTGTGCATATTGTAATCTGTATATGTGCATAAAGTAGCTGAAAATGAAGTTTTAGTTTACTAAAACAGGAGCAGGGGAGATTTTTTTTTAAAAAAGGAGAGTAATCCAATTTAACTTATCTTTTATATCAATGATCTGCCTGATTTGATCTCGGGGATGTTTAAATCTTTTGTTCCTAATTTAACAGTCTCAGAACTGCTTAAGCACTTTCTGTTGTTACACAAATACGTTTCTTACTGCAAAAAATTACCATGAAATTACCATGTTAGAAACCTCTTACCCTATCAGTCATTAATAGTTCTTTAACAATGAAGGTGGCCACCAAAGATTTCAAGGGTGCAGCAAACTGATCAGGTGCTAACAAGGCTATATGACCAATGGAAACCAGAGGTGTAATCAGATGTTCAAAGTTGCTTGGATCAAGACTTTTGTGTAGAGGCTAAAATACAAACACAGGCATTGAATAAAACGCAAGGAAATGTTGAAATTAATAAGTTTTTTAAGTAACACGTCTACTGCAGTAAATTCAAAATATTTTCAACTGCTCAAAGAGTCTTTGGAATTGACTACTGAATTTTAACCTTGCTTTTGGAAGTGAATTTTACATACATATTCTAAATAATATATTTCTTGTTACATTTTACTGGACAATTACATGCTACAGAAACAAAAAAGCACAATGAATAGGACGTATTTGTTTAAAAATTACCTCAAATATCTGAGCAAACTGTGTTTCTTTGCTGGAAAATATTGCATGGATGCAGTGAATGGCATATTTGGCCTGTTGAGGAGGTCCTTTTTTAGCTTTATGATGCAAAACTGGAAGCAAAGCTCTAAAGGTGAAAAGTAATTTAAAATGAGTATGTCAAATGTCTATGTTACAAGCAGGTGATTATTACAAATGCATTCATTCAAATGTTTGGCTTTGGAAAATATCAAGAAAGGTGATGAAGGTTATATAGAAGTATAACCCTCGACTTATCAACTAGTGTTAATTAACTACAGTGATACCTCATACAACGTCCAAACTTGGTTCCACAAGTTTGGAATTTATACGGATTTGGACTTTGTATGAGGCATGCAAAATCCTAGCCGCAATGCCTCATACAACGTCCAAATTCTTGCCACAATGCCTCGTACAACGTCGTTTCCATAGAGATACATTGTATTGTAACAGCACAGACTTCAGTACAAAATCAAGGAAACAGACAGGAAACTGAAAGAAATCATTGTTTAAAGGCTAAACACATTACAAAAATATGTCAAACAACCCTGATTTTAGGGGACAAACCATACAACAAGTTTTTAACTTTTGAAAACTTTATGAAGCGGTTTGAACGTCAACATGTCCCATCATGCAGCACAGTGTTAATCTCCAGCCATGCAGTCGATTATCCATTTTGTACAAGCTACTGTAAACAATTACTGGATGGAAGCAAGGACAAAATGGATGCCAACATTTCCCATCATGCAGCACAATGTTAATCATCCAAACAGCAGCAAACCCCCCCCCCCACCAAACAGTGCTCCCCCCAAAAAGACCACCATAAGAAAAATCATGGAGCATGCAATATGTTTTTAAAAACCACAGCAGCAAACACCAAACAATTGCCCACCCCACCAAAAAATTGCCTTCCCTCATCCACCTCCCCACCCCAAGCCAATCAGAAACAGAAAACCTCATTTACCTACCTTTCCACTGTGTCAAAGAATGGTCCGAGAACCTGAAGAATGCTGCAAAAATCCCAGGAACACTTCCAAAAATTCTGATGAAAAAATTCAAAAAATCCAAAATCGCACTCAAAACCACTCCTAAACACTCTTCGCCTTGTGCAAAACCCACAAGAGCAATGCACGCATGTGTCCTGCCTTTTATACTGCCCAGGCACAATGCAACCTGGGAAAACCCCCAATGCCTCATACAAAATCCCAGCGACTTTGTATGAGGCAACTTTTTTCAAGGAATTAGGCGATGTTGTATGAATTCGATGTAGTACCACGTGGACTTTGTATGAGGTATTACTGTATTATCAATTTATGCTATTTGACTTACAACAACAGGTGTAAGCCTTAGTATTCTGGCCAATGAAAAATTTCATTGGAAGGAAATTTCATTGCAGGAAGTAAATCCTGCAAAACATTTATCAAAGGCCACTTCCTGCAGAACTTGTGACAGTACAGTATTTAACTCACGATCTAATATGTGAGAAGTCCTCTTCAATTTTCCCTCCTGTGTTCTTGAAAATTTGCAGTGCAGCTTCTGCTACCTTTTCATCATCCATTTTCAGGCAAGCCAAGAGAGATTCAAAAGTTTCAGCTGAATGGAATGTGATAGGATGTGTAAACGAAAGTACCTGCAAGAACAATTGATATGTACATATTTTAAAGGGTTAATTCTCATTTTATTCCATTAAGACTAAACCACTACACGTCTATATTTGCTCAGTTCAACTTGAGGAACAAACAATTAAAAAGGAAACCCATCATATGCCAATTTACAGCTAACAACAGCATTCCAATTTAAAAGATAGACCTCATATCTGTGTTCTTTACGTCAGGGATCCCCCAAACTTTTCTGCACCATGGGCCAGTTTCATATGGACCGGTAAGTGGGGTGGTGGTGGGACTGAATGGTGGATGTGCATAATAAAATATGATAAACTGCACAGGCAGGGGGAGGAGCCCTGCTGTAGCTCAAAAACAAGGAGGAGCCAGCCACCTGCCAGCTACACTGTTCGACTCGGGCAGTGAAGTATCACACTGCACACAGGTGGGAGACAGAACCACACTGTAGCTAAGCAATGTGGAGGAGAGGCCCAGCCACCTGCGTATCTGCTGTGTCTGAAACCCGTGCTCTCGCTCTGTTCACTAGGCAGATCCAGTGGAGCACGTTGAGGGCAGAAGGCTGCCATCAGGGTTCCCAGCACCACCCACTCCTGTGGGTCAGTTTCGGACAGCCAATGGCCCGGTACCGGTCTGCGACCTGGTTGTTGGGGACCTCTGCTTTAAGTGATTCTCATCTCTGTCCATTCAAATATTGTCTTGCTCAGCCCTGGAACGTTCCAAAGCCTAATTTTGATAAGAACCTGCCCAATGTCCTACTATGCAATGCTCTGTTGAACTTCACTGACACAGCAGCCTTTAAAAATGGGATAAAATGTGCCATAACAGAAAGAAATTGTGGGTTGTCCGACAGGTCCATTGCACAAAAGATCACTATGAATTCCTGCCCTTGCTGACACTATGTTCTTAACTATACACAACTTTTAACAATTAAAATGCACACAAAATATATGACAAAATATATTTCAATATTTATACATTCATTCATTCGACTTGTATGCTGCCCCACTCGCAAAGCGACTCTGGGCGGCTAACAAAGATACAAAATATATAATTACAATTACAAGGTGCCACATTATCATAACACAGAAACATTTCAAAACATTTCAAAAATTTTCTCAATTACAATTACACTTATAATTACAAAATATCAAGTTATCATGATACAAAACGTACATTGAAAACAATAAGACCTTATGCACTTCATTTACCATTAAAATCTGTGTTGGCTATAAATCAGCTGTGGTATAAACATGACTTCAGGGATAGTTAATACTTTAAAACTTGTTTCTTATTTTTTTTAAAAGAAGCCAATCATAATAGCCTAGCCTGTTTTTCAGTGACGTTGTTGGAAATACAGTATTGTCAAAGTTGAGTAACAATGACTTTCAGAATCATAATTGTCTTAAGTTTCCAATCTAGCGAATATTGCCAGGAATAATGTAATTTATTGGTTTATATTGGTTTCAGAAATCCCTCAAAATATCAAACAGTGTCCTCCACAAGCATATGAACGTAATTATACCTCTGGCCTATTCTAAGGCTTAAAAGCCTCAAACTGCATACCAGGCATGCAATTTGAAGCCAAAGGGGTTCTTCCAGAAGTTCTCCAGTCCCATTTCAAAGGCAGACCAAATATACAGGTTGCACAACCCCTGCAGAGGGTGAAGCCCTATGTAAGCCTAAAGCCGAAAAGTACCTCAGACTGTCCAGAAATTATTTTCTTTTTTAGCAGTACCTTACTGTAATTAGCTAACAGGGTGTACAAGACAGTTTATCTGAAGATAATTTGAACCATCTTACGTTTTCCTCAGAAAATCTATTATCATTCTAATTAGTTCTTCCCAATGAGAAAAATATTTTACCTTAAGCAATTCAAGACCTGCCCTAATTGCCAGATCAGTAGGTACACCTTCATCTTCATCATCTGCTGTTCCATCTATAGACTTGTTCACTTGTTTTATAAGGGCACTAACAAAAGAAGAGAGCAAAATTAACAGCTGATAGATAAATGCATCAATGATCAACTATAACTAACACTATTCACATTGTTGAGCACCACATTTCTAATTACCCATCAACACATAATTTTTGTTGCTTAGCTATAAGTATATGCTTAAAATGGGCAACGTTCTCCCCTCTTATAAAATGAACAGATGTACGCTATTCTATAGCTCTGTTACATTCTCAACTAAAAGCATGACAACTGTGGCATACATAGCTGCTATGAAAAAATTTCCATTATTTTTTCATCAAAGAAGGAAGAAAAGAAGGTAAGAGGTGTACAGCAACACAAACATCCATAATTTAAAAAATCAAGGCATTGGTAGTTTTATGTAAAACAATGTTTATTATGAAAGAATCTGTTTCCACTTGCTACCACAAAAGGTGCATCCTAACTAAAAGGTTGATTTTCTTCCTTCAAATTGTATGTTAGCAGCAAAGGTGGAGCTCTCTCAGGTGACTAGTATTCTCCCTTATTAAAGTCAAATATAGCTAGATTTCCAGGAAGTTTAGGATGGGAAAATGAGAACCATCAGCCACACTAAAGAGCTACTTAACTGCTGTGACCACCAAAAATGATAAAAAAAGAAACAAAAATTTAAAAAGAAAGGTCCCTCTATCAGCATCCCTCTACAATAAAGCACTATACAGTGGAACCTTGTATAACAAATGCATCATACAATGAAAAACAGGTACAACGAAGAAAATTTGGGGGGAAATGTTGCATCGTACAACAAAAATCTCTATGGGAAAAATCATACAACAAATATTTTTCTTTGTATGATTTTCCCCAGAGATTTTTGTTGTACGATTTTCCTGAGATTTTCATTGTACAATGCATCCCATAGGGATTTTTGTTGTACGACGCACACACAAAAATGTATAACAAAGCGCCTTGTGAAACCAATTATTTTCATTATACGAGGTTCCACTGTAATATGTTTTGGCTCCATTCCTAAAACTGCTCAAATACACTTTTCTTTCTGAAATTAACTGGAAAAATTCAATTCTAGCAGTCTTAACCATTTAGAATCAGAACAAGAAAAGGCTAAATCTGTCAGCAAAAATCAAACTCATTTTTACGTTATATACTGCTGTTTTTATTATAGTTTATTGTATTTCCAAAGTAAATTGAAGAAATAATACCTGATAGATGCTGTATCAATGTGCACAGGGGCTATTCTCTCCAGAAGGAACTTTATCATTTCCAGGAATGGATTTGTAGGTTGTTTGGGATTGCCTAATTTCTTTGTAATTTCTCGCTGCAATATTTATGGTAAACATATTAGCAGTGACAAACAATTCAACAACCAAAACTAGCCATATTTAAAAATCTATCCTTACCACGCAACCTTCAGCTTGTTTACACGAACAAGTTGGGCTAACAAGCATTTCCAGTTGATGCTTTATTTTATCATCGTCTTCCAGAACTTGAGTGAATTTCTTCATGAAATCCTGTGCTTTGCCAGGATCTGGCAAGTTTCCTTTAAAGGGATAAGGAGTCATTCACTGTTGAGAAAATTACTCAGAAAACCAATCTTAAAGGCTTGAATTCAAAAATTTCATTTAGGTTAATTTTAACAAGAGATGACAGCATTATACCCAGTTCATCTCATGATAGTTGAGTGTTAACTCTGTGCTGCATTCTCTCAAATTGCTTTCTTTTTTTTTTAAGAACTCTAAGATTAATTACTAACATTAATTTTAGTACTGGAAATCAAATAGTGTGCAAACCTTCTAGATTCTTCCATTCAGTCTATTTTAGCCCAGCCCATAGCAATGCATAGCAAGATTCTTTTCTGCCCTGTATTTCATCATACACACATAATTTGAACTGTGAAACAAAAATGGGAGGTGGGTCACAAACAGACAAAAAGTAAAAGCTGCAGCTAACTACCTAATGCACAGTAGTCCACACAAAGTCCTGTAGTAAATCACAGATGGCTGCTAAGTATTGCATAAACAACACTAGACTGTTCAAAATAAACCTCCAATCTAAAGAGAAGTTCAGATAGGTTGAATTTCATAAGTACAGTAATATCTCGGATAATGAACGCATTGGACAACGGTAAAATCAGATAACGCTAGAGAATTTGAGGAACACTTTTGCACAGCACAACGTTAAAATAACGTTGTGCGATGCAAAAGTTTTCCTCAAATTCTCCGACGTTGATCTCTGCCCCCAAAGCCCGCAGGGCTGGATACCAGCCCTACCGGCTTTGGGGCAGAGATCTCCGGAGGCCCTCTTGCTGGGGGGGAGGGGCTCCATAGATCCAAGCATCGGACCATTGGTTTCCTTGGGGTGAGAGCATGTGCGACTGCTCTCCCCCATGTGAAAGAGCGGTCTAAGTGCCAGGCCACCAGTTTCCTTGGGGTGAGAACCCTCGCGCATAATCTCACCCCAAGGAAACAGGCGGCCCAACGCTCAGACAGCCGATTTCCTTGGGGTGAGAACCTGTGCGCACTCTCACCCCAAGGAAACCGGCGGCCCGACGCTCAGACCACCCGTTTCCTTGGGGTGAGAGTGGGCAGGACGGGTCTCACCCCAAGGAAACTGGCGACCCGACGCTCAGACCGCCCGTTTCCTTGGGGTGAGAGTGTGCGCAGGTTCTCACCCCAAGAAAACCAGTGGTTTGAGTGTCGGGCCGCCGGTTTCCTTGGGGTGAGACCCGTCCTGCCCACTCTCACCCCAAGGAAACGGGTGGTCTGAGTGTCGGGCCGCCGGTTTCCTTGGGGTGAGAGTGCGCATGTGGGCTCTCATCCCAAGGAAATGGGCGGTATGAGTGTTGGGCCGCCGGTTTCCTTAGGGTGAGAGCCCACGCGCATGCTCTCACCCCAAGGAAACCAGCGGTCTGAGCGGCTTCCCCAAGCCAACCTGGGAATCACAGCGTCTGATCCCCAGCTTGGTTTGGGGGAATGCGGGCGCGAGCACGCAATTTCCCCCAAACCAAGCCAGGGATCAGATGCTGTAATCCCTGACTTGGTTTGGGGGAATGTGCGTGGGCGCGCGCGCCCACACGCTTTCCCCCAAACCAAGCTGAAAATCGCAGTGTCTGTTCCCTGGCTTGGTTTGGGGGAATGCACACGGGCGCGCCCACACACATTTCCCCAAACCAAGCTAGGAATCACAGTGTCTGATCCCTGGCTTGGTTTGGGGCAATGCGCACGGGTGCGCCCACGTGCGTTCTCCTAAACCAAGCTGGGAATCACAGCATCTGATCCCCGGCTTGGTTTGGGGGAATGCGCACGGGCGCGCACGCCTGTTTTCCCCCCAAACAAGCCGGGGATCAGACAGTATGATCCCCGGCTTGGTTTGGTAAAATTTTTCTAATCTTCTCATTTGCAGTTTACTGTTCCCAAGAAAATTCATTTTAAAGAGGTTGGGGACCATTTATCAATATGATGGAAGATGCTAATCAGGGAAAAACTTCTCTTTTTTAGATTATTCTTTATTTCTGCCGATTTCCTATTTACCACGTGTGACCCTATGCCCGTGATGGTGAACCTTGGAACTCCATCTGTCTTGGACTTCAATTTCCAGAAGCCCAAGCCTTTGTGATTTACTATGCGTGTTCTTGGACTTCAATTCCCAGAACCCCAAGTCTCTGTTAATCCATACGAATGGGTTTACTGCGCATGTGAATTCTGTGTGGACTCACAGAGACTTGGGCTTCTGGGAATTGAAGTCCAAGAACAGTTGGAGTGCCAAGGTTCACCATCACTGCCCTATGCTGATCAGTGGTCCCCCAGCTGTCTAAAGGACTTTTTGCTGGCAGAAAAGACTGCAGCTTATTTATATCCTTCATCTGTGAGCTTCTTGCTCAATTTTTAGGATATAATTTTATTTAATAAACTTGAAACCAGGAATGGATATTGTCAACAATTAAGATCCTTAGTCCTTTCCAGCACATATACTGTAGGCAAATGCTACCTCTCCTATGCTACGTAGGACTCCAGCAGATGAATGCATAAAAGATCATGATGTTGGCTACAAAGAACTTGTCAGATGAGATGGTATAATTCCTAACATTCATGTCTGTAAAACTATTAAATGATATTTTTATTGATTCTGTACAAAGTGATCAATACATAAACCCTGAAAAAATATTCTACTCTACCTCCTATGCCCAGCTTTCAAAACAACCAATAACTACAATTGTAATAATGGTTAAGTACCAACATACTGTATTTCTATTACTTTATATAACTTGTTCATTCATTTCAAAACTCAATAATTTATGTTCTTCCACAGTCAGAAAATATTAGAATCAGTTCAATTCCCAGATATTAATCAGGGTCTGCTCAAATATTATGCTTAAAACGTTTAAAAAACTCACTTGTTATCACCATCACTTTTGAAAATATAGCTTTACTGCTGGCATCTGTCTAGAAATTAGGAAAGATTTCAGTGTCAAGACTTTAGAAATATGATATGGAATACAATAAGCAAGATCACACTTATTACTTTATAACTGCAATTATAGAGATGAAAACATATTGAAGAGTCTCACATGACTCACATTTTCTTATGAATTAAACACATTTCCATTTCAGTGGTCAGAATCAGAATGTACTTCACATTTTTTGATACAGAATACAATTAAGAATTTTTAAGTCCAGTCAAATATTAAGATCAAGAATGCTCAACTGCGTGAGTTTCATAGACATACATATCCGAAAATTTAAGGCATATTTGTCCAATTTAACAGTTAAGAATGAACAGAACTAAAGCTGGGCTGCTGGTTGTACTTCAACAAGGAAAATAACGTTGTTAGAACTCCAGTAGCAACAAAATATCTCATGTTTAAATAATAATGTTCCATGTTTTATCAGCACTTGAAGCACTAAAAATTAAAGTGTCAGGTAAATATACAGTCTGTTCCAATGATCTGATTTGGATTTCACAAATCCACAAGTCTAATACGCATCCCAAAATATGAATGCCTTATCAGCCAACTAAGAGACCATAATCTATACCAAGCCCCCCCAGCCTGGGGTAAACAGGGGGCTTTGGCAATAACTGTTCACACCCTGGCAAATCTCAGCAGGTGGGTCCTCGTCCCAGAGGGTGGGCACTGTCATTATGACGGTGGCTAAGTTCTGCTGAGGACCAAACATGGGCAGTATAACCCTAACAGCTGCGAATCCTGAGGAAGCAATAGTCTTTGTCTCAGGGAGTAAGGAACACAAAGATCAGTGCACGTGAAACAGCGCCAGCACCTGCATGGAGGTGCTAAGAAGGCAGCCCCTTCATCATGCTAGGGTGCTGAGGGCCAATCACCCACACACCCAAATTTAACTGATTAAAAGAAACACACAAAGAAGAACTGGATGAATTTCACTGATGACAGCCAGGTGACCAACAAGGATCACCTGAGGCGAGCCATGGAGCAGTCTAAGGAGAGATCCCAATGGAAATCCTTTGTGGAATCCTTTACGCCAGGGATTCTCAACCTGCGGCCCATGGGCTGGATGCAGCCCGTGATGCCATTTCATGTGGCCCACCACCACCATCACCACACCAGGAAGTGCCATGTTGTAGAGGAAGGGCAAAATGACCGTCCGGTCCCCGAAGCTGTTTGAAGGAGCGTGACCGGGCCCCCAGCTTTAAAAGGTTGAGAACTCCTCCTCTACACCATAAGGTAGAAAAGGAAGTGAGTAGGTAAGTAAGTAAGTAATCAGACTATACAAAATCTTTTAAAATAAATTGTTTTGACAGAGCTGAATGAACCAATAAAGCTTCTTAAAACTATACATAGGCTGTTTCTTTCAAGAAATATACAATTTAAAGTTAGAAGTATAAAAATCACTATAAACATGAAAAATAATTGGAAAGGTGGTATAACAATAACAAACTCTGAGTAACATGTCATAAACATCTAGCTAGGTATCTTTAAAAATAAGCGGATACTGTATACATAAAATAAGCTTGTTATGTAACTACACTGCTTTGCAGTTACGTATTTCACAGCGGCCATGTTTCTCATAACACATGGGCTTTTCCTATCCATGTTTAAAAATCATAATATTTTTATGGATATTGATCCCAATATGAATGCAAGAACATTCTGTTAATACCCATCATTGGTTGTATTAATACTCGCTTATCAAATTGAGAGGATGTCCTTGACTTCCTGGGGACTGCTAAAAATACTTTTTAAGGCAATATTTTAAAATAAATGTAAATACTAGTTGATATGATTGCTAATAGAAAACTACTAGGTACAATTAATTTCTCCCTATCCCCCTCACCATTCCTACACAATTTCTCATTCCTACACAATTTCTCATTCAATTAAAGTTGGCGGTTTCTAATTTGCAATTTCCCATACAAATATACTGAAAACCAATTAATCCATTCTGGGGGGGAGGGGGGATCTGTAAACCGAGCCACTATTTCCTTTTGTTATGCGATTTTATGTTAACCAAGCTGTCGTTTGTTAACCAAGGTGTAACTTAAACCAAATAAGGTAAAATGCTTTGATCTGTTTCCCTTGACTTTTCAATCCATTGTGCCAACGAACAACAACAATACACACGCATTCTTGCTGTATTTTAATACTTATTTTGTATTATTAATAGTAAGATATCAGAAAACAATATTCAAGATTGGCCTTGTTTAAATTTTTTAAAAATAAAATCATCTAAGCCAGTACTGGCACATATAAGCTTAATTAAGTATGCAGTATAAAATACTTCCATTCTGAATCCACTGGAAATTACAATAAATGTCACTGTTTTCAATTGAAATCTATCCCATTTATAAACATTTCTTTTCACAACTCATTTACCAAATGACCTTTTCCATCACATTTTATATACAATTATCAAACAGTTTGAAATAAATTTAGCAGATCAGGTTTTAAATAAAGGTACTGATTTATATGCATTGCTTTACTTATGCAAAATTGATAATACAGTGATAAGGTCAGCACATACTTATCACATATTACAGTTAGCACAAATTTACTATATATAAAACTACATATAACATTTCTTGTTAAATCAGATATAAGCAGACTTGAGTATAAAACAACATTGGTGCTGATACCAATCAATCCCTAATGCAATTGCCAAAACCTAAACATCAAAACAGAAATTTAATCACATTAGATCGATAGATCGATAAATAGATAGATAGATAAAACTCTTGATCCCCATTTCCACTAGAACAGTAAATGAGATAGTCTTCACTCTTGGAAAAGCATGATTTCACCTTTTAGGTAAGGAAATACTATTTGTAAAGTGTCTAGCTCCATGATTCCCAATGTGGGGTACATGCACCACAGGGGGGCAATTTGATTTTTAAGGGGGTGGAGTTCAAGAATGCGTTATTAACAAATTAATGGCCTTATAAGCTTCCTCCACACAAACAGGAATTTGTTCTTTGAATAATAAGAATTATATGTCACAAGGGAGCTGCATTAGGATTTTAGAGATGCTGAGGTGAAGCATGGCCAAAAAAGGTTCGAAACCACTGGTCTAGATAAAAGATCTGATCCTTTTATTATTGTAATTTATCACAGTGTGGTAGGAAAATAAAGCCTCAGAACCACAAGAGGGAGCTCTTCCAATAAAAGGGCCCAGAATATCTGAAATACACTTTCAAGAGGATGCAGATTTCTTCAAACTTAGGTTTGGGTAAACCACTTTGTATGAATGTTATTACTTAATTTTGCTCTTCTATTCATATGTACTGTATAGGTAAAGGAAAAGGTCAGCCTTGCTCAAAAGCCAGTCGTATCCACTCTAGGGTTCAGTGCTCATCTCTGTTTATATTATTATTTTATTTATTACATTTATATACTGCCCATCTGGGATGTTTTCCCACTCTAGGCAGTGTAGAACATATTTTTAAAAATATTTGCAATAAAAATTAAACAAATTGAATAAATTATAAATAGCAACAGCAACAAAAATGATAACCCCACCTCCAATTAGAAAAAAACAATCCAGCAACAAAGAACACATACTGTCGATGGACAAAATTAATCAAAACTTACTTGGTTCCAACACCTAATATTCTGAATTGTGGGGGTAGCAGTAATTCATCCAATGTAGCTAATTACTTTCATTAGCCAAAGAGCCAGAGCTGTCTGCATCTGCAGACATTTCCATGGACATGTGGCAGGCATGACTAAACTCAAGAGTGCAAGGAACACTGTGTGCCTTCCCACCGAAGTGGTCCCTACTTACTGTATCTACTTGCAATTTCTTGCTTTCGAACTGCTAGGTTGGAAAGAGCTGGGATAGAGACGGGATCTCACTCTGTCATGCAGTACTCAGGTCTCAAACTGCTGACCTGCCAACTTTCCTCGAAACAACAAGGACACCACCAGAGATCCACGCCGGTTCCCTTCCAAGAGGGGCTGCAGATGTGTCTGCACTCACCTGCAGCCCCTCCTAGAAGGGAACGAGCCACGCACTTGGCCGGTTCCCTTCCAGGAGGGGCTGTGGGTGCTTCTGCACTCACCCACAGTCCGTCATGGAAGGGAAGGGGTCACCCACTTGGCCCGTTCCCTTCCAGGACACAGAGAAAGGTCTCCCCTGATTATCTTATGCCTGGTCAGACTCTGAAAAGAAAAAATACCAGCTCGCAGCACCATTTCACATGCCCCCCCCCCCCATGCCTCCACCACACCAGGAAGTGCCATATGGTGTAGGAAAGGCAAAATGGCCATCCAGCCCCCAAAGCTGTCTCAGGGAGCGTGACCTGGCCCCCAGCTTTAAAAGGTTGAGAACTTTTGAGATATACAGTCTTTGAAATACTATAGCTTGGACCAAAGCTGTATAGTTTTCTCTTATTTACTGATTTTAACATGGGTATCAATTTTAAATCATAGCTTAATCCTAGACTTTGTACAGGCATTACCGTATTTGCTGGTGTATAAAACCCACTCCTCCCAAAAAAATAAACTGGAAAATGGATTGTACTGTATATAGTGGCCTATAGTGGACTGTTTTGGTAAAAACAGGGTGCGTCTTATACTCCGATGCGTCTTATACGCTGGCAAATATGGTAAATACATTTTCCAAATATTTCTGCACTTATCTTTTTGAATAGCACTGTTCTAATCTCTTTCAGTTTTTTGTGAAAACTATCTTTAACTCTGCTATTCCTAAACCCAAAATCTGACTGCAGCACAAGCTGAAGCTTTAAACTAAATATTTGGCTTTATGCACAAACTATTAAAAAGGGAAATACTTACTTTTGGCTGCTTGATTAAGTCAACTAAATCCTTTACTTGATGTCTCAGCAGATTTTGACATTTCCACATTTCATTCAGTGCCCTGAGTTAAAAATAATAAAGCAATATGTAATTGATACAGCAATGACTGTCATTGTAACTTGCTGAACTGTACAGACTCCATATGCTGTGAGAAACTCTCAAGAAACATCTCAGCATTTATAAGCCTCCAAATAATTATCCAGAGATGATTTGTTGAAAATCTTATATAAAACCCTGGAGATACAACAGCATAGTCAGTTCTATAACAGAATAAAATAATAAATTAAAAAGTCAACGAAGACTTGCTATTCTTTATCAATGAAATCTTTCTACTTGACTGCCTTTCTATAATTTTCGTAGTAAAGTGAAGCGGCTGGGGTGTTGCAGTAGCGATAAAGGAGGAAAACACTCCCAAAGCAAAAGTCAATGACGGCGTGTAAGAGTTTTAATGCAGTTGTATTGTATTCTACGTGTAGTAGGTCACTATGCTGCATACAAAAGCAGTGCAATCACTCGGTTCCAGTAGCACTTATTCAATGCATAAGTAGATAGAAAACTAGAAAGGCTGTATAAAAAGTCTCATCTTAAACTGTGTAGCCCGGTAAGAGTGACTGCGCTTAAATGAGAATGTAGACTTCTAGGCGATGTCCTTCCGGTATTCGGACATTTCGAAGACTTTCTCAAGCGTCTACAATATAAAATACAATGCAAAATATAGCTCTTGGTCTCTGTACATGTTCATTACATAAGAATAATAATAATGCAATGCAGTTCGCAACATAGAACTGAAATGTAATATGGTATACAGTATCTAACATAGATTATAAGTAAATCATGAGTAAATCAAGACTAGATCGAGCATTTTGTGCCTGAAAGGGCAAATATATGTTCAACATGAATCTAAGGCAATAAGTCATAAAGTGCTCATATCGATCCATAATTACATATAGGTCCGCGACAGAGCGAGGTGAACATATAGATAAATAGTGAAAGAGATACATACCTAAATGTATATGTGTATATATTTCTCGCGCGTTTCGCACCTCTTAAAGTCTTATGTTGTGTGCTCGCGTTATGTGTGTAAGAAATTCTTTTCTTTATATAATTTAATTTCCACTCACTCATGTGTGGTGAATTAATGCTGTAGTCAGGCAAATCTCTATAGGCCTGTGTGGAAAATTGCTATACAAGGTGGTAAGTAGCTGTTCTGCAAGGAGAACCACTGCCCTTAAGGGGGCCTGTGACTGGAACATGGTGGCAATAGTATATACAACACGCCGTCATTGACTTTCTATAATTTTCAGCAACATTTCTCATGAAATTCCATACCGTAACTTGGGGTAGCAAGCTAATTAGATAGCAATACTAGCATATTTGTGCCCGACCTTGCCGGGCAGTTTTTTGGGTTGTTTTCTCTTTTTTGGTTAGGGGTGGTTTGGGTGGTGGTGATTTGAATTTGTGTTATTTATTTATTTATTATTTGGTTCGTTTTATTATTATTATTATTATTATTATTATTATTATTATTATTATTATTATTATTATTATTATTATTATTATTAATTTACTTTTTTTACTCTTCTGGCCTCTAGGTGGGACTGTGGTTAAGAGTACTGCTTTTGCTTTTTAAAAAAATAATTATTTGTTTGACTGTTTTTACTCTTCCGGCCTCTAGGTGGGGCTGTGGTTAAGAGTAGTCTTTCTTTGTTATTTGTTCAGTTCTGTCCCAGACTCATGGAGGGAGGACGTGTTTGGTGAGTTCTCTTGATTTTTTGTTCTGGGTTATTATATTATTATTTTTGTGGTGTTGCCTGGGGGATTTAAGTAGAGTTTCTACTTAAACCCCCCCAAAGTGTTTCTGCTTGTTCCTTTGTTTTTATTTTGGGTTTTAGATGTGTTTAATTGTTTTGTTTATTTCTGGTTGTTATTTATTTTTTTTATTTCTTTCATCTTTATTTGTTTAATTTGTGCTATTTTTGTTGTTTGAGTTAGGTATTTTTGTGTTGTAGATAGGTGTTTCTAGTGTGCTTTTATGGTATTTCGGGTGTTTTTTGTTGATTTTGTTGTTTAATGGGTTTATTTTATTTATTTGTGTTTTATTAATTTTGGTGCTTTGCGTTTTGGTTTACTGTTTGGTTTTGTTGTTGTTGTGTTTTGTTGTGTGAAGAACGGCCTGTCTGTCTCTTCTTTTTTCCCATTGCTGCTTCGAAATTAGGTTTCGATGCAGCGATGGAGAAAAGGAAGAGCCGGCAGTCAGCTCACTCTTTGACCGGTAATGTTTGTTAGGTAGGTCGGGTGAAAAGGAGGTAGAGAAGAGCTATCTGCTTGATGATAGTTCTCTTCTCTGGGCCTCCTTTTTTGACCTGGCTTACCTAACGGGGGGATCGGCAGCCAACAATCCGTAAGGGGCGGTGCTCTTTCTTGCGGATTACTGGCTACTGCTTTTCTATTACCTCCACCGCTATTTCGTGCTAGTTCTCGAAATAGCGGTGTGGGTAGTAGAAAGGCAGAATCCAGTCATCCGCCAGGGATGGTGCTTCCCCTGACGAATTGCTGCCTGCTGTTTTTTTCCCCACCCCGGCTCAACTTACCTTGAGGCCGGCGGTGATCTTGCCGTGTCTTCGGCGGAGTCCCTCTTCTCCCCGTTGCTCCGGGAAAGGGCCGCATTTGTCTCGTAGTGGTTGTTTGCGGGGGGGGGGTTGTGAGGCTGTGAGGCACTGCGTCCGCCTGCGGCAGCCTTGCATTCCCGTTACGTGAGGAGTTTTTTATTTTATTTTTCACGTGTCGGCTTTTTTAGTGTTCTGCACACT
This sequence comes from Bradypodion ventrale, assembly GCA_035047345.1. Taxonomy (NCBI): domain Eukaryota; kingdom Metazoa; phylum Chordata; class Lepidosauria; order Squamata; family Chamaeleonidae; genus Bradypodion; species Bradypodion ventrale. The sequence goes on from JAWDJE010000003.1 coordinate 338,890,042, forward strand.
CGCGCCCTTCAGCCTGATTGGCTGAAGTGGTCACAGCGTGGAGGACGCTGGGGCTTGGAGTTTAGTTTATTTTGTTTGCATTCGTGCGGCGGATTTTTTTCTGTGGCTCGGTTTCAATTGGGTGTGCCGCGTTTCCCAAAGTTCTCTTTGCTCGCGCCTGTCAGCCTGATTGGCTGAGGCGTGGCACGGCGCAGAGGACATTGGGAATTGAAGTTATTTTCCCTTGTTTGCATTCATGGGGCTGTTGCCCCACTGCCAACTGCGGGACCATTGCTTGGTACGGGATGCTATAGTCGGGTGCGGGCGTGTATGCCGGAGTCCAACGGTTAACGTCCCTCCTTATAGGTAAAGATTCTCAGACAAATTTTATAGTGAAATACAAGAGAGCTTACAATTATCACAGGCTAACCACAAGAACATGCCGCAACCTACCAGAAATTAAAAACAGTAGTGCCAAGTTATTTTGTGTCTCAATTTATTTTGTCTTATCTTGAGAAACTTGTCCACTTAACTCTGAAGAAGGGTAGGATGTATTTATGGGAGGGCAATATAGCTATTTGAGAGCATGGAAAACAACTACAATGAAAAAAGACAGAAGGCGCTGGCTGGAAGAAGCCCTGAGGGGCTGCATACAGAAAAAGAAAAGATATATTTTCTGTTGCCTCAGCAACATAGCTAAATCTAACAAGATGAATGTACAAGAAGGCCTGTTTTGATTAAACATTAGACAAAATGTCATAAGATCCATTCTAATCTATTGTATCTACATTCAACAGGGAGCGGAAAACACAGTTAAAAGATCCCCTGTAATTCTGATTCCTGAAGACTTTTATTCAGACAATTGTGAATTGAAACACCTTCCTGCAAGCCATCACTTGCAAACCAAAAGTCAGCCTTACAGACACAATCAGAGTGACAGTATGCATAGTTCCTTGATAAAAATATATTTCAAAGAGATTTCTAAACCACATTTACAAGGAGGCTGGCCCCAGCTCATTATGTTTACCATCAATACACAAGGAATTATGAAGTAAAATTAATGCCAAAATAAAAGTGATAAGGATTTGCTCTAAAAACACGATGAAGTAATGCACAAGTGTGCCTACAATCTGCAAAACAGTTTTCAGGGAATAAATATCCCATCTACATAAGCCTCAACTTTTTGTAAAAGAAAGTATGGCTTAATGAAACTCAGAAATGCTTTGCTCTCCAAAAATAGGCTGCTAAAATCAAAGGGGTTGGGTTCGATAAGCAGATATCCAGCCTAGGATGCTATCACTGATAATAAAGAATGACAAGCACTATTACAGCATATTTGACTGGAATGTGAAACAATTATTTCTGTATTTATCAGCAGAATATTCAACAAAGAACAATGTAGGTGTGAATGTAAAAGTTTATATGTGGTGCTTGTGCAAACGTTTCAGCTATTTAGAGAACACTGTAATATTTCCTCATGTATAGCAGGCTATTTTTTTATTATACTTTGCTTCCTCTCCTCTTGTTACCTCTAAAAGAAACCCTGCACTGCATTCTAAGGGTGGAAGGGGGGAGCGAGCTTGTGATTTCATTTTGGGTACAGGAATGTATAGACTGCTGTTGGGCAAATAATTGTAAATGGCTCTTTGTAGTTTGCTTATTTAGATGTAATCTCAAATCACACGTCTAATATATAGTTATTTTTTAGTTAACTGAAACAGCCCACTTATATTGAGTATTATATATTGTAATTTGTATTTCGTACCGTGTAACATGAGATGACTATCATATAACTTTGTAATGAACTGTATTTGTACACTTTGTATTCTTCTATATTTTGTATTTTAGTACTGTTTTGTATTCTTGCATATTTTTGTATTGTGATTGATTGATATGTATACTATATGTAATTTTGCTGTGAACCGCTTTGGGTTGTCTTAGAACAAGGAAAGTGGTATACAAATACTATAATAATAATAATAATAATAATAATAATAATAATAATAATAATAATAATAATAATAATAATAATAATAATAATAATAATAATAATAATAATAATAAACAATATTTCTATGTACAGTATAAGGAGTGATTTATTTTATTATTCTAATGTGTATCAGAACAGTCGACAAGCTAAAAACAATTTTGTTTTAACTGTGCTGCCAATTTGCCTCTAGTATCAGAGAAAAATGAACAAGTTTTAGTCAATTAGATATAGAAGGTAGGTTTGTTTGTTTTTTTGCAGGAAGAATTGTATTTTTGGTCTGTAAAAGGTAGGGGAACAGTGCCACTTCCAAATCCATCAATAAAAGCCGTTCTATCAATAGTAAAAACATGACTGTACTTCACTCATCAGAATTACATATTTTTAAACTGACAAGCAGAAACTATTTCAACAAAATTTCTTTTGACAATACAAAATGAACATTTTATCAGCATCAAACACACATTTTCCTTGGCTATTATTAATTATGTAAGCACTGGATAAACTATATGAGGGTCACAATTGTCAGAAGAAACGTACTTAACAGCATTTGGATCCAGGGTTGCATAAAGATAATACAAGCATTTCATTCGTTCATTGGTTTCCAAATTGTGTGGGACCATGTACTGTGCAAAAATGCGTTCCACCAGAAGTCTGAAAAAAAGATAATAAATAATAAACTTCTGTTGTATAAAACTAAAGTATCTTTCTAAAAAACCAGTTGTGGTAAATCACATAAAGCAAATTCACCAGTTTACCCCTACACTAATTTAAATAAATAAAATAATTATGTAAATAAAATTAGTAATTAAAAGAAATCTTACAAAATTAAACATTAATTCTACCCACTAACTTAAAGCCTATATATAAAGGCAAGTATGAATTAGATTTAAATTATCCACTTTATACCACTATACTGTGGCACAGTTTGGGTCAAATAAAAACTGTAGTCATCATTATATAATATAAATAAGATTCTAAAAGTGTTATAGTGAAATCCTATGCATGTGGACTCAGAAATGCAACTGCATTCCGTAGAATATATTCCAATGTGTTGACACTCACACATTCTGTTCATCCGTCTTTTTTTCAAGCACCAGAATATAAGATAATTACCTTTTATTTTAAAACAAATATACAGTAGTTCCCCACGTCATCTTCTATACCAGGTATTCTCAACTTGCGGCCTGTGGTGCCATTTCATGTGGCCCACCACCACCTCCACCACACCAGGAAATGCCATGTGGTGGAGGAAGAGCAAAATGGCCGTCCAGCCCCCAAAGCTATCTGAGGGAGCACAACCTGGCCCCCAGCTTTAAAAGGTTGAGAACTCCAGTTCCATACGTTTAAATTATGTTTATTAAAAATAAGTCAGGATCAAACTACCTTTTCAGATTTTGAATTTTTTCTCATCAAACATAAGTAGACCACAGACTTAAACGAAACAAAAAACATTTTTAACAATCATAATAAAAATCAGGGAGAGGCACAAGCTCAAGGCAAAAAGTAATTAAACCAAGATGCGGGAATAACACATGCAAGCTACTGTAGGCATAACTAAAGATCTAAGAATGCCTAGTTTACTAAATTCTATAGCTAGGCAGCTGTGTAATAGCTTTCAGGTCTCCTATTCAAAGAAACAAGTACTACCTGAAGAAATTAAGATAGCTGTCTATTGTTCTGTATTGTTGTACAACCTCTTCCTTCTTTGCTGTTACTGACTAGTAGGTAAAAGACCCCAGATAATAAAAGCCAACAGTCTATTTCTGCAAGATTATTTATTTATTTGTTTGTTTGTTTATTTATTTTTCTGGTTTATATTGCTGCCCAACTCCAAAGACTCTGGGCGGCTCACAGAAAATAAAACCAATCACATTTTAAAAACCAATAAAAACCCCATTAAAACTGCCACCAAAAATTACTCCGACCCCTACAAATTAAAAGAGATTAAAAGAGGGAGAGAGTGTTCTTAGTAAATCAGCCAGCAGACAGGGGTCACCACATCGCTGGTGCCCCACACCTGCTTTGCCAGCCAGGTTTTTAGCCCTTTCCTGAAGGACAGCAACTCCGTCTGCAGACGCAGTTCAATTGGCAGGAGGTTCCATAGGGCCGGAGCAGACACTGAGAAGGCCCTCCTTCTGGTGCTAGAGAGATGAGCCTCCCTAGCAGATGGCACAATTAGAGAGCCTCTCCGCTCTGCTCTGGTGGGACAGACAGATGTTCTCACAGTGACACAGTCTATTAAGTATCCTGGCCCACTACCATGTAGGGCTTTAAAGGTCATTACCAGCACCTTGAATTGCACCCGGAGGCATACTGGTAACCAGTGTAGCTCCCGAAGCAGTGGCGAGGCATGGGCATACTGCCCGCACCCCATCACCACACGGGGCAGTCACATTCTGGACCAATTGCAGCCTCCGAATGGTCATCAAGGGCAGCCCCATGTAGAGCGCATTGCAATAGTCACGTCTGGAGATGACCAGAGTGTGTGTGACCATGAGCAAGGAGTCCCGATCTAGGAGTGGGCGTAACTGGCATATAACACGAAGTTGTGCAAAAGCCCTCCTGGCCACGACTGCCACCTGCTCATCAAGCAGGAGTCACGAGTCCAGGAGGACCCCTAGATTACACACCGGGTCTGTTTGGGGCAAAATAGTCCCATCCAGAGCCAAAGATGGAGATAACGCGGGGGGGGGGGGAACCAAGATTCCTCTGTCTCTGACGGAATGAACTACCCTCTCTTCCCCCCTTTATGCATCTTAGAACCCTATTTCATGTGGTGAAAGAACCCTCTGGAGAAAGATTTTGACATCCCTAACAAGAAAAGGAGAAGGAAGTTTTGATTCCAATGTCTTCAGATACAACTGGATTTACACCAAAATAAAATACTTTATAGCATTAAAAACTAAAGTTAACCTACCGGTCATCAATGCTGTTTTGATAATATATATGTAACAACTTGTCCTTTATCCAAGCAATCTGTTTTGCAGCTTCTTTTCCAGCTTCTGATTGTAAGGAATATTTTTTGTATATCTGTGCAAGTCCCATCATAGCTTCTTTTCTCACTCTCCACTAAAAATATAACACAGCCTAAGACTCAGCAGTTATTATTTATTTTTAAATTCTGCTGGTATGAACATTTCTGAAAACATAATAGTTTGTACAGTATTCCCATTAAATAGGTAAACTGGAGGTACTTTTGGATTTATATAACGTTTCACAGACTGTAATCTGACAGAAGATTGCAGCAATAAACCAAGTACCTTTACCCCAAATAGCCCAAACAAACAAAATTATGTTTTTATATGTTGCGCTCTTGTACTTTCCATTCAAATGCAAAGACTAGGCTGCAGTATTTCTGTATAGCCTACAGACCTAGGCTTTATTCAGTGTTACATTCTGGAGGAAAACGGCACATTAACTCAGTTCCATTGCATTTTCAGTTGTTTAATCAGAATGCTCTAGCAAACCACATTGTGGTGCTATACAATCCATACCAGCCATATGTATAACCCTCATAATCCCTTCTTATGAGAGAACTTCATCACATTTGTTATAAAGATACCGCAGTAGCTGTTTAAACAAAACTTGGATTTTCCACTTTGCATATACTTTAGCACTAGCTGAATAGTGGAGCAGCTTAGGTATCTGGCTGTGTAGCCAGAGGCTGAGCTGAATAGTCCAGTCTGCCTCCAGGAAGAAGTGCTTGTATAGCCATGGGCAAGCTGTATAGTTCCAGAGTGCCCCGAGAAAAAGGGGATGATTATTTTATTTATTTATTTATTTACGTCATTTTATACCCTGCTTTCCTCTCCCGCTGGAGACCCAAAGCGGCATAACAACATATAAAATAGCAGTTAAAACATCAAATAAAACAGTTAAGAACCACTGTCCAAAAACTACATTTTAAACCCCATAAAACCTATAAAACCGCCCTCACCTGCCCTAAATCCAAATTAAAATGACTAAAAAGAACTAAAGGGAACTGAACTAAAAAGGACTGACAGACCAAATAACTCCCATATGGCTAGACAAAGCCAGCGGGGTTGGGAAATAAGAGTCATTCCTGTCCCACACCTGCTGGAACAGTATGTTTTCAGATTTTTTTTTCTTTCTAAAGGGGAGCAGCTCTGTCTGGAGGTGCAATTCTGGTGGCAAGAGGTTCCCAAGGGCCAGGGCAGGACACGGAGAAGGCTCTCCTCCTGGTCCCTGCTAGATGTGTTTCCTTAACTGATGGGACCAGCATGATAAACCACTTCTGAGTATTCTGAGCCTAGAGGACCCTGGAAAGGGCTGCCATCAGTTGGAAATGACTTGACAATAGTTTTATTCTTACATACAGGTATAGTTTAGCTATAGATCTAGCCAGTATATATTACTATAACATTTAGCACTATGCTGTTCAAAGCAGCCAACTATAAAAATATATATACTGGCCCACTTTGAACCACTATAGATATGGCAGAATATAACCTACATCTAAGACTTTGGATTCCTTTACACATTAAAGCATTCTATACTGCAGACAGCTATGTGCTGAATCTGCAAGAAATTCCTGTGTCGATGATAATATGACACACATTTCTTTCACTGTATCAAATAAACAATGAGATTTCCTTGTGGTTGTAATAACAGAATCCCAGTTTAATAAACAAAATATTATGTAGCTATAGTTTAAGTCACCATGAACATGCAGTGTGTAATTTTTGTATGACAGAACATAACAGTAAAGGAGTTTGACATACTTAGTACATTGCTTATTGCTGGACTAATAATCTAAGTAAGTGATATACTTACCCTTTTGTCAAGTGTTCGCTCTCTCACAAAGTTAAGCAGATGATCATTGACAAGCAAAAGATCTTTCTTAGCAGCAGTAACTATTGATACAATAACATCATGTCTAATGGCCTCTTCTGGGTCATGAGACCTCACTTTAAGATAATCTGTCCAGAAAAGACATTTTAATTAAAACTTCATAGCATTATGTGAAATATCTGTTAACCAAATACAGAATGGTCTTGGATACTTTGGAATAAAATACAGTCATTTGCAAAATATAAGACAATACTACAACTATTTCTTATTCCCACTTCATAAACTTACTTTTTTGTCATTTAATAAGTACAATATATACAAAATTATTTTGGAGAAGAAAACATCTTATTTAACTGTTATATAGTTAGTTTTCTTGCCAATTAACAACTGGGCCCAAAAAGTTTCTACCGATCATAAGGGAAAGTACCTATTTCAAGAAAAAGCAATAAAACAAAGCACAGTGTTGTATCTTCTCTCCTCCTGATGAATCTTTAGGTTTGTAGCCCAACAAACTTACTACTTTGTCATATGTGGTGGCATGCTCTAATGTGTAGTACCCTGGCATGGTATGGAAGAAAACTGCACCAACACCACTCATACAATCATCTTTGTATGTTGGAATGGACAAAAAGCAACAGTACATAAATTCACGCAGGCCAGGCCTGAGCAGAGTATCAACCACAAACTATATGCAGCTCCCCAGGATCAATATTGCAGCTCTGAAAACCTCCCTAGCCTGCCTATACAAAAATAAAAAAATCACTCACCAAAAGACCTTTCCAAGGTGCAATTTATCATAGAAACAGTGCAAAAGGTTTTTGAAAAAAAAGGTGACTAGTTTTTAAAAAGTTCTTTATGGCTTTGAGCAAGTGAGTGTGTAAGTGAGTGAGAGAGAATGAATGAATAAATGAAATATTTTAGATGCTTATCAGTTTATTTTGGAATCAGTTAAGAGCTGCCATAGCTCAGTGGGTTGGAGCTTCTGACAGCAAAGTTGAGTTCTAAACTGTTTTTTTGAGAACTGGAAGAGATGCTAGCTGAAATCACCATGGAATGCTTTGCCCAACTGGATTTTGCTTCTTCACTGTGAAGATATGGTCAAAGCCACTGTAGGATGTCTGGCTTCGGCTATTATCGCCTGATTCTAAATCTAATTCTAAATCAGTGATGGTGAACCTCTTAGAGACCAAGTGCTCAAACTGCAACTCAAAACCCACTTATTTATCTAAAAGTGCGAACACAGCAACTTGGAAGGAAATGCTTCCATTTGGCTGCTGGCCAGAGGGGCAAGGCAAAGGGGCGGAGGGATCAAGTGCTCCCACTGGGCTGCTGGGCAGAGGGGTGGGGTGAACTCTATACTGGGGGAGGGAGGAAGCACATTTCCTCCCTTCCCCCAACACGGTTTGCCCCACCCCTCTGCCCAGTGGCTCAATGGGACCACTTGATCCCTCCCCTGGGCAGATGGGTGGGCCAAACTCTGTGTTGGGGTGACTGCACGAGTGCCCACAGAGAGGGCTCTGAGTGCCACCTCTGACACACATGCCATAGGTTCACCACCACTGTTCTAAATGTTCAACTTTGGGAAAGCTACATTGTCCCAGAATGTGTCAACTGTGTGAAGATGGAAAACTACATGTACCAGAAGAAGGATGGTACTTTTGAATATTTTACACCTAGAAAATACTAGGAGGGTTGCCATAAGTCAGAATTGACTAGAACACACATATTATGGTAGGCATCTTACAAACAAAGGCAACCTAGTATTTTTCCCCAGATAAATGCCAGCAGACTCACTTGCCTTTGAGATAAATAATCTGCATACACTTTCTGATAACAAATTTAATTTAGCTGAGTGGGATGCAATGTACCCCAAACATCTTCTTCAAATCCAAAATCACCACAGTCTATTTTTAACTGCAAGTTTTAAATGAAAACATTTATTTGCTGATAAGAATGTAGAGGGGTCCATTAGACTTCAAAAGTACTTATAATAAAAGCAAATGATCTGGAAAGAAATGACTACAAATCAGAAGGAAAGTGTATTTTGACTGATGCACAAGAAGAAAAATAACACAAAGGCTAATGATTAAGTTAAAATCAAATACTGTAGTATTCAACTAACAGAAATGCTAAATAAATATGGTAAAAAGCCACATAAAAATCTGAATACAACAAATTAGGTGGTAAGTGCTCCAATGTAGGAAGCATTCGGGAGAAAATTGGGCAACTATCCGTCAGATCTGCATTGATTTGAAGACTCGATGGCCTCCTAAGCCAATTCCAATTCAATTATTCCACGATTCTATGAAATCAGCTTGAATAGTGTGAATAGTATCTTTTTTCAGTTTTAATCAACACTTGATGCAATAATTTTAAAATAATTTAGATATATTTTAACTATTTATTTATTTATTTTATTTATCATTCACATTTGTAAATGCCGCCCACTCAGGCAGAACCCGACTCAGGGCGGCATTACAACAACTCCAAAAAATACATAAAAACATTATAAAACCTTATAAAACCCACCCAATAAAAAACCCACCCAATAAAAAAAAAATCCGACATCCACCCCCATTTAAAACCCATATCCCACTCGCCCGTCCCACCTACCACACAGAGGGAAAGAGAGAGAGTCTTATAAAAGCCAGCCGGCGGGGGCCATAGTCCCGTTCGGGCCCCACACCTGTCCTGCCAGCCAGGTCTTTACTCCTTTCCTGAAGGGCAGCAATTCACTTTGAAGTCTTAGATCTGTTGGTAGGAGGTTCCAGAGGGTTGGTGCGGACACGGAGAAGGCCCTCCTTCGGGTGCTAGCCAAATGTGCACCCCTCGTAGATGGCACCACCAGAGAGCCTCTCCGGTCCGCTCTGGTTGGACGGGCAGTCACTCTTGGGACGATGCGGTCTCTAAGGTATCCTGGCCCCCTGCCATATAGGGCTTTAAAGGTCAAAACCAGCACCTTAAATTGCACCCGGAGACAAACTGGTAACCAGTGCAGCTCCCGAAGCAGCGGTGAGGCATGGGCATATCGCCCACACCCCATCACCACCCGGGCCGCCGCATTCTGGACCAGCTGCAGCCTCCGAATGGTCGTCAAGGGCAGCCCCATGTAGAGCGCATTACAATAATCTAGTCGGGAAGTAACCAGAGCATGAGTGACCATAAGCAAGGAGCCCCGGTCCAGGAGCGTGCGCAGTTGGCGAATCACCCGAAGTTGGGCAAAAGCCCCCCTGGCCACAGCTGCCACTTGTTCTTCCAGCAGGAGCCGTGAGTCCAGAAGGACCCCCAAGTTGCGCACTGGGTCTGTCTGGGGCAAAACAGCCCCATCCAGTACCAAAGATGGTAACTCCTTGGATAACGTGGGGCCCCTTATCCACAGCCACTCTGTCTTGCTGGGATTCAGCCGAAGCCCATTGGCCCCCATCCAGACCCCAATGGCCTCCAGGCATCCGGACAGGATTTCAACAGCATCACTGGGGTCCCCACGGGCCGAGATGTACAATTGAGTATCATCCGCGTACTGATGGTACCGCACCCCGTGGGAACGAATGATCTCACCCAGCGGCTTCATGTAGATGTTAAATAAGAGAGGAGAGAGCACAGATCCCTGAGGCACCCCATATTTGAGAAGCCTAGGGCTGGACCTCTCACTCTCTAACCACACCGACTGGGTACGGCCCTCCAGAAATGAGGAAAACCAGGACAACACAGTGCCCTGGATCCCCAGTCCTTCGAGCCGTTCCAGCAGGATACCGTGGTCGACAGTATCGAAGGCCGCTGAGAGGTCAAGAAGAGCAAGGACGGATGGACAACCCCCGTCCCGCTCCCGCCAGAGATCATCCATCAGTGCGACCAATGCCGTCTCCGTTCCATATCCGGGCCTGAATCCCGATTGAAAGAGGTCTAGATAATCCGCTTCCTCCAGGACACTCTGCAGCTGGCGCGCCACCGCCTTCTCCAAAACCTTACCCAGAAAGGGCAGGTTGGAACCGGCCTGTAGTTGTTAAGGACAGCTGGGTCGAGGGACATTTTCTTCAGGAGGGGGCGCACCAAAGCATGTTTTAGCTGTGCAGGAAATACCCCCTCCCGTAAAGAAGCATTTACTATCCCCCCAACCCAGCCCCCTGTTACCCCCCTGGATGCTTTCACCAACCAGGTGGGACAGGGGTCCAGAGGACATGTAGTGGCACGGACATCTGCAAGGAGCCTGTCCACTTCATCAGGGACAACAGGATCAAACCGATCCCAGATCGTACCGCAAGACTGTGCTCCGGCACCCCCCCGACCCTCCCCATCCACGCCAGGATTCAATCCTGAACGAATCCGATCGATTTTCTCCACCAGATGGTCAGCAAAGTCCTCAGCCGACCCCTGCCAACCGGGCACCGATCTCCCTCTACCGAGGAGGGACCTGGTTACCCGGAACAGGGCGGCTGGGCGATTATCAGCGGAGGCAATAAGGGTGGTGAAGTATTGCCGCCTCACCACCCCCATCGCCACTAGGTAGGCCCTAATAGCGGCTCTAGCTAGTGTCCAATCGGAGTCATCCTGGGTCTTCACCCAGCGGCGCTCTAGGCGTCTCTTTGCCCGTTTGAGTTCCCGTAGTTCCTCTGTGAACCACGGAGATGACCTAGTTCCCCGGGCGCGGAGAGGCCGCAGTGGCGCGATTTCATCCAAGGCAGCTATTGTCGTCCTATTCCATAGGTCGACGAGTGCCTCGGGTGAATCGTTTAGCCGATCCAGAGGTACATCCCCAGTTCCCTCTGGAAACCATCTGGATCCATTAGTTGCCGAGGGCGGACCATTTTAATAGGCCCTGCCTCCCTACGATGAAGTGTCGCCCCCAGGAAGTCAAGAGTCACCAGATAGTGATCCGACCATGGCACAGGTGAGATGACTAAGTCCTGTAATCTCAGGTCACTCTGCCACTGCTCCGACAGGAAAACTAAGTCTGGCATGTGACCGCTGCCCCTGGTCGGACCCCGAACTACCTGAGTCAGGCCCATGGCTGCCATGGAAGCCATGAACTCCCTTTACTATAGATGTAAAACTTAAAAAGATTAGAATAAGGAAGGAAAAAAATATTATATTTCTCTCCTAAGAATGAAGACATCTAAAACCAGTATAAAAAAAGAGTCAACCAATTTTAATCTCTACTAAACATGTAGAAAACCAGCAAGGTTTGATGTTTGCATATTTTGTATTTTCCTTAACAAAGGCAATATTTAAATTTTATCCAATAGCAGCTTTTAGTTTGTGAAATACAAATATCTGTAGCATATGGATCCCCAATTGTGTTGTTTTTATGTGCTGTCAAGTCAGAACTAACATCTACAGATGTTAACAGAGCTGTTAAGGTGAGTGAGATATTTAAGGAATGGTTTTACTAGCTCCATACTCCCAGTGAGCATCCATGACTGAGTGGGGGTTCAAACCCAGGCCTCCTGAGTCCTAATTCATCATTTTATCCACTATATTAGTGGTGGCAAACCTATAGCACGCGTACCAGCAAATGGGGCACTCAGAGACCTCTCTGTGGGCATGCATGCTGTCACCCTAACACAGGGTTCACTCCGCCCCTCTGTCCTGCAGCCCAATGGGAGAACTTTCTCCCTCCCCCCAGCATAGAGTTCACTCTGCCCCTCTGCCCAGCAGCCTAATCAGAGCATTTCCTCCCTTCCCCCAGCATAGTTTGCCCCGCCCCTCTGCCCAGCAGCTCAATGGGAGCCCTCCCCTGTTGCCATGTTGGGTTGGCACTATACAATAAATAAGTGGGGTTAGGGTTGCAATTTGGGCACTCGGTCTCTAAAAGGTTCACCATCACTGCACTATAAAAAACAAACACACAAGAAGCCATGTTCACAATCTACCAACACCTTATGGCATAAGCTTGCTATAATAAATATGTTACTCTGATCTATTTCAGCAAAAATAACCAGAGTCTTGCAACACCTTAAAAACTAACATGTAAGCCTTAACGTTTATCATTGTCACCAGAGATTTTTTAAAATGTTTTCTTCCTTGAAGCTCAGTTTTGATGACACTCTATCTCTCATGTGTAGAATACACTCCATCTTGCCTACATGATCTTCTTCAAGGCAAAATGGGGAGATAAAGTTTGAAAAAAAACTGTATGCATATAAAGTACAAAATGCAAATGTATGAACAGTACTACAGACACTCCAGCAATAAATGCTGAATTTTATGAACATTACACTAATTCAACTTTAATGTGTCTGTAAGGATGTGGCCCAGGAAGAAAAGACTGGTGGGTGCATGAAAGATTTGTCTTCATCACATGTACTAGTAAAAGCTTGTGTATCATTTTGACTCTGCATGTGCCCCTTTTGACTCTGCATGTGCGCTTAAGCAGAGCTGCTGCTGAGGAGAGCCAAACAAAGGAAGTGAGCACTGGTAAGTTTTACAGTTGGAGTAGAGCTGCTTTAGAGGCCTCCACTAATTTAAATTGATAATTTAAACTGCCTGGAGCCACCTCTGTTCAAACAGAGGAAGCAGTTTGAAGCTTCCAGAAGCAGGGGGGCAGAGCCACACCAGGCCCTTCCCTGAACTGTGACTCATAGGGGCGGAGCCACACTAGCCTTTAAAAGCTCTGAGCTCTTTCAGGGTCAGCCCTTTTGACTCTGCATGTGCTCTTAAGCAGAGCTGCTGTTGAGGAGAGCCAAACAAAGGAAGTGAGCACTGGTAAGTTTTGCAGTTGGAGTAAAGCTGCTTTAGAGGCAGCGCGAGATTGCAAACTAGTAACAAGGGAAGAATATAGTCTTACTAGGTAGAAAGGTAGTAAACGTGTACATTTTTGAGGCCCAGAATACTGCACTTGTTAAAATGGATTCTGAGGGAACAGCTCTAGTTACCTGCAATACTTGTGCCATGTTTGTGTTCTTACCAAAGCATATGGAGAACTACACTTGCAGCAAGTGCAAGCTGGTTGCACTACTAGAAGAGAAGATCCAGCAGCTAGAGGCCCGCATATCTAACCACCAACAAATTAAGCAGCTTGAGCTGTTCTTGGACAGAGCGGAACAGACTATGCTGGACAAAGAAGAGACAGGGCACAGTTCTGAGGGAGAAGGCCCTTCACTAACTCAGGAGGGAGATGGTTGGAGGAATGTGACTCAAAGGAGGAGAAGAGTAGGGGATCACTCTGAGAGTCTGAAATTACAGAATAAATTTGAGGCTCTTTCCCTCATCACACCTGATGAGGAACACACAGAGGAACAACTGGTTCCACCTGATGATCTCTCCTTCATCACACTTGATGAGATCCAGGAAGATAAACAACAGGAACAAACTGAGGTTCTCTCCCTTAATATGGTTGATGAGGTGCATGTAGATGAACAGATTGCAGGAGAGAGGCTCCTTGTACTAGGCGATTCAATAATTAGAAATACAGAGAAATGGATTTGTGATGCACATGATAACCTTATGGTGACTTGCCTGCCAGGTGCAAAAGTTGCAGACATCACAAGAAATCTAGATAGATTGTTAGAGAGAACTGGGAACGAGCCAGTTGTCATGGTACACGTTGGTACCAATGATGTTGGGAAGGCCAAGCGGTCTGTCCTGGAAGCCAAATTTAGGTTGTTAGGAAGAAGATTGAAGTCCCGGACTTCCGAGGTAGCATTTTCAGAAGTGCTGCCTGTCCCTCGCGCAGGACCTACCAGGCAGGCAGAGCTCAGAAGCCTCAATGCATGGATGAGGTGGTGGTGTCGAGAGGAGGGCTTCAGATTTGTCAGGAACTGGAGAACATTTTTGGACAAGCCAAATCTGTTCAGGAGGGATGGGTTGCATTTAAACCATGATGGGACCAGATTGCTGGCACTCAACATCAAAAAGGCTGCAGAGCAGCTTTTAAACTGATAACTGGGGGAAAGCTGACAGGAGCTGGGCAGCATCCGGTTCGGAAAAGTGTGTACTTGAGTAGTGAGGAGGATGCAAAAATTACTGAGCAGAGCAAGGAGCTAGTCACCAGCACTCTAGCAGAAGGATGCAAGAGGCAGTCTAACAATGCAACTGGACTCAAAAGACTGTATCAGGAAAGCATATATAAATGCTTGTATACAAATGCCAGAAGCCTCCGGAACAAAATAGGGGAGCTGGAATACTTAGCAATAGATAAGAATATTGATATTATTGGTATCACTGAAACCTGGTGGATGGATGATAACCAATGGGATACAGTTATCCCAGGCTACAAACTGTACAGGAAGGATAGGAAGGGGCAAACAGGAGGTGGTGTAGCCTTGTATGTCAAAGAAGTGATAAAATCGTATGAATTGGAATATCTAGGTGATTTAGAGTCACCATTAGAAGCTCTATGGGTAAGAGTACCAGGCCACAAGGATGGTCTAACAGTAGGCATATACTATCGGCCTCAGACACAAACTCTTGAGGGAGACTGGCAGTTGGAGAATGTTGTAAAGGAGGCATCCAAGAAGGGAAGCCTGGTTATAATGGGGGACTTCAATTACCCTCACATAGACTGGGTGAACTGTTGTTCAGCACATGATAAAGAGATAAAAGTTCCTAGATATGCTAAATGATTGTTCCCTGGGACAGATGGTTCAAGACCCAACTAGAGGTACAAGAATCCTTGACTTGATCCTGAGTAATACTCAGGATCTGGTGCAAGATGTTAATGTGACTGATCCAATAGGGAACAGTGACCACAACTCAATTATGTTTAACTTGATCATAGACCGCAAGTCACTGATAAAATCTAACACAGAGACCTTAAATTTTCAAAAAGGAAATTTCCCAAAGATGAGGAAACTAGTAAAAAAGAAACTGAAACGGAAAATTGAGAGAGTCCAAACACTCCAAGAGGCATGGAGGTTTTTTTAAAAAACAATAACAGAGGCCCAATTGGAATGTATACCCAAAAAGAAAAAGGGCACTGCCAGTTCCAAGAGGACTCCGATGTGGCTTACAGGAGCTGTTCGGGAAGTGATCAAGAGCAAGAAAAGCTCATTTAGAAGATGGAAGGCTTGTCCAAATGAGGACAGCAGGCAGAAACATAAATTCTGGCAGAACAAATGCAAGGCAACAATCAGGAAAGCAAAGCAAGACTTTGAGGAGCGTATAGCTAAAAATACTCAGAGAAATAACAAAGACTTCTTTAAGTACATTAGAAGTAAGAACCCAACTAGGAAGGCCATTGGACCATTAGATGACAATGGAAGGCAAGGTGTTATTAAAGAGGAAACAGAGATTGCAGAGAGACTCAATGAATTCTTTGCTTCAGTGTTCGCTGAAGAAGACAGAGACCACATGCCCAAAACAGAGCCTATCTTCGTAGGGAGGGAAACCGAAGAATTAAGCAAGATAGAAATAACCAGGGAGGAGCTCCTTGCATGTCTTGTTAAGCTAAACACTAACAAATCACCAGGACCAGATGGCATCCATCCACGAGTTCTCAGGGAACTTAAAGATGAAATTGCTGATCTCCTAGCCAAAATATATAATATTTCCCTCAAATCAGGCTTTGTGCCTGATGACTGGAAGGTAGCGAATGTAACACCAATTTTCAAAAAAGGATCCAGGGGTGATCCAGGAAATTACCGACCTGTCAGTTTGACATGTATCCCAGGTAAAGTAATGGAAACCATCCTAAAAGATAGAATTAATAGGCACATAGAAGAGAAGGCGCTGCTAAAGGAGAGCCAACATGGCTTTTACAAGGGCAAATCATGCCTCACTAATCTGTTGGAATTTTTTGAGAGTGTCAACAAGCATGTGGATAAGGGGGATCCAGTTGACATTGTTTATCTGGACTTTCAGAAGGCTTTTGACAAGGTCCCACACCAAAGGCTCTTGAATAAACTTACCAGTCATGGAATAAAGGGACAGGTCTTGTCCTGGATCAGCAACTGGCTAAGGGACAGGAAACAGAGGGTAGCACTAAATGGACACTTCTCCAAGTGGAGGGAAGTAAAGAGTGGGGTCCCCCAAGGTTCAGTACTGGGACCCCTGCTTTTCAACCTCTTCATAAATGATCTAGAGGTAGGAGTAAAAAGCAAGGTAGCCAAATTTGCTGACGACACTAAATTATACAGGGTAGTGAAAACTGTGAGAGATTGTGAGGAGCTCCAGAGGGATCTCTTGACAATGGGGGAGTGGGCAAAACAGTGGCAAATGAGCTTCAACATTAGTAAGTGCAGAGTGATGCATGTTGGGGCAAAAAACCCCAATTACATTTATAAACTGATGGGGTCTGAACTCTCTGTATCAAACCAGGAAAGGGACATTGGTGTCCTGGTGGACAGCTCAATGAAGATGTCAACCCAGTGTGCCTCAGCAGTGAAAAAAGCAAACTCAATGTTAGGGATCATTAGGAAGGGTATAGAAAATGAAAATAAGTCAGCAAGTGTCATTTTGCCTCTTTATAAATCTATGGTGAGGCCCCATCTGGAATACTGTGTTCAGTTCTGGTCGCCATACCTCCAGAAGGATATTATGGAGTTGGAGAAAGTACAGAGAAGGGCAACCAGAATGATTAGGGGACTGGAACACCTTCCTTACCATCTGAGGCTGCAACGGTTGGGCCTTTTCACTCTTGAACGACGGCGTCTAAGAGGTGACCTGATTGAAGTTTATAAAATCATGCACGGTGTGGACAAAGTAGATAAGGGAAAACTGTTTTCCCTATCGCACAACACTAGAACTAGGGGACACTCCATGAAACTTTTGGGTACTAGTTCTCAAACAAATAAGAGAAAGTACTTTTTCACCCAGAGGATTACTGGTCTATGGAACTCCCTGCCAGAAGAAGTGGTGACAGCTGTCAGTCTTGACAGCTTTAAGAAAGGATTAGACAAGTTCATGGAGGACAAGGATATCAATGGCTATAATTATGGATACTTAAGGACAACCTCGGGGTTGGAGAGATAGGCAGGATATCTCTCAATGCCATTTCCAGGGAATCCTAAGCAGGTGAAGGCACCTCCTTGGGAATACCCTGAAGGAAATGGTGAGCCACTGTGTGAGACAGAATGCTGGACTGGATGGGCTGTGGCCTGTTCCAGCATGGCTGTTCTTATGTTCTTATGTTCTTATCATCCAAAGCAGGCCCTTGAAAATACATTACAATAATTAAAATAATCATATGACACTAGATAAAAAATAGAATAAGATTTTGCTAATTAGTAAAACCCTGAGATACAAACACCTCTACTTACGAAAAACTCGCGATGCGAAGGGAAATCTTGGAAAAAATTGCTTCAAGATCATACTTGTCAAGTATCCCAGATTGGCCGGGATTTCCCATATTTCCGTGCCTTCAGCCACTTGCCTGTCGCCCGCCGGCGCCATCCCGTAATTTGACCGGTGGGGGAAGTAGTTACTGCGCATGCCCTTCTGCACAGAAGGCTTCTGAGAACCCTTCTGTGCATGTGTAGAACCCTTCTGCGCATGCGCAGAAGGCTTCTACTCATGCGCAGAAGGCATCTGCGCAGGTCCCATATTTTCCAGAGCCGTGCTTGACAGATATGTTCAAAATACAAACAAAAATGGGGGTGGTGGTCTTCTGATGCTTCCCACGGTGGCAGAAGTGTTCGGAGCATTTCTGTTCCATTTTTGGAATTTTTCATCGCATTTTGGCATCACCAGAAGCTCTCCCTGCAACCAGGAACTGCTGAAAATTCCCTTACCCTAAACAGCTGATTGAAAGGGACTAGTCCTGCAATTACTAGAGCTGGCCACTAGGGTTGTTGTTGGAAATGTGCTAAATATGCATTGAAAACCTTCCAGAGCTCCAAAAAAGTGCCCCCCCCCCCGGTCTTTTATCTGTTCAAAACTCTTTCTAAAGTGCACTTTGGAATTTTTCACTATGATTTTGCCACTTTAGAGTTTTGAACAGAAAAATACAGGGATGGTTGTTTGTTTGTTTGGGGGGGGGGGTAGGGGGGGGTCTGGGATCCAGAACGCATTGTTTGATTTTCAATGCATTCCTATAGGAAATGACATTTTGACATACAAAAATTTTCAAGATACAAAAAACCTCGAGGAATTAATTAATTTTGTATCTCAAAGGTATCACTGTACAACATAAAATAGAAAAAACCACAAAGGATTCTTTTTATCTACAAACCAAATTTATAATACCTGTTAAATCTTTTGCTAGATCTGGGTGATTCATAAGGCAGTGACTAGCAAATTTCACACATTCCAAACGGATTGGTACATGGATATCGTTGAACCTGAGAGGCAAAACCCAGAACAGTGTGTTTATAGTAGTTACAGTATTTTCCATTTTAATTTCATCAAGATGCCATACTGATTCCAACAGTGATAAATACACTAATCTAGAAGTATGTGAACAGACTGCTTACCTATAACCGTTGTTCTTTGAGCAGTCTTCTATGAACTCACATTAATGAGTTTTCCTGCATTTCTGCAGAACATTCCAAATTACTCCCTCCACTCAATTCCATGTCCACTGATACATATGAGGAAACTAGGACATGCAAAAGAAGAGGATGGAGGTTGACGTGAGTCCTATATGATGACTCAAAGAGCCACAGTTATAGGTAAGATAGAGTTGCTGGGGATTTCTGCAATTTACACTCATGGGAAAGATGTAAACTCATGATATACTAGTGAACATAACAGAGAAAAGGAAATACTCTGCTAGAAGACATGCCCTCATAGGTTTTAGCATTAAATTTATAATGAATATGGATCGCTGCAGACATGACTTGACGTACTGATGTCTGATATCAATACATTGTTCAAAAAGGAAGCATAGGACAAGGTGGCTGATGTAGACATAATCTGAATTTGGGCTGGCAGTGAGAGTTGTAGGACTGTTGGCTAGTTCAGTGGTTTATATATCTGGCTGTAGGGCCAGAGGTTAGGTGTTCAATTCCCCACTGTGTCTCCTTGACAGGGGCTAGACCAGTGTTTCCCAACCATTGGTTTTTGAACTTCAATTCCCAGAAGCCTAAGTCAATTCCCCAAAGCACTGATCAGTCAATTAGGCTTAGGCTTCTGAGAACTAAAGTGCCCCACACTGGGAATTTCTGGGACAGACACAATGATCCATAGGGTCCCTTCCAGCTCTGCAGTTCAAATATTATTATTGAATGAGCATGTGTTGTGACTGATGTAAACATCAAGCACTCTGTATATGTCTTACACTGCAGAGGTGACTTGGGGCCGGGATACAACATCAATGACAGTATTTTTAGGATATGTGGAAACTAGAGACCACTGTTGGAAACACTGCCACAGTATTCATGCTCAAATGAAATCTATATTCTGTTGGTCTTCAGGCCGTGGAGAAACCAACTTTCCCCACAGCTGATATGCTCTCATACAGATTTTATAATCTGAGATTCACAAACAGAACAAGGCAGACAAATATAGGGTTCTCTGCAAAGCATTCAACTTCCAATGCTCTTTATCAGGCATCTGGGAATGGGGCTCTCTTTTTCATTGCACCCACAATTATAGTTTGGCACAAAACATTTAAATATTCACTCCTTTTCTTGGACACAGCTGGGCTGGATCAATTCTGCATGCAATTGAAGGCAACGTCAAACAACATGAATGAAAACTGTTACTACTGATTACTTGAATGTCAGGAGGAATAAAGAAATTAGCATCTCTTTCACACTAATATTTACATTAACCCATGTAATATAATTCAAATTACAGAGACATATATTTCTACTATGTCTCTGAAGCCCCACAACTATTAAGTAACTACGATCAAATCCAAGACAGAAACAGAATAATTAGCACAAGGGTAATGTTTCTTTTGTTAAGAGTCAGACCACTGCATATTACCAACTGTCCCCAAATTCAGTGATAAAAACATTGATTATATACCTGCCCAAGTAGCATTGCCAAAGTGGCTTATTTTGAGATGCTAACTCTGAATCCTTTGCACCAAACATTTTTGCTAGCAATTTTACAACTTGCAGCCGCTCTTCATTGTCATTGCTCTGAAAAACACACACATTTGATCATATATATATATGCAAAAGGAGGGAGAAAAACTTTGGAACAAAGCAATTTATTTTCTTTAAAAGTACTTGCTCTCCTCTATATTTATCTTACAAAAAACTACAACATTTTTCCTACATCATTCTGGACCGTTTACCTATAAACAGTTTTCTCCATGACTGATTGTCACAGTGTGGTTCTTTCAAGCGGAAGACTTATACACTTTGCTCTGTAAGAAATGTAACAGACAGCTGTACCTATTTTAAAATCCTACAAAGCTTTTACATGGATGAATAGAAAATAGAGGAGCTTTGCAGTATACTGGACTCTACATAAGCAAGTGAAATAAAATGAAGCATGTGAGCCGTACTAATTAGGAAAAAAGGCACAGGGCACCAATGTTCAGTGAGACAGACTAAATAGTCCTGCTGGAAACACACCCACTTTATTCCCCTAGGCAATTAATTTCACACTCTTTGTAATTTGATTTTGACACACCTGATGTAACACTTACCTTAAGCTTGAATTCAAGCTGTGGCAAAACTGAGAGTAAAAGATGACTATCGATATTATATAACTCCAGAATTAAGTCAAAAACATGCTCAGAGAGATCACTGATAGATGTTTTTCCTAACATAAGCACTTGATTAAAGAACTGTAAGACAAACAAGATATATAAACAGCAGAATAAAAACATATTGTCATAAACATTAGTGATCCAATAAAGGTATTGCCTTCCTCCTGCAACATATTCTCAGTCTCTCTTAGCAGACTTTAATTGTTTTTATGGAAATGTTAATTAATAAAACTCATGCTATGACTCTATAGTCTTTTACCTAGATACTTCAGTGGAGACAATCTGGAGAGGTTACACACCTAGTCCCCATTTCTAGTAGCTGGAGGATAAGGCAGTCATACTACCTTGCCCCATTAATTTCAACAAATCTTCTCAGAGTATGTTCTTATGCTCAATTCCAGTATACTTCCATAAGGAAGAACTGGGTCATGAGATAAAGATAGCTAAGTACTGTGTTGTCCAATTTGAGCCCCCAAAAGCCACCAACTGATGAAAGCAGTAAATTTCCTTGGTGAATGGATAATGCTCTAATGCAACGATGTCTAACCTACAGCCCACAGGCCTAATCCAGCCCGTGCATATCATTAATGCAGACCGTGGTGGCCTCACAGGCACCTCTAGACCTGCCCTACCACCACCGGACGTCGCAATGCGTCACTTACTGCGGTGGCGGCAGGAATTGCAGTTTTTCTGGGGGTTTGCACAGCCTCCACCACTTCCCAGGGTGGCGGGGGGTGTTGGAGCATTATTATTTTTTTGAAGTTTCCGATGCTCCTCCACTGTGCTTCAGCAGCTGGAGTGTGAGGGTGGGTGACTTCTGGTGCCAGGAGCTCACATAGGCACCTGGGATCCCAGCGCGGAACCAGGAAGCAGCCCACCGCTGAGCTCGAGTTGCCGAAATGCAGAGGAGTGTCGGAAAATTCCAACACCGGAGTGAACATGCTCCAAAAAGCCTCCCGGTGCCCTGGGAAGCGGCGGAGACTGTGCAAAACCCCAGAAAAACCATGCAATTCCTGCCATCACCATGATGACCAAAACGTAAGTTGTGGGTGCAGCCATGCCTATGGCCCCCACAGCTGAGCATGGTGGCAAGAACTGGCCCCTGGCAGGAAAACATTGGGAACCTCTGCTCTAATGGAATTGTGTAGTTAGCCACATTTTCTTCAATGACATTAAAACTGTTTGCATTTCTATCCCTCCACTTCCTCCAATGAACTCAAGATGGCACAAATGATTCTCCTCTCCTTCCCTCCTTCATCACACCATTTCAGTGCAGTAGATAGTTTAGGAAGCAACACAAGTTTTGATAAAATACAGTAGCATCATTATTTAGTAATCATTAACATGCACATTTTAGTTACATCTGTACAATCATTTTAAATTTTCACTTACATTAGTAATATAGGGTTCAATGGCTTGAGCTGTCCTCTTCAATAAAGCCTTTGCCAAGTCATATGCTTGCTTATTTAGGTTCTGAAAGGTGCATTTCAGAAAGGAAACATTGTAAGGACATGCTGTTTTTCTCACTCAGGTATGATGTAGTGGACACAGTGACGGACTAGGACTGTAAAGACCAGGGTTTGAATCCCCACTTAGCCATGAAATTCACTGGGGAACAGAACTGGTAAAACCACTCCTTTAAAAGTTCTCTTACAGTACCTTGAAATAACTATCAGAACTACTATGTCAGTTATATCAAAAATACTAAACTTACAATACAGAAAATGTATAGAAAGTTGATATTGATTCTTTTTATGCAAAATTAAGCTGTTTTAAAAATATATATATTTCTAAGTAAAATTAAGAATTAAAATGAATTTTCAAAACCCAAGAAAGAGCTACCATCCAGGATTCACACATATATAAGCAGGTCCATTAAACATTGCTTAATGTAATAAGCTGCAATAAAGTAGGCCCAAGGAATCAAATCGGATTTGGTGAGTCAACTCCTCTATAAATTTCATTGAATCAAATGATCTTATTTTAGTTGTAATGTTCTGCATTAAAGTTACAACTAGAGTAGGCCCATTCAAACAAATGGCACTTACTGAGGAATTGGCTAGTTACCAAGTCCACACTGATTAAATGGTCCTTCTCTGATGCGACGTAGAATACTAAGCAACAAGATTTTAGCCAATGTTTATCTACAGCTGTCAGTTTGCCCTGGTGATGCAGTGGTTAAACTGCTGTACTGCAGCCAGAATTTTGTGAGTTTAATCCTGACACCAACGCAAGATTGACACAGCCTTCCATCCTTCTGAGGTTGGTAAAATGTTGCAGGCAAAATGCTAATTAACCGCCCAGAGAATGCACTAAGCACTATGGGGCGGTATATGTGTAATTGCTATTGCTAATTACTAAAAATCTTGGATTTCGTTCCCTTCTATCTGTCAAGCTACTTTGTTCATTCTATTTTTAAAAGACAGATATCTTACACATAGAATTACGAATTATTGTATATACAGTGGAACCTCGGTTAATGTAACTAATGCGTTTTCTGGGACGTTTCTTACAGTGAAAATTAAGCAAATTTCCCATATGAATGCACTGAAAACCAATTAATCCATTTCAGGGGAAATTCTGTAAACCGAGCCACTATTTTCTATTGATTTCCTTTTGTTATGCAAGGTTCCACTGTATGAACTAAAACAAGTACAGTACCTTATCTTTTTAATCCCAATTTAAGATAAAATCTGATACACGTTACAAATCTACATAAAGGGTTGAATCCAATAAGACTCTGCATTAGCAGCAAGCACTTCTGCATGTGTAAGCCAAAATCATCTTATTCCTTAACTCATTTTTACTCATGGTTCCCCCAAAATATCTACTTCACAAAGCTGGATAATCTTCTGTAGCTTGTAGAGCTGCAGCTTGTAGGGGACATTAGTGAAAAACCATATGCACTGACTAAGCAAACAGAAGCACTTTCTGCTCAATAATAGCCATTACTGGACACAACCCAAAATCCTTAGAACTGAATTATAAGCATCTATCAAAGCAGACTTGAGTTAACAGCTGCCTTCTAATTCTTTTCTGAATAATAGAAAAACATCTGACTTCCATATCACACACTATAAACTGCAGCACATCTTATGTATATTTATAATAAGAGCTCCAGTAGCTTCAAGGACAAGAAAACTGATATACTGTAGGCACTAAGACCCAGGAGAAACAACTGTGCAAATTACCAGTACAGTAATGCTAAAAGACCAAATGTATTCCTACTTTATTCCTTCCCGTTATTAAAGTATTACAATGTGTTTTGTTCTGAAATTAAGAACTACACTAATTAAGTTAATTGACTTATGGTTAATAACCAAGCAACATAAATATTTATTTCTTATTTCAGTAAAAAACAGTATTTTTGTCCTTTTTAATTTTATTTTCTATACTTCCCTTCTGATCACAAGGTCACACAGGATGGTGAACAACAAAATATCAACTTAAACATCATAAAACATACAAATAAACAGCAATAAAAGACCAATAAATAAGAAGTATGACAAGCTGGAAATCATCAGTGTCAGGTAAGGAGTGGGGCAATATCCCTGAATGTTTGTCTTAATTTTTCCCCCTTTGTTTTGCTTTCTTTCCTGTCTAATTGCTAAAAAAAAAACAACCTTAGAAAGCAATCCTGGATTTTTTTTTAAAATAATCCAAAAATTTACAACATTGTGTCACATTGAGAGATGAAAAAGATAGAATAACTCTAGTCAGAGATGAAACATAGGATTAATCAGCTTTTTTACTTCGTGTCTCCATATAATGCTAACTAGTAGAAGTTTCTGGGGCCTCAAATCCAATTTGAAATGTTTTCCTATTATTGTCTATTAGACTGAGTATTGGGGAAATACTAAAAGCAGCTTAAATAATCTATCCAGAAGCTTGCAAAATCTCATAAAATTGAGCTCTGAATCAAAAACATAGGTTTTATTTACCAAACTTTGTAAAAAGATTATATGAAATCATTGGGCTTTAACTCACTTAAAACTGAAGCTATTTTCACATAGGTCATTTAAACAAACCCATCCTATTGAGTTAATTCAGTCCCAAAATGATGTTGTCCAACAACAATGATTTCACATAAATCTTACAGTGCAATATTTTCAAATAAAAACCAAATGTAAATTAATAATACTCTGTGGGCTAGTTGATTAAATCTTATGCTATAATAAGCATGATAGTCTTTAAGATGTCACAGGACTCTCCCTCTTCCCTGGATTTTTGTGATTCCTTTCATCCAAAACATATGAATCAGTCAACTACACATTTGTAGGTTGGGAAAACTATCATGAAATATTATATGTAGCCCAGACAGTTACCATAGTTATGAAGCTCAACTATATCAGCAGAAGAAATAATGAAGCTCAAAATTACATTTATATTCTTGACTAATTTTTGTCCCACACAAATCCAAACTTTTTAGGAAGGATGGATAATTAACACATTTCACAGGTTCTTTTCCATTAGACCCGTTGGTGACAAAGGACAGACTCTTGCAACACAACTAAGAGCACCTTACTTTATTTAAGAAATCTTCTGTGCTTGTATGCAAGAGTGTGTATTGGTGATCAACTGCCTCCAATGCATTGTTTGCTGCTACATCTGCTGCTGCTTCTTAAATTGCTAACTTCCATGTGGCATAATCCAGTGAGAAACTAAGTTGAAAGACAGATTCCTATCCCGTATCACCCTCTGCATGTTCCCTAACCTACTTGGATAAAGCAGAAATTTTCCACCCAGTACTTAAGTGAGGGAGCAAGCTTCATTCCCCACCCTGCACTGTTGTCTTTTAGACATGTTTGTAGTCATTTAGCTGAATATCAAATTGACTCAGGCAGTCATCTGTAAATCTCGTTGAGAGGTGGTCAGTCCTTAAGGAGGACTCAAGCAGGCACTCGTAAGACTCATCTGGGCACTTGCCAGTTGAGAGGAAATCAAGTGTGTTCCAACCACCTTTTTCTGTGCAAGAAAGAGATAAGAAGCAAAGCAAAAAGACAGTTTGTTCTATGTAAAGTGGCATCCCTTTAAAGTGACACACATGGTAGTGGGCCAGGATACTTAAGAGACCGCGTCACCCTGAGAACATCTGTCCGTCCCACCAGAGCGGACCGGAGAGGCTCTTTTATTGTACCATCGGCTAGAGAGGCTCGTCTCTCTAGCAACAGAAGGAGAGCCTTCTCTGTGTCTGCTCCGTCCCTTTGGAACCTTCTGCCAATTGAGCTACGACTCCAGATGGAGTTGCTGCCCTTCAGCAAAGAACTAAAACTGTAGCAAGACAATGCATTGCTAAAAATTGGAAGAGTGAAATAATAATTAGCACAGAGGATTGGTATAAGGAAATGTGGATATTAGCAGTGAATGCAAGCTAACATGGGAATTAAACACAAGAAAAGGAATAGTAAAAGAAAACAAATTTCATGAAATTTGGAAATATTTTATTGAGTATGTACTAATTAAGAAACAAGGTTGTACTCCGGCGCCTGAATATCGTTCTTTTTTTGGATGTAAAATAGCGATATAAAGTAAAGTCATTCTCCGTAAGCACTGTAAATATCACTGGGTGAATGTAATGTTTTCATATAGTGTAAGAAATTATACTTTAGTAATAAGGATAGTGATAAGAGTAGATATTATACATAGATTTAAAATAGAGATTAAGTTAATAGGTTGATTAGATTTCATTATTCTGTATATGTCCGTATATTTCATTTACTGTATTTTCTGGCGTATAAGACTACTTTTTAACCCCAAAAAATCTGTGCCAAAGTCGGGTGTCGTCTTATAGGACAGGTACTTAACTGCAGCTGACAAGTATATTCCAAACTCTATATTTTAACTGGAAAAGTTGGGGGTCGTCTTACACGCCCAGTCGTCTTATACGCCGGAAAATACGGTAGTTGTATTTTGTATCAAGTTTATTATGCTTTGTATTGCTTTTTATTTTTGTTTGTTATGTGATATCTTGTTTCAAAATAGTTTATTTGTTTTATGTGCACTGTTATTTGATAATAAAAAAATTTAAAAATTAAAATTTAGGAAAGAACTAAAAACCTGGCTGGCACTGGGGATGCGGGGATCCCTGCCTGCTGGCTGATATAGTAATATCGCTCCCTAGCTCTTTTTAGCTGTCGGGGTAATTTCTGTCGGGATAATTTCTTATTGTATTTTTAATTGGGGTTTTTACTGGTTTTAAGTTTTTAGACTGTAGTACTGATTTTAATGTTGTAAGCTGCCGAGAGTCGTTCCGAATTGGGCAGCTATACAAATTGGAAATTAAATTAAAATTAAATTAAATCCCATGCTAAATCAGGACAAAAGAGAATTGATTACATATTTAGTTCCTCTATTTTTCCCCTATAGAAAGGCCTTTGTAAGAAATAGGTGCAGGAAAAGAAACCCTAGCTAACCACTGCTTTAACTGAGCGGTCTAGCAATCAGTTGTAAAGAAGTAGTAATTGCTTTTTATTTTTACTTGGCATTAATAGAAACCATAACACCAATCAAATAAAAATATTAATGCTTACCTTATGGGAAGGCACTAAATTATTCAAAACTGTATCCAAAAGCTCCTGAGATACAGTGTCTCCTTCACAAATAATAGAGCTCATCAAATCCACCATATGCATATGAACCTTTTGATTATGACCATTGCTGAAATTAGAAATTGCAACAACACAATATAATTTCTGATGGATTAGTCAGAAGGTAATGCTAGTAGTAGCCTTTGTTTTAGTTTCTCTGTACAAACTCTTTAAAAGCTCATTTATCTATTCACAGTATTTGAAGTATTATGATCTTGTTTGTTTGTTTATTATTGTTATTCTTAAATTCTGAAAGCATCCTTTTAGCATTGCTAAATTTTAGTTTTTACTTCTTTAATATAGGTCCATGTTTTAAATACATTGCACAAATAAAAGGCAGGTCAAGCACAGTCAACACGTAAATGCTAACAATCTTTCAATACTAGACAAGAAATCAAGCAGTTTCAAAGGATTTCATGCATATATGTTTTTTGTGTATATAGGGAATGCAAAGGCTGTAATTTATTTATTTATTTATTTATTTTATAGATTTGTATCCCGCCCTCCTGATGTGGAACACCACATCCTGAGGTAACTTAAAGTTGGATGCTGATGCTTAACAACCTTATATATTTTTATAGCACACTTCTGTTGGTGAAGAAAAATATACTCACTTGATTACAGAGAACAAAGTTCTGTACAACTGTGTGAAAATTTCATTGCTATCTTCTAGTTCAAAGCATATGTTGTAAGACTTAACCCATGCAATGTTCTATATAGAAGAAAAGGACAATTAAAGATAAACTGCAATACAATAAAAGAAAAGCAGGAAATATATATTGAATAAGATTCTTAGGCAAAGAAAAAGATGTTTTTGATAATTATGAAACACTATTGACATATTATTAGAAATAAGATGTTTAAACTAAATGAATAAGATCATATATATTATAGGCTTACCTCTAATAAATAAAAGTATCTATTGAACTGTGCACTTTTTGTATCTTCTAATCCTTTTAATTGTCTTGTTATGAACATAAATATATCCTACAAAATAAACAGCAATTTATTTCACATAACAATACATATACTGTATATAAAATTACATTATCCTTCACTTTCATTCAAAAAAGAATTTTCTATTGACTATTAAACTTGTTTTAACTAACTTCTTTTCACAATCAAAGATGGATGCATATAAAAGAGGAACATACCATCCATCATTGATTTTCATTTTATTTAATCAAGTAATATTAGGTTTTGTGTTCTCTTATTACAAAGTATATTGACAGAACTGGCTGCTAGTCATTTTGAAAATGGTAATCCTTGTTCTTTCCTCATTATTCCTTTACAAGAAAACCCAGACCATTTTATATATTATAGTTCTAGTGTTATGACACATTGAAAATGCCAGTAATAAAAAATGTCATGGTTGCAAAACTTATATGTAATTTGAGGATATATAGATAGGGAGCTAAATACTAGCAGATATTGATACTCAATATCAGAAGGCATTTTGGCCTTTTTGAACCACTTGTGGTTTTTAAAAGGTCATCAAGTATTGCCTTCTTATATGAACTAGCAAACATTATAGTACTGAATGCTTTTTTAAAATCATTCAGCATTTTTTTTTTATGTTAGCTGTTTGGCCATGGAGGAGGAAAATTCATTAGTTTTGCCCTGCTGTTTTTTGCATAAAGCATAGTAAACAGGCTGAAGTGCTTTCTATTTTGTGCTTACGCTAAAAGCAAGAGCCTTTGTGGGAGCTGAAGAACCTTAGCAGGGTATGTTGCTGTGCTGAAATGGCATGTTCATACCAGAAATGAGAGACTGACAAAACAATTTTATGTCACTAATCTTTGTCTATCCATAGAGGAAAATGCAGATCAATAGAGTAAGTCAATAGAGTAAGTTTCTTTAAGAAAGAGAAGGATGTACAGGTACTTGAACATAAAGGTATGGAACATGAATGAGCAAAATAATTCAAGCGTTTGGCTAAGAATAAGAATGAATGAGTTACAGGCTTTTGAAATTTTTGGAACTAATTGCAAGTAACAAAGTTATCTGCAACTGGTCATTTTTGGTGTAATAAACAAGACAAAGAGTAGTTACAAAGTTAAAGTAAGTTATATAATAACAATAGTTACTTTAAAAGTACAACAAATAATGTTTCCTAAATACTCAAATAATGCTTTTAAGGGCATTTTTGAGACATTTTGTCAAGATTTTGTGCCAGTTTCTTTTCTTCTTCCATGTCTCGGCCAGACATGAAAGTGCCAAAATGAAGGCACCATTTGGTGAGTTCATTCTGCAGTTCCTTTCACTTGACCAAGTGAGAAAGATTAACCAGAAACACAAGGTTGCAGTTACCAGGATACGCCCAGTTGTGGCTCAAAAATACCACGATCTTCAAGGAGGCTCTTTCCACATACCCCAGTTTCTTATCAATCTTACATGACAAAAGAATTGTTCATCATTTCATATTTTGCAAGCATGTACAGGGTGCAGTGTCAGAACTAGACACTAGGAAAAGCAGAGATGATTTCACTACAATTTTCTAGTCTGTTGGTAAGGACAAAATAATATATTAACAGCCTATCTTCCAAGAGATTATAATAACAAGAAACTAGCTGGTGAGAAGGAATGAATAACACAAAAAGTTCCCTTTAAAAACTAACTTTTGGGTCTTGAAATAATTAAAGACAGCAAGCAGCCACTCAGAAGACGCACTAAAATGATCAACATAATAGCTGAGAAAGACAGCTGTTGGAAATAGGAGTCTGATTCTACTACTGCACCAGTAAAATATACCCTCCAAAACTGAAATATTTAGCAATATACATAAGAATGACCAGAATCCTATTTCTAAAAGCAGACTGCAACAGCCCTATATTATATTTAGAACTGAAGAGCTTGAACCACTCAACTTCACTGCAGGTAAAACCTGTGAACATCCTTACCTTAAGTTTATCTGGTGACGTATATGGTGCTTCAGGAGCATATATTCTAAAAATATCAGCAAGGCAGCATGCTACAAGCAAACGTACATCTTTATCAGGATGTTTAAGAAAAAAGTCTGAAGCAAGGTGTAAAGCAAGATTTAAATATAGCTCCTTTTCTTCTTCAGAATCCTGGTCCATGTCCATGAAGGTTTTTACAACCATCTGACAAAACAAAGTTACAAAAGAGGTGATATTTTCTACATAAAATAGTCTTTATTAAACATACTCCAAAAGACTTTGACCATTTATCATTTTCTTGAAGTAATCAATAAGCTTTTACTTTCTCCTTCAATGTATACATCAGAAATCATTTTTACACCCATTTTTATTGCATGTCCAGTTATATATCAACTAATTATACAGTACTAGGATCTTTCACATCAGCATATACATACAACTGAACTAGGATTGAATGCTCATGATGAACTCTAGTTCAAACTGAATTTGTGTACAACTAAGGAGACTTGCCTATAAGATGTTCTAACTGTCACCCTTTAAGGTGGCAAAATGCTACTCTTCAACAATCAAAAGAAAAATACAACAAATAACATTGAATAAGTGGCAAATGCAGTTTGATTTCCAATATATTCACTTATTATACTGTGGTACCTTGGTTAACATAATTAACTCATTCTCCAAAATGTTTCTTACAATGAAAATTACTTTAACCAAATTTCCCACAGGAATGCATTGAATGCAATTTCCCATAGGAATGCATTGAAAACCTATTAATCTATTCTGAAAAAAATCTGTAAACCGAGCCACTATTTTTTATAGATTTGCTTTTGTTATGCGATTTTTATGCTAACCGGACCATTTGTTAACCAAAGTTCCACTGTATTTTATTATTCTCTTCCTCAAAGAAGCTTAGAAGAACAGAGTTCATTTAGCCAATGGAATTTTTATTTATTTAATGTGGATAATCTAGTTAGTAAATATCAACTCTGAACAAGATGCATCTCCAGCTTTCCACTAAAAAACCCTCTACAGTGGAAGGAACCTCATACAACAAAACAATTAGGTTTTGGGGGGAAATGGCATCCCGCCTAAACATTTTCCCTATGGAAAAAATAGTACAACAATTTTTCAATTGGAAAAACCACTTAGCAAAAGAAATCGTTGTACAATGCATTCCATAGAGAAAATTGCTATACGATGCATGCATCATATAACAATTGTTTCGTACAACAATGAGCCCCATGGAACAGATTAAAATCGTTGTATGAGCTACCACTGCACAGCAAAGGTGATACCCCGCATAACGAAAAAAATTGTTATGCGGGGGGTTTAGTAACCGGGGTATACCCGCTCAATGGGAACACCGGTTAACGAACATTTTTTCGTTATACGGTGTATCTCCCATAGGGAACCGCATAACGGAAAAAACTGCATAGCGAAGAGCTCCGTGAAACAGTTTTTTCATTATGCAGGATTCTACTGTATTTCCATTTTAAGATAATTTAAAACATATATAAAATATAAATATATATTCTAAAATAATATTTAAATCAAATCATTATAAATAATAGATGTTCTGGTGTTATTCACAATTAGTTTGAGTTACACATTATAATTTAAATAGTAACCTCAACTATACAGTTCTTCAGACAAAAATGATTTTGTAGTAGTTATTTATGAAATAATAGTTCTATTAAGGGACTACATTGGCTCAAGTGGCTAAGATGCTGACTGGAAGGCGGGAGGTCAGCAGTTTGATACCCGAACAGTGCAGGATGGAATGAGCGCC
Source organism: Bradypodion ventrale (assembly GCA_035047345.1). NCBI lineage: Eukaryota > Metazoa > Chordata > Lepidosauria > Squamata > Chamaeleonidae > Bradypodion > Bradypodion ventrale. Next base: position 338,922,641 of record JAWDJE010000003.1, read on the forward strand.
CATTTTTGTCCCAGCTCCTGCCAACCTAGCAGTTCAAAAACAAGAAACTGCAAGTAGAAAAATAGGGACCTCTTTGATGGGAAGGTAAACGTTCTGTGCAGTCATGCCTGCCACATGACCATGGAAACATCTACAGAAGCAGACAACACTGACTCTCCGGGGATAAAACAGAGATGAGCACTGAATCCTAGAGTTCGATACAACTGGCTTTCAAGCAAGGGTGATCTTTACCTATCTTTTCCTAGTTATCTCGTTGTTCTGTGCAGGACAATGACAATAAAGATTTATCTTATCTTACCTCTTATATTAAACTAGCATATTTTGCCCGGCGGTGCCAGGCTTTTTAAAATTGTGTTGGATAGTAAAGGGTTTCTTTTTTTTCTTGAACCAATGGTGCTGGGCTGTTTTAAATGGTGTTGTAAGTTTTTGTGATTTTTTTGGCTTCGAGGCGCTGCATCCGCCTGCGGCGGACTTGCGCTCCCAGTGGGTTTTTTTGGGTTTTTTTTTGGTTTTTTTTTGCATGCCGGCTTCCTCAGTGCCGGGCTCTTTGAATTGATTTTTAAAGGTTTTTGTTTTCTGTTTATGCAAATTTTATTTTATTTTAATTTATTTAATTTAATTTAATATTATTTAGTTCAAAATTAAATTTTGGTTTTTTAAATCTTTATTTTTATGCATTTTTATTTTTTGTTTTGGTTTTTTTTGAGTGAAAAGTGATTTCTGTTATTTTTGGTATTTTTTGAGATTAGTGTGATTATTTTTGAATGTTTTCATAACTTATTTGATTAATTTTTGAATTAATCTTATTAGTTTCAATATTTTTGAATGTTTTTTCTCTTTTGGCCTCTGGGTGGGGGTGGTGAGCTTTTCTGCCTCTCTACAATTGTTCTCTTCTGTCCTCTGGGTGTCACTTCGGTGTTTTTTTTCTCATTTGAGTTCCGGTCTTCATGGATGGAAGACGTGTTTTGGTAAGCTCTCTTGGTTTCTTTGGGGGGAGGGGGGTGGGATTTTTTTTGGGGGGGGTTTCTGTGTGTTTTTTCTTGTTTGTTTTTGGCTGTTTTTGTGTTTCATTTTGTTTTTTGTGTGTTTTTGAGTGTTTTTGTTTTGTTTACTTCTTGAGGGGGGTGGCTTTCTTTCCCGCGGGCCATGCTGGCTGGCCCATGGGAAGGAAGGGCATTGGCGGTGGGGGGCTTTCTTTCCCACTGGCCATCCTGGCTGGCCCGTGGGAAGAAAGGGCAATGGCGGGGGTGGTGCTTTTTTTGCTTTCTTCTCCACGGGCCATGCTGGCTGGCCCGTGGGGAAGAAGGGCAGCGGCTGCGGGGGGTTCCCTTTTTTCCCCGCGGGCCATGCTGGCTGACCCATGGGGAAGAAGGGCAGCGGCGGCGGCGGCGGGGGTTTCTTTTTTTTCCCCACAGGCCATGCGGGCGGGTTTTTTTAAAAGATTTTTTTGCACGCAGGCTGCCTCAGCGTTTGGCGCGCTAATGGCGCGCAGGATGCTGGGGCTTGTAGTTTTGCCTGCGCGTGTTTGCTTACTGTGGCGTTTTTTTCCTGCGGCTTTTTTTTATTGGCCGCGGCGCATTTCCAAATGTTCCTTTTGCCGCACTGCTCAGCCTGATTGGCTCTGGCGCAGCGCGGCGCAAGGAACATTGGGAATTGAAGTTCCCTTATTTTGTTTGCGACTGGGGGGCTCCTGCCCCCGGGTCGAAAATTTCAACCCAACAGTTACCTGCGAACCGGGTTTGGGCGAGTGAACGGAGGCCCATTACGGGCTAGTGGGGCCTGGTGCAACATCCTTTGTCACATTCCAATGGTTAACACACCATTTTATAGGTATAGATGAAACATATACTAAATTAGGGATGAGCAAGCTCAATGAGTCTAGGAAACATTTTAGCCTTCCCTAGATCTTGTCAGGCTGTACCAGCAGTACCCTGGCAATAGAGCCACAGGATGTACTTTGTTCACTTCTGTCTATTTATCCTTTACAGAATGCAACTGAGTGCTTGTACTAACAGAAAGCTTGTTGCCCCATCTAGGAAAAGGAAATTTTCTACATACACGGTATACGTATAGGAGCATGTAGGCCAGGGGTTCTCAACGTTTTCATGCCGCGGGCTAGCCCACGCTCCCTCAGACAACTGAGCGAGCTGGACACCATAAATGCTGCTGTAAAACATGGTTGCGGCTGTCATTTACGGCAATTTTCGTCATTTTTGCCACTTCTAGAAGTGGCAGGAGCAAGGGCAGTGGGTTTTCAGCTGTTTTTGGCACTTCTAGTGGTGGCAGTAGTGGCACTGCAAGCCAAGTTCGGCCCACAGATCGTAGGTTGCAAACCCCTGATGTAGGCGATCTCTGACAGGAGAATGTCTCTTCCTGGAGCTGTCTTCTCTCAGCATAAGTATCCAATTACATCATGGCACACATTTTGTGTTCACTTAAGGAAGATCTATCATTACCATAGTCCTTTGTTAGTTCTACTATTTAGCAAATCTCTCCAACTTCTTCACTCATCAAGTCCAAAATTCCTTGCAACCATTCTGAATTAAGAGCCAATATTAGAATCCATAGTTCTGAATTAAGACATACGTGTCAAGTTTCGGGAAATATCTGTCAAATAAGGAAAATTTCCCGGCCAAAATGGGAAACTGGACAGCTATGCTTATCCTGTGCTGGCCTCCAGTCTAACTGCAGTCTAACTAATGCGGGATGACAGCGGGAAAGAGTGTAAAATATGGGGGTTTGACAGAAATTTCCCGAAACTTGACAGGTATGGATTAAGAATTGCAAATAACTTTGTAAGAGCACTACCATACATCTTAATTGTGTCTGTTGTATTGTGCTAGCTAGACAGCATGTATTTGTTCCTTCTTGCATACCCCTCTTACAAATTTTTATAATCATATATTAAAATTACCATCAGAGATTCTTATCATAGTAATAAAGATGAGAAAGATGGCCATGTGTTCCAAAGTTGAGAGATATTTCATATGCATTCTGATATTTTTTGTTTCCAAGCTGATTATGGCCCACTGTTCATGCCTGTTCATTTTTTTAGAAAAAACCTGTTGTGTTCACTGATATAGCCTTGCCAGCAATATATAACACAGCTGAAGCCTTCAACATGTATATTCCACATGAAACTCTCTCTCCAATTCTATGTATTGTTTCTACTTCCAGTAATAAAGTTTTTGTTAATAACAAAGAAATACGCACAAATACCATTCTGAGCCCTTCCAAATCACTTTCACTACAGCAAGGTGGCTACTCACTTTTAATCGCCGTACCATCTCTTCTTTAGAAATTTTATCAGATATTTCTTTAACTCCAGGAGGATAAGTAATTTTTCCATCATTGGCTCTTGTCTTGGAATGAGCCATGATTCTGTTTTAAACCTAGAAGAGAAGGTGAGGTTAAACTTGGTAAATTTGAACTGGTTAAGCATTACCCACTCCTTACCACCATGGGCGACACATAATTGCATAAGCGCAATACAGAGTAGAAAAAGAAGACAAAAATATCTAAGGTGCTTAAATTTTAATTCTGATTTATGGTCCATTCCATCTGTTACCATAAAAGCATTGTGTCAAGGCAAAGAATTACATTCATGCCAGACATTTTTACAGTGGGAAGGGAGAGGGAGACATCCAGCAATTGGATTTACCAAAACATAAGATCATTAATAATGTGTTTCCTTTTAGCATGTATTATCTACCATTAATGAGATATATAGCTATTATGCAGAGATGGAGCACAGGGGGAGCTAGGATCCTCCTCACTGGCTCTCAGTGACACTGATTTCTAGCACTCAAAACTGCACCAGGTCGCCTCTGCACTCCAACCAAAGGAAAAGCACTCTGGCCCTCCCACTGCTTTCTGCTCCAAGTTGGAAGCACGCCTTCCCAAAGGGAAAGCAAACGGGCTAGGGCTAGTCTTAAGGCATCTGCCCTTTCTTTTGGTAGCTGACCCAAGCAGTTGCCCCTCTCTATCTGCAGCCAGATAACTGAAAACCAGGTACTGAAATTGAACAGCCCAGAGTGAACATCTTGACTGAAATTGGTTTGAACAAAAGAAACTTTATATTTAAAAAGTTGGACAGAAAAAACAAGGCTTGACCAGGTGATGCATACACACTCCAAAGAAAAGGACATTCACCCACACAGGGACCCAAAGGTGGGAAGTAACACTGCTGAATTGCAAGCCAAATAAAAGCTGTCATAAAGCTTTCAGTCTACATGAAAATCTGCCCAACTGAAAAGGATCAGAAGAGTAGAACCTTGAATCACCTTGTGGCCAGACAAGTACAACAATCTTTCCCCTTAATTACTGAACCTAATCTTCCCTGCGCTCCATGGTGCAATCCTTCCAAGAAGCTCCCTATGGCTTGGGTCAGATGGCCAACCTAGTTCAGTGGTCTGTGCAGCAGACCCAAACCCCACTGTGTTTCAGGGCATGGGTATACCCCTTGCCCCATCTACTGATCTTGCCAAAGGGAATCCGAGATGCTTGGGTCATGGGGCTAATTTCTCCCCATATACAACCACCTAAAGGTTACCTTGTCCTAGACCAAGTATCAGCCATTAATCTGCCCCCAGCTGTAATTAAACCCAAGACTGGTTCCTCCAACAGGAGATAAAGAGATCTCCTTCCAGTGTTCTCAGCTGGTTTCAATTTTAGTATCTCAAAGCAATTTGGTCTTACTCATTTCCCCCTTTACTATTTGATTTAACCCCTCTTGATTTAACAAAACATATTTATCAGAATTCTACTTAGGCTGTTCAAATTTAAAGACTGTATGAATTCATAGGCTGCAAGGTTAAACTATAGATCATCACAACACAACGGCATAGCCAGGACACATGAAAGATGTCAGCATTAAGGATTGCTCTATTGCCCACTTTTTGCTTTTTATTCAATTTGAGAATAATTTCTAAACCACCCAGTTCACATGAATTGTGCAGTTCTACAAAGGAATATAAGTACAGCAGAAAATTCCCTCACCAACACAGCAACATTTTTAAAAAAACAAAATCTCAGCTAGTTAACAGATAGCACTCAGAGCAAACAAGCTTCAAAGAAAGCGTCTCCTTCACACACACAAAAATCAAAGAAAGTAAAGGCTAGGAGGATCAAAATGCAGATGGATGAAAGAAAGAACTAAAGTCTGAACTGCAAGAAGGCTTGTCAGCTCTCTTATTCTAAATAGACAAAAAAAATGATTCAGTTGGCAGAATAACGAACCAAATTTGAAACAGCCATTAGTGAAGCAATTGAACTAGGCATACTCTGAGAAAATTAATCTTTTGCAAGAAACTATCCACATTTTACAAGAAAAACATTAAGTTTTGCAAAATAGAAGCAGACATGTCAGTAGACATGTAAAATTTCTGGAAATTTTGAAGCCATGGGAAACCCCAGATTTTTTTTGGAAATTTTTTAAAAAAGCAACATTATCAGGTTTTTTTACAGATTGAAAGTCCCTTTGTTACGTTAGGAAAATAATATATGACCATGTACTATTTGATTGGGACTGTGGTGGCTCAAGTGGTTAAGACACTGAACTCGACAACTGGAAGATCACAGTTTGATTCCTGAGCACAGCACGACGGAGTGAGCTCCCGTCTGTTCCAGCTCCTGCCAACCTACCAATTCGAAGGCAAGAAATTGCAAGTAGATAAATAGGGACCACTTCGGTGGGAAGGTAAATAGCATTACGTGCTGTGTTGAGGAATGCCTGCCACATGTCCACATAAATTTATTTATTCATTCATCCATTCAATTTGTATAGCCGCCCCAATCGACATGTGACTCTGGGCAGCGTACATAAAATCCCCAATGTTTATTATTATTATTATTATTATTATTATTATTATTATTATTATTATTATTATTATTATTATTATTATTATTATTATTATTATTATTATTTTATTTCTATACCGCCTTTCTTACCCAGCGGGCAACTCAAGGCGGTTCACAACAGTAAAGTATACAATAAAACAAAATGCAACATACAGCAATATAAACAATATAAATGCAATAAATAAAGGGGAAGATACAAATCAGGGGAAGATATAAATCACAACAATATTCATAAAAAATACAGTAGAACAACACACAGAGCCCAGGCTAACGACACATACGAAGCCCAGGGCTCCGTATGTGTTTAAACTATTGTTTAAACTATAGAAACCCTTAAAATTCCTAAAAACACTGAAAAACTACCTCCCATCCCTCTCCACCTCCCCACACCTGCCCTGCCAGCCAGGTTTTCAGCTCTTTCTTGAAGGGCTCTGTCTTGAGACGCAGTTCAATTGGCAGGAGGTTCCATAGGGCCGGAACGGATACTGAAAAGGCTCTTCTTCTAGTGCTAGAGAGGCAAGCCTTTCTGGCAGTTGGTTTTTTAAAGAGCCCCTCTGGTCCGCTCTAGCGGGATGGGCAGATATCCTTGGGGTAATGCGGTCCCTTAAGTATCCTGGCCTACTACCATGTAAGACTTTAAAGGTAATTACCAGCACCTTGAATTGCACCCAGAGGCACACTGGCAACCAATGCAGCTCCTGTAGCAGAGGTGAGGCATGGGCAAATGTCTGCAAACGCAGACAGCGCTGGCTCGTTGGCTATAAACAGAGATGAGCGCTGAACCCTAGAGTCGGAGACGACTAGCTTTCGAGCAAGGGCGACCTTTTCCTACTGTTTGATTTAGAAAAGGTTTAAGTCTGTTATTACAGGTCCTGCACTATGGGATGAGGACAAATCCTGCCCTTCCTCTTTATGAATATCTTTTAAGTATTTGAAAACATTACAAAAATTATATGAACTAACAGGATGGATTCCCCTCCAGTTCATTAGACAAAAGCATGATAAGGAAATAATAATTCTAGCACCTTTCAGAATACATAATTTAGATCTACTGTATATCTGAGCCTCACCCAATTCTAGCTTAAAATGTATCATTATACTAAACAGCAGATTCTTACCTGCTTTATCTTTACAATATATCTAAATTTCAACCGTCCCCCACATTTAATTGAAAGATATACCAGGTTAAACCTGGTACACCTCAGATTTTTCAGTAACTGTAACTTACTTATTCCAAAATCCAGTGGACTAGCCAAAACAGCATAAAAATGTGCAAGCTTTTGAAAACTATTTCCATTCACAGCTAATATAAAAACATAGCACATTATGATGGACCCTTGGCCATTTGAAACAGATCCACTAAATGATTCTGAGAAACTGCAATGCTAGCCCAGAAAAACTGCTCTTTTTTTACTGCAAGCATTAAGACAAAGTAGCCTTTCATTGAGCTATATTTAATCAGATCATTGTCAACTTCTGAACAAACCAGATGGCTATTCTACCTCTACTATACAGATAGGGACATGCAGGAGCAATATACAGTAGCTACTTCCCTGGCCAATTTCCCATTCCAGAGGTCAATGAGGGCATCAAAGGAATCATCTGCCAATACAACAAGAAATCTCCAAAAAGCAAAGGAAAACCAGTTGGTTCCATAAGCTTCCTAAGGCTCTTCACCTTAATTACTACCCAGTCTCTGTAGAGGCTGAAGGATCAGGTAAGTCTAAATTTCAAGAGGCAATTATGTGTCCGCAGGCCTACAAACAGTTAATGTACTCCACATCCAGATCACCTAGCTCCCAGATCAGAGTTTATCCTGCAGCATAGGTGGGGTCAAATACTATTTGAGACATAACTATAGCTATCTTGCAGGCCATGAACCATTCCATGGTGTCCTCAGTGTGGATATTGAGGTCCTCCATTGCCAACACCAAAACCAACCTGTTAAACTAGGGGACTGATGAACAGTGTGTGGGCAGTAGACAAACAGAATCCTGATTTTGTCCTGGGCACCCAGCTTCTAGCTCAGGAGTGACCAAACTTTCCCTGCCAGGGGCCTGACCATGCCCCCTCAAACAGCTAAGTAGGCCAATCACTGGTTCCTCTTGCCGCCAATGGGTGAATTTGTGCCACGTTTGCAAGCATTTCCCCCTCCTCCGCCAACTTCCCTTGGAGGAGGGAGCAAGGTAGGAACATTTTCACACTACAAGTATTTGTAATTTTTTTCACCGCGTTTTTGCCACATTTTGGTGTGAAAATGCAGCACTTTGGCACTTCTGGCAACAGTGGCAATTTGGCCTATGGGCCATAGATTGATCACCCTTGTTCTAGCTATTGATCCCATTATGTGTATTCAAGCTGCATCCAACAGTAAACTACCCTATGAATTAATGATTCCAAAAATACTTTCTGCCAACTGCCTCACTCAACTCTTGCAAGCTCAAGGTTTTGGCCTCCTATTGGGTCAATCTTTTGTTTAGTTTTCATTTTTTATTTATTTATTTAATCATATTTCTAACGCCGCCCCCTCGCCGAGGCGACTTTGGGCGGCTTACAATAAAACAGTAAAAACACAAACACCTTAAAAACATCAAAAATTTAAAATTATTTAGTTAAAAAATTTAAAATGTCTTTTAAAAATGCCCACCAAAATGCCCACCAATCTTCCAAGAACTGACCGCTCAAACAAGTCACCCCAGGGTGGCTGTCTTCCCAGCCGCCACCCCAAACCCGCTGCGCCAGCAAACACATTTTCTGTGGTCTTAGCTTTTCCCAGCATTATTGTTTTTTTACAATGAGCCCTATCTTCCTATAATGTGTCCAAAGTATAATAGCAGCAGTTTAATCAAGTTGGCTTCTAGGAAGAATTCTGGCTTTATTTGATCTAGAACACTTATATTTGACCATATGTCAAATGTCTGCAGAACTCTGTTCCTGCACTTTTGAAATAGATCATTTCCCCTTGTTGGGGAAAATTGCTTGCCTGACCAACTTTCATAGTTGTGCATAGAAAGCAGAAGCATCAATGTACAGATGTCTTTCACCTTGTTCTTCAATGACACATCCCAGCGCTTGATGATCTTTTCTAGTTCCTTCATACCTGCCCTTCCAAGTCTCTGTCTGAGCTCCTGGCTGTAGTTTTCATTTGAACTGATGATCAAAGGCTGTGACTAGGAAAAGGGACTTATCGGTGGTGGCACCAATGTTGTAGAACTCCCTCCCAGTGGAGCTGTGCCTGGTACCATCTCTCTATATGATTAAAAAGCAGTTGAAAACATCTCTTTTTAAACAGGCCTTTGGGAATATCTTACCAACAGACGATCATTAGGCATTTTATTCTGTCTCTCTGTGTCACAAACAGGCTTTCTTTTTAGGGTGTCTAGGGTTTTGATGTATTTATATGAAAATTTTAATATTTGTGTCTGTTTGTATCTGTTGAGTTTTATGCTGTTAGCTGCCCCGAGTAGGAAAGTTTTTTCTAGAGGCGTAGGATATGTTTAATTAATTAATTAATTAATTAATTTACAAGGAATCTTTACCAATTTTGATTTCTTCACTGTCAACATTAATCCAATAGTCTTCTTCTTCTGTGTCTAGGTCAGACGTGAAACTGCCAAAATGAAGGTAGTGATATGGTTACTACATTTCCAGCATATGTGTCACTATCTCATTTTCCATTTACAGTAAAAACCTTGAGTTATGAAAAAAATCGGTTCTCTAGCCTATTTCGTAACTCGAGTCATGCATTAAAAAATAAATTTTAAAAAACAGAGATATTTCCTATCTTCCGTCCGCTTCCTTTTCTTACACTTACGACGGTGCTGGGAGTGATTAATAGTGCACAAAATGCAGCGGCACCATTTTTGGGCGCTAAAAACTGATTTTTCAGCTTATGAATTTTTTCCATAACCTGGGGTATTTTTTAATTTGGGGTTTTTCATAAGTTGGGACCCCGGTTTATAAAAAATCATTTCGTAATTCAAAAAATTCATATCTCGAGGCGTTCGTAAGACAGGGTTTTACTGCATCTTATGTTGCCATTTTCTTGCTAGGATTTTCATAAATTCAATCTGCAGCTTGCAATAGTTCTATCTGTATGCCATCAACTCTTAGTGGTGTATTTCTTCTAAGTGCTTTCAGAAATTTCTTCACTTCATCTTCTAAAATTGCAGTTTCTTCATCATTTCATTTCTCTGTTTATTTACAATAAACAGGCTGCTGGCTTCACAGACTTCTAAGAATCACTCTCTTACTTTATTTTGTTTCTCTAGGCCAAATTTTTCAACAATATTTGGTTTGGTTTTGTCTCCTACTTTTGTGTTCTAGTGATCTATAATTATCACCATATTCTGTTTTAGTCTATGATTAAGTTACTCCTGAATGCTTACACCAGGGATTCTCAACCTGCGGCTCACGGCACCATTTCATGTGGCCCACCACCACCTCTACCACACCAGGAAGTGCCATGTGGTGGAGGAAGGACAAAATGGCCGTCCACCCCCTGAAGCTGTCTGAGGGAACGTGGCCCGGCCCCCTGGCTTAAAAAAGGTTTAGAACTCCTAGTTTACACAAAAGCTTTCAATTTCTTCTCCTTCAGCACCTCTTGTTGCAGCACAGATATGAATGATGGTCACGTTAACAAGGTTCTCAAGAAGTGTGACAGTTCCTATTTAGACAACCTTTGTAGTATAGCCCTGACTGCTTCTACTACATCTTGCATCAGTACTAAAACCGAATCACTTCTAATTTTGTAGTTGACAAGAGTAATACAGTATTTTATATATGAATGACTGAAAATGTCCTATTTCCAATCCGTTTTATTTCAGCAATGTGTAAACCATCCATTTCTTAATTGGTACTTTCAAATTTATCTTGATTCATACTTCTCACATTTCACATTCTAATGATGCATGTTGCTGAGCATTGGATTTTGATTTCATTTCAATGCACATCGGCTACGAGGCTTAAATTAAACTGCTTCACTAGCAAGAGTGCTTTTCATACTTGTCATTTGCTCTTCCCCAGAAGCTCATCTTCTGGCACCATTATTCCTTCTGGATTGAGGTATGCTTTTTCAAACCTGGCAAAGTGTTAGGGAGATTACCTCCCCAATAAATGGAACATTATTAATGCTAATATTAAATTAAAGAATATTATGAAATGTTTTAATACACTAGCAACATCTGCTTCAAATACCCTCAAAATTTTATTGCCTAATTTTTAAAATTAAAAAATGCAAGACAAGAAGCAAACAACAGTAATGCAAGATGATAAAGATTTATTATGAAGTGAACATAGTTCTTGATTACATTTTTCTGTCACTGATTCAGTCCATGCCAGTAACCACCGGTAACTGTTCAGTGGGGAAATCAACAGATGTTAACACTTATTCTTCAAACTCTCCTATTATTGTCTATGTTGTGAATTGGAATCAGTATTGGGAGAGTTCTAAGTCTCATCGAGGTTATTCTTTGTTTATTAATAAACTCACATTAGCTTTCCCTCAAAAATGTGTTTAGAAATCATTTTATTAGTAAAAAAAATCTCAAATGCTACTGGTTTGGCAGCTAGAATTTAGGTTTTGCTATGGTGTAAATAATTGGATTGAAGGCCCAATTTGTCTTTTGGCAATGGGACTGGCTACAGAATTTAATAAAAGACCTTCAATGACCCCTGAATATGTTTTTCATGCATTTTCCCCCTAAGAACTGTGTATAGGGGTTTTTTTGTACATATTTCAGATGTGGGAATGTTGATTCCCCCTCCCCCTTTTCTTTTCTTTTTACACAATACACACATTTCAATTACAAATCATAGAAAGTTCCATGTTCAGATCTAGGAGATAAAAACTGGCTAAATTATAGGGGGAAAGGGCAAATGAAAGAAATTTCTCATTCATTCCTAATCAGAATGTCTCCCTGTAGACCAGCACAATGCAATACACAATTCAGGTTTTTGCGAAACAATATAAACTACAAATAAAATTCAGTGGCAATGGCAACAAGCTACATATCCTTATCCACAATTTTTTACCCTGGTCTTTCCTAAAATAATCTCTGGTGAAGATATGAAAAATACTAATACAGTACAACTATCCACCATACACACGCAAAAACCTGCCCTGTTTCCATCCACCTTCTCCCAATGTTTAGAGAATCCTGGCTTACCATTCTACAGAGACAAGGCCACCAATAGGTTTTGTAAACCAGTATACAAAAATGCTATAAGACTTGGATTCATAATCACTTATTTGTCATCCATAGGATGGGATATTATAATCTACTAGAACTATATTTTGTTGCAGAATAACATAGGCAGTGCAATGTAGATATTTTGTGGCTCTGTCAGATGCATTTGTAATCAATTATCCTTATTACTCGCCACTCGCCACATACATTTTGTTTTCTTCTTGTTTCACAAAGAAAGCCAACTAGAGCAATACATACAAAAATCTATTGCTTGCTAGTGGAGTATTCGGCCCAGCCAATGTAATAACACACACAAAGGTCCTCTGCCATTTTTCAGCTAGTGCCAGTGTTTCCTAACCTTTGGGTTTTGGACTTCAATTCCCAAAAGCACTGATCAGCCAATGTACTGACTTAGGCTTCTGGGAATTGAAGTCCAAAAACAAAAGGGTGGGAAACACTGAAGTAGTCACTACACAATAAGAGGAGAAATAGCACGCCCTGGCTGTCAAAAAGTTCCATAATTTTTATTTATTTATTTATTATTTAGACTATATCGCCGCCCGCTCGCCATGGCGACTCAGGGCGGCTTACAGCCAACAATAATTGAGATACTGTTTGTTGTTGTTGTTCAGTCGCACAGTCGACTCCGACCCTTTGCGACCCCATGGACCATTTTCCTCCAGGCGCCTCTGTCCTCTACCATCCCCCTCAACCCTCCCAGCTCTGTGCCCATTGTGTCTATAATACCATCTAGCCATCTCATCCTTGGCCTCCCCCTTCTTCTTTTGCCCTCCACCTTTCCCAGCATCAATGCCTTCTCAAGTGAATCCTCCCTTCTCATTTGATGTCCAAAGTATTTTAGCTTCATCTTTACTATTTGACCTTCCAATGAGCAGTCAGGGTTAATTTCTTCTAAGATTGACCTATTTGTTCTCCTCGCTGTCCAGGGGACTCTCAAAACCCTCCTCCAACACCACATTTCAAAGGCATCTATTCTTCTGCGTTCAGCCTTCCTAATTGTCCAGCTCTCACATCCATACATTACTACTGGGAAAACCATTGCTTTGACTATTCTAATTTTTGTTTGCAATGTAATGTCTCTGCTTTTCACTATGTTCCCCAGGTTTCTCATCGCTTGTCTCCCAAGAATCAGTCGCCTTTTTATTTCATGGCTGCAATCCCCATCTGCAGTGATCTTTGATCCTAAGAAAGTAAAATCTGTCACTGCTTCTACTTCTTCCCCGTCTATTTTCCAGGAACTGATTGGGCCTGTTGCCATTATCTTGGTTTTCTTGATATTGAGTCTCAAGCCAGCTTTTGCACTCTCCTCCTTCAGCCCAATCAAGAGATTCTTTAGGTCTTCCTCACTTTCTGCCATTAGGGTGGTATCGTCTGCATATCTCAGATTATTGATGTTTCTCCCAGCGATTTTAATCCCATATTGTGATTCCTCCATCCCTGCACTGCGCATTATGTGCTCTGTGTATAGGTTGAATAAGCATGGTGACAAAATGCAGCCTTGTCTTACTCCTTTTCCTATTCCAAACCACTCTGTTATTCCATGTTCTGTCCTAACTGTTGCTTCTTGGTTCATGTACAGATTTCTCAGGAGGCATATGAGGTGCTCTGGTATTCCCATCTCTTTAATTACTTGCCACATCTTGTTGTGGTCCACACAGTCAAATGCCTTAGTGTAGTCAATAAAACAAAAGTAAACTTGTTTCTGGTATTCCTTTGTTTTCTCCATGATCCAGCGTATGTTGGCGATGTGGTCTCTAGTCCCCCTGCCTCTTCTGAAACCAGCCTGCACCTCTGGTAATTCTCTCTCCACATGCTGCTGAAGTCTGTCCTGTATTATCTTAAGCATCACCTTGCTGGCATGTGGGATGAGCGCAATTGTTCGATAATTTGAACATTCTTTGGCATTGCCCTTTTTTGGGATTGGGACGTATACTGATCTTTTCCAATCCTGTGGCCACTGTTTTGTTTTCCAAATCTGCTGGCATATTGAATGCAGTAATTTGACACCATCATCTTTTAGCGCTTTGAAAAATTCAACTGGGATACCATCATCTCCACTAGCTTTGTTGTTTGCAGTGCTCTTTAGGGCCTTTATGACTTCGCTCTCCAGGATGTCTGGCTCAAGTTCAATTTCTTCATCATTGTGATTATCAGGAGTGTTGAGATCCTTTTTGTAAAGTTCCTCTGTGTACTCTTTCCATCTTTTCTTAATTTCTTCTGCATCAGCTAGCTCCTTTCCGTCTTTGTCCCTTATCATGGTCATTTTTGCTTTAAATGTTCCCTTGATTTCCCCAATTTTTTTGAAAAGATCTCTGGTTCTGCCTCTTTTGTTGTTTTCCTCCATTTCTCTGCACTGTTCTTTTAGGTAGTTTTCCTTATCTCTCCTTGCTTTTCTTTGAAATTCTGTGTTCTGAGATACTGTACAGTACAATGGAATTCTAAGAGTGAGTATTACTTCCTAACCCTAACTACCTTCATTTCTGAATGCACTGGATTTCTCACTAGGATCAGAAAATGCCCAATCACTTATATAATATAGTTGTGTTATTCCAGACCATGGATTGCCGCCACATTAAATTAGCAACAATTGTCATTTTCTATGGCAATCATTCCATATTTTATTACATGTCTTTTATTTCTCTTAGTCTTCCAAACTTCTGTGGTAACATGAGTTTCTAGTATTATGGAACAAAGTTCTGTACAGTGTATAACAGAAAAGAAAATACAGTAAAACCTCACATAAAGAGCACCTTGCTTAAAGACTAACTCGCTTAAAGAGCATAATTTTCTCTGAATGGTCAGCTCGCTTAACAACTAAAACCAACCAAAAACTCACTTAACAACTAAATCGGGGTTTGCAATCCCTCCTCCAACAGAAGTCACAATTGGTCACTTACAATGGTGTTTTGCTTAAAGAGCAAACTCGTTTAAAGAGCAATACCATGGAACGCATTATGCTCTTTAAGCGAGGTACCACTGAAGTAGCAAACAGCCAGAAGAAAAAAACATTACATTACCCATATTTATCCAATAAATTTTTTTAAAACTTTGGAACATAAGACTATGGACCCAACTGCAGCTAAACACAGAGAGGAAGAGTATTTTTAAAAGCCTCTCTGAAAAGCTATGTGCAAACAAAGCCCATGGAGTTTGTCTTAGGGGGTACAGTTGGTGGGACACAGATCAGTTATGTCATGATCTAAATTAACATTTCTCGATCAATTTAATTCTTATTTTTCTACATTACTTGGGTCAATTCCCTGGTTTATATTCCCAGCCTTTTTACACTGTGGACCTGACCATGCGCCCTGGACAGCAGAGCGGACTGGTCACGTGGCTCCCCCCACCATAAACACTGCTATAAAACACATCTGAGGCAGTTGTGAATGCATTTACGACAGTTGTGGAACAGGGGCAGCCATGTTTTATGGCTGTCGTAAATGCGTTCACTTCTAGTGCGTTGTCGCTGGATATATATATATATATATATATATATATATATATATATATATATATATATATATATATATATATATATATATATATATATATATATATATATATATATACACACACACATATATACACATATATACACATATATATATATATATATATATATATATATATATATATATATATATATATATATATATATATATATATATATATATATATATACACATATATACATATATATATATATATATATATATATATATATATAGAGAGAGAGAGAGAGAGAGAGAGAGAGAGAGAGAGAGAGAGGTCATTACTGTACTGTCTAAACTATCACAACAATCCATGCTTCTATTGCCCTCTCTAACATACCATTCAGACACATTATGCATACCCATCAAATGTGGCTCCGGAAAATAAGGGAAATTACTGTGCATGCGCAATTGCGCATGCTCAGTAACCCATTTGTGCATGCGCAGAACCCTTTGCACATGCACAGAATCCCTTTGTGTTTGGTGCGCATGTGCAGTAGCCCCTTTCCCTGATGTTCAAAATACTGGACGGCAGCAGGAAAGGGGAGGAACGAGCGCTAAAATATGGGAAATCCCGGCCAATATGGGATATTTGACAGGTATGCATTATGTTGACCACAACCTTCACATCAGACAGCAAAGTCATCTCATATGATTAAGTTACCCATCACAAATCTACCTATGTGTGTATCTATCTATCTATGTGTGCATCGATCAATCAATCAATCTATCTATTGATAGATCAATCGATCGATACACATACACATACACACACACAGAGTACATCATTACTTCTAATTTATCCTACTTTTCCTTTCTTTACAGCGAAAGCAACAAAACCATCTATATAGATGTATAGTAGAACCTCGGATAATGTCTAAACTCAGTTCCATGGAGTTGATCGCTATGCAATTTTGGATGTTATGCAGTTCCTATGGGGAGATGCATCGCATAAAGCCCAAAAAATTGTCAAAAACGGACGTTATCCAAGGTTCCTATACCTTGGATAACGTCCATTTTTGAGCGGTTTTGGACGTTATGCGAGGCATCACGTGTGTATAAAAACCACACCGTTATGCGAATATGATGTTACCCGATGCGGACGTTATGCGAGGTATTACTGTACTGCATTCTTTCTATAGTTTTTCAAACATATTTTAACCACATATATTAGCCTAGGTGTTTTAATACACCTATCAAAGCATCAAAATACAAAGACATACACTAATACCCCATACAACGTCCAAACTTGGTTCCACAAGTTTGGACGTTGTATGAATTCCGACTTTGTATGAGGCATGTAAAATCCTATCCGCGATGCCTCATACAACGTCCAAATTATTGCCACTGATGCTTTGTATAACGTCGTTCCCCTTGTGAGAGCGAGGAGGCGGGGGGCTAAAGTCTGGCCCCAGCTGTGAGGCGGCCAGAGAAGCAACCGTGGGGCAATCTCCCAAAATATCCAAGAAGCCCCGAGCATCCTCGCCCAAGGACAGGAGGAATGGGGCGAGGAGGAGGAATGGCGCTTCCGGGGTGGAGGCGGGAGACCCGCTGTGAGGCAGCCAGAGAAGCAACTGTGGGGGAATCCCCCAAAATATCCAAGTGGCCCCGAGCACCCTCACCCAAGGACAGGAGGAATGGGGTGAGGAGGAGGAGGAATGGCGTTTCCGGGACGGCGGCGGGAGACCCGACGAGTCTCCTCCTCTTCGGGCACTGGTTGTTTCTCTTGCTCCCACCGGCGAGTCTTGCTCCCACCTACCCGCTCTCAACCAAGGGTCGCTTCCCTGGCGAGAGCGGGGAAGAGAAGCGAGAGGCAGCGTGGCGCATAAGACCAGCCACGCCGGAGTCTCGCTTCCCTTCCCCGCTCTCAACCAAGGGTCGCTTCCCTGGCGAAAGCAGAGAAGGGAAGCGAGACTGGCTTCAGTTGTTAGGCAGGCAGCGTGGCGCATAAGACCAGCCACGCCGGAGTCTCGATCGCTTCCCCGCTCTCGCCATTCCTCCTGTCCTCGGGCGAGGGTGCTCGGGGCCGCTTGGATATTTTGGGGGATTCCCCCACAGTCGCTTCTCTGGCCACCTCACAGCTGGGGTCAGTTTCACTCCCACCCGGCTCCTAATGCCCCATACAACGTCCGGCGACGGTGTATGAGGCATCTTTCCCCCCAGAATTGGGCGACGTTGTATGGATCCGACGTTCTATGAAGCGGATGTTGTATGAGGTATTACTGTAAGTATGTTTAAATATATTTCTACCTTTAACTATCTTTTTCTGCTACAATCTTATAAACAATTACCTGGAAATAAACCTCATTATTCAATAGGCATACTTCCAATATATAAAGGTTTGTATTTTCACTGTTTTCTATAATCTTTCAGATGGTCTTCACTTTTCAGTTTCCAGACACTAATCCCAAAATTTTATTGTCCGTATTGACAGGACATCTCAAATCTAAGCCAGATGAGAAAATATAACTTCTTGTTGGTATTGCTACACCTAAGATCAGGAGAGAAGTATCAGCGGACACTGAGAAAACTAAGCAAGAGAATTACCCTCAACATCCTCTGAATGGATATGAGCCTCAAGTCTGCTGGCTCAGATCCAGGAAGAACTTTATGGCAAGAACAAACATTATTGAGGGTACACAAGAGCAAAACCAAATTAGAAAATGGAGGAAGGACCTCACTGATCAAGGTACACCATTAAAGGAGGATATAGCTGAAGGTCTCAATCTCCCCTACATCACATGAAGGACCCTGAATAGGCTGAGGTTTGGCACCCCTAAATGCCCCATTTACTGGTCTGCCTATTGCTGCCAGAGACATGCACAGATGAGGACTTGGGTTTGGGCAACGACAAGGCTTCATTTTGGCAGTCAAGGGTCCATTTTTTATGAAAATAAAATATCCCTGAAGCATTGGTTTTTCCTTCCTAACTACATGTTTCCCTAGTTTATTCAATCTCTGCTATACATTTAGTAAAAATCTACTTTATGATGGGGAGGGGGGTTTAAACACCAGCTAGGTGGTTATTTTACAATTTGTGTACACAAGTAGTTTTAACATTTCATAAAACATTTCTCATTGTTAAAGAAATCTAAATTCTTCTTTTTGATGTCATCATCTCATCTATGCATCCAAGAATTGCATCACTGCTCATCTCATTACATGGAACCAAATTTTTCATAAACTTTTTCTTCAAGGCTGTCTTCCAGTCTCCTATGTATCTTTCCCAGGCCTCCTGATGAATCATAGGGTCATTAATGTCTAAACTATCACAACAATCCATGCTTCTACTGTCCTCTCTAACACACCATTGAGACACATTATGTTGTCCAAAACCTTCACATCAGACAGGAAAGTCATCTCATATGATTAAGTTACCCATCACACACCTACCTATGCCATCAATACCATCACATTCATAGTACGCAGAAATGTGTGCCTAAGCCATTCAAAAATATCACTCAACAATGGAGAGAAATGTAGAGTCTCAGATTCTCATTCAAGGGGCTGGTAAGGCAGGAAGGCGGGGGCGGGTGGAGGGAAAAGAAGGAAGCCGGATCGGATCCCCAGAAGGGCCACATTTGAGGCAAGCCTTGTCCTCCTCCTTTTGCCTTGCTGACTGTCTTCCACACAACTTTACAGATTTTTCCCTAGAAAAATAAAAATAAAAATAGCAAGTACTCCTAAAGGAGCTTTATTCCAATGTGACCAGTCCAAAAAGCCTTTCATATAATTTCTGGATCTTTATATTTAGTCTATGCTATATCTCCATACTACATACTACATACTCTGCAGCCAAATATGGAAAACCTCCATACAGTAAGCAAAAACAAGACCTGGAGCAGACTGTGGCTCAGATCACAACCTACTGATCGCAAACTTCAGGCTTAGACTAAAGAAAATAGGGAAAACAAGTAGACCAGACAGATATAACCTAGACAACATCCCTAAAGAATACACGGTGGAGGTGATGAACAGATTTAATGGCTTAGACTTGATCGACAGAGTGCCAGAAGAATTATGGGCAGATGCGGGACATCATGCAGAAAGCAGCAAAGAAAACCATACCAAAAGAAAAGAAGTGCAAGAAAGCAAAGTGGTTGTCTGATGAGGCTCTTAAAATAGCAGAGGAAAGAAGGAACGCAAAAGTCAAAGGAGAAAGGAAAAAATAGAATCACTTGAACACAGAATTTCAAAGAAAAGCAAAGAGAGATAAGGAAAACTACCTAAAAGAACAGTGCAAAGAAATGGAGGAAAACAACAAGAGGCAGGACTAGAGATCTTTTCAAAAAAATCAGGGAAATCAAGGGAACATTTAAAGCAAAAATGACCATGATAAGGGACAAAGACGGAAAGGAGTTAGCTGATGCAGAAGAGATTAAGAAAAGATGGCAAGAGTACACAGAGGAACTCTACAAAAAGGACCTCAACACTTCTGATAATAACAATGATGAGGAAATTGAAATTGAGCCAGACATCCTGGAGAGTGAAGTCAGAAAGGCCCTAAAGAGCACTGCAAACATCAAAGCTAGTGGAGATGATGGTATCCCAGTTGAATTTTTCAAAGCTCTAAAAGATGATGGAGCCAAATTACTGCATTCAATATGCCAGCAGATTTGGAAAACAAAACAGTAGCCACAGGATAGGAGATCAGTAAACGTTCCAATCCCAAAAAAGGGCAATGCCAAAGAATGTTCAAATTATCGAACAATTGCGCTCATCCCACACGCCAACAAGGTGATACTCAAGATAATACAGGATAGACTTCAGCAGCATGTGGAGAGAGAATTACCAGAGGTGCAGGCTGGTTTCAGAAGAGGCAGGGGGGCCAGAGACCACATTGCCAACATACGTTGGATCATGGAGAAAACAAAGGAATATCAGAAACAAATCTACTTCTGCTTCATTGACTACACCAAGGCCTTTGACTGTGTGGACCACAACAAGATGTGGCAAGTGATTAGGGAGATGGGAATACCAGAACACCTTATATGCCTCATGAGAAATCTGTACATTAATCAAGAAGCAACAGTTAGGACAGAATATGGAATGACGGAGTGGTTTGGAATAGGAAAAGGAGTAAGACAAGGCTGCATTTTGTCACCCTGCTTGTTCAACTTATACACAGAGCACATAATGCGCAATGCAGGGATGGAGGAATCACAATATGGGATTAAAATTGCTGGGAGAAACATCAACAATCTGAGATATGCAGACGATACCACCCTAATGGCAGAAAGTGAGGAAGACCTAAAGAATCTCTTGATTGGGCTGATGGAGGAGAGTGCAAAAGCTAGCTTGAGACTCAATACCAAGAAAACCAAGATAATGGCAACAGGCCCTATCAGTTCCTGGGAAATAGATGGGGAAGAAGTAGAAGCAGTGACAGATTTTACATTCTTAGGATCAAAGATCACTGCAGATGGGGATTTTAGCCATGAAATAAAAAGGCGACTGATTCTTGGGAGACAAGCTATGAGAAACCTTGGGAACATAGTGAAAAGCAGAGACATCACATTGCAAACAAAAATTCACATAGTCAAAGCAATGGTATTCCCGGTGGTAATCTATGGTTGTGAGAGCTGGACCATTAGGAAAGCTGAAAGCAGAAGAATAAACGCCTTTGAAATGTGGTGTTGGAGGAGAGTTTTGAGAGTCCCCTGGACAGCGAGGAGAACAAATAGGTCAATCTTAGAAGAAATCAACCCTGACTGCTCATTAGAAGGTCAAATAGTAAAGATGAAGCTGAAGTACTTTGGACATCAAATGAGAAGAGAGGATTCACTTGAGAAGGCATTGATGCTGGGAAAGATAGAGGGCAAAAGAAGAAGGGGGAGGCCAAGGATGAGATGGCTAGATGGTATTGTAGACACAATGGGCACAGAACTGGGAGGGCTGAGGAGGATGGTGGAGGACAGAGGCGCCTGAAGGACAATGGTCCATAGAGTCGCAAAGGGTCGGAATAGACTGTGCGACTGAACAACAACAACAACATATATTCAAACTGTATTAAAGAAGTTTCTAAAATACCAATAGTACAATGAACAGTGTTGTATCCAAAAAATATAAAAAGTCCCAAAAAAATTATAAAATTTGCCAATAAAATTTCAAAGGGGACAGCAATCTACAGGAAGAGCAATGTAAATCACCTGAGAACAATAAAAGAACTTAACAGTTAACAGAAAATACAAAAACAACCCACTTGAAACATATTTCTGGGGAAAAAACTTTATATACAGGTACTTATAAAATAATACAACAAAATCTTATTGCCATTTAAATCTGTTTAGTACCTTTAAGAGTATGTAGTATGTAATATGAAAACTCCTACAGGGGAATTTTCTATAGGGACCTTATTCCCTTTACGGATTTTGAGTGTTCTGATGATAGAACAGTTACAAATGCAAATGAAATTTCTACAACCACCACTGCCTTCAAATGTCTATGAATTTTTATCTAAATCCATAAAAATTGTAGAGTTGATAACCTTCTATGTTACGAGGAAAATTACCCTTTCAGAAGAATCCAAATTTTGACTCTATAATTCAGTCAACATCCCTTAGTATAGTGCAGGCATAATATGGCTTTCATTTTGTGAACAGTGTAGGCTCAATGTATTTCCTTCAGCAGAATGGACATTACTACAAACTCCATATTCCTCCATAGCTCCTTTCCTAAACATACCCAATCTATTCCTGAAAAGTTGGAAGACCCTCTCAAACAAATGGAGCTGCAAGAGTCTAGAGAAGAAAAATTCCCATAGCACAAGTATAAGTTTGCTCCTTTTACAGTGTATTTACCCAATATGTTATAAACTACATAATATAATTACAAACTATATACAGATTAACTCTGAAGTGAATAAAGTCAGAAATGTAACACCATGTTCCTTCTATACTCTCCCAAGCTCCCAGCTCTCATTTCTACACACTTATCTACAAGTTTTATCTCGAGGACCTCAGCTATTATCTACAGTCCCTCATCTGAGGACCCCAATATTCACCTACGGTCCTTGACTTTCATTAATATTAATATTATTATTTCTGCATATTTTGAGCATATATCCTATTTTACCTTTATTTTGACTCCTGACCTCCTCTTCTGAGATACTGTTTCTTCTATTATTTGTTGTATACCTGACTCATGGGACATTTAGCTTTCAACTTGTGAATTTTTTGTACATGTTAATAGGACCTTTTTGTCCTCTTTGCATTAATTGACTGTACTTTCGTTACTTTTTGAGTAACAGCTACGATTTTTTACAAACGGTTTTTTCTTGTTCCTCTTGTTGCTACACCGTTTGACCCCACTACCTTTTCCTAGTGATTTTTTGGGCATCATGTCTACCTTAGACAAAGCTTCCTCCTATAGTGAAAATGAACGCAACAGAATTTTAAGTTATGTTACCTCTTGCAGGACGGACTCTAACAACTTTACCAATCATGTTTCTAAACTCGAATCCCTCAAGAAGAAACAGATCAGACTAAAACTTCATGCTTCTTTTTGGGGAGATTACTACCATGCCTCGTGCATCCCTAGAGGTCTCAGTATCCACAAAGGCCCCACTCTTTTTGCAACTGATAAAGAATTTGTTGATAGATGGACTACTATACTTAACCGATGCTCTTTTGACCTTATTTTAACTATTATAGATCAATCCCAAAAAGAAATGGATAAACTTCAGAAGGAGATCAATGACATTGAATTGTCCCTACAGGCTGACTCATCAAAGTCTGATTATGACAATAATTTTGATTATTTACAATCCAAAATGGATTCTTTCCAAACAGACCTATTGCCGTTCAAAACTAAAAAGTTCCTAGAGATCAAGAAGACTACTCTAATGATAGGATTTATAAATGGAAATATCTACCCAATGCTAACAGACCAAGACAGGTTTCTTGGAAGAATCCCCTCACTACCTCTGACTTTGAATCTTCAGATTCCGATGGTCCCACCAGCTCTAATGAAGGCGAGGCATCCAGATCATACAACCTATGACAGACCAGAGATCGCCAGAGAACATCACCCAACTTACCTTCTTTTTCCTCTACCTCTTCGGATCCTCCTTTTTTAGGGAAGAGTCGGAGATACAAAAAGAAAGCTTGATTTTTAATTTGTCTTCCAGAACACTTACTACTAGAGAAATTGAGTTACTGTCGTTAGGTTTACATTTTGTACCCACTCGTATGTATCACTCCTTTAACACCCATGTTGATTTTTTCAAACTTCTTAGGCTACTTAAACTTAAAGTGTACTTCAAAGGAATGGAATCAACTACTGTAAGTACCTTCAAACCTAGATCTACTTTTATGCCCCCAAGCATGGACCCAGCTATTGAGGTATTTAGTCGAATGGTACTTAAGGAATTGCAACAGAAAGAACATCAGGCAATAGGCATAGACACAACATTTCTAAGACTGACTATCAGATTCTTTTGGATTTAGTGAATGATTCTTCTATTATCATTAAAGCCGCTGATAAGGGAGGAGGTATAGTGGTTTTGGATATGTCAGAATATTTAGCAGAGGCTCATAGACAGCTTTCCAATACTGAGTTCTATAGAAAGCTTTTACAAGATCCAACCCAAAGAATCTTTAACATACTTTATTTTACATGCTGTAAACCGCTCTGAGTTCTCTTAGGGGAAGTAAAGCAGTATAGAAATGTAAATATAATAATAATAATAATAATAATAATAATAATAATAATAATAATAATAATAATAATAATAATAATAATAATAATAATAATAATAATAATAATAATAATAATAATAATAATAATAACAGTATTGTTTGAAGGCTTCTCACTTGGATATATTTCAGAAAATACATTTAAATATTTACAGAATGAGTACCCCAGAATATCTTTGTTTCATCTTATCCCTAAAATTCACAAACAAAAACTTCCAGGAGCCCCGATCCCAGGCAGACCCATAATAGCCAGTAATAATTCCCTGCTGGAGCCACTATCAAAATACTTAGACTCTAACATTAATTGTTTTGCTAAAAACACACCATCTTACATTAAAGACTCCACCCAGTTTGTCTCTGAATTAGAAGGCACTTCAAGTCGCTAAGACGCTGACTGGGAAGCGGAAGGTCAGCAGTTCGATTCCCGAGTACTGCAGGACGGAAATGAGCTCCCGTCTTCATCCCAGCTCCTGCCAACCTAGCAGTTCGAAAGCAAGAAATTGCAAGTAGATAAATAGGGACCACTTCGGTGGGAAGGTAACAGCGTTCCGTGCGCTCCGGTGTCTAGTCATGCCTGCCACATGACCACGGAAATGTCTGCAGAAGCAGACAGCGCTGGCTCTTCGGCTTAGAAACAGAGATGAGCACTGCACCCTAGAGTCGGATACGACTGGCTTTCGAGCAAGGGAAACCTTTACCTTTACCTACATAACTCCAGGTGTTATCCTTTTAACCATAGATGTTGAAGCTCTTTACACCAACGTCCCCACAGATGCTGCTAGGCAGGTAATCCAAGATGTATTAGATTCGAGAGATATCTGTGAACCTCCCACTCATTTTTTGATCAATTTATTGAACATAGTTCTTGAAAATAATTATTTTAATTTTGGAGATTCCATTTATCTCCAGATTAAAGGATGGCGATGGGCACGGCCCTCACACCAAGTTTAGCAAATATTTTCATGATTAATTTCGGGGGGAAAGTACATTTATAATCATTCTAATCCATTTTCCAAGCATATTCTTGTATATAAAAGATACATCGACGATTTAATTTTCATCATTGACCATCAAGATTTGCGATTGACTTTGCATCATGGCTTAACCAATGTAATGAGAACTTGAGGTTTACTCATCAGGTAAATCACCACTCTCTCCCTTTTCTTGATGTAAATGTATATATCTCAAGCAATAGACAATTGGGAGTTAGTCTTTATAAAAAAAACACTGATAGTATCTAAATTATAATTCTCATCACCCACCACATGTTAAGAATAATATTCCCTTTGGATTATTTGCACGCGCTAAAAGGAATTCTATTTAACATCAGGATTTTGCCACCACAGCCAATAGGATTAGGTCTACTCTATTATATAGAGGCTTTCCCGATCATAAAGTCAGTTATAACTTTGATAAAATCAGAAAGACACCCAGACCTAACCTCTTTAAACGCAAGGACAGAGTTAGGGGAGGCTCTATTTACACCTCTTTTGAGTTCTCTCCCTTAGCCTTAAAAATTAAAAGAACTATCTACAAGTTCTGGCATATAGTTCAAGATCTTCCAGGATGCCATGATAAGCCAACCATTGGCTTTAGAAGAACTAAAACCCTTGGAAATATCATTTCTAAATCAGATCATACAGCACGGAGGTCCAACTAACCACCTCTGGCCACGGGACATTTCCGTTGCCACAGCTGCATCCAATGTAGATATAGTTGGGAGACTAAAGAGATACATATTCCAGGCATTGGCCGGGAAAACCCCTTATTTTACCCTCTTTCCCGCCGTCATCCCTTATTAATTAGACTGCAATGCTCTATTGCCGCCATTAGAGGGCAGCACAGGATAAACATAGCTGTCAAGTATCCCTTATTTGCCGGGAAATTTCCCTTATTTCCAAATCCAAAACTTGACAGGTATGATTCCAGGTCAAAATTCCTTTAAAATTAGATACTTCAGTAATTGCAACAGCTTCAACGTGGTGTATATGATACAATGCCCTTGTCATAAACGATATATTGGACAAAGTTCTCGTCCAATAAAAACTAGGATATCCGAGCATCGCTCTAAGATTTGCCTGAATGCCCTATCTGACCCCTCACTCCACATTTTACCGAATTGGGACATTTGGATAAAGATATTAAGTTCATTGTTCTGGAACAGGTTCGCTCTTCTAAATATGAGAAAATTAATATACGTAAAAAGCTTCTGCAGCGTGAAGCTTTTTATATTCATTTTTTTAATACATTAGCCCCGCAGGGACTCAATTCAGAAATTGAACTCTCTGCATTTCTTTAAGCTTTCAGGATAGTAAGAAGTGGTAGTCCTCTCCATTTTTCCCGCGCAGGTGTTTCCCATCTCACACCTGTCAGCAATACTTTTTTCTACTTTTTCTACTTAAGCGATAGAGGCTGTAGACCTCACTAACATCCTAACGCACATTATACAGAGCTCGTAGAGAGGTGGTGGAAACGCACACATAATAATTCTTAATAATATGGTAAGCTTTCTTAATAATATGGTAAGCTTTCTTCATTTATCATTTTTAAACACTATGCTATTTAGTATTACTCTAAAAAACAGGTAATTTTATCCCCACATGCTTCCAAACTAAGTTGTTACTAGATTATCTTGTACAGTGCAGATTATGTTTGGTTAGCATTATTGTAAGATATATTATTTTCTGTATTATGTACATATTATACTATAATTATTTTTTATTAATTGTTGTAGATTCCTTTATAAAAGACAGCAAGTCTGAAAAGCTAATAAACCGGATAGCTTCGGAAATAGCCTCATTTCTACACACTTATCTACAAGTTATATCTCGAGGACCTCAGCTATTATCTACAGTCCCTCATCTGAGGACTCCAATATTCACCTACGGTCCTTGACTTTCATTAATATTATTATTATTATTTCTGCATATTTTGAGCATATATCCTATGTTACCTTTATTTTGGCTCCTGACCTCCTCTTCTGAGAGATATTGTTTCTTCTATTATTTGTTGTATGCCTAGATTGGATCTCACCTTCCTTTTTCTTAAACACAGTGATTTGGGCAAGTATCCTTTTTGCCCATTCTGTAAGTAAAATGCTCTGCTACATAACCAGTGGGCATTTTCTGGAGTTCGGGAAAACATGTATCTAGTACCTCACTGTGCATGTATGAACCCCAGAAACTCTCTGGCAGTTTATGACCGCAATGCACAATTACTGATCAAGGACTCTTAAGATACTCTTAAGTCAAACTACTTGGACAAGGAATATACTGCAAGTTATTTGACTTTATTTCTGTTGGGCAAGGAAGAACCCAGGACCTCTTGCAAAGCAGAATGTACAATGTTACTCTGCTGGCAAGGTTTTAATAATATTTGAGCCTCTAAATTTTAAATTTAAAGATGTTCATTTAAGGAATTGTATCCCACCCTTTGAAATACTTTCTAAGGCAAATTAACAAATAGTACTGTATAACACAAATTTTAAAAGAACAGAAATATAAAGATTGGGAGCAATACAAACAGCAAAAAAGCAAAATACTAGACCCATCAAAATGAATTAAGAGTCTTATGAAAATATGAAGTGTTTTATCCAACACTAAAAAGATACAGCAGGTACTCGATACAATTCCTAAACAGAAGCATCCTATTACCTGAGCACTACAATAAAGAGAATTATTTCTTCTTTTGAGAAGTAAGGCCCATTCGCTTCCTATATAGTCAGTTTTGAGGCTACTCCTGTTATTATTTTTTCTATCAGTCAAACCCAACAGCCCTTGCTATATAAACATTACTCTCATGAACTCACCAACAACCAGGTGATGGAAATAATTAAAAAGACACAAATTGACCACTCATATAATCATGAAAGTTGATACCTAAGCATGAAAGATGAGCAACCACTGTTTATTTACAAACCTTAACAAATTCAAAACGCTGTAGACATTTTTCTAATTAAAAGACAACAATTCTGCACTCAATTCTACTTCTGAAACTTCATTCTCAACCAATCGTTTAGTGAGGACATATATGTTTCTCATGAAACCATCAATTTTACATCCATCTGCAAATAGTACTAAAAGGCATTACGGTAACCTGTACGAAAAATGTATTAATCATATGAAGTAGGGTTGTCCTCATAACCTCCATTCTTCATCCCCATATGTAAATGTACCTTGTGCTCAGGTCCCATATGTACAAAATGTAGGTCCTTAAGCACCTATGTCTAGTTTGCAAGTATGAAACTGTGTACCTAGATATAACGTACTGTACATAGGAAGGAAAGACCCAAGACATATTACCCACTAACTGCAATTTGTACACCTTAGCATTTCTCTTAATGCAACTACCAATGTTTCACAAAATAGCAGAAAGAAATGTACAAAAGCACAAAAGTTTACTTTTGCATAAATACATTAATCCAACAATCTAATAGCATGTCCCCTTCCCATATAAAACAATCATGAAACTCAGAGAATTCCACTAGTAGTTCTAAGAAGACATCCTAGCAGGAGCCTTATCGGTGATCATTATTCCTGAGACTTTGTTAACCATCAGTTTTGCTTTTCTTCTACCTCTAATGGCAAGGCCTGAGGTTAAAAGTATCATAGGTGCATGCAGGTTGAGCCATCCCAGCTCTGATATTACTTGAAGAAGAGAAACCCAATTCCATAGTAATGGCAGTAGCAATCACACTTATATGCCAGTGGCTTAGTGGTTAAGATGCTGAAGTTGACAACTGAAAAATTGGCAGATCAGCAGTTCGAGACCCAAGTGCTGCACGACAGAGTGAGCTCCCACATCTGTCCCAACCTAGCAGTTTGAAAGCAAGAAATTACAATTAGATAAATAGGTCTATTTATCGTTGGCAGGAAATGTAACAGGAAAGGTAACAGCATTCTGTGCAATGTGGCCTAGCCATGCCTGCCACATGACCACGGAAACGTCTGCAGATGCAGACAGTGCTGGCACTTGGGCTGTAAACAGAGATGAGCACCATATCCTAGAATTGGATAAGACCTTTACCTTTACTGCCTCATAGAGCACTTTCAAGACAAGTCGCCTTTTGCCCCCATCAGGCTGGATACCATCCGTGAAGCCAACACATCACAATCACGCTCACTGCTCTGGTTGAAAAGTGCAAGAGGCCTTGTCTGTTATGTTGAAGGTGACCAAACACTCAAGACACCCCTCCCCTTTCTCCCGCCACTGGAGAGTCATCGCCTTGTAGGCCAGGCAAGTTAAGAGAGAGAGAGTAAGGGGGGGAAACAAGGGAGGGAAGGGAGTGGGCCTAGCCCTGGAGTCCCTTTTTACCCCATACACACACATACCATCTCTAGCAGGCCCCAACCAATGGCAGCAGCAACAGGACTGGCAGTCCAGGGAGAGGGAGTAGAAACTATTAGGCCCGTGATGGCGAACCTTGGCACTGCAGATGTTCTTGGGCTTCAATTCCCAGAAGCCCCGTGAATCCACAGGGATGGGTTTACCACTGTGATTCATCCGGCCCGCACCGCCCTCATCGCTCCTGGAAGCGGAAGTAAAACGCGCCCGTACGGGCACGTTTTACTTCCGCTTCCAGGAGCGACGAGGACAGCGTGGGCCGGATGAATTGCAGCGGTTAAACCCATTCATGAGGATGCACAGGGGACTTCTGGGAATTGAAGTCCAGGAACATCTGGAGTGCCAAAGTTCGAAATCACGGTACTAGGCCATCTCGGACAGGCAAAAGAGCCACAAGGCTCAGAGATGGGAAAGGGGGGCTTTCCAAAAAAACCTTCCCAATCTTGGAACATGAAAAGCGGTTCAAGGGGCTGGTAAGGCAGGAAGGCGGGGGCGGGTGGAGGGAAAAGAAGGAAGCCGGATCGGATCCCCAGAAGGGCCACATTTGAGGCAAGCCTTGTCCTCCGCCTTTTGCCTTGCTGACTGGCAAAAAGCGGGGAGCAACTTGAGGGAAGCAAGAGATCTATTCGTGGAGGTGGGAAAAATCTATCTATATTTTTGAAAGACGATTGATTCAGAGAAGGCCAACCCAACCTCAACCCCCCTCCTCAACCAGCCACTACCTATCTAGTAACCCTTGCCCCAAACCCCTGCCGACAAGCCACACACAGCTGAGGTATAAAAGGTAAAGGTTTCCCTTGCTCGAAAGCCAGTCGTATCCGACTCTAGGGTGCAGTGCTCATCTCTGTTTCAAAACCGAACAGCCAGCGCTGTCTACTGCTGCAGACGTTTCCCGTGGTCATGTGGCAGGCATGACTAGACACCGAAGCGCACGGAATGCTGTTACCTTCCCACCGAAATGGTCCCTATTTATCTACTTGCAGTGTCTTGGCTTTCGAACTGCTAGGTTGACAGGAGCTGGGACAAAGACGGGAGCTCATTCCGTCCTGCAGTACTCGGGAAAGGGCGGCAAAGTTCAACACGGCACCCACGGGCGAGGTGGCAGCAGCGTGAGGTGTGGGGGGGGGGGGCACACACAGAAAAGGAGCCTTTCCTCGAAGATTACTGTGGTGTTTTTGAACCACAAATCGGGGCAACGTCCTCCTTGCATTGCTGGCTAACCTTTCTCACACTCGGTCAGGCGAAAGGAACTGCAGAAGAAGGGGGATTCACCCGAAGGTGCCTTCATTATTTTGGGGGGGGCACTTTCACATCTGGCCTAGACATGGGAAAAGAAGCGTGTGTGTGTGTGTGTGTGTGTGTGTGTGTGTGTGTGTGTGTGTGTGTGTGTGTGTGTGTGTGTGTGTGTGTGTGTGTGTGTGTGTGTGTGTGTGTGTGTGTGTGTGTGTGTGTGTGTGTAGAAATTAAGAGGTGGGAAGGCCGCTGGGGGAGGGGGGAGCATCTTAAAACCCACCCAGCCCTCACACACATTCACACACACACTTCGGTTTTCCGCCTCATGCCTTAAAACACAACCCAGAGGAGGAGGAGGCGGCGAAGAATTGGCTTTTTCACCCTCAGAGGAAAAGGTGGAGAGAGGACATCAAAGAAAGGAAATATTACAAGAACGCCCAATAAACGTCGGTGGAGGCCCCGCTACAAAGTGCCCAGAGCAAGAAGAAGAACCTTTGCATCTCCCTCCACACCCGATGGGGGTAAAAGAGGAAGCAAAGAAAAAAAAAAGACCCTCTCCTAATGCCGGGGTAAAAAAAATATGAGAGGGCCCCATTTCCTCTTACCTTCCCGCGGCTGGCGGGGCAGGCGGCAACGGCAACCTCTGATGGCTTCCCTCCCTGCTCGCGCTCTCTCTCTCTCTCTCTCTCTCTCGTGTGGAGAAAACGACGACACAAGGCAAAGCGACGAGCCCGTCCCAGTCCTCTTTCTGGCTCGCCTGAGAGCTAGGCTAGAGGCTCTAGCCTAGAGCACCAGCCGCCGCTGCTGCTGTTCCTCGACCCCCTCCTCCTCCTCCTCTCCCCCCAACAGCCAATCGCCTTCCTCTTCCGCAGCGCGCGCGGGCGCCCCCCCCTCCTTCTTTCCCGCCCCTCTTCCCCCCCCCCCCTTGTCGGCTTCAAAATGGCGCCAACTCGTCTCTGTGTGGCAGCTCTTCTCTTGCTAGACCCCGCCAGGGGGGGAGAGACCAGCGCCAAAGTGAGGCCGCAGCGACCCCTGCAGGACCTGGGAGTTGTTGTTGTTCAGTCGCACAGTCGATTCCGACCCTATAGAGTCTATAGGCCCGTGTTTCTCAACCTTTGTCTTTTGGACTTCAATTCCCAGAAGCCTCAGTCAGTTTCCCAAAGCACTGATCAGTTAATGTACTGACTTAGGGTTCTGGGAATTGAAGTCCAAAAGTCAAAGGTTGAAAAACACTGGTATAGACCATAGTCCTCAGGCACCTCTGTTATGTATGTTAACTGTGCTTACTTCTGTCCTCCACCATCCTCCTCAGCCCACCCAGCTCTGTGCCCACTGCGTCCCCGATGGCATCTAGCCATCTCATCTTTGGTCGCCCTCTTTTTCTTTTGCCCTCCACCTTTCCCAGCATCAAGGCCTTCTCAAGTGAATCCTCTCTTCTCATTTGTTGTCCAAAGTACTTTACTATTTGACCTTCCAATGAGCAGTCAGGATTGATTTCATCTAAGATTGATCTATTTGTTCTCCTCGCTGTCCAGGGGACTCTCAGAACTCTCCTCCAACACCACATTTCAAAGGCATCTATTCTTCTGCACTCAGCCTTCCTAATGGTCCAGCTCTTACACCCATACATAACCACCGGGAATACCATTGCTTTGACTATGCAGATTTTTGTTTTCAAGGTGATGTCTCTACTTTTCACTATGTTCCTCAGGTTTCTCATAGCTTGTCTCCCCAGAATCAGTCATCTTTTTATTTCATGGCTGCAGTCACCATCTGCAGTGATCTTAGATCCTAAGAAAGTAAAATCTGTCACTGCTTCCACTTCTTCCCCATCTATTTTCCAGGAACTGATAGGGCCTGTTGCCATTATCTTGGTTTTCTTGATAATGAGTCTCAAGCCAGCTTTTGCACTCTCCCCCTTCAGCCCAATCAAGAGATTCTTTAGGTCTTTCTCACTTTCTGCCATTAAGGTGGTATCGTCTGCATATCTCAAATTGTTGATGTTTCTCCCAGCAATTTTGATCCCATATTGTGATTTCTCCATCCCTGCATTGCGCGGGGGGGGGGGGATTATTCATTTACTCATTAGCAAGTGGCTAAGACCCTGACTGGGAGGCGGAAGGTCAGCAGTTCGATTCCCGAGTGCTGCAGGATGGAATGAGCTCCCGTCTTTGTCCCAGCTCCTGCCAACCTAGCAGTTTGAAAGCAAGACATTGCAAGTAGATAAGTCAAGTAGATAAGCTTTGGTGGGAAGGTAAACAGCGCTCCGTGAGCTCCGGTGTCTAGTCATGCCTGCCACATGACAACAGGAAACGTCTGCAGAAGCAGAGAGCGCTGGCTCTTTGGCTTTGAAACAGAGATGAGCACTGCACCCTAGTGTCGGATATGACTGGCTTTCGAGCAAGGGAAACCTTTACCTTTAAGGACTGCGGTGGCT
Source organism: Bradypodion ventrale (assembly GCA_035047345.1). Taxonomy (NCBI): domain Eukaryota; kingdom Metazoa; phylum Chordata; class Lepidosauria; order Squamata; family Chamaeleonidae; genus Bradypodion; species Bradypodion ventrale. Next base: position 338,955,909 of record JAWDJE010000003.1, read on the forward strand.
CAAGTGGTTAAGGTGCTGAACTCGCTGACTGGAAGCTCGGAGTTCAAAACACAAGTACTGCATGGCGGAGGAATCTCCCGTCTCTGTCCCAGCTCCTGCCAACCTAGCAGTTTGAAAGCGAGACATTGCAAGTAGACAAATAGGGACCACTTCGATGGGAAGGTAAATGGTGTTCCCTGCACTCCGATTTTGAGGCATGCCTGCCACATGTCCACGGAAATGTCTGCAAACTATTTCTTTTTTCTTAACTTGTAAATTTGTAATTTACTGATATTATTGTATTATTACTGTATTATTGATTGTATCAAGTTATATTTTCTTGTGTTGCTGTATATTTTATTGTGACTGTGTACACCGCTTTGAGTCACCCGCTGGGTCGAGTAAAACGGTACATACCTGTTAACCTTCCCGATTTGGCCGGGATTACCCTGTAAATTGATGTCCATTGATGTCATAACCCGCCCCCCGCTGCCAAAACCCCGTTATTTGGGAGCGGGGGAAACGCTTTCCGTGCATGCGCGGAAGGGTTTTACCCCTTCCACGCATGCGCGGAAGCTCTACGTCGCTTGCATAAGGGCTGCGCAAGCGGCGTAGCGTTTCCGCGCATGCATGGAAAGGGTAAAACCTTTCCACGCATGCGTGGAACATGACCTGCGCACAAGCGACCTGCGCACAAGCATTTTTCCGGAGCCGCAGGTTGACAGGTATGAAACAGTATAGAAATTAAACATGATGATGATGAAACGCAGACAGCACTGTCTCTTTGGCTATAAACAGAGATGAGCACTGAACCCTAGAGTCCCACCAGAGCAGACTAGAGGGGCTCCCTAATGGTCCCATTGGCTAGAGAAGTTCGCCTCTCTAGCACTAGAACCGTGATGGCGAACCTTGGCACTCCAGATGTTCTTGGACTTCAATTCCCAGAAGCCCCCGTGAATCCACACAAATGGGTTTGCTGCAATTCATCCAGCCCACGCCACCCTTGTCGCTCCAGGAAGTGGAAGTAAAACACACCTTTGTCGCTCCTGGAAGCAGAAGTAAAATGCATGTTCATTTCATCTCCCAGCTGCTCACTAATTAAAGCTCTCTACAAATAAGAATATGTTTCTACAGAAGACCATCAATTAAGCCATCTCAGTAACCAGCAGTCACTTAACTTTAAATCTAGATATTTTCAAAAAGAAAAAAATCAACACCTGTTTATTGAAAGGGACATATTAGTAGTTCTTCTCTAGTGTTTTCAAAATACCTCAGTCAGAATACTGTAACAGTATTAGTGACTGTGCTGTCAAGCTTTATAGAATACCCAATAACTGAAATGAGAGAAATGGGGAAAGATACAGTATTCAGTTGTCATCTGTGGGGCTGGGGGGGGGTGGATTATGGGGTATTATAAATTCAGAGAGCGTGAAAACCACCTTGAACTATGAAAGTTTGGTGTCTTGCACGGGAGACAAAGAAGGAGTCGCAGGAAGGACTAACACAGGTTTATTCATTGATGGTCAGTATGAACATGTGGTAATGGCGGAGGTACATCTCATTATATACAGTAACATAATGCATTTGAATCTTGTTGCACGGTAGCTCATTGGCTGCTACCGGCGTGGCCTCGCCCAGGTCACGCCTCTCTTCTTGTAGTTGTTTTGTGTAGTCCTTTGTCATGCGGGGAATCTCCCGCGGCTGTTCGCGATTTGGGGAATGTGGACCATGTGAGACTGAACGCTCGCAGCTGCCCTCTATGGGCGGCTTGCTCGCGTTCCTTAACAGCTGAGATACATTGTGATTGTGGACTGGTTACATTCATATATTTAAAGAAACATTGTACATGCATACATAACAGAAAGCCAGACTTGTTTGGGTCTTAGAAATCATACAGGTGTTGTGAGTGGGCAAAGGGAAATCTCATGTGAGACAAACAGTTCAGGGTGACATAACTGACCAGCTGTGAAATCCTAAGTGACTGGAAGTTAGACCATATGTCTGTTCCTTTATGTCTATGTCATTTTGACAGTGAGAGAAAAACAAAATAACATCCGAGTATGAGGTCATCTGATAAGTGACTGTAATCTACTTGGAAGTGTGTACAGTATATAGAACCCCTGTTTGATATTGGGGGAGAGGAGTGACGTGATATCTGCTGTTGGGAAGACCTTTTGTAAAATGTGTGATGCTTTACTGACTTTGCTCATATTGCTTGTATTTTCCAGTTAATATGTTCCAACATATTTTGGAAGTACAGTATATTTTGATAAGAAATATTTTTAAGTGACTAGAGTTTAGAACATTTCAGGAGAAGTTAGATATTTACCAAACCATTATTTTCAGACTATTTTGAAGGTTAAATCTTGCCCATATTATAGAAATTATATTTTGTAATGCTTGTACTGTACTTCATTAGGTTCTAAAGACCTGCTCTGTTTTATTTTGCTTTACTCACATGAAGTTTTGTAGTAGATCCTTAGATTTTTAAATAATATATGCACTCATACCTATTTAACATAACAAAATTTGCTATGCTTTACTTGCTAAATAAATATGGGAAAAGGAGAAATCTCTCCTCCACATTCAGTTTGTCATGCTAAAATAGAATAACATGCAGAATGAGAAACATTCAAATCTTAAAAGTAACTTCCTCAGTTATTTTAAGACCACGTAATATTTCTTTGGGGAACACTGCAATTTAAAAAATGTCAGCTGTGGAACATAGGCTTCTGAGTCACTCCAAGCAGTTTGACACATTCAGGTCTCCCTGTGATTAATGTGCAGAGCATTTCTAAAGGTTCAATTTTGTCCTAGCTTTTTTGAAATATTTGTGTTTCACTTCCCCCCCCCCCAAAGAACTCTATGTAACATATACCATTTAATAGCATAGATCAGTGATGGTGAACCTTGGCACTCCAGATGTTCTTGAATTTCAATTCCCAGAAGCCCTGATCAGCAGGAGTGCTGACTAGGGTTTCTGGTAATTCACTGCAATTTAGAAGTACTGTATTCTACAGCCAGAATATGTAGATTCTTAGGCTGTGAGCCTCAAACAGTTTCCTTTTCATTGCTCTTTTGGATCTTTCCTGTTCATCCATTTTCTTGTGCGCTTGTGAGCTATACAGGCCATCATGTGTAGAATTAGGCTAAGCTTAAGTGAATAAAATATTGCACAGTAAAATGTTCACTAATGCTGATATTAACAGTCTGATTCATCAAGTACTGTAAGTGCTAGAAAACAAGTGCTGGCTGGATCTTTCTCATAGAAAAATAGTAAGTATATCAGCTACAAAATTCGATAGTTATAATCAAAAAGTAACTTTTTCAGGATCAGTTATGAAATATGTGACTTCAAGTCTCTCTGAGGCCATTGTTCAAATGCCATGCTTCTGACTTTGACATGGTTATAAATACTTTTCTGTTGTGCCTTTGCCACTTGTAAACAGTGATGAAAACTTCCTCAGAGATCACTAATTATAACCAGCTATAGACTGTGATTGTGCAGAAATAGGGTGTACCTTTACCTTGGAGTTGTTATTCAGCGAGGAGTTTGCACATTGGTAGATGTCTCCATGATGTCATTCCACATATGAAAATGGAACTGAGAAATCAAGTCCACTTGCATGTGGAAATTTTTTTTTTTTAGCCATTTGGATATCACATCACATTATCTGCTGATTAGGCAAACCAAGATGTGTGCCCTCCACTTACACCTTGCCCAAGGGATCCGACAGAGGACACTTTGGTGAGTTTTAGTCCCAGTCTTACATCATTGACAAAAGATGGGCAACACTGCCTAGTTAGACCGTTCAAGCCCCTGTCCCAAAGCAAGGCTCTCATCTAGTTAGGGGAGGGAGTTGTACAAGTTTTTGAAAACTAAGTAAGTGATCAAAAACTACAGTAAAATGTAGACAAGTGTTAGTCATTGGATACACAAAGATGATGGCTAAACACCTCATAACAGCATTTTGAGTTTTTCTCAGAAATGTTTAAAGATTCATGGAAATCCTCAGATATTGCTGCCTTTTGCAATAGGACATAGTGCCCCAATCCAGTGATTTCTTGTGGTCACAAAGCATCTTTATTTTCCAAGGGCTTTGCCAAATGCAATTACTTTTGGAGGCTGCTCCTTAAGTTGAGGGAATCACAAAGCCAACCACACATTTGAGAATTCCCAGAAGTTTAGCTTGGATAAATTTTTGAAGGGGGATAACTGTTAACCTAAGAAAGACCCTTATTTTACTTTCTTTGCAGATGTATGCTAGTGTAGTTCTACACATCAACAGTTCTCCCAAGCAACTGATGTTAATAAATTATTCTAATGTATAATTCATCTTCCTAAATATAATTATAAAATTATAAACTGAGCAATGCTATGTTCAGTACACAAATAAACATGCTTAGGAAGAGAGCAAAGGCAGAATTTTCCATCTGTGCTTGTTATCTCTAAATTTCATTGCATTTCTCCTCATCTAAAATACAATAAACTGGATGATCTCAGAAGAAAATAATTAATTAAAACCTATTTTGTTGTTTAGTCGCACAGTCCATTCTGACTCTTTGTGACCCCATGGACACCAGGCACCTCTGTTAATGATTCCATCATTAAAACCTATACAGTACTATGAGCATTTCTTTATTAATAATCTCCAGCTAAAATCTGAATAGTCATAACAAGAGAAATGTAGTTACATATCACTTCCAGCAGATGGGGTGGCAGAAAATTGCAGATTTCATTTGTATCTCTTGGTTTGAACAAAGACAGGAACTTCTTACTTCATCAGAGATGCCCAGCAATGCTTCTTTGCAATTGTGTGTTCAGTGAAAACAACATTCTGTAAGTGATATTATTGAGGGCCGTGGTGGTTTAGCGGCTAAGACGCTGAGCTTGACGACCAGAAGGTTGGCAGGTTCAAAACCCGAGTACTGCTCTGTCATCTGTTCCAGCTCCTGCCAACCCAGCAGTTCAAAAGCAAGAAATAGCAAGTAGATAACTAGGTACTGCTTCAGTGGGAAAGGTAACAGTGTTTCATGCACTCTGTTATCTAGTCATGCCTGCCTCATGACCACAGAAACGTCTGCAGACACAGACAGCACTGTCTCTTTGGCTGTAAATAGAGATGAGCACCACCCCCTAGAGTCAGACATGGCTGGTTTTCGAGCAACGGAGATCTTTTCCTTTACTAAGACATTACTTATTGGAAGGAGCAATTTAATTTAATTTAATTTGTTAGATTTATATATCGGCCGAGGCCAACTCAGGACGGTTGACAATCCTAAGTAAAAACAGGTTAAAATAGGTTAAAATTACTTAAAAACTACCCACCCCCTTAAAAAGGGTGCAAGGACCAAAGGAACCATGGGGGAAGGAATTCTCTTCTATACCAGCCACCCAATTGAGGTTATCCTTCCACTTGCACCCCACATTTGTCCCACCAGCCAGGTTTTAAGTTCTTTTCTGAAAGGCAGCAATTCCATCCCGAGACGTAATTCTGTTGGCAGGAGGTTCCAGAGGGCCGTCGTGGACACGGAGAAGGCCCTCCTCCTTGTGCCAGAGAGGTGAGCCCCTCTGGCTGATGGAACAATTAGAGAGCCCCTCCGGTCCACTCTGATTGGACAGACAGACATCCTCAGGGCGATGTGGTCTCTTAAGTATCCTGACTCACTACCATATAGGGCTTTAAAGGTCAAAACCAGCACCTTGAATTGCACCCGGAGACAAACTGGAAACCAGTGCAGCTCCCGAAGCAGTGTTGAGGCCATCACCACCCTGGCTGCCACAATCTGGAGCAGCTGAAGTCTCCGAATCAAAAGGGAAATTTATAACTTTTTGAAGTTAAAAACCCCAATTGCATTTATAAACTGATGGGGTCTGAACTCTCTGCAACAAACCAGGAAAGGGACCTTGGTGTCCTGGTGGACAGCTCAATGAAGGTGTCAACCCAGTGTGCCTCAGCAGTGAAAAAAGCAAACTCAATGCTAGGGATCATAAGGAAGGGTATAGAAAATAAGTCAGCAAGTGTTATTTTGCCTCTTTATAAATCTATGGTGAGGCCCCACCTGGAATACTGTGTACAGTTCTGGTTGCCATACTTCCAGAAGAATATTATGGAGCTGGAAAAAGTGCAGAGGAGGGCAACCAAAATGATTAGGGGACTGGAACACCTTCCTTACCATCTGAGGCTGCAATGGTTTGGCCTCTTCACTCTTGAACGACGGCGTCTAAGAGGTGACCTGATTGAAGTTTATAAAATCATGCACGGTGTGGACAAAGTAGATAAGGAAAAACTGTTTCCCCTATCGCACAACACAAGAACTAGGGGACACTCCCTGAAACCTTTAGGTACTAGTTCTCAAACAAATAAGTTTGGTGTTCAGTAGTCAAGATAACAGAGATAGCCTCTAGTAGGTTAACACATCTTTATTGCATGGTATACAGAACGAACACGAGGTAATGGCGTTGATACAGCTCCTTTTATACAGTGAATATACATTTGAATGTGGAACCATGGTAGCCTATTGGTTACGGTCGGCATGACGTCATTTGCGGTCACGCCTTCTTCACCAGGTGTATGTGTGGTGGGAATAGTTCCCGCGCCTGGAGGTAGTTGGGGAATGTGTACCATGTGAACGAATGCTCGCTGCTGCCATCTCTGGTAGCAAGCTCGCATTCTTATGCAGCTGAGATACATTGTGTTCTATTACAGATTGCTTAAGGATAAATTCTTTCTTGAAGTAGTTACATTCATCTTAAAGGTATAATGCAGCAGTTACATTCCATTCACAACACCCCTCCCCCCTAGGATGGAACGAAGTCCTTCATCCAATATGGTTTTCCGCAAGTGCGCTTGGGACGTGCGGCTGCTGGGCTTGGTTCGTGGGCACTAGGGCTTTTCTGTCCGCTCAGTTCTTGCCCTGCAATGGGAAAGTTAGACTCGTTAGCGGTCTGCCACATTTGCGCAGCCCGACTGGGAACGTGGGGAATGGGGGGTGAATTCTAACCCTGAGAAACCGGGGGCACCTGGGACTAACTCAAAACCCCTCTTCTCGCTTGGACGGGTGGGGGACCACTCCGCAAAACTCCCCCGGCTTCGCAAATCAAAATCAAACTCTTCCTCGAACTCATCTCTCTCTTCCAAAGTATACGGATCCAAAGGGTACAGATTTGTATCAACCTCTTCCTCCCCTGGTGAGGATCGCGGATCTGCATTTGTACCTGAGGAGGTTCTTGTGTCTCCCCCTTGGGATAAGCAGATGGGGGAGGACCCTAGCGTTGAATTTCCTGACTGGCTGTCTACTCCCTGCTCGTTGGTGGCCCATCGCCTAAGCTGGTCGGCATGCCTCCTCCAGATTAGGCCCATGCTGGCTTCTACACTGTATGAGACCGGCCCCGTTTGCCCAAGTACTACTCACGGGACCCATGTTGGCCCTGTGGCCACGTAATTCCTGCAATGTATGGGATTTCCTATTTGAAACTTTTGGTGCTTCTAATTTCTATGTTTCTCCCTTTATCCTCCACCCTGGTTGGATCCAACCGGTCAAGAAGTGTTACGGGCTTCCTGCGCATGAGAAGCTCTGCAGGCGAGAGCTCCAATGCCAGCGGCGTCGACCTATAGCACAACAGGAACTGGCACAGTTGCAAGTTCAAATCCCTGGGGCTCATTCGCCGCAAGGCGTCTTTTGTGGTCCACACCTAGTGCTCTACCTGGCCATTAGTCGCGGGGTGAAAAGAGGCAGAGGTGACGTGACGAATGGTGTTTCTCTCTATGAATGCCTGAAATTCCGCTGACATGAAGGTACTGGAATTGTCACTCACAATCACGTCTGGTATGCCGAAACAGCTGAACACCTTGCGCAATTGCTTAACTGTTGTGGCTGACGAGGTGTTGGACATCGGAATAACCTCCAATCATTTGGAGTGTGCATCCACTATCAAAAGGAAAAGGGAGCCCCTGAAAGGACCCACGAAATCAATGTGTACCCTGGACCATGGCCCGCGGGCTGTGCCCCATTCTCTGTGTGGGAGTCGGGACTCCTCGGGTCGCGAACCCTGGCAACTCCCACAAGTGCCGACCATGTGCTCTATATCTGTGTCCATACGGGGCCACCAGAAGTAGCTTCTGGCCAGCACCTTCGAGCGCACAATCCCCGGGTGGCTGATGTGCAGGAGCTTGAGTACCTTCGACCTCAATGACTTGGGAATGACCACCCGCTGGCCCCAGAGGAGACACCCCCTCTCTGTGGAAAGCTCAGCCCTCTTCCTGAAATATGCTGTGAATTCCTCTGCAGGGGGAGCCGATGGCCACCCTTTCCTTACCCAGGAGCTAACTAGGGACTTTGTCCCTCTCAGTGGCTTTGGCGAGGACAGCTGGTACTATCGAGGGTGAGTCAAGAGCCTCAATCAGGAGCACCTGGTAGTCCTGTTCGACCTTGCACTCGGGATTTCCCAGCTGGGGCAGGGGGGACCAGGAGAGTGCATCCGCATGGCTAATGTCTTTCCCCGGCCGGTGAACCAACGTGTGCTGGTAGGCGTTGAGAAAAATGGCCCATCGGAGCATCCTGGGGGACAGAATCTGTGGCGTGGGCTTGCCTGTGGTGAAGATGCCTAGCAGGGGTTTGTGGTCAGTCACAATGGTGAAGGGCTGACCATACAGGAAGTCGTTGAATTTCTTTGTTCCGTCGACTATCGCAAGGGCCTCCCTGTCTGTTTGCGTGTAATTGCACTCCGCCTTCGGAAGGGATCTAGAGTAGAAGGCCACTGGGGCTTCCTGCCCACTCTCCAACACGTGGCACAGTACTGCCCCCACCCCCACTGGTGAGGCATCACAGACCAGGACCACAGGCTTCCTTGGGTCAAAATGGGTCAATATAGCCTCTGAGGACAGAAGCCGCTTCAACTTGTTGAACGCCTTTTCCTGGCGTTCCCCCCACTACCAAACCACATCTTTTTTGAGCAGCAGGTGAAGTGGCTCTGCCACTGACACCTTCCTGGGCAGGAAGGAATGATAGAAGTTAAGCAGACCCAGGAAGGACTGCAATTCGGGCTTGGCGGCAGGGCGAGGGGCATTTTGGATGGCCGAGACCTTCGACTCGGAGAGCTTTATACCTTCAGGGGTTATTCAGGATCCCAGGAACTCCACCTCCCTCACAAAAAAAACACACATTTGTCCTTTCTCAGCCCCGCTTTCTCGAATATGCCCAGAACCCTGTCTAATCTTTTGGCTAATTCCGACTCGCTCCCCGCAGATATTAATACGTCATGAAAATATGGGAGAACTCCAGGGAGACCTTTTAACAGGCGTTCCACAAGGGACTGAAAGATCCCAGGGGCTGAATTAACGCCGAACTGTAGGTGCGTGACCTTAAAAGCCCCCTTGTATGTGACAATCGTCTGCGCAGCGGCTGCAGCTGGAGTTACCATCAGCTGTTGGTACGCTTGTGCCAAATCCAATTTGGCGAAACACCTCCCCCCCATGCAGAGGGGCTAATAGGTGGCTAACTACCGGCACCGGGTAAGCATTTGGGCAAATTGCCTTATTGATCGTGCATTTGTAATCAGCACAAATCCTAACCTCCCCATTAGCTTTGAGTGCTGTTACAATAGGGGTTTCCCACTCTGTAGAGTCCACTGGGACCAAAATTCCCTGGCCCACCAGTTTGTCCAGTTCCGCCTCTATTTTGTCTTTGAGGGCGAAGGGTCCTCTCCTTGGCTTGAGCCGCATGGGCCAGACCTCCGGATCCAGGTCGAATGAAACTGGGGGCCCCTTGTATTTCCTGAGCCCCTTCTCGAACACTGCCGGGTGTGCATTACACACGTCCTGGATTGGGTCGGCCCCGACGGCATGAATACCTTCTATCACAATCCCCAGTGGCTGGAACCATTGTGTCCCCAGCAGGCAGCAGGTCCCCTCCTTAAGGACTACTAGGGGCAGCTTCTCAGTGTACTTTTTGAATTAAACTGTAAACTCCCCCCACCCCTAATACTGGAATTGCATAGCCGCAAGTTAGTCTTTAAGGCTCTTAGCTTGGGTCGCGCATTGGGGGGAATGCGCAGGAACTCTCACTGGGAGATAATGGAGTAGGATGACCCCGAGTCTAACTCCATTCTAACTGGGACCCCTTGCAACAGTACCTCAACATAAAAATGGGGGTGCCCCAAAGACACGCTGTGCACGCTTGTGTCGTCGTCATCGAGGGATCTTCGAGATGCACGGTGCACTTCTGAGACGTCGTCGTCGACAATCCTACCGATGCCATCTGATCTCCGTGGGGGCCGTTCTGGTGGACCTTTGTTCTCCTCTCGCCGTCGCCTGCACACCTTGGCGATGTGGCCCCGCCGTCCACAGCTGTGACACTAGGCCTTCCGGAACGGACACTTACTCCGGTCGTGGGATGCTCCGCAGCCATCGCATCGGTGACCTCCCTTTCTTCGCTTCTCCACCAACTCCTTCCTGACCTTCCGGACGCCTTCATCCTTGCTGTAGCCAGAGCCCGCGTTCACTGAGGCCTCTGAGGACGAGGGAGGTGACATCGGGGAGTGCGATGCCCGCCAGGCCGCTTGGACCATGGTCGCTGCCCCCTCGAGTGGTGGGGGCCTCACCTTGAACAGCTTGACTCCGGCCCTCATCGCTTCAGCCGCCTACGCTTCTTTCATCACAGCTTGGAAAGTCAGATCGTGGCCATGGTTCATCAGTTTTCTTTGAGTCTCTTCGTCCCACAGGCCGCAGAGCAGGCGGTCCCTAAGGGCAATCTCGAAGTTCTCCCACTCACATGGCCCCGCTGCCAGGCAGAGAGCCGCCACATAGTCAGCCACCGACTCTCCCGGGTGCTGGTCCCTCCTCCAGTATGCAGCTCTGGTCATGAAGATGGAAACTGTTGGCTGAAAATGCCCCCGCAACACCACCAGAAGTTGTTTGAGGGGGACCTCCTCCACTTTTCTCGGCGCCATTAAGTTCCCCAGGAGTTTCATTGTGGGGCACCAGATCAGCGTGATGAGATGGGACCGCTTCTTCGCCTCGTCAGTGATGTCGGCGACCGCCAGCACACTCCGAAAATGCATCTCAAACAATTCCCATTGTTCTGGGTGCTTGATGTCGAAGGTAGGTGTTGTCTTGATTCCGTGGGATGCTATATCCCACCTTCGTCGCCAATTTTGTGTTCAGTAGTCAAGACAACGGAGATAGCCTCTAGTAGGTTAACACATCTTTATTGCATGGTATACAGAACGAACACGAGATAATGGTGGTGATACAGCTCCTTTTATACAGTGACTATATATTTGAATGTGGAACCACGGTAGCCTATTGGTTACGGTTGGCATGACGTCATTTGGGGTCACGCCTTCTTCACCAGGTGTATGTGTGGCGGGAATAGTTCCCGCGGCTGGAGGTAGTTGGGGAATATGTACCATGTGAGCCAAATGCTCGCTGCTGCCATCTCTGGTAGCAAGCTCACATTCTTATGCAGCTGAGATACATTGTGTTCTATTAGATTGCTTAAGGATACATTCTTTCCTGAAGTAGTTACATTCATCTTAAAGGTATAATGCAGCAGTTACATTCCATACACAACAATAAGAGAAAGTACTTTTTCACCCAGAGGATCTTTGGTCTATGGAACTCCCTGCCAGAAGAAGTGGTGACAGCTGTCAGTCTTGACAGCTTCAAGAAAGGATTAGACAAGTTCATGGAGGACAAGGGTATCAATGGCTATAATTATGGATACCTAAGGACAACCTCCGGGTTGGAGAGATAGGCAGGATATCTCTCAATGCCATTTCCAGGGAATCCTAAGCAGGTGAAAGCATCTGCTTGGGAATACCCTGAAGCAAATGGTGAGCCACTGTGTGAGACAGAATGATGGACTGGATGGGCTGTGGCCTGTTCCATCAAGGCTGTTCTTATGTTCTTATGAATGAGTTATTGTTTTGGGACCATAGCTGGGAAAATGGTTGAAGATGGTATGAACTTGCTCTGTTCCAAATTTGAAGACATTTGAACAAATACTTTAAAAGTTTTAAATTTGGTTTTAAGAAAACTTTCTTAACTTCATGATCTCATTTTTCTATATTTTTTCTTGTTATTCCATATAGGAAGGTACATAAGAACATAAGAATAGCCTTGATGGAACAGGCCACAGCCCATCCAGTCCAGCATTCTGTCTCACACAGTGGCTCACCATTTCCTTCAGGGTATTCCCAAGGAGATGCCTTCCCCTGCTCAGGATTCCCTGGAAATGGCATTGAGAGATATCCTGCCTATCTCTCCAACCCCGAGGTTGTCCTTAGGTATCCATAATTATAGCCATTGATACCCTTGTCCTCCATGAACTTGTCTAATCCTTTCTTAAAGCTGTCAAGACTGACAGCTGTCACCACTTCTTCTGGCAGAGAGTTCCATAGACCAGTAATCCTCTGGGTGGAAAAGTATTTTCTCTTATTTGTTTGAGAACTAGTACCCAAAAGTTTACCTTTTCCCAAAGGTAGCAATCCAATACATTTTGAATCAAAAGGTAGGAACTTCAGGGCATGTACTAAACCAGGGATTCCCAACCTAAGGTCTGTTGGCCGGATCTGGCCCACAGCATCATTTCATATGGCCCCCCACCCTTCCAAGGGCATTCGAGAAACAAAATGGCCACCCCATCGTGAAGGCAGGGCAAAATGACCATCAGGCTCTCGAAGCTGACTGAGAGAGCGTGACCCAGGCCCCAGCTTGAAAAGGTTGGGAACCCCTGCACTAAACTGAAAGCCACATATCTCCTAGACCTAGATAGTTGGATTGCCTTATACCCCAGACAAAAAATAACTGGAAAACTTGTCATAAAATAGCCATGGTAGTTGTGTTTGGGAGAAACTGCCAATTGAAATTTTTGAAGTGGTAGCCGTGTTAGTCTGTGCAAACATATCAAAGAGTAAACAAAAAACAAACAACAAAAAATACTTTTTTGTTGTTTTGTTTTGTTTACTCACTTATATGCCACTTGAAACAATATTTCAGAATATACAGTCATAATTCTGGGCACAGTGCTTATCTGTTTTCCAAGAAATTTGCCATTAATCAGTTCTGAGATATTCTCTGGTGTGGTGTCTCTTTGTGAATACAGTATTAATCAAAGAGAGAATCTTGTAGTGGCCTATCTAGACTTATGACATTGGTTTCCTCAACAATCAGACAATCCAGGCTTTGTTCTCCCTGCTGGTAGTGTAGACATGATTCTGATAAGACAGTATTGGACTATTTCCTGGAACAGTATTCTGAATTATGGACACAGAAGTAATATCTCATATTCATAAACTTTTTAAAGGACTGAACTACGTATGAAGTCATTCAGTTCATTCAAGCCTATTTAGTATGACTTAAATGATTTTTTTCTCAACAAAATTATCTATCAAAACAGGATACTTCTGACTTTGGCTAAATGATGTAACTGACTTCTATAACATAAAAAACATCAGGAATTAAGTGATTTATGTAATTGACTTTACCGTTGCTGACTAATCTTAATGAAACAGTATTTTTCTGAATCTCATTTCATTCTGTTCCACCCATAACAAGAACCAGTCTGCATATAAACCTGTGATTTGAATATTACATGGACATGTGTTCTATGCAACTAAGAATTGGATTACTGTATTTATTTATTGCATATTATGCTATTTTTCCCCAGCAAAGAGACCCAACACTGTTCACAATTATTAAAAACCAAACAAACAAACCATGATAAATTATTGCATTAAAACAGTTAAAGATATAATAGTATTAAAACAATTATTTAAGACAATTTAAAACACTGTTAGAAGAATCTTAGAAGAAATCAATCTTAGAAAACAGTCTTAGAAGAAATCAACCCTGACTGCTCCTTTGAATGTCAAATAGCAAAAATGAAGCTAAAGTACTTTGGACATCAAATTGAGAAGAGAGGATTCACTTGAGAAGGCCTTGATGGTGGTAAAGGTGGAGGGCAAAAGAAGAAGGGGGCGGCCAAAGATGAGATGGCTAGATGGTATTGTAGACGCAGTGGTGGGCACAGAGCTGGGCGAGGTGAGGATGATGGTGGAAGATAGGGGTACCTGGAGGTCAGTGGTCCATAGGGTCACAAAGGGTCGGAATCAACTGTGTGATTGAACAACAAAAAACACCTTAGGACAGGTAAAGGTTTCCCTTGCTTGAAAGCCAGTTGTGTCTGACTCTAGGGGCCAATGCTCACCTCTGTTTACAGCCAAAGAGCTAGCACTGTCTGCCTCTGCAGAAGTTTCTATGGTCATGTGGCAGTTATGACTAGATGCCAAAGCGCACGGAATGCTGTTACATTTCCTGCCAAAGTGGTACCTATTTATCTACTTGCAATTCCTTGCTTTTGAAATGCTTTTTGGCAGGAGCTGGGACAGATGCGGGAGCTCACTCCGTCACATAGCACCCGGGTCTCAAACTGCTGACCTGCCAACCTCAAGCTCAGCGTCTGAACCACTAAGCCACCGCGGTTATGGCCACTTAAAAAAAACACATCATATCAACGTGCAAGCGCTTTTATGGCCGCAAAAAGTTCCTTCCGAAGCTTAAGTCTTTAAGGTACCACAACTTTTTTGTTTTTGTTGTTTTGTTTACTCTCTGATGTTCCAAACAAACGTGTTAATTTTCAAGACGCCGCAAGGCTTTTTGGGTTTGTTTGTTTGTTTGTTTGCCGCAACAAACAGGCGCACCTTCTCAAAGAGCCAGACTGGGCGCTGAAACCCAGCCAGCCAAAAGACTAAAACTGTCTCGTCTCGCTCCTTCTCCTTTTAGGCCCCTGCTGAGGGAATCCTGACACGTCATTAGCAGTCACGGGTTCCTGAAAACTACAAGTCCCAGACCCCATCCGACCTCGGCGCGTGCGCACTGCCGTTCGAGGCCGCCATTTTAGACGTCATTCGCTGCGTGTAAGGGAGGGTGGTAGATGGGGGGGCGGTGGGGAAGGAAGAAGCGGTTGGTGGACTTCGAGTTGAGAGAATGGCGGTGCCCGTTTGATTTCAGGGCCGGTTGGCGAGCCAGTGGCGTCTGTCTGCGGAGGTGGGTATAATGTCGTGGAAACGGACAGAAATTCTCTCTCTTTTTTTTTTGAAGAGAGGCACAGTGCCGAATAATAGTCGAGTGAGGGAAAGAGGCCGAGATATCGTCATCTGAAGGGTAGGCCGGGGGAGTCTGCGTGAGAGAGATGTTTATTTTGACCCGTGTGGAAGGGGGAGCTGGTGCGGAAAACAAGGCAACGGGGTATATACACAGTATCACAGTAAACAAAACAACCACAAAAAACATTGTGGCAGCTTAAAGACTAACTCCTGTATTTAAATGTGAGCTTTCGTGGATCGTGTTCACTTCAGATCCAAGAAAACTCATATTTAAATACAGGAGTTAGTCTTTAAGGTGCTACAATGCTTTTTGTTTTTTGTTCTTTTATTTTGTTTACCCTAATATGCTTGCACAGATTAACACGGCTACCACTACAAAAGGGCAAAGGGGTTGTTATTTGGGGGCCTTGTTCTTCTGTGTGAGGTCCTCAGTAAGTTGCTTCTCAAGAAAGGACGGTGCACAAATTAGGATCGAGGAAGAGAGCTGGATTTTGCTGAGGGATAGAGGTATTAGGTGTATACAACACAATGTAAAAGAAGGGATCTCTTGACACTGGGGGAGTGGGCAAAACAGTGGCAAATGAGCTTCAACATTAGTAAGTGCAGAGTGATGCATGTTGGGGCAAAAAAAAATTAATTACATTTATAAACTGATGGGGTCTGAACTCTGCAACAAACCAGGAAAGGGACCTTGGTGTCCTGGTGGACAACTCAATGAAAGTGTCAACCCAGTGTGCCTCAGCAGTGAAAAAAGCAAACTCAATGCTAGGGATCATTAGGAAGGGTATAGAAAATAAGTCAGCAAGTGTCATTTTGCCTCTTTATAAATCTATGGTGAGGCCCCATCTGGAATACTGTGTACAGTTCTGGTCGCCATACCTCCAGAAGGATATTATGGAGCTGGAAAAAGTGCATAAGGGGGCAACCAGAATGATTAGGGGACTGGAACACCTTCCTTACCATCTGAGCCTGCAACGGTTGGGCCTCTTCACTCTTGAACAACGGCGTCTAAGAGGTGACCTGATTGAAGTTTATAAAATCATGCACGGCGTGGACAAAGTAGATAAGGAAAAACTGTTTTCCCTATTGTACAACACTAGAACTAGGGGAAACGCCATGAAACCTTTGGGTACTAGTTCTCAAACAAATAAGAGAAAGTACTTTTCACCCAGGGGATCACTGGTCTATGGAACTCCCTGCCAGATGAAGTGGTGACAGCTGTCAGTCTTGGCAGCTTTAAGAAAGTATTAGACAAGTTCATAGAGGACAAGGGTATCAATGGCTATAATTATGGATATACCTAAGGACAACCTCCGGGTTGGAGAGATAGGCAGGATATCTCTCAATGCCATTTCCAGGGAATCCTAAGCAGGTGAAGGCATCTGCTTGGGAATACCCTGAAGCAAATGGTGAGCCACTGTGTGAGACAGAATGCTGGACTGGATGGGCTGTGGCCTGTTCCAGCAAGGCTGTTCTTATGTTCTAAGGGTGAAGGGGTTAGTCTCCAAAAATCACATCTCACAGCGTTGTTGAGCAGCAGGTGGGAGTCTGATAGAAAAGGGCAGGCTTGAAATAGCATGCTATTCTCAGACACTGAGGGAGCTTTTAAATGTATTAAAGATGGCAGTTGAGTATTATGTTCTTAAGATAATTCTGGACTACTGTTAATGAACTTTACGTTTTCGTTAATCTTATTTTGTTGGCTCTGTAGTGGGGTAGCCAACGATATGATTACCACAAATGTAAAGACAATTCTTACTTAGTTGGTTCTGCAGTGGGAAATGTATAGGTATCGTAAAGTCAAAGATATGATTGCCACTAAAATGCAAGGGCATTTTGATTCTTAAAGCGTGCTGGTAAAAACAAACAAACCAGTTTTTAAACTTTGGGTCATGTTTAATCATTGTGCAATGCAATCCTAAACGTGTTTACACAGCGGGGTTTGGTTGCAGGTCAGTGAGCATAGAATTACATCCATAAATGATGAAATGAATGAAGTGTTGTTAGATCTTGGAGAATACTAATGACACTGTTTTGTTTTTAAGATGCTGTATGCTGGGGGGAAGCCAAGGTACTTCGAAATTCAGGATAGATCAGCAACTGAGCCCTGCTCAAAAAGGATAAAATCAGCTGAAGAACTTGATGGTAAATCCTATGATGGATTACAAAGACTTCATGAGGAAGTACATATTAAGAAAACCCATAGTGGTTTTATCCCATTGTCACTATCAGATGATTATGATGGTGAGACAACAAAACAAGAAGAAAAAGATACTGGGGACCCATTTAACACAGCAACTGTTGATAAAATAGCAAAGTCTTCAAATTCATTAAGCATAGAGGTCACAGGAAGTAAGTGCCCTCTTTCTACTGTTACTGCTCCAGTTGAGATAGAAAGAAAAGGTTTAGTCCAAAAAAATAACAGCAAAGGAGACAGTGCTCTCTACAGCACAAGTAAAGTATTTATTGGACCCATTTATAAAAATGAAGCTAATCGCCAACGTAATGAAAAAAATAAAAGTATTGGTCATAGTTGCCAAAATATGTCAAACACAACACTTGGTGGAAGGTCTGAGAAGAAGATGCCACAACAAGCGCTCCACTGTCATGTACCCAAAATAGAAGATGAATTGTCACTGTTCTATAGTGAAATTGATCAGCTTGAAAGTAATGAAAATTGTTTGGATGGTCACTTGCAGGGGACCAAAACAAACTCACATGGGCAACCTGCAGAATACAATAAACTTAATCAACCATTTCCTGTAAATTCTCAAGAGTGGTCCTCTAGAATACCACCTAGTTGGAATAATGGTCCGTGTTCTTATACCAATTCAGGTGGCCATAACATGGGCGATGGACAGTATGGATCCAGTGACCCAACATTTTACAGGAGTAGAAATGAACAGTGCTATAACAATCAAAAAGCTACATGGGAAATAGAACAATTATGTCATAAGGAAGAAGGTTCTAGATTTTGGAATAATTATGTGCCAGAGTTTGTGCCAAGTCAGCAGCGCACACATCCATTTATAACACCTTATGGTCCACCACCTCCTCAGTACACCACTCATTTAAATTTGCAAGTACCCAACTCTTCTTCATTTCATTCAGCTACTTTCTGTCCCCCAAATGTGGGTCCATCTAAAAATGTCCCCATTAACATGAACAGATCAGCTAGTCAAAATAGTGAGTATATTAGCCATTTTGATAATTATTGTGCACAGACATCCAGAAATGGCTGTAATGCCCCTGATAGACATGTAGTTAATGGTTTCTGTGAAACCCCAACAAATTGGAAGGACGTTAAGACTTGTCGGACAGAAGGATCCAGTACCGACTCTCAGTGGTTTTCCAAGAACCGATTATGTGAATCACAGAAGTTGCTCATAATATTAAGAGGTCTTCCAGGTGCAGGAAAGACAACATTGTCTCAGTTAAGTAACTAATGGCTTAATTTTAAAAATAAAATGTCACCATTTTATGTTGAAGTTGCTTTTCTTAGTGTTAAGTGTTTAATAGAGATCTGTTGAAACCAGTTCAAATCCTGTGATAATCAGACAGTGATTGTTGTTAAATTGCATGTTAATTTGTGCCAGTAATAGACCTCACTTTTTTCAGAAGTAAAGTTTGTTGTCACAGTGCTGTTTGCATGGGGAAAGTACGGTTTTCTGTAATCTTAAAAATTCTCAGTTCAAGTTAATTGTACAGGTCAATATCAAACAAAGTATGTTATTGTGAAATTTATCTGGTGGCACAGTGGTTAAACTGCTATACTGCAACCAAGAAGTTGTGAGTTCAATCCTGACCAGAGCTCAAGGTTGACTCAGCCTTCCATCCTTCTCAGGTTGGTAAAAGGTGTACCCAGTATATTGGGATAAAATGCTAATTAACTTGTGAACCACCCAGAGAGTGCACTAAGCACTATGGTGTGGTATATGTGATTGCTTTGATTGCTGTTCATACCAATTATTGATCTGAACTAGACTTTGAGCTTTGTTTATAAACAAATAGCGACTTTATATAATCTGATCAAAGCTTTAGACTAATTATCATTTATTTTATAGTCCTGTTTGACTATGCCACTTCATATTAACTAATCTTGATTATTTCTATAATACATAGTATCCAGTATGTCAGAACAGATAGTTTATTTCCAACAACAAATATACTGGTTCATAGAATTTGATGGTGACCTCACAAATGTTGTTTCTATTCAAATGTTTCCATAAATCATATGGACAAAGATTGCTCTTACAATAATTAATATTTTTTCTTGTCGGTTATTGGCAATATTCTACAAAGAGTTATTGGAATATTAGAGTGGGAAACACCAAAGTTTTATTTGTAGGCATGAAAATATCACATTATTGTAATTATCTTTGAATGTATGTTATTTCTCCAAATAATTAGACTTGTGATATTAATGCAGAATTTACCAGATTGGAATAGTGGTCTACTCGTAGTGTTAATTGTTTCAACCCTAAAAGCAAGTATAGATGACACATCTATTGGTTCTGACTTGTTTTCTCTGGGATAGCTTCTCTGCATTCATTGAGCATAGGAAGATAAATGAGATTGTCAGAATGCAGGTGTGTGGCCAACATTAATAATCAAGTCATGTATTGTAAAATTAGATGAAAATCAACCAACAAAATGATCTGAAATAATTCCACATGCTTCAAGGAAAGTATAACTAAAGTGAGAGTAATAAGAACTTGAATGGTCTAAGATGGTAGACTTAAAATGAATGGCAATATACCAAGGAGATAGAGAACTAATAGTTCAGCAGTTTTTTTGCTTCCAGAATTGAGATTTAACTATCTTGTAATTTCTTGCTTGTTACTTTAACAGTATTCTGCTTGGGCATAGCCGTGATGGCATCATATTTAGTACGGATGATTACTTTTGTGAGAACAATGGACGTTGGTCATATAATATTGCTCAGCTTGGTGCTGCTCATGACTGGAACCAGAAAAGAGGTTTGAATTAGACCCATTGATGTAAAAAATGTATCACTGTGATAAAATAAATTTTAAAATAAGATTTCCATGCAGGAATTTTTGGCACTTCAGAACGTGTGAATTTGTGGATTCCTGTAAAATATAATGTTTTTGCTTTTGTTCCAAAGGTCATGCAGTTAATTTTAGGTGCTCAGATTTATTTATTTTTATTTTATTTATTTATTTTTATTTCTATACCGCCCACTTGGCCAAGGCCAACTCAGGGCGGCTCACAATCATAATAAAAACATGATTAAAAACTGCTTAAAAACTACCCTCCCCCTAAAAAAAAAAAGGTGCAGGGACCGAGGGGGCCAGAATTTCACTATACCAGCCACCCAATGGAAATCACCCTTCCACCGGCACCCCATACTTGGCCTGCCAGCCAGGTTTTAAGTTCTTTTCTGAAGGGCAGCAATTCCATCTGGAGACATAGCTCTGTTGGTAAGAGGTTCCAGAGAGCCGGTGCGGACACAGAGAAGGCCCTCTTCCTTGTGCTAGAGAGGCGAGCCCCTCTAGTGGATGGTACAATAAGAGAGCCCCTCTGGTCAAAACCAGCACCTTGAATTGCACTCGGAGGCAAACTGGTTGGTAACCAGTGCAGCTCCCAAAGCAGTGGTGAGGCATGGGCATAACGTCCACACCCCATCACCACCCGGGCTACCACATTCTGGACCAGCTGTAGCCTCTGAATGGTCGTCAAGGGCGGCCCCATGTAGAACACATTGCAGTAATCTAGTCTGGAGGTGACCAGAGCATGAGTGACCATGACCAGGGAGTCCCTGTCCAGGAACAGGCGCAACTGACGAATTAATCGAAGCTGTGCGAAAGCCCTACTGGCCACGGCCGCCACCTGTTCTTCTAGCAGCAGCCGTGAGTCCAGGAGGACCCCCAAGTTGCGGACCGGGTTTGTCTGAGGCAAGACAGCCCCATCCAAAACCAAAGATGGTAATTCCCTGGGCAGCACAGGGCCCCCAATCCATAGCCACTCAGTCTTGCTGGGATTCAGTTGTAGCCCGTTGGCCCCCATCCAGACCCCCACAGCTTTCAGATACCCAGACAGGACTTCGATAGCATTGCTGGGATCACCACGGGCCGATATGTACAACTGAGTGTCATCCGCGTACTGATGGTACCGCACCCCGTGGGAACGGATGATCTCACCCAGCGGCTTCATGTAGATGCAGTACAAGAAAGGTTTTTGTGTCTTTGATAGTTCTGTAGTAACAAACATTTTGAATATGTTTCCTTCATTCTTCTCATGTCCCACATTAGTGTGAGAAATTTCATTTGTTGAAATTCTCTTTTCCTCAAAGGTCTGATTGCCTGATTTGATTCTGAACATAGCGATATGATTATCAAGCTAATCAAATTCATAATGTTGTATACAAGAGCTGGTTTCTTTTTGCTTTCTGTAGCTACAAATACATGTGGAGTGTTGTAGACAGGAATAAAGTAATACTAGCTAGCTAACTTTGTCTTGCAAAACCCACTTTTTCAGTCTCCCATAAATTCTCACAGAAGCCACTTAATCTGCAGTTTTCTGTTCTAATATTTATTCAGGGTACAGTAATTGTGGATGTTGGAGGGATAGGAACAACACAGAATTATTATTTTTTAAAACCCCATAATGGAGAAACACTTTGTTGGATCTAAAGCAGGTGTTCTCAACGTTTTCCTGCTGTGGGCTGGACCATGCCCCCTCAGACAACTGAGCAAGCCGGACATGTGGTCCCCTCTGCAATAAACGCTGCTATAAAACATCCGTGGCTGTCATAAACGTGTTTACGACAGCCGTGGGTGCATGTACAGCGTATTTTCGGTTGTATTCGCTGCTTCCAGTGGCGGGAGCAAGGGCAGTGAGCCACATGAAATGGGGCCAGGTCTGGCCCATGGGCCGTAGGTTGCGAAGCCAAGAACTGATTAAGAGATGTACAATTAAATATTTATTACTTGAAACGTATTAGTTACAGGTGCTATTTATATACAGGTAATTGCATTCTATAATTGTTATTGCAGCAAAACAAGCAATGGACGAAGGAAGATCACCAATTATAATAGACAACACAAATACACAAGCCTGGGAGATGAAACCTTATGTGGAAGCGGTAAATAAAGAACCTTTTCCTTTACTATGGAGAGACACTTTCTAACCTGTAATGAATTATTTTGCTATAAGATACATTTTGTATAATCTTCATAAACTGCCTCTTAACAGGATCCCTGTAAACTTTTGTAAATACCGTACTGTAAGTCTTTTTTGCTGAAACATCTAACAGGTGTTTAGTATGCTGAATTTAACAGGACAATCTAATACATGTATACAGTACTTAGATGTAAACCCCAGTTGTAGTTCATTGCAGCCTTAATCAGAAAAGCTTCTCACATTATTTTATAACAATACCTTTTGTTCGTCTAGGCTCTAGAAAAAGGCTACCAAGTTGAATTTCATGAACCGGACACATGGTGGAAATTTATCCCTGAAGAATTAGAAAAGTAAGGTCATTTTATTTTCTAGTTTGGAAAAAAAACACATTATACCTTCCCATTGCTTAGCTCTGTCCTCCTGAAAACTGTTGCATTCTCGGTCTTATCAAGACTTGAGCTCTACACCTGTAACAACTGTGCTCTGGTTTTTAACTTTTAGGGGTTTTTGTTTGTTTCTTTAACTTATACAATCAAACAGGAATATTATTTTATTAATTTATTTATAACTTTTATATTTTACTTTTCCTCAAGAGGATCTAAAATTAGGAATAGAAATAGTACTGATGACTGCATATATACAGAGGGTGCAAAAATGTATAGACATTTTAAGAGATGTTATTCATGTATTATTTTTCAAAGTTGAATTGATTCCAGCAAAGCATTTGACAAAGTACCTTATCCTGGTTACCTGATCCTAAAAATGAGATAAGATTATTCCGACAGGATTTGTTCTTGACAAATCAAAATATCCTTTCTTAGAATATGCATATGTTTTGGCACCCTCTGTATATGTATTTCTCATTATAACTTGCTAAAAAAGAAAATGCAAGCACTTTTTAAAGTTTAGATTTTAAGCATAGTTTCATGGAAAGATAGGTACTGGAAAATTGCTCCAGAGGGATGTGACATAAATGTGAATTTTATCCTATCTAGAAATATTTCTACATGATTTAAAATTGACTGGATAGCTTAGTGGTTTAGTCATCTGGCTGCAGAGCCAAAGGTTTGGAATTCTATTTCCTGTCTCCAGCCGCTGATCTTATCCAGCCACTGCACCACACCAGTGTATGTGTGTGTATGTGTGTGTGAGAGGGTGGCTTTAAAAATAGCCCCTTCCTGCAGATCCCACCCTCCCCAGCTTGTCAGGAGTTGGGCAGGGCGGGATCCGCGGGGAAAGAGAACTTTTGAAGCCGCCCTTCGTCCAGTTTCTAGCAGTCAGTGGTGGCTGCAGTCGGACTCTCTTCCCCCATGAATCCCACCTCCCTGGCTCCTGATGGCCAGTGGCGGTGGGATTGGCGGAAATTCATGGGGAAAATGTAGAAAATTATTTTTTCCCTTAAAAGTGTCTATAAAAAACAGGGTGCGTCTTATATTCCGATGCATTTTATATGCCAGCAAATATGGGATTATATAGTCTGGTTCTGTCTATTGGCCAGTTTTGGTAATGCTTCTTGGAAAGTCATATATACAGATCACACACACATTCATCTGCAGGTTCTGTTTTATGCTTTCAGTTTTCTGCATGTCTAAAAATACTCAATAAAAATCCCTGCTCCAGGGTTACCAGAGTTGGCCACTAGAGGCCACTATCAGCAATGGACAGGTTGCCCTTTGTATCCTCATGTTATATATTCTGTGACCTTCCGTGGATACCTGATACTAGAGAAATGAATCCCGTATTTAAGCACACATTCTTAAGTCATAACAGAGGGGGTTCAAATACCTCTATAATTGTACATGGGTGCTAACAAAATTACTTCCTCAATTCTTTCTAAACATTACATTGCAGACAGTGGCTCTAGTGGTCAGCTTTGGTAATGCACCATAGGAATACATGTAGGTTATGTTTTCATTTTTTAATTGAATATTTTTAGACCTTTGGATAATTGAAACTATGGAAGCAGAACCCACAGGTACAGAGGGGTGATCTGTAATTTGAGAATGAGCAGATTACTGGTATGTTTTTACAGCAGATATTTTGTTAGCACACATGTAGAATGATGGAGGCATTTGTACCTCTTACTTTTATTACCAGGAACTAGTAAAACCCCATATAACGAAAAAACTGTTCCACGGAGGTCTTCGCTATATGGGTGTTGTTGTTTTTTGTTTGTTATATGGATCGCTATGGGTGATGCACCATATAACAAACTTTTTTGTTATACGGTGCATTGCAAATAGTGCACGATCGCTTCGTTGTACGGATTTTTTGTTATACGAAGCGTTCGTTATACGGGGTACCACTGTATGTGTGGTTAAATATAGGTTTTTCTGTTTTCCACGGTTTCATGTCTCTATGGAAGATTTTGGAACATATCCCTGCGGATGTGAGGAGCGAGATACATTGCACATATCTGGGATTTTTCAGTGAATATTTTCGGGTTGTGGATAACTGAAATTGGACATCAAAGCTGCGGATATGGCAGGCCTACTGTAATCCCTTGTAGCTGTTCTGAATCGCCCACCATTTATTCATTTTATTTATCTCCTATTTTTCTTTCAGTGCAGGACCACTGGTAGGTCACATGAATTAAAACAGACACAGCTAAAACCAATATATTATGGGGACAAAAGAAGTGATATTAAGCGCAAGCATGACATTGAAACAATTTGAAATCATTTAAAAGAACAACAAGAATAAAAGGAAACATACAAGGCCCACTGTTAAAATACTGTTTTACAGCAGCTAGTGGGACTGCAGTGGCTTAGTGGTTAAGAAACTCGCCTTGTTAGCTGGAAGGTCGGCAAGACAGCAGTTCAAGACATGAGTACTGCATGATGGAATGAGTCCCCGCTCTATCCCAACTCCTGCCAACTTAGCAGCTTGAAAGCAAGAAATTGCAAGTAGATTATTAGCAATCATTTGGGTGGGAAAAGATCTTGGGGACATGAAAGGAGCCTCATTCTGGCATCCTCTGAGCAGAGTTTCTCCAGCAAAAATCCTTTCAACCCAGAAAGCACCTCTGTGTGCTTCTAATACGATTTTTAAAAAAGCAGCTAGTTAGTAGCAAAAGTCCTATCTAAAGAAGATAAAAGGGCAGCCAATCTTCTTTTGAAAAGGAATTCCACTGCATGGCAGTATTTACCAATGAGATCCACTCATGTGTTCTTACTAAAGGTGTTTCTGAATATGATTTCCAAGCCGAGTCAGCCTCATATGAGGATATAAGATCATAATCGGATCATAACCATTATTCAGAATTCAGTCTTGTTAAATGACTCTTAATTATGGTACAGTGATACCTCATACAACGTCCAAACTTGGTTCCACAAGTTTGGACTTTATACGGATTTGGACTTTGTATGAGGCATGCAAAATCCTAGCCATGATGCCTCATACAAGGTCCAAATCCTTGCTGCGATGCCTCGTACAACATCATTTCCATAGAGATATATTGTACTGTAACAGCACAGACTTCAGGGCAAAGTCAAGGAAACAGACAGGAAACTGACAGAACTTTAAGAAAACATTGTCTAAAGGCTAAATACATTACAAAAACATGTCTAACAACCCTGATTGTCCAAGAACTTGAAGAATGCTGCAAAAATCCCAGGAATGCTTCTAAAAATTCTGATGAAAAATTCAAAAAAAATCCAAGATCACGCTCAAAACCACTGCTAAACACTGTGCCTTGTGAAAAACCCACAAGAGTAATGCACGCATGTGTCCTGCCTTTTATACTGCCCAGGCACAATGCAACCTGGGAAAAACAATGCCTCATACAAAGTCGAGCAACTTTGTATGAGGTAACTTTTTTTCAAGAAATTAGGCGGTGTTGTATGAATTCAATGTTGTATGAAGCGGACTTTGTATGAGGTATTACTGTACTTTGAAATAGGGAGAAAAGAGGTTCCTTACTTGCCCCAGATACTGTCCCTCCTTTCCTTAAAGAGGAATTACCATAATCTCTTAATTAGTTTGGTTGCCTTTTTTGCATATTTCTACAGTATTTCTGGAGGTTGAAGGGCCACATATTCCCAACTTTGGAGACTTGCATCTGACCCTGCCAGCTAACATTTTTCTTACAAAAAAAGCTTTACAGAAAAGCAGGTTGGCAGGATGATGTTTAACTCAAAACGTTTCTTGTACCTCTACTGTTTCCAAAATATTTTTAAATTTTAAAAATGGTGAGACAGTGTCAAACTTGGACAAATTTAAAATAGGGGCCAGATGTTCTGCCCATAGGTTATTTACAATTTCAATTTCCTGGCCAGTTTGCTAGTTCATAATCAAAATAACATATATATGTTCTTTTTTAAAAATGCACTGCATTACACATGATTGCCCTAAAAATTTACCAGTGAAATATTGTTCCCCAGTTTGAATATTCTTTTGAAGCTTTCTGTATGATTCTTTTTGTGTAATTGTTCCAACTTAACTGAATAATGAAACCACCCAGTATTAGTCTTTCTCCTTTGGATACATTTTTGTCAAGGAGAGGAATAACAAATAATATTTTGGGGAACTGGTATTCTTTCCCACAGTAATGCCTGGAGCTATCTTGCTCCTTTACATGCTTATAGTCTCTTTGAATGGCCTCTTTGACCACTGGATTTTTGTTAACACCTGATGTATCTTTATTCAGAAATCAGATTCATATGGAATTCCCACACCTGTTCCTTGTGTTTACTTCCTCCGGATTGTGAATTTGCTCAGACTAGCAGGCTATTTACAGAGGTGTATCATTGTTGACTATACCCCTAGCTTAAATTGTTACAGTTCAAGCTGCAGAAATTCCTCCTACTAGATGATCATGGCAACAACTAAGAAAAAACAACCAGTCAGGCAGACCTATGGCAATAATCTCTATTTCAAAAACACCAAGTAACCTGAAGCAAAATTCCATAGATACACTGCTTCTGGCCTCTTTTATTTTTCCCACATAACTTATGGACATGCTACCCCTACCGACTCATCTAATATTGTTTAGGTTTTTCTTTGCTTTTAAGAGATAAGCAACCACAAGGGAACTCAAGATTTCAAGAAGGACAAGCTATTATTTTTTTCCCTGTTAAAAATTGGTGTTAAATTGGTTTTCACCAGTGGGTCAGTAGGTAGAATAATGAGCTTTGCTGTGACTGATCATTAAAGAGAACAATCCTGATAGTATTCGGAGAGCTTCTATAAGTTGATCAGACATGAACTTAATTTCTTGTTTTTGTAGGAGGAACAAACATGGGGTCAGTCATGAGAAGATTGCTCAAATGCTGGAAAGATACGAATATCACATGTCAATACCCATTATTATGAATTCGTTGCTGCCTTTCCACAAAACATCACCAAGGCCACCTCCAGAAAGAAGGCAGAGGTGGGAAGGCTGTTCAGACTCTTGGAATACTTTCACTATGTCAAATAGCTGATAATAGTGTATCAAATAACTCAGGGAACTCTTAACTAAGGCCAATTCTTTATTTTTATTTTCTTAAAACACCAATTTAGTACATCTCTAAATCTGTAAAAATCCGTAACCTTAAGTTTGTTTTACTAAATTTTGAATGGCCATTAAACTATTCAGTTACTTTCTTTTAAGATGTAAATATTCTTGTTACAGATAATTACTACTTGGAGATTGTTTATAAATATTAATGTAAATAATACTAAAACTAAATGTTAAATAAATTTTTACATTTGTACTAATCTTGGTTTTAATGAGAGTCTGTGATTGTGTGGATATGCTATGTAGTTCATTATTGGCTTTTAATATGAGAGTGTTTATATTGGAAATTGCTGAGCAGTTTCTTAATGAACTCTATATGATTAAAACTATTATGAACATAATGGTTGTTTTAAAAAGTACATGTAGATAACCAGATGAATCTTTCTTAATACAGATGTTGCATTTACAGTGGTTTTAGTAGCAGTTATGGTTCTAACATTTTTATATAACTTACCATATTTCCTGGTAATGTCAGTTGGATGAATTAAAAATTCTCATACAGTATTTCCATTCTGCTTACTTTGAGGTTTGTCTGTTCAGTGAGCTGAAAAAGTAATAGTCATGATTCTAAACTTAAAACCAGCATTTGCTTCATGTCATGCTTGTTCTTGAGTTTTAGTAAAATCTATATTGTTTTCCAATTTTACAGTAGTGTAAAGTACAACAGTGGTACCTTTTTGTATAGCGAAAAATCCGCACAACGAAGAATTCGTTATGCAATGGTGATACCCCGCATACCGAAATTTTTCATTATGCAGGGATTTTAGTAACTGGGATATACCCGCTTAATGGGAACCCTGGTTAACAAACATTTTTTTCCCATTATGCAGGGTATCTCCCATATGGAACCGCAAAAAAGTCCAAAACATGAGAAAACTGGAACTGTACACATATGTAGTAATTCATAAGTTATTAAAAATTTACATATTGTTTTAGAACTGCAGTACAGGCAGTAATTAATTTATTACATGTTTGAAGTCAAGCTGGAATATACTTGTACAGTACTAATTTCGGATTTACCAGGTTATTATTGTTATTATTATTAGGTTTATTTCTATACCGCCTTTCTTCCCCAACGGGCAACTCAAGGCGGTTCACAACAGTAAAATAAACACTAAAACAAAATACAGCATTACAATATCAGAACAAATAACAATAACAATACAATAATCAGCAAAATGAAAGATAAATAAATACAAAATAATACAGTCAAATCCATATAATCAATAACATAGTAACAATAGATAAGATCCCCAGAGATACAAAGTACAAGAGATCATAAGCCCATACAGTGCGATACAAAGTGTCTTGCCTCACAGACCACAGCCCTAATAACACAAGGTATACTTCCCCAGGCGAAGGAGTGGAGGCGAAGCAGTCCAGCTTTTTCGTATCGGCCTGAGGCAGGACCCAGGAGTGCGAAGAAAAGAAAAGGTGCTTCCCCCCTCCCCCCGCAGCAGCAGCAGCAGCAGCAGTCCTTGAGTGGCAGCAGGTCTTCTGCTCAGCCTGGTAGCCCACAGCCCTTTATCCTCCCCACAGATGGACTGGGAAGGAAGGAAGGGTGGGGCTCCCCACAGCTGTGGGAGCAGTCCTCAGGCGGCAGCAGGTCTTCGGCTCAGCCTGGTAGCCCACAGCCCTTTATCCTTCCCACAGATGGACTGGGAAGGAAGGAAGGGCGGGGCTCCCCACAGCTGTGGGAGCAGTCCTCAGGCGGCAGCAGGTCTTTGGCTCAGCCTGGTAGCCCACAGCCCTTTATCCTCCCCACAGATGGACTGGGAAGGAAGGATGTTACCAGTTGATGTTACCTCTTTGGTCACCTAGTTTTATGTGCTCTTCTAGTATTTTTAAGCAAACCAGTGTTTGTGAAATATAGTAAGTGTCTTGTGTTTGAGCTTTATGGTCTTAGTTCAACTAAAAAACTAAAAAAACATTTTCTAATCCATTAGGGCAGATGTGAGGAATTTTTGGCCTTCCAAATGTTGCCAGAAAACTTCACCCAGCATGCTTAATGATCAATGCTTGTGAGTGTTGTAAGCCAAAACATCTAGAATCCATTCTTACAGCAGGGATTTTCAATTGTAGGTTAATCATTGTTGGGAAATATCTGACGGTACCTTTGACTCCAGTTTAAAATAATGTTTTTTGCACACTGTTTCAACAGTAACGCTAATACAAAACAACCAGTTTTCTAGTCACTGGTAGAAAAATAAATAGCTATAGATATAAAGTAATACAAACATAGTTTATTTAATTCCATAAACTCTCATGACAGACCATGTTTCCTCCTATCCATACAAAGCAATATGAGTGAGCAAACCCCTGTTCATCTGCTTCTCTGGAGAGCAATACTGTAAAAATGTCAATGTATTGCCATTTCCCTCCTGTGTGTGATTTCTCAGTGTTTCAACAACTACATTTTCTGTTTACTAAAGGAATGTTGAAGAAAAACTAAACTTCTAAATTGCGGTCATAGAACAACTTATAAAGAAATCATCTTGTTTAAATACTGTATTTTTCGGGCCATAAGACGCACTCCCCCCCCCCCAAAAAAAAAGGGGGGGAATGAGTGTGCACCTTATAGTCCGAATGCTGTCCAGCAAGGCTGTTGTAAAAGAATATTTGATTGCAGTGTTGGGCATCAGCCCGTTCGCACCGGATCGTGCATACCGGTAGCAAAACTGGCTGGCCACACCAACCTCCCTGCAACGCCCTCTTCTCCCCACACACTGGGCACGACCAGGAGGAAGAGCCGCTGCTGCCAGAGCCAGGGAGGAGGAGGAGGAGCCATGTCGCTCAATGCCAAAGGCACACGGGAAGCGTGGAGTTGAAAGTGCACCTGGACGGTGAGGGGCTGCCAGCAGCTCCCGCAGCGCTTCCTGTGCCCCTCACCCGGATGGTGAGAGCCTGACCCACAAGCAGTTCCCAAAGGCAGAAGACCAGTCAACCAGCCAGCAGCAGCTGCAGCTGCCTCATCCTGTCTGGTGAGGTCCTTTCAGCCATGCCACTCTGGGATGCTGGACTCAGGAACAACTTTGTTGTCCTGGAGGCGAGGAGGAGTAGTCCCAGAGCAGCATGGCCAAAAAGATGAGGCAGCTGCGGCTGCTACTGACAGGTCAATCACAAGGAAAGTAGCAGAGCAGGAAAGAGTCTCTGGAAAAAGGAAAAATTGCCCCAAAAACAACATTTTTTGTATAGATATAAGAAAATGAATCTAAGAGAACCAGGTTATCATCTGAGTAAAGTCAATTTATAGTCCATGCAGTGGTAGAACTCCAAGTCTTGACAGGATATATAAAGCTTGTAACAACAACAACTTATAACAACAAAGGCTGGTTTCTTCACCTGAAATACTTAAACAAAAATTAGTTTCGTCACTTGACAATAGTATTCACTTGGTAATTTGTAAGTTATAATATACAAACGGTTTTCAGAAGTTAGAAATAAGTGGTTGGTAAATTTCTTATAAAGCAAGAGTCCAGTGTAATAACAGAAAGATAATGCTGGGATTCCAAAAACGTGCAGGATGTAATTCAAAAACTACTGGAATCCAAAGTATATAAATCCAAAATATAATATCCTTCTGGTATGGGATATTTCGATTCAAATCTTCATCAGAAGTGGATTTATAAATTCTGAAATTCATAAATAATAGAGTAAAGCCAAAGAGCCTGGAACATTAGTCATATTAACATTAAATAGATCAAAATATTGTGTTACAATATAGTTTCTTACCATACAATAATCAATATTATTCGCGTTCAACAGCCTCAGAAGATACATTCGTAATGGGCCAGGAACGTTAAACTAGGTTTGTGCATGAGACATTATAAATTCTATTGCAAGAACATTCTAATTAATATTAAGAGCACCTGTTGTGTGAGGGAAAGAGCAGAATCACTTAAAGGAATAACATTTGTGTCTATATGCAATGAGTCAACATGATAAAATATTACTAAAAGGGAGAAAAGTCATTTTCTAGGTTGAGACCATTAGGAATTAAGGTGGAAAATGATATATGTAAAAAGCTTCCCTTCTCAATAGAGTTTGTTCAATGTTGGTGACTTGGTAAGGACGTGGCTTGCATGTCTCTAGAATTATAACTCGCATGTCAGTGTGAGGATGTCCCTTTTCAAGATAGTGTTGAACAAGTGGGGCTTGTAAATTAGCATTTCTGATTCAAAATTGATGTACGCCCACTTGAACTTTCAGTGGTTGAGTAGATTTTCCAATGCAAGCTTTGTTACAAGAACAAGCAATTAAATAGATGCAGTTAGAGCTGTTGCAATTGCTGAATTCTTTCAACTCTTGTATAAAGGGAGGCAACGTCTAATGTAAGAAGAACAGCATTGTCTGGTACCACAAGGTTCTCAAGTTGTGTAATGAAATCTCACGCGTTACCTACAATAGGGTACAGGAGGACCAAGAGCATTGCGAACTTCATTACACGGACAGACTCGGAACCTCATATTTTTCGACCTCGGATGCTCCCAGCAAGACACCATCATTGTGGCAGTTGTAAATTCATGTGGACAACAGACCAGGTGTCTATTCCAGGTTACAAGTTTACACTAGAGTTGAAAGAATTCAGCAATTGCAACAGCTGCTGGCTGCTGGCAGGTCGGCTGTTCTTCTGCCTCTGGGAGCTGCTGGCGGGTCAGGCCCTCACCATCTGGGCGCGCTTTCCCTTCCGTGCTTCCCTTGCAAAGTCAACTACAGCTACAGCTCCGGCTCCCTATTTGATTCAGAATTTTTTTTCTTGTTTTCCTGCTCTAAAACTGGGTGTGTCTTAAGATCAGGTGTGTCTTATGGTCCAAAAAATACGGTAAATATAATTTGTTATGCAGGGTAGAAGCATGGTAATTAAATCACTAACACTAAGAATGTTAAAGGTGAAAAACGTACATGCCAATTTCCTTCACTTTTTTATTGCTCTTCAGAATGAGATATGAAGATTTTTTTACTGCTCCATTATGTTTAATATATCGCTGTTGTATTTCTAAATTAAATTTTAAAAGTTACAAAGCACAGTGCAAAGTCTGTTTGACACTCTTACTGTTTCAGCATTTATTGTTGCTTTACTGACCATATGTAAAGAGGGCTAGGTTTGTCATTACATAAACTTTTGTGCAAACTCCATTAGAAATCAATGTTCTAATTTTCTAAGAATTATAAAAATGTAGTGATTTTGAGCTAAGCTTGGTTATACTAAGAGAAAATGCATTGAAATTTCTGGGGCTTAAATTAGACACAACTAAAGTATCACAGATTTTAAAGGTATTTTCTTAAGTGTGACTAAGCTTGGGTTCTACCTACTGTATAACTAATAAAACATAGTTCTTCACATACATTGCATTCAGCTTGTTTAAAGAATTAAAGCACTGGTGTTACAAAATAGAAGTGAAGGCTGAGATGGAAAGAGCTTCTGGTAGTCTCTTTTTCGGAAAAAGATGGGATAGAAATAATAAAATAAGAGACTGAAGTTAAATATGAAATTGTACAATGGTATATTTCTTGTCATTCTGTTTTTGCATTCACAGCCTCAGCCATTTACTGATAAAGTATTTTCTCTATTATCTCAAGTTTGCTGGGATTTCCTAAATATGTCACCTTTGGTTTGATGGAAAGGGGCCATTAAGTAGGCTACTGCTGAAATGGTAGTAGGAGAAGCGGGGATGAGTTTGTTTAGACCGGGGTGCCCAAACTTTTTGGGTCGTGGGCCGGTCATGTGGTGCCATGGGCTAGTCACGTGGTTTCTCCCACCAGAACTGGAAGTAAAAGGTGCCTTGCAATCTGTTTTGCAACAGGATGAGATAGATTTTAAGCTGCCATTTTCTCTGCTTAAACCAGGGGTGCCCAAACTACGGCCTTTGGACCGTAGTTTGGGCACCCAAGGTTTAGACTGCATCTGTAGTCTTAGTGCTGCTTGTTCATGTCAACAACAATAGGCTAGATTGACTTAACTGTATGACTGGGTATAAGACAAGTCCACATATTCCTAGCTTAACAAACTTTAAAAAGGTCAAGGGGGTTGTCTTCCACAGAAACATGCCCTAAGAAGATATGAGGGACTACTCATTTGAAATGTTGCCTTGAGGGATTACAAGGATGTTAAGTGATTTGCCTAGTTATTTATTACATCTCAAAAGGAGGGAGTATGATCCTAAAATTCTTGTTTTTTAAATAAAATTACTCAAGATTTAAAAGAGGTCTGTGTTTAAATTTAGCAAAATAAAAACATTAAAAATGGGGAGTCCTGATTTAAAGATAAGACAGATGCTGTTACTGTATTTATGTTTAGAATTGCACTGAGAATACAAATATTCAGCATGTATGTACAGCTATATTAAAACGCTAATTGGGAAGATTTAGTCACACACAGTCTTAAGTGTTACATGTTTAGGCTTTACATGTTTAGGGTTACATGTTTACCATGTCTCACCAGTGTAGATGATTCCATGACAGTATGCAGCAAGTAATCACCTTCTTGCATACAGGAACATCTCTGGTTCCATCCTTTGCTATAGTTCCATGATGGCGAACCTTAGCACTCCAGTTGTTCTTGGACTTCAATTACCAGAAGCCCAAGTCAGTACACCTGCTGATCAGGGCTTCTGGGAATTGAAATTCAAGAACAGCTGGCGTGCCAAGGTTCGCCATTACTGCATATAGTCAATGAAGATTAGAAATAAATATCAGCTGCTCTCTGTATAGGATCACTGTGAGATAAATAGAATATTTTTTTTTGGATCAGAGCAATTACAGATTTTTCAACATTATAGAATCCTACACTAAGGCACTGAATCACCTAGCAGTATTATATTTTGAGATGCAATCTTGTTTAGATATTTTTATAATAGTCTATACTTTTCACTTTTGTTTATTGAAGGTTTGTGCTTGCAGAGCTTTCTTTTCCACATTTGTTTTCTTAAACTCAACAGAAGAGACAGCTGAAATCATTTATAACTCAGAATCAAAGTGAGAAATAAATTCTGGTTATTTAATTCTTTGTGAGTTTGTTGTTAATGTATATTATGACATGTACATGTATGTTCTTTTTAACAGAAAGTTTATTAAATATAAAATTTTGAATGATGCTTTGCTGTTTAATTTGTTTATGTTGCAATCCGGATGTCTCAGTAGTGGAAAATGTTAGGCATATCAAGTTAAATAACTTGGATATGTTACAAATAGTGCTTAAAATATTTAATACTATGTATATATATACCCTTTAATCCATGCACTAGTATCTTGAAGCTATATGCCCCTTGTACTTCTTAATCATCAGTATGATGCACTTGTACCAGAGAGTATGGATGCATCTTCTTGTGCAAAATGAACTATGATTGTTCAAAAATCAAATCGCACTTCTTCCTTCTTGCATGAAAGAAGACACATCATCCCTAGCTGTTAACATGGAAAGACATTTTTGTGTTAATATTCTGTCCTGTCAATGCTGTAAAAGGGAGAACAAGCAAAATGTTTGCATTACCTTTTTCCCTGGCCAAACTGGAACTTTGAGTTTCAAAAGAAGGCAGTGGTGGCGATAAATGCAGCTTAATGGCATTGTGTGAGGTGTTGGGAAAGAAAATCTAGCCAATGACTGCCAGAGTGGAGTTTCAAACCTATGCTGTGGATATGAATAGTTGTTGGTGTTGACGTAGCCATTTGATGTTTAATTAAGCGGAATAAGAGTTAAAGTTTAATAGTGTTCAAACAAAGATATCAAGTAGCTAATCAAACATTTTTAGTTTGGATTTTATTTATTTATTACATTTTTATATTGCCCATCTGGGACATTTCCCAATCTGGGCGGTGTGCAAACAATTAAACAGCCATATCATACAATGAACCATCAATAAAATAAATATCTGATAGTGTCTGAGGGCAAGGTGGCTCAAATCTAAAAAAACTAACTTACTGGCAAAGGTAAAATATTCTTAAAGGCCTCCTTGAAGAGGAAGGCTTTAAGCTGTTGTTTTTTAAAAAAATGTCCATGAACTTTATTTAAGCAGATTTTCCTCTAAAGCATGCCAAGGGGGTTACTGACATAAGTCAACAATTTAGAAACTGTCAAAACAAGGCATTAAAAAGTCAGAGCCAAATGGGATGAGAGATGGAATATTAAATCAAACTAACAAGATGAACTAAACACTTGTCGAACTGCAAACAAAAGAGCACTGCATGATCTGGAGCAATGAGTTCAAGTTGAGCACTAGCACAGAGAACTTGCCCTTGTTTTCCTGATGTCACTGTCAAGATGTTTAAGACCATGCTTGGTTAGCCATAAGGGGAAATAGGATTGCATTAGTCTTTCAACAGCAACCAATGCCATTTAAGAATAAAAAATTGCATGCTCCAGCACACTAGTTGCAATCAGTTATGCATCAGTATTTTGTACCAGGTCTAAACTTCCAAATGCTTTCAATGAAAACCATCAAGCAGACTACATTGTAGAATGTATTGATATTTCAAATGAGAGGCAATTAAGACATACATCACTCTAGCCAGATTTCTGTTGAGTATATTTAGTGAGCTCTGAACTGAGCTGGAGAAAGATGTTCCTTGTTATGCTGATTGCCAGCAAATCCACTAATAATAATTTTGTGTCAGAGTTTACTCTGGGTTGAAAGGATTTTTGCTGGAGAAACTCTGCTCGGGACGCCTGGATGAGGCTTCTTTCATGTCCCCAAGTGCAGTCCTCAGGTAGCAAAGATAGATACCGGTAAATAAATCTTACAGTGCAGGTCTCAATTATGATAGTATTTTGTTTCAGTTTAAAATTAATTTTTTTCTATGCTTAACTCTTTGGACATTATTTTAAGTGCTTAGAATTCATGAAATAATGGAATATGACAGTTATGTCTTTGGAGGGGGGTTCCAAAGAAATAAATACATATTGACATTCTATAACCTTGTATTAATCCATAGAAACACTTCCATTTTAGAAAGAGTGTGTAGAATTATATGGAATATATGATTAAAAGAGTGGATGTCTGTTTCATATACCTGTACAATTATTTTGTTTGTACTAATTATTCTAAGGCTCAGTTTGGAGCCTGTGCATAGGATACAAAAGGACAACTCTGATGGATCCCACCAGAATGAGCAGTTCTCTCTCCCCATATGCTTTGGAAACATATAGTGAAGACGTCGAAAAAAGGCCAAACGGTATAAAGTCCCACTGTATCACTGGAATTTATTTCCAACCTGCGGTATCCGCGAGCACAATTGGCATTAACTGCCCCTGACAAATAAACCACTGGTCTTCGCTCCATCTTGTCTCGTGTCGTTCCTTGACCAGTCTCCTCCGGGACCTCACGGCCGCCCCGCGGCCCCAATCCAACACCAACCAAATTTGTTTAGGATTGCAACCTACTTTTTTTACAGGGTCTCCTTAAAACGAATACTGCTGTTCTCCACTCTGTTGGATACAGCATATCTGTATTGGAATAGAAAAAGGAACATCAACCTTGGCCTAAAGGATCCAATTCAATTTAAGTCATCTTGAGAACCATTTGGGGACAAAAATAAATGCAACAAAGCATTAGAATAGCCTATACTACAACAGTCTACTTGTGGAAGGTACTGCTTTGAATATTCCCCCTTGAAAATATAACATTTACTATCAGGAACAAATATTCTGCAATAGTCCCATCTTTTAGTTCTCTACCCCTATCCCCTATCAGTTGCATGTGTAGAGTGGCCCTAAACAGGTAATACAAGTTTTGTAAAGCATATCAGAGATTAAAAAAACAGCAAAAAAAAGACAAAAAATGTTGTGGCACCTTTAAAGACTAATTCCTGTATTTAAATGTGAGCTTGCGTGGACCAAGTCCACTTCATCAGACGTAAGAGTAAGAGTTTTGTAAAGATACTGAATAGCAAGGAAAAGTCTTATTTTTCCTGCCCAGAAAGACTTTTAATATGTATAATGAATTAAAATGGAGCCTTAGCTTTTAGTGAGCTAAAGTAGTTGCTGAATTCTTTGTCCCCTGAGCAGGGGGTGTAGGAAGCCTGGGAAGCTGCCTTCAAGCCAGATGTTGAAAATAGTCAAAACAGGCTGAAACTGAGAATGAAATTAGGAATGATGGGTCGTGTATGCTGTGATTTGATTGATTAATATCCAGGAAGAGGTATGAGGAAAGATGAAAATTGGGTTTTGTTATATTGGAATGTGAAGACGCGCCATGATTATGATCATGATTATGATGACTATGTGTTGATGTGTTTATCTGGAGAGGAGGAAGAAGTGTGCTTATACTTGTGAGTAAACAGAAAGATGTAGTCAAATATGTTCCTTGCTAGGCTAGGCCAGGAAATATAGCTAGATATGCCTTTCTTGTTTTATCCTGGGGAAAGTAAAAATGTTCCTTTTTAATTTTGTACCTGCTTTTTAGGAATTCTGAATGTTAAAACTATTTTAAATAAAAGCTGTCTTGATGCAGAATACATGTACTGTACTTATATAGAGTCATGTTTCCCAAACTATTTTCTGCGGAACACTAGTGGACTTCAATTCCCAGAAGCCTAAGTCAGTACATTATGGGCTGATCAGTGCTTTGGGGAACTGAAGAACTGAAACCATACACTGATATAGAGCATGAACTGGTGGGAGATTTCCAGTTCCTTTATTTCTTTACTGGCAACACTATTTCTAATTCACTCTGCATGTCCTACCTGATCTGGCTGGAGCAGGAGCACAGGTACTCTGAAACAACACAAAGTTTTACCTGTATGTAGGCTTCCTGAATGGGTGCAGGTCTCTGATAGGTGGAACAGGTCCTATGATAGGGGGATAATGTGGGTGCGTTGTTCCTTACAATATGTGTCCACATGTTTATTATTATGTTTTTATATAACATTATGAATGTGTATTGCATCTTCCTGAGGAGCTTCCCATTTAAGATCCAACACAGGAAATCATAAAGAGAAGCAGGAGATAAAATTAAAAAGAATGCTATATTTTCTGAGTCAAGCTAAAAACTAGCATGTGACAATCATATTACTTGCCACATATTTGTATTCCAAAATCTATAACCAGGCCAGGTAATGCTTTTAAACTTAGATTATCAATTAGATAAACACACTTGTAGCTATGCTTTTCAGATCTCTGGGTCTTTTTTGGTCAAGTCAGGATGATACAAGAGCTTAAACATGTAGTTTTTACAATAATTAAAATGTCACAATTTAATTAATGTTTTTTGAGGAGCAATTTTAGACTAGTTTAGCTATGTTTAGTAATTCTAATAGACTTTTTTTTTAAAAAAATGCATGTAGTAATAATACACGCTACCACTAAAGTTCTTAAGTTCTGGCTTTAGCATCTACTACAATATAAAACATTTGTCTTTCATAGATTAAAATTACAAAGAGTCAACTAAAGTTGTGAGGGGTTCCAAGAACTTGAAAAACACTTAATAGATATACCTGGAGACGTTCGCTTATGTCATGTACACACAAAAGAAGATAATCGTGCTTATTCCTAATTAACTGAAACTACTAATACTTCTACACAACATGCCTCTTCTGTGATTGCTCAGTTTAAATCTGGTCTAGACACAGAAGTACATCCCAGCCTAGTTTTTTATGTGTTGACCTGTAAGGTTAAACCTGGAGGAAAATGGGATTGTTTAATACTTTTAAAAGTTTTATACTGCTGCAATACAATAATTGTTTATTGAGCATGACCATACAGCTGGTTTACCTGACAAGGATCTTTAATGGAGTAAGGTAAAGGTCACCCTTGCTCGAAAGCCAGTCCTATTCGACTCTAGAGTTCAGTGCTCATCTCTATTTACAAGGAATATAATAATACTAGCATATTTGCCCGGCGGTGCCGGGCTTTTTAAAATTGTGTATGGATAGTAAAGGTTTTTTTTTTCTTGAACCAATGGGGCTGTGTTTTTTTTAAATGGTGGCGTAATTTTTTTTGATTGTTTCTTTGTGAATTTTTGCAAATATTTTTACTTTGGATAATTATTTTTAAAAATGTGTAAATATATGTTTTTTTAAAAATTTAATGTATTTTACAGTGTTTTTTATTGAATATTAATATTTTTATCTGTGAATTATTGTTGATTTTTTTTGGATATTTTTGAATGTTTTTGGGAATTGATTACCCTATTTTTGGGGATTTATTGAATATTTGGGAATATTTTGGATGTTTTTTCTCCTTTGGCCACTGGGTGGTGGTGTTGAGTAATTTTTTTGTTTTGCTTGTTCCGGTAAGTCTCTTCTTCTCCTCATTTCAGTTCTGGTTTTCATTGGGGGAAGACGTGTATTGGTAAGTTCTTTCCATTTTTTTAGGGGGGGTTGTTTTGGGTTGGGGGCGTTCTGTTTGGGTTTTGGGTGGGGGTTTGTGTGTGTGTGTTTTTGATTGTTTTTGGGTTTTGGTTGGGGGTTTCTTTGTGTGTATTTTTGACTGTTTTTGGTTTTTTGGGTTTGAGGTGGGGGTTTCTGTGTGTGTGTTTTTGGTATGTTTTTTGGGTTTTTTAAAATGTTTTTGATTTGTTTTTTGGGTATTTTCGTGGGCCAGTCTTGATGGCTGGCCCGCGGAAATACCATCGCCGTTTCATGCGGCGTTTGGGGAGGGTGTTTTGCCATGGCCCCGGCTGGGTTGCCGCTTCATGCGGCTTTTGGGGGTGGGTGTTGTTGTGGCCCTGGCTGGGTTGGGGTTTGTTTGTTTGGGGGGTGGGGGTTTGTTTGCCTGCCTTTTTTTGATTTGTTTTTGTTTGCTGCCGCCACGGCATTTTTGGCAGCGGTTGGGTGGGGGGTGTTTGTATTTTTTTACAGCGAGTTTGTCTCGCTGGGCTCGCCGTGTCTTCAGCGGGGCAGCGTGGGGGAGAGGGTGTCCCTCTCTTCCCCGTTGCTCCGTGCAAGATGGCCGGTGGGTTTGCGTTTTATTTTGATTTTGGGGTTTGTTTATTTGTGTTTTCTGGGCGCTTCGTCCGCCTGTGGCGGACTTGCGCTCACAGTTTGGGTTTGGGTTTATTTTTCGCGCGCCAGCTTCTTCAGCGGACTTGCGCTCACGGTTTGGGTTTGTTTTTATTTTTCGCACGCCGGCTTCTTCAGCGTTCTGCACGCCCATGGCGCGCAGGACGCTGGGGAATGTAGTTTTGGCTGCGCGGGTTTGCTTGCTGCGGCGGTTTTTCTCTTGTGGCTTTTTTTTTATTGGCCGCGGCGCGTTTCCGAACGTTCCTTTTGCCGCGCCGCTCAGCCTGATTGGCTCTGGCGCGGCGCGGCGAAAGGAACTTTGGGAATTGATGTTCCCTTTTTTTGTTTGCGACTGGGGGGCTCCTGCCCCCGGGTCGAAAATTTCAACCCGACAGTTACCTGCAAACCCCGTTCGGGCGAGTGAACGGAGGCTCGGACGGGGCTAGTGGGGCCTGGTGCAACATCCTTTGTCACATTCCAACGGTTAATGCACCATTTTATAGGTATAGATATTGTTGATTTTAATCAGTAATTCTATGTTGTAAAAGTTAAACAACTCTTTCGGGGGAACTTCCCTTTTTCAGACAACTTAATTGGAAAGTAAAGCTATTAAATTGTCTGAAGAAAGGAAGTTCCCCTGAATCAGTTGTTTAACCGGTCAACTTTTACAACATAGAATTACTGGAAGACTGTGAACTATTATAAATTGTGATATTAAAATCAACAATATATTATTATATTTCTTGTGCCTCAAATGGATTTTCCCTGCTTTATCATGAATATGAACCGTTTGGCCCTTGTTTTTGACATCTCTATTTACAGGCAAAAAGCCAGTGCTGTCTGCATCTGCAGATGTTTCCATGGACAGGTGGCAGGCATGACTAAACATCAAAGCACACGGAACATTGTTTACCTTCCCACCGAAGTGGTACCTACTTATCTACTTGCAGTTTCTTGCTTTCGAACTGCTAGGTTGGCAGGAGCCAGGACAGAGACGGACGCCTATTCCGTCGTGCAGTACTTGGGTCTCGAACTGCTGAACTTCTGGTCGTGAAGTTCAGCGTCTTAATGGAGCACCCCTAAATAAAAATTATAGACTAGATTCTCACCTATGCAATTGATGGTTTATCAAGATTGTCTTTAATCGTTTGTTCATATTTAGTTCTTTATTCCATTTAGGCAATCGGTTGCGAAGAAGCAAGACAAGTTCCACAAGGCAAAACAGAGGAGGAAACGGAAACGGAACAAAAAATCAAAGAGCGTGGCTACTAAAGTAATAGAAAAAAAATCAGGTGGAGATTGCAGTCTGAGTGATGAGGACTCATCACAAAGTGGTCCGGAAGGTTTGGAAGATGACGGAAAATCGGGGTTTGCAAGTGGACACCTAAATGAGCATAAAGAGGAGAGTGAGGATGGCTTTGCTAGAGACATTGGTTTGAAACACTCTGAATTGCAAAAAGGAGCCTTCCTTGATAGCAGTATGATGGATCCAGTGCCGTCAGACAATTCAGTTAACACTAATGTTCTTGTAAGAAATAGTGATTTGTGTCTGATGAGTTTGTCACCTGCTACAGATGGAAATGTAACTGAACAATCGTTTAGACACTCTTTGCCAAATGTTGCCCAAAGTTTAAACTCTGGGGGAAATGAGAGCAGTGTTTTGGAGTTTAATCAGAGTGTTCTAAAACTGAACCACAGTGGAACAGATGATGGTAATACTGTGAGAAGAACAGAAGATGAAGATAAAACTGCTGGTGTCATGGTTGAACTAGGTGTAGAAAGTAATTTGTTAAGCAACAAAGAGGAAGTAATTGTTCTTCATCAGCATGGGATATCACATAATACTAAGATAAATACCTGGGCTTTCTTTTCTATTGACATGGTTGAGAAACAGCAACGAGTGAATTCTGATAAAAATGGATGCTTGATTTGGCCTGAGGATACTCCTGTGATCATTCATGAGCAAAGACTAAAGAAGGAGAGGGGCTCCAAGCAGATCTTTCCAGAAACAAAAGGAGAATTAATTGATTATAAATCTAGTCAAAAATCGGTGGAATGTGAACATGGTGAAATGTTACTTGAGAAAAACGTTGTAAGAGGTTATGCAGTACCATCACTGCTGATGGAGAATACATGTAACATGTCGTGCATTGCAGTAGGTGACCTCACTAAATCAAGAACCAAAGCAAGTGTTCCAAGTGATGTAAACAAGTTAGCTTTTTCAAGGAAAAAAGAAAGATACAAAAGGATCTTTAAACTGGCCCCAAACTTTGATATCCCAAGACAGGTTTCTGTTAAAAACGATGGGATGATAAAAGATGTTGATGTATTGGTGGAACAACAAGGAATTTCAAATAAAGGAACTAAAGAAAAGAAGCAAAACTTTGACTGCTATGGATATTCAACATCTTCTACTTATGATACAGTAATGGTCCAGATGTCCAAGTCTGCTTATTGTAAAACTTCCTTACCTGGTGAACAACAGATTGTTCCTTTCAATCAAACTATAGAAACTAACACAGGAGGAAAGCAAGATAAAATATCTCCAGATGTTTCAACCACTCAGCCAGATGTTCTTAGTTCTGTTAAAAAAATTGCTGAATGCCTTATAGACTCTACTATGGAAACCTTAGGAAATCTACAACAATTTAATCAAACTGAGCAAACAGTATATTCCCAAACCAGA
Organism: Bradypodion ventrale; assembly: GCA_035047345.1. Classification (NCBI taxonomy): domain Eukaryota; kingdom Metazoa; phylum Chordata; class Lepidosauria; order Squamata; family Chamaeleonidae; genus Bradypodion; species Bradypodion ventrale. Next base: position 338,999,262 of record JAWDJE010000003.1, read on the forward strand.
GATGATCAAAATCCTTTAAGTACCACATCCAAGTTTTGGCAGCTTCCTTTATCACTAAAATTTGCAGTTCAACTTGTAGAACGTTTTGGTTCTCCAGGAGTTCCACTGGGTAATTACTACTTTTTTTTTGGGGGGGGGGGGATATAAATGGACAATAGCCTATTAATTAGCTAGGCCTGCATAATTGCACTAGCATTAATTATAGCACCATATTATGGCTAGTTAATGAGATGTACCTTGTAATTTTCCGCATGCATCATTTTTTGTTTAATAAGGGATACAAACAGTGACTTTGATAACTAGTGGCAGGTAACACCATCACACATACCACAATTTAATTAACCCATAGGATTCTGATCAGTACTTTACACAATTATTGTCAATGTAGTTGTTCACAAGTGGCTCAGTAGTTAAGACACTGAACGTGACAACAGGTCAGCAGTTCAAAACCCAAGTACTACATGACGGAGTGAGCTCCATTTCTGTTCCAGCTCCTGCCAACCTAGCAGTTTGAAAGCAAGAAACGGCAAGTAGATAAATAGGTACCACTGGTGGGAAGGTAAACAGCGTTCTGTGCCTACCACATGTTCATGGAAACGTTTGCAGATGCAGACAGTGCTGGCTCTTTGGCTATAAACAAAGATGAGCACTGAACCCGAGAGTCAGATATGACAGGCCTTCGAACAAGGGCGATCTTTTCCTTTAGTTGTTCACATATTAAGAATCAGTCAAATCATCAGAGTCCATCTAGAGGTAAGGTCTTGTCCTCGACTTGCTTTGAACTTGCATTTTCCTTCCAGTGTAATCATTGTCAGGTGAATATACCTAAGAGACCGCATCACCACCTCCACCGCACATGGAAGTGGAAGCGGACACGTTTACGTCTGCCGTAAAATGTGCCTGCATGTGCAAGCGTGCCTGCAGCTGTCGTAAACCCGGAAGTGGGTGCATTTACGACAACTGTAAATGCATCTGCTTCTGGGGGACATGGTCCGGCCTGCTCAGCTATCCGGGGCCTGGTCAGCCCTCCCCCCCCTGTAAAAAGGTTGGCCACCCCTGCTATAGATGGTGAAACAAACTAACATGGCTACCTTGTTAAAAGCTGCTGTATATTATCATGTGGTGTTGAGTGTTTTTACTTGTGCCGTTAATTTTAGTTTTCAGAATTAAATTATAATTATTTATCATACTATTTCTGTCTGTAATCCAATTATTGTTGCACTTTTCTTAATTTAAATATATGTATTCAGAACAGTTCATTAAGTGATAAGCATTTTGTTATTTTATTTTGTAGACACTTTATTGCCAGATGATTATGTAGTTCCCCTTGATTGGGAAACATCAAAACAGATGTATTTACACTGGAAGACATCTGTGGAGGTATGAATGTTAGTTCCTTACTTGTCATGTTCTGCAGATTGATAGTACTGAATATTTATATCCAAATAGTTGTTCTGCAGCTGTTGGAAAGAACAGACATTTGGAGAAAGGAGCATGCAGTGCTTGTTCCTTGTAACAGGAACAGATCTACCTTCTTGAAAGATATCCTCTGGGATGAAAAGTTAGTTCTGGTTTCCTATGGAGAAACACATACAATTTCCTTTAATTTTATTGCAGAAGAAACAGAAAAACAGTATATCAAAGGAAGATAGTGCTTTGCCGGGTGAGTATTGTTTCTTGCTTCCTAAATGGAGGGGTGTGTGGCGAATTAATTGGCTGAATTATCAGTAGCAACTTCTTCAATATGAATTGAAAAGCAAAAAAAAAAAAAGCTTGGGAAATGTAATTGATTATCATGTTTTAAGTTACAGTTAGTCATTTCTAAACAGCAAACAAATTATTTACTGAAAGGTTATTAATAGCAAAGTTAGGTGAATGGGGAATGTTCTACATTAATTTTCTATTACGTTTTTTCTAACATAAAGCATTATTTTATTGTAAAACATATGGCACAAGAAGCTTAATGCAAAAATACCTCACCTTTTAGTATTTACTGCACACTGCAAGAAGAGGTTGCAGTGTGCAAATCAGCCAGGAGAAATGCTTTTGCAAACTATAGCAAAATTTGTACAATTGCCGCTTTGTAAAACCTCAAGGTATTGCTGAAAATTCTTTCTATAAAATGTTTGCTGTACAGGCTGAGCATATCAAGTCACAATAGAATTGTGTCTTGGTTCTACAGTATTAGGCTAGATAACTGCAGAAACTACCCACACTTAATCTTTTGAATTGGGACATAGTTCTGAAAGACTAGAAAGAGAAATTTATTATACTGTAGAGACAAGGGGAGATATAGCCACATTGTACAATCTGCCAGGATGGCATGCAACAAAATGCAGATAATGGGAGATTGGAACCAGCAATAATCTCTTGCGGGGAGGTGGACTCTAGCTGTCACATAAAGATAAGGCCATGTGGGACTATTTTAGGTTGCTTACATTACTTTTTCCTTGTAGCTGGTGTTACTATTCTTGAAGATTCTAATAAAGAGGGTCAAGAGAGACAAGAACCTTATGAAGTTAACCTACAAAAAGTCTTGGAAGAAACATCATTGCTGTGACAACTTTTTTTTAGATACATAATACAAGTATCAGCATAGCCTAGTCTGACTTTTTGCCTAAAAGTAAATACCAACACTTTGCTCAGAAAAGTAATAATTCTAAATGTGAAATTTTTTGTTTGTTTTTGCTTTGGTTGTCTTTTTAAAGCTATGTTTCAATTTTTTTCTCCATATGAAGAGCCACTGACTAGACCGGGGATTCTCAACCTGTGGCCTGCGGGCCAGATGCAGCCCGCAGCACCATTTCATGTGAGCCCCCACCACACCAGGAAGTGTCATGTGATGGAGGAAATGCAAAATGGCCGTCTGGCCCCCAAAGCTGTCTAAGGGAGCGTGATCTGGCCCCGGGCTTTAAAAGGTTGAGAACTCCTGGACTGGACTTACTATACTACTGCTTTTATTTCCTTTCCTGACCGCTGCTGAGAAAGAAACTAGGATAAGAAATGTGAAGAGCCAACAGTAGAAATAACTAGTATTGGTTAAACAAACCATTCTTGTATTATTTGTTTAGCATGACATCTAAACCTGAGAGGAACTGGCTCTCTGGTTTATCTTTCGCTCAGCAAGCCAAAGGAATAAACCATGGATTGCTTTGGGTTTGTTTCTCTGGGGTACTGAGGAGAAATAAGACAGATGACACAAACTGTTGCTTCTTGCAGCTTCTTGTACCCAAAATCCATATTTGCTGTGATGTTGAAACATACACAGTCTTGAGGGGAAATGCTTTGGCATCACATATTGAATTTGACTCATCTCACTCCTTTGTTCCCCACTTTTTGTATGTATTCAAGTCAATGGTGGGCTCAAAAAAAATTACTACCATACTGTGGGCATTGTATGGTGGGCGTGGCCAGGGGGAAAGCCCTGTGTTGCACCCAAATTAGGACTACTTTATTTCAAAACTTGGATGGGTGGGGCCAGCCAGAATTTCTGCTACCGGTTTTGGCGAACTAGTTCAAACCTGCTGATGCCCACCACTGATTCAAGTTTTATCACTTCTCGCTTTTCAAGAGGACTGATTTAACTATGGCTATTGTTGTTGACTGGAACTCTTAGCACCTCTAAACAAGATAATTAATGGTGAAGTCTCTTGAAAAAACAGCCCAAGAAGATCAGAACGATGTTATCTTCTTGCTTGCTTCAATCCCTTCCTTGAAGCCAATCTTGGCTTTGAAGCCTTTGCCATAATACCTAGTTTCATTGCCATGCTGTAGCTAAATTTGCAGTATGCTCATGACTGTTCTGCCTATACCACTTGTAAGGCAGCCTTATACCACTTTCACATCTCTTCCATTCATCCATTGGCCAAAATCTTGCCACTCAGTGTAGTAAACTACACTACTGTAGTCTCTCTGAATCAATGGAGATTTAGTGAGTCAAGAGATCTCTGCAAGTTCCATTGATTCAAACATGCATACTCTAACTGCAACTTACTTTAGTATAGTAAGTTGCTACTAGAGCACACCCATTTGAATTAATGGAACATTTATTTATTTATTTATTTTTATTTTTGCACATTTATATCCCGCCCTCCTGGTTGGTACACCACTCAGGGCGGCTAACAATATAATAAAAATTACAATAAAAACAATTCAATGACAATAACTAAAACAAACCTAACACCCCAATTAAAACCAGCATTAAAACACAAACAAATCGTCATAAAAAACATACAGAAAAATAATCACTAAATTGATTCCACAGGCCTATTCTAGTGCAATTTACTACTCTGAGCAACAGGATTTTCTTCTGTTCTGCATGTTAGACTGGAAGCTCTCCAAGATAGTGATGTGTCCTCTTATACCTGATAAAGCAACATGCATGCTACTAGTGTGATTTTTCTCATATAGATGATGAATTAAGAAAAGTATTCAGTCCAGGACAAAAATATGCATGCAGAAAAAATGCTTTCCAATTGACAAACAGAATTAAAAGACAGTAATTATTTCCTAATCAAAAGAGAATACACTGAAAACCCACAAATAGTGGCCAGTCTCAACAAATGATGTTGTATACATGCACATTACACTCTGAGACAGTTGCAAATTGTGAAGTTTTATTCACAACGTTTTGGTTGGATGCTTCATTGGATTTGTTTTCTTTTGCATTACAGAATTTGTTACCATGACCATAGGAGTTTACCGCTTAATAGCCAGCTGTAATAAAAACAACCCAAGAACAAGGAGAAATGCAAAATATAAAGGTTATTGAACCCATTACATACAAAGATGCAGCTTCTTTCTCTCCATGTAGTATTTGCATTTTGTTTCAAAATAAAAAGAAACTTTAAAGTGTTGTGTTATGATCACTTTGAGAAGCAATTTAAATTGCGGCTTACCTGTTACGTATATTGGATAAAGAAATAAGTGGTTTATTGTGAATATGAAGAGTGGTAAATTAAAATTCAAACAATAACGGCAACCAAAATGAAACAATAAATTGATTCATGCTCACATACAAGTAGGATTTAGCTAAGTAAACTAAAGCGCAGGACTGCAGCCTTACAGGCAAATTCAAGACTGAATTAGCCATGTCCAAGAGTTAAGAGACACTACTAAAAATTTACACACATATTTAAATTGATTTGCAGGGGATGTCAACTAAGAAAGCTGTGTTTGTTGATCACAGTAATGACAGCAGCCTTGCGATTCTTTTCACAGAGTAGAATGTATTTCGTAACATACATGAAATGTTATCACCTGTTACCTATGGAAGCAGAACAAAAAATACAAAAAACTTTGCCAAATAGGAAGTCAAAGTATTGTTGCAGTAATTCAGTTATAGCTCAGATGCAGTATTTGTAAATCAAGCAAAGTGACCTTTCACAACAACAGTGACTGACAGTAAAATATTCCTCCTAGCATTGCTAAGTTAATGGAGGGGTGACAATACTTGTGTAATGACAAACTGATGACTTAGCAAATAGACAACAGATTCAGTATACAGTATACTGTATTTGCTGGCGCATAAGACCCACTTTCTCCCTCTTAAAATACACTGGGAAAATGGAGTGCATCTTGTACTGTATATAGTGGCCTATAGTAGAACTATTTTGGTAATAATGGGTGCATCTTATGCTCTGGTGTGTCTATACGCCAGCACAGTAATTAGTATAGAATTCAACCCATTTGCTTTTCTCTTAAGATGTTTGTGCAATTAATTTTTTTCAGGTCCCATCATCATGATGTGCTATCAAATCAATTTTGATTTATGGTGATCTTTTAAAGGTTTTTTTCAGGTAGAAAATACTCAAAAGTGGCTCAGTAGTTATGGGGGGTACCTTGGGACTGGGCAGCTTGCCCATGACTATGCAGGTGTGCTCGTCTCCTTTTAAGGCACAATGGGGAATTGAATTCTCAACTTCTGGTTCTGCAGCCAGGTACCTAAACTTCTGAGCTATCTAGCCAGCTTCAGGTCTCCTACACCCAGTAAATTAAATCTGTGATATCAGACTCCATGAATTCTCTAGTATCGGGCTCATTGTGTGGACAAAAACCAAATGTTAGCATAACTGGGGCTGCAATTCCATCTGTTCGGAAACATTTCCCAGATAGGTAATTATATTAGCATGTTGACAAAATTAATGGAGATGGGATGCAAAAAGTGGTGGTGGGGACAAAGGACAAAATGATGTGCCACTTCACAGGCTAATAAATTCATTTCAATGAAATTTCGCAAATCAAAATTCACTTCTGTATTTGCCTCTTTTTTTACCACCACCACCCCTTAATTATGTCAATATAGTATAAAAAGTACACATTTAGGAACATATGGCAAACAGGTGAGGCTTGCTTTGTTTAAATATACATTTATGTTCTTTGCTCTCGTCAATTGTCTCCACTGCTTATGGTGATCCTATGAATGAGAGATGTCCAAAATGTTCTGTCCTCAATAGCCCAGCTCAGATCTTGTAAACATAAGTCTGATGTTGGATTGGGGCCGCGGGGCGGCCGTGAGGTCCCGGAGGAGACTGGTCAAAGGAACGACACGAGACAAGATGGAGCGAAGACCAGTGGTTTATTGTGGGAAAAACATCAGCATATATAGGAAAAGAAGGCAACGGTGATAGAATCGTCATCTGACAGAAAATCACATCACCCATTTACCCGGGTTAATGGGGAATCTCTCTTGGGGAAGTTAATTAACTAGGGCAAACACTGACAGGGGAAATCCATTGTTCGGGGTTTACACCAGGGTAAACATGGCCTCTATTTGCACGAGAGCTTGGGCTGATCTGTGAGTCAGTAATTGCCTAATACGTAACAGAGGTTAGCGATTCGCCTTCCTCAGCAGAATCGCCGGTCAGGTCAGATGTGGGTGAATCAACCCTATGATTATTAATCTGCCCCCCCCCCCCCCCAATTTCTGTGCCCGCAGAGCCCACGGGCCAGGAGCTTTCTCAACTGAAGTGGCCTCTGCAAGGGCCGTACTATGCCAATTATGCTAGCGGAATCCGCAGTCTGAGATTGTCCTCATAGAGTCAATACATCTTGTTTGGTCTTTCTCTTTTCCTACCTGTTTCCACCCTTCTAAGCATTATTGTATTTCTCAAATAATCTTGCCTTCTCATGAGTTGGCCAAAGTCCAACAGTTTCAGTGTCATAATTTTTCCTCCAGAAACAGTTCAGGCTTAATCTGCTCTAGAACCCACTTGTTCATCTTTCTGGCAGTCCAGGGTCTCCACAAAGCTCTCATCCAGCTTTCACATGCACACGTGGTGATTAGGAACACAACAGTGAATAGTCTTTGTCTCCAAGATCACCTTCTTACATCTGATGATCTTTTTGAATTCCCTTTGTATCCTTCCAAGTCTCAATTGTTTTCTGATTTTTTGGCAGCAGTCCTCATTTGAATTGATTATCAACTAAGGTACACAAGATCTTTATCTCAATTTCTTCACTGTCAACTTTAAAGTTCTGAAGTTCTTCTGTAATGATATTTTTTGTTTTCTTAATGCTCAAGGGCAATCCTGCATTGGCATATTCTTCATTCACTAAAGTCTTTTCAACTCATTGTTTTCTGCCAGTAAGATAGTGTTATCTGCATATAGAAAACCATTCTCTCTCTCCATGTCCAGGAAGAGCTTTATAGCAAAAACAAACATTCTTGAGGGTACACAAGAGCAAAACGAAATTAGAAGATGGAGGATGTAGCTCACTGGACAAGGAATAACATTAAAAGACAATATGACTGATGACCCTGAACAAAACCAACATGCTCAAGTGGGGACTTCTGGCAGTCAACACACTGTGTGAATGTGGAAAGATACAGAATCCGGCTCATTTGTTAGTCTGCCGTTCACTGCTAGAAATATGTACCGATGAAGATTTAATGTTGGCCAACAACAAAGCCAAGAAAGTGGCTTCATTTTGGCAGTTCAAAGTTTGATCTGGACACAAAAGAGAAAAAAGCCCTGTCCTGAGCTGACAGTACCTTCTTGTCCACAATATATATACTATATGCATTGTATTGCACTTTGTATTAATACCTTTGTATTCTTCTGCCGTATCTGAATCTGAATATAGGCGATCATCATTGCAATCAGCCATGAAGACTATTCGGAGAATATAATGCAGTGGCCTTTCATGTGCGTTCCGCATCACAACCCCGTACCACTGATCCAGTTCCGCGAGTCACTTTCTGGTCCTGAGCCCATTTGGCACGCAAAGTTCTCATCAGCCCCAGACCAGTATTGATGAAGCTGCTTCTTCAGTGCCTAGGCCTGGTTTGAAACTGGCAAAATAAAGGCACCTTTTGATGAGTTCATTCCAGGGCCATAGCCAGGATTCTAAATGTGGGTGGGCAAATGTTTTTGCAGGATGGGCAACAATGTCATATATGTGTGTCATATATATAAGCAGCTCGGAGTTTGAGGGTGGGCAAACTACTAACTCAGAGTGGGCAAAGCCCACCCTGGCCACCCCTTGTCTATGGCCCTGGTTCATTCTGCAGTTCCTTTTGCCTGACCTACTTACCAGGGTACGCGCCCCCGACTGTGGTTCAAAAATAACAGTGTTCCAGCAGGCTCTGGATTCAATTGGCCCTTCCCTGTGGACTTTGGTACAAGGCCATTAGTCTTTAAGGTTGTTAGGTTAATTAACTGCCACCTAACACTCAGGTTTTTGTGTGTGTTTTTTTAAGGGGATGGGTAGTTTTAATGTTTTTAACTATGTTTTTATTTATGATTGTGAACAGCCCTGAGTCGGCTTAGGCCAAGTGGGCGGTGTAGAAATTGAACTAATAAATAAATAATAAAATTACAAGTGGTGTGAAAAGAAGGCAGTGGCTGTAGTGAATGCAGCTCGGAAGGGGGGGGGGGCGGTGGGGGATATTTCAGTTGTGGTCTGTCCCGCAACCTGCTTCATCAGCTGAGGGAGGGTCCTGTTGGGTTTTTATTTTTTAATCGTGTCAGAAGCATGCAAAGGTTGAAAGGATTTTTGCTGTAGGAACCCCGCTCAGGGGACGCTCAAACTACAGCCGAGCCATAATTCAGGGCAAGACTTCCTATCTGGAAGCAGAAGCTTTGCTGGAGAAGATAGATAAGGATTGTGCATACATTCCTGAGCTGCCTCCCGATTGACAGGCAACATCCTGGCTTAACATATCAATAACCACAGATGTTTCCCTGAGTTAAAGTAAACAGTAGAGATTAATAGCCACAGATGCTGATAGTACCCAGGGAAACATGCTCCTGCTCTTTTAGTTTAGTGTAAACAATTAGAGACCCTTGCCTACGTGCAGATGTTCCAGACTCCAGGGGGTAACCGAATATAGTATGGGGTGCCGTAGAAAGGCTTAGCATGCAGGGCCCCTCTGTAACCAGGGGCGGCGACCACCTCAGGGTCGTTATGCCCACAGGCGGGGTAATAAAAGCTTTTTGCCCACCTCATTTTGGGGCTGGACCACTACATCACGGTCTCGACATGTCTTTATTCCAGCGCAGCAGGGTTTTGCATTACAACGCTGGTGTTCACCCTACAACACTGGCGTTCGAATTACAACAAAGTTCAGTGTCTTATAACCACTGAGCCACTGCAGTCCCTTGTGAACAACTACATTGACAATAATTGTGTAAAGTAGTCTCTAGGGTTGCCAGCGGAGAGAAGCCGCCCAGAGCGGGAGTCCATCCCTTTCCTACCCCTTTCCAGGGCAGGTCGCTGAAGGCTACCCCCCCGCCCCCCCGACCCGGCAAGCGACTACCAAGGAGCTGCGGTGGCTCAGTGGTTAACAAGCTCGCCTTGTTGGCTGGCAGTTCGAGACCCGGGTACTGCATGACGGATTGAGCGCCTGCCTCTGTCCCAGCTCTTCGGGGACATGAAAGGAGCCTCCTTTGGGCGTTTTGCGGACTTTCTTCTGCAAAAATCCTTTCAACCCAGAATTGTTAACTGCGAACAAGGAAACTACGATGTCACGCCCAGGCCCCACACACCCGCGCGCGCTCCGCCTCCGTGGCAAGCTTTGTTTACATGCAACTTGGCCGGGGTGGGGTGGGGGAATCCCGGGGGGGGGGAATCCCCTCCCGCCGCTCCCCGCGACGTCACGCCTCTTCCAAACCCCTCGCCCCAGTTTCTAAGTCCTGAACCCCGATTTAAAGTAGTGCGGTGGGGGGGGGGGGCTCCTGCCCTCTCCTTCCTGTGCGCAAAGGAGGAGCAACTGCAAAGCAAAGCCTCCGGGGCGGTGCAGAAAAAGGGAGGTGTTTTATGCACAGGCTACTTCTTCGCCCCTCCCTCCTCCTCAGCCTTCTTCATGGAGGGGGAGGACCGACAGAGAGCCTGCAGGTTCTGCAATCATCCGTCTCAAGCGCGCGCGCGCACACACACACACACACACACAAAAAACCACAACCACAACCAACCCCCCCCCCCCTTCCGTGTGTCCCTCCTGGGGAGCCAGCTCCGCCCGCCCAGTCACGAGGGGCGATTACGGTACGAGCCATAAACACACCCTCCTGCCCCCCCCCCGGTGGTTTCCCGCAGGGCCGTGACTGGCGGGTGCTGACTGATAAAGTGTTGTTGTTGTTGCTCCTCTCCTAAATGGAGGCGAGCCTGGTCCGCGCCTTCGGAGGTCTGAGCCTCCAGCAAGGCCAAGGCCGGGGGCCCCGTCGCAGGCGTCGCTTCAGCAAAAGCCTCTACTTGCTCCGAGGCCTGCCAGGCTCCGGGAAAAGTACCTTGGCCAGGTAAACTTCTCCCCACCCTACGTCAAGCTGTAGGCAACCACCACCACCCCCGCCACCACGGTCGATGCTGAAGCTTTGGAAATGGCGCGCCTAAACCTAGACGGCGGGTGTCAGGTCTGAACAGAAAGCAGGGTGGGGACGCGGCCGTAGGGGTGGGCAAAGCAGAGGAACTCCGCAGCCCCCCAGGTGAGGGGCAGTCACCGTCCCTTCCTCGACAGCTCTGGACTCTGGAGGCTCTTTGCTGATCGACGTGCTCCGTACACGGGGGGGGGGGGGGCTTCCTGCTCCCATCTTGTAAAGGAGGAAGGGTTCAGTTTCTTTTTTTTTTGGTAGACGCCGTGATGGCGAACCTTGGCATTCCAGATGTTCTTAGACTTCAATTCCCAGAAGCCCCCGTGAATCCACACGAAGGGGTTCACTGCGATTCATCCGGCACGCGCCGCCCTCGGCGCTCCCGGAAGCGGAAGTAAAACACGCCCGGACGGGCGCGTTTTACTTCCGCTTCCGGGAGCGCCGAGGGCGGCGCGTGCCGGATGAATCGCAGTAAACCCCTTGGTGTGGATTCACGGGGGGCTCGCACGTCTCGGAATTGAAGTCCAAGAACATCTGGAGTGCCAAGGTTCGCCATCACAGTGGTAGAGCTTCACGAGGGTCGAAGGCACTTCAGCTGTTCTTGGACTTCAATTACCAGGAGCCCAAGTCAGCACACCTGCTGATCAAAGCTTCTGGGAATTTCAATCCAAGAACAGCTGGAGTGTCAACGTTAGCCATTGGCAGATCATTAAAGAGGTGTGTTTCTAGGTGTGTCCCGATCAATCCCTGGGCTGCCAAAATGAAGCCACTTCCTTGGATTTGTCATTGTCCAAACTTAAGTCCTCATCGGTGCATGTTTCTGGCAGTAATCGCATCTCTCCACATTCACACAGCATGTTGTCTGCCAGCAGCCCCCCACTTGAACATGTTGGTCTTGTCACCTGTGATCTCTAACCCTCAACCTATTCAGGGTCCTCCAAGTGATGTAGGGGAGGTTGTGTTGCTCAGGTATATCCTCCTTTAATGTTATTCTTTGCCCAGTGAGTTCTTTCCTCCAATTTTTAATTTGGTTTTGCTCTTGTGTGCCCTCAAGAATGTTTGTTCTTGCCATAAAGCTCTTCCTGGAACTGAGCCAGCATTTCTAGGTCATTGTGAAGAAAGGAAAACCCTTAAGCTGTTGATTTTTCTAACCCATAACGTGAGGACCCTGAAAAGGACCGGGATAATTTCTGGGGGTGTTTAAAGAGAGAACCCTATAACAGATGATGAGGCGGAGAAGGGAAATCACCCTGGGTGGTGAGGCATTCCAATTAGTCCAGGGGTTCTCAACCTTTTTCAGCAGTAGGTGGGACCACACCCCTTCAGGCTGTTGGTGGGCCAGAAACCCCGGTGGTGGTGGTGGCGGTGGCGGAGGGAGTAGGTGAGCTCAGGATGGTGCGGCGGTGGTGGCAGCAGTGGTACCACCCCGAATCTCCCCCACTTCCCGCCCCCCCCCACGCTGCTTCTCTGCTGACCCATCTGGAGAAGCTGCATGGAGGAGTCTTTCCCTGGGAAAGATGCGGGCAGCCATGTGCCTCCACTGCTCCCTCTGCCTCAGTCCTTGTCTCCTCCATTTGGCTTGGCATGTCACTAACAGCCATCCGTAGCAGGGTGGATGTTGTAAGGCTTGCAACATCTTCTCTCCTATGGAGCACCATTAGGGACAAGCCAAGCCAAGTGGAGGAGACAAGGATTGAGGCGGTGGCGGAAGTGGCGACCGGAGCAAGGGCACAAGCCACATCAAATGGTGTCGTGGGCCAGGGCCGGCCCACGGGCCGTAGTTTACGAATCACTGGATTAGTGTTTTGTAGGGAAAAGATTTTTTTTCTTGGTTTTGTTATATATATATATAACACAGAATGAAGCAGGGCAAAGATTGATAGAGTTCTGCCAAGAGAACGCACTGGTCATAGCAAACACCCTCTTCCAGCAACACAAGAGGCGACTTTACACATGGACATCACCAGATGGCCAACACCGAAACCAGATTGACTACATACTCTGCAGCCAAAGATGGAGAACATCCATACAGTCAGCAAAAACAAGACCTGGAGCAGATTGTGGCTCAGATCACAACCTACTGATTGCAAAATTCAGGCTTAGACTAAAGAAAATAGGGAAAACAAAGAGACCAGACAGATATCATCTAGACAGCATCCCTAAAGAATATACGGTGGAGGTGATGAACAGATTCAATGGCTTAGACTCAATAGATAGAGTGCCAGAAGAATTATGGACAGAGATAAGGGACATCATGCAGGAAGCAGCAAAGAAAACCATACCAAAAGAAAAGAAGAGTAAGAAAGCAAAGTGGTTGTCTGATGAGGCTCTTAAAATAGCAGAGGAAAGAAGGAACGCAAAAGTCAAAGGAGAAAGGAAAAAATACAATCATTTGAACACAGAATTTCAAAGAAAAGCAAGGAGAGATAAGGAAAACTATCTAAAAGAACAGTGCAAAGAAATGGAAGAAAACAACAAAAGAGGCAGAACCAGAGATCTTTTCAAAAAAATCCGGGAAATCAAGGGAACATTTAAAGCAAAAATGACCATGATAAGGGACAAAGACGGAAAGGAGCTAGCTGATGCAGAAGAGATTAAGAAAAGATGGAAAGAGTACACAGAGGAACTCTACAAAAAGGAACTCAACACTCCTGATAGTCACAATGATGAAGAAATTGAACCTGAGCCAGACATCCTGGAGAGTGAAGTCAGAAAGGCCCTAAAGAGCACTGCAAACAACAAAGCTAGTGGAGATGATGGTATCCCAGTTGAATTTTTCAAAGCTCTAAAAGATGATGGCATCAAATTACTGCATTCAATATGCCAGCAGATTTGGAAAACAAAACAGTGGCCACAGGACTGGAAAAGATCAGTATATGTTCCAATCCCAAAAAAGGGCAATGCCAAAGAATGTTCAAATTATCGAACAATTGCGCTCATCCCACACGCTAGCAAGGTGATGCTCAAGATAATACAGGATAGACTTCAGCAGCATGTGGAAAGAGAATTACCAGAGGTGCAGGCTGGTTTCAGAAGAGGCAGGGGGACTAGAGACCACATTGCCAACATACGTTGGATCATGGAGAAAACAAAGGAATACCAGAAACAAGTTTACTTTTGCTTTATTGACTACACTAAGGCATTTGATTGTGTGGATCACAACAAGATGTGGCAAGTGATTAAAGAGATGGGAATACCAGAGCACCTCATATGCCTCCTGAGAAATCTGTACATGAACCAAGAAGCAACAGTTAGGACAGAACACGGAATGACAGAGTGGTTTGGAATAGGAAAAGGAGTAAGACAAGGCTGCATTCTGTCACCCTGCTTATTCAACTTATACACAGAGCACATAATGCGCAATGCAGGGATGGAGGAATCACAATATGGGATCAAAATTGCTGGGAGAAACATCAACAATCTGAGATATGCAGACGACACCACCCTAATGGCAGAAAGTGAGGAAGACCTAAAGAATCTCCTGATCGGTTTGAAGGAAGAGAGTGCAAAAGCTGGCTTGAGACTCAATATCAAGAAAACCAAGATAATGGCAACAGGCCCGATCAGTTCCTGGAAAATAGACGGGGAAGAAGTAGAAGCAGTGACAGATTTTACTTTCTTAGGATCTAAGATCACTGCAGATGGAGATTGCAGCCATGAAATAAAGAGGCGGCTGATTCTAGGGAGACAAGCCATGAGAAACCTGGGGAACATAGTGAAAAGCAGAGACATCACCTTGAAAACAAAAATTAGAATAGTCAAAGCAATGGTATTCCCAGTGGTAATGTACGGATGTGAGAGCTGGACAATTAGGAAAGCTGAACGCAGAAGAATAGATGCCTTTGAAATGTGGTGTTGGAGGAGAGTTTTGAGGGTACCTTGGACAGCGAGGAGAACAAATAGGTCAATCTTAGAAGAAATCAACACTGACTGCTCATTGGAAGGTCAAATAGTAAAGATGAGGCTAAAGTACTTTGGGCATCAAATGAGAAGGGATGATTCACTTGAGAGGGCCGTGATGTTGGGAAAGGTGGAGGGCAAAAGAGGAAGGGGGAGGCCAAGGATGAGATGGATAGATGGTATTGTAGACACAATGGGCACAGAACTGGGAGGACTGAGGGGGATGGTGGAGGACAGGGGTGCCTGGAGAACGATGGTCCATGGGGTCGCAAAGGGTCGGAATCGACTGTGCGACTGAACAACAACAACATATATATATATATATATATATATATATATATATATATATATATATATATATATATATATATATATATATATATATATATATATATATATATATATATATATATATATATATATATATATATATATATATATATATATATATATATAAATTTTTATTGAGTTTTTAATAAACATACAAAAAAGAAAAGAAAACATTAACAATACGTTAACAATACAATACACTAACAAATCCATAGTATCATACTAACAAACATTACTGTATGCTAGCACATAACAATATCTATATTCATTAATTACTATTTAACTACCAAATATTAAGAGCCATTATTTCAAAGTCCAAAATGATAGGAAAAATTTTTTTCTGTACTACCACAAATCTTTTTAACAAATAATAATCACCCTGTGAATATGTACAATGCCCGGAGAGTTTATTTTCTACTCAACTCCAAAAACTTCTTTGAAATGGTACTGGTCCTGAACTATCATTTGCCATAATAGAGTGATCCACGAACGGTTTCCATATATTCCAAAATCTATTCTCTTTTAAATTATCTCTTTTGACTTTAATCTCCCATGTCAATTTATCGTTCAGTGCTAAACTCCACATTTCTTTATATCATTCTCCAATCTGTATATCTACATCGTTTTTCCAATTTCTAGCTATACATTGTCTACCCGTTGTCAGTACGATTTCCAATAATTCTTTTTCCTCCTTGTTTAAACCCAAGCCTTCCACATTCGTTAAAAGAATAGTACCCGACACCAACTTAACACTTTTACCCAATATTTCACCAAACTCATTTTCTATTCTTCCCCAAAAATCCCTTATTTTTTTACAGCTCCACCACATATGTTTGTATGTTCCATCAATTTCTTTACATCTCCAACATAACTTATCTCTTTTATTATCCATCTGGTAAAGTCTTAATGGTATCAGGTACCATTGCCACAACATTTTAAAATTATGTTCTTTAATTCTTACAGACATTGTTCTCATAATCCTCTTTTTCCATTTATTTTTCCATTCAATCTCCCCGATTTTTATATTCAAATTTTGTTCCCACTTCCGTTTCAAGTCCTCCTGTGGATCTGCACCTCTATTCAGTATATTATAAAGCTTGCTTACAAGACCTTTAATACTGCTTTCCCCTTTTCTAATCTTCCTTACCAATTCCTCAAATTCCGTATGTATTCTATCTATCCCTATTTCTCTTTTATATTTTTTATTCCAATTGTCCACCTTTAACTTCTGAAACCAATTCAAATTTAATATCTCAAACATTTTTTTCCGCTCGGCATCAACATCACACGCTTTTAACCAATCCTTCAATAACAGCGTCCCATTTTTATCCAATATTTCCATTTTTTCTTTGTCTAATTTTATTGGGAAACACATCATATCAGTCAATTCCAAAATTGGAGAGAGATTCGGAACCATATCTTTTTTTACCTTCTTCCACACCTCCATGAGACCTTTCATCATAAAATTATTTGACCTTTTCACCTTATCCTTCATTCCCAAAAAAATCAAGTTTCCAATATTTCTATACTCTTTCATTTCCAATTGTTCCCAAATTACCTTTTCTCTTGCCAAGATCTTCACAACATTCTTGACTTGAAATGCTCGATAATATAATAACAAATTTCGCATACCCAAACCCCCTTTTTTCTGAGACCAATACCATAATTTCTTTGGAAGCCTAGATTTTTTTACCTCCATTACAAAAACCATTAAACATTTTTTGAAACTCATTAATTTCTTTCTCTTTTAAATGGATCGCTAGTGTATCGAATAAAAAGTTAATCTTTGGTAACAATATCATTTTACACATGGCAATCCTTCCGAACCATGACAGTTTTAACTTCTGAAGTTCTTGTATTTTATTCTTAAATTCAATTCTCAAGCTGTCATAATTCAATCGTTTGAGTTCTTCTAATTTATTTGAAATGATTATCCCCAAATACTTCAGCTTATCTTTGATTTGTATATTAAGTGTCAACACCGTACTACCCATCTCGCTCGGTTTCAAATTGCACAACATCAATTCAGATTTGTCCCAATTTATCTTTAATCCAGTTATAGCTTGAAATACTTGTAGATGATCTTTAATCCTATCCATCACCTGCTCCGGGTGCTTCACCATAAGCAATGTATCATCTGCGTACATACTCACTTTATTACCCATAATCCCTTCTATATTTGAATCCTCCCTTATACTTTTAGCTAAAATCTCCATTGCCATTATAAACAAGATAGGGGATAATGGGCAACCCTGCCTAGTACCAGCCTCTAGCTTTACCACATCCGTAAACTCCTCGTTTACTCTAACCTTGGCATTTCCTTTTTGATATAGTAAATCTATAACCCTGTTAAATTTATCCCCAAACCCATATTTTCTAACTATTTCCTTAATTGAAGACCACTGCAATGAATCAAATGCCTTAAAAATATCCAATGATAGTAATCCCACTTTTTCCTTTGTTTGATTAACATTGTCTATTAAATCTAATACCCTTCTAGTCAAATCCGCCATGTGTCGTCCTTTTAGAAACCCAACTTGATCAACATTTATATATTCCCCCATAAAACTATTTAAACGGTTAGCCAATATTGCCGTGAAGATCTTCGCATCTTGATTTATAAGCGAAATTGGTCTGTACGAATCCACTCTTTCCAAATTCTTACCAGGTTTTGGCAAAAGAACAATTGTAGTGTTATACCATGAAGTCGGGATTGATCCTCCATCTAGTATATAATTACATAACTTCACCAATTTCGGGACCACCACCTCTTTAAATTCTTTGTAGAACTCTGTTGATAATCCATCATCCCCCGGGGCTTTCCCTATCTTCAATCCGCTTATTACCCCCTTAACCTCTTTATCAGTTATCTTTTCCTCCATTTTCTCCCTATGCTCTTGTTTTATCCCATTCCCTAACTGCCTCTCCAATATCCTTTTAAGCTTTTCCATATCTATTTCTTTCTTTGCATATAACACCTGGTAAAATTCCCTAACTATTTTACATTTATCGCTATTCTTATTACACCTTGAACCTTGCCTGTCGACTAACACCCCAATTTCTCTTTTTCCCCTTTTAACCTTAGCTGCTCTTGCTAATAGTTTTGAGTTCTTATTACTAAATTCAAAATATTCTCTGTTTAAATAAATCAAATCTCGTTTAACTTTATCAATATCTTTACCCATTACTTCTGCCTTGAGTCCTTGTAATTTCAAGAGAATTTTTTTATCTTTACTTTTTGCGTGTTCTTCCTGTAATTGTTTTATTTCCCTTTCTTTTTCTATGTGTTCTGCTTTATACTTTTTATATTTGAGGCTTGCCAATTTTATGCTTTCCCCCCTAAAAACTGACTTCATGGTATCCCATACAACGTTAAAATTAACCTCATTATTATCGTTCCATTGCCAACTTTCTTTCCAGCTTTCCATAATTGCCTCTTTGCTTTTCTGATCTTTGAACAAATTAGGATCGTACCTCCAATTTCTAACTCTTTGAATATTTTTTTGTGCTTTCAATTCCAAATATACTTTAGCATGATCCGATTCCTTAATAATCCCAATTTCCGTACCTTCTATATCCCCAATTAAGTTTTCCGACAGAAAAACATAATCTATTCTCGAGTAGGTCCCATGTACATGCTGGGGAAAAGATTTTAAAAAGTCTTGTTTTTCAAAGTTTTCCTCATTGTCCAGAAACTAGTTTTTTCAGCAGCATCTTTATTTCTTTTTCTTTCTTTCTCCCAATTCTTTCTCAGTTTCTTGGCTGTTACTGCCAACATTAATATGATGGGGTCCCTAGTTAATTATTAAATCTGCAAAATAGCTCTCAACAAGCTTCTGTTTGGCTGGCTGGTGAGCTCATTGAGTTGGAGAACCTCCACAGTTCACCACTAAGCCTTGTAGGAGAAGCACTAATCCGAGTTGTTTTTGGGACAAGCTGTTTAGTCCAATGAATAATGCACTTCAGGACATTTTATGTTCTTTTGAAGTGTTGGTTCAGTTTATTCTGCTCCATTATAACATTTTCTTCTTCCATGTCGAATCCGAACATGAAACTGAACTGACAAAATGAAGGCACCTTTTGGTGAGTTCATTCTGCAGTTCCTTTTGCCTGATCTAGTCAGAGAAAGATTAGCCGGCAACAAAAGGTGGCACACCCGATTGTGGTTCAAAAATACTATAATCTTCAAGGAGGCTCTTTGTTAACCCCTCAATTACAACATAAAGAGACATAAACTAATCAATATTTTGTGGTATTGTGTGTTTTCGTGCCAGAGATTACTCTGGATTGAAAGGCTTTCATGTCCCCTTTCGTGCAGCTCTTGGGGAATTGAACCCTGTGCTTTCAGTCTCCAAGCACAGTGCTTTTAGCCACTGCTGAAAGGGGTGCAGTGAAAGCAAGAAATCATTTGGTTTTGATGCTTTATTTATATTTTATTTATTAATTGTGTTTATATCCCACCCATCTGGGATATTTTCCCACTCAGGGTGGCTTATAGCACAATAAAAACCTTTACAATAAGAAATTAAAAATAATAAATTTATAAATAACAACAAAAATACAAATTATTTCCCTCTCCCCATTAAAAACAATCCACAACCAAAAAACAACAACATTGGTGATGGAAAAGTTAATCAACTTAATCAAAGTTAATTATTCTGGATGCTGTTCTCTCTTCTCATAAATGGTAACTTGAAAGAACTGTTCTGTTCCCATTAAGAAAGAAAAGTAGTACAGTATCTGCTTTTATATTTAATGCTCCTTACATCTTAAATTTATCAGCTTCAGCGGAATAAGTTTGTACAACCCATAAACTACTGCAAGTGCTTTGCTAATTCTTTAAACTAGGGCTATTGTTATATAAATTTTCTTTTTGTTATATGTTGACTCAATGTGTACAAGTGCCATACGCTAGAGCTCCACTCTTTGTGATATACCAGGACAGCCACACCCAAAGCAGAAAGAAGAAACAGATGTATTTATGGCTTCCTCTGGTTATGGGTTGAGATATCCAATGTGGTGTTGTGGATAGAGTGATGTAATAGGACTTAGGAGACCTTGGATCGAATCTTTGGTCAAACATGAAAACTCATTGGGAATGCGGAACTGGTAAAACCACTCCTTAAATATCTCACTTACTTTGAAAACCCTATCAAAGTTGCTGCGAATTGATTACGACTTGACAGCACATGATAATAGTATTGGGAGCCACATCTGCTTTGGTGGATTACAAGTTAATGAAGGGCTTCTTAGAGTCTCAGAGAAGTAGGACCTAACAAATGAAGCATGCTTGTCAGTGTTCATGTTCTTTAATCTTCTTTGCTTCCTCTTTTACCCCATCGAGTGTCGAGGTATATGTTCTTTAATGGCAGTAAAAGTATACTGAGCTGAACTGAAGCATTTTGACGATGCGCTTACTACTGAGATTCTGAGCACTGTTCCTGCTGCTGTTTTCTACGAGTGCATGGTTTCTAGCAAGTGTACAATTGGGACAGTCCCTATAACATCTCCTGTACTTCTGGGTGAACTTGCTCAGCAACGGCTTAGGTTTGTTAGTTCTAAAACATGCTTTCAGGAAAGCAGGCACACAAGTGGTTTGTCTTGAGCAAAAGCTGTGCCTTGATTCTAGGAAGACATTTTGAACAAAATTGAGCCCAGTTTTAATGAGTCGTAATATTCAGTTCACCATGAGCACTTAAATTGTAATGAAAACATACTGCCTGAGAAATGATAAGTAAAGGAAGCTGTATGTTCAGGGAAGTTAAATGTTTGGACATCATGATAATATGAGACAGCCCACTTACTTCTGAATTTTTTTTTTTTACTGCTTCACTTCCTTCAAAATATAAGCCAGCTTTGCTGTATTTGAGAGTTCTGCGTATTCTGTTCAATGAAATCCTGGGGTTTTGCAATAAAGTGTTGCCCTGGAAGCACCTTTAGAAGAACTAGTTGAGTGCTTTCTTGCTGCCTGCCTTTCTGCTGGGAGTGATGTTTTCCCAATGCTGTTTGACCTAAAGTCGTCCTTGCTCGAAAGCCAGGCAAATCTTATTCTAGACTTCAGTGACCATTTCTGTTTTTTAGCCCAAGAACCAGCACTGTCTGCATCTGCAGATGTTTCCATGGTCATGTGGCAGGCATGACTAGACACCGGAGTGCACGGAATGCTGCTTACCTTCCCACCAAAGTGGTCCCTATTTATCTACTTGCAATTTCTTGCTTTCCACCAAAGTGGTCCCTATTTATCTACTTGCAATTTCTTGCTTTCGAACTGCTAGGTTGGGCTGGAGCTGGGATAGAGACGGAAGCTCACTCCATCATGCAGCAATTCAGGTCTCAAACTGCTGATCTGCCGACCTTCCACTCATCAAGTTCAGCGCCTTAACCACTAAGCCACCGCAGTGTCTGACCTTAAGCAGCAATTAGGCATTGCATGAGTGGTGTACCTACCAGGAGAGCGGGATATAAGTGTGCAAAAATAAATAAATAAATAAATAAATGCAGTATAAAAAGTACACATAGTTACGTTTGATTTACTCCAGATCCTAAGCCCTGTGAAATCATTTGATAAATATTTACATTGCACAAGGTGAGACTGAAGGTAAGAAAACAGATATGTACAGCCAGAACTCTTGTTGTAGCGGCTTGATGTGACCTATTCCTCCTTTATGTAAAAGCAGCACACATAAATCCTGCCTCCTCTCTACTTAAGCCAATATGGAAGTAACACTAGCATTCAGAGAAGACAGTTAAGTTTAGAGCTAGTGAATGAAACTGGAGAAAATAATGCAAAATAAGATACAGTATAGAAGTTTCAGTGGATGCATTCCCTAGATTGTGTCCAGAAACAATACAACAGCCTGCATGTTAAACATTGTAACAATGTGCAGTTTCAACTATCATTGATATCTGATGGGTCAAAGTATATATACTCCAGTCAGGGTGATATGCAGGGAAAACAGGAAGGAAGAATTTCCCCACATGCCTTCAGTTAAATATGGTAAAGGTAAAGGTCACCCTTGCTCGAAAGCCAGTCATATCTGACTCTAGAGTTCAGTGCTCATCTCTGTTTCCTAGCTGAAGAGCTAGAGCTGTCTGCTTCTGCAGATGTTTCCATGGTCATGTGGCACGCATGCCTAGACACTGGAGCGCATGGAATGCTGTTTACCTTCCCACTGAAGTGGTCCCTATTTATCTTGCTTTCAAACTGCTAGGCTGGCAGGAGCTGGGACAAAGACTGGAGCTCATTCTGTTCTGTAGTACTCGGGAATCAAACTGCTGACCTCCCGCCTTCCAGTCAACCTCTTAGCCACTTGAGCCACTGCAGTCCCTTCAGTTAAATATATATAATGCTAATTTAAAATGTTTAAAAGTGCAGAAATAGGGAAAAAAGAAATGCGTAAAATTTAGGGGGAAAGTAATGCGTAGAATTTGAGAAAATCTCCAGGAGTTGTGATTAAAAGTTAGATTTCTCTCAGCAATACAGGGCTGCCCCTGCTGTTAGACAAGGTGACAGCTGCTTTAGGCAACAAATTCTAATCTAGTGTCATGAAAAAAGCAGGAAAATATCCAATATTTCATTGGTTATTAATTGGCTACTATGGCAATCAATGAGAAGAATTATACAGTATATAGGATTTAGATAGTTGCAAAACCAAATGAAATGGTAATTAAAAATCCAACACCAAGGAAGTATCTAGTTTATAGGTGGCTTGAAAGTATATAAAATTTTCACACAAAGTTAAGGAACTGCTCCATGCTGTGTTGTAGTGTTTTTCTGGCATTGTTCTTACCTCTAGGCAACTGAAACATGAATTTCCCAGTGCTGTCATTTTTAGCACTGATGACTACTTCTTCACAGAGGATGGCAGCTATGTGTTTGATCCAGATGATCTGGAAGATGCACACAAGTGGAATCAGAAAAGAGGCAAGTACTGTACTTTTTCATATGGGATACTAGGCTTTGACTTCTCTGTTGTCTCAGTTGAAGAATAATGACTGAAGAGACCTTGGTGTAGGTCCGTGATGGCGAACCTTGGCACTCCAGATGTTCTTGGACTTCAATTCCCCGAAGCCCCTGTGAATCCACACGAAGGGGTTTACTGCGATTCATCCGGCCCACGCCACCCTCGTCGCTCCTGGAAGCGGAAGTAAAACGCGCCCGTATGGATTCACGGGGGCTTCGGGGAATTGAAGTCCAAGAACATCTGGAGTGCCAAGGTTCACCATCACGGGTGTAGGTAAACAACTTTGTGCTGCCCTTATGCTTGTTGTTTTCATAAGAGTGGCTCTCAGAGTTGACTGAATCAACACAGCACTTCATAGTCTTAACAACTGAGACCCTCGATTACAGTAAAACCTCGCATAAAAAGCACATTGCTTAGAGACTAACTCACTTAAAGAGCAGAATTTTCTCTGAATGGTTGCCTCACTTAACAAAACCAACCAAAAACTTGCTTAGCACTAAATCGGGGTTCGCAAACCCCCCGCCAGAAGTCACAATTGGTCACTTACGATGGTGTTTCACTTAAAGAGCAAATTCACTTAAAGAGCAATCCCATGGAACACATTATGCTCATTAGGCGAGGTACCACTGTACTTCATACCTGTCAAGTATCCCGTTTTGGCCAGGATTTCCCATAATTCACCAATCTTTCCCTCTTCCCACCGCCATCCCGTAATTGGAACAGCCAGGAAAGGGGTTACTGCGCATGCGTGCATGCGCAAAGGGTTTCTGTGCATGTGCAAAGGGTTTCTGTGCATGCATGCACACACGAGCGGGGTACTACGCATGCGCAAAGGGTTTACTGCGCATGCGTGTGCCAGCGCCCGGAAACCTTCCCTTATTTTCATTGCCGCAACTTGACAGGTATGCTGTACTTAGAATCTAATTTTACACTCTTAATATGGCTACCACCTACTTAGAGAGTCATGTGGCTAACATTGTTCCTTTGTGGTGTATGCATGGAACAGGAAGCATCGCATTATAAACTTGCCTTGCATTAACTGTTCTTTTATCAGTTTACATATTTGTTTCCACTAGAGCCATTATGAACAGATAAGGTTTTATACTAAAATAAATATACCCTATTTCCAATAAGTAAACCATGGTTTGTCAGTGCATTTCATTTCACATTTTGTATCTTACCCATGGATTTTCTTCCTTATAACCTTTCTGAGCAGAACTGAGCATGCCTTGCCTTGCCTGTGGGTAAACAGATAGGAAGACTCATGCTTTTTTCTTGCCTGTCTTGCTCCCATTCTTCCTGGGATTATTCCAGATGAAGATTGAAACCATCACATCATTTAAATGATTGCAGATCTCTCCTCTCTTCTTTGCAAGTTAAGACTGAGAAAACACAAACAGCATTTCTTCAGTACAATTTTTCTCCTTCCCCTCTCCTTGTCCACTATATCTTCACATTGCCTGCTGGAGAGCACTCAAGATCTCAAAAGTCTGCACACATTTTGTGCTCTATTGATTGATCTAATAGAAATATTACAGTGGATTTTTAAATGTCTCTTCAGAGTTAGTGTACTGAATGCATTATTTATTTTTTTGTGATCCCACAAGGCTTGATTTGAATTGTTCCACCAATTGTTTGGTCTTGTAAAATGTTTAAATTATGTTACAGCACGTAAAGCAATGAAGAATGGGAAATCCCCAGTTATTATTGATAATACCAACATCCACGCTTGGGAAATGAAGCCATATGTGATAATGGTAGGGAAAATAATGACCTATAATTTTTAATATTGGGTGAAAGAGGTTAGCAGATAACTATTTATAGCTCAAGTTATACATACAATAAATTTGCAAGAACTTTTTAATGGGGTTACTTTTTTCCCCAGGCTTTTTTCTTCTATGGAAATCCTATTTTGTCCAAGCCTTAGAACAGGGGTGGCCAACCTTGGTGCTCCAGCTGTTCTTGAACCTCAATTCCCAGATGCCCTGATCAGCAGGTGTGCTGACTTGGGCTTCTGGTAATTGAAGTCCAAGAACAGGTGGAGCACCAATGTTGACAAATCTTGCCCTAGAACCGTGATGGCACACCTTAGCACTCCAGGTGTTCTTGGAGTTCAATTCCCAGAAGCCCCATGAATCCACATGAATGGGTTTACTGTGAGTCATCCGGCCCACGCTGCCCTCATCGCTCCTGGAAGCGACGAGGGTGACGTGGGCCGGATGAATCGCAGTAAACCCATTCGTGTGGATTCACGGGGGTTTCTGGGAATTGAAGTCCAAGAACATCTGGAGTGCTAAGGTGCGCCATCACGGCCCTAGAACATATTTGCACAACAGCTGGATTGATGTTGAACTGATTTTAGTCAGCTCTCCTTTCTTGGAGTACATTTTACTGCTATGCTTTATTTTATAGGCTTAGTCACCAAACACTTTAAGACCATTTACAGTTATATAGATATTTGCTCAGAGATTTCAAATGCATTGTGTATTGTGTCAAAGTTTTGATACTTGGCATGATCTTATACTTGCAACTTAACTGTCTGGACCACAGTCCACCCAATTAGCATGGCCAAGTTTCTATGTTTTTTTGTTTTTTGTATGAAACTGACTTATGCCAAGTCAGGTGTCTGATATATTTTGATTAGTAGTAGAATATTGAAACCCACCCCCACCCTCAATACTATCACTATATTGACAATAGCCTTTTGACTGAATTGCCACGAGCCAGTTATATTTTCTGGGTAAGAATTCCCAGTGATTCTTGGGAATTGTGTTCTTTTAAAAATGTAACCTTTCCAAGCTCTGCCAGGGATCTCATAGAAAAACATGTGCTTTTATGGCTAAGGGCCATCTTTCAATTTAGGTATGACTTACCTGCTTCTCACCCCCAGAAATGAACATGTTCTTGTTAACTCTTCAGTTAGAAGATGTAAAGATACCTTTTCAGTTGGCAGTACCATAGATGGGAATCCAGCACTCAAAATGCAATTGGTAAAGATACTTTCTCTAACTCAGTGCTCATTCCCATTAACTTCTAGAGGTGATTTTGTGACTTGTCATGGGAATGTAATTCCATAGTGCTTATCACTCTTAATGAAATATACTTCCTACCCTTGAAAGTGGTTGAAAAAAAATTATGATTCTAAAATTAGTAGGTCAATCTGCTAATTCCCCCTTCTTCCCATTTTGCTTAATATACTGTTGACAGCTTCTGCATGATTAACAGGGCAGAGAGTTCAACATCGAAGGCGCACAGTTGGGAGCAAATTAGTTGCAGATTGCTGCATGCCTAACAGTGTTTGCTGCTTTTCTTGGGAAGGAAAATTTTTACTCACTTTGTTGGAGGAAAGCAGTATTGTTTAGGCCAGGGATTCTCAACCTGCAGCCCGTGAGCCGGATACAGCCCATGACACCATTTCATGTGGGGGGCCCCACCGCCTCCACCCCACCAGGAAGTGCCATGTGGTGGAGGAACAGCAAAATGGCCGTCGGGCCCCCAAAGTTGTCTAAGGGAGCATGACCCAGACCCTGGCTTAAAAAGGTTGAGAACTCCTGCTTTAGACTCAATGGCAACATTTGATATTTTTGCTATCACATTTTCTAATTTGATTCACATAACTTTGATGATTAGAAATATGAAACCAAAAAGGGAATACATTTACAAACACAACTGTTTTGATTTACATTTCAACTATGTAGCATGTCACGATGTTATTCTGACTTGCAGTCCTATTAGAATTGGCATTTTAATTGCCACAAGGATGAAAAAGTGCTTGCAAGCTAGTCTTGCATGGTATAGATTCAAAGTAAGATATGAAACTGAAGGAAATGTAAATTTTATGCCCACACATTGTGGGTGATGTAACATTTTTCTTTTCCAGCTATTGAGTTTCATGACAATGAATGGATATGGCATAATTGTATATGCCAGAGGTCTATAAACTTGTGATTCAGTGAGTTAAAATATATTTTTTCTGAGGGGTGGTCGTGGCAAGTTAATCTGGGAAACCTTGAAATGAACATAAAGAAACCTTGTTTTGTAACATAATAAAAAGGCATGCTCTTTCACATCAGGCACTCGAAAACAACTATGAAGTTATATTTCGAGAACCAGATACACACTGGAAATTCAATGTCCGTGAACTCACAAGGTATGGCAGAAGCAGGGAGATGGCATCTGTTGTCACATATGTGGGCTGTTTTTTTAAAAAAAAATATTAAAATACTGTATATGCTAGTTGGAAGAGCTAAGTTTTATAGGATTTTGAACTTCATTTTGGGCTTTATCTGCAACTCCATTTTTAGATTCCTAAGACTCCATGCTAGCCTTGGGAATCAGTAGGGTTACCATTCTCAATTGCAAAAGAAACAAGGAAAATAGGAAACACTACAGTAATATCTCATACAAAGTCCGCTTCGTACAACATCGAATTCATACAACATTGCCTAATTCCTTGAAAAAAGTTGCCTCATACAAAGTCGCTGTGACTTTGTATGAGCATTGGGGTTTGTCCCAGGTTGCATTGTGCCTGGGGAGAATAAAAGGCAGGACACATGCGTGCATTGCTCTTGTGGGTTTTGCACAAGGCGAAGAGTGTTTGTGAGCGTGATTTTGGATTTTTTTGAATTTTTTCGTCAGAATTTTTGGAAGCATTCCTGGGATTTTTGCAGCATTCTTCAGGTTCTTGGACCATTCTTTTAAAAACTTGTTGTATGGTTTGTCCCATACAAAGTTGTCAGAGTTGTTTGACAAATTTTTGTAATGTATTTAGCCTTTAGATAGTGATTTCTTAAAGTTCTGTCAGTTTCCTGTCTGTTTCCTTGACTTTGCCCTGAAGTCTATGCTGTTATAGTACAACATATCTCTATGGAAATTGTACAAGGCATCGCGGCAAGGATTTGGACGTTGTATGAGGAATCGCGGCTAGGACTTCGCATGCCTCATACAAAGTCCAAATCTGTATAAAGTCCAAACTTGTGGAACCAAGTTTGGACATTGTATGAGGTATCACTGTATCTGTATCTCACTCCATTCATTAAGAACCCCCCCACCAAAAAAAAAAACCCACAAAAAAAACACACACACAAACAAATAGGAAACAGTTGGGAGGTTGGATTTGAACACACGTATTCTGCCATGCAAACCTGTCTAAACACATTGAATTGGATGCAGATTTAGGGACACGTAACGGGGGTTGCTAAAAGATTTCTGCCCTCTCTACAGCAGTTCCTCTTTCTCCCTAAAAATGCTACGTAGATGGTTGTGTGCTCTCTGCTGAATAGAGTGAGCCATGGTACTAGGAGTACATATTTGTATTTATTTATTTATTGTTAAATTTCTATACCACCCACTCAGCCAAAGCCGACTCCGGCGGTTCACAGTGGGTAAAAACAGATAAAAAAATAAAAACAGATAAAAACCG
Organism: Bradypodion ventrale; assembly: GCA_035047345.1. Lineage (NCBI taxonomy): Eukaryota > Metazoa > Chordata > Lepidosauria > Squamata > Chamaeleonidae > Bradypodion > Bradypodion ventrale. The sequence goes on from JAWDJE010000003.1 coordinate 339,027,686, forward strand.
GCAATTAGAGTACTGTACATATGCATGTACAGTACTTAATCTCTTCTCTGGATTCTAGTCTTGTAATTCCTCTGTTCTAGAATGTTCTAGAAGTCCTGTGCCGAGTGTCCAGGTAGATTAAAGTGGTGTGAAACGGGTTTTTTGTATTGCCACTCTTGATGTCTGATTTATGACCATTAACTTTTTTGTGCAGATTGTCCTATTTGTCCTATGTAGAGCGCAGAAGGGCATTTTTTGGCAAGAGATGGCATAAATCACACTAGTAGAGGAACAAATAAAATTGCCCTTAATGTTGTGTGTGACTGTTTGCCCATCTTTATGTTTTTGTTTGCATTTATTGTGTAGACGGAATAGCCATGGTGTTCCACGGGAGAAGATACAGCGGATGAAAGATCAGTATGAGCATGATGTCACTTTTCACATTGTACTTCGTTCTGAAGAGCCATTTTATTAGGCCCTTGGACTCACCCTGGAGGTGATTCGCATCTGGATTCAGCATTCTCCAGCAGAAGAGCTAACAGCAGTTATGCAAATAAAATGTAGTGTTACTAAGAGAAATGACTTTAACAAGTGTGTTTTACAGGTTTTTATGAAGGTCTAGAACAGGGGTGCCCAAACTACAGCATGGGGGCTGGATCTGGCCTACAACGCCAGTTCATCCAGCCCATGACATTCTCGTCACTCCCCAGAAGCGGAAGCAAAACGCCCCCATATTGGAGTGTTCCGCTTCCAGGAGTGATGAGGGTGTCGTGGTGCAGATGAATTGGCGTCATGGGCTGGGGCTGGCCCCAGGGCTGTAATGACCAGCCCCCTGAACCACGTGACTGGCCCATGGCCCAAAAAGTTTGGGCACTCCTGGTCTAGAAGATTTGGAGCAGCCAATTTTAGTCCGAACCAAAGTAGACCCTTGAGATACAATGGGACTTGCATTACTAACAACTCTAGTTCATTTGAATAGGTTACTCAGGTTGGGAGCAAATTTAGATTTAGTCTATTTTATATTTGTAGCATTTTAAAAACTTTAAAGATTTGTATTTTTCTACTGAAAGCATTTGGTCTTCAAGTCATTCCACAATCTTTCCTGAACCTTAAAGAGTCACGTTAGTATCCCTCTGATCAAAAATTGATTTATTTCTAAATGTGAGCATTTAAGATAGTGAGCTGTGTCCAAAATGCCTCCTAATGTTTGTTGTATTTTTAAAATCTTTTGTCTTTAGCAATGTTTATGTAAGATTTTGTTTTCACAATGAGTTTTAACAGGAAGGTATTTGTGGCAAAACCTGACTATAATTTTAGCTGTTGTTCAGCTCCTGTGGTGCTCAGACATAGTAGAGTAGCATTCATGTGCAGAATCAGAGGGCACATGCTGTCTAATGCATGATATATCTTCATCTTAGCCTTATAAGCTGGAAAGTGGGGCTCTGAGAATCTCACTGTTGGATTCCAACTCCAAACTCCTCTATCATCAGTCTTTCACTGGCCTTGAGGGGACTGGATGATAGTTGAAGTCACATATTTGAAACGCCAGATTTGTAAATCTAGTTTTCTTTTAATTAACCCAAGGGGATGAATCGGTCTGTGTGCATTCCTGTAGAAACATTTTGTGTTCACTGTTAAAAGGAAGATCTTGTGTATTTTTTAAATTATATGTACAGTATTTTAAATTGAACTCTCCCCCCCCTTAAATCATTTGTATTGACTTTGCAAATATAAAAGGGAAACAAATTAAATTATTTTTAAAAAACTGAGAACCTTTAGTTTCACAAGAAGTATCCAAGAGTTTGTATGCGGTTGTTGGAATGTATATTTTTTTAAAAAATCAGCATCTAATTTCTGTATTGTGTTTCCCAAAGAGTACCCGTGTCTTTTTATTTCAGGGCTGCAGTTACCATTTAGTGATCTTGGACCTCAAGAAAGTAAAGTGCCACTGCTTCCATAGGGGCTGCGGTGGCTCAGTGGTTAAGAAGCTCGCCTTGTTAGCTGCGAGGCTGGCAAATTGGCAGTTCGAGACCCAGGTACTGCATGACAGATTGAGCACCCATCTCTGTCCCAGATTTTGGGGACATGAAAGGAGCCTCATTTGGGTGTTCCCTGAGCGGAGTTTCTTATGCAAAAATCCTTTCAACCCAGAAGAATTTCTGACATGAAATTTATTATTATTGTTGTTGTTATTATTATTACTACTGCTTCCATTTCTTCTCCTTCTATTTGCCAGGGAGTGATAAGGCCGGATGCCATGATCTTGGTTTTTTTTAACGTCAAGTTTCAAGCCAACTTTTGCACTCTCCTCTTTCATCCTCATCAAGAGACTGTTGCAGCTCCCCGGTAGCTCAGTGGGTAAAAGCACTGTGCTTGGAGACCAAAAGGATGGGGTTCGATTCCTCGAGAACTGCACAATGGGGAACATGAAAGGAGCCTCTTTCAGGCATCCCCCTGCAAAAATCCTTTCAACCCAGAGTAATCTCTGATACAAAAACACACATACTTTTTGCCATTAGATATCTGAGGTAGCTGATATTTTTCCTGGCAATCTTAATTGCAGTTTGTGATTCATCCAGCCCTGCATTACGCATGTGCATTGCATATAGGTTAAATAAGCAGGGTGACGCTATGCAGCCTTGTACTCCTTTTCATATTCTAAACCAATCAGTTGTTCCATATCCGGTCCTAACTCTCCTTGGCTGGTACACAGGTTTCTCAAATGACAGGTAAGATGGTTCCCTGCCCATGATGTGATCACCCTTCTGCAACTATAAGTTACAGAATAGCACGTCAGCCAATGTGATGATGAACATTTGTGCTCCACTAGTTGATTACCCTGTCATTTTCCCTGCTTGATTCCCTCAGTATACAGCTGGATAATGTTACCTGTAATATAATTTACTTTTATGATTAATAAAATATATTTTCAGGGATAATACTTTTTCAGTATACTTGATGGACTAGTCACTAGTGCAATAAGCTGAAAAAACTGAGACAAAAGTTCAGTTTCTGTACATATTAAGCATTTAGTTTTCTTAAGACCACTAAAACCAGTAATATATGTGGAATAAACTTGAAAGCAGATACATGTATTAATATTTCTTTATTAAGATAGAATATTAAAAAGCCATATATGATCTTTGCACATAATAGGAAGGCAAGAGTGGATGTTGCCTTTATCTTGTTAGACAAAGAGTTGTCAGCTCAATGATTGCCAATCCTTTATCTAATTCTAACCAAACTGGAGAGACATTCCAAACACCACCAGCAATAAAAACCCTAAACCTGCACTCCAACTTAAGCATTCATTCCTTTTGAAATTTTCTTTTATAATGGAACCTGACACCATACATCTGCCATAATTTTTGGAATTTTTTTGTCCCCCGCCATAGCCACCCAATGAAAACCTATATGAGGTTTGAAGCTAGCATGTTTGTGATTTTTAAAGGAATGTTATCGGATTTTCTCCACAGCAAATCTTAAAAGCTCCAAGAAATTGTATTTTTAAACCAAATATTGAGAGACATTTTTGAATCCTTAGGAAGAGAATTAGTATGATTCTATTTATAAGAAGAAGAATCAAAATTGCTGAAATAGTATATAAACAAACTTTCGTCCAGCGGACATTTGATGGCTTTGTCCCATAGTGTTCAATATTTGATCTTCTATAGAATGCATACCTTGAGAATTTGGAGATATGGAATGTTCAAATAAATATTCTGATGTTTAAGAAAAAATAAATTAAGCCAATAACTTTGTTAAAATTAGTGTTATTGTTGAACTGCTAGCACACATATCCATTGCATTACATTTCTATGGCACAATACAACCTATCTTTATTTTAAATTGAAATATATGTGATGTCAAAACATCCGTATAGACATTTACAACATTCAAAGCATGAAAAGGTAATTTAAATATTAGAGCACATTAAAAGTACATTTATTTAGTATTTATTTATTAGCATTTTTGTTCCCCTTGCCTTTGCCATTTCTCTTGCATAGCTAATAAGTTATTAGTTTGTCCATTCATCTCCTCCTCGGCAGGAGTGTTGGTTACCTCCAGAGTGCCCGACATATTTTCTCTCTCCCAGCAGACTGGGAAGGATTATTTCCTAGCAACAGACTGCTGGGTGGATCACTAGGTCCTTGATCCAGTTTTATCCACAGAATCAGTCCCTCTTTCTTCCGGATAATTGTTTACGAAGCCTTGCGTGCTTATCATCGCAAGCTCTTCATCAGCAACAAAATAGTTTTCAAAAGAAAAGCTAGCCTTGTTAAGTCTTCTCGGGGTGGTTTTCTTAACTTCACATTCTGCCCCTCTCCGTGATCTTTCATGCTGAGTGCTTCGAGGCGGCTGAAATGCCCTTTTCAAAGAGGGAGAAATAAATGTGCAAATTGGGTTCACTGGTGGAGGGGAAGGCACGTGACAAAGTAGATCCATTGCTTTTCTCTTCTTACAGTTTCTCGGAGGTGGTGGTTCTGGAATCAGTTTTGCTGAGCCGAGAGAAACCAAAGGCTTTACATCTACCATGGAAGGGCTCTGATGTCTTTGTTCATTGCTAGGTGTTGCAGTCTATCAAAACACAGTCATAATTAGACAGATATTCCTCAATTACTTCTACACACTAAAGAAATCTTGGCTAATTATATGCAATCCTGTTTTTGTGCATGTTTATGACCATCTTAGGTGGTGACTGAACATAGTGACTGATCCTATTAACTGGGTATATCTCTATCTATAAAGCAGAAACGTATGTTAGAATGTCTCTAATGCGTTCCTACACCCAGCAGCCAAACCCCCTGAGCTTGCACCTACCGTGGTCATCCTGAAACACCCCCCCAAAAGGGGGGGGCGGGGCTGCAGATGGGCCGCCTGCCCCACCAACTGGAAAAAAACGCCTACAACTCCCAGGAGCCCAAGCGCCATGCCGTGGCCAATTGGAAATTCCGGGTCGAGACACCGAGGCCAGACGAGAAAAAACAGCCGCACGCGACACCAGGGCACCTTCCTTGCGAAGGGAAGGGAGAAACACCCTCACATCCTCACCCTCCCCATAGCAAGGCAGGGAGCCGGACTGAGAAGCCCCCAAACCCGGCCCCCTTTGTTGCAAGGGGGAGGGGGGAACACCCTCGCATCCCACCCACCCCAACCGAGGGTAGCAACGACAGCAGTGGCTGGGGTGCTTATGTCACACCCTGGTGCCTCACTGCGGCTGGTGACCGTGCGCATGTAAGCGCATCACAGCCAGACGCGAGGCCACGGGAACCAGCCGCCAGGAGACTCCCGACGCTGCCACCAGCCTGGCCTCACACCTGGCCCAGCAACCCCCATGCTCAATGGGGACGCACCCCTCATACCAATGCGGCCAACCCAGCCTCCCACCCAGCACCGCAACCCCCAACACTCCCCCGTGCTGTTCTGACACATCGAAACAGCGAGGGGGATATCCCAAGGGCAGCAGGCACTTATCCGCAAGGGAAGGCGCCTTCCCTTGTGGAAAACTGCCTGCCGCCCTTGGGATATCCCCCTCGCTCCTAGGAATCCCTGATGTGGCTTGACTTACCACTGCGCCGCAATCCCCTGCAATGACTGGCAACTGGACGCAAGGGTGTGGGAGTCGGCCGCCGGGAGACTTCCGACGCTGCTGCCAGCCTGGCCTCCTGAACAGTGCCGCAACACCCCCTCAACGGGGGGAGTTGGCCGCCGGGAGACTGCCAACGCTGTGACCAGCCTGGCCTCCCAACCAACGCCGCAAACTCCCACCACCACACTCCTCAACGGGGACGCGAGATTGCCGGAGGCGGCTGCTGCGCCCCTCCTGAAACTGCTACCCACCCACTCTCCCACCACCGTCATCCCCGCCACGGACGGGGACGTGAGGTTGCATGAGGCGGCCGTCGGGAGACTCCCGACTCAGCTGCTAGCCTGGCCTCCCACCCAGTACAGCACTCCCACGCACCGAACTGAGACGCGAGGCCACCAGAGGTAGCCGTCGCGCCCCTCCAGCCACTGCGGCCCGCAAGCCCTCCCACCCACCACCACCAGCCCCCGCAAGGGACGGGGATGCAAGACGCAGCGCCCCTCCCAACTCTGCAACCAGCCCTACCTGCACCGCTTTGTCGCTGGGGGCCCTCGGAAAGTTCACCGTCGGCCGCGACCGGCACAGCCAACGACCATCCCTGGGGTGGAGCCCGGGCAGCAATGCTAGTGTATATATAAGATTGTACTTTAATAAACTCACCAAATGTTTATTTTCTGCACTAGATTTCCAAGGAGAAGGGAAGTGACTGAAGCCACATGCTTGAGGCATATTTAATACTGGTGCGTCATCTGCTTGAAGCAAGGTCATCAGTCTGAATTCTACATCTTTGCCATAGCAGTTGTCATTCTACAAAACAAAAATAGGTTTTTATGTATATTTCAGATTGTGATTTCAAGATTACTAAATTTAGTATAAATCCAGTGAAACAGTTGTGGAATGAAAGTCTTTGCTAGAGAGGTTGCACTGGATTACACTGATGTGCAGGTGTTGTGCAAGCAATTGTACAACAATGTCCAACACCAAGCCAGTGCTGCGTACAATGCTTAAGTTTATTCTGAAAATGTATAACTACTGCAGTGGCATTGTTTGATACAGACAGAGATGCTGTATCTTATCCTGGTGAAGAAATATTTCAATTTGTTTTACAATCTTAGGGTGTATTCACACTTATAAAGACAAACCTAAGTTTAGCAAGGACCAACATTGTAAGAACATCCTTAATTAGCATGACCTGAGAGAGAAAAGAGCAAATATATGAAGAACATATGGAATACGTAAGAAAATGAGTGAAGTACATGGGGCATTGGCAAGTAAAACTTACTATAAAATCAGGTTCTCTTGTAAGAGGAAGGTTAAATATAAATATTTTAAACTAATAAATCCTCAGGAACCTGGTCAGTATATGAATAGCTGGGCAAGCACATCGGAAGAGTAAGTTGGAAGCTTAGAGGTTTGAGCACTATGCTAATTGTTAGGGAGTTGAACCATTAACGCTAATATGTATCAATCACCCAATCTAGGTGATATATACAGTAACACCATGCATAACGTTAAAGACTGGTTCCATGATCTTTAAAGTTGCGGTTTCTAACGTGCGATATTTATCGCACAACGTTTAAAAAATCCAGCTTCCTTTGGGGGAATCCAGGGACGAGCGAGCTCGCCCGCCTTCCCCCAAAGGAAGACGCGATGAGAGGCTCTAATCCGCGGCTTTGGGGGAAACCAGCCCGTGCACACTCCTGCTCGCCTTGGGAGGGAAGGGGAGAAGCCACCACCCCTATCTTTCAAGGCGAGAAACCATTCCCATTAAAATCCCACCCACCCCATCTGTAAAAAAGAGGAAGGAATTTGATTATGTTTTATACAAGCCAGCAGGCGGAGGTCACACCTCCATCAGTGCCTCACACAGGCCCCACCAGCCAAGTTTTAAGATCTTTCCTAAAGAGCAGCAATTCCGTCTGTAGCCGTAACTCTATCGGTAGGAGGTTCCATAGGGCCGGTGCGGACACAGAGAAGGCCCTCCTTGTGCTAGAGAGACGAGTTCCTCTAGCCAATGATACAATTAGAGAGCCCCTCCGGTCCGCTCTGGTTGGACAGACAGACGTTCTTGGGGAGACACGGTCTCTTAGATATCTTGGCCAACTACCATGTAGGGCTTTAAAGGTCATCACCAGCACCTTGAATTGCACCCTGAGGCACACTGGTAACCAGTGCAACTCCCGGAGCAGCGGTGAGGCACGGGCATAACGCCCATACCCCATCACTACCCGAGCGGCCGCGTTCTGGACCAGCTGCAGTCTCTGAATGGTCATCAAGGACAGCCCCATGTAGAGCACATTACATTATTCTGAAATAACTGCTGTATAAAATAGTTTACATTTCCAGAATGTACCTGCCAGATAGGTGAGATATGTTTCATTACAGATGAATAATTTTACCTGTACAGTTTTTCTCAGTTCATTAAATTCTCCTTGGAGATGGGCTTCCTTTGAATTTGAGGAGAATACAGAAAGATTTCCAGCAAATAAGGTGGGAATCTCTGATTTGAAGTTTGGTTGCCACTGAAGATTAGTTGCAGAGATCAACACGGAAGGAATAATGATGTCTTCAACAGCAAGCTGCTTAAAATCTGCAGAGATCTGAACTGCAATGAGCTCATGATCTTTATCTGACATATACACCAGTGTAGAAGAACCTAGACAGGAAATGAAACATACAACTTAAATTCATTAAACTGTTACTGCTTAAAGGCCTATATTTTATTTATTTTCCATGTTCATAATAAAAAAGACAATTTGTTACCACATCAGTTGGTTTATTCTAATTGTACATCAAAGGAGGCATAAAGCTAGAAACATAAGGGGATTGTAGTCCATGAAAACCTTATGTCACAGCAAATTAGCTATGATAAAATTTTATATGTGCCGTGAATTTGACTCTGGAGATTTAGAGGGGTGCAGAAGGAGAAAGTCACTCAAAGTCTGATTTCTGAATTGTTGTATGGAAGGCCACTGTTGGCAAAGGGAAACTACGGTAGTTGTCTTCTACCTTTGAAGATATTACAAGATCCTTGATTTTTAACCAACTCAGTTTTTCATTGGCAATAACTTTTTGAATTGCATATTCATACAAGATTGTGCTAGAGAGACGAGCCCCTCTAGCCGATGGTACAATTAGAGAGCCCCTCTGGTTGGACAGACAGACGTTCTTGGGGAGACACAGTCTCTTAGGTATCTTGGCCAACTACCATGTAGGGCTTTAAAGGTCATCACCAGCACCTTGATTTGCACCCTGAGGCACACTGGTAACCACCAGAGGATGACTTACCTTAAGTGGCCAGAAATGCTAGAGTAAAAATGAAAATCCTGCCAATACTTTTATTTGCATTTTTAATTCCTGTTCTTGTAGTTCCACAGAATTAATGCAACCAAATAATGCCAAAGTAAATATATGTGGAATTATAAGATTCCAGGAGTCACATATGGGTAACATAACAAAATGTCATTATGTTGTTTGCCATGTTTCACTGGATATGTTGTCATACAAACACTTGATGAATTTTTAAAGCTTTTATTGAAATACAGTAAAACCCCAACTTACATATGCCTCGAGTTACATACATAAAATTCGACTTACATAATGATTTTTCCACTAAACCCATGTCCCGATTTACATAAATGTCCTGATTTACATAACACAATTTCCTATGGGTTTGCTTCAAGTTGCATAAAAATTTCCTATGGGTTTGCTTTGAGTTAAGTAACAAAAACCGATTTACATAAAAGCCTATAGAACAGACTTTTTACATAAGTAGGGTTTTACTGTAAATAGAAGTTTTCTGTTCATAGCATGAATTTGGCTAAGAAACTGATAACTGAGAATATAATGTAAGCTGTTCAAGGGATGCAATTAATCCCATAAGTTTAACTGGATGGGCTCAAATATTAATTTAAAAGGACATGGTTAAGGAATCTGTCCTTTTACCTTGCTGTCACAAGTAAGGTAGGTTTTGATACCTTGAGATCTCAGTGTCAGAGCTCTATAAGATAAGATTATTACTGAGAAACATAACCTAAAGCCATTGATCATACAGATCACTTACATGTTGTTCTATAGGACTATAGTTTTTATTGCATCTTCTTAGACCAAGCAGGTAATGATGGGATTACAGTAAAACCTCGAGTTACGAACGCTTCGACTAACGAAAAACTCAAGATACAAAAAGAAATCCCGAGAAAATGACGCCTCGCCATATGTTTTTTCTGACATATGTACAGATTTCTGACCTTCAGAACGCATTTTTTCGGGTACTTGGGGAGGGGCTGCTCCATTCCCCACGTCAGCAGGATAATGTTCTGAGGGAATCCGCTCTATTTTGGGGATTTTTGGTGGTGTATTCGCCCTGTTTTTGCAACTTAAAAGTGGCAGGGTGGGTGTGTGCCTTCCTATGACTGGGTTACTGGGAGCTTCAGGCTGTGCATGGGCTTCTGGGAATTGAAGTTCAACAGAACCCAGAAGTACCAAACCTCCTCTTTTAAGTTGCAAAAACAGGGTGAAAGCACCACCGAAAATCCCCAAAACAGAGCGGATTTACTCAGGACACTCTCCAGCTGATGCGGAGAGCAGCACAGACCCCTGTATGGCTTTTTTCAGACCTCCAGAACGGATTAATTGGTTTCCCATGCATTCCTATGGGAAACCGTGCTTCGAGACAAAAAATTCATGATACGAGGAACCCCGAGGAACAGATTAATTCTTGTAGTTTAATGTGATAATTCAAATAGGAATTGCATAGTAGTAGTATGTATAATATATGTCATTTACAATGTTTAATCTCCAAAATTAGATATTTTCCTCCAGTTCCTTCTTTCATATATTAAAACAGTCAGTTGTTTCTATTTGTGATTAAGAAGTACAAACATTAAGAATTTGTACTGAATTTTGATTCAGCTGTAAGACTATTAGTACCATAACTAAAGAGGAAAGAATGTTAAAAATAGATGATTTTTTAAAATAAAATTGAAGTTTTAATTTATCAATTGTATCAATTTTTGTCCATCTTTTATCAATCAATATCCCAATTTGATTTTTATTTAATTTGAATTATTTAGATTTGCAGATAACAAAGATCTCTGAAAACAGATAATAAATATGAACACTAGCAACATACCTATTCCTTTCCTCAAAGAAATGATATATCCCACCAAATCCACTTCAGAGCAGGCAGGTTGGAAAGATGCTTCCAATAGCTTGCTGAACTTGAGACACTCCCTTGGTCTGTACGCTTGTGACAGAATCTCTTGAGAGACCTAATAGAATTTTGAGCAATAGTATTATGAAAGATTCATAATGAATGAACATTTAGCTTAATTCCATTTACAGGTTATTATACTTACTGGCAACTGTTGATACTGAGTTTTCCTTGTTGCTGTTAGTTGTACAGTAGCAACATCAGATTTGCCTTTGTAGTGGGATGTCGCTACCTGGAAGATTTGATACCGATTTCCTTCCTTTAGAAGGTTACAGACATCTGATGATGGACGCCAAATGTTTAGAATAACTTCTAAAACATACAATTAAACAGTATATTATTTTCCAATAGCAGCATTGACCACTGGTCAGAAAGCATATGAAGTACAAAGTTATTTATATCTGCTTGTGAGGAGCACTGAGCAGATGTTTTTTTAACATTATTATTTACATCATGCTACAAACTGCATTGGCTCAAGTGGCTAAGATGCTGACTGGGAAGCGGAAGGTCAGCAGTTCGATTCCCGAGTACTGCAGGACGGAAATGAGCTCCCGTCTTCGTCCCAGCTCCTGCCAACCTAGCAGTTCGAAAGCAAGAAATTGCAAGTAGATAAATAGGGACCACTTCGGTGGGAAGGTAACAGCGTTCCTTGCGCTCCGGTGTCTAGTCGTGCCTGGCACATGACCACGGAAACGTCTGCAGAAGCAGACAGCGCTGGCTCTTCGGCTTAGAAACAGAGATGAGCACTGCACCCTAGAGTCGGATACGACTGGCTTTCAAGCAAGGGAAACCTTTACTTTTACCATCACTGAACGTCATGAGGAATATACAATGAATGCAAATAGGCAATATGAATAAAAAATGTTTTGATGTGTTTGTACCATACCTGTCAATCGCGGCTCCGGATAATCCAGGACCTGCGCAGAACGTTTCTGCGCAGGTCGCTTTTTACGCATGCATAAAAGCCTTCTACGCATGCGTAAAAGCGACTTGCACAGAACCGTTCTGCACAGCTCGCTTCTACGCATGTGTAGAAGGCTTTTACGCATGTGTAGGCTTCTACGATCCCCTTCTGCACAGAAGCCTACGCATGCGTAGAAGGGTTCTATGCATGCGTAAAAGCCTTCTACGCATGCGTAGAAGCAAGCTGCGCAGAAGGGATGTGCAGTAACGCCTTTCCCCACGCTGCCAAATTCCGGGGTTTTGGCAGCTCCGGGCGGGAAATGGTGAAAAACGGCGCCGAAAAACAGCAAATCCCAGCCAATCCGGGAAGGTTGACAGGTATGGTTTGTACTGAGATCCATTATTCTGCCATTCTAATCTCTGAGCACTTAACTCAGGGGAGAACAGCATTCCAATCTTACTGACCTTTTCTACTTCTTTCATTTTTGTAATCCAAGATTCGTAGTTTGATTACAGCAGTAACATCCCTTTTGCAGGAACTGTGTTCATCTTGTTCAACAGATTCCACAGCCTTCCTGAATTCTGCTTCTATCTGTGCTTTCTTTTTATCATTTGCCATCTGTCTATAGTTATTTAAGGCCTTTATTTGCTCCTCACTGAAACAGCCCTGCAATTAAAATACAGTACCAGGATGAATTGAAATTAAGACTAGATTAACTTTCTATATCTTTATTAACAAATATGGAAGAAAAGCTTATTCATAAAGCCTATTTCTATATACTTGGTTTTTAACACCAATATAGTATATTTACTTTGTTTCCTCCCCAATCTTATCTGTGGATAAAAATTCAAAATGAAGTCGGGTTTTTAGCCCCCAAAATGAGGTCCAAAAATGGGACTCGACTTATACTCAGGTCAATGTAAACACTCAAAAACATACCCACACAAATGTCTAAATTAATTTATTTTACTGTATTTTCATATATTTTATATACTGAAACTCAGTAGCAACTGCTGCATTTTCCACCCCTGACCTATACTCAGGTCAATCTATTTTCCTAATTTTAGAGGTCAAAATTAGGTACATCGACTTATATTCGGGATGACTTGTAGTCGAATATATAAGGTACTAGTGTTATAGCAGGTCATATTTTGAAAACCAATGAAATTTGTCACAGCTGCTGTAAATGTTAATAATTTGGGTCATTTATTCAAAGAAACAGAAGCATCAGCACCAGCAGCTCTTTCATTTTATCTCTTCTTGGATAAAGCAGGCAAGCATGCACACACACATGTTCTGTCCTCAAACACTGCTACACTCAGAAGCATTCCACAGAACTTGCAGCCCAATGGGAGCACTTCCTCCCCCCAGCACAGAGTTCACCCCACCTCTCTGCAGCCCAATGGGAGCATTTCCTTCCTCCCGTTGCTGTGGGCACGCCAGTGATAGCGAACCTTTTAGAGACTGAGTGCCCAAACTGCAACCCAAAACCTACTCTGTGCTGGGGGGGGGGGGGAGGAAGCTCTCTCATTGGATTGCTGGGCAGAGGGGCATGGCAAACTCTGTGCTGGAGCAACGGTGTGCGTGCCCACAAAGAGGGCTGAGTGCCCCCTCTGGCACATGTGCCATAGGTTCACCCACTATGGTCCTGTACACACTTTTGTGCCCAGAACATAAAGGTCGGAATGCTTCCAGGTACATCCTTTCATTTATGTGTAAACATTCTGAGATTCTCAAAATTTATATACATGTTTTGTGTGAGAATGTGGCAAACATTGCAATGTTTTGCTGTGGAATTTTATCTTACCTCCATGTAAACTGGATCACCAGCATTAAGTACTGCTTCATACAATTCGGCACCATCTTGTAGAGACCGAATCTGTTGCCTGGTTAATGTTCGGGATCGCAGTATACTTTTGCTTTCACCTAGTTTTTTTAAAAAATCTTTAATTTATAATCCACTCCAAATTAGAAATACTATTAAGGCTTATATCAAGATTCAAATAATTACCACCTGGTCAGGTATGTCTGACTGTAAGATCTGAACAGAGTGAAATTTTGCATAGATGGTATTGTTAAGAAAGCACTAAAATAATCTTTAATGATTATGATAGGACATAGATAAAATGATACCAGTCTCTGAAGTTCATTAAAGCTAAACCATTCCAGATTTTATTTACATTTTTTACAGACAAGAAAGTACACATGTTGTTATTGCATCTTGCTAATATTTTCTGAGAGACAATCATAGTAACCAATTCGTTTAACGTTGCCTGACATGTTTTACCACATACAGAACCACCTAGTGATGACTTGCTGGATATAGTGGGTCTGACACTAGTCTCAAATAGGTTGTGTACAGTATTCTGCCCTTGCGGCTGTATTACTAAACCTCCTACCTTTCAGTCATTGCAGTTCAGATAAGACTATGTGACACACAAAGTGGCTTTTCTTTGCAGCATAAATCATAACAAGCCAACCTGATTGCAAAAGATGAAGAAGGTATTTTCTTGGCACCTGCATGGTCATCATTTGCCACACTTCCAAAATTAAAGGAATGGGTAGAGAGATAAAGATATAGTCATAAAAATCCATGGACACTGCATATCTGGAATATGTCTAAATATTACAGGTGTAGGTATAAAATTATATTTCATTGTCTTTCAAAATTTTTGCTTACTGTCTTCTTAATGGGAACCTTGGAAAAAAATACTGAAGTACACATAGTTTAATTAGAGGGGTGTATCCAAAAACTCCAAAGAGTAGAATAACAATAGCTAGAGATATTTTGTAAACACTTATGTTAAAGTTCCTGCACTGCCAGTTTACATAGCAGTTTTCTTCCCTTATCCTTTCCACCTTTTCAGATCTTCTCTCCATCCTGCCAGCTTTACAGGTATGTTTGGTGAGGACATAAAAGCCAGCACAGTGGTGGCAAACCTATGGCATGCGTGCCAGATGTGGCACTGAGCCCTCTCTGTGGGGACCCTAGCACAGAGTTTGCTTCACCCCTCTGCCCAGCAGCCCAATGGGGGCATTTCCTTCCTGCCGTGTTGTCGTATTGGCACATTGCGATAAACGAATGGGTTTTGGGTTGCAGTTTGGGCACTTAGTCTCTAAATGGTTCGCTATCACTGAGTTAGCATTTTTGGTGGTTTCTCCCAGGCTATATAATTCCCTTCCAAGTAAGATAATCTGCCACCCTAAGGTGTTTCTACTGGCAGGCAAAAAACCTTCCTTTCCAAAGATGTCTTAGGAAATCAAATGGCTAACCCTAAGAACTAGTTTTGGCCCTGTGCTACTCTACAGGAAAATAGGCCATCCTCATGTGGTATAGTTCAACCCAAGCAAAACAGGTTTATGTTTATGTTTATTCGATTTATACCCCGCCCTATTCAGCACATGGCTGACTCAGGGCGGTTAACAACATATAAATAACTCCAAGGTAACCCAAGAGGTTTACAGACTAAATACAAAATTCAAAATACAGTAATAAATACAATATTCAAAATGCTATTACAAATAGATACAAATTCTGTGGTACAATATATCAAACAAATATAATAGCTGCAAAAATATACAATACAAATTATACAATGAAACACCAATTAAATAAATAATAGCAAGATAAGTACCGCAATGACAACGGCCACCTAATGTCCATGACAGAACCCATACTCTACGGCCGTGACGGAGCCCCATAGCACTCAACGTTATATAATAGATCCAAAGCATCTATATGAAATGTGCATTCCACCAGATTAAAAAAACAAAACATTTTTTCACAACCTCTGTGTATTCTGAAGAAACATCAGAGAATGCCAATGTGGAAAGAACTACCAATTTCTTCAACTGGATAGAACCCAAATATAATCTATCTGACAGCCTCATGAAGAACTGGGTTATCTGGAAGTCATTTAATAGGTTATGAACTGGAGCTGGTGGAACCAAAGTGAACCTAAGCAAATGGGCTTTTCAAACTGAGTTCTTGTGGAGAAGAACAGGCAACTTCATGCCAACATCAGTGTATAGTACTCTATGCCCCTCAAAATGTACTAAGGAATGTTTGATGCCAGTTGTCCCAAATCCTATTGAGGTTGTGTGCGCTATTGGAAAAAAATAATGATTCACAGTATTTATGAATTATACACTGGTACTTCAAAGAAAGCTTGACTAAAAGTAATTATATGAGAGATCTTTAGGGAGATCTGGCTTGGACCACTTTGTGGCTTGTGCCCATCCATGGTCAAAACTCCTTGAAATTATTTTTAGAATGTTATATGTAGGATACAAATCTTTAAGGAAATTAACCAATTGCTAGATTTAAAACTTCAGCAGAGTCCCAGGGTTGCTTTACTAATGGACTTTGAAAACACAATAATAGACAAAAATAAAAGGAGTCTAATTAGTAAAGGTATGGGATGTGGCCTTAAATGAAAAGCTGACATGTAAGTTAAAATGAAGAAAGGTCTGGTGAAAATTAATGAGCTTAAAGATATCTGTGGGAAGTTTGTCAACTATGTATTTGTCAGGGGAAAGGGTATGAAACCTGGTCGAGAATTATTGTTTTTGGAAATAGAAGGCGAGTTGTTAAAAAAGAGAAAACTATGTGGATTTTTTTTAGCAATCTCGAATGTCCACGGGTGATTGGGAGCACATCTGTAATTGTGTTTTATTGTAATTTGTGAATTTTATTGTTTACCATATTTTTTTGTATTGTGTTTACATACATTACATATCTTTATTCGACCATCAGTCAGCACAAAATAACACACGGAGATTTAAACTAACATTTAGGTCTAACAATCTTTACCTTCAGGATATACATACTCTATGTTGATAGGCCCAAGTCAATACTGTCAATTTTAATCTTGCGATGTTTGAGTGCCAAAAATAGGAATTTAGAAACTCGTATGGCTGACAAAGCAGCAACGCTATTCAAGAGAAATCGAACCTGATTTTCTCTAGGCTCAAATCTGATTTGGCAAAGAAGAGGAGCTATGAGTATTTGTCTAATGTCAGCATAGAAGGGACAATTCAGAAGGATATGCTCAGTTGACTCAACCGCTTTCTGGGGACAGAGACAGGTTCTTTGGGCATATGGTATACCTTTGTATCTTCCCAATAGAACAGCTGTATTGAGGGCGTTCAATCTAGTGGCCGTATAAAGCCTGCGATATTCCACAGAACAAATTTTGGCCAAATATGGAGCTGGTGTGCTCTGCCAAATCTGGTCCCCCAAATACATCTCCCGTTTCAAAAAAGCAATATCCTCTTGCATGCCGATATCACTCAGCCTTTGGGCTATTATGGCTCTAGCTTGGGTGTAAGTCATGGATTCTAGGAACAAATGGGACAACCCGCAAACCTGAACTCTATCAATAATGTCCCTTTCCCAGGATGATTGGAAATTATCCCTTAATATTAAAGGGGCTAGGCCCACAGGTTTAAAACACAGCTTGAGCCACAGCCACAGTTTTATTGTGTTTAAATAAAATAATGTTTTTTAAAAAGAATGTTATATGTTAAGACTTTGTGTTCACATTTTACCTATTTTTATTTCCGTTTCAGCTTGTATTTCTGCAAGCAGCTTTTCAGGATGTGTGCTGGATATTTTTCAGGATGTGGCAGGTAGCTGGAATGGGCATGCACACCAGTGATACAATTTTGGGTTTACTCTGTGTAAACCTGGTAGGATTCCAGTCATTTAGGCATGGATAATGGCATCCTGAGAACTACATTGCCACCCAATCACCCTCAGAAAACTTTCTGAATATAAATATTCAGGATTTGTGTTTTACCTTCTTTCGCTTCCAAATCAGCCTGTATCTTTGCAAGTAATACTTCCAACATTTTTTGTCTCTCCTCAGCATGTTTTGTAGTTTCTCTTTCTTCAGCTCGACAATTGCGAAACACAAAGGATCCTCTTGTTTTTTCCATCCACTACAATGAATATTTATTGAAAAGTGAACCTAGGTTTATATTAGCTCAAAGTGATACAAAGTTGTCATAATGTCTTAAATTACTTTACCTGTGTGGGATAAATCCTTTGAACAATGACATCAATGCAGCCAACAATCCCACCATCACTGAGGAGTGACGATAAGGGCAAACAAAATGGCCGAGGATCCCAATAGTATCCTAATTTGGCATACCATCGAGCACACCGGGTACTATTAGCTGAAATCTTAAAAAAAGAAAAAACCTAAACATCAGCAGAAGCAAATTTTAGAACAAAGTCAACATCTCTATTTTTACAGATAAAAAGGCCACTCAATCACACTTTTCCATAACCAAATTTTACTTTTGCCTAAACTGATACACCTGGGACACAGCATGAAAGTAAACCTCTGCAACGGAAATACAGATGGCCTGATATCACTCATTTCCAAACTGGATCTGTGAACTCTGAAATTTACTGGAATCTTTAACAAGTTGTGAAAATAATGGCAAATGCTGTATATGTGATGAACTTTTGGGGTTTTTTTTAAAAGGAGACAAGATCCTGTCAAAGACAAAATTAAAAAGAGGTAAGGCAGGTAAAAAAGGCCGCCCTTGCTCGAAAGACATTTGTATCTGACTCTAGGGTTCAGTGCTCATCTCTGTTTAGAGCCAAAGAGCTCATTCTGTCATGCTGTACTTAGGTCTCTAACTGCTGACTTGCCAACCTTCCAGTCATCAAGTTCAGCATCTTAACCACTTGAGACACCGCAGTCCCTAAAAGAGAGGTAGGGATTGGCAATAAATGGAGAACACATTATCATCTTTCCCTAAAGTAAAATGCAAAGAACCAGCAGGTTGAATATAATTACTCTATAATTTTACCTTTAGCATGAGAGATTCTGGTGCTTCCAATGGAGTACATGCATCTTGAGAACCCACAAGTTCTGCCCCATGTATAACAATCTTCTGTCCAACCATCAGCTTCTGTCGACACAACAGAGACTGAAGAGGAGGGTCTAAGGCAGCTCTTATCCCATACCAGCCATCGGTAACTTCAATCGCTGCAATGTCTTTTTTGTTTTCCTCTGCAGTACTTTTATTGCCAAAGACATGAGACAGGCTTGTGCTTAATGATATGATTTTAGAAATGCACAATATGATTCTTTTAGCAGCAACATCATCTCTTTCAGTTATCCTTTTGATCGCTGACCGACGACTTTTGTCAACTTCTACGTCATATCTTTCAAAAGAAAAAAATATACAACAACTTCAAGCATCATTTGAGAGAACAAATGTTTGACAGGTGGTTTTTAAAAAAATAATAACTGTGCTCAATTTTGTAAGAAACCAAGTTCCTGTGAAAGTAAAGATACACTTATCTGTACAAATAGTTAAAACTATTTTTAAAATTATATGTTTTTAAAAGTCAGTTAAATAATTAATGATGCAGAAGAACATTACAAAATGCACTATACCTGTACTTAAGCTGAAGTAGTACTCTTTCTGGTGTCAAACATTTGCTGGCAAATTTGTGTGGAAATGCAACTTCCATAGCTGCCAGTTTCCATACGATCCACCTGTAATGGTTGTACACCCAGGCTTTTGAAATCAGTTTTGGATCTACACCAGGTGTGTCACACAAAGCCCTGTGTAAGGGTACCACAATATTGTAATGTTAGAAGATAAGGCTGATAGCATTATGCTGAAAATAAAATTGGAAACAATATGGGTCGGTGTATAAATAAAAAGATAAATAAAAATAGACTATCTCCTTCTTTTAAGATGCCTGTTTTGAAGATACCTCTTTCCAATAGAAAAAGTTCTAACTCCATGATGGCCAACCTTGGCACTCCAGGTGTTCTTGGACTTCAATTACCAGAATACCAAGTCAGCACTCCTGCTGATCAGGGCTTCTGGGAATTGAAGTTTTAGAGTGCCAAGTGCCAAGGCTCGCCATCACTGTATCTAACCCATAAACAACATTGATTAGTCTCCCGACCTATGACTAAAAGAAAATCTTGTGACACCATTAGGCATAGGATTTTGTGAATTGTTGCCCCACTTTTCCAGATGCAACGTAACCTTATATAGACATACATAAAGTTACAGGAAGTCTGGAGTATGAAATGTAATGAAAATGCAAAAGATCAAACATGGTGGTAGTTACTTTGTGTTTGTTAAGGATTGACAGTCCCTGGGAGATGACAGGTAGAGATCTAATGGTATTCAACAATAAGTTACTCAAAGGCCATTGGTGCAAAATACAAGAATGGCTGTAGCTCAAATAGAGAGTGTTATAATAATCACAGGGTACGGAGGCAGCTGGAGTGAAAAACTTACAAATAGAGAAAATTGTCCAGTTGTTATAAAACATATGATGTGCAAACATGTGCAGATGAGTTGATTAAATATATGTAATGAACTTTAAAATCTCCCATCCCTATTCAACTCAAGCAGGAGAATGAATCTCTTCATGTATTTGTGTACAGCCATTTCCTTTCAAATCTGTTTTTGAAATTGTTTTGTTCAAGAATGGCCACTCCTAGGTCAGAGAATGGTTATCCAGAGACATTGGCATATTCCCCAGACTCCTATTTGAGTATGACTATTTCTGATGCCAGATTTGTGTCTGTCAGGATAATAGGGCTTGGAGTCCCTTCCATAGTATTGTATTGGTTTGCAGTTTTTTCCCCTTTAAGAGTTCCTCTGTGCTGTGTCCCAGGTGTATCAGATCACAGAGTGACTCAGCAGTTCTCAACTATTTTAGGAGTTGAGCATTTTAGAGAGGGGCTGATGAGGTGTCTGTTGGAGTGTGCTGTTTGAGCAAGAGGAAAGGATTCCTATGCTCCATGTTTTGCTGGCTTACTGCTTTGACTAGCTTACTGCTGCTGGCTTACTGCTTTGGCTAGCTTACTAACTCAACTGAACTGCTTGACTAGAACTGCTGACGTGGCTCACCAATATCTCTGACTGTTCCTGAGAAGAGGACTGGTGGCTTTTGCTCATGCTACCAAGATACAGCTAACTACTGCCTGGTGGTAACCTCTGCAAAAGACCATTTGCTTTGAACTATTTGCTTGGACAATTCTTATCTGCTTTGGACTGCTGCCAATGTGGCTGAGAGACATTATCTCAAGCCTGTGTTTTTCTCTTGTGTTTTGCCAAGCTGAAGTAAAGCATCTTTCTTTTGCCTTTTACTGCCTGCTTGTCTGAGATTCATCCCAGCTGACACTGCGTGCCCACAGCTTTGCCGCTTTGCTCTGCTATACACAGACAAGCCACACTGGTGTACCCCTTTGTACCCCAACAGTGTCCATTTATTCTTCCCGATAAAAAAGAACTTACTGATCTTTAGCCATCTTATTGGCCATCATTACATTTCATACTACCATCCTTCTTAGGGCTGTATCCATGTCATTGTGCGGAGGCTACATATCTGAAGAAGTTGCAATTCATTAAAGCTTATTCCCATTAACAATAATTGTGTGCTGTCAAATAAATTCTGACCCTTTCCAGGGATTTCTAGGTAAAAAGTACTCAAAAGCAGTTTACTATTCCCTTCTTCTGGGGGTATCCTGGGACTGTGCAGTTGGTCACACAGGCTGGCTTACCTGGGATGTACATTGGGGAACTGAAGTCCCAAGTTCTGGCTCTGCAACCAGATCTGTAACCCATTGTACTATCCAGCCAGCTTGCAGCTCGTTTCCATTTTAAGGTGCCACAAGACCTTTTGTTTCCCCCACAAGAGGGTAACACAGCTACCAGTGGGTGTTATAAAAACAGGCTACATTTGCCCTACAATGTCAGCATTTTTAATAGTTATTCCCAAATAGCTGCCAAGTAACCATAAATCTAGTGTATTCTACAAATTCAACCAGTTAAGCACATTCAAATCTTGTTATTTCAAAAGGAGAACCAAGACCATGGTTAACACTCACTTTACCCCATTAAAATATACTGGAAACATGCTGGACTTTTTTTGCAGACTGATTTGCTGATTTCTTCAACAGGACCACCAGAACAGGGAAACAAATATCAAAGAACAGAAAATGAAGGATCTTTCAAAATCAAAAAATAGAGCAGGAAAAGTATGTTTCAGGAGGCAGAATATGCAAACCATAGACAATGCGCTACCTGTAGAATTCTTCTTTTCCTGCCTTTCCATCATTATTAGGAATGAGATATCCTCCATCAGCTAATTGTATTCCATGGCTTTCCAGAAAACATTCTCTGCTGAAAAAATTCTGGATATGAAATCGAAAACCTTCTGCATTACTGCTGTTAATTTTTATGTACTGCTTGGAAATCCCAAATGCATACAGCTGAAAGAAAGAGGTAGACTATTTAACTTTATTAAACATATCCACCATCTACGCATCAAGACATATGTCTTAGAAATTAATATTTCTTTACATTTAAACACTGAAGACTATGTGTTGTGTGACAAATAGGTTCCAAATATTTGGCTTCTATTTACTGTATTTTTATTAAAGACTGGACATTAGAACTAAGGGTGATTTATATTCAAGTGAGAAGTGTCCCCTTCATGCAGAAGAATCAGATCTTAGTCCTTATGGATACTGGAACTTAATTCAGTTCAACTCATCTCACAGATGCAAAGTCATGCACTGAATAGATTTGCAAGATCAGTTTCCTTTAAGGATTTATATCTTTGCCCAGATAGCCTCTTGCAATCAGGCAACAGTATAAAAATAAAGGTCACCCTTGCTCGAAACCCGATCGTATCCAACTCTAGGGTTTAGTGCTCATCCCTGTTTACAGCCAAAGAGCCAGCACTGTCTGCATCTTCAGACGTTTCCATGGACATGTGGCAGGCATGCCTAGACACCAGAGTGCATGGAACTGTTCGAAAACAACAGTATAGAATCACAGAATTGGAAGGAGCTAATAAGGCCAATGAATCCAACTCCCTGACCAATACAGGAATCTAGGTCAAAGTATACTTGTGTTTCTAGTGCTCACCAGCTTCTGAGGTTGATTGGTTCCATTGTTGTACTGCTCTAACTGTTAGGAAGCTTTTCCTGATATGCAACCAGAATTTTTCACTATAACTTGAGTCCAAGCCCACTAGTAGATCAATAGCAATGCATCACTCTGAGCCGGGAAATAGATTCACGTCCTTATTACGGACAGTGATAATGAATGCTCATCACATTTTCATGATGATAAACCAAGATTTATCAGCGTGTTTCTCTTTCTGAATAATCAGAGGCGGTTTGCTTTGACTGCTTCCACCAAAAAGATGCTGCATGAACAAGCAAAAACCTGATTCATATCTTAGCTGTCTGAAATCAAAACTGAGCTGTACAAGGGAGTTACCTGTTCACTGAGATAAGAACCTGGCAACTTCTCTTCTACTGCAACTTTCAGAGGAATCCTGCTAGAAGTGGCAGAAGTTTTCACAAGATACAAGTTGCCAGGTTGTGGGTGAATTCTTTGCTTTTGTTTTTTCATAATTCTCATTTCTTGAAGATTTCGAGCACAATGAAGATTTGCAATTATTTTTGTTAGATCTGCAAAGAAAAATGCCAATAATAATCCTATGGAATGTACTTTAATTTAAAACATAAATTCCAAACATACCAAAAATATGGTTCTGGCTATCAGCTGCTGGGGAAGATAAGTGGGGAACAAGCTTTTGAACTTCCCATAGGGTCATGATGGTGAACCTTGGCACTTCAGATGTTCTAGGACTTCTATTCCCAGAAGCCCAAGCCCCCTGTGAATCCACACGAATGGGTTTACTGCGATTCATCTGTCCCACGCTGCCCTCGTCGCTCCCGGAAGTGGAAGCAAAACATTGTATTGTTTTCTGTATACTCCCTCCAGCTATTGAATTGTTGCTATAAAACTTTGAATGAATAAAATTCTAAAGGACCACTAGAATTCTATAGGCATGTAAAAAGGGAAGGTCACTGACAGTCACAATCAAACGATTGCTTCCTTCAGGCATCTGCAGAAGTGCTAATTATTTTTAACAAATTAGAAAAGAATAGAGAATCTGTGATGTGAAGATATTATGCATCACTGTTCTGCTGATGCTGGCTTCTTTCATGGCATAAACACTGATGACGGTAGTACTGAAATGGCAGTGGGGACAGTAGGTTCTTCCAATAGTTCATTAATCAATGGTAACAAAAACAAAATAATAGAATAGGTTAGTAACTGTCCTGGCCTGTAGACTGACCTGTTTAATTTTAAAAACAGTTTAGAGTTGAGGACAAAAATTTTCAGATCAACTCTCTCCTAGAAATATGTGGAATTTTTAGCCTGTATATATGTGGAAGTGGAATGAGATTGTCTTTAGACAACAGTCAACAGTTCACAGTAAAGCATGATTAATGTATATACCTAAAGAATATATATAATTCAATTCAACTACCTGAATCTGTTTCTTTGCATTCTGAATCCACAGCTAGTATTTGCATGGGATTATCTCCTTCTGGATCAGTGGTGTTTACATGAACCTCTGTACAGCTAGACTGTTCCATTCCATTAATACTCTCATTGACCCATTCTTTGCTACTACATATTTTATTCTCAGAAGTCCTTGATTTTGTTTTGAAAGGAGGTACAAAGACTTTGACAGGCTTCTTTGTGATACGATTTTCTGCTTTTCTCTCTTCTTCTGAAGCGATTTTACTAAATTGAGTAACATGATCTGACGATCTAGTTGAAGACTGCTTTGAAATATATTGTGGAAATCCAACAGATTTTAGCCTTTTAAGATGTTGATCTGGGGTAGTGTAGTTTGGATTCAGCACTTCTTGTTGTTCTTTTGTAGAGCTGAACAGATAAAAATATATAAGAGATGAGTCACCAACTATTAACAGAAGAGTTTTTGTATTTCTGTTGTTGACTTGGCAGCCACACATTAAGCAATCCTGACTATGCAAACCATCTAATCTGATAATAGCAGTTTTGAGACAAATACTATAAAGTGCAATATAATTGAAAATACTGTATAGAAAAAGTGAAAGAAAAGCCTATGGAAACACATGTTAGTGTCACTGTCTTTCCCATTATTTATACTGTACTTGAATATATATCTTACTTCAAGAATTGCTTTAGTTGGCTTACAAGAAAATAAATTACACAATTTGCATAACATCCATTGATAAGTACATAATCCCTTCTTAAAATGTTTACAATCAAGAGGCTTCAAAATAAGCATCTAGTAAGGAATCCCAAGTTCGTCTTCGTGGTCCCTGTGAATACACACTAATGGGTTCAGTCCACATATGCACTGAGTAAACCCATTAGTGTGAATTCACAGGAGACCACTCGAAGAATTACAATTACAGGTAAGCAACCTGTCCTTTTTCTTTATAACTTGTGCACTAAGGCATGGGTTAGTTGTAAGACTTAGCTGAACTTCAAAAATTACTGCACAAAACAAACAAAGAGGGAAAGTTCCAATTAACAGAAAATATAATCAGTTCTTACCTAAAAGGGCCACAGACCATTGGTTTAAAAGAAATACCATATGTAATTTTTTTCCTGTCATTCAATGTATCTGAAAAACAAGTTGGACATGAAAGTACATTACTGTAAAAAGAATAATGTTCATTGTTATGTCTGCGATAATAAAAATACATCTACGAGAACATTTAAATTGTCTAATGAACTTTTTACACGGTATCTTGTGAAAACCTCTGTCATTTTAATATAATTTTCAGTTATTTGTGTTTGCACTAATTAGTGAAAAATGAAATTTACTGAATCTGCAACACAATCCTAGCCAATGTGTTTAAAACTGTAGGTGGGAAAAAATTATCAGAGGTGAATTTGGGCTAATTTTTGCACACACAAAGTTCTGCAGAGAAAGTCTTGAAACAAGGCCCCTTTTGATGACCTAATGAAGAGCAAACGGTTATTCCCACCTTGTTCTAGCCAGCACAAAACAACAGGACTTGGAACGGGGATGGGAAGTAGGTCAATCAACTTGCCCTTCTCCATCTCCATTTGGATCAGCTTGTTAACACCTAAACACAGACAGAGTGTATATCCACATAAAAGAGACAAGCAATGAGAATAAAGGATTTATTCTCAGAATTCAAATGCCTTCTCTGAAGTGTTGCAAAAGGAAGATGCCGATGAAAACTCCCATATGTCTAGAAAAGGAATTTCCAACAGATGTGGCCCCTTAACTCCATGTTAAAAAGCTACTCTTTCCAAATATTTGTTTTGTATCTGCATGGAAGTACAGAAGTTCCCTCTGCCATAATTCCAATCTATAGCCGTAGAGAATAAAAACCTACATGCTTGGCTGCCCATAAAAACTCAGAAGACATATATTCAGCAAAGTTTCTACAAATGGCAACTCTAAACTCTGCTTACTGAGATAATATATGTGAAACACTCTGAAGATTTGAAATGTGGAATATAAATTTCAAAGCATCATTATGATTATTTCGTGATTACATTGCATATTAAATAAGATATGCACTGTCATGAAGATGAAAACAAAATGCATAACAAGGTCCTCACAGAGACTCTGAGCAAGTTTCATCCTATACTGCAAAGTATTTTAATTACAAACATAAAATTAAGACTCTTTTGTATAAATAATGTAATCCAAAAAAATAAAATTACCCTCTGGAATACTTGTTGAAACTTTCAGGGATGATATTTTGGACTTTTCAGATTCATCAAATGCAGGCAACAATTTTCGTTTAATAGGTGGTTCTCCTAAAAAGCAAGCAGCATAATGTTTGAAACTTCATGTTTAATTAAGTCAATATTCTTTCTAATGTATACAAACATAATAAAAATAATAATGGTTTTAACAAGCTGGGTGAATGCCTGTAAATGTAGTTTCAAGATCTTACTGTTCTCTTAATCTAAGTGAATTTTCTCAAGTTACTAATAGTTCTTTCTACTTAAAAATCAAAACATATTACTATGTACTAACATGCCTCTGACCATTTAGTGTGAAATGCTTTTTGGTTGTTGTGGAAGAGGTAACATAAAAGTCTGCAATACGATTTTACAATTTTAAAGAATCCAATCCTTATAATTATGAATATATTGCCACAATATAATTCCCCATGGCCATAACTGCTATAATTCAATTTCTCAAAGAATGCCTCTAATTGATTTTAGTAAAAGAAAATTCTGGAAGATACGTTCTTGCCTTTGCTAACCTTCAAAATTATCTGAAGTATGTGTTGTTCAGAACACTTCAATGCATAGTTTGTGCTAATTTTTAGTGAGAATATTGGGGCCTAGGCTCTGATCCTAGGATTCTGGTTGTATTACATTTTCTATAGATATATGAAGACTAAATTCTCAAAATATTTGTAAAGTAAAATAATTGCCCTAACAGTCAAATTTTTAAAATCATGAATATAAGAACATTTAAAATCAAAACTTAGGGAAAGATATACAAATTCTGCAGTCCCACTGGTGGACTAAGTATCTTTTCTTTTTCCCTGTGTTTCTAATAAAATCTAAGATGGGCATAGCAACTCCTTGCAGGGGAAATTCCGTGAACAGAAGGGGAGACCTACTAACTAAATGCATAAAGATTTTAAGTGAGCAAACGAAAAATGAAGCACTTACCAAATATGTTTTCTTTTTCGGTGCACCTTTTTCTTGTATATGGGAGAAAATTATTAGTTTTCCCAGGATTCAAAACAAATTTATTTTTATTTGTCTGCACTTCTATATCAATGAGATCTTCATCTTCCATGAATACTTTGGCACTTTCAGAAGCTTCTGCTTCCAAATAATCTGGACTCTGGAAGTAAACAGGACTATGAAAACTTAGTTCTCTTTTTGTTATAGTATCATGTTTTGCTGGATAGTTACTTCCTGCTTTTCTCAGGCATGTTTGGTTAGTCTTTAAAAAAGGCTCAAACTCTTTTGAACATGTAAAATTTTCTTCTAATCTTGTCAGCTGCTTATATTCTTCTTTAAATGAATTGCACGTAGGTATTTTTAAATTCTTTTCACTAGGATTCCTTGTGGTCAAATAATGTCCATTAGATTTATCATGTAATTTAGATTTTGAAGATATTTCATCTTCCAATTTAAATTCTGCAGCTGGAGCTTTTATACTTGAAACATGATCTTGCCCTAAACTCTGCTGATCGGCAACAAAACCATTACCAGTAATGTCATCATCAAATTCTTTTAAGAGTCCCATAACATTCTGGAGAGCTTTCTGAGAAATATGGACTTGTTTTCCACTTGCTGTGCTGAAGCCACAAGGAATATTTGTATTTACTTCTATATTTTGAATACTTTTTCCTTCGGTCATCAGTAGTTTGTTATTCCTAGGAGGTATTTTATCCTTTGCAAGAGATACTTTGTCATAAATGTGATCACCATCTGATACATGACTTTGATGATATGGTGAATCATTTTCCATTTCAGAAAAAAGTAGCCTGGCTTTCCTTAACGACTCTTCAGATAACTTTACAGGCTTTCCACTTGCTGTGCTAAAAAAATTAGCTTTATCTGTTGAAATGTTTGACTTTGTACAGTTCAACTTCACAGAGGGATAGGTATCAAAACATTTGTCATTAATTTGAGGATTTGGGGCCTGACAACTTGATTCAATCTTAGCATCCATGAACAGCAAGGCTTGATCATTTTCATGATAATCTTCGGATCTAGATTGCTGGGGTTCTGCTGATTTTTCCAGGGAATTTTTCTCTAGATTTAAATAATTTGAAGATGTAACATGCTTTCTACTGTTAGAGGTAACAGAACAACTTTCTAAAGTACTATGTCTCTCTGTTTCTGGCTGAGACACTATGTTGTGTTCTGTGGATTTATAACAGTCTTCATGAAGCAACTGTCTGGCCTTCTTCAGGGCTTCTTGAGAAATTTCAATAGTTTTACCACTTGCTGTACTGAATGCATCTGTTCTTACTTTCAAAAGTTTAGATGAAATTGTTTTAGGAACTTTATCTTTTTCTAAGCTGTTGGTATCCCACAAATTTAGGGCACCTTTCCCTGTGGTAGACCTTTCATTTTTAGCAGTTTCTCCAAAAATACTGAAATCATTTTCTGAATTCAAGCTTAATGAGGTTGCTTCTTTAGAAAAACAAGTCACATTTTTCAGGAGGGAATCTGTTTCACAATATACATTACGAGAATGATGCAATGTAGAGTGGTCATTCTTTAAATCCAGGTAATTAGCGTTTAATATGGCACTTCCAGACGAATCCAAAGAATCAAGATTGTTTTTAATGCTGGAAATTAATACATTGCTTGTATTTCTGGATGATGAGTGGTCAAGATCTTGGTTTGCACCAATACCAAAGCCTTCTGTAACAGACACATGCTGAATACCAGAATCAGTAAATAAAGATTTTGAAACACTGTTTTTCTTTGATAAATATGGCAGATTGTCCTTTCCTAATAAGGTCTTGTTTGCAGTATCCATTTTCTCTCTTTGGGTATGAAGTACCGAATCTGCCTCAGATACACTCAAACTAAAACAAGGCTCCCTAGTAGTCTCAGTATGCATAACAGTATTTGACAACAGATTCAAAGGATTTTCAAAATCCTTGTCAGAATGTAGGACTTCTCTTTGATCAGCTCCTTTTCCAAACTCTTCTCTCAAATTGTGAATTTTCTCATCTCTTCCCTCTTCTGTGGAAGCCTGAAGCCCAGGTATGACAAGGTTACCAACTTTCTCCTGTTTCCCAAGGAAAAGAGTTTCTTCTGAAAGAAGATCCCTTGCTTTAGCTAAAGATTCATCAGTAATTATAATGGGCTTCCCACTAGCTGTCTGAAAACCTTTTACGTTAACCTGCCTTACTTTCCTGGTTTCAAACGTTTCTTGATGGTTAGAGCCACATAAGGTGTCATTTTCACTTATAACAGTCCTCTTTGTCACTGAGATGATGCCTCCTTTTTCACTTGTAGCATTTGTTGTCCCATTACGAAAAAACATGTCATCTAGAGCTTCTTCTGCACAAGAGCTAGCCAACAAATGAAACATTTTTTTATCTGCAACTGTGTTTCCAACGGCAACAGTAGGAACACTTTGTAAGAAAGAATAACTTTCTGGATTATTTACTCCTTTTTGGTTACAGTTAAGATTTTCTTTTTCATCTGCACGATGCACAATTGATTCTTTTTCAGTTTTAGCAACTTCAGTTAAACACGTCAGATCAGACACACTGTCCTGCAAGTTGTAATTACATTGACTTTCTCCACAGTTTACAGAATATGTGTTTTGCAGGCTGGACTTCTTTTCAGCAGATGACAGATCACTTCCTGTAACCTGAACAGAATATTTTTTAACAATTTTTAGATTAAATTCTGTAGTATGAGTAATCTGGATGATGTTGCCTTTATTATAGTTTTGATCTTTTGATTTATCTACAGCTTCTTTTATAGACACTTCTGTATCTTCTGAATAATTTTTAGTCATATGAGCAGGATTTACTTCATCTCTCTGAAGCATGTCTGTTTCTTTCACATAGTTACACGAACTGTTACATCTGTTCAAACAATCAGTTTGAAACTTTGCAAGTGTTTCATCCGCCTCTTCCATATCACGGTCTGATTCTGCTTTATTTATAATTACACCAGAAGCATTCATCTCTTTAGCGTCTAGTGAACTGAAGCCACAGATATCATATTGCAAAGTTGCTGAAACTATTGGAAGAAAAGATTTGTTTTCTTTAGTACTTGAATTTGCTGATGCAATCTCTTCCACACTTTGTGTATGAATTTTGAATTCCTTAGCTGTGCTGATAAGCTTATTGGGACATATATGATTGCGTCTTTGAGGGTTTTCTGCAACGTTTCCCTCAAAATCAGTATCTGTCCAAACTTCAGAACTCATAACATTTTTATCAAAAGTGCCAATCACTTCACAAGTGTTATCACGTACCGCAGTGCTGTGCTTTCTAAACTGTGTAAAATCAAACTGACTTCCATTTTCTTCTAGTATGTTAGAGAGTTCAGCAACTTCAGCTTCTTGGCTTGCTGTTAAATTTTGTCCCGCTTGAAGTTGTTGATTTTTAAGCATTTTCAGAGAAGAAATATTGGTACATTCGGGAAGAATATTTTGGGTATCACTGAACTGAGCACAATTCACCAATGAATCAGAAAGAAGTGACAAGTTAGATGGATTATCATTTTCTTTTCTCCCAAGTGAAAAATTCTCAGGATGTTTCTCTGCGTTTTGATTTGAAATATTCTGTATTTCATCAGGAAACAGATCCTCTATGTCTTTGAACAGCAACTTGCCTTTTCTAATTATGTTATCAGATAGTTCTATTTGTTTATCAGATGCTGTTTTGAAACCACTAAAGCTGTGCATTTTGCTTTGATTTATACATTTTAACCTTCTCTGTCTGGTGAGGTTGGCATTTTCTTTTATGTGTAAAGGAAGAAGCTGTCTTGTGTCTACATTTTTTCTTGGTGTTATAAGCTCAGATGATTCTTCTGCAGTAACTTCTGGGTCTTTCTTTGACTGATACCCATCTTCAGCCATCTGAGTGCAGCTTGAGAAAAAATGTTGTGCAATTTTGTCTGACTCTGCATGTTTACTTTTTGATGCTTGTATTGACAATGCAGATCCCACAACATTTGCTTCTGACAATGCATCAAAATTTACGAGACTGAAACAATTTCCACTGTTCTCACTATTTAAAGCCTCCTTTTGACTTTTTGCACAGAAGCTGTTTTCACATATCTCTATAAGCTGATTAGCATCTATATGATTGGGAAGAATAGCTTTTTTGTTGCCTTTCTGTAAAGAAACTAAAGACCGATATGTAAAATCATTTTCTGTGTTTTTCTTTTCATTGTCTGAAGTTTTACTGAAACCATTTGCAAGAATACAGTCCTTATCAGACCCTAATAATTCTTCAACAGAATGCTTCTTACTGCTTGAAACCTCTTCAGTTTGTCCTGTAAGAAATTGAGACATGTGACACCATTATGAAATCATAATGTAAACAATTAAGAACTCTCTCTTCTTTTTTATAGTGGGTGGGATGGGTGGGTGGGATATGGTTTTTTTAAGTGGGTGGGATATAGGTCTTTTAAAGTGTTTTTATGTGTTTTTAGAACTTGTTGTAATGCCGCCCTGAGTCGGGTTCTACCTGAGTGGGCAGCATATATAAATATGACTATTAAATTAAAATTAAATTTAAAAACACATCCTCTTACATTAGCTTCTTCTGGTATTACTTTCTTGTCCACAAGAAATGTTCCAGACTCCCCCCCCTCCCCCCAAAGAATATCTTGTGACTGGTAGCCATAATGTAGTTAATACTTTGTGGCTGAAATCCTGTAATAAGTTGCAACAAGATCAGGCCCACCAAATCACTGGGAGTTTGGTAAGTTAATTCTCTATACTTTCCATTGGTTCATGGGCATATTCTATTTGTGACTGGATTTCAGCCTGCGGTTTGTTTGTTTTTTGCCTGAAACGTCATGTCTACTTATTTTGTTTTCTATATTTTAATGTTCTACAGAGATTTAAAAAGTAATTATGTATATTATCAAGTGCTTCTTTTTCCTGAAGCATCTACACTAAGGAACGACTTCTCTTTCCTTCCCTAATCAATCTTTTCCTACATTGCCAGCTTTCTACTCTTCTGTATAGTAAAACCCATTACGACAAAAAAATCATACTACGAAAGGAAATCAAGGGCAAATTGTGCTTCGTAGTACGATTTTTTTTCATACAGCGAAAGGTCATTCCCAGTGCTTACCTTGGTGGTATTACACTTTTTTCAGCTGTATTTGCAGCCTCGATGGCAGTGGTGAGGTGGGGGAGCATTTTCATTTTTTCTTTGGGATGAAATAGGCACTTCCGGTTTTGCAGACTCACTTCTGGTGTGTTTGTTTTGGTCCTCCAAGGCCTAGATCTCAGGTCTAGGAGGACCAAACAAACAAACAAACAAACCGAAGTGAGTTTGCAAAATTAGAAGTGCCTATTTCGGCACTTTTTCGGGCGAAAATCCTCCCCCACCCCGCCACCACCATCAAGACTGCAAATGCAGCTAAAAAAAGTGTGCAATGCTGCCACCGCGTTTCAGCACTCTACATTTTGGTGGCAAGGTAGGTAGTCGGTAGATGTTAATGTTTTAATGTGTGCTCTAGGGTTTGGGGGATTTTTTCTCCCCTTTTTTTAATGTCCAGAACAGAAGTTTGGATTTTTAATTTATTCCTATGGGAAAATGTGCTTCGTACTACGAAAATTTCAGAATGAAAGGTCCCATGGAACGCATTAATTTTGTTCCATGGGGTACCACTGTACTTTATTTACTCTATATAATTTCTTCTTCAATTA
Organism: Bradypodion ventrale; assembly: GCA_035047345.1. Classification (NCBI taxonomy): domain Eukaryota; kingdom Metazoa; phylum Chordata; class Lepidosauria; order Squamata; family Chamaeleonidae; genus Bradypodion; species Bradypodion ventrale. Next base: position 339,060,606 of record JAWDJE010000003.1, read on the forward strand.
TATACTTTTCATTCAAAATTTGTAACACTTCCGTAAGAATCTTATGTACATGTCATGAAAAATAACTACCATCAGCAACATCTAATTCATAGATACCTAAACATGATTAATTTGGGTTGGCTTTTTTAACACAGTGCAATTAAGGGCCTAGATCACATCAAAGATATACCAACCACATGCAAGCGTTTGGATTGTGATAATTCGTATAAAAAGAAATATGAATATCATACCATCATTCCTGATGAGTGTTTCAGAAACTTCAGAGATGCAAGATCTTAAATCTGGGCAAGCTGAAGATCCATCACTATGTGCTGTTCCTTCTTTCGGATAAACAGTATTATTTACAATGTAAATGAACTTTTTAGGACGCCTTTTCAAACTGGAAATTTTGCTATCAGCTTTCAGGCCTGACTTTGTGGGTTCTTTGCCATTCTTAGTAGCTGTAGGTAAAATATTATCATGTAGATGGCCACAGGACATTTTACAACCTTGTCCTGAGTAATTAGTACAGCAACTGCTACTGACCTCTGAAAGATCAGCTGAAGTTATATTTTCCACTGAACGAGAATTACTCTCTGAAACACTTACAAAAGCAGCCTGTTCAGTCTTACAAATGTCTAACAATGGTGGAGAAGTTTCAGGAAGTGGCAGTTTTTCTGGAAAGCGGATGTTTAGTAGCTTCTGTCTTTTCATATGAGCTGATGTATGTAACATAAATGACTCCAATGTTTTGGTACTAGGGTATTCTTTGACAATAGATGCTAAATTACTGTCAAAACTTTTCTTAACTTGTAAGACAGCTGAAGAACCAGCACACCGTGAGAATTCTTTTTCAAGCTGTGTTATTTCAAGATCAGAAAAGTCCACTTGAGACCACGAACTAAGCAAAGATGAGGACATTTCCTCCTGTCCAAGTATGTCCTTCTGATTTTCAGAATGCTTTTGTGGTCTGCTATTTATAGTTGTAGGTTTTCTTAGATTGCATTTGGAAGAAATTAACTCTTTTGTTAAACAATCCTCTTTTGCACCTGTAATTGCTTCACTGTTTTCCTGAGATTCATCACATTCTCTTTTATCAAAACATCTGTTTTTACTCTGTTGTATTGTTCTTGCTTTTCTTAGTAAAGTTTTGCTGCTGGCAAGGTATGTAGAAGCATCACTTTTTATCCTGTCGTGCATATTTCTATCCTTTGGAGTATCTGGCGTAATTTTGTACCCATCTAATTTACTGACAGGTATGTTCTTACCAAAAGATCCATTTAATACTTTACAACCTGTAAGCAATTACAAAACAATAAGCATAAAAAGCAATGATCTATTAAGAAATTTAGCTCAACATTTCATTTATCCTGTGGATTCTACAAATCAAATGAAGCATTTCTAAATAAGGTGGTGTTTGACTAATTTAAAACATGCACATAAACCAGGACTCAAGACTGTGAAACTATTCCTAAGAGTTCAGTAGTTCCTATGGTATTACAACAGCAGTTTATAGTGCAATATATATGGAGGCACATTAACCCTTTGAAAACAAATAAATCGAGGGAGAAAACAGTTAAATTTTTATTGGAGTACAGTGTAAACCTTGGCCTTTGTTAATTGTTAGTCACAAAATAACACCAGTGAAGGCTGCTAGAAGTGCCAGAACAAGAAATTTGCATCTCCCTCGACACCCAATGAGGTAAAAGAGGAAGCAAAGAGAGAAATAACACTCACTATCAGATTCTGCACAGACATCTTCAGTTCTTGATACAGATTCCACATTCATGATATTCTTCCTGCAACTTCTTCCATATTTGGAGAAAAGGCTACACATAATCTGTAAATCATAAGGAGAACTATTAATTGAAGGTACTAATCCTCTTTCAAAAGTTGGTGCAATATAGCCTCTTCTTTGTTTAAAGCTACTCACCAACTCAATTCTTTCAGCATGCTGCTTTGATTCAGGAAGTGAATTATTCCCTCTATCTGAAATGTCAAATTATCATGAAACTAATTTATAATAATGTTGCAATTCACATTACAGCTTATTTATAAGTATTAATATACAAATTTAGTCACGTGGCATACCATTTAAAATGAAGACATTTAAAAATAATAGTTTTTATCCAGAAGTTTTATTGTGCTACAGTCTGAATTTTCTGAATGAACACAAAGTAATATTCATTACATTTTTGTTGTACAAAAGGTGTAATCCAGTACAAATGTAGCCATTTCTACACTAGTAGCTAGCCTGCAATTGCCTAATTGTACTTAGAGAAGTGGTTCTGAAATCAACAGGACTTTATCAATAGTTTAGCCATGACTCATGACTCAATATGCAGGAAGTTAAATCTAGGCTCCTGTGTAAAGGAATTCCTCAGGCTGGGAGCAACCACTTGAAAGGCCCTCTCTCAAGTCCTCAGAACTATAAGAGAGATGTGTCTAAGAGAATGGCTTCCTCCAATGATAATGAAGAAGAAGAAGAAAAAAAGGGAGGGGAGGAATCGTCTGATAAGATGTGATCCTCCAAATAGCGTAGAACAGTGATGATGAACCTTTTAGAGACTGAGTACCCAGAGGGGCAAGGCGAACTCTGTGCTGGGGGATGAAAGAAGCACTCCCACTGGGCTACTGAGCAGAAGGGCAGAACAAACCCTGTGATGGGAGGAAGCACTCCTATTGAACTGCTGGGCAGAACGAACTCTGTGTTGGGGGAAGGAGGAAGCGCTCCCATTGGGCTGCTGGACAGAGGAGCAGGGCGAACTCTGTGCTGGAGGAAGTGCTCCTATTGGGCTGCTGAACAGGGGGGTGGGCCGGATTCTGTGCTGGGGTAGTGGCACTTGTACCCACAGAGAGGGCTGAGAGTGCCAGCTCTAGCACACGTGCCACAGATTCTCCACCACTAGCCTACAACGAAGTCATATAGAATTATATGCATCATAAGTAAATGTAAAGCAACATTAAAACATAAAATACAATTATACCGGTATTCACATTTCAGAGTAAAATCCAGACCTAGCAAGGAAAGTAATGTACTATATAATAAATCACATAGAGAGGAAAAAACAGCTTTATTAGAACTAAAGATAACTAACTACATACTCCTAAGGTAAAATTAATATTATCAAATTTTAAAACAAACAACTGAAATCCACTAATAACCTGGGCTAAAAACCTGGCTGGCAAAACCGGGGTGGAGCACCAGCAATGTGGTGACCTCTGCCTGTTGGCTGATTTGGTAAGAAAACACTCTCTCTCTCAATCTTTTTAATCTGCAGGGGTTGGGGTAATTTTTGTTAGCAGTTTTAATGGTTTTTTTATTGGTTTTAAAATGTGATATTGGTTTTATTTTCTGTGAGCCGCCCAGTCTTTGGAGTTGAGTGGCAATATAAAACAGAGAAATAAAATAAAATAAACAAATAAGTGGCAACTAGAGTAGACTCACTGAATCAATGGATGTTATAGAGGTGACTCAACAAATCTCCTCTGATTCAATTGGCTCACTCTAGCTGCCTCTTGATACTGGTTTTCAGCTGTTAAAATATAAATATCTTCAAAAAGATAAGAAGATTGGCTATATTAAAGAACTTGGGAGAAAAGAATGTCTATCACTAAAAAGACATGAATAAGGCACCAGGCAAACTTCTCTGGGTAAAGCATTCATCAGTAAGAGGACAGAACTCTGCCTGAACCCTCTCCTTCTCCTCTAGCCATTCTCTGTGTCTCAGGACTGAATAAAAGAATAATTGCTGCAATTACCTATTATGACTGTTGGAGAAAGCGTAGGGGGTGTTGCTAGAGAACTGGACCAAGACATGTCAGGATCTGCTTCTGCTCCCAAACTCTCTGAAATGCATTTTGGTATTTGAAGCTAAAATACATGAAACAATGTTTTGATTGGTTTTTAAACTAAAAGCAGTGATAGTCCCATATATATAGTCCCATATATCTTAGGGGTGGGGGAACCCACAATTACCTCAAAAGGATTTGGTGTACTCAACAAGTTCCGTCTTAGCACTAAAAATAGTAAGTGAGATATGACATTATCTATTATGTCTTAGAATGAATGTAGACAATTAAAATATATAGATGTCAGGAGTAAGATTGTACATATCATCCCTTCCTCAGTTCCTACATGCTGTCTAAGGAGACCAGGTCAGAGAAGACTGGATTTGTTTCATTGCAGACACTCCTCTTCATAAAGATTTGCACAAATCTCACACCAATATAATTCTCCTCAAAGTAATATTAGCCACATCTTAGGAATGTTGTCAAAAGCCAATTTTAAGAACCTAAGAGACACACTGTTTAATATATAAAAAATATAAAATAACTAAAAGTCTCGTTTGAGATGTTAAACATCAGCTTGGAAATAATTAGTCTTCTTTCTTCTTATCCTGTCCAATTTAGCAAGTTATACTATTTCTTGTATAAAAATGCAATGCATTAACCAATAAAAATAGTTATAGGCATAACATTTATCTCTTCTGGATTTACCTCTACTAGTACCTATCAATGTGACTTTATTGCCAAAATTTCTTTGCAAGCCTTAAACCTAAAATATATATGTTGACATTGTCCAATCAAGCCAGCTATAGCCAATTATCAAGAATATCCCTATTCTGCCTGGAAACAAATTGTTTATGTCATATCTTATCCTTATTTTCATGTTCTGCTGATTTCCGTATACATAAACATTAATATTACACCTTTAGTATAAATAATGTGTCTGTTATTAGTTTGTTTTGAGAAAAAATATGAAAATTGACAGAATCCAGTGCCAGGCAATTTTGAAAGCATTAAACAATAAGAAAAATGTTTATGGTCTTTTGCTTCCCTCTCACTGAACAAAATAATCATTGTAGTCAAATATTTTCATTCTCCAGCAGCCCAAATTCTGTTAACATAGAAAATCACATTAAAGTAAGCCCACTAAGTCAATGAGGATACAGTAAGACAACTCCTCTCTTAAATCCCATTGGCTCAAATAGTATTACCTATTTGTAGTACAGTAAGTCGTAGGCATTGCTGGCCGATTGGAATAAATGAAATGTGATGTAGAAGTTTACTTACTTAATCTCTATTGATTCAATGGGATTATGCTAGTGTAATTTACCATGCCAGGCGGCAGAATTTGGGCAATATTTTTACAGCCAACCTTTGCTTGCCCATCTTGATGGAAAACGTTTTTCCAAAGCAGTGAATGTAACTATTATCAATACAGTAATGAAGAAAGTCAAAAATATGTACCATATTTGGTGTCCTGTGGTGTTTTGCTCATTTCAGTCCTTTCATTTTAAGAAAAACAAGAAACCAAAGAAATAGTTATTGACAAGTTTAAATGAAAAACATATTTAATAAATAATAATAAATAATAGGCACAATCTTCTTTACAAAATATTTGGGAAATTTAGACATACTATCAAAACCATATAAATCTTTATAAAGCCCAGGGAATTGTTTGGGATCACCTGATACTGTAACACTGATTAACAAAAATTTCTGGATCAGAATCTTGACTTTGGCAGGAATAGACCAGATGTTGAGCAAGAGCCATTCTATCTAATTCTATCATGTAGAATTATTGCAATAGAGACAATTAATTAAATAGCAAAGGCACTGCTGTTGCAGAATTCTACATCCGTATATAACAGCCTCCACTAGCATAATACCACTGTTGGTCTTCATGTTAATCAGCAAGAACAAATAGAAGTGTCACCTCCATTTTGTTTCTTGGCTCTGCATTTTGGCCAAAATAGCATGCTGGAACTGGATGTTTGCGTTGCTGTGTCCCAATGTAGGCAATCTTTAATTATACAATTGTGTACCTTGCAACAAGACAGGAGCTGGAAGGACTTGCTATATCATTTGATTGACTCACTTGTGTCCTCCAAATTTTACTAAAATTTCCACCTAAAAGAAAATAGGTAAATGAATAAAAATAAGCTCGAAATGTTACTTTTAAAAGAAGCAACAAATTACATTATTTAAACTACTTTGATGAGTAGGTCATCTTGTTTAAACAAGTGCACCAAGTATTACAAATGTTATTACTACAGTGCTGAAGGAGACTCCTGATTCACAGATTTGTTCCTGATAATTTCTTTCTCATCAGAAAACTAAAGCCACATGGAACTTTGAAAATCTATAGCCCTCCTGAGTAAGCGTCCTGGGGGTGCCAATAGCATTACAGTATTTCTCTAGACAGGCTCATAGCAACAATAATCCATATTTGTCTGTCCTTTGTGGATTCCTTAGACATCTATAATGTTCTCCAGGAAGTAGGGATAGGACTCTCTCTCTCTCTCTCTCTCTCTCTCTCTCTCTCTCTCTCTCTCTCACACACACACACACACACACACACACACACACACACACTTGTAATTTTGCTTATCGTGTTTTCATGTATTATTGTATATTATATTTGTATTTACTGTTTGTCAATATACTATTTTGCTGAGAGACTTTTTTGCTGATGTCTTTTGATATTATGTTCTGAGGTAACGTTGTTTTGCGGATATATTGCTGATACATTTGGATATGTACTGTTTATATTGTACTAGATACTTATTTTTTGTACTACTGTAATGCCTTTTGTACTTGTACTGACGTGTTGTAAACCGCCCTGAGTCGGCCTGTTGCCGAGTAGGGCGGGGTATAAATCAAATAAACATAAACATATACCAAGGATGGGACTTTCATATATCAAGGACCTTCACCACTATAAGTCAGTGAAAACCTCACAGGTCAAAATATGGGACTGAAAACTCTCAAACCAACAGGAGGCCCTCTCATTTCTCTGCTGAGCATGAAAAAGTATCCCACAGACGTGTGAAAGTCACAAGGATTCCTTGTGTCTTGCAAATGTTCATAGGAGAACAAATTCCAATGGAGTCTGCCTCCATAAACTCTATATAGTCTTCTGGAAGTACTAATGGTGTTACTTTTTCACAACACACCAACAGCAATAGCAAAAGAATAGCCTCATAGGGATATATGTTTCTGCTGAGATTCTAGCCTGTGATATATACTACAGGGTGGGAAAGACTTTGAAAGACCCAGGCGGAGGGGGCAAGAGGTAAGCGCGGTTGATGTGGGTTAGGGAGGGGGGGCTAGGTGGTGGGGCAGGGGGGGCAGCGGCGGCGTGGTTACTAGGGCCGTGCCTCCCCCCTCCCTAACCCCCGCCAACCGCACTTACCTCATGGCTCCGGCTAGGTATTTCAAAGCCTTTCCCTCCCAGTGGTATTTTTTTTTTAAGTCGGCGTGCCGCGCTTTCCCAGCCTCCTCTGCACTCGCGTACCTCAGCCTGATTGGCTGAGAGGTTGTGCAGCGCAGAAGACTCATAGTTTTTTTTTTGGTCACGTTCGTGGGGCAGCTGCCCCACTGGGCATTGGGAAGGCAGGGGTTAAGGTAAGTGCAGAGGGCTCGATCGGGAATGGTTGGGCCGGGTGCAGGAGCCTTTGAATGAACCCAACGGTTAAGGGCACTTTTTATAGGTATAGATCAGGAAATAGAAAATATGGTTGACTGACTAGAACAGACAAGCTGCTTATTAGAACATTTGTTACTCCACTCATGATGCACTACTTTTACATTTAAAAAATCTTACTATTTTGCATACCAACAGTGTACAAAACAGCACCATTTCCCTGACAAAAAGGAATACAGTGGAACCTCATACAATCGCCCCGTATAGCATTGGAATCGCATAACAATTAGGTTTTGGGGGGAAAGGTGTCCTGCATAACAATTTTCCCAATTGGAAAAAATCGTACAACAATTTTTCAATGAGAAAAACCACTAAACGAAAAAAAATGTTTATACGATGCATCCCATAGGGAAAATCGCTATATGATGCATGCATCGTATAGCAATTGTTTCGTACAACAATGAGCCCCGTGGAACGGATTAAAATCATTGTATGAGGTACCAATGTACTATATATTTTTGCATCATACATGCATTTCACCTGTTTCTGTGTTGCTCCCACCCTTAGTTTCTTTTATAGGAGAAGCAAATAATGGAATGTCTTTATTCTGTTCTTTAAAAATCATTGGAGTCGATACCGTTGGGCTACTCATATACAGCTTCCCCTTCGGTGTTTTAAAAGTATTTTGATCCAAACAGTCAGTTTCATGTTCATGGTCTCCTACTCCTTTAGTAGCATGAGATGGAGCTTCTAAGGTGAGTTCTTCAAACCAATTGAGACTTATTGGCCCTAGGTCTGAAAAAAAGAAATATATTAGTGACAATATCATATTCTAGGGTACAATAATAAACAAACATGATCAAGATTCCAAAAGTGGTATGGCATTTAACAGCATTAACCATATATGTTGCAGGTGACATCAGCTGCCCTTTCCTCTTGGAGGCACAGCAGGGATTCAAACTCCTGACTAGGAATGAGATTTTCGGAGTTCTATGCATACCATACAGGCACCTAAATGTGGCTCACCTGAGGGAAAAGACCTAAACTGGAAGTCTTTGAGGCTGTTACCCTGTTCCTGCCCCAGTGCTAAATAGGAGCTTACTTTCTGAGCAGGAAACTAGTGAACCTAGACCTTGCTCAGACTCAAAGCCCTCCAGTTTAGTTCTTTCTCCCAGGTAAGTCACCTTTAAGTATCTATAAAGATGTGCACACAAATCCTAGATTGCACAATTATGGGATTTGTAGTTCAAGAAATAAAAAAAAAACCATCTCTACTCCTGACCCCACGGCTATAGTCTGGTGATGCAATCCAGAGCTACAGATGGAGATGGCAACTGGAGGATTTGGAGAAGTGCTGCTAAGATTAATTGAACCATAAAAAGAAAGGATAGGAGTTTAAAATTAACACCCAAAATCAGTTGCTTTATAGCGAAAAGTCTATTTCTTTCACAAACACAAAAATATATACGTGCATACACAGACATCCCAGTTTTGGACAATTCTTCTCTCCTACTGTAAGCCATGAGTAAGTTTCAGAAGTTGAACATTTGAAAGATTGTTGTAATAGTTCTTTGAAGAGCATTATTCACAGCAGCATATTTCTGCTAGATATCAAGATTTTATAAATTCAATTCATACCTGATTCACTGCATTGTGCTTTGAATATTTCAAAGAAAGAGGGCCTCTTTGAAGAAGTTTTGATATTTTTCTTATCCATACCATCACTGGCACTGTTAAGTAAATCTGCAAATAATAATATATAGTACTTTCTTAGAATTACATTTTACACTATAATATTTAGCAGAATTGTTGCTTTAACTTAAAAAAATCTTATTTATTGTTGTTTTACTTTTAAAATGTACTGCAGTATATACAAACAAAGTCATTATAGTTGACCTTCAACAGCATAGATTTTAATTCTACTTATGTGTGAATTTTTTCTGACTTTCCCAAATGACTACTGTTCTACTGCAAAACCGCTATCATGGTTGCCAGGGGATGGGCTCTGAAAGCCCTGGATGGTCTTATACAGTATCACCAAGCATACCAAAGCTGAATCTTGTTAATTTACCTGAAAAAAAGGTCATGGTGACGTAATTTCTCCCAATGTGCAAACATAAATTGTCATTAAAAACTAGAAGATTTTAAAAAGATATGAAAGATGATTTAGACAGTGATCTAATTTTCCATCTGCCCCAATTCACAAAAGGAGTCTTTAAAAAAAGATTTTCTTGCAATACTTGGCTATTTCTTTTCCTAAGGAAAATAATAGAAGTCCGGCTAGATTTCCCAAGGATCCTCTTGGCAATTCAAATAGTATTTACAACTACAGTAGAACCTCGGATACAGTCCAAACTCCATTCCACAAGTTTGGACTTTATCAGATTTTGGACTTTATCCAAATCAAATGGGCGATGCATCAGATAACGTCCAAAAATGGACTTTATCCGAGGTTCCTATACCAAATACCTCGGATAAGGTCCATTTTTAAAGTTGTTTTGGACTTTATGCAATGCATCACGTGTGCATGAAAACCACTACTTTATCCGAATCAGACTTTAAATCGGACACTGTTTTTATCCTTAAATCAATTATTGAATCATATTCTTTAAAAGTCTAACATTCTTGAATGGTAGGCTGAATTTACTAGGAAAATATAATCCATTAATACTTTTTTTTTCTCCTTATACAGTACTTGCTTTATAGGGAGGAATTTAGCTGTAATATAATTTTGCTCCTGGGAAATATAATCCATAAATACAGGAAGGACTTTAGCCTGCCAGTTCTCCAAAATAATTGTTTCACCAAGGGAGGGATGTTTCTTTTGCTACTTTTGAAACCTGAATGGGATGTTTCTCCAAAAATTACAAAAAACACTGAGATTTAATCAGAAATCACAGGTTCCCCTTCATTTCCACAGTCCCATGAAATACCATGGTAATCTCCAGCATACTTCCAAAAAATGGGCAGGACTGTAGTCTACATGAACTCAATCCAGACTGATTTCTAACTACATCAGTGTAAACAAAACAGAACAAAAAGACAAAATATGATGTGGCACCTTAATGACTTACTGCTCTACTTTAATGTTAGCTTTCATGGATCAAATCCATTTCATTTTAGACTTGATCCACAAAAGCTAACATTAAAATACAGTAGTTAGTCTTTAAGGGGCTACTTTTTTTGTCTACTGATATGCTTGCACAGACTAACACAGCTACCACTTCAAAAATTTGTATTTGTCTGCTCAAGATTAAAAGGTTTACCTGGATGGAGGCCACCCTTTCCCCGCATTCATATACAACAGCACTTTTTTACAGTATTTTAATTTTAAAAGAGCTACAAACGGTGAATTCAACAAGGACTTGTGAATCCACATTAGGTTTAAAGGTAAAGGTTTCCCTTGCTCGAAAGCCAGTCGTATCCGACTCTAGGGTTCAGTACTCATCTCTGTTTCAAAGCCGAAGAGCCAGCGCAGTCTGCTTCTGCAGACGTTTTCCATGGTCATGTGGCAGGCATGACTAGGCACTGGAGCACACGGAATGCTGTTACCTTCCCACCAAAGTGGTCCCTATTTATCAACTTGCAATTTCTTGCTTTCAAACTGCTAGGTTAGCAGGAGCTGGGGCAAAGACGGGAGCTACTTGCTATTTCTTGCTTTTGAACTGCTGGGTTGGCTCAACCATCCTGCAGTACTCGGGAATCGAACTACTGACCTTCTGCCTCCCAGTCAACGTCTTAGCCACTTGAGCCACTGCAGTCCCTTGAATCCACATTACTGGTTTTTTTTAAAAATGCAGCTTCCCTTCTACCTTTTCCCTAAGTAAATCTCGATCCTGGGCACGTCCAGGTTGAGACTAAATTTAAATTTAAACCTCTATTTTTTTCTTTTTAAGCCCTTGCATAGATAGGGACAGGGTACAAACTGCTGGATCTTGGAGGGAATCTTAGCTTATGATTCCGGAGCAGGGTTAGGGCCCTGCACTTGTGAATACAGTCAAATCTAGAAGTTTCCTCCGTATTTAAATAGTTTGAGTCTCTAAATATAAATATGTTTAGGGTCCGCACCGCCTCCCCTCAGCAAGAGCCTCCCTGAGAGAAGGTAGCAAGGTCTGAGGTAAAGAAGAACCACCTGACCTGACATAAAGTCAGCACCAGAAGCCGAAGCAGGGGCTGAATGATATACAAGTACAATATTTCGTTTCTCTCACACCCAAAGACCCCCTCACTGACCAGCTTCCGTGTCCTCTCTCAGCAACGTTATTTCTTCAAAATACAAACTTTGGCGGCGCCAAATCCCTACCTGCGCATGCGCAGCTGAGGCAAAATGGCGCCTCCCCTCCGAGCGAGTTCGGGCGGCCACGACCCTGAGAGGGAAGAGGGGCCTCGCGCCGCCTGGTTGGGACCATACCATGGAGGTATAAAAAACAGGAGATGACGTGACGTCACAAACTTGAAGCCAACTAATCTGACAATCCACCATGTTAGTTGGCCCAAAACATTGCCTTACTTATGGTGCTTTGTGTGGAGTTGTGAAAGTAGATCGGGGTTTTCCCTTTAGTATCAGTGGGTGGGGGGTTGCGATCCCCCTCTCCGCTGGCTCCCCTAGGGTTGGGAGGTTTGTGGGGACAAAAGGGGTCTGTCCCCCCAATCCTTCTGGACCCAGGGGGGCCAGCGGAGAGGGGGATCGCAACCCCCCAAACACTCCGTTTTTAAAGAGAAGAAACAAGCGGTTTCTTCTTGTTAAAAATGGAGTGTTGGGGGTGTGTGGAATCGACCCCCTCTCCCTGGTCCCCTGAGTTTTGGGGTGTTGTGTATGTAACTGTATCACTTTAAGAATGTCTGAATGTAACCTGACAATGATCACAATGTAACTCAGCTGTTTAAGGATCGCGAGCTAGCTACCCATAGAGGGCAGCTGTGAGTTCAGCTCACATGGTTCAAATTCCCCCAATCACCAGCAGCCCCGGGAACCTTCCCGCTCAAGGAACACCTGGAGAAGAAGGGCGGGACTCAGAATAACGTCACGCCGGTAGCAGCCAATGAGCTACCGTGCAACATTATTCAAATGTATTACTGCAGTATAAAATGAGCTGTACCTCCGCCATTACCACATGTTCATCCTGACCATCATGCAATAAAGCTGTGTTTTAGCCCTCACTGCGGCTCCTTCTTTGTCTTCCGTGCAAGACACCAAATTGGCGACGAAGGTGGGATACATGGCGTGTCCCAAGATCAAGCCTCACCAATTTGACATCAGCGATCCTGAGCAATGGGAACTGTACGAGTGCCAGTTTCGGCACACGATGGATGCTGCAGGCATCGACGACGAAGGGAAGGTGCGGTCGCACTTCCTAGCCCAGGTGGGGCCGGCCACGCTGCGCATCCTGATGAACTTGCTGGCTCCCCGGAAGGTTGACGCGGTGCCCATTGACCGCATCCTTGCAACGCTGAGGGATCACTTCCAGCCGCCCGTCTCTATTTTTCCGGCCCGCGTCGCATTCGACAGGCGGGACCAGCGCTCGGGAGAATCCGTGTCCGCCTACGCGGCGGCCCTCAGACTGGTGGCCGTCCACTGCCAATAGGAGGACCTGGACATAGCCCTTCGAGACCGCATGCTGTGCGGCCTAAGGGATGAGGAGGTCCAGAGAAAGTTGATGACCCGCGACCATCGCCTCACGTTCAACGAGGTACTGCGAGAGGCCCAGGCGGCCCAGGCGGCCGAGGCGGCGAGGAGCGGGGTCAGAGTCTTCAAGTCCCGGGAGGCCGCACCTGAGAGGGCCAAGTCACCCATGCAAGCGGCCCGGCGGACTTCGGCACAAGCGGCCTGGCGGGGGGCCCGGCCGCCCACAGGCACCCCAGCAACCTCTGAGGAGTCATCCACGACTGCGGACTCCTGCTCCAGCGAGGACGACAACATGCAGAGAGTCAAGAGGAACGGAGAAAAGCGCCGAGCCAGCGAGAGAGGAAACCACCATTGCGATGGCTGCGGGGCATCTCACGACCGAACAAGGTGCCCATTCCAGAATGCCGAGTACCACAACTGCAGGCGGAAAGGCCACGTCGCCAGGGTCTGAAGGCGCGGGTGAACAGAGGACAAGGGCTCGTCAAGACACCCTCAAGCACCCCAACACAAGGCGGCCGGCATCAGAAAGGTCTCAGCCAATGACGACGTGGCGGCCGTGAACCGCGTGGGCTTGGAGCACCGGCGTTTCTTTGTAGAGGTACTGTTACAAGGGGTCCCGGTTAGGATGGAAATAGACTCAGGGTCGTCCTACTCCATCCTGTCCCAGAAGGAGTTCCTACGTATTCTCCCAAATGCGCGCCCCAAGTTGAGGGCCATGAAGTCGAACTTACGGGACGTGCAGGGTTATGGGATCCCGGTGTTGGGGGTGGGAAACTTCACAGTGAAGTTCAAAAGGTTCACGGAAAAACTGCCCCTAGTAGTTCTCAAGGAGGGGACCTGTTGCCTTTTGGGAACCCAGTGGTTTGCTCCCCTGGGAATTGAACTGTCCGGCATAAACGCCATAGAGACTGACCCAATTCGGGATGTGTGCGATGCGCACCCTGCAGTTTTCAAGAAGGGACTCGGGACTTACAGGGGGCCCCCGGTTTCTTTTGAGTTGGACCCAGAAATCCGGCCCATACATCTCAAGAAAAGAAGAGTCCCCTTCGCCCTCAAGGACAAGATTGAGGCGGAATTGGACAAATTTGTGAGGCAGGGGATTTTAGTTCTAGTTGATTCTGCGAAGTGGGAAACTCCGATTGTTACAGCTTTAAAATCCAATGGGGAGGTCAGGATTTGTGCTGACTACAAATGTACAATCAACAAGGCCATTCGGCCAAATGCATACCCGGTGCCGGTAGTTAGCCACTTACTGGCCACTTTACATGGGGGGAGGTGTTTCGCAAAGCTAGCCCTGGCACAGGCGTACCAGCAGCTCACGGTAACCCCAGCTGCTGCCGCTGCGCAAACCATTGTTACGCATAAGGGGGCATTCAAGGTAACGCGCCTACAGTTCGGCGTAAATTCCGCCCCGTGGGATCTTCCAGTCCCTCGTGGAACGCCTTTTAAAGGGGCTTCCAGGCGTGCTCCCATATTTTGATGATGTTTTGATAACAGCGGGGAGTGAATCGGAACTAGCGAAAAGACTAGACAAGGTCCTATCTGTATTCAAGAGAGCGGGACTGAGGTTGAGAAGGGACAAATGTGTGTTTTTTGCAAGGGAGGTTGAGTTTCTCAGGTTCAAAATAACCCCGGAGGGCATCAAGCCATCCGAGTCCAAGGTTGCGGCTGTGCAAAACGCCCCTCGCCCCACCGCGAAACTGGAGCTGCAGTCATTCCTAGGGCTCCTGAATTTTTACCATTCCTTCCTGCCAAGGAAGGCATCTGTTGCGGAGCAACTGCACGGGCTACTTAAGAAAGACGTGGTTTGGCAGTGGGGAGATAGGCAGGAGAAAGCATTCAAAGAGCTCAAGGCGCTCTTGTCCTCAGACGCCGTCCTGACCCATTTCGACCTGAGTTTTGGTCTGTGATGCATCACCAGTGGGGGTGGGGGCGGTGCTGTGCCACGTGTTAGAGAACGGGTGGGAAGTCCCGGTTGCCTTCTATTCCAGGTCACTTTCAAAGGCGGAGCGCAATTACGCGCAAACAGATAGAGAGGCCCTGGCCATAATCGCGGGAACAAAGAAGTTCCACGATTTCCTGTACGGCTGTGAGTTCACAATTGTGACCGATCATAAGCCCCTTTTGGGAATCTTTACTACAGGCAAGCCCACCCCACAAATTCTGTCCCCCAGAATGCTGCATTGGGCGGTTTTCCTCAATGCCTACCAGTACGAGCTGGTCCATCGCCCAGGGAAGGAGATCTCCCATGCAGATGCGCTGTCCCGATCTCCCCTCCCTAATTTAGGAGACCCCAAATGAGAGGTAGAGCAAGACCACCAATCCTGCTGATCGAGTCTCTCGACTCACCCCCCATAGTTCCCACAGACCTCGCCAAAGCCACGGCGGCCAACAAAATCCTGTCCCATGTCAGTTCCTGGGTGAGAAAAGGGTTGCTCACAACTCCCCCCAAGGAGGAATTCAAATCGTTTTTCAGGCGCAGAGTAGAGCTTTCCCTTGAAAGGGGCTGCCTCCTCTGGTGCCAGCGGGTGGTCATCCCAGAGGAGTTACAAGCAAAGGTGCTGAGGCTACTGCATACCAGCCACCCGGGAATAGTGTGTTCCAAAGCACTGGCCAGGAGCTACTTCTGGTGGTCCCAGATAGACGTGGATATAGAGCACTTGGTGGGCACGTGTGACAGCTGCCAGAGCTCTCGGCCCGAGGAGTCCCGGCTGCCTCACAGGGAATGGGACACAGCCCGCAGGCCATGGTCCCGAGTACATGTTGACTTCGCTGGCCCCTTTTGCGGGTCCATGTTTCTGCTGATAGTCGATTCATATTCCAAATGGCTGGAAGTCATTCCCATGTCCAACACCTCATCTGCCGCAACCATTAAACAATTGCGCAAGGTGTTCAGTTGCTTTGGTCTGCCGGACGTCCTTGTGAGCAATAATGCCAGTACTTTCATGTCCGTGGAATTCAAGGCATTCATCGAGAGGAATGCCATCTGGCACATTACCTCTGCCCCGTTTCACCCCACCACAAATGGTCAGGTAGAGCGCCAAGTGCGCACTACGAAAGATGCACTGCGACGCATGGGTCCTGGTGAATTGAACCTTCATCTGTGTCAATTCCTCATTTGTTATAGGGCAACTCCCCTAGCTTCAGGACTTTCGCCGGCGGAGCTCCTCATGTGGAGGAAGCCGGTAACACTTTTTGATCGGTTGGATCCAACCAGGGTGGAGGATGAGGGGAGAAATATAGAGATAGAGAGTTCCAAAAGTTTTGCGGTAGGGGACCCGGTTCACTGCAGGAATTACGCAACCTCCGGACCAACGTGGGTTCCAGGAACGGTCATTGAGCAAACGGGGCCAGTGTCTTACAGGGTTGAAACTAGCACAGGTCTGCTGTGGAGAAGGCACGCTGACCAGCTCAGAAGGCGAGTTACCAATGAAAGAGAGTCAGCGTTAGGGTTCTCCCCCACCCATTTAGCCCAAGGGGGAGACACGGGGACGTCCCCAGGTACAAATGCATGCCCTGGATTCTCACACGGGGAGGAGGATACTTTGAAAGAGTGGGATGAGTTTGATTTTATGTTGCCATACCAGGGGGATGTCGCAGAGTGGTCCCCCACCCGTCCGAGCGAGAAGAGGGGTTTTAGTTCAGCCCCTGGTATTTCTAGTCCTCCCAGTCCGTTTGTCCTAGAGTTCACCCCATCACCAAGACCCCCGTCTCGACCCCCGTCTCAGGTAGCAGGGGACCTGGCAGAGAGGAGATCAATCCACACACACCCTCCAACACAAGAAGCAATCGTAAATGGTAGTCTGCATCTGCTAATGTTTTGGTCCACTGTGGGTAGCCCAGGTCACTGATTGGTCAGCTACCTTTCCCGATTGGGTCATCTAGCTCGCACACGAGCAGGAAATGAACTGGCCTTTACAGGAGAGGAAATTGGTTTGGGCTAATAGTGTATTAGCAGAAGTGACTGGCTGGGAGCACTGAGTGGATGTAGGTTAAGTGTCACAACACTAGAACTCCATGAAACTTTTGGGTACTAGTTCTCAAACAAGAGAAAGTACTTTTCACCCAGAGGATTACTGGTCTATGGAACTCCCTGCCAGAAGAAGTGGTGACAGCTGTCAGTCTTGACAGCTTTAAGAAAGGATTAGACAAGTTCATGGAGGACAAGAGTATCAATGGCTATAATTATGGATACTTAAGGACAACCTCCAGGTTGGAGAGATAGGCAGGATATCTCTCAATGCCATTTCCAGGGAATCCTA
Source organism: Bradypodion ventrale (assembly GCA_035047345.1). NCBI lineage: Eukaryota > Metazoa > Chordata > Lepidosauria > Squamata > Chamaeleonidae > Bradypodion > Bradypodion ventrale. The sequence goes on from JAWDJE010000003.1 coordinate 339,077,905, forward strand.
AGAAGGTGAAGGCATCTCCTTGGGAATACCCTGAAGGAAATGGTGAGCCACTGTGTGAGACAGAATGCTGGACTGGATGGGCTGTGGCCTGTTCCAGCAAGGCTGTTCTTATGTTCTTATGTCACCCAAATGTCGCAGTGACTAGTAAACAGCACATGGAAGATTACTCACATCCTAGGAGACACCAAACCACAGTTAGACCAAACAACTAGAGCATAGATGCCTGATGTTTACAAGAACTCCAGATAAGGGAAGAGCAGTGAGTTCCACTGTTCCTGTTGATTAGCATACCTATGGCTAACCTAGGCACGCAGTAACTTCTTAGACTGGCAAATGTACTTAGCCAATAATATGGTAGGAAAACAAGCCTTCTGTCACGGAGTCTCACACAGGCTGTGTGTGTGAGATCCAGGAATAGAATAAATACCACCCGAGGATTCGGGACTGGCTTTTTCCACCATACACTCGCCTCTCCTCGCCTTCCTTGAATTCAGCACCTTTACTCCCACGGATCATTACAACAGTCCACCTAATATGGCGGCAGGCCACGCCCACTGGCTTCAAAAAACTGACAGCACGAAGCCTGTAGTGCCATCTCTTGTTTTTTTATACCTCTATGGACCAAACGGCTGCTTGGAATTCAGAGACCAGGAAGTCGACCGCCGATCATTGGTCTTGCGCTGCCCCTCAAGCATAATGGGAAACGTAGTTCTGTAAAAGGGGTTGGGTGGAGCTCAACTATTGCAGAGTGGAGTGTTGGGGAATAGCAGCGTAAAATGATTCATCCTCGACAGCCCAGAGACACTGTTGCTGAACCAAGCACGCAGCTTCCTGAGGGAGGGCATTAAAACATAATGAACTTTTTTTTGCTGTTTGTCCAGCATGCATCCCTATGAAGAGAGCCTGGCACAATAAGACTGTGCTATGAACTTGCATTAATATTTTTTTCCTGCCTGATGAAGAGATCTTTTGATTTCAAAAGCTCGCAACGTTTTGTTTTAGTGCTCCAAAATAAAGGTATCGCCCCTCTTGCATTATTTTATTGCTTGAACATGGACCACACGGCCAGTTTCCTTTGTTCAAACATAGTGGCTTAGTGGCTAAGACGCTGAGCTTGATGACTGGAAGGTCGGCAAGTCAACAGTTCGAGACCTGAGTGCTGCACGACAGAGTGAGCTCCTTTCGTCTGTCCCAGCTCCTGCCAAACCTAGCAGTTAAAAAGCAAGAATTTGTTTTTGTTCAGTTGCACAGTCGGACCCTTTGCGAACCAATGGGTCACTGCACACCAGGCCAAGAAATTACAAGTAGATAAATAGGTACCACTCTGGCAGGAAAGGTAACAGCATTCCATACGCTCTTGTGTCTATCGTGCCTGCCACATGACCACGGAAATGCCTGCAGACGCAGACAGTGCTGATTCTTTGGCTGTAAATGGAGATTACCACCGCCCCCTAGAGTCAGACACAACTGGCTTTTGAGCAAGGGAAAGTTTACGGATGTTTTTGGGTGAAGATTGGATGTAGGTTTATGCTGTAGGTCCCATCACAAAATCTTTAGGATGCTTTATTTAGCCAGTGCCGTTTTGACTTTTAGCCCACCCATTCCTTCCCCAATCATAACTTTTATTTTTCATTCTGAGGCAAAAGCAGCACACCCATGTGGATGTGCATGAGATACAGCCTATAAATCTTCAAACTCTCCCAGATTCTGAGTTACCAGTTATTTTTTGTCCATTGGTGTATTAAGAAGTAAAAAATGGGTAAAGAATAATCCTCCTCCTAGAGAGTTATAATGACTCATTTAAAAATAACTTTCTTCAAAGCCTGAGAAAGAAATGACACTTTTTAATTTTTTTCGAGATGTGTTAATATGTTTCTCCTTCAACACTTCTTATAGCAAAGGAACCAACCTTTCTGTTGTTCTGTCAAATCATACAGGCCTGTGGTGACCTGGCCATCCCATGCCTTGTATCTATGGTTATTAATTGGATCTGCCTGTGTATGGGAGACCCAGGAGGGGACAAGGAGAGGACTGAGGCGGAGGGAGTTTAGTGCCAGTAATGTTAAGGTAACATTGGCATGTGTCTAGTAGGAGTCACTGACAACTTCCACAGAGCGAATTTGAAAAACCATGGACCCCTCACCTCACAGAATTACACAAACACTTGGATGTGAGGAACAGATCTTCACACATTGATGTGCTTGCCACTTGGCACTCTCTTTACACCCCAGCAAACACAACTCTCATATCTATGCATACAAATTGAAGCCTAAAATCCCAAGTCTGGCCAATTGCTTTGCAGAGTCAGTATCCTTATCCACACCTACCAATATGACCAGCCATTTTTTTAAAGAACAAAATGGCTCTTGAGCATTGATCCTCTTGGAGCCAAGTGACTTTCACATGAGTAGAACAATCAAATGTTTGCTAATATTTGTGCCTAAACACTGACCACAAAATCAGAGATTCACAGTTTTATCTATACTATCTATTTGCATAAATGAATGGATCTGAGACACAGATTGCCATAGATCCACAGAACTAATATTAAGAATCCATGCTGAAAGAATTTGAATTGATAAATCCCTTCCTGGTTTTTTGACCTAATTGATGTATTGCTTTATACTGCATTTTTCCTCCATGGAACAAATGAAAACATATATGACTTTCCTTTTCTTTCCACTTTTGTTCAAACACTGAGTTAGGTCAGGCTGAGAGCAAGTGGTTCCCAGTTCCCTAGCGAGTTTCATGGCTTAAAGAGATCTTGAACCTAAATTTCCCAAGCCAGTCAAATATTTGAACTACTACCCTACACTGACAGGATTGCCTGTTTGTCTCAACATCTTCTCTGCTAGTAGTGCATTTAGAAATCAGCCAAGAGTTGCATACATTTGCGGTGTTCTCTCATTCAAAGAAAAGACATTAATCCTATATGCATTTACTTGGGAGTAAGCTTCGTTGCACTCTACAGAATTTACTGCTGAGTAGATATATGTAGGCATCAGCTGCAAACACAGCTGCAGAGCTATTGTGCTACACTCCGGAACATCTTAAATTGCTAGACACAGGTCTTCCAGCTAAAATCCCTACCAACCAAACCATCAGGCTAGGGATGATGGACTTTCTAGTCTGAAACAGGCTAGTCTGTTCTAGTCTGAAACAGGCTGGAAGACAGTGCAGTGAGTTAAGGCTTAGGCACAAGTCCATTGTTTACCCAGCTTCCATATTTGAATCTCAAGTGCACAAACTGCTAGCACTTCTTGTCCTCATAATGAGTTATTTAAATCAATTAGTTCAAAGCAAAATAGAATTGAAGATCTTTTGATCTCTGCTTGCAGCTGTTAATTAATATTTGTGCAAAATGTATTGAAGTTGTATCTGGAAACTGTATACTTTATTTCTTTCTGAGCTGAACATTTCATCATTCACCTGGTTAATACAACATTTTTTTCCTGAGCACACCTAAATAGTTTTCATCTGAGAATGATTGACTATATAAGTTAAAATGTAGCCAATGTTAACTAGGTTAGACTTACATTTCAAATGATGAAGTATAACTTATTTTTCTACAGATATATTTCAAATGTTGGAGTAGAACTTGTTTTTCAGTAACGTAGAGCTAGCCAGCAATGCAAACATAAGTTATCTAGCTGCATATTAAGGAAAACATAACATGGCTTGAAAAAGCTATTTCAGTATTTACACACTAGTTATTCTGTCCTCTGCATGAACTACCAGATGCTTGCGCAGTTAAGAGGCCTCATAATTGTCACTCAGTGCTTTCCTACCCTTTCACCTCCTCACAAACACAGTACTTCTCAATGTCCAGCTATTATGTTCAGCTGGGAACTATCAGGTGTTGAGTCATCAAGTGATATAAAGAAGACTGTGAGAGCACACTGGGAAAAATAAAGATGGGGTGGAGAGAAGGCATGACATGTTGGCACTTTAAGGACTAACAGATTTGTTTCAGTACAGTATTAGCTTACATAGGTCAAAAACCATTTTTTCAAACATGGAGTGCAAAGGTATTTATGGATTCCCCGTGCCCCACAGGACACGGAATAGACCAGAGACCACTGCGGTGAGACAGGCTCCCGACCAGTGGGCTCACCGGTCACCAAATTAAGGGGGGTGAATAAAGTATAGGGTTTGATTCACCCAATTAAGGTGACCTGACCCGCGACTCTGCCGAGTAAGCAGATAGCTGATTCATGTATTCTATTAACCATAATGACTCATCTCCCGGTTTGGGGAAATCCCTGGTGCAAACAAGCCATGTTTACCCCTGCCTAAGCCCCAAGACAATGGTCAATCTTGTTCCCTGTTTACCCGAGTTAATTAACTTCCCCTTTGAAGGTTTTCCCATTAACATGTGTCAACGCATGAGGTAATGCCTTGCCAGAGGACAGTTTGCCACCGTTGCACTTTTTCCCTATAAATGATTCTGCCTTTGACCAATAAAGTGTCTGATCGATCCAGCAGCTTGTCTCGTGTCGTTACTTGATCAGTCCTCCTCCGGGACCTTCCGGCCCCCAGTGGCCCCGATTCCTACATCTGGTGCCCCGCGACGTGATGCTACTCGTGAGTAAGAGGACCCCGGAGAGGTCTACTCGTGAGTAACGATCCACGCGGTCCGGTTCAACGCCTGAACCGCGACCCGTTGTCCCGGAGGACTGCGCGGCACTCTGGTCGGCAGCCAGCCGGACAGAGGAGTGGCCGCGGCGAGGCATTCCCAAGAGACTTTCCTACCTACCTTTTTCCCGGCTTTGGGGAAGTTCGCGAAGGGAAAAACGCGTTCCGGTCAGGGCAGGCTGTGAGCCCCTGACATTGCAGTGGCCGCCGAGGGCCCGGGACAGGACGATCCACGCTCCGACAGCTACCCCAGACACTCGTCGCCAGAACTGTTACCTGTAAAAGGACGCGTCGACTCTCGGCCCGAGAAGGAAACTTCGAGGGACCCATCACAGGTAATATGGGGACTTGCTCTCATAGACCAAGTCCGTCCGCTAGCCAAAGAACTCGAGAGGAGGAGTTCAGAATCCTGGCCAGGGTTTTTAAGTTGCGATTTCACAGCGGAGAGCTAGCGAGACTTTTGGCGTACCTCAGGGGACACTGCCTACTTTACCCAGAAGTAGGTACGTTAACCTTGAAGCTCTGGGATCAGATAGGAGACTGCATCCAGCAGCCCCCCAAAGCGCCCGGCAGGGTAGTCAGCACATGGAAAAAGTGTAGAAGGCTCTTAGAGCAGATCGAGCCAGCCCGGACAGAGGCCCTAGAACCCCCGTTAGAAGAGCCCTCAGGTCAGCCAGTCCACCCGGCTGCGCCCACGGCGCTCTGTCCGTCATTCAGCTATCAGCATAGCAGCGAGGGAAGCCTTCCCCCGGTGACAGCTGCAGACGTCACCGAAGGAACGCAAGGAATGAGGAGCGCAGGCGTTCCTCTGACAGCGCCAGCTTCCCTAGTTGTAAAGAGTGCCCTTCAGCGCACAGCAGAGATAGAGCTCAAGAAGGGGGAATTGTCAGCAGAACAACTAGCTGAGCTTAGACAGATTTGTCCAATCCGAATGGAGATGGACGCGCTCACAGGCGCGCAACAGATAGTTCATTCCCCAGTCCCGTACAAGCTTCTCATGGCTTTACGGAAAGCAATCTCAGAGACAGGGCTCCAAAGTCGTTTTACTAGGGGCACGCTTCAGCAAGCGTGCGAGACCACCATGTGGATTCCTCACGACTGGAAAGCCGTCATGAGGATGATGCTAACCCCTAGCCAGTACATGATCTGGGACAGCGAGTACCGGCTCGAGGCACAGGCCAGAGCCGCGAGAATGGGAGGCGCGGTAATCGCTGAGCAGCTATATGGCTCAGGTGCCTTTGAGGCCATTAACGCCCAAATCAACTTGCCTCTCGCCACTCTCGAAATGTCCGCTGAAGCCGCCTATAGGGCGTACTTCAAGATCCCAGCATCTGGCAAAGCGGCTAAGAATTATACCGCTATCAAGCAGGGAGCCCAGGAACCCTACATGGACTTCATCAATCGCCTGGAAGAAGCCATCACCAGGCAGATTGATAATGAGCAAGCCCAGCAAGAGCTCATGATCAAGTTAGCCAAGGACAATGCCAACTTGGACTGCCGTAGGATTTTGCAGTCCCTAGGCAATCGTCCTGACCTGACACTGACAGACATGATTAGAGCCTGTTCTGACGTCGGCACGGACTCCTACAAGATGAGTCTGCTGGCGGCAGCAGTGCAGGGGGGAAAGAGATCTCACCCCAAGGGAAAGACCAGGGGAGCTTGTCACACTTGTGGCAAGGTCGGGCACTTCGCTAAAGAATGCCGATCAAAGGGAGGCGGACAAAGGTCCAGCCAGTCCACAGCCCCGAAAACCCCATGTCCAAAGTGCAAGAAAGGCTATCATTGGGCCAAGTTTTGTCCGAGTTCGGGAAACCGGAACGCGGGCATGTCTCTGGCCCCAGTCCAAACAGAGACTTCTCTCATTCCCCAGAATCCGGACTTCCCAGAGCTGGACTAGGTTCCAGGCACATTCCAGGCACTACGAGGGCACAGGCCGGCCCCAAGGGTAGCACAGGGCTAGATTTGACTTGTCAGGCAGACGTTATATGCGACCTGCCAGGCACAGTCTATCTGGTCGATTCCCAGTACATGGGTCCCCTGCCCAGAGGCTTTTTAGGCTTAGTTTTGCCCCGTAGTGTAGCTGGAGCACGCGGAATTTTCATAATTCCAGGAGTCGTTGACTCGAATTTTTCAGGCGTTCTCCAGGTCCAACTCTGGACACACCTGCCCCAGACCATTCACAAGGGAGATTCCTTAGCGCAACTGATCATGGTTCCTTGTCACTCGCCAGCAGGCAGCCAGGGGAGGCTCAGTGACAGCTCAGAGCCCGGCTCAGCAGGCCGCTTGAGCGCGGTTGAGGCAGTGCAAGGATACCAGGTCTTAGCGACAGTGGAGACCAACATTGAGTGGAAGCAGCGCCCCGTTATCGAGGTATTTTTGAACAAAAGGGTGTTCTCAGGCCTCCTCGATACCGGAGCTGACGTATCCATGATAAGTAGGAGCCAGTGGCCGAGGGAGTGGGCCATTGAGCCGGTCTCCGATGTGTGGGGGGTAGGTGGCGTTCAGGAAGCGTTTAGGAGCAGAGAGTGGGTAGAAGTCACCATCCCAGGGGCTGACGGCACGGCGGTAGTTCGGCCGCACATTCTTGACGTGCACGTCAACCTCTGGGGGCGAGACATTCTCCAGCAGTACGGTGCCACCCTTACCTTCGGGTAATGGCGTTGCCACTTAAATGGCTCACCGATACTCCGGTCTGGGTAGAACAATGGCCGGTTGTGGGAGAGAAACTGGTTGCCCTAAAGCAGCTAGTGAAGGAACAGCTAGACGCAGGACATATAGAGCAGTCCACCAGTCCCTGGAATTCGCCAGTTTTTGTAATTAAGAAGAAGTCGGGGAAGTGGCGACTCCTCCACGATCTCAGAGAGATCAATAAATGTATTCAGCCCATGGGTCCGCTTCAATGCGGCATCCCGAATCCAAATATGATTCCCGAGGGGTGGGAGATTCTAGTTGTAGATCTCAAGGATTGCTTCTATACAATCCCCTTAGACCCCCGGGACCGGGAAAGGTTCGCCTTTACAGTGCCGGTTGTGAACCACGGAGAGCCCACGCAGCGTTACGCGTGGAAATTTTTGCCACAGGGCATGCTCAATTCGCCCACCCTGTGCCAAATTTATGTTCACAACGCGCTGGCAAAGTTTCGAAGCCTTTACCCTAAAGCTATTGTGTGTCATTTCATGGATGATATCTTAGTGGCGTTGCCGCAACTCGGCAGCGCAGTGTTTTCTGACCTCCAGGCCAGCCTGGGGGACAAGGGTCTACTCATAGCCCCGGAGAAGGTGCAGAAAACCGAGCCCTTTTCATACTTGGGTCATCGGCTTCTCCGTTCTTTTGCCGCACCAGTTTTACCCCAGATAGCTTTACAGGACTCAGTCACCCTGGTAGAGTTACAGCAGATTTTAGGGAACATTAATTGGGCCAGACCGTATTTCCGATTGGATACGGATCTCTTAAAGCCGCTCTTCTCGCTGCTAACTTTAGGTAAGCAGCCGGCAGACCGGATAAAAATCTCTCGAGACGCGCGCTTGGCGCTCGAGAAAGTGAACCAAGTTCTCAGCCAGAGGTGGGTGGATAGGATCGCCCAGGGGCCTTATGCCCCGATCCTGAATTTGTACATCGTACGGTCAGGATCCATGTTCACTGGGGCGTTAGGCGTAGACTCAGAGAAGGGAGCGAAAATTGTGGAGTGGGTTTATTTGCCTAACACATCACCACGGAACATCGTTCCGCCCCAAGAGCTGGTTTCCGCGGTGATTTACCGCGGCAGGCTGAGAGCTAGGGACATTTCAGGAAATGATTTGGCCAAAATTGTGGTTCCTTTCACCAAGGAACAAATTCACCAATTAGTGCAGCTCGGTGACTCGCTTCCGATAGCCTTGGAAGGTTTCACTGGGAGTTTAGCGTACCACTTGCCCAAGGACCCTAGACTCGTTTCCCTGCAGACAGGAACAGTCAACTTGTTCGAATTGCTCTCGCTGGTCCCGCTTCAGGGGGCCAGGACAGTTTTCACAGACGGAGGTCGCACCTATGGTGTTTTGACCTGGCAGGAGGGCGAAGCTTGGCACACGCTGCTAACTCTTCCACAGAAGTCCGCTCAGCGGGCAGAGTTGGCAGCCGTGAACCTTGCCTTGCGCACCTTCGCCCAGGAGCGTTTGAATATTATTACTGACAGCCTGTACATAAGGAATTTGTTGCACAGTCTACCGGGAGCTTACATCACTCCCGCGATAGACAAGAATTTACTAAGTCTGTTTCTCACCGCTCAATTTCATTTGCGAAACCGCACGGAGCCGCTTTATATTGCCCACATCCGAAGTCACCAAGACCTACCGGGTCCGATTTCCGCGGGCAATAGCAGAGCAGACGCGGCCGCAAAGGAAATTCAGCAACGTTCAGTTTTGGGAGTTTTCACTACTCCAATCCAAAGTCATGCATTTTTTCACCAAAATGCCAAGGCACTCGCCAGACAGTTCAATCTGCCGCTTTCTCAAGCCCAGGGTATAGTCCGCTCTTGCCAGCATTGCGCAGGGGCGCCGGGGGGGCCCTCGTGGGGGGTCAACCCACGGGGGACTGAGGCCAACCAGGTATGGCAGATGGACGTCACGCATGTGCCGCAGTTTGGCAGATGGCAATACATGCACGTCTGCATTGATACCTTTTCCCAGTTCGTTTGGGCCACGGCGCAGAAAGGAGAGACGGCTACCCACGTGGAGCAGCACCTCCTTTCCTGCATCGCGGCGATGGGCAAGCCACGGCACGTGAAAACGGATAACGCACCGTCCTACTGCTCTAGGCAGTTGGCCGCCTTCATGGCGACTTGGGACATCAAGCACACTTTTGGAATCCCCTACAATCCGCAAGGGCAGGCGATTGTAGAGCGTGTCAATCGGACGCTAAAGTCCTATCTTGACAAACAAATAGAAAGGGGGGAACCTCCTGCCCTCCCCAAGTCACAAGGAGCAGCACAGTTTTGCTTAAACAAGGTTTTGTTCACATATAATCACCTTAATGTTTTTTCGGACTGCACGCCGCAGGAGAGGCATTTCCGCCGTTCGGAAGCTCTCCCGCGACCAATGGTCCGGTACCGAGTGCCACCGGACCCCACTTGGAGGGGGCCGGTGCCGCTCGTCACCTGGGGGAGAGGGTATGCTGCAGTTATGTCTCCTACAGGTGTCATCTGGATCCCGGCTCGGTGTGTCAAACCCCACACGGAACCGCATGGCGTGGAACCAGACCGACCCGAGTCCGATACCGGAGATGAAGGACCTCACCCTGCACGAGAGGGTCCGTCGGAGGAGGCGACAGCCGATCCCTAAAGTCACCTGGGGGATGGTCAAGGTTCTTTGCCACGACGCTCAGGACGCCGTCCAGCGCGAGGAGAAGGAACCGACGCCGGAGAACCTCACAGCAGCAGTCTTGGCCCAGATTCACGCCAACACCGTGGCGATCTCCATAGTCCTGGCCCTCTCCCTGCTTTTGGGGGGAGGTGCCCAGGCAGCCTCAATCCAGGCCGACGGTTTGTCGCCTGGTGAAGACCTGTCTACACGAATGCAGTACAACTTGTGGGAAAGGTTGGCGGGTCTCGTCAACCAGTCCGATTTTTGCTTGCAGCAGGACGTTGGTTCTGCATCCATGCTCAGCACCTGTCTCATCCCGGTGTGCCATACTCCGGACGAGCACACCGAGGACAGTGCCTGGTTGCGAAAAGCATCCTTTGCCCCTCACTCTCCTACCGCCTTCTCGGCATATGCACGCTGGGGGGGACAGCAACTTACCCCAACCTTGCCGGCTGATGCAGCCACCCTCCATACCCCTCGGGTGGCGGTCAGCCCGGGCGCCGCCTGTACCCGCATGACCGGTTGCACCGCAGACGGTCAGGCACGGCGCCGCTGTATTGACCCTGGCGTTGGCAACTGGACTTGCAGTAAACCGGAGACCCTCATCTCATTGTACGCTCATGTCACCCTGCCCTCAGGGTGGTTCTTTACCTGCAACCAGCACACCTGGAACTACATCCCTGCCAATCTGTCGGACTCAATGTGTTGCATTAGTCGCTTGACACTTGTACTCCCTACCAGGGACATGATTGCCCCACGTTCTAGTGACACAAATGTATCCCATGTGAATGTTTCCCCGCTCATTCGGCACACACGCACAACCCAGTTAGACAGCTCTTGTGACAGCAGCATCAGAGTAATGAGTCCCGCTGAGTATGTTTCCCTATCCGTCAGTTTGATCGGCGTGCCGGGGTTGGCCACCGGCAACGCACGGAGAATTGGTCATTTGGCCTGCGGTTTAGCAAAAACCATCAATCATACCTCCTCAGCGATAGCGCTCCTTAATCAAGAGCAAGTGGAACTCCGCCAAGCTGTTCTTGATAATCGAGCGGCTATCGACTACCTCCTCTTATTGCACCACCTGGGGTGCGAATCTGTCCATGGGATGTGCTGTTTTAACCTTACTGACAACTCCCGGAAAATACAAAACCAGATCAAGGACCTGCATTCCCTTGTTGCAGGCATTACGGAAGGCTCCGCATGGGGAGCCTGGTGGGGTTCCCTATGGAATTGGATGTGGTCATGGATCCCCTGGGGGTGGCTACAGACGGTGCTTCAGATAGTGGTGGGAATAGCCATACTAGGCATTACGCTCTGTTGCTTTGCTCAGTGTATTCCCTCGCTGATCTCCAAGTGCCGCCCCAGAGGGAAATCCCGTGACGTCATCCCAGCTCAACAGCTGATGCCTATCTTGCGTAAGGTCGCCGGTCAGGTTCTTAAATAGAAAATAAAGGGGAGATATGGATTCCCCGTGCCCCACAGGACACGGAATAGACCAGAGACCACTGCGGTGAGACAGGCTCCCGACCAGTGGGCTCACCGGTCACCAAATTAAGGGGGGTGAATAAAGTATAGGGTTTGATTCACCCAATTAAGGTGACCTGACCCGCGACTCTGCCGAGTAAGCAGATAGCTGATTCATGTATTCTATTAACCATAATGACTCATCTCCCGGTTTGGGGAAATCCCTGGTGCAAACAAGCCATGTTTACCCCTGCCTAAGCCCCAAGACAATGGTCAATCTTGTTCCCTGTTTACCCGAGTTAATTAACTTCCCCTTTGAAGGTTTTCCCATTAACATGTGTCAACGCATGAGGTAATGCCTTGCCAGAGGACAGTTTGCCACCGTTGCACTTTTTCCCTATAAATGATTCTGCCTTTGACCAATAAAGTGTCTGATCGATCCAGCAGCTTGTCTCGTGTCGTTACTTGATCAGTCCTCCTCCGGGACCTTCCGGCCCCCAGTGGCCCCGATTCCTACAGGTATTTTTCCTATATTTATTCTCATGGTGTTGAAAGTTATGTCCCAGTAAAAATACAGATAATTCAAAAATGAAATGATAATTGGTTAACACAGTGAGAAGACATGTGTATAATTTCTATTGAAAACAGGTTTATTTCCAAGTAACTGTTGAGGAATATTTGTCTGGCCAGGTCATCATGCTATGGTAATACTGCCAGTGACTCAATGTTGGTGGTTAACTAACCTGACAAAGCCGAGGACTAACAGTTTGGGTGCCAAAGTCCACAGGGAAGAGTGATAGTCCCCAAGTGGATTAAATCCCACTAGAATCCATCGTGATGGAGGGCAAGAGCTTCATCAATACAGGCTTGGGGCCGATGAGGACTTTGTGTGCTAAAAGGGTTCAGGACAAGAAAGTGACATGCGAAACTGGAACAGTGGTATGGGTGTAATGCTGCAATGCAAAAGGCAGATGAAAGACCACTGTGTTATATTCTCAGGACAGTCATCATGACTGATCTCCAGTATTCAGATAAGGCAGAACAAGAAGAAGTAGTTGAGGAATAAGCTCCCACTTCTTCAGAGATTAGGAAAGGATATTTACCTACACACTGCCTGAAATTCTGCTGCTTAGATAGTAAATCATAACTAGAGTAGGCCCATTGAATCAGTTGGGATTTGGTAAATCAGCTCCTCTAAGTTCTATTGATTCAATAGGCCTACTCTACTTGTGTCTAACTACTCTAAGCAACAGGGTTTCAGTCATTAAGGGGAGTCTCCTCAAAGATTGTGGTATTTTTGAACCACAATTGGGGATACCCCTGGCAACGGCAACCTTGTGCTGGATAATCTTTCTCACTAGGTCAGGCGAAAGGAACTGCAGAATGAATTTACCAAAGGTAGATTCATTCTGGCAGCTTTACATCTGGCCTAGACACAGAAGAAGTCATTAAGTGGATTCCTTAGTCAGACATTAATTTTGTTTGACAGCAGGTTTGTTGACTTTGTAGTATCTTGTATCTTAAATCCAGTTGTGCAAATGCTCAAGCATAACAATGTGATGTCAACCATCTGTTTACTAGGTGTAAATCTGAAGAAGTAAAAGGTTTCCACTTTGGAGTAAAATATGTAAAAGACTTTTTGGAGTAAAAGCATTTGGGCAAGTTCTCTTAAACTAATAATAATTTCATATCAGAAATTATTCTGGGTTGTAAGGATTTTTGCGGGAGAAACTCCGCTCAGGGGATGCCCAAATGATGCTCCTTTCATGTCCCCAAGAGCTGGACACATGAAGTTTATTTCTCTTAAACTTCCTGCATGGTAACACTTATCGGCTGAAATCCAGTAGCAATTTGAAACTAGAGTAGGTTGACTGAATCAATAATAATTTCATGTTGAAATCAATGAAATGTACAGATGATTTGACTCACGAAACCCTCATTTATTTAGAGCCCTTACTCTCCTTATTACTGGATTTCAGCCACAGCCTTAACTAGGGGTGCCCAAACCCTTTGGGCTTCAGGCCGGTTACATGGTTCAGGGGGCTGGTTACTATGGCCCGGGGGTTGGATCCGGCCCTGACGCCAATTCATCTAGCCCATGTAGCCTTCGTTGCTCCAGGAAGCGGAAGTAAAACGTGTCTGTACAGGCGTGTTTTACTTCCACTTCCAGGAACAACGAGGGTTTCGCGGGCCAAACTGGTGTCCGGGGCAAGATCCAGCCCCTAGGCTGTCGTCTGGGCACCCCTGCTCTTAACACTGATATAGTAAAGGTTCCCCTTGCTCGAAAGCCAGTTGTATCCGATTCCAGGGATCAGTGCTCATTTCTGTTTCAAAGCCGAAGAGCCAGCACTGTCTGCTTCTGCAGACATTTCCGTGGTCATGTGGCAGGCAGACTAGACATGGAATGCTGTTACCTTCCCACTGAAGTGGTCCCTATTTATCTACAGTACTTGCAATTTCTTGCTTTCCAATTGCTAGGTTGGCAGGAGCTGGGACAAAGAAGGGCGCTCATTCCATCCTGCAGGACTCGGGAATCGAACTGCTGACTTTCCGCCTCCCAGTCAACATCTTAGCCACTTATAAAAGGTAAAGGTGTCCTTTGCTCGAAAGCCAGTCGTATCCGACTCTAGGGTTCAGTGCTCATCTCTGTTTGAAAGCCAAAGAGCCAGCGCTGTCTGCTTCTGCAGACGTTTCCGTGGTCATGTCATGTGGCAGGCATGACTAGACACCAGAGCGCCATGATGGAACACTGTTACTTTCCCACCCAAGTGGTCCCTATTGATCTACTTGCTAGGTTGGCAGGAGTCACTTATAAGATGTGACTATTATTGCAACAAACTCCGGACACGCATGGGTTTGTTTTAATGCCTAAGTTGTGAAGTCGATTGACTGGGGTCAGTAGTAGCCATCAACGGGGATTCGCTGTCGCTAATTAACTGAAAGGGGTGGTGGTGGTGATTACCTCTGGCCTGTAGTAGCCATGAGCACCAATTAAAGCTGCCCCCCCACCCCCCTTTGGTGGATATAAACCGGAGCGGGCCAGGGCGAGAGAGGGCTCCATATCCAGGGCTCCCCCTCTCTTCCTCCGGCCATGATGGAGCGCTTCGTCTACCCTCCGTACAGCATCTACGGGAGCTCCTCCTCCCCCTCCTCCTTCACCCCCAACCACAACGTGGCGCCCAGCAGGCCGCCCCCAAAGCAGCAGAAGCAGCAGCCGAGCTGGAAGCAGAGCAAGAGTAGTAGCAGCAACTCCCTCTCCAGCTCCTACAGGGGGGGAAGCTTCTCCGCGCCGTCGGGGCCGCCTTCCTCCTCCTCCTCCTCTTCTTCGCCGACTCCGGATTACTTGGACACCTACAAGCGGGCCCAACTCAAGGCCCTCCTGAGCCACGTCAGCCCGGGCCTGAGCCCGCGGCTCCTCCGCAAAGCCAACACCAAGGAGGTGGGGGTCCAGGTCAACCCCCGGGTGGACGCCGCCGTCCAATGCTCGCTGGGCTCCCGGCCGCTCCTGCAGCAGCAGCAGCAGCAGCAGCAGCAGGCCGCCCCCCGGAGCCCCTCCTGCGGGGGGCGCCTCGTCCTCAGCTGCCCCCGGGCCGCCCCGACGCCCCCCCTGGCGGGCGTTTACTCGCCCGTCGGCCTGGGCCGCCGCCTCTTCACCTTGCCGGAGGAGGTGCCCGGGGAAGCCAAAGAGGAGGAGGAGGAGCCTGAAGAAGCAGCAGCCCCGACGGCGGGGGAGGAGGAGGAGGAGGAGGAGGAGGCGGCGGCGGTCACGGTGGTGGTCGGGGAGGAGAAGAAGCCGTCGGAGAACCTCCAGGAGGACGGAGACGCCGCCCAAGAAGATCCGGCAGGGAAAGGCGAGGAGGCTCCGACGAGAGGCGCCGCCGACGAAGAAGAGGAAGAAGAAGAAGAGGAGAGCAAAAAAACCACCTTCCAGGTGAGGCGAAGGGACTGCGGCGGCTTCGGGTAGGTTAAGACGCTGAACTGGACGGCTGCAAGATCGGCAGGTCAGCCGTTCGAGACCTGACTGAGTGCTGCGCGACGGAGACGGAGCTCCCCGAACTCCCCGTCGTCTGGTCCCAGCTCCTGCCAACTTAGCAGTTCAAAAGCATGAAGTTGTTGCAAGTAGATAAATAGGTACTGCTTTGGCGGGAAGGGTAACAGTGTTTCCGTGCGCTCTGGTGTCTCTAGACAGCGCTGGCTGGCCCTTTGGCTCATGTAAATGGAGATGAGGACTGCAGTGGCTCAAGTGGCTAAGACACTGTCTGGGAGGCGGAAGGTCAGCAGTTTGATTCCCGAGTGCTGCAGGACAGAATGAACTCCCAACCTAGCAGTTCAAAAGCAAGAAATTGCAAGTAGATAAATAGGGATCACTTCGGTGGGAAGGTAACAGCGCTCTGTGTCTAGTCATGCCTGCCACATGACCATGGAAACGTCTGCAGAAGCAGACAGTGCTGGCTCTTTAGTTTTGAAACAGAGATGAGCACTGAACCCTAGAGTCGGATACGACTGGCTTTCGAGCAAGGGAAACCTTTACCTTTACTTACTGAACCCTAGAGTCTGATGCACCTGGCTTTCAACCAAGGGACACCTTTAGGTAAAGGTAAAGGTTTCCCTTGCTTGAAAGCCAGTTGTATCTGACTCTAGGGTTCAGTGCTCATCTCTGTTTCAAAGTCGAAGATCCAGCGCTGTCTGCTTCTGCAGACGTTTCCGTGTCATGTGCAGGCATGACTAGACACCAGAGCGCATGGAGCACTGTTTACCTTCCCACCGAAGTGGTCCCTATTTATCTACTTGCAATTTCTTGCTTTTGAACTGCTAGGTTGGCAGGAGTTGGGACAAAGTTGGGAGCTCATTCCGTCCTGCAGTACTCGGGAATCGAACTGCTGATCTTCCGCCTCCCAGTCAGCGTCTGAGCCACTGCACTTGAGCCTTTACCTTTTCTTTTTTTACCAGTTGAGGTGGCCCCTAGACATAGTTGGGGAGAAGGGCGACAGTCTTTGCGCTGCCCTGGTGGACCCAGGGCCATAGCCAGGATTCTAGGATGGGCAACAGTATCTATATGTCATATATATAAGCAGCCGAGAGTTTGAGGGTGGGCAAACTGCTAATTTAGGATGGGCAAAGCCCGCCCTGGCCACCCCCTGGCTATGGCCCTGAGCGGACCTGAGCACCAGTTTGGACCTGAGCACCATTCTATGGGAATGAACCAGGATCTATTCCTTTGGTAAGGAGGATAAGATGTGGGTTTGGGGTTGGGTGGGCTGTCTCTACTTTCCATTTCGAGAGGGCTTCTAACAGGCCCCTCCTGGTTGAAGACAACCTACTTTCCTTATCTCTCATTGCTGGTTTTTTAGTACTTGCAATAGCAAATACACTAGCATACTGCCTCATAGTACTTACTTCACTCTCTGGGCAGCTCACAAGATAATTAGTATTTTTCCTCCAACATGCTGGGTACTCATTTTACCAAAAGGAGAAGGGGCGACAGAGCTCACAAGATAATTAGTATTTTGTCCCCAACATGCTGGGTACTCATTTGACCATAAGGAGAAGGGAACGACAGAGGATGAAGTGGCTAGATGCATTGTTGATGCAATAGGTGTAGAGCTGAGTGGGCTGCAGAGGATGGTGGAGGATAGGGGAAGTAGTTTGCGGTGGTCCATGCGGTCGCACTCAACTGTTGAACTGAACACCAAAAAGACAGCAGGCTCTTACTGGGCGTCTAGGCAGGCAGATTTCTCTGGGAATGAACCAGGACCAACTCCCTTGACACAGTGCACTAGACCAGGGTTTCTCAAACTTGGCTCTCCAGATGGACTTCAATTCCCAGAAGCCCTGATCAGCAGGTCTACTGACTTGGGCTTCTAGAAATTGAAGTCCAAGAACACCTGGAGAGCCATGTTTGCTGATCCCTGGCCTAGAGCATGTGTTCTCAGCCTACGTTCCGGACCTGACCCCTGGTACCATTTCATGTGGCCTGCATCACCACTGGAAGTGGACATATTCATGACAGCTGTAAATGTGCCCACGGCTGTCGTAAATTCATTTATGACAGCCACTGATGCATTTTACAGCAGTGTTTAGAGCGGGGGGGAACCACCAGTCCTGTGAGGGGGCGTGGTCTAGCCCATAGCCTGAAAAGGTTGAGAACCCCTTAGCCTAGAGGATAAGATGTGGATCTGGAGTGGGTGGGCTTTTTGCTTTGCTCTGCTCAGGAGAGGGTGATTAACAGGTTCCCTCTTGGTAGAAGATAATCAAATTTCTTTATCTCACCTTGCTGGTTTTCTGAAGCCATTTTTAACCTGTAGCTCCTGTTTAATAAGTGTGTGACTATTTGGGCAAGCAACGCAGGATTCTCTCCACTTATAAAATGAATGGGTTCCAAATATTTATTTTTACTGACTGCATGACATAAAGTCTATTACGAATTGGTCTTTTGAAGAGCCCTGGTAACACAGTGGCTAAACTGCTGTATTGCAGCCAAAATGCTGTGAGTTCAATCCTGATGGGACACAAGGTTGACTCAGCCTTCCATCCTTCCCCACAGGAGGACTTCAATTCCCAGAAGCCTAAGTCAGTACATTGGCTGATCAGTGCTTTGGGGAATTGACTTAGGCTTCTGGGAAATGAAGTAAAAAAAAATCCCAAGGTTGGGAAACATTGGTCTAGTCCCACTTGTAGCCTGTCTTCATCTCTCTCTCATACCTGTCAACCTTCCCGATTTGGCCGGGATTACCCCGTAATCCTGCGCCGATTGACGTCATTTCCCTACCCGCGCTGCCAAAACCCCGTAATTTGGCAGCGGGGGAAAGGAAGTACTGCGCAGCTGTTATGTATGTACAATGTTGCTTTAAGAAATGTATGAATGTAACCTGACCACAATTACATTGTAACCCAGCTGTTAAAGGAACGCGAGTTAGCTGCCCATAGAGGGCAGCTGCGAGCGTTCAACTCACATGGTTCTCATTCCTCAAATCACCGGCAGCCGCGGGAACTCTCCCGCACGATCAAACAACTACAGAAGAGGGGCGTGACTGGGACGACGTCACGCCGGTAGCAGCCAATGAGCTACCGTGCAGCAAGATTCAAATGCATTGTGCTACTGTATATAATGTGATGTATCTCCGCCATTACCACATGTTCATCCTGATCATCAACCAATAAACCTGTGTTAGTCCTTACTGCGACTCCTTCTTTGTCTTCCGTGCAAGACACTAAATTGGCAACGAGGATGGGATCGATGGCGAATCCCAAGGTCAAGCCTTACCAGTTCGATGTCAGCGAGCCCGAACAATGGGAGCTCTACGAGTGCCAGTTTCGGCACGCGATGGAAGCCGCGGGCGTCGACGGCGACGCGAAAATGCGCTCCCACTTCCTGGCCCAGGTGGGACCGGCCACGCTGCGTATCCTGATGACCCTGGTGGCCCGCCGGAAGGTGGACGAGGTGCCCATCGACCGCATCCTGGATAGGTTGGGCGAGCATTTCCAGCCGCCCGTCTCGATCTTCCCAGCCCGGGTCGCGTTCCACAGGCGAGACCAGAAACCGGGCGAATCCGTGTCCGCCTACGCGGCGGCTCTCAGGCTTGCGGCGGTGCACTGCCAGTGGGATGACCTGGACCAGGCCCTTCGAGACCGCATGTTGTGCGGCCTGAGGGACGAGGAGCTCCAGAGGAAGCTGATGACCCGCGACTACCGCCTCACGTTCAACGAGGTACTGCGGGAGGCCCAAGCGGCCGAGGCGGCCAGGAGCGGGGTCAGAGTGTTCAAGTCCCGAGGGGCCACGTCCGAAAGGGCCAAGTCACCAGTGCAGGCGGCCCGGCGGACACCAGCGAAGACGGCCTGGCGGGCCCCCAAGCCGCCCGCCGGCACACTAACGTCGTCCGAGGAGTCGTCCACGACGGCGGACCCCTGCTCCAGCGAGGACGACGACGTCCAGAGGATCAAGAAACCAGGAGAGAAGCGGCAGACCCGCGAGCGACAGGACCGCCACTGCGACGGTTGTGGGACGTCCCACGACCGCACGAGGTGTCCGTTCCGAAAGGCCGAGTGTCACAACTGCGGCCGAAAAGGACACATCGCCCGAGTATGCAGGCGCGGGCGAGTCGAGGACAAGGGCAGTTCCAGCCATTCCCAGACGCACCAACGAAAGGCGGCCGGCACCAGGAAGGTCTCAACCAGCTACAGCGAGGAAGGCGTGAACCGCGTGGGCCTGGAACACCGGCGGTTTTTCGTAGAGGTACTGTTGCAGGGGTTCCCAGTGAGGATGGAGACAGACTCGGGGTCATCTTATTCCATCCTGTCCCAAAAGGAGTTTATGCGTATTCCCCCAGATAAGCGGCCCAAACTGCGGGCCATGAAGTCACACCTACGAGACGTGCAGGGAAATGGGATCCCAGTGTTGGGGGTGGGGAACTTCAAGGTGAAGTTCAAGAACTACTCCGAGAAATTGCCCCTAGTGGTCCTCAAGGGGGGGAGGTGCTGCCTTTTGGGAACGCAGTGGTTTGCTCCCCTGGGAATCGAACTGTCCGGCATTAACGCCATCGAGACTGACCCAATGCGGGACGTGTGCAATGCACACCCGGACGTTTTCAAGAAGGGGCTCGGGAAGTACAAGGGGCCCCCGGTTTCCTTTGAGCTGGACCCAGAAATCCGGCCCATCCGCCTCAAACCAAGGAGAGTGCCCTTCGCCCTCAAGGACAAGATCGAGGCGGAACTGGACAAATTGGCGGGGCAGGGGATTTTGGTTCCAGTTGATTCGGCGGAGTGGGAAACGCCGATTGTTACAGCCCTTAAATCAAACGGGGAGGTCAGGATTTGTGCGGACTATAAATGTACGATCAATAAGGCCATTCGGCCAAATGCATATCCGGTGCCCGTGGTCAGCCACTTGCTGGCCACGTTACATGGGGGGAGGTGTTTTGCCAAGCTGGATCTGGCGCAGGCATATCAGCAGCTCTCTGTAACCCCGGCTGCTGCCGCCGCGCAAACGATCGTGACGCACAAGGGGGCGTTTAAGGTAACGCGCCTTCAGTTTGGCGTGAATTCGGCCCCCAGAATTTTCCAGTCCCTCGTGGAACGCCTTTTAAAGGGGCTTCCAGGCGTCCTCCCATACTTCGACGATGTGTTGATAATGGCGGGGAGCGAATTAGAGTTAGCAAAAAGGCTAGATGGGGTCCTCTCAGTGTTCGAGAGGGCAGGACTCCGACTGAGGAGGGACAAATGTGTATTCTTTGCGAGGGAGGTTGAGTTTCTAGGTTTTAAGGTAACCCCGGACGGAATCAAACCCTCTGAGTCCAAGGTTGCGGCCGTGAGAAACGCCCCTCGCCCCACCGTGAAACCGGAGCTGCAGTCATTTCTAGGGCTCCTAAATTTCTATCATTCCTTCCTGCCTCGGAAGGCATCGGTCGCGGAGCCACTGCACGCGTTACTTAAGAAGGACGCGGCTTGGCGGTGTGGGGACAGGCAGGAGAAAGCGTTCAAGGAGCTTAAGTCACTCCTATCCTCGGATGCTGTCCTGACCCACTTCGATCCGAAAAAACCAGTGGTTTTAGTCTGTGATGCGTCCCCAGTGGGGGTGGGGGCGGTTCTGTGCCACGTGTTGGAGAGCGGGCGGGAAGCCCCGGTGGCATACTACTCAAGGTCCCTCTCAAAGGCCGAGCGCAATTACGCGCAAATAGATAGGGAGGCCCTGGCCATAATCGCGGGAACGAAGAAGTTCCACGATTTCCTATACGGCCGCGAGTTTACGGTAGTGACTGATCACAAGCCACTGCTGGGGATCTTCACTACCGGCAAACCCACCCCGCAAATTCTATCCCCCAGGATGCTGCGTTGGGCCATCTTCCTCAACGCCTACCAGTATGAGCTGGTCTATCGCCCAGGGAAGGAGATCTCCCATGCGGACGCACTGTCCCGATCTCCCCTCCCTAGTTTAGGGGACCCCACGTGCGAGGTAGAGCAGGACCACCAAGTCCTGCTGATCGAGTCCCTCGACTCACCCCCCATTGTCCCAGCCGACCTCGCCAAGGCCACGGCGGCCGACAAGATGCTGGCCCAAGTTAGTTCCTGGGTTAGGAAAGGGTGGCCCACTACTCCCCCCGAGGAGCATTTCAAGCCATTTTTCAGGCGCAGAGTGGAGCTTTCTCTGGAAAGGGGCTGCTTACTCTGGGGCCAGCGGGTAGTTATCCCAGACAAGCTAAGGGCCAAGGTACTGAAGCTACTGCACACCAGTCACCCCGGGATCGTGCGCTCCAAGGCTCTGGCCAGGAGTTTCTTTTGGTGGCCCCAGATAGACGCAGATATAGAACGTTTAGTGGGCACGTGTGAGAGCTGCCAGAGCTCTCGGCCTGAGGAGTCCCGGTTGCCCCATAGGGAATGGGACACGGCCCGCGGGCCATGGTCCCGGATTCATGTCGACTTTGCTGGACCTTTCCGCGGGTCCATGTTTCTGCTGGTAGTCGACTCCTACTCCAGGTGGTTGGAGGTAATCCCCATGAACAGCACGTCCTCTGCGGCAACCATTAAACAGTTGCGCAAGCTTTTTGCCTGTTTCGGCCTGCCAGACGTCCTTGTTAGCGATAACGCTAGTACCTTCACGTCTGCGGAGTTCAAGATGTTTATTGAGAGAAACGCCATCAGGCACATTACCGCTGCCCCGTTTCACCCCGCCACAAACGGTCAGGCAGAGCGCCAAGTGTGCACTACGAAAGACGCACTACGGCGCATGGGTCCCAGTGAGTTGAACCTTCACCTGTGTCAGTTCCTCATCTGCTACAGGACAACCCCCCTAGCTTCAGGATTCTCCCCAGCCGAGCTCCTCATGAGGAGGCGTTTGGTAACACTTTTTGACCGGATGGATCCGTCCAGGGTGGAGGATGAAGGGAGAAATATAAATGTAGGGGTAGAAAGCTCCAAAAGTTTCTCGGTAGGGGACCCGGTTCACTGCAGGAACTACGCGGCCTCGGGGCCAGCGTGGGTACCAGGGACGATTATTGAGGAAACGGGGCCGGTATCCTACAGGGTCCAGACTAGCTCAGGTCTACTCTGGAGAAGGCACGCCGACCAGCTCAGAAGGCGAGTCACCTGTGAGGGGGAATCAGCGTTAGGGTCCTCCCCCACCCGCGTTACCCAAGGGGGAGACACGGCGGCACCCGCGGATACAAATGCATATCCTCGGTTCTCAGCCGCAGAGGAGGATACCTTGGAAGAGAGGGATGAGTTCGATTATGATTTGCAGTACCAGGGGGGTGTCACGGAGTGGTCCCCCACCCGTCCTAGCGAGAAGAGGGGTTTCAGTTCAGCCCCTAGTACTTCCAGTCCCCCCAGTCCTTTTGTTTTAGAATATACCATAGCTCCAGCTCCCCGGAGACAAACACCCCCAAGACAGGCAACAGGGGGGAGTCCGCCCACCACAGTCTCTAGAACTCCCGGGCAGGTAATGGGGGGTGGCAAGGCCACGAGGGCCTCTTCGTCGGTCCTGAGATTCGTACTAGGGGGGACCCCAAACTCCTCAAACGGTAGACAGGGGTTCACGTCCCAACTGTTCATTCCATTCCCGTCCCCCAATGCAAGGTTACCGCAGAGTCCCCACCGAGCCACTAATGAGTCCCCCCTTTCCGTTGCAGGACAGGACTCCGCAGAACCAGGAGCCTCCGGCTCCCCTGTGTTAAGTCAAGCGGCCGCACGCCCCAGGCGCACATGCGGCAAGCCACAATGGTTGAGGGACTTCGTCCCATCCTAGGGGGGAGGGATGTTATGTATGTACAATGTTGCTTTAAGAAATGTATGAATGTAACCTGACCACAATTACATTGTAACCCAGCTGTTAAAGGAACGCGAGTTAGCTGCCCATAGAGGGCAGCTGCGAGCGTTCAACTCACATGGTTCTCATTCCTCAAATCACCGGCAGCCGCGGGAACTCTCCCGCACGATCAAACAACTACAGAAGAGGGGCATGACTGGGACGATGTCACGCCGGTAGCAGCCAATGAGCTACCGTGCAGCAAGATTCAAATGCATTGTGCTACTGTATATAATGTGATGTATCTTCGCCATTACCACATGTTCATCCTGATAATCAACCAATAAACCTGTGTTAGTCCTTACTGCGACTCCTTCTTTGTCTTCTGTGCAAGACACTAAAGCAGCCCTTCTGCACAAGTCGCCTTCTACGCATGCATAGAAGGGTTTTACACTCGTGTAGAACCCTTCCACGCATGCGTGGAAGCCTACGCCGCTTGCGTAGGGGGCTGCGCAAGCGGCGTAGCCTTCCACGCATATGTGGAAGCCTTCCACGTGACCTGCGCAGACCCGCTCTGCGCAGGTCCCGTTTTTTCCGGAGCTGTGGGTTGACAGGTATGCTCTCTCTTCCCTCCTACCCTATTTGGATGGTGTTGTTTAGGGAAATAATTAAATTACACACACTGGTTTAAACTTTCCTCTTTCTTCCCAATCTCCTTTTCACAATCTCTGAATGAAACAGGTTTACTCACTCCTTTTGCAGTACTTTCAACAATCTGAATATGGCCTTACATTAGCAGCTTGGATTTTAGAAAGCTTTCAGATTTTTCAAGCTTGATTTTTACCCCTGAAGGAACGGCGTTTCATTAGTTAAGTGTTTGTGTGTTATTCTTTTATGACGTTACCACAATGCCTGTTATCCATTATAATCATTCTGTATACTGTATTTCTATTCTTAGAAATCTCTATTCTTTGGTTTATTTCTATCAATAAAATTCCTCTTAATATATAGCTACGTACAAGTGTGGGTTAATGCAACTCATAGTATTTGAGATGTGCTACACCCAGAGTTCCAAAATTCCTTAAGTGTGAGTACTTAAGACATGCATGAAGTCATGCATGTACTCTAAGAACTTATCTGGTAATAAGTGAACCTACATGCCATTACGACTTCTTCTGTGTCTATGAAGAAGTCAATGAAGGCACCTTTTGGTGAGTTCATTCTGCAGTTCCTTTCGCCAGACCTAGTGTGGGAAAAATTAGCCAATGACACAAGTTTTTTGTTACCAGGGTACACCTGATTGTGGTTCAAAAATACAACCTTTGAGGGGGCTCTTTCTATGTACCCTGTCATTATGACTATAATAATTTTGTGTTAGAGATTACTCTGGGTTGAAAGGATTTTTAGGGGACATCCGAATGAGGCTCCTTTCATGTCCCCAAGTGCAGCTGTCGGGTATTGAAACCTGACCTTCCAGTCTCCAGCTCAGTGTCTTAACTACTAAGCCACTGGGGGAAGCTACATGGAACTTACCTTATTCACTTGTGGTGTTTATTTCCACTAGTTTGAAAAATGTAAAACAGATGGTGTGGTGTGGAGACATTCTACAAGAGTACAGGATTGCATTCTGTGGACTGTGTCTTTTTCACCTTTTACCCCTTCGGTTGTTGAGGGAGATACAAGGTTCTTGTTTTGGCACTTCTGTGTTATTTGGTGTTCTTGTAATATTTCTCTGATGCTTCTTCAGGGTCTTCTGCTGCATGCTTTGTCCTTCTTTTCTTTTCACATATGTCTTATATGGTATGGAATTCCAAGTGGGCAAGCCACTTTATATGTTGTCTCTGTAAGCATCTACGGGAGCTCCTCCACCCCCAACCACAACGTGGCGCCCAGCAGGCTGCCGCCGAAGCAGCAGCTGAGCTGGAAGCAGAGCAAGAGTAGCACCTCCCTCTCCAGCTCCTACAGGAGGGGGAAGCTTCTCCGTGCTGGCACCGTTGGGGCCGCCCTCCAGCTCCTCCTCTTCGCCGGATTACTTGGACACCTACAAGCAGGCCCAACTGAAGGCCCTCCTGAGCCACGTCAGCCAGGGCCTCAGCCCACGGCTCCTCCACAAAGCAAACACCAAGGAGGTGGGGGTCCAGGTCAACCCCCGGGTGGCCGCCGCCGCCGTCCAATGCTCGCTGGGCTCCCGGCCGCTGATGCAGCCTGTCCCCCGGGGCCCCCAGAGCCCCTCCTGCGGGGAGCACCTCAGCACCCGGGCCGCCCCCCTGGTGAGCATTTACTCGCCCATCGTCCTGGGCCGCCTCCTCTTCACCTTGCCTGAAGTGCCCCGGAGAAGCCACTGATACTCTAAACTAAGTAATTGGAACTGACTAAAATTACATTATAGTAACAGAATTAGCCCCCCTCCCATATATAAGCATGGCCAGATTTGAGCCAGGTTAATGGTAGTTAGCACTTATTATGATGCTGATGAACTACTTTCTATTGCAGTTCCTTGAACAGAAATATGGCTATTTCCATTGCAATGACTGCAAGACCAGATGGGAAAGTGCTTATGTATGGTGCATTTCCGGAACCAATAAGGTATACGGTGTGGAAAGCTTCCTTCTAGAGAAGTACATTTAAATATTCCAAATAAGTACTGTTGTGTGATTGGGATGCAGAAGGAAAAGAACTTAATTAGGAACTTAATTAGTGTTTTATTAAAAAGTGTTTCTTAAACCTTCAAACCACATTTTTTTGCCAGTTTTGAGATTACTGGGTCCTCAAGTTATCACATTTTGTTTCTGGAGTGGATATTTATTGTAGGATATGCTTTAGAGTTGACACCATAATGTTCTAAATCTTTAGGATGACATGAGCCTTTTTAAAGTCAGTTGGCACAATCACAGAATTGTGCATGGACACTGATACTCGTTATAGAACCCATGCTTTGTAAACCATTGCACCAAAAATATAATGGTGATTTTAGTAGCACCATGACTCCTATTGAACTGGAGGGGAGGGGGAGAGGCTTCACATTTGTTTTGCTCATGGACTATATCTTGGCTTGTCCTTCTGTTTAACGTAAAAGTAAGTACTTTAACATTAGCATGCAAGTGTATGCCATTCATATTTTTGGGACTCCAGCATTCCTTCAGGAAATCTCCAGGTAAGATTTTGAGGGTTCAAACCCACAGACCTCTATACCTACAAACACCAATTTTGCTTTCACTTGGGGCAGAATTCCATGCCTTGTCTTTCGCCTACTTAATGGAAGCTGCTTTTGTGTGATCTACATATTGTAGTTCTTCAAAAGTGCTTTCTGTAAAGCCTAAAGGGCAACATGGCTACAGCTCACAAAAAAGCACATTGGAAGCTATTTTTCTAATAAAAACATCTACAGGCAGCAGGTTCAAGACAGGGATGAAACATCTGTGATGTCTTGCTCCAGATGTGCAAAATATAGGTGTCTTTAGATATGGATCCATAAACTAGTACTCCCAAGATTATATCTGGGGGAAATCCTGGAAGTTGGAATCTAAAAATGTCTTAGTGGCACATCTCTGTTAATGTGTTAAATGAGCACATTATTTATCAGCTTTGGTCATCGGAGCTTGCACAAATCGTGTGGTACTTATTTTATAAGTCACATATCAGTTTCAAAGCTTAAACAGAATGAAGTCTTGTTATAGGCTGAATATATATAGGCTGAATCAATGAATCCCTGAATTGTCCTTAGGTGTTTTTACTTATAGTCTTTATGGGGCTGTGTGGAGCTGACTAATAAGTAAGTGGACTAATTCATACTTTGCTAAGATGCAAGAGTTTTCTCTCCCAATTATAATAATTTTCATTTTCTCAGGTTTACTTTAAACAGCTCTGCCGCAAATGCCAGAAGAGTTTTAACCCATATAAAGTGGAAGCAATTCAGTGCCATGTAAGTAATGTTATCAGTGTGCATTATTAATGCAACCTAAATTCACTACTGAGTGAATAGACAAAAAAAAGCAGCACTCTATTGCAACAGCACTTCATTGATGTAACATGATTTTGCTTGCTTTGTTTCTATAGCGCTAAAGCTATTTGTGGTAGTAATTCTAGGAAATTCCAGGAAACTGGGTCTTCAGTGATTGTACAATCATCATTTCCCACAGCAAATTGACTTTCATTGCTTCTACTCTAGGCTTGAAGAAACACTTGTGATCAGTGTGGTTTAATAACAGATTTTTATAATATTGCCAGTTGTGTTATCAGCACTTTATAGGAGTACCTAGTGATATCCTCCTATATATATTTGGAGACAGGGACATTTATAGTCCTATATTTCCGTCTCTAAAATATGGATGAAAAAATCAACTGAACTGGCCAAAGTTGTGAGTGAATAGTACAATAAAATAAGAGATTTGCCAGTTGCTGTGCCTCCAGAATAGGGGTTCCCAACTTTTTCCCACCAGGGGCCATTCCCACCCCCGCCACTCAGCTGTGCAGTCGGAGGTGTGGTTGCTCCCAGTGCTTATGTTTTCGTGGTGGCAATCATGCCAGTTTTTTGGTTTCTTGCACAGCCTCCACCACTTCCCACAGTGGTGGGAGGTTTTTCGGAGCATTTTTGCTCCGTTTTGGGATTTTTTCACCATGTCCCCGCTGCGTTTCGGCAGCTAAAATGTGCTGGTTTATGACTTCTTGGTTCCGTGCTGGGAACCTAGGCACTGCCAGAAGCTCCACTTGGCACCAGACGTCCCATTTTAGCTGCCAAAACGCAGCAGGGATGCAGTGAAAAAAATCCTGAAAATGGAGCGAAAATGCTCCGAAAACCCTCCTGTTGCCGTGGGAAGTGGTGGAAGCTGTGCAAGAAGCTGCAAAAATAGGATTGCTGCTGCAATGACATTTTTGGACTTCTGGTGGTGGGAGCTTCTGGTGGTGCCTAGGTGGCCACCAAAGGCCATATTAGTGAGCTCCATGGGCCATATTAGGTCCACGGGCTGTCGGCTGGGAACCTCTGCTCCAGACTGTTCTGTGAGTCATCCTGTTACAATTTTTTGGGGTCCAATCATACGTAATATTTCTTTAAAAAGAAGAGTAGGGTTTGGAAATGATAGCTCAGAACCACCCAGCATTGAATTAATAATAATTATTATGTGCCAGAAATTATTCTGGGTTGAAAGGGTTTTTGCTGGAGAAACTGTGCTCAAGGGACGCCTGAAGGAGGCTCCTTTCATGTCCCCAAAATCTTTCTCACCAAGGGAAAAGAGATTTTCCCACTGAGGTGGTCCCTATTTATCTACTTGCAATTTCTTGCTTTCGAACTGCTAGGTTGGCAGGAGCTGGGGCAGAGACGGGCACTCAAACCGTCATGCAGTACCCAGGTCTCGAACTGCTGACTTGCTGGCCTTCTAGCTAACAAGGCGAACTTCTTAACCACTGAGCCAGCACAACCCCTGCATTGGATTAAGATGGGTGTTGAATCTTTTACCTTGGAGCCCTTGTGGAACAGTGGTTAAACTGCTGTACTGCAGCCTGAAGGTTGTGAGTTCAATCCTGACCAGGGATCAAGGTTGACCCACCCTTCCGAAGTTGATAAAATGAATACCCAGCATGTTGGGGGCAAACTGCTAATTAACCTGTGAACCGCCCAGAGAGTGCACTAAGCGCCATGGGGCGGTAAGTGTAATTGCTATTGCTATGGTCATATAGTCAGATTTGCTCTGAGCAGTTTTAGATTTGTCACTCAGCTGCAGAAAAGGATAAACTCTGAGCCAAGTAACAGTGTTACGGAAATAGACAATATTCAGTACTGCAAAACTCTTACCTAGTGAGAAGACTGTAGAAATAAATTATGCCCCAGGGAATAACTGCTTTTAGGAAGGTGGTTCTCTGTCAACTAACTGAAGTATGTTATCTCAAGATCTGTTCAAAGACGCGTTGCTCCTGTCCGCAGAAGAAAAGGCATATCGACCTCAAGAGGCCCCACCGTCAAGAACTGTGTGGCCGCTGCAAGGGCAAACGGCTGTCTTGTGATAATACCTACAGCTTCAAATACATTATTTAATTTGTCCTGATCAATAAATGAGTGCTATTCCTGCACTTGGCACTATGCACTTTGTTACCTCTGTGATAACATGGTATTGACTTTAGGCTTCTGACCTGGCATTGGATAATGGATGAAAGATTTTTGTAAACTATGAACTATTTGTACTTACTAGTATACCTTATCATACCTTATATATAATAAAAGCTGAATTCTACCCAAATTGTGATTAGTAGTATGAGACCATAATACATAAGAAAGCTAATATTAATGAAAAACAAAGAAAATGGGAAACTTAAGTGATTTCTGTATAACAAATTGAAATGTCTGTCAGGAACAGCCCTTCTCATTTGGGATACCATCCATGAGAAATGAAGTTATTTTATGTGTTTTGGCTGTTTCAGAATGACTGGTTAAGTTATGACAAGATAATGTATGGAAGTTGATAGATTAGGCCAGTATAGAATATAAACATCAACTGGAACCACACAGTCTCAAATATAGTTTGCTTTTGCTGAAGTTTATATTTGTAGCCTTCTGAAGCAAAGAAGGCACTTGCTCTTCGCTCATTATACTTTTGGCCAGAAAAATAACTACTATTGTGGTGCTGTGAGGTGGGCAGTGCAGCAGCACTCTGAGCTCCAAGAAGGCTGGAAGGCAGGCAGGTACCAAACATGACATGTTCTAATAAAGTTTCCCAATTATACAGTATATAGTCATAGTAACAGACTATACGAATACAAAACATCTCTTAATCGTACCATAAAGCGTAGGAAACAAGGGAAACTATTTGAAATTGGTTTTTTTAAAAAAAGAATCTGAGTGAATGAAATAGTGCTTTGATTTCTCTTGGATATAAAGAGTGCAGAAAAGTGCCTCAACTCTAAATCAGGGTCTTTTTTGCAATTTTTCTAGAGACCAGAGAAAAGGAACCAGAGCTTGTATTTTACGATGTAACCTTCTTACACTCTAGTAGCCTACATAACAGCCAGCCCAAATTATAATGAAAGTAGAGTTAGAAAATAACTTGTTCCAGTGAGTTATCTTTTGCGATGTGTCACCTTCTAAAATAAGCAGCTGGTATTAGACTCCCCCCCCCTTTTATATATATTTTGCTTGCATTGGCCATGGCTCAAATATATTACTTTTCAGTGGAACCAAGATAGTGGGGGTGGCCAGAGTACTGAAATGGAAGAAGATTCACACATTGTTCATTTTGTACTGCTGCCTTCCACTGCTGTTCTTTGTGGAGAAGGCAAGGTAAAGGTTTCCCTTGCTCGAAAGCCAGTCGTATCCGACTCTAGGGTTCAGTGCTCATCTATTTCAAAGCCGAAGAGCCAGAGCTGTCTGCTTCTGCAAACATTTCCGTGGTCATGTGGCAGGCATGACTAGACACCGGAGCGCACAAAGCGCTGTTTACCTTCCCACCGAAGTGGTCCCTATTTATCTACTTGCAATTTCTTGCTTTCGAACTGCTAGGTTGGCCGGAGCTGGGACAAAGACGGGAGCTCATTCCGTCCTGCAGTACTCGGGATATCGAACTGCTGACCTTCCGCCTCCCAGTCAGTGTCTTAGCCACTTGAGCCACTGCAGTCCCGGAGAAGGCAAACATGGGGGTTAATAGGGGGAACAGCAGTGAGGAAGGAGACAAGAAAGAGAAAATCTCTGTGTAGTACGTGTGTGCAAAAGGGGAAGAGAATAAGGCCGATTCATATGTGTGAAAGAGCATGAGCAGATAGGCATGGGGAAGGGCATATATGTGCAAGAGATTTGGCGGGCAGGTGCTTGCATGCACAGTGAATGGGAAAATATGTAGGCAAGAGACAGCACATGCACATAGGTGAGCACAAGAACAGACATGTGAGTAGACAGGCACATGGATGTGTGACAGTATGTTGTGAGTAGGTGAGTGCATACCAAACAGAGCAGGTAGGCACATGTACAAGAGACAGCAATAAGACCAGGCAGGCAGATCATAAGTACAAAAGAGAGAACAGACCGGAAGTTCAGCAAGAGAAGTTTAGGATATGTGACTTCAGGCAGGCATTGCCTTGGAAAGTGATGCATGCACATGAGTTGTGGTGTGTTAAGCCCAACTTGGTTTTTAACTTAAAAGGCTGATGGAGGTATTTGTTATGGTTGCATTTTAAATGTCATCTTCAGGCTGCATCGAATCAGTAAAACATCTAGAAATGTATTCTGTAGTGGTCTATTGAGCCATACAGTCTATTGCAAGCAGGTAATCAAAACAGCGTTCCGTGCACTCCGGTGTCTAGTCATGCCTGCCACATGTCCACGGAAATATCTGCAAACGTAGACAGCGCTGGCTCTTTGGCTGTAAACAGAGAAGAGCACTGAACCCTAGAGTCCTATACGACTGGCTTTCGAGCAAGGGTGACCTTTACCTTTACGGTTTAATAACACATTAGGAGAATTTATTAAGAAAGGTTCTCCCACAATGTGGTTGCTCAGAGTATCTAGAATTCAAAGGCGTGTCGTCTCTTGACCAAAGATGCTTCGTTTAGGAGGAATTTCAGTATTCTGGCAAACCCAGCTCCCAACCCAGCATATTTGTAACTTTTACTTCCTGGTGCTCATCCTATTAGATATTATTAAGAAAGTGCCAAAAGGATGGAATTCTACGGAAAGGCATTTTGCTATGAAAAGTTCACTGTATTCACCAAATTAATGTCCATATTTTGAGAATTCCAACCCATCTGCCATGACCTCGACTACAGCTCCCATCTCAGCTTCAGTTTTAGTTGTAGTTTAAGGCATCTGGGAAGAACATGCTAAGAGAAGCTTTGCTTTGTAATATGTTTATCAATAGTATTTTCAGTAGGCATTAAACAGAACTGGCCACTTGAGGGAACGTGTCAGCGATAAAACATAAAGTAATGATAATACATTAGTAATGAGCAAATTACCTTTGCAGAAAGGGCAATGGTAGTGATCTGCTATTGATCCAAAGTAGCGAGTAATGGAAGGAGTTCCATTTAAAAAGTAATATTCTGAGCATATATATGCCTTTATAAACAGTGTACAATATGTACAATTAATTTGGTATGCCATTTAGGAGAGGTGTATATTAAATTTCTTGCAATTTGCTTTTTTCCATTTGCAAAAGGAACTGGGCACACCGTGTTCTACTTGTTTAAATAATGAAATCACACCATGCCTGCTGTTAGAACGGAAAGGAAGAACCATCTTAACTAGAGGTGTCTGGGTAACTGAGACATTTCTATAACTACTGTACATCTTTTCGCAAACTGCTTACAAGTTAGCTTTTTGTTGCTGTTAATAAGGGATGCATGTTGAGCTTGTAAGCAGCACTGACTTGCTATGTGTTGCTTCAGAACGGACAGGAAAAGGACACTCAATTGCTCTGAGTAACTTGCAACAAACTCATAGCCTATCAATCAGGACATACACAGACAGATTTGTATATAAGTGTGTGTGTATATATATATATTATAATGACCTTTACACTTTAGTTAATTTAATCTGTTTCAGATCAAATATCAACCAAAAAAAAGTACCGCACAAAAACTTTTTGTGTATTTACAAACTGAGTAAGTGAAATAGGCTATGCTTGAATAAGTGTTCCAAATGTGCACAAGTTCTACATGCACTCATTTAACACTTGACTGAAGTTAAGTGCAAGAAAAGAAAGAAAAATTACATATTACAAAGAAAACTCTTTAAGAAATGAAAAGTGAAGTAAGTTGTACTTAACGTTTTCACTGTTGAAATCTGAATGTACTATATGTTTAAATTAAAATACACATGCGAGGCAGCTCAAATAATTTTAAGTCAGCCATGTAATGTTTTCCTACAAAATGGCAACTTATGCCAGACCAGCCATCCTTAAGTAATATAAATATATTCATAAAAGCAAACCTCTAGTAAAAAGCAGCCAAAATCTTTTTTTTCTAAAAAAAATTCTTTCTTGTCCATTCATAGGTACTTTGGTCTCAATAACAGACCGTTTGCAACAGGATCGAGTACCTTCCAAGACAGTAGCCTAGCAACATCAGGAAAAAAATACTTCATTGCAACTCATTCCCCCCCCCCCCAAAAAAAAAAATACAGTAATCATACTTAAATTACAGTGTACATTTAAACCATAGTCCTTTACAACCTCTTTCATATGCACAGGCCCTCAGCTTTCAGATTGATAGTCTTTTCAGCTTCATTCTGCCTATTTTAACTTGGTCAAAGGAAAATAAAATACAAGATAAAAAAAATCTTCAACAAAAAGAAAGATTGCACTTTTGCCAGCTAAAATTAATTTCCTAGGAAGGAAGTCTTGCTCAGTGTAGTAGTCTTTGGTATGTATGGAAGTTGCTTCTTCAGTAGTGAATTGCAGTTGCCCAGTGAAGTGTGTGTGTGTGTTTGTATTTATTTGTGTGTGTGTCTTTGTGTGTGTCTTTGTTTTTTAGAGCTAGAAAGCAAGGATTCAATGCCACTTTTGTCCTTAGGGTATTGCTACACATTGAAAACTGCCCAACCCTGCTTGGAGAAGGTGACAAGACTGACTACAAATTGACCAAGTTTCTCTAAGGCTGAGAAGGCATTGAGCCACCTCAGCCCAGCATGGAAGCAATCCCAAGTTGAATGAGGAAGGGAGCACAAGGCTTCTGTCAGAGACTTGTGCCCGAAACACTGGAGTCTGGAAGAAAAGTATTGATGACACGGTAGCTTTGAGCCCTCCGGATCATATCTCGGATCTCTATGTTCAGCTCCATTAATTTAGTACAGATTTCTGACAGGCTTTGATTGGATCCAACCAGTGCGTAAGTACCGGACTGGCCCAGCGTTTGGTGCCGGAAGTAAATGTTCAGTAAGGTCTGGACCTCGTCATCAGAACTGCTTCCAAAAATGTCGTTGGGCCATAAATTCCTGCAAGAAAACAAGAATGTAAGTAAGCTGCTGTTGATGGAATGAACTGTACGCTGTATGGGAATATGTTCCTTCTGTATAATTAAATCTTGCCTTCCCTCCCCATCCTTATGTATAATTAAATCCCCCCACAGATCGCCCTAGAACTTTGGAAGGCAAGCAAGGAGCTACCAGACAACTGGGCAGAACCACACGATTCTCTACCCCCTGGCCAAGAACAACCATGGCCTGTGTGGAAAGCTTTAAACAGATTGTGTGACGGGGTAGGAAGATCAATGGCTAATCTGAGAAAGTGGGTTTCCCCTGTACATGGCAGTCTGTGTGAATGTGGAGAAGAATAAACTATCTTTCATATGATACAATGCACACAATGTCCCTCGATGTGCATTGAGGAAGACCTTATGTTAGCAAGAGGAAATGCTGTTGATGTGGCCTGATATTGGGCAGATGTCATCTAATTTCTGTTTGTTTTATATATATTAATTTTGCTTTGTATGCTATTATATGCTTGTGGTGCCTCTGACACAAATAAATAAAGATTAAATCTCCCATCCCATCCTTTGCTGTACATGTGTACAAAAGCTAGACATAACTGATTAGATTTTAATTTGCTTTGCTACTTGATATGGCCAAGGTATTGGAGCTTTCTTTGCTTAAATCTTTTAAGACCATTAAGCAAAGAAAGCTCCAATGCCTCAGCCATATAATGAGAAACAACATAAAGTAAAGAATACTCCAATTTGCTCTGCAAGGAAAGATCCCTGGGAAGAGAGGCCCTGGACTTAGATCCCTGGTGGCCAACCTTGGCACTCCAGCTGTCCTTGGGTTTCAATTACCAGAAGCCTATGTCAGCACACCTGCTAATCAGGGATTCTGGGAACTGAAGTCCAAGAACCGCTGGAGTGCCAAGGTTCGCCATCACTGACGTAGATGGACTTCACAGCTGAAGAACCTGAGGGACTGGTGTGGCATGTCCTCGGAAGAACTGTTCCAAGGAGTTAAGAACAGGAAGACTATTGCCATGATGACATCTAATATCGGGAATGGATATGGCATCTGAAGAAACCATAATGGTTTGTTTAACTTGAAGAATGCTAACTTGTTAAAAATTTAACTAACAATAGCTAAACACAATTAAACTGAAAAATAAACAGTAATACCTCATTCAAAGTCCGCTTCATACAACATCGAAGTCATACAACATCGCCTAACTTCTTGAAAAAAGTTACCTCATACAAAGTCACTCGACTTTGTATGAGGCATTCGGTTTTTCCCAGGTTGCATTGTGCCTGGGCAGTATAAAAGACAGGACACATGCGTGCATTGCTCTTGTGGGTTTTGCACAAGGCGAAGAGTGTTTAGGAGTGGTTTTGAGTGTGATTTTGGATTTTTTTGAATTTTTCAACAGAATTTTTAGAAGCATTCCTGGGATTTTTGCAGCATTCTTCAGGTTCTTGGACAATCAGGGTTGTTTGACATGTTTTTGTAATGTATTTAGCCTTTAGACAATGTTTTCTTAAAGTTCTGTCAGTCTCCTGTCTGTTTCCTTGACTTTGCCCTGAAGTTTGTGCTGTTACAGTACAATGTATCTCTATGGAAACGACGTTGTACGAGGCATCGCAGCAAGGATTTGGACGTTGTATGAGGCATCGCGGCTAGGATTTTGCATGCCTCATACAAAGTCCAAATCCGTATAAAGTCCAAACTTGTGGAACCAAGTTTGGACTATGAGGCATCACTGTAATCAGAACTCACTGCATTGCTGAGAAAAAATGCATGACTAGCATTCTAGTATGTCTTAGTTACCAAGCAAGAACAAAATAACTAAGGGATGGAGAAAGATTAAAACTCCATGATCCTCTGAACCTATGGAAAAGAAATGGTATATCTTCTGGCCCTAATAAGGTACCTAAAAGAGATGCTTACACTTCTTATCAAAACTTTGCTAGTCACTGGTTTGTAGAATGTTTCAAAACACAGGCACAAGCTAGTATAAATTTATCTTATGCAAGCTCCAGAAAAATCAACGTGTTCTGTAGCAAAGCACTCCTTCATAACCTTTTTCTTCTTAATTCAGTGAGTTGTGTAATTCTCCTAATATCTGATGCCATAACTTTAATATGATTCTTACTGAATATGCAGATGCCATTTCTAAAGTGCATGGAAGTGTTTCAGGGGACAAGGGCACAGTTGTTACATCTTGGCATCTTTAAATTGAAATGATCAGACCCCACATGAGCCCCTTTCAACCTGGAACCACCTTCTTTAAGTTAAGAAGCAATACACACAAGGTTTCGTGGCCACCGGCCATGTCGATCAAATGTTACCTGCATTCCCTTATTTGGTGTATAGCTTTTCCCAGCTCATTGTTTTTCAGACATTCCAGCATAGACTGAATGGCAACTTCTGTCGAGCTGAACATGGGTTCAGAGGAATCAGACTCTATAATCAGAGGCTCCATCGCAACGGCAGTGCTTGCCTCCTTAAGGTTCTTCTTCAGCTCACTCAGTTCTCGTGACATATTCAGTAGCTGCAGAGGAAGAATTACATTCCTCAAGGTACGGTTTACCCTCTTTTGACATTATAGTGTAACAAGACAAAGCAGCAATTCAAAGAAATTCAAGTAAACCAGGGCAAGATGCATGTAAGTGCTATAATAATAATAATAATAATAATAATAATAATAATAATAATAATAATAATAATAATAATAATAATAATAATAATAATAATAATTCCATGTCAGAAATTATTCTGGTTTGAAAGGATTTTTGCGGAAGAAACTCCACTCAGGGAAAGCCCAAATGAGGCTACTTTCATGTCCCCAAGAGATGGCACTCAATCCATCATGCAGTATCCGGGTCTCAAACTCCCAACTTGTCAATCTTCCAGCTAACAAGGCGAACTTCTTAACTACTGAGCCACTACAGCCCCTGCTATGATGTCACAGCTCTCTTCAATCTGCACATCTTAGACTTCAGTACTTGGGCTTGATACTAAGGATACCTTCATTGGTTGAACACTCACAATGAGGTTGAGGTCTGATTAGTCATTTGATCCAACAGTGAAGTTATGGTAGAAGCCTGCTTGTGTGCTAATATGAACTTGGGCATCACACATTTTCAGCCCTCCATATTTCCTTTTGCTGTATGAAGTTATTTCTTCCCTTAGGATTTTCAGGAACGTGGTACTTAAGTGATAGAAGATAACTATTCCACAATGGTTTGTTTAATCAGTGCCCAGAGCTGCTGTATGGTCCTATACTATGATGTGCTCCTGCCATCAGCACAGGTGTGCTCCTACTATACCAAGTCACAAGTTATCCTCCTTATGAGAGTGCAGTCCCGCCACTGCAGATATCTTCAACCAGATATTCATTTGGAGCAAGGTTTCCTAGTATGCAGTGCATGAAGGGTTGGCTATTATGCCCTCAGTACTAGACCGGAGTATGTGCAAGTGAAGCATACTGTAGCATGCAGCAAAA
Organism: Bradypodion ventrale; assembly: GCA_035047345.1. Taxonomy (NCBI): domain Eukaryota; kingdom Metazoa; phylum Chordata; class Lepidosauria; order Squamata; family Chamaeleonidae; genus Bradypodion; species Bradypodion ventrale. The sequence goes on from JAWDJE010000003.1 coordinate 339,115,473, forward strand.
CCACACGGGACAAATGTATTACATACTACTGACATTTTGCTGACTCAAATAACTTGTTTATAGTAATGAAATAGGAGTAACCTGAGCCTAAAGGCTCTGTTCAGTCAGGAGGCTTGTTGGGTGATCTTGGGCTAGTCTCTCCCAGTCTACCAAATAGCTGTGAGGACCAGACTGGGGGAAAGGGGAAGAGTCATGTGTGGTTCATAGCCTTCCTAGCTACACAGAAAAAAAGGCATCTAAAAATAATACAGTACTTTTTAATTTTCAATCCCAACTATGCTTTCATTAAACCCGTGGTTCTCAACATGGGGGGAAGGATCAGGATTTTAGAGATGTCACCAAAAAAAAAGGGTTGGGAACCACTGCATTAAACTAAAAGAATGCTGTAAATATATTTAGCTATGGCTCCTGGTTTTAAGCAGAGACCCCCTATTTATGACAAATTAGATAAAAGAGACAAAACAGCACACCAGAAAACATGGCATTTGTTCATCAAAATTTTTCTTTTCTTGTTTAGTTGTTACATACCTCTGGCATTGTACTAACTTCGTGCACTTGTCCGATGAGTTTACAGTACGACTGGAAAAGCAACAACAACTGGAAATGCAGCTTATATAATCTCTGGCACAGTTCCAATTGCTAAAGAAATAAATTGCAGAAGGGGAAGTTGTTATTAAAAAGCAACAGCCTGGATACTGTTTTCAATGCTGACACAACTGAAAATGCAGAAATAAGACCAAATATTCCCTGTAAGTAGGGAATGAGCTCCTTTGCTACAGCGGACAGTATGACATACTAGCACTCAGAAGATTTGTGTTCATACCAGTAAACTCATTGAGGGGTAAAGTATTCCTTGAATATTTCCTTGAATACCATGTTAAGGTTGTCATAAGTCAGATGTGACTTGATAGCATGTGACAACAATGTGCCATGTCTAAAGCAGCCACTTTTATCTCTACAACAGGGTGCCCAAATGTTTTGGGCCTTGGGCCGGTCATATGGTTTAGCGGGCAAGTCATGGTTCAGTGGGCCAGTCACGTGAGTGATCACGCAATTGTCACAGGATTACAAGTGTGAAGTACCTTGTAGACTCAAAATCACAATAAAAGCAAAGTAATTACACTTATATACCGCCCCACAACACTCTCTGGGCAGTTCACAAGTTAATTAGCATTTTGCCCCCAACATGCTGGGTACTCATTTTACCAACCTTGGAAGGATGGAAGTCTGAGTCAACCCTGAGTCCTGGTCAGGATCGAACTCACAACCTTTTGGTTGCAGTACAGCAATTTAAACACTGTGCCACCAGGGCAGTATAAAACAGCATTATTATTATTATATTTCCTGTTTTATTTTTTTCATTTATAGTAGCCTAATACTGCTCCAATGAATACATTCCAAACATTTCAGCCCAATATGGTGTGCAAAACTTTCATGACCTGATGGTGTGGCATGAAATATAAAAATCAGAACAGTCAGTAGTATTGCAAAAGGATCATCCAGATTTCACAACAAACCATAAGATGAGAATGAGCAGTAGTGAACCTTGACTTCCACACTTCTTCCCTACTTCTCAGAGATAGCCAAAATAAAAAGTTCAGAAACTTTCCCTTTCCCTCTTGATTAACCTCAGCTTGTTGTTTTACTTAAACCAGGGGGGCTCACACCACAGCCCGTGGCACCAAATCATCTGGTTTAAGTTTACACATTTATGACAGCTGCGGGTGCATTTACAGCAGCATTTTGCGCATGCATGGGCACATTTTATTTCTGCTTCTGGTGGAAAGAACCATGTGACCGGCCTGCGGCCCGAAGAGTTTGGGCACCACTAACTTAAACCAACAAACTACAATTAACTTTATATGTGATTTATCTAAAAGCAATTGGAGAACCAGCTTGTTTCAACAAAGTTAAACTTAACCATAGTTACTAAAGTTACTAATATATTGGAGCAAAAGAAGGGAAGAATGTAAATCCAAGGCTTGAAACACCTTGCTCCTGTCACAATATGACACAAACAAACCATCGCTGACTGTGATATCTGAACGAGCCGGTATTAAACATCACACTTTTAACATTTGATTTCAGGTCTTAAACTGGCAGCTGATTCAACACACACACACAACCTATTATAAAGTATTTTCTAAAATAAATGTTATGGTTCAGACCATGGATGGGTGTTGCCTTTTCTTTGACTAATACTCTTTACATCTGATGGCAGCCTTCTTAACATACTTAAAATACTCTTTATAAGGCTGTTGCAACTGGTTGGATGATGATGATGATGATAGCATATTATTATTATTATTATTATTATTATTATTATTATTATTATTATTATTATTCTGAGTTGAAAGGATTTTTGCTGGAGAAACTCCGCTCAGGAGACGTCTGTATGAGGCTCCTTCCATGTCCCCAAGATCTTTTCCCACCAAAGTGATCACTATTTATCTACAGTACAGTACTTGCAATTTCTTCCTTTCGAACTCCTAGGTTGGCAGGAGCTGGGACAGAGATGGGCGTCCAAACCATCATGCAGTACCCGAGTCTCACACTGCCGACTTGCCAGCCTTCCAGCTAACAAGGCAAGCTTCTTAACCACTGAGTCACTGCAGCCCCTAGCTCCATGATGGCGAACCTTGGCACTCCAGATGTTCTTGGACTTCAATTCCCAGAAGGCCAAGCCTCCTGTGAATCCACACGAATGAATTTATTGCGATTTATCTGGCCCGCGCTGCCCTCATCGCTCCCGGAAGCGGAAGTAAAACGCGCCCGCACGGGCACGTTTTACTTCTGCTTCCGGGAGCGACGAGGGCAACGTGGGCCAGATGAATCACCGTAAATCCATTTGTGTGGATTCACAGGAGGCTTGGCCTTCTGGGAATTGAAGTCCAAGAACATCTGGAGTGCCAAGGTTCGCCATCACGGCCCTAGCTGGTTGGATAGCTCAGTGGGTTAGGTATCTGACTGCAGAGCCAGAAACTGGGAGTTCATACTCCACTGTTCCTCTTTGGAGAAGAGTTAGCTTGTGTAGACCTGGGCAAACTGCACTGACCCAGGGTGTTCCAAGAAGAAGAGAATGGTAAACTACATCTGAATATTTTCTACCTAGAAAACCCTGGAAAATGGTTGCCACAAGTCAGAATTGTCTTGATGGGATGCAATTATCACAGTACAGTATTACTATTATAAGATTGACACAAGTTTCTCAATTCTCTTTCTTACAAACTGTAGTTTCTCTCAACTGCATTGGTGATCTGGCTTTGACATCTATACAATTTTAAACATGACCTGTATTTTTTGTAAATGAATACTTATCGCCATAGTTACTGGTGTTAGCAATCTTTTCTTATAGCTTGAGGTGGACACAATCTATTTTTTTTATCATGTCAGAAGCATAAAAAGGTGCTTTCTGAGTTGAAAGGATTTTTGCTGGAGAAACTTTGCTCAGGGCATGCCCGAATGAGGGCTCCTTTCATGTCCCCAAGATCTTTTCCCACCGAAGTGGTCCCTATTTATCTATTTGCAATTTCTTGCTTTCGAACTGCTAGGTTGGCAGGAATTGGGATTGAGACAGGCCCTCATTCTGTCATGCAGTACTCGGGTCTTGAACTGCCGACTTTCCAGTTAACAAGCCGAGCTTCTTAACCACTGAGCCACCGCAGTCCCACAATCTATACTGAAGAGGGCATTTTGCGTGGGTCAGTTGAAAACAATGTATACTGTATATTTCTCTTATATTTCTCGTGTCTAACAGGCAAAAAGTCATACCACATTTATAACTGGTGCATGTGCACTTATCTATGCATAGCACTTGGAGCTACCTATGGAGGCCATGTATAGTACCCTTCATGTCATTCATTTTGCTGTGGTGCATGAGCACCCAGTCAGGACTAATAAATGGAGGAGGAGAGATTCTTTCAGCTTTGTGTGTAGTAAGATAGACCTACACCTATTGTTCTCATGGTTTAACTTTCATTCAGTTTGCTTGTGTCCCAGTGACATGATGACACTGGCCCATTTTAGCACAGAATGGAAAACGTATTAAAAGCAAGATTCCTTATCCGTTTATTACACTACTTTTTCCGATATAACCTTGACAAATTGAGCAAGTGAGTGCCTTGACAATTAAGCATAGCCAATCCCCAAGCTCAAACCAAAGTTATGCAGCAGTTTCGAACTGTAAGTAAGGGGTTCAGAATTTAGAAATATAGCAGCTGAAATTCAGTTGCCATAATTTACGTCCATAGCTGTCAAGTATCCCTTATTGGCCGGGAAAACCCCTTATTTTACCCTCTTTCCCGCCACCATCCCTTATTAATTAGACTGCAATGCCCTATCGCCACCATTGGAGGGCAGCACAGGATAAGCATAGCTGTCAAGTATCCCGTATTTCCCAGGAAATTTCCCTTATTTCCAAATCCAAAACTTGACAGGTATGTTTACGACAGGGAAGGCTGACAACTTCACCAGTATCAGCACTTTTAAATAAATTAAATATTTCTCTCTAATAGGTCCTGAGGTTTGGAAATAATCCTTTCGTTATCTGGAACCAGTGGAAGCTGCAGCAGGAAGGGGAAAACATTGATTTGGGGACGTTGCCGCTACCAGTAAAGTCATCCCTGAGGCAGGAATTTTCTGTAGTTAAAGCTTTTCTCCTCCCACCCTGTGCCTTGCAAAGACTTCCTGACTTGGGAAGGGATTAGACCAAGAGCCTTGTGACCATCAGGACAATAGTCAGAAATATTTAATTTCTGAAAAATTGCTTCCGCAAGCGATTTCATCAGCCCTTCCCAGCAAAACAATTTCAGCTAGTAAGCTGCAATTCAGTGTCTCGGAGGACTATGAAATAAAATTCAACATAAACATTACCGTAGTGATAATCATATACTGAATCAATAAGAAGAAAAAGTAAAAAAAGGGGGGAAACATGCTGAGAGTTCAGACAGTGAACTAGGGCTGTGATGCCGAACCTTGGCACTCCAGATGTTCTTGGACTTCAATTCCCAGAAGGCCAAGCCCCCTGTGAATCCACACAAATGGGTTTACTGCAATTCATCTGGCCCACGCTGCCCTCGTCGCTCCTGGAAGCAAAACACGCCGTTTTACTTCCGCTTCCGGGAGCGACGAGGGCAGCGCGGGCCAGATGAATCGCAGTAAACCCATTTGTGTGGATTCACAGGGGGCTTGGCCTTCTGGGAATTGAAGTCCAAGAACATCTGGAGTGCCAAGGTTCGCTATCACGGAACTAGTGTATATTAGTCCATAGTTCATTGGACAAAGAAATAAGAAAGAACTTTCAACTTACTGCAAGAGTTTCCATTTGCTACACAGCAAGCATGGCACAGGGGGGAAAAAGGAGAGGAAAGAAAGGATAGTGTCAGTGTGATGCATGCAACTGGAAAAGCATAGCCATCTTTACTAGTCTATCAGCAGTATTAGCATGGCTCATTTTCATTTACTCAGTGATTCAGAATGTATCCCCTGCACAACATGCACGGCACCAGAAGCTTAAACAAAAGTCTGAATGATTGTGTTTGTAAAACAATCACAGCAGTGATCTAGATGAAAGTAACCAACCTTTGTTCACATGAAAAATTCCAAATCACCAGGAAGTTTTTTTTAATTTATCGAGAGACCAAGCAAAGAAGTACAAAATTGTGGACAAGTTTTAGAGATGTTCAGAATTTATCATCAAACAAGCAGAGAAGGGGGTGGCGGCTGATGTAAGGTTGGTATCATGAAGTCTGTTTGCTTAGGCAGGGGTGGCCAACCTTGGCGCTCCAGCTGTTCTTGGACTTCAATTGCCAGAAGCCCAAGTCAGCACACCTGCTGATCAGGGCTTCTGGGAATTGAAGTTCAACAACAGCAGGAGCAACAAGGATGGCCACCCCTGGCTTAGAGTCTTAAAGCAGAGTGGAGGAACTGATAACTTTAAACTAGGTGTCACACAACTGGTTTTTATGTTACAGTTAAGACCTTGAGCACAAATAAAGATGTAATAGCAATAATACTTATACACAGTGTCTTAGAGCAGGGGTTTGCAACCTATGGCCCGCGGGCCAACCCCGGCCTGCAACAAATCATCTAGCCCGCGGCAATGACCCCGAAAGCGGACGTGTTTATGATAGCCATAAATGCGGCCATGCATGTGCAAATGCACCCACCGCAGTTTATGGCAGCGTTTACGGCCAGGGGAAACCACATGTCTGGCCCGCTCAGCCGTCTGAGGGGGAGTGGTCCGGCCAGTGATGCAAAAAGGACCCCTGGCTTAGAGCACTGTTCTGGATGGATGTAATGTGATTTTCCAATTTTTAAAAAGTCTTGGAGGCACTTATTTGACCACCCAGACATCATTGCTTCAACATTTTATCAGCTTTTTTATTGTCTCCTTCCCCCCAACTTCACCGTGTGTTCTTTTGGTTAATATCTTGACTGAAGAAGGGATCTTGAAAGCCTACTTACAATTTTGTGCCTATTTGTTAGCTCCTAACATAGTTTAGTGAGTTATATATTTGCCTGCATAGCCAGAGTTTGGGAGTTCACTTCCCTTCCAGAGGAACCAACCTGTATAGTCTTAGGCAAACTGCACAGTAACAGGTGCTCCGGAAAGTAAGAAATGGTAAACCACTTCTGAGTACTCAGTACTTAGTCTCCCTTGCTCAAAAAACAGTCATATCTGACTCTAGGGTTCGGTGCTCATCTGTTTATAGTCAAAGAGCCAGTGCCGTCTGCGTCTGCAGACATTTCCGTGGCCGTGTGGCAGGCATGACTAGATACCAGAGTTCACAGAACTCAGAATTGAAGCGGGACAGCTAAGAAAGGGGAGGAAACAGCTGTGGTACATGAGTAAATGCTACACTTCATTTGAACTTATGACAGAACAATGATCAGTTCATCACTTTGGCCTTGATGCAGTGGTTATTTGTGACGTGGTATGCTGTGCCAGACAGGAGAATTTTCACTTCCCCCTGAAAAAGATCTGCAGAGTTCTCCAGTACCCAGCATCTATCCTGGGTTGATCGGTCCTTCACTGACCATCTTGAACAACGGCGTCTAAGAGGTGACCTGATTGAAGTTTATAAAATCATGCATGGTGTGGACAAAGTAGATAAGGAAAAACTGTTTTACCTATCGCATAACACTAGAACTAGGGGACACTCTATGAAACTTTTGGGTACTAGTTCTCAAACAAATAAGAGAAAGTACTTTTTCACCCAGAGGATCACTGGTCTATGGAACTCCCTGCCAGAAGAAGTGGTGACAGCTGTCAGTCTTGACAGCTTTAAGAAAGGATTAGACAAGTTCATGGAGGACAAGGGGATCAATGGCTATATTTATGGATACCTAAGGACAACCTCCGGGTTGGAGAGATAGGCAGGATATCTCTCAATGCCATTTCCATGGAATCCTAAGCAGGTGAAGGCATCTGCTTGGGAATAATACCCTGAAGCAAATGGTGAGTCACTGTGTGAGACAGAATGCTGGACTGGATGGGCTGTGTGGCCTGTTCCAGCAAGGCTGTTCATATGTTCCTCATCAGCTAATCAACTAATGGAGAGATAATAGGTAAGAGAGTTCCTTATCTGTTCAGTGGAGTGTTGAAGGGAGAAGGATTCCATATCTCCCCCGCCGCCCCAGCGGGAGTATCTATTTTCAAGGCTGCTAGGGACCCCATTCCCTGGTTCTGGTTCTAGGATCATCCTTTAAGATCATAAAATCTAACAAGGATAAACCCATTTGCAACTTTAATATAAGGATTAAATGCTCAAAGTTTACAGCTCTATCTCTTGCAAATAAATAGGGAAGGGAGGGGGAGAGGCAGCGTGCAATCTAGCAAGCATTGAGAGGCCTTGTATAAAGCCTAGCAAAATGAATGGAGCACAAGTTGCTCTATTATTAAACAAAATAATAATTATTTCATGTCAGAAATTATTCTGGGTTGAAAAGATTTTTGCGGAAGAAGCTCCACTCAGGAGACGCCAAATGAAGCTCCTTCCATGTCCCCAAGAACTGGAACAGAGACAGACGCTCAATCTGTCATGCAGTACCTGGGTCTCAAACTGCTGACTTGCCAGCCTTCCACCAAACAAGGTGAGCTTCTTAACCACTGAGCAGCCCCATTAAAAATATTTCAAGCTCTGTTAAAGAAAAGTAGGTCACAGCCTGAAAGCATCCCTACAAACAGTTATGAGCCAAAAAAAATGTTATCTCTGACTTGCAAACTCAAGGCCAAGGCTTCTTTTAGAGTCAACCTGCCTCATCTTTGTCCTTCTTCTTTTCCTGCTGCCCTCCACCTTTCCCAGCATTGTCTTTTCCAGAGAGTCATGATGTGTCCAAAGTGGGACAGCCTCATCATCATTTTTGTTTTCATAAATAGTTCAGGCTTGACTTGTTCTAAAATTCACTTGTCATCTTGCCACGTTTATATTTCAGTTTTTAATCTGCAGTTAAGCTTGAAACTCACCATTAATTCTTTGCTTTTATAATTAATTAATTAATTTTTAACAGTCTACTGCAGGGGTGCCCAAACCTTTCATGCTGCGGGCCGGTCACATGGTTCAGAGGGCTGGTCACTATGGCCCATGGGCCGGATCCAGCCCCTGACCGTAATGCCCCCGTCGCTCCCGGAAGCAGAAGTAAAACACACCTGTACGGGAGCTGGGACAAAGACGTGAGCTCATTCCATCCTGCAGTATTCAGGAATCGAACTCCTGACCTCCCGCCTTCCAGTCAGCATCTTAGCCACTTGAGCCCCTGCAGTCCTTATTTATCTACCTTTTATCTACTTGCAATTTCTTGCTTTCAAACTGCTAGGTTGGCAGGAGCTGGGACAGAGACGGAAACTCACTCCATTATGCAGTACCCAGGAATCGAACTCCGATCTTCCAGTCAAGGAGTTCAGCGTCTTAACCACTTGAGCCACCGCAGTCAATAACTGACATACCATGTTATAAATACAGTGAACAAATGCATAATCTTTGTGCTCCCTGATAAAAGCAATGGGCAAAATGGCTCCTTCAATGCACTGGATAAAATCTGGCTTATCCTACACGCGGCCAGGAGCAGCCGCGAGACCACCCCAGCCGGGGGTGAAGAGGACCGGGCAGGCGGCGGGAGAGGTCGCGATCCTCCACCGCCGCCGCCGCGAGGAGGATACACGCGGCCAGGAGCAGCCGCGAGACCACCCCAGCCGGGGGTGAAGAGGACCGGGCAGGCGGCGGGAGAGGTCGCGATCCTCCACCGCCGCCGCCGCGAGGAGGATACACGCGGCCAGGAGCAGCCGCGAGACCACCCCAGCCGGGGGTGAAGAGGACCGGGCAGGCGGCGGGAGAGGTTGCGATCCTCCACCGCCGCCGCCGCGAGGAGGATACACGCGGCCAGGAGCAGCCGCGAGACCACCCCAGCCGGGGGGAAGGAGGACCGGGCAGGCGGCGGGAGAGGTCGCGATCCTCCACCGCCGCCGCCGCGAGGAGGCTACACGCGGCCAGGAGCAGCCGCGAGACCACCCCAGCCGGGGGTGAAGAGGACCGGGCAGGCGGCGGGAGAGGTCGCGATCCTCCACCGCCGCCGCCGCGAGGAGGATACACGCGGCCAGGAGCAGCCGCGAGACCACCCCAGCCGGGGGGGGGGAGGAAGACCAGGCAGGCGGCGGAAAAGTCACCATCCACCACCGCCGCCAGAGGCAGAGGAAGAGGAACAGCTGACCCACGGGGAAAACATCCACTGCTCGCCACTGCGATGTCACGGGAGCAAGGGGCCCAGAGAAAACAACCCCACCTGGGGAGTGAGGACACAAGGATAAGTAGCTGATGTGAAAAATGTAGCTGAATTAATATAGCAACTGACATAGAGACTTTACACTGACTTAATATAGCAATTAACATAGAGACTGTGTTTTAAAGTGTGATAATATGCAGGATAATATGTTGTCTTAAATTTTTTTAAATTTTTAAAAACTGTGATAAAATGTATGAGGAAAGAAAAATGGCGCAGACACCGGCAACCACGCCATAAATCTTGCCAAGAGAACCCTATGGACCAAAACAAAAGGCAAAACAAAAGGGCAGGCTAGGTGATACAGGATGCTTAACACCACAGAGTGGAGGAAGGGGAGGGACAGGAAGGAGGGAGGAGGAATGCAATGTTGTAAGGAGCAATACTGCATAGGGACATGGAATGTGAGATCAATGAACCAAGGTAAACTAGAAGTGGTAAAAAATGAGATGGAAAGAATAAGCATTGACATCTTGGGCATCAGTGAGCTCAAATGGACAGGGATGGGCGAATTCAGCTCTGGAAACCATCACATCTACTACTGTGGACAAGAAAACCTTAGAAGACATGGAGTAGCCATAATTGTCAATAAAAGAGTGAGAAGAGCAGTAATGGGATACAACCTCAAAAATGACAGAATGATGTCAGTAAGATTTCAGGGCAAACCCTTCAATGTTACTGTGATCCAAATATACGCACCAACCACGGGTGCAGATGAAGCCACAGTGGACCAGTTTTATGAGGACTTACAACACCTCATAGAACAAACACCAAGAAATGATGTCCAAATTATTTTAGGAGACTGGAATGCCAAAGTAGGCAATCAAAAAGTGGAGGGAATAACAGGCAAGTTCGGTCTTGGAACACAGAATGAAGCAGGGCAAAGATTGATAGAGTTCTGCCAAGAGAACGCACTGGTCATAGCAAACACCCTCTTCCAGCAACACAAGAGGCGACTTTACACATGGACATCACCAGATGGCCAACACCGAAACCAGATTGATTACATACTCTGCAGTCAAAGATGGAGAACCTCCATACAGTCAGCAAAAACAAGACCTGGAGCAGACTGTGGCTCAGATCACAACCTACTGATTGCAAAATTCAGGCTTAGACTAAAGAAAATAGGGAAAACAAAGAGACCAGACAGATATCACCTAGATAGCATCCCTAAAGAATACACGGTGGAGGTGATGAACAGATTCAATGGCTTAGACTCAATAGAGAGAGTGCCAGAAGAATTATGGACAGAGATGAGGGACATCATGCAGGAAGCAGCAAAGAAAACCATACCAAAAGAAAAGAAGAGCAAGAAAGCAAAGTGGTTGTCTGATGAGGCTCTTAAAATAGCAGAGGAAAGAAGGAATGCAAAAGTCAAAGGAGAAAGGAAAAAATACAATCTTTTGAACACAGAATTTCAAAGAAAAGCAAGGAGAGATAAGGAAAACTACCTAAAAGAACAGTGCAGAGAAATGGAGGAAAACAACAAAAGAGGCAGAACCAGAGACCTTTTCAAAAAAGTCCAGGAAATCAAGGGAACATTTAAAGCAAAAATGAACATGATAAGGGACAAAGACGGAAAGGAGCTAGCTGATGCAGAAGAGATTAAGAAAAGATGGAAAGAGTACACAGAGGAACTCTACAAAAAGGAACTCAACACTCCTGATAGTCACAATGATGAAGAATTTGAACCTGAGCCAGACATCCTGGAGAGTGAAGTCAGAAAGGCCCTAAAGAGCACTGCAAACAACAAAGCTAGTGGAGATGATGGTATCCCAGTTGAATTTTTCAAAGCTCTAAAAGATGATGGCATCAAATTACTGCATTCAATATGCCAGCAGATTTGGAAAACAAAACAGTGGCCACAGGACTGGAAAAGATCAGTATATGTTCCAATCCCAAAAAAGGGCAATGCCAAAGAATGCTCAAATTATCGAACAATTGCGCTCATCCCACACGCCAGCAAGGTGATGCTCAAGATAATACAGGATAGACTTCAGCAGCATGTGGAAAGAGAATTACCAGAGGTGCAGGCTGGTTTCAGAAGAGGCAGGGGGACTAGAGACCACATTGCCAACATACGTTGGATCATGGAGAAAACAAAGGAATACCAGAAACAAGTATACTTTTGCTTTATTGACTACACTAAGGCATTTGATTGTGTGGATCACAACAAGATGTGGCAAGTGATTAAAGAGATGGGAATACCAGAGCATCTCATATGCCTCCTGAGAAATCTGTACAGGAACCAAGAAGCAACAGTTAGGACAGAACACGGAATGACAGAGTGGTTTGGAATAGGAAAAGGAGTAAGGCAAGGCTGCATTCTGTCACCCTGCTTATTCAACTTATACACAGAGCACATCATGCGCAACGCAGGGATGGAGGAATCACAATATGGGATCAAAATTGCTGGGAGAAACATCAACAATCTGAGATATGCAGACGACACCACCCTAATGGCAGAAAGTGAGGAAGACCTAAAGAATCTCTTGATCGGTTTGAAGGAAGAGAGTGCAAAAGCGGGCTTGAGACTCAATATCAAGAAAACCAAGATAATGGCATCAGGCCCGATCAGTTCCTGGAAAATAGATGGGGAAGAAGTAGAAGCAGTGACAGATTTTACGTTCTTAGGATCTAAGATCACTGCAGATGGGGATTGCAGCCATGAAATAAAAAGGCGACTGATTCTTGGGAGACAAGCCATGAGAAACCTGGTGAACATAGTGAAAAGCAGAGACATCACATTGCAAACAAAAATTAGAATAGTCAAAGCAATGGTATTCCCAGTGGTAATGTACGGATGTGAGAGCTGGACAATTAGGAAAGCTGAACGCAGAAGAATAGACGCCTTTGAAATGTGGTGTTGGAGAAGAGTTTTGAGGGTACCCTGGACAGCGAGGAGAACAAATAGGTCAATCTTGGAGGAAATCAACACTGACTGCTCATTGGAAGGTCAAATAGTAAAGATGAGGCTAAAGTACTTTGGGCATCAAATGAGAAGGGAGGATTCACTTGAGAAGGCCGTGATGTTGGGAAAGGTGGAGGGCAAAAGAAGAAGGGGGAGGCCAAGGATGAGATGGATAGATGGTGTTGTAGACACAGTGGGCACAGAACTGGGAGGACTGAGGGGGATGGTGGAGGACAGAGGTGCCTGGAGAGCGATGGTCCATGGGGTCGCAAAGGGTCGGAATCGACTGTGCGACTGAACAACAAAAAATCCTTATGTCTCTTTCTTTAAGATTTACGTGTGCCAGACCTGAACACAGTCAAGATCTGACAAGTCCCTCACTAGATGATCTGCATCAGCGTCTTTTTGCAATTATCCTCCATCATCTCTGCCAAAGGATCTAGGCATGTACATTGAACTATAGGATGAAATGAAATAAAACAAAGATGTATTTTTCACTGCCATGGAAAGGCTACAGCTGTTTGAACAGATTTTAGTGTCCTCTTATATCTATAGGCAATTATTGCCAACCAGCCACATTATGTTTAGAATACATTAGGTGATATTTTCTTAGAACTGTTGATGTCTAAGACATATATTATGAAGCTGCAGCCAGAAACACTATAATAGGGAGTTCATGGTGTAAAAAAGAGAGCAGCAGCTGGCTTCAATAGAAGATTAGGTATAACATTGTTGGCAGTTTTACAGCGATCCTGCCTTAACTTTTCAAGAGAGAATGGAGACAGTTGTCAGGAAATACTCCAACCCTGTCCGTCATGCTCCTTAACTGAAGCCTTAAACTGGAAAGAGGAGTACAGCATGCAAACACCTATGTGGCTTTCTAAGGGTATCAAGAAACAACATCCACAACTGCTTCTGCTCTGCTTCCTGCCCACAGCCTATCTAACTACCAATGTTAAAGTCTATAGCCGTGATGGCGAATCTTGGCAGTCTAGATGTTCTTGGACTTTAATTCCCAGAAGGCCAAGCACCCTGTGAATCCACACGAATGGGTTTGCTGCGATTCATCCAGCCCCCACAGCCCTCGTTGCTCCCGGAAGCGGAAGTAAAACACGCCCATACGGTTAAGACTTTCAGGGTTAACCCTTCCTCCGTACGGGCACATTTTACTTCTGCTTCCGGGCCGGATGAATCGCAGTAATCCCATTTGTGTGGATTCACAGGGTGCTTGGCCTTCTGGGAATTGAAGTCCAAGAACATCTGGAGTGCCAAGTTTCACCATCACGGGTCTATAGTAAAACAGTAGCAATGGTTATATTAGCACCAGCATGGCTACCTCTGTGCTCATCCCATTGTAGTCAGCTGCAACACGTATCTGAGAATGCAATTTTTCCTGAAGCAGGTATTTCATTGTGAGCCTCTGATGTCATTTGATTTATTATTTCAGTAGTTCTATACAAAGGTTTCTATCGTGAGTACCCAAACTACAGCCCGGGTGCCGGATCCGGCCCCTGATGCCAATTCATCCAGTCCGCAAAGCCCTTGTCGCTCCCAGAAGTGGAAGTAAAACCCGCCCATATGGGAGGGTTTTACTTCTGCTTCTGGGAGCAACGAGGGCCTTGTGGGCCGGATGAATTGGCGTTGGGGACCAGATCCGGCCCCCAGGTCATAGTGACCAGCCCCCTGAACCACGTGACCAGCCCGCGGCCCAAAAGGTTTGGGCACCTCTGGTTTATATTGTCAAATGTCATGCAGCTGATACAATCAGGCAGTGTGCTACTAAATATTAAGTAAGATACAAAGAGATGAGAAAAGTTATTATAAAATGCAGAATTGCACTGACAGCTGTTTGTCAGTATGAGTTTGCATTATAAGCAAACATCCTAAGCATTTGCTTGCATACCCTAAGGTACTTTTTGAGCATTTAAATTTCAACTGAATATAAAAGTCTACAGTAGTTAGCCACTCAATTTCCTTTTGCTTGCCTGCTTGTTTGTTTTGTAAGCAACACTTCCACTTGTTTTCTGCAAATAGAATGAAGGTCCTAAGGCGACATAGGCATGACATTGAAGAGTTTCTTTACTTTTATTGTTAATTAAAATTAATGATGATAAGGGAAAAGAAACGGAAATTTAGTTTTAGGCCAGGAGTATGTGTTATACTCAATGGCTCCTCCAAGAGAATGATTTGCTTTAAAATACAATGTTCAGTGGCAAAGAATACAAGGCTCGAAGTATTTCAACAGAAGCAAAGAGATCACTTACTGTGATTCTAAATGTGTCTACTCAAAAGTAAGTTCTAGTGTGGCTTGCATCGAGGAAATACTGCAACCACAATTAACTTGCTTTGTGTTTTGTTTTAAGAATCAAAGAATGCACAGTATAATATGTATAACATTTTCCTTTTTTAAGCACTAAAATAAAATAATATAATATAAAGGAAAATTTACTCCTTTATAGAAGTACAATGTCTCTTCAGTACTTTTGTTTATATTAGGGTAGGGAAACCTGTGGCTGTCCAGATATTGTTCAGCAGTGATGGTGAACCTTGGCACGTCCATGCAGTAAACCCATGTGTATGGATTCACAGAGACTTGGGCTTCTGAGAATTGAAGTTCAAGAACAGCTGGAGACACGCAGTAAACCCATTCCTGTAGATTCACAGGGACTTGGGCTTCCGGGAATTGAAGTCCAAGAACAGTTGGAGTGCCAAAGTTCGCCATCACTATAGCTTCATCATCCTTGACTGTTGTCTATGGCTGAGGGGAACTTAATCTAGAGGGTCTCAGGTATTTTAAAAATGAGAAAAAAGTCTTAGCTGGCAATATTACTAAACATGGATTTGATTGTCAGATTTAGGGTGAACGGGTGCAAAATGCAGAACAAGGTTTTAAGCGAAGACCTAAAAACTCCTCATACTAAATTTTTCTTGTTCCTATTTTATGCCTATGGACAAAATCAGAGCGAGGAAAATCACTGCTAAAGGAGAAAAAAGGACAATCCAAGAAAACAGGATTTAAAAAAAAACCCCAATATTTTAATTGGTTTAAAACTAAAGAGAAAAATAAAACTAAGAAGAAAAATAATGAATAGAAAAACACAAAACAAGTCAAATTAGAACAGAAAATTACAAATTAAAAAGAAGTGAAAGAAAAACTCAAATAAACTCCTCCCAAAATCTCCAACATTGAAACAGTTTTTGTTGTTGTTGTTCAGTCACACAGTTGATTCTGACCCTTTGCGACCCTATGGACCTTTGTTCTCCAGGCACCTCTGTCCTCCACCATCCTCCTCAGGCCGCCCAGCTCTGTGCCCATTGTATCTACAATACCATCTAGCCATCTCATCTTTGTTCACCCCTTTCTTCTTTTGCCCTCCACCTTTCCCAGCATCAAGGCCTTCTCAAGTGAATCCTCCCTTCTCATTTATGTCCAAAGTACAGTAATACCTCATACAATGTCCGCTTCATACAATGTCGGATCCATACGTCGCCCAATTCTTGGAAAAAAGGTGCCTCATACAATGTCGCCGGACGTTCACATAGTCAAAGCAATGGTATTCCCAGTGGTAATGTATTTCCCATTAGGAAAGCTGAGCACAGAAGAATAGATGCCTTTGAGATGTGGTGTTGGAGGAGAGTTTTGATAGTCCCCTGGACAGCGAGGAGAACAAATAGGTCAAACTTAGAAGAAATCAACCCTGACTACTCATTGGAAGGTCAAATAGTAAAGATGAAGCTGAAGTACAGTAATAGCTCATTCAACGTCCAAACTTGGTTCCACAAGTTTGGACGTTGTATGAATTCCGACTTTGTATGAGGCATGCAAAATCCTATCCGCGATGCCACATACAACGTCCAAAATATTGCCACCGATGCTTTGTATAACGTCGTTCCCATAGAGATACATTGCACAAACTGCAGGGCAAAGTCAAAGAAACACAGGAAACTGACAGAACTTTAAGAGGGGCCTTCGGCTCAACAACTTAAACAGGATTTAGCAAGGACCAACAACCACGTCGGAGCCCAACTCCAAGTCCTCAGGATCATCGCCAGAACAGGGCAACAAATAATAATACTAATAATAATTGGAAGCAGGGAGCTGCTTATGGGGCTGCGGAGAGGCGCGCCCCAAGTGTGGCGAGTTCTTTCTTTCCCCACCTCCAACGGACCCCACCGATGCTAGGGCTGGGAGGCTGCACGGAGTTCGACCAGCAGCCGGCCGGAGGAGGCGGGGAAAGAAAGAACTCGCTGCACTTGGGGCTCGCCTCTTCGGCGAGTTCTTTCTTCCTCGCCTCCTCCGGCCGGCTGCCGGTCGAGCTCCATGGGGCCTCCAAGCCCCGGCATTGGTGGAGGCGAGGTGAGGCAGGGCCGGAGGGAGGTGGGGGCGGTAGCCGCAGCTGACTCCCACCCCGGGCCGATGGCGGGGGCCTGGGAGAGTCGCGGCGAGGCTTGTCGGCTGCTCCTCCGGCATCCCGGAGGACAGAGATCCCTGGAGGACAATGTTCTATAGGGTCGCAAAGGGTTGGAATCAACTGTGCGAATGAACAACAACAAAAAAACTGCAAAGGTAGAGAATTGCGGTATTTAAATTAAAATTATTATTATTATTAGTATTATTATTTGTTGCCCTGCTCTGGCGATGATCCTGAGGACTTGGAGTTGGGCTCCAACGTGGTTGTTGAGCCCGCTCCTTGCTAAATCCTGTTTAAGTTGTTGAGCCGAAGGCCCCTCTTAAAGTTCTGTCAGTTTCCTGTGTTTCTTTGACTTTGTCCTGCAGTTTGTGCAATGTATCTCTATGGGAACGATGTTATACAAAGCATTGGTGGCAATATTTTGGACGTTGTATGAGGCATCGCGGATAGGATTTTGCATGCCTCATACAAAGTCGGAATTCATACAACGTCCAAACTTGTGGAACCAAGTTTGGACGTTGTATGAGCTATTACTGTACTTCAGCTTCATCTTTACTATTTGACCTTCCAATGAGCAGTCAGGGTTGATTTCTTCTAAGTTTGACCTATTTGTTCTCCTCGCTGTCCAGGGGACTCTCAAAACTCTCCTCCAACACCCCTTTTCAAAGGCGTCTATTCTTCTGTGCTCAGCTTTCCTAATGGGAAATACATTACCACTGGGAATACCATTGCTTTGACTATGTGAATTTTTGTTTGCAATGTGATGTCTCTATTTTTCACTATGTTCCCCAGGTTTCTCATAGCATGTCTCCCAATAATCAGTCGCCTTTTTTATTTCATGGCTGCAATCTCCATCTGCAGTGATCTTGGATCCTAAGAATGTAAAGTCTGTCACTGCTTTTATCTCTTCCCCATCTATTTTCCAGGGGCTGATAGGGCCTGTTGCCATTATCTTGGTTTTCTTGATGTTGAGTCTCAAGCCAGCTTTTACACTCTCTTCTTTCAACCTAATCAGGAACTTCTTTAGGTCTTCCTCACTTTCTGGCTTTAGGGTAGTATCATCTGCGTATCTCAAGTTGTTGATATTTCTCCCAGCAATTTTGACCCCCAGCCGGGGGGTGAGGAGGAGAGCCAGCCAGCTGGGCGAGCGAGCGGCGGAAGGGCCAGCCGCGGCTGCCGCCGGGCAATCACCCCCAGCCGGGGGGTGAGGAGGAGAGCCAGCCAGCCGGGCGAGCGAGCGGCGGAAGGGCCAGCCGCGGCTGCCGCCGGGCAACCACTCCCAGCCGGGGGGTGAGGAGGAGAGCCAGCCAGCCGGGCGAGCGGCAGAAGGGCCAGCCGCGGCCACCACCGGACAACCACCCCCAGCCGGGGGGTGAGGAAGAGGAGGAGAGCCAGCCAGCCGGGCGAGCGGCGGAAGGGCCAGCCGCGGCCACCGCCGGACAACCACCCCCAGCCGGGGGGTGAGGAAGAGGAGGAGAGCCAGCCAGCCGGGCGAGCGAGCGGCGGAAGGGCCAGCCGCGGCGGCCGCCGAGCAACTACTCCCAGCCGGGGGGTGAGGAGGAGAGCCAGCCAGCCGGGCGAGCGAGCGGCGGAAGGGCCAGCTGCGGCCGCCGGCGGGCAATCACCCCCAGCCGGGGGGTGAGGAGGAGAGCCAGCCAGCCGGGCGAGCGAGCGGCGGAAGGGCCAGCCGCGGCCGCCGCCGGGCAATCACCCCCAGCCGGGGGGTGAGGAGGAGAGCCAGCCAGCCGGGCGAGTGGCAGAAGGGCCAGCCGCGGCCACCGCCGGACAACCACCCCCAGCCGGGGGGTGAGGAAGAGGAGGAGAGCCAGCCAGCCGGGCGAGCGGCGGAAGGGCCAGCCGCGGCCGCCGCCGAGCAACCACCCACAGCCAGGGGGTGAGGAAGAGGAGGAGGAGGAGAGCCGGTTGAGCAGCGGAAAGGCCAAGAGAAGACCAACTGAAAGACGGGAAGAGGGCAGAGGAGGAAAAGCAGGGGGAGAGACTCAGAGTCCCAGGCAAAGGATAAGTACCTGATATGCAGATGTAGAAGACTTAATATAGAAACTGACATAGAGACTTTATACTAACTAAATACAGAAATTGACATAGAGACTGTGTATAAAGTGTGATAATATGCATGATAATATGTTGTCTAAAATGTTTTAAACTTTTAAAAACTGTGATAAAATGTATGAGGAGGGAAAAATGGCGTAGACACCGGCAAACCACGCCACAAAGCTTGCCAAGAGAACCCTATGGACCAAAACAAAAGGCAAAACAAAGGGGCAGGCTAGGTGATACAGGATGCTTAACACCACAGAGTGGAGGAAGGGGAGGGACAGGAAAGGGGGAGGGGAAATGCAATGTTGTAAGGAGCAATACTGCATAGGGACATGGAATGTGAGATCAATGAACCAAGGTAAACTGGAAGTGGTAAAAAATGAGATGGAAAGAATAAGCATTGATATCTTAGGCATCAGTGAGCTCAAATGGACAGGGATGGGGGAATTCAGCTCTGAAAACCATCATATCTACTACTGTGGGCAAGAAAACCTTAGAAGAAATGGAGTAGCCATAATTGTCAATAAAAGAGTGAGAAAAGCAGTAATGGGATACAACCTTAAAAATGACAGAATGATGTCAGTCAGAATTCAAGGCAAACCTTTTAATGTCACTGTGATCCAAATATACGCACCAACCACTGGTGCAGATGAAGCCACAATGGACCAGTTCTATGAGGACTTACAACACCTCATAGAACAGACACCAAGAAATGATGTCCAAATTATATTAGGAGACTGGAATGCCAAAGTAGGAAATCAAAAAGTGGAGGGAATAACAGGCAAATTTGGTCTTGGAGTACAGAATGAAGCAGGGCAAAGATTGATAGAGTTCTGCCAAGAGAACACACTGGTCATAGCAAACACTCTCTTCCAGCAACACAAGAGGCGACTTTACACATGGACATCACCAGATGGCCAACACCGAAACCAGATTGACTACATACTCTGCAGCCAAAGATGGAGAACCTCCATACAGTCAGCAAAAACAAGACCTGGAGCAGACTGCGGCTCAGATCACAACCTACTGATCGCGAAATTCAGGCTTAGACTAAAGAAAATAGGGAAAACACGGAGACCAGAAAGATATCACCTAGAATACGCGGTGGAGGTGATGAACAGATTTAATGGCTTAGACTCGGTAGACAGAGTGCCAGAAGAATTATGGACAGAGATGAGGGACATCATGCAGGAAGCAGCAAAGAAAACCATACCAAAAGAAAAGAAGAGTAAGAAAGCAAAGTGGTTGTCTGATGAGGCTCTTAAACTAGCAGAGGAAAGAAGGAACGCCAAAGTCAAAGGAGAAAGGAAAAAATACAATCATTTGAACACAGAATTTCAAAGAAAAGCAAGGAGAGATAAGGAAAACTACCTAAAAGAACAGTGCAGAGAAATGGAGGAAAACAACAAAAGAGGCAGAACCAGAGATCTTTTCAAAAAAATCGGCGAAATCAAGGGAACATTTAAAGCAAAAATGACCATGATAAGGGACAAAGACGGAAAGGAGCTAGCTGATGCAGAAGAGATTAAGAAAAGATGGAAAGAGTACACAGAGGAACTTTACAAAAAGGACCTCAACACTCCTGTTAATCACAATGATGAAGAAATTGAACTTGAGCCAGACATCCTGGAGAGCGAAGTCATAAAGGCCCTAAAGAGCCCTGCAAACAACAAAGCTAGTGGAGATGATGGTATCCCAGTTGAATTTTTCAAAGCGCTAAAAGATGACGGCGTCAAATTACTGCATTCAATATGCCAGCAGATTTGGAAAACAAAACAGTGGCCACAGGATTGGAAAAGATCAGTATACGTCCCAATCCCAAAAAAGGGCAATGCCAAAGAATGTTCAAATTATCGAACAATCGCGCTCATCCCACATGCCAGCAAGGTGATGCTCAAGATAATACAGGATAGACTTCAGCAGCATGTGGAAAGAGAATTACCAGAGGTGCAGGCGGGTTTCAGAAGAGGCAGGGGGACTAGAGACCACATTGCCAACATACGTTGGATCATGGAGAAAACAAAGGAATACCAGAAACAAGTTTACTTTTGTTTTATTGACTACACCAAGGCATTTGACTGTGTGGACCACAACAAGATGTGGCAAGTAATTAAAGAGATGGGAATTCCAGAGCACCTCATATGCCTCCTGAGAAATCTGTACATGAACCAAGAAGCAACAGTTAGGACAGAACACGGAATGACAGAATGGTTTGGAATAGAAAAAGGAGTAAGACAAGGCTGCATTTTGTCACCATGCTTATTCAACCTATACACAGAGCACATAATGCGCAGTGCAGGGATGGAGGAATCACAATATGGGATTAAAATCGCTGGGAGAAACATCAACAATCTGAGATATGCAGACGATACCACCCTAATGGCAGAAAGTGAGGAAGACCTAAAGAATCTCTTGATTGGGCTGAAGGAGGAAAGTGCAAAAGCTGGCTTGAGACTCAATATCAAGAAAACCAAAATAATGGCAACAGGCCCAATCAGTTCCTGGAAAATAGACGGGGAAGAAGTAGAAGCAGTGACAGATTTTACTTTCTTAGGATCAAAGATCACTGCAGATGGGGATTGTAGCCATGAAATAAAGAGGCGGCTGATTCTTGGGAGACAAGCGATGAGAAACCTGGGGAACATAGTGAAAAGCAGAGACATCACATTGCAAACAAAAATTAGAATAGTCAAAGCAATGGTTTTCCCAGTAGTAATGTATGGATGTGAGAGCTGGACAATTAGGAAGGCTGAATGTAGAAGAATAGATGCCTTTGAAATGTGGTGTTGGAGGAGGGTTTTGAAAGTCCCCTGGACAGCGAGGAGAACAAATAGGTCAATCTTAGAAGAAATTAACCCTGACTGCTCATTGGAAGGTCAAATAGTAAAGATGAAGCTAAAGTACTTTGGACATCAAATGAGAAGGGAGGATTCACTTGAGAAGGCATTGATGTTGTTAAAGGTGGAGGGCAAAAGAAGAAGGGGGAGGCCAAGGATGAGATGGCTAGATGGCATTGTAGACACAATGGGCACAGAGCTGGGAGGGCTGAGGGGGATGGTGGAGGACAGAGGCGCCTGGAGCAAAATGGTCCATGGGGTCGCAAAGGGTCGGAATCGACTGTGCGACTGAACAACAACAACAACAAATTTTGATCCTAAATTGTCAGAACTTCATGCTGACATTTCATCACACAGTTCTTAAACATCCAGACCATAGAAAGAAGTTAGAACTACCTCTCAGTAAAATGGATTTTTCGCTCTTGTTGAAGAATCTATATACTGCTACATTTATTTATGTTTTTATATTTTAAAAGGCATGGCAGTGGGATGCAAATCTAGACCATTTTAACTGCCATGAAAAGGAAAGAATAACATTACAGATTTGGAATGCAACTTCTCAAAAAAGAGTTGGTGAATGAGAAAAGATTTGTTCATGCATAGATGGCAAATCACTGAATATACCATACAGCAGAAGTGGGGAATCTTTGGCCCTCCAGATGTTTTGTACTAAATGCTCAATATATTATGGCTTAGTTGTGCCAGGTTTGGATGTGGCATTCCACCCCCCCCTTCAATTTTACCCCTGGAGTATATTAAGCATGAGGAAATGAAGAAACTCCAGGTGAATGGTTAAACCTGAGCTATTCAATTCCCATAGCTAAAAAGGCTTCCATGAGTATAAGTAGAATAACAATTGCTTAGATGAAGAGAAAACTGCAGAAAGCAGATAGGGTGGCTGGTTAGTACAAAACTACCCTTAAGCCATGTTAATTCTTAGTCAAAGATGGAAAAGAAGATTATAAACATGCAATCTAATATCACATGCTTTTTTTCTGAGAAGAGAAAGGGGACAGTAGCATTCTTTCACCACAAAAACCTTAGAACTTTAGGAATATGCTGGTAAGTTGGAGTTGCTGGGTAAAAAAGCACTTTTGTCCTGGTTCTCTAAAGATCTATACCAGTGGTGACCAACCTTGGTGGCTCCATGTGTTTTTGGACTTCAATTCCCAGAAGCTTTGATCAGCAGATGTGTTGACTTGGGCTTCTGGTAATTGAAGTCCAAGAACACCTGGGGCACCAGGGTTGGCCATCCCTGATCTATACAATGCAGACCTCACTTTGAGCATCTGAAGTGGATAGGCTCAAGAATAAATGAGCAATATATAGCACATACTTGATATTAAATACAGTATTATGATCGCTATGGCTTTTGACTGTGTTTACGGTCTGAATTACACATGGCACACAAAGGTTTTTCTTGCAGTTAAGAAATAAAGCATAATTGTAGTTAATTTGTAGACACAACTTGTTATTACCTTCTCCTCAGAGTCTCCTGGTTGACTAGTGATGACTCCATCTCTTGAACCCCCTGCAAATGTTGCTTTGCAGTTAGCCAACCACTGTTTTGAAGAAAGATGAAGAAGGAAGTATCAGCATTGTAATATGCAAAATGCTTTGAAGCATCAGCTCAGATTCCAAAGGAAGTAAGTTACATTTTTGTCATACTTTGAAACAATGCAGAGAACAGGATCTGTAAACATGAATTTGCAAAATAAACAGTTCTAGGAATGTTTGACATCATGTCAGAATAGATCTAGCAGTGTGCTAAGTACAGTGGAACCTCAGTTAACAAACGGCTTGGTTAACATAAAAATTGCGTAACGAAAGGAAATCCATAGAAAATAGTGGCTCGGTTTACGGAATTTTTCTCAGAATGGATTAATTGGTTTTCAAAGCATTCCTATGGGAAACTGCGTTTCAGTTAATGTATTTTGGTTTTCAATGCATTCCTATGGGAAATTCAGTTTAAGTAATTTTCATTGTACGCAACGTCCTGGAGAACGCATTAATTCCATTAACCCAAGTTCCACTGTACTGAATTCTTGAATGAGGTCAAGATTAAGCTGTAATTAGTTAGTCTTGCATCTTTGATTCATAACCAACTCATGGTGGCTCTGATAGGGCTTTTAAGGTGAGATCATTACAGAGCGGTTTTACCAGTTCTACTCTCCTTCTCAGTGGGAATTCAAACCCTGGTCACTCTACCCACTACACCACACTGGATACTAAAAGCTAATCAAAGATATTCAAATTTAAGGACATTAAAGAAGCAATTCTGGAAAAAAATTTTTTTTTAAAGTTTTCAGGATTGAAATTTTAAGTTTATTTCTAGTTTTTAACCAATTGAGTCTGAAAAAAATAAATAAAAAAATACTGATGTACCACCATAAATCAGCCAATATCTTACAAAAAGAAAACTCGTTAGACCATTCACCCGGTCTGTTTCCATGCAAAGTACAAGATTTTAGTGCTACTCTATCAATCCTTCTGTGGTTTTGGGACCTTGCTACCTGTTGGACCAATGGTTTCTGCTTGCCATATCCTTTCCACCCCTAGAGAGGCCAGAAAATCTATGATGAGAAATAAGGTATTCTCATTGTTTTGTTTTTGCTCTTTGGAATGCCCTCCTCTATGGAGCTCTGGTTTGCTCCATTGCTATCCTGCTTTAAGATGTTGTTTGAAAAAGGCCCTCTTTAGGGAAGCTGTTAACTGAGTTGGTTGGTTTCTGAGTCATTCATATTATGTACTGTTGTTTAGTTTTCATTTTAACTGTTCTAATTATTGTTTTGAGTTTGACATCCCTGCTGTCACCTTGGATATTTATTTTTCCTTGGTTGTGCGGGCATACAAGCTCATTCTGTTTCGTCTGCACCTTGCCCAGAGTAGCTCACTAGTGGGTGGTGTAAAAGTGCAATGAATAAAACAAACAAATAATGTTTCAAACTTTAAAGTCATCTTGGTAGAATTACAAATACAAAAATGGAAAGAAATCATGCTTACAGAAAGTGTTGCTTCTTTCTTGTTGTTATATGTGTCCAAATATTCTTGCAATTCTAAGACACTAAATTTCAGTTTCTCAAGAAGTCCACAAGAAAGAAGCTGAAAATGTTAAAAGACACCAAAGTGAAAATTACATCCTTCCGAGAGTGCTGTTAACATTTTAAGTTTCATTGAATATCAAAATCAATGGGAATACAGTAAAACCCCAACTTGTATATGCCTCGAGTTACATAAAATTTGACTTACATAATTTCATTTTCATTTCATTCAATTTCACTTTATTCTTGTATACCGCTTCATTCTACCAAAGGAGACTCTAAGCGGTTAACATTGGTGCATGCTGACTGCAGCGCCGCCAGCAGCAGCAGGAAAGTGAAAAGATACAATAAAAAATTAGATACATAACACTTAACACAATAAACTGACACAGTCAAACGAAACAACACTCAAAATACGTCCTCTGGCGATGTTGGGGGCCAGAAGGTAGAGGCAAAGCATCCCGGCCGGTCTTTTATCCCTCTCCGGAAGAAGCAGGACCCAGAGGAAGGAGGGCGGGTGCTGAGCTTCACCGCCTGACTGCCGCAGCTGATGCCATTTCGTCCTCTGGCGATGTCGGGGCCAGAGGGTGGAGGTAGAGCGTCCCGGCGTCTTCGGGGCCACGGCCGGTGTTTTATCCCTCTCCGGGCGAAGCAGGACCCGGAGGAGGGCGGGCAGGAGACGAGCTCCACCGCCCGACCGCCGCAGCTGATGCCATTTCGTCCTAATGATTTTTGCACTAAAGCCATGTCCCGATTTACATAAATGTCCCGATTTACATAACACAATTTCCTACGGGTTTGCTTCGAGTTACGTAAAAAATTTCATTTTTCCTATTGGTTTGCTTCGAGTTACGTAAAAATTATTTTTCCTATGGGGTTGATTCGATTTACATAAATATTATTTTCCTATGGGTTTGCTTCGAGCTACGTAAAAAATGTTTTTCCTATGGATTTGCTTTGAGTTTAGTAAAAAACCAATTTACATAAAAGCCTACGGAACAGACTTTTTACATAAGTAGGGGTTTTACTGTAATCTCATAAGGTTTACTCACTCATTGATAAACATCATCTATGTATAGGCTACAATATCTCAGAAGGGACTCTCATAGAAGACTCTTTATCAATACAGAAACATTACTTCCACATAGAAAATTATGCCATAGAAAAAGGTGCTAACCTAGTCTATGCATTGGAAACATTCAATAAAACGAGCCCATCTACAGCCTGAAGCAGAACAGCTCAGGCACAGGTAGAAGTGCCATTAAAAGTTAATTTAAATAATTAAATTAAATTAAGAAACTAGAAGTAAAGGTTAATGCTTATGATTTATAGATTTCAATGGGATTTGTTCCTTGAATTGTACCCATGAGATTTTATTTTGGTGAAAATCAATTTCTCAACACTGAAAAGAAAGCAGGCAGATAGTTAAATGAAAAAGAATTTGGTTGGTCTTATCTAGAAAGAAAATCACCAAGCTTCCAGTTTAGAAGAATAACACAAAGAACATAACATTTAAATACATTAGGTGGAATATTTTATTTAACAGTGCCACATTTCATATTTTATACAAGTTTGTAGAAACTATTCAGCACTTGATTAAGCCTAAACTAAGGAAAAAATAGTTCTCCACCTTCCCCCAACCCTTTCTTTCTTTCCCTCCAGGGAAAGAGCTGTAACAATACGGTGCCTTACCCTCAAGTAGGCCCTATTGTTCTTCTGACATGCAGCCCCCTGGCTGGACAACCCAGGCATCAGATATGTGTAGATTCAGGTAGCATCGAGCAAAGTAATCACTCCAAGTCACTTCAGGCATTTTATAAGTGTATTGAACCCATAGCAAGGTACAAGATACAGTCCACCAAAGGATCAGGAAGCAATTCAAACCAAAGAAATGAACCGAACTGGTTCTCTAAGGGATAACCCAAGGGCCCCCCTTCTCTCAAATTTCTTTATCTTGGCAGCTTCCTAGCACAGCATTCCAGAGAGTGTCTCTGTGTCTGCATATGTGCGAGCATGCATCTCTGGATTATATCTCTTCCCACAAGGTCCACCTTTGGTCCTCCCCCCTTAGGGATTCCAACCAATGATCTTACAGCAAGATGTGTCAATCACACAATAAGTTTTGGTTCTTCTAAACCATGAGCCAAGGATGTTTATATATTTTCTCTCTCCCCTGATTTGAAATCATAATTTTGAAGAGGGCAAAGCACAGGTTATGCTTTGTTCCGTGACATGACCCACTTTTCTTTGTCGACAACAGGATTTTTGGTGATTAAAAATCCTGCTTTTGACACAGCATAATTAAGCTCTATGTATTTCTATCACAAGCAAACAATAAGCATTTGAACATGAACATTTTTTTCACTGGCTATTATTTTTTTCAGAACGGATTAACTGGTTTTCAATGCATTCAATGCAAATGTTCTCAACATTTGCACAGTCCCACCACTAGGAGCCTATCCTGCCATCTAAAAACTGATTCATCCCACAACCAATTAGGATGCAGAAACGAACTGGATGTGCAGATGAACTTTGAATTATGTACTGAGAGAGCTTTATAAGTGTGAATCTCCCTTACTGGTTTGGAATAATGATATCCACCAGGAAGCTGTATGGACCCCATGAAAGATAAGCAGCTCTTTCAAAACTGTTGGAACTTTAAGTCTGTTTCTTGTACAGATCTCCTCCATATCCGTGGGTTCTGTTTCTACAGTTTCAGTTCTCCACAGGTCTAAAAATATTTAATTAAAATTCCCAAAAAATGTTATTTGGGTAATATATTCATTCTCTACAATGGAAGGAGGGTGTCTGTATCATTTGCTCTGATAGGCAGTGATTTATAAACCTATTGTATGGGCTTTAGATGACACCTAGGGAGAGGAGACAACTCAGGAACTCGACTGTGCATGCACACCAAGTCTAAATAAAAGGTGATAAACAGTACAGTGGACCCTCGTTTAACAAACGGCTCGCTTAACACAAAATCTGCATAACAAAAGGAAATCCATAGAAAATAGTGGGTCAGTTAAAAAAAAAAATCTGAACGGATTAATTGGTTTTCAATGCATTCCTGTGGGAAACCGTGTTTCAGTTAACAATATTTTGATTTCAATGCATTCCTATGGGAAATTCACTTTACAATCTTCCATGTTGGAGCCTTGAGTATGTCTAAAGGAGTAGTCATACTTCTGAGTGCTGCTAAAATAGGTCCAAGCTTTTATTCTTCTTCTTGTTCTGCCATATCAAAAAACAAATATTGGTGATCCTCATGACGATCAGCCATGAAGTCTTCCTGAGAATATAATGCCCTTTCATCTGCCTTCTGCATCGCAGCATTACACCTGTACAAATTATCCAGTTCCACAAGTCACTTTCTGGTCCTATCAGATTGAACTGGACTGGAGTTCTGGGATCTTCTCCTCCTACTTTTAAAGCCAGGGACCAGTTCATGGTCCCCCAGTTCATGGTCAGGGGCCAGCAACGGCGGGGGTCAGTTCATGGTCTCAGGCACGGAAGAACTCTCTCTCTCTCTCTCTCTCTCTCTCACACACACACACAACTTTAAATCACCATATAATTGGTTTAGAAATCCCTGACTATCAAAACAAATGGCAAAGACAAACCTCCACTGTAGAAAAATGTCAAAAGGCTGAGTTTTGCATCTATAAACTCAATTCTGTGTTTCTTCTGAGCTTCTATACAATACACAGAAACGTTGTGTACTTTTGCAATTTTCCTATTAATAATCACTTAAAACACTAAAGGAGACTAGGAAGAACTAGAGCTTTAATATGTAATATAAGGTCTCTCATTAATCATCAGCAGGTATTTCTAGAAAAACTGATAGGTCCATAAAGAACATGTAAGATCAACGTATAAATATTCACAATTTTGATGGTATGCTCAATGTGACATTTCAATGTAATTGGCCATGAACGTGTACTCACCGTTTCCGCGTCCACAAAAAGGGTAGGGCATTCTGAACATGATGTCAGCATCTGTGATGAACGCACAAACTTTGAGCCTATTCCTCGCAGATTATCACCAAGGTAGCTAGCAGCATCACAAGTTAGAAAGCAGAATCTGTTCTGAATATTCTGTAAAGCAAAATCATACTCAGTGAATTTTTGCTTATGTTAATGTAAGTTTTAACTTAGCAACAGTTGCATTTATTCTTCCTGTACCCTGAAGAATAAAAATAAATATATCCCCTGAGGCATAGAATCATATATTTATATTTACTTAAGGATACTAAAATCCATTATGGGTTGATTATAAGTTATTTTGTAATTAAGGCAGCTTTTTATCTTGCCTGCTAAAAATTGTCTTCTACATTTTGCATTCTTCTTGTTCTTTCTTGTTAAAGAGAACCTGCCTGCAGCATTGGCTCATTCTGTTTTGGCACTAGCAACAACCAACATGAGAACTCTCCACCCATTGTGGGCATTGTTTCGTTCTGACCCAAAGTCAAATGACCTATCAAATAATGTCATGAGTGTTCTGATGCCAAGTTTATGGGAGGCGAAATCCTAAGAAGATTCTGCGTATTTAGTTTCCCTTTCTGGTCAGGACAGACTGATAAGAATACCTTTGCTGCTTGAGAGAGTTCCACACACTGAACTGCAGTTGGAAACTCTTGCATGCCAAAACATATCCTGATTTTCTAGTTCAGGGGTGCCCAAACTATGGCCCAGACAGAAAATGGCAGCCTAAAATCTATATCATCCTGTTGCAAACATATCTGTGGCAAAACAGAGTGCAAAGCGCATTTTACTTGCTTCCAGTGGGAGGAACCAAGTGACTGGCCTGCTGATCCACGTCACCAGCCCACAGCCCGAAAAGTTTGGACACCCCTGTTGTAGTTGGTGGAACACTAGAGGGGTATCCAGTGTGGTATAGTGGATAGTAACAGAATAGGACTCAGGATGCCTGGGTCTAAATACCCACTCAGCCATGGAAACTCGCTGGAGGTTTGGAATGCCTTATGTATATCATTTATTAGGTTTGCTACAAGTTGGCTCCATCTTATTGGTTACATAACTAATTAGAACACCAGAACATATTTTTTTCTCAAACAGGTTTCTGCTGTAAATTGTACAGTTCTTTCACTCTAGAGTCATGGTTCCCATTGTGGGGCACACAGGGGGGCAATTTGATTTTTAAGGGGACAATTCGAGAATGAGTTATTAACCGTGAATGGCCTTTTAAGCTTCCTCCACATGAACAGGAGTTCACTTTTTAAATAATAAGAGTTATATGTCACAGGGAGGGTTATCAGGATTTTAGAGGTGCTTAGGTGGGACAAGGCCAAAAAAAAAAAAAAAAGTTGAGCACTGATCTAGAGCTTGAAAAGAGTTCTGTTTTTACTACAACTCCCAGAATCCCCAAGTGAACATGACCACTGGTTATGCTGTGTGGGATTCTGGGAGGTTTAGTCTTCAACTCTAACTTCCGACATCTCGGAACAGAAACACTCTGACTATGAGTTTCCTAAAGACTGGAAAAAATGGCAATATTGTTTCTTGATTATACTGAAAGCCTTTACAGAAATCTACTTTGTTGGATATTAGGGTGTGCCATGATCGCTGAGAGTGTGTTATGCAACAGAATAATTAAAATAAAATACTTTTTGTCTAGTTACTAGTAACATCTCTCTTCTCTTAGGCTAGATCACCAAGTAAAGTCTCTGCACAGGGAGGACACTAATGTTAATCTATAGCAGGGGTTCCCAACCTTTTTTACGCCGCGGGCCTGACCATGCCTCCTGGACAGCTGAACGGTCCAGACCACGCCCCCTGGAAGAAAATGTACCCGCTTCCACTTTTATGATGGCGGTGGGCGCATTTACGGCTGATGTACCCGCGTTTGCAACAGTGACGGGTGCATTTGAAGCTGATGTAAACGCGTCCGCTTCCACTTCCAGGTGCAGTGGTGGTGGTGGGGCCCACATGAAATGGTGCCATGGGCCGGGTCTGGCCCACATGCCGTAGGTTGGGAAACCCTATCTATAGCATAAACCACTTGGACATTTTATTGTATCAAGTACAAATATTTGAAATATCTAATTAACTAAATGAACTGGCCAGACTGGAAACGTATCACAGATGGACGATATAAAAGCTCAACCAACCAATCAATCCAATCCAACCCAATACACCCACCCACCCACCAAACAAACATGTTCATAGAGAATGGACTGTAACATCAGTAATGTTTGGCATCTAGTTACAGACCTTATGGAATTGCTACAGGGGGCTTTGTGTAAAGAATGCAGGGGACAAGAAAATATTTAAATAGTGATGGATGAATGAATGGGATTATGGAAAAAGGCATGATCCCCTTAGTCCACAATATAGGCCCTGCAACCCAGTATAATAGGTTAATCCTCATCTGGCCCCATGTATAGCACCAGGCACATTATTAACCTTCAACTGCAGATTTCCTCCCTTTCCATGACATAAAAGTTGATATGCTAAAGAAAATAAACAGAGTCTCCATTTTATGACATCTGCAGAAGGGAAGGAAGATATTGCGGATTTTACTAAAATGACAACTACATTGGATTTCCAGTGCTATTTTCTTACCTTAAACAGCGAAGAGAACACATGAAAAGTATACACTGCACATGAGCCATCAGAGTCGCACATGAGTTGGTTAAGATGACTACGCCAAGCTTCTTCTGCGTCGTCACATGCAGCTGGTTGAAATGCAGCCAGAATGGCAGAAAAGAAGGGAGACGGGGGAGGCGACACATTCCTGTCACCTTCCCCAAAACTGGAAGGAAAATGAACCACAACCTTTTAGGAGAAGAATGCTGTCAGGCGATGCACAAGTTTGTGTTTGTGTATCGGAGTTAATTTCTTAAACAATTTTCTCCTTCCTGCCATCATTCATTAGCATTTATCATAGCTCATTATTAAAAGAATAACATATTACAATGTTTCTTTTAAAAAAAAGGAAAAATAGATCTACATATATACAAATGGCCCCAAATTCTTCCCAAAACAGAACTTTAGGAGTAAAGAATGAAAGTTGCTTGTGTTAAAAACTAACAAGAGTACATTGTTATTAACTCTAAAAGTAGTACAGTAAAACCTCGCATAAAGAGCGTCTCGCTTAAAGGCTAACTTGCTTAAACAACTAAAACCAACCAAAAACTTGCTTAACAACTAAATCGGGGTTTTCAATCTCCCCCGCCAGAAGTCACAATTGGTCACTTACAATGGCGTTTCGCTTAAAGAGCAATCCTGTGGAACACATTGTGTTCTTTAAGTGAGGTACCACTGTATGTCAAAGGGGAAATGCCATTTGTACTAGGTTACTTTCAAACCCTGTTAAGCAGACACAGAGGAGAAGGTTAAATGGGATTCCCCACCACATGCCATTTGAAATGCGCAATTGCAAGGTCTGCAACCTTGCTCTCTGTTGGAATTTTTCTATTCAATCTGACATATCTATTGGTTACTATTCTGTCTCTCTGTAATTATGCTAAAGTCTGTTAACCTGCTTTTTATTTTAACAAATTGACTTTGCCATTTATGACCAGCTTTGTACAAACATTTTTGGAATGTTTAATAAAAGGAGGCAGCAAATAGGATGCTGACCCGCTCCTCACAGAAACACATACCTGGCAAGTGCATATTGATCCAGCAGCCTGTCTCCTTTTTCTTCAGTTTCTGCCATATCCAGGCTAAAACTATCACTGTATTCAAAAGCTGCCGGGAATTCACTGGTAGAGCCAGAGAGATCATCCTCCTGCACTGATGTATCCTCCTCTTCTTGGGCACCTTCCATCTACAGAGATTGAATGGTTACCATTTTAGCTACAAAGTGCCTTTAACTATGAAACAAACATACTGTATTCAACACTAAGGACAAAGGATAGATATATAAATAGTAAAGGTAAAGGTTGTCCTTGCTCAAAAGCCAGTCGTATCTGACTCTAGGGTTCGGTGCTCATCTCTGTTCATAGCCAAAGAGCCAATGCTGTGTGCATCTGCAGATGTTTCCGTGGTCATGTGCCAGACATGACTAGACACCGGAGTGCATGGAACGCTGTTATCTTCCCACCTAAGTGGTACCTATTTATTTATTTGCAATTTCTTGTTTTCAAACTGCTACAGTGGTAGGAGCTGGGACAGAGAGGGGCGCTTACTCCATCGTGCAGCACTCGGGTCTCAAAACCCCGGCTGCAAATGCCACTCTTCAAACTTTGCCATTTGATTTTTTTTTTTAAATGCCAGTTTGAAACCAGGAGGTTCTGACTGCCTGCCTGCGGTTTGTCAGAGTGCTCACTCTATCATGCAGCACTCAGGTCTTGAACTGCTGACTTGCCAACCTTCCAGTTGTTAAGTTCAGCATCTTAACCACTAAACCACCACAGTTCCCAGATATATAAGTACAAATACCTTAATACACAAGCTGTTGCTTGGAGTTTTAGGCATGCAACCACCTGGCGCATAACTTGCCTTTCCAAAGGCATCACTAAACAACAGGGTTTTATCCCATTCCTCGATCCCTGCTGATGTGGCTCAGGATTACTTTGCATGTAGAGGACCCTTCTTTCTGTGAGTTTTCAGAGATAGCTGGCCTTTATTTGCATCTGGTGGTATAATCCACAGATGGGGAATGATGGGGAACTAAGGTCAACACTTAAAAGTCTAGATGAGCTTTAGGGATTGAAATATTTGTACTGGCAGAAAGCTTAAACTGTCATTAACAGGAAGCTGCTGATTGTTATCAGTGTCATCACTAGGACAAATTAATTACATTTTCATTTGTAACCTCTTTTATTGGTAAAAAAAAACAAAAACAAACTTAGCTATACCTAACACGTGACTCTACAATTCTTTTAGTTATTTTCTAGCATCATAACAGTAATGTTACATCTTTTTTCCTCCAAAGCACCGCCCACTTCTTATGTGGTATTTTTGTCTAGCACCCTGTGCAAGCATCATGTGCCTTAAATTAAGAAACATAACAATTTTGACGCTGCCTGGGGACAGCTATCAACATGCCCTATATGAAAAACTTTTTCAACAGTGCAGCATTCCAGGAGGAAAGGGGTTCTGTCTGCTTTGTAAAGTTTTGTCAATATTTTAAAAATAAAAGCACTTTTGAGTGAGCAAGCAATGAAAATAAGAAAAGTTTAAAATAATTGCATGGTATTGTTATTAATTATTTACCAACCTTTGCTAATGGTGTCCTTGGCAAACTTTGGATCGGGCAATTATACAGAATGCATTACATTTACACTTTTCAATTTACCAAATTACAACAATCAGCTTTCTGAAAGTAGACCAAAAAAGCAAGAATTGAGTCCAGTGCAGACAGCTGCACAATAGAGTTTCCACATTTAGAAGGGTAATGGAATTCATCCTTACGCCCACAGAGTAATTTTTAAACTGCCTTCTTAACATTGGTCAAGCTCTGTTGCTTGAGAAACTCATATATTTGACATGGCACTAATAACTGCTGGGCATGCCGCACTGAAACGTAACATTTTATTTTGCAACACTAAAATAATGTCTTTTGATAGAAGAAGGAAAAACGTGTCCCAAGTGACTCTCCTTCTGTTTAACTAATACAGTTAAATACAGTTCATTTACCTTTGACCCTTCAGACACCTGAAGATGATTCATTTCAGGCAAAGAAGTATTAAAACTCGATGTTCTTGAACTGTAAGGTGGTGGAACTGCTGAAGCTGCTTCACATGGTGTGGAAAGGGAGTCAAGGTGGTTTGTGTCCTCAGAAGGAGACAGTGTCATGATCTGTTAAGAAAGGAACAAGAATTAAATTGAAGGCACATTGTGCTGGAACCCAGTGCTCCTCCACAAGTCACATAAACAGGAACTGCATAACAATACTCATGCATTCCTATTCATTTTCAGCGGAGTAGGAGTTGAACTTTACATTAAGTATGCTCAATTTATGACGTTGTTCTCAACAGCCTCTGATCCAGTTGAAAATGCACATTTCCTACTAGTAATCACTGAAAAGTTTTAACTTGAATTTCATAAGCTACTCTCAATATTCCAGACATTCCCTCCCTCTTCTCTTGTGACATCTCAGTGAGAACAGAAACATCATTTTCTAAGCAGTACATTAGCAAATGTGAAAGGAGCTCAAATTGCTATTTAATCAAATGTGGCAAATAACTACCCATAGAATAGTGCACTGCTTGTCAGATCTAATAAGATCTGACACTTCTTTTACTCAGGACTTGCATCTACATTTTTTATATTTGCAAATCATGAAAAAAAAACCAGCAAAGAATATACTCACCTACATCTGGCATACCACTTCTAATTTCATATGTAACCAATGTGAATTTGGGATATGTACCATACCTGCTAGCAGCTTATGATTTAACTACTTACTAGCTCTGATTGCTCCAGAATTTGGCTTGCTGTTAGGTCCTCCTCCTCCGATGACTCATCAGAGTCTTCATGGTTTATTTTGTTTAGGCTTGGTGTTCTTCCTGAAAGCTGGCTTTCTTCCAGAAGCTGCATATCACACTTGTCCAGACTATCAAGAGAACGCCTGCGTACTCCCCAGTTGAAATTATCCATACTTTCACCCTGCAAGCACAACATTACTTTGTTTTCTCTGCAAATTTACAACTGATTTTTTCTCCTGAAAGTTTCCTAAACAACAATAGTGAGTCGTTACAAGAGTTCAAAGTAAATTCTACTTTATACAATAAAGTGTAAAACAAAATATACCCCTTTTCATATAAATTGCTACTATCTAGAAGAGATTCAAAATATCCATTTCAATGAATAGCTGTTTCTAAAAGTGAGCTAGCAGCCTTATAGTCAACAATCCCACCTCCCTAAATTCTTAATCTTCTAAATTTCATATAATTAACTTTATATAGCTTAGACTTTAAAACACATTAGAGTATAAAGTAAAGGGCACCACCACTGGGCAGCATTTCAGTTCCTTTGATACTATCAAGAAGTATTTAAAGCTATAATGATATTTTACACAGTATGTGTTTATAATAGTACAACAAATCACAAATCAAGTTTCTCAGATATTCTGTACTACACACATCACCACAAGAGCAGAGTTAAAAGGGATCTGGACAGACTCTTAATTAGCATGCAAAATGAAAGGTGCTAAATTGGTAGAGCCTTTAGTTTCAATCTTGATCCTCCTTTACAGATTAGACATGATCTTCCAAAGTACAAGACTTTTTTTTAAAAAAAGTCAAATTAGTTTTTCTAAACCATGCTCCATTTATACATTTTGTACCAAAATATAGGTCATGCAATGCAAACCCAAACTTCTTCACTCTGAAGTAAGCCCCACTGTGTTTAGTGCCCCCCCCCCCCGGTAACATTTAGGATTGTAGCCTTAGTCATTAACAACAATCTGAAAAGACAAGCACAGAACTCTTTTCCTTGAAAGACTCTCTTCAGTTACAAATAAACAGTATCAAAAATTACTACAAGTTGTGATGAAACAAGCAGGACAGGTAGTAACTGAATCAAACGATAGACTCCCAACATAAATTTGACTTTTTGTCACAAATGCCTACTCTCTGGAAGTTTCTGAGAAGAGAGTTGATTTTGTCATGTTAGAACAATCTTCTATCATCACACCTACACAAGTAACTGCTCATGTTAGGTGTCTCTGCTTGTATGAACAAGAAAAGATAATAGCCATGCTGCATTACACCAAAGACTTATCTTAAATTAGTCTAATGTTCTGCTCACTTAATGAACTACAGTAATACCTCATACAAAGTCCGCTTCATACAACATCGAATTCATACAACATCGCCTAGTTCCTTGAAAAAAGTTGCCTCATACAAAGACTTTGTATGAGGCATTGGGGTTTTTCCCAGGTTGCACTGTGCCTGGGCAATATAAAAAGCAGGACACATGCATGCATTGCTCTTTTGCACAAGGCAAAGAGTGTTTAGGAGTGGTTTTGAGTGCAATTTTGGATTTTTTCGAATTTTTTCATCAGAATTTTTAGAAGCATTCCTGGGATTTTTGCAGCATTCTTCAGGTTCTTGGACAATCAGGGTTGTTTGACATGTTTTTGTAATGTATTTAGCCTTCAGACAATGATTTCTTAAAGTTCTGTCAGTTTCCTGTCTGTTTCCTTGGCTTTGCCCTGAAGTCTGTGCTGTTACAGTACAATGTATTTCTATGGAAACGACGTTGTACAAGGCATTGCGGAAAGGATTTGGACGTTGTATGAGGCATTGCAGCTAGGATTTTGCATGCCTCATACAAAGTCCAAATCCATATAAAGTCCAAACTTGTGGAACCAAGTTTGGACATTGTATGAGGTATCACTGTATTCAGTTGCCTATGGGGAGCTGGGACAACAGAACACATATGTGGCTGAATGAGCACAATAACATTGGTTTTACAATCCTGCACTGCTCCATGACTTTTGTTAGGCAACTGTGAAAATGGCTACCTGTGATGTGCTTCAGGGGCCGGACGGCCATTTTGCCCTTCCTCCAGGCAAGGCAGTGGGGGGCCACATGAAATGGTGCCACAGGCCACATTCAGCACTAACATTTGCTGTGCTGACGATCTATTCATAGCTTATTCAGCGAGAGAAGTTAAAGTTTCGGAGTGTGGTCCCAGAAACCTCCCAGCCATCATGAGATTTGTAGTCCAAGAATAATTTATTGCTCCCCCCCACTTATTACTATAAATCTCTGTTCTCCCTCCATTTCCTCTATGGTTATTTGCCAAAACAATGACAGAAGGCCTAATACTGGTCGTTTTCCTTTTTGGTACTGGCAAAGAATTTAGATTACAGAATCTGAAAAGCAATGCTATGAAACATTTAAGGATACCTTAAGCATTGTGACAGATCAGAATTCTTGTTCAACATTTGAATGCTATGAACACAAATTCATTCTGCAATAATTAGGCAATATGTAATTTAAATCATAAATATGTTGTTGATTTTTTTGTAAATATTCTAAATGTTTTTTTAAAAAATACATACCATTTTGAAACTATTAATTTTAACTGAGTTTGGTTTCACAGATTTCAAAGAAGTGGAAAAAGTGAATGAATGGGTGGTTCCCCTTCATTCTTTCCTGTCATGCAAAATATACAGTTCAGATGAGATTTACAAACCACTCAAGTTCTTTAGATCATGGATCTTGCTGTGCATGAGATCTGTAAACCTTATTTTGGACTTCTACACTAATCAACTTGTAGTTCTTCAGAATTTTAAAACATATTCTAAAGCATAGTATGAAGTGGAAATCTCCTGATAAGATACACAGACATACAGACACACACAAAGATAGAGTATAATATGTCACAGGATACAAACAATGCATTACATCTACTAGCATATGTGAGTTCAAATAGCATGTTCTCTTACCTGAAGTTCCTGAATAGCAGATATAACAAACAGGAAACAAATAAAAAGAAAGCATTTGTAAACATACTTCGTTTAAACATACTCTATAGTCATTTGCCTTACAGACTGATTTACTGGAACTAAACTGGCCTATTTATTCCTCCCTTTAGTTTTATAAAAACCTGAAATATAGTAATATTAGCTTTCATAATTAAAGAACTAACTTTCTGTGTCTGGTGACACTATAAACCAGGGGTTCCCAACCTAAGGACTGTGGGCCAAATCTGGCCTGTCGTGTCATTTCATGTGGCCCCCGCCCCTCCAAGAACATGCGAGAAACAAAATGGCCACCCCCTTTGAAGCTGTTGGGGAAAAATGGCCACCCCCATTGTGCAGGCAGGGCAAAATGGCCATCCAGCCATCGAAGCTGACTTGAGAAAGCATGACCCGGCCCCCGGCTTGAAAACGTTGGGAACCCCTGCTATAGACAATCTAAGCAACAGTACATATTTAATGTTAAGCTGAAAAACATGGTGGAAAATTTAAATATCTTGATAGTATATAATCTACTTGCAGTTATTGAATAAGGCTCTACTAAATCTAAATTAGATTTAAAAGAAATTGTTGCAGCTGAAAGCCTATATTCATTTACCTTGGAGTAAGCCCCATTGGTCTCGATGGGATTTACTTCCAAGAAGGCATGTATAAGCAATATGAAATCTTGTCATCCCTTAGACCAGCAATTTTGCCTACATTTTTATTTGTTCAACAAGATATTTATTAAAGCACCTCAGGACAAAGATGTTAAAAGACTCAAAAACAGGAAACATTACAGCACTACCTAATAATCCTGCTATTGTTAAAAATGAACTGTATTTTTCCACTGGATGCTTCACGACTGAAGGCTTTCTAGCCTGTTCTGCGGCATGTAGATTTTGAACACTGAATATCTGATTGCTGAAGATCCAATGATCTCCTATGTAAAATCTTTGGTAGTACCCACAGTTTGGTGTTCTTTACAAAGTGCAAGTGCTCATCGTTATTGTCCCGCAACTCAAATAAAACTAAGAAGTAAAGACACCTACAGTATAGACTCGAGTCTAAGCCGACCCAAATATAAGCCGAGGTACCTAATTGTAACCTGAAAACCCAGGAAAATAGATTGACCCGAGTATAAGCTGAGAGTGGGAAATGCAGCAGCTGCTAGTGAGTTTCAATAATCAAAATACACGAAAATATGGTAAAGTTAATTAAATTGTTGGCACGTTTCACTCTTGCACGGTCTTGGGACCCTCATGGTCGTCAACCCAAGTATAACTCGTGTCCCCTTTTTGGGGCTAAAAAACTCGGCTTATACTCGAGTATATATGTTATGTTGAATGTTAGCAATAAGTCACTTCCAGAAGAATTTATCTTTAACAAGAGCAGGTCTTTTGTGACTAAACTGCATGTTTAAGACTCAACCACTCCAAAATATCTGAGTCAATACAAGGATAGCTGACGACAATATACTGAGCAAAATAAAAAAATGTTACATAATAATAATAAAATTTTGTGTCAGAAATTATTCTGGGTTGAAAGGATTTTTGCTGGAGAAACTCTGCTCAGGGGACGCCCAAATGAGGCTCCTTTAATGTTCCCACGAGCAGGGACGTGACTGCAGAAACATCTGCAGACACAGACAGCACTGGCTTGTTGGCTATAATCATTGATGAGCACCAAACCCTAGAGTAGGATACAAATGGCTTTTGAGCAAGGGCAACCAGGCTTTTTAAAGGGCTTTCCTTCTTGAGCTACTGCATAGTCCTGCTTCTACTAGTGCAGTTGCTCAGTGTTGACTCTAATAAATATATTGTTTTCATGTACTGTATGTTTATTGCCATGAGTGGCCTTTTGGCCAGAAGGGCAGTACAGTATATACATTTTCTTCTTCTTTAAAAAAAGGCTTTATTTTTTTAAAAAAGCAATTACACTTATATATTGCTCCATAGTTTTCAGTGCACTCTCTAGGCCAGTGATGGCGAACCTTTTAGAGACCGAGTGTCCAAAATGGAACCCAAAACACACTTATTTATCGCAAAGTGCCA
The DNA here is from genome assembly GCA_035047345.1 of Bradypodion ventrale. NCBI lineage: Eukaryota > Metazoa > Chordata > Lepidosauria > Squamata > Chamaeleonidae > Bradypodion > Bradypodion ventrale. The sequence goes on from JAWDJE010000003.1 coordinate 339,155,946, forward strand.
ACATAGGGGAGGAAGGAAACGCTCCCATTGGGCTGCTGGGCAGAGGGGCGGGGCGAGCTCTGTGCTGAAGGAGGGAGGAAGCACTCCCACTGGGCTGCTGGGAAGAGGGGTGGGGCAAACTCTGTGCTGGGGAAAGGAGGAAGCGCTCCCATTGGGCTGCTGGGCAGAAGGGCGGGGCAAACTCTATGCTGGGGTGACTGCACGGGTGCCCACAGAGAGGGTTCTGAGTGCCACCTCTGGCACGCGTGCCATAGGTTCACCACCACTGCTCTAGGCAGTTCACAAGTTAATTAGAATTTTGTCCCCAACACTGAATCAACCTTGATCCCTTGTCAGGATCAAACTCACAACCTTGTAGCTGTATATATTTAGACCTCATAATTGCATGAGACTTCAGAGTTTTGTTTGTAGGTCTGCCCCACTGCCACATTTGTAACTAATCCAGGTACAGTATTAACCATGAGGGGATCTACACCCTGAGCAAACATAACTGAAAAAGTCTTCCCCTGACTGCTGCAACACCAGACTGCAACTCTGGAATGGCAGTATTTAATACAGTGGAACCTAGCTTAACAAACGGCTCGGTTAACACAAAAATCACATAACAAAAGGAAATCCATAGAAAATAGTGGCTCGGTTAACAAATTTTTCCCCCGCAACAGATTAATTGGTTTTCAGTGCATTCCAATGGGAAATTCGCTTTACAAGTTTTTTGTAGTAAAAAAGGTCCTGGAGAACAACACATTAAATGTGTTAAGTGAGGTTTCCACTGTACTGTAGATCTCTAGTCATTTTTAAAAATTATCTCAGGTATCCAGAATAGCTACCATACCAAGGAGTACGTTGCTTCTTCTTCTTCCATGTCTAGACCAGAGGTAAAACTGCCAAAATGAAGGCACCTTTTGGTGAGTTCATTCTGCAGTTCCTTTCACCCGACCTAGTGTGAGAAAGATTAGCTGGCAACACAAAGTTTCCGTTACCAGGATATGCCGATTGTGGTTCAATAATACCACAATCTTCGAGGAGGTTCTCTCTGTGTACCCCAGTAAGTAGCTATAATTCAGGAAATTCAACTTCTCTCATTCTTAGATTTTAAAGAACAGAGTAACGGCTGTGTTACACTGATTACCAAAAACTGGTTTATGTAACCCACTATTGTCTTTGGTGACTGATAACAATTCTAAGCTTTAGGCAAAGGAGACGTTTGTTATTCCTGCCATTTGTTGTATCACCTAGTTGCTTCTGACTTCTGGTCACCCTATGAACCGGTGACCTTCAAAAAATCCTTTCTGCAACAGTCGTGCCACCAAACTCAAGGTTATGACTTCCTTTATTGAGTCAATTTATCTCTTATTTCACCTCTCCCCTTTCCTGTTGCCTTCAAAAATTTCCAGCATTGCTATATTTGATAGATAGATAAATCTTTATTGTCATTGTCCCCTTGCGGGAACAACTAAATTTCTCGGTTGCTATATATCAACTCGAATAAGGCATATCCCTTAATTTAAAAACAGCTACAGAAACACCAATTAAGATAGTACCATACAGTACAATTTTAAAATTAAAAATCAAAAAAATTAAAATTTTTAAAATAAGATAAGATAACTTCAGAGTCCAAAGTTTCCATTTAAGGCCAAAATTGCTCTGGAGAAGAAACTGTTCTTGAGATGGCTTGTTTTTACCTTCATTGTTCTATTTCTCCGTCCCGATGGCAGAAGCTCAAAGAAGCAGTGGCCAGGATGCGATGGGTCTCCTACTATATCTAATGCTTTTCTGTAGCACCTGAGGTTGTAAATTTGTTCTAAAGTGGAGAGTGGACAGCCGATGATACTCTCCGCTGTTTTAATAATTCTGTGCAACATTATCCTATGAGTACTACTCCCATCTATACTCTACAAATTAGCTGAATTGGCCACTGGGAGGTAAGTATGTATGAAAGCTCAGTCAAGAAGGTCTGCCTGAATCATGCCCCCTGGACACTAATTCGACCTTCTATGTAAAACTTCTATCCAAAGTTTTGTTCCCAAACACCCTTTGGCTTCTGCCAGGTAACATGACAGAACAACATTTGGGAAGAGGACGGACATAAGTAGTTGCTCCACCTCTCCTGTGCTTTCTCTCTCACCATCTCTTCCCAGAACAGACACCTAATTGACTGGAGGTATGCAGAAGAAAAGTTATCTTTAGTATCAGCAAGAGAAGACAAACGATTATATGCACTGCAGGTAGGGATGCCATACGTAATGGAAAACCGTGAATTTTACGGTTTGAACACACACACCCCCCCCCGTTCCACAAAAAACATTGAAAATGATTGGGTTTCAAAAAGAAAAGAAAAAAATCACGCCTTTTTCTTGCAAGCTTAGAGCTGCACCTCTATTGAAGAACCAGCAGGTCTGTAGCCTACGGAACGGCTCATGAGTCAAAATACCTCAGCTAGTTAAAGCATAGTGGTGAACGCTCTTTTGGAAGGAAAGGTCCTTAACTTGGATGGGGCGGGTAAAAAGGATTTCCTGGTTCACAAGAAGGGGTTGGTGTCATGTGAAGCTCCAGGCTTCACTTAAGAAACTAGAGATCTTGGAAGATTTCCTGTTTTTGGCTTCCTTGGTGCGCCCTTTTCTTGCAGCTTGGCCGAAGAGGAAATAGATAAGAGATCGGGTAAACTTTTATGCAAATAGAAAGTTAGTAAATAGGGACCACTTTGGTGGGAAGGTAAACAGCATTCTGTGTGCTCCGGTGACTAGTCATGCCTGCCACATGACCACAGAAACATCTGCAGAAGCAGACAGTGCTGGCTCTTCAGCTTTGAAACAGAGATGAGCACTGAACCCTAGAGTCGGATACGACTGGCTTTCAAGCAAGGGTGACCTTTATTTCTGTCCCGGTTTTATTGGGGGGAATTATGGCCTGCCTAACTGCACAAGCGTGTTCATATGTATGAAAATGTTTTTTTTTTTTTTATTAAATTTTATTGAATTTTTAATAGACATACAAAAAACGAAAGAAAAAAAAACATTAACAATACATTAACGATACAATACACTAACAAATTCTTAATATCATACTAACAGACATTACTATATGCTAGCACATAACAATATCTATACTCGTTAACTACTATTTAACCACCAAATATTAAAAACCATTATTTCAATATCCAAAATGATAGAAAAAACTTTCTGTACTAGCACTAATCTTTTTTAACAAATAATAATCACCCAGTGTATATATACAATGCCCGGAGAGTTTATTTTCTACTCAGTTCCAGAAGCTTCTTTGTGATGGTACTGGTCCTGAACTATCGCTTGCCATAATAGAGTGATCCACAAACGGTTTCCATATATTCCAGAATCTATTCTCTTTTAAATTATCTCTTTTGACTTTAATCTCCCATGTCAATTTATCATTCAGTGCTAAACTCCACATTTCTTTATACCATTCTCCAATCTGTATGTCTATATCGTTTTTCCAATTTTTTGCTATACATTGTCTACCTGTTGTCAATATAATTTCCAATAGTTCTTTTTCCTCCTTATTTAAACCCAAACCTTCCACATTCGTTAAAAGAATGGTACCCGACACCAACTTAACACTTTTACCCAATATTTCATCACACTCATTTTCTATTCTTGCCCAGAAATCCCTTATTTTTTTACAGCTCCACCACATATGTTCATATGTTCCGTCATATTCTTTACATCTCCAACATAACTTATCTCTTTTGTTATCCATCTGGTAAAGTCTTAATGGTGTCAGGTACCATTGCCACAACATTTTGAAATTATGTTCTTTAATTCTTACAGACATTGTTCTCATAATTCTCTTTTTCCATTTGTTTTTCCATTCAATCTCCCCAATTTTTATATTCAAGTTTTGTTCCCACTTCCGTTTCAAGTCCTCCTGTGGATCTGCACCTCTATTCAATATAGTATAAAGCTTGCTTACAAGACCTTTAGTACTACTTTCCCCTTTTCTAATCTTCCTTACCAATTCCTCAAATTCTGTATATACTCTATCTATCCCTATTTCTCTTTTATATTTTTTATTCCAATTATCCACCTTTAACTTCTGAAACCAGTTCAAATTTAAAATCTCAAACATTTTTTTCCGCTCGTCATCAACTTCACATGCTTTTAACCAATCCTTCAATAACAACCTCCCATTTTTATCCAATATTTCCATTTTTTCTTTATCTAATTTTATTGGGAAACACATCATATCAGTCAATTCCAAAATTGGAGAGAGATTCGGAACCATGTCTTTTTTTACCTTCTTCCATACCTCCATGAGACCTTTCATCATAGTATTGTTTGACCTTTTCACCTTATCCTTCATTCCCAGGAAAATCAAGTTTCCAATATTTCTGTACTCTTTCATTTCCAATTGTTCCCAAATCACCTTTTCTCTTGCCAAGATCTTCACAACATTCCTGACTTGAAATGCTCGATAATATACTAGCAAATTAGGCATACCCAAACCCCCTTTTTTCTGAGACATATACCATAGTTTCTTTGGAAGCCTAGATTTTTTTCCTCCGTATGAAAATGTTTGTACAAAATGATTCCTCTTTAGATTCCATAGTCATGGCTAGACTAGACAACAGTTTCACATTTTGAAATGGAGCTCTATTAAGTATTAACAACTTCTGCTTGTAATGGCCTAGGCTTTTATTATTTTCTGTTTCTTACAATTGGCTTGCCCTCTCCTCTTTCTTTCATCCTTTCTTTCATGACTGGTTATAAGCCCAACATTGCTGGCAAGTACAGGCTACTTTTAAAAAGTTTGATGGTCCAGACATGCAAATGTCTTCTCTAGCTGCCGCTGCGTTGCCTGCTCCGTGACCCCCTCCACTGGCCCCAGAGATGCAGGACAGCTACGTCGCCCTCCCCCTCCCGTGCCTGTTGCCCGGTGTGTGTGTGTGTGTAAGAGGAGCAGACGCCGAAGCTGCGTTGCCTACTCCGGGACCCACTCCATCGGCCCCGGAGACGTGATGCTGGTGCTTCGCAGAGGGCTCCCCCAAAAGAGGACAATGTGGTTTTCTTTGGAGTACTTTTTGGTCATGGAGCCCTGGCTGTGTTTGGGGTTGTGGGTTTAACTTTGTTTTGCTATGTACTTTGCTTAATTGTCTGAATTGTATTTTGTAATTTTGAAAATGTGTAATTTTTGTGATATGTTGTGAGGCCTCCCTGAGTCGGCCTTGTGCTGAGTAGGGCGGGGTACAAATTAAATTGATTGATTGATAGTCTTGACCCGGGAGTCATTTAATGCTCTTACTTCTGTCCAGCAGACGGTGGGCCACATTGCCACTGGCATACTATCTGCTGTAATCCAGCACCTAATGCTGTCTAGTGCTGAGCCATTTTCCCAGTCAAAGAGGAATAATTATTCTCAGAGAGAAATCTATATTACCAGCACAGTGTTGTTTTTTTAAAAAGAAGGAACAGTATGGAACAAAAATGAAGACAGCCCAGGCCCATCACATGTATGATGTAATCTGGATAACATGCCCTTGCAGCAAGTCAAACGAAAGAGAAGCTGACAGGCTTTTTACCTGCCAAGACCTGATTTCAAGCCCATGAGCTTCTGTTTTTCTCCTACAAGAACAGATGGCATTTCAACATAGCAGAAAGTGCCCCCAGGGCTTTTAACTGTGGGTGATTTCATCCTGTTTTATGCTGCACAAACATCATACATGCATGCTCACATACCCAGACTTAAGTACAGAATTTTGAAAGGTCATGCTATTAACTGATCGTAAAACTATCGGTTGTGTTATGCAGTCATGACATTTCAGATATCGGGATATATTGGTTTTTTAAAAAAACCTATTCTATTTCATCTGGAAACCTTAAGTGTTTCTGTGAAGTTCATTAGACTGTCCTGCTCTAGCTTTCTTTGAAGGTTCATATAGTGTACATGAAATTGTGTCTCAAGGAAGAGAAAAGCAAATAAAGAGGGGGAAACGTATGCTTCCAGTTAAGGAAGGGTGTGGTAACCATCATGCCTACTCTACTAACCTTGTGTAAATCCCCTTTCAAAGTTAACCCTCTATCAAATGCACAGTTGCTCAGACAAAGCTGCTAAAATATAGCCAGAATTTTGTCGACTGTTAGGAAGCGTCAGGATGTGGCATAATCTGAGAGCAGAAGAACAGTGTTCTTTCAGAGTGAATATACCTTACCTCTCCATCCTCCAGCTCCACATCTAGGAAGTCGAAATCCCTAAAGACTCTGAACTGCTGCTCGCTGTTGGAATCATCCATGTTATCTTGCTCACGTGCTCCGTCCTCTGAAGCCACCAAGTTTGTCTGATGCTCAATCAGATCCAGATCCCCACATGAAGAAAAAATTACCTGGAAGTCAAAGGGAACTCTCTTTTAGAAACTATTCCCTGGCAGTTCTTTTCTGTTACTAAAACATTAATGGGCGCTTCAGAAGGCTGCATTTTCAGTACACACCTAATTCCTTCAGTGGGTATTTTTAGACGGCTCCTTTCCATTATTTATGTTGGACAGGTGCCTTCAGATTAAACTTGTACACAGACACAACTCTGAGCTGCTGGAAAATGTCCAGACTACCTCCTAATGAGCCCTGGCTGATGCTGTTTTAGTGTTCATGTGCATTTATGGGAACAAATGCAACTACAGAGAGGAAAAGCAAAGAGATGAATCAGCTCTTTGCTCTCCTAAATTGTTAAAAGTGAAAACATGCAGATAAATTAGGAAGCATAAATTAGGAAGCATTATGTTTCAGCTGTGCTGCCTGGAGTAGTGATTCTGCCTCTTTTGTCTGAAAGATTTACAAATGCTGGGCAAATTAATTGGCCCCTTTGGCAAAAATAAAATTTGACCCGTCCCTCAATTATACAGTCAACATTTTCTCTAGTTGAGCCTGCATAAATAGATCTTGGATTAAAGAAAATATACATAAAATGGGCAATTGGATTCTAAAGTTTAGTTTAGCAGTTGGATTCTAAAGTTTACCAACTAATTTGTGTTTTGCCATAACTATCACTTAATGGTCAATTTCCTGCAGTGTAATTATGCTGAAATGAGATGGTTGGCAACATTGTATTACTACACGTGTTTTGTGCACAAGTTGACAAAACTGTGTGTAACCCTAAATTGAAGCAGGAACTTTATAATTTGCAGCAGTCTGTTACAACCAGTGACATCATTCCTGCTGTCTTGGTGTAAATGTAACACAATATTTTTGTATTCATTGTTGTCTGCTTCTGTTTCTTTTTCCAACATTTATATTATTTTTATTCTTGGCATTTGGACAGGACTTCAATCTTGAAAAGGCAATCTTCTTGTCTCTTAAATGCCCCTTTCACTTGTATACAAACTACAATTGCATTTTTGGACTAGTGTATTATTCCTGATTGAACATCAAAAACAATTTTCTCATAAAAGGAGCAAATAGGTAGTAGGTTGGAGATTTTGCTTCTCATGGTACTTCCATTTGATTGAGATATGCAAAATACTGCTAATTATGAAAGAGTCAAACCATGTCACACAATTGAACTCAAAATAAAATAAAGAGAAATTTAAATGATACCAATCATAATTAAGGAAAGAATGCATAACTTAATAATAGCAGGAGACTTAAATTTGGGGAGATCAGAAACGGATGTTTCTAACGTAGCTAGCTATAGAAAGATAGGGAAAAAAGAGTGTTAGACAACTGGATGGAGAAGCTAAATATTAAAGATACGTGGAGATCCCTATGGGGTTCAAATAGGTCTTATACGTTCTTTTCGCCAGTTCATAGATCGTATTCATGAATAGATTATATCTTCCTATCTGGAAATCTTTTGGAAAATTTGGACGATGCTAAAATAGAAATTATTAAGGTCTCTGATCACATGATGGTATCATTAGCTATGCATTTAAAGAATGAGATTAAGCAAACTAGAGGATGGAGACTAGACACGAAATTACTTACTAAAGATAAGATCAAAGGAAGGTTGAGAGATAAATGGAAATTAAATTGGGAACATAACAATACAGGAGAAGTGCAGCCACACATTTTATAGGACGCGATGAAGGCTGTTTTTAGAGGGGACTGTATAAAAGAAAAGACAAATTGTGACAGAGCAGCAAAAGAGAAAATAGATACATTACAACATGAAATAAAAATATTGCAAAATCTTCATGCTACCACAGGAAGTGAGGAAACATGGTGTAAGCTACGAGCCTTGAGAAAAGAACTTTTAGGTCAAGATATGGATAAAGTATCTAAGAACTTGATATATGTGAAAAGAGACAACTTTGAGTTCAATAATAAAATCATGAAGAGGCTAGCAAAAATAGCCAGACAGAAGAAGGATAAAAGGGGCATCATGGTTTTAATAGATAAAAAGGGAAATAGATTTATTTATTTATTTATTTCAATTTTTATGCCGCCCACTCAGGGCGGCATAGATGTCACAGAATGTCAGAAAAATTAAAAATTGTCAAATATTTTTTCTTGGAATTATATAAGGAAAGAGAGGTTGACATGGAATCCCTGAAGACGTATTTTGAGAAAAATCTAACAACTAAACTAAATGACAATCATATAACACTAATGGATTCAAAGGTAACTGAAAGGGAAATAGAGGATGTAATAAAAAATTTAAAGAGAGACAAAGCTCCAGGAGATGATGGCTTCCCGTCAGAGTTGTACAAAGAGCTGCGAGATTTAATTATTCCAAGATTGGCAAATTTATATAATTATATATTAGAGGGAGGTATTATCCCAGTTTCATGGAGCCACTCGATCACAGTATTAATACCAAACCAGAGAAATATAGAGAAAGAGTGGAATCTTACAGGCCAATATCTTTACTTAACTGTGACGCAAAGATTTTTACAGCTATAATGAACAACAGATTAAGTACATTTATTAGTTCCTATATAGAAGAAGATCAAAAGGGCTTTTTAAAAGGTCGTCAGATGGAAGGACTAATAACTAGGTTAATCAATATAGTAGATCATATAAGGACGACCAAGGAAAAAGGCGAGTATATTGGCTCTTGACATCTATAAGGTTTTCGACTCCATTTAATGGATAATGATCAAAGAAATAATAGGCAAATTGGGGTTTGGAGCAAAATTCAAGCACGTTATTGAACAACTATATAAAGAAAGTCATACAAAAATAAAACTTAATAAAAGATTTAGTAACAAAGTAACACTGAATGCTGGCACCAGACAAGGTTGTCCCCTATCTCCTACCTTATTTATATTAACAATAGAGATACTGGCCACCTCAATCAGGAATGACGAGGATTTAAAGGGTATCGGACATAAGAAAATTAGCATGTTTGTTGATGATATCCTATTGGTAATTAAGGACCCATTAAACAAGATAAGCAAAATTCAGGATCATTTGAAACAATTCAAAGTAACAACAGGTCTGAGAATCAACTGGGAAAAGACGGAAGCAATTGCATGCAATCTTTCCAAAGCAGAAAAAGTGAAATTATTTGAAAGCCACAAAATTAAAATTAATAGTAAAATGAAATATTTGGGCATAATAATAACAGATGAGATAAGAGAGCTGTATAAGAATAACTTTGATAGATTTAAAAAAGAAACTAAAGAAATCAACAAGCAATTGAATCTTTTGAAAGTGCCCTGGTTCGGTAAAATTAGTATATGTAAAATGAAAATTATGCCAAAGTTAAATTTTCTTTTGGAAAATCTTCCGATAAGGATTAAAGAAGCCGAGCTTACTTAGTGGCAAAAGTTGATTAATAGTTTTTGTAACAGTGGTAAAAGTCCGAGGATTGCCAAGAAGTTATGGTATGGTTGACAGAGTGAAGGAAGACTCGGTATTCCAAGTGTTAAAATTTTTTATAAAGCATTTCATCTCAAGAGAGTTATTAAAAAAACTAACACAGGAAGTTCAAAATTGTCAGGAACCAGATTGGCTGGAATTTAGAAATTTCAAAGGTGAGCTATTTCTGGGAGCTACAGCAGATAAACCTAAAATTAAAACCTTTACGCTGAGGACAATGTATTCAATCTGGAAATGATTAAAAGATAAGATGGTGTCAAAAAGATCCCCTATTCTGGAAATATTAGACATGCATGATTGCCCGTTGAAGACTATGGCATCAACAAGAGATATTCTATCCCAAAATAAGGTAATATTAATACACCAATGGATAAAAAAATGTAGGGACAAACAGGTTAAAAGGGATATTTATGAGAAACTGAGATTAAATTGGTTTCAAAAAAATCAAAATGGATGCATGGGATAGGCGTATTAGAATTCTTGAATTTGAAGGAAGAGCTTTAATGGCGTTTGAAGATTTAACAGTTGGAATAAGAGTCAGCAAGAATAAAATACAAGGAATTGTAGGGAAATTACACCAATGTTTGAATCATGAAGATGGTATACAACATTCACTTAGGCAAATATGGGAACAGGACTTAGGAATCATAAAGAGGAAAGTTGGAGAAAAAAATGGACGCAAAGAATCATGAAATCATTATCTATAAAAGAAAAGAAGCACAACTCCAAAATCCTCTGGAAGTTGAACTGGTTTCAGATTGTGTTGGTAAATAAATGGAATGGTAAATATTTGACGGAAGCCAGTTTGGAAAGAAAATTACTGAATTTAAAGAACTGATATTAAAGATAAGAAAGGGGGAAAGGGGTATTAAGGGATTAGTAAGCAATATATATAGAATGTTAAATAAAGAGGGTAATCCACATGAAGCTTTGAAAATGAATTGGGAACAGGAATTGAATATAAAGATAGTGGACGAGGTCTGGAGAAATAAATGGAAGAAAAGGATTATGAGAACCATGTCTGTTAGGGTGAAAGAACATAATTATAAAATGTTGTGGAATTGGTACTTGACCCCAGTGAGGTTACATCAAATAGATAAAAATAAAGATAAAATGTGGTGGGGGTGTAAGGATACATTGGGAACATATGAACATATGTGGTGGGGTTGTAATGTGGTAAATGAATTCTGGGGGAAAATTGAGAAAGAGATATGTGCTGTTATGGGTATGAGAATTAAATTGGGGCCAAGTACTGTTTTGTTAACAGAAGTGGAAAATTTGACCTTAAATAATGATGAAAAAGAGTTATTATCAATAATGTTGACAACGGGTAGACAGTGTATTGCCACGAATTGGAAAAGTGAAGTAATTTTGAAAATAGAGGAATGGTACAAGGAGATGTGGGATCTTGCGTTAAATGATAAACTAACATGGGATTTGAATAAGAAAAAGGGTTAGTTAAAGAAAATAGATTTTTGAAAATATGGCAACCATTTGTGGATTACTCATTAAAGGGAGATGAAAGATATAGACCATTACCAGGACAAAGGGGTTTTGGGGGACAGAAAATAAATGTGACTCTCTTGTTTTCTCCAGGGCATTGTAAATAACACTGGGTGTAGTATTTGAAAAATGTATTTTAATTCCAGTTTTATTAGAATATTTTTACTGTGACTTAATAGGTATGTTAAACGGATGATCTAAATGAAAGAGTTGGAATATGCATTTTAATACAGTTACAAGTGCATTATATTGTATAATAATTTTTAAAAAGTAAATAAGGTTGTATGGAGGAAAGAAGAATTTAATATGGTATTAGGTCATAGGCTAACCATTATGTTTATTTTTATTTCACTGTTCTTTATATTTTTACTGATTTATGTATTGTATTGTATTTGTAATAGTAAGTAGGTGTATGTATTTCCCTTTATAATTGTAATGTTTTTTTAAGTTGTATTATTGTGAAAAAAATAATAAAAATCATTAAAAAAAAATTCTCTGGAGATGGTATATGACTCCAATTAGGCTGCATCAAATGAATAGTGCCCAAACAAATTTGTGTTGGAGGTGTAAAAAGGAAATAGGAACATACTTACATATGTGGTGGGCCTGCCATAAATTAAAACCTTTTGGAGTTTAATTGAAGAGGAAATCGCAAAGATTATGAGTATACCAATAGTATTGAATCCGAAAATTGCTCTTGTGGGAGCGATAGATGAACTAGGGCTAGATGAGAATAAAAAAAGACCTTTTGCTTACATTAATAGTTGTGGCCAATAGGTAATAAAAGATGGTATGCAGATGTTTGGCAAATGGCCTTGAATGAAAAATTGACTACGGAAAGAGAGGTTTTTGGGATATATGGAAATCCTTTGTAGAATTATGCTCTGACAAACGAAGATGGAGTTAAACTTCGCCCAAAAATAATTAGATTTTGGGGAAAGCAGTAACATCATTAGGCTCCTACAGAGGGCTTCAGATTCCAATGTATAGCACTGTATCTGTTTCAATGTTTTGTTACCTTGTTTTTTATTATTTTACTTGCTGTTTTATTTGGTGGTACTACAGTTTATATAGATGAATGCTGTTATGGTTGTTAAACAGATGCAAGAGTTTATGTTATGTGATTTAATAAAATTTTACAAAAATAAAATTTAAAAAAGGAAAAAAATAAATAAATGACTAGTGCATAGGCATGATTAAGAAGAAATATAAGACTTACCGAAGGGTTTTTGCTCAGCCCAACTTCTTGACCACAGAGAGTAAGAACATGGACCAACTTTTCTTTTGTCCTTTTCTTTAACATTTTAAAAACAGAGAGAAACATTTTAGAGTACTACTAAACACCATTACTTGCCGGGGGAGGGGGGAGGGGGGAGGAGGGAGAGGTATAACGGAGTCTTTAATTTAATCTGTAAAACTCAATGTTTGTTTGTTGTTTATGTTTATTCAATTTTATATCCCGCCCTACTCAACACATGGCCGACTCAGGGCGGCTAACAACATATAAATGACCCTGGGACACCCCACAGGGTTTACATAAAGATACAATATTCAAATTATAATAATAAATCCTAAATACTCCTAGTTGTAACCAAACCATTTGTCATTTTCACCTGACAAAACCAGTAACTAAGTCACTGACACAAAAAATAACAGAATGGACACACATATTCCTGAGAAGTATGCTTTCAGTTATCTATTTCAAAATAAGAATAACCATTATTCAATTTAAACAACTGGGCAGTAATTTTACCTGAGAATACTGAGGTCTCTTCCAGCTAACAGGGACAAGAACATTGGAGTTAGATCCAGAAGATGTTGAAGAGGTACTACGAGTAACAGGCATTATTCTGGGTTTTCCATCATGGCCCGAAGAACTTTGTAGCTCATCATATCGTCTTCCAATAATTGGAGTCTGGAAAAAACACAGAATACATGCTGCTTCAAACAATTTCATGTACAGTCTTCATAATCAGCCAAGTAACACAGAAGAGTATGGTTATCTCCTAGGGGAATTACAGAAAACAGTTCCCTACCAAAGGCTTACTAATAAATTTGTCACTGAAATGATCATTAACAGCTCATACCCTCATAGCACTGAAGAAAGCTAATGTCAATATCACTTTGAGACAGTGATTGTGGGAACAAATATATTATCTCCATATAATTTGCTGAGATTATTAAAGCAATAATATCTTGCAACAACAGACATAAAGCAATGAAAGAGGTTTCAGAAAGGCAAAGCTGAAAATGATACCAACAGTGTCATATAAGAATCGGAGTTTCTTTTTACAGGACCTAGACAGTAAGAGAATGTGTTTTCCCCCAAAAGCCGTGTTTTTGAATGTTGTTATTATTTTGAATTTGATCATCCTTATTACCCCGTTTGGTGAACCACAGCAATTAACAAGTACCATTTCACACTGTATCTATGACAAATTTACGTAAACATAAAATATGTGACATTGTGCAGAATGATTTTACTGCTACTTATATATGAAAAAAAAACTATCCTGATCCAGTGGTTGCCTGTGCATCTGGATGTCCTTATATCACAGTTTTTAATGATACAAGGGCTTATATATTAACAAACAAATCAATGGACACCCTATCAGCAACTGATCCTGTGAAAGGAAGGAAATTGTTTAATGAAAAAACACAGAAAAAAATCCCCTCTAAAAAGTCAGACTCACTCCTAGATGTCAGGCACATGACAAAAATGTCTTAATTCTGCCTGATATAATGCAACTATGTGTAATGAAGCTGGCTAAACGGACACACTGAGTATCATACCACTGATACACCCAGATCCAAACTGACTAATCCAGTTGTAAATGCCAGCTAGAATATCCACCTGTACTACAGGAAAATGGAACTAATGTGTCTCTCTCATTTAAGATGATGGCCAGTATTCTGTTAAATAACTAGCACACAGACTTGGAATGATGTCACCAGTAAGGTAAAGGTCGCCCTCGCTCAAAAGCCTGTCACATCTGACTCTAGGGTTCAGTGCTCATTTCTGTTTACAGCCAAAGGTGTGTCTGCATCTGCAGATGTTTCTGTGGACATGTGGCAGGCATGCCTTGACACCAGAATGCATGGAACTCTGTTTACCTTGCCACGGAAGTGGTCCCTATTTATCTATTTGCAATTTCTCACTTTCAAATGGCTAGGTTGCTGACCTGCCGACCTTCATCAAGTTCAGAGTCTTAACCACTTGAGCCACCACAGTGCCTGATGTCACTAGTAAGTTGTTACTAATTAAAGAACTCCTTTTTAATGCCTTTGCAAGTATGACTTAAATCCAATTACATGCATCCCAAGATTGAAAAAACTCTAATTCAAGGCCATCTCCTGCTGTCAGCATACAAATCGAATCAATCAATCATTACTCCTATCATGCAGGTGGAGCTATGCAATAGGATACCAGCCAATGTTTAAAATTATGTACAGTATTTTAAGAGGAAATCTTGGATTTGCTTTAGTTTTCATAGAGAAAGGTACTGAACATTCAGATTTATTTTAATTAAATGTAATTACCTCAGTAATATCAAAATGGAAATCTAAAGTTTTCCCAGGCAGTTCCTTGGAAGCATTATTCCAAACACGATGTATTTCTATTTTGGAAAGATCGTTGTGCTGATAGGAGGGTAAAACTAAGCTTGCAGAGCGTGAAACCACCAACTTCAGAATATTTAATGCTTCTCTCCAGTGAATGCTCTGAAACAAATATTCATTAAAAATGTGTCTTTAAGAGTGAAAATAACATCTATTATGAACATCAAGAACTTTACCTACATACATAGCAAATCACTACAAAATAATTAGAACATTCTCTTTAACTTATTACATCTGATTGGGGCCAGGAAGAGAGCCTTCTCCGTGTCTGCCCCAGCCCTGTGGAACCTCCTTCCACCTGAGGTGCGCCTCCAGACGGAACTGCTCACCTTTAGGAAGATGCTGAAGACATGGTTGTTTCAGCATGGGTGGGGCATGAGTGCCCCCACCTCTCAGGCCCGCTGGCTTGTCTAGCCGGGGGGATGGACCTCTTCTGTCTTGGATCTCAGTTTTAATTGTGGGTGGTGAGGGTTGTTTCTCTGAATGTTTACATAGGTTTTATGTGTTTTAATGTGGATTTTAGCTGTTTTTTTTTGCTGTGAATGTTTTTTAATTGTTTTATATTGTATTCTATTTTTACTTTTGTTTTCCCTTTTTCCTCTTTCCTCTGTTGTTGTTAGCCGCCCTGAGTGGTGTTTCCCACCAGGAGGGCGGGATATAAATTACATAAAGAAATAAATCATCAAATTTGTGTGTTGACTAAGGGGCCATTCAACAATTACATAATCCTTGAGGGGGGGTAGGGGATCTGCCATCTGAATTATGGAAAGTTACTTGGGGGTGGGGGTGTCAGGTCAAAGATTATGTAATCCATTTGGAGCTGTCGTTGTTTCGAAACATGGCACTTTTTTAGGTTTAAAAATGATCTCTGGGAATTTTGATCCGATTTGAGATTACTGAATTGCTTGTGCAGTCTGCATTAGGCACCAATAGTGAAAATCTCTAAAAATTAGAGTTTCAATACAGAAGCTCTGGATTACGTAATTTAAAAAAAAAAGAAAAAAAAGGGGGGGTTCTGAAGTGAAAATTATGGTCAGATTACAGGGGGGAGGGGGTCAATTTCCCCCATAAAATGGATCACGTAATTGTTGAATGGACAAAATATATTACAGGTGAAACTCGGAAAATTAGAATATCATGCAAATGTTTATTCATTTCACTTAAAAGATGAAACAAATATATGAGATAGACTCACTACATGCAAAGCGAAATATGTCATGCCTTGATTAGTTATAATTGTGATGGTCATGGCATACAGCGTACATGAGATTATGTGTTGATTATGGGGTACATGAGATTGGGGGGTTGCAAGCCATAAGCATCAATTTTATAACAAAGTAAGGCTTGAACTATCTCGCTTTGCATGTAATGAGTCTATCTCATATACTTGTTTCACCTTTTAAGTTGCATTACTGAACTGAATTAACATTTGCACGATATTCTAATTTTCTGAGTTTCACCTGTAAGTGCATACAAACTATACGGTACGAAGAATAAGATTGCAAAAATGTTATAGTATATTATCAACCCTACAGAGTTTTATTTATATTCCAGTTGAGAAGAAAAAAGAGAGTAAAACATCATTCTAATTTTATGTGACTTTTTAAAAACAGAATTGGGCATCCTGACATTCTTGCCTTTAGTTAAAAGTTTTGATTATGCTTCCAGAGGAAAGCAAAGAAAATTTGTGTATTGTTTCAAAGGAGTTTGATTTTTCTTGGAGCAGAACTCATTTACATATAACTCTCCCCCAGCACAGAGCTAATACATTTAAAACATGGCTGGATTTCTTCTTTATTATTTAGGTTTTTTTCCCTTCATTATTCAGTACGAATAACTGAATAAATGCACATTGTTTTTTTATACAAGCATTGCGAGGTAAATACCATACTAACCTGCACATATTTTTCAATGGTCTTCAACACTTCCATGTTGAACTGTTTTACAGGAATGCCTGACAGGTCCATATAACTAAGAAGACTATAGATTATCTGCAAAATTGATTGTTGCATACTGGGAAGCCCCTTTTCTAATAGCTGTAAAAATGAAGCAAACAAAACTCATAAACCTGCTTAATTTTTTTTGAAATTTATCAGTGTTGTTAAAATAGAGCCAAGACAGATATAGCTTTGAATAGTAATTCTGAAAATCACAGGCCAAGACTATGGCATACTCAAGTATATACCACTAATTCCTCAATTCACAAAGTCAGGTATTTATAGTCTACAGCAGAGATGCTCTTCACAAATATCTGCTTTTGTGTTAACCATCAAAAAATAGAGTCTACAACTAATTAACAACACAAAAGGTTTGCATATTCACAGCTTTTGCTGTAAGCATTCCATTAAAAAAAGAGGAAATATGGAGGAAATCTCAAAACAGTATAATTATAAAGATAATCCAATTATATTTGCTTAATATATTGTTGCCATTATTCTCTCCTACTGAACATTCTGGTCAAGTCTGGTGAGACTTGAGATGATTTGAACATGCCTGAAGCAGAAGTCTACGAATGAAAAGTCTCCAGAAATATCCAGGTTTGGCTCCAGAAATTCTACCTATAATCGACAGTATTCCAAATAGCTTGACCCTGTATCAGTTTCCTCAAGTGTCATTTCATTTCTGTGCAGCTTACTCAAAACTGCAGTTTTTATTAGTAAAGACCTTCCTTTAAAAAAAAAAACCACCAATTGTAAAGGAACCTGTTCCAGTTCCAGCCCCATAGGAACCCAGCCCAACCCTGGACGTCCAAGTCATGTGGTAGCTACCATCTCTGCTAGGATCAGCAAGTCCAGTGGGTTCCTTTCTTCAGAGCCAAAATGAACTCTTCAAGGAAGAACAAGGCACCCCTTGACTCCCAGTATGTAAATAAAGTGTGAAGACTTTTATTTTTGCTGAATACATTTTTAAAACTCTTCAACTTTCTCTTTAACTTATTAATATTTTAAGGGGGGAAATGAGCCAATCAAAAATTAAACACAGAATAGTTTGGGAAAGAATCACCACACAAACACCCCTATGAACAAAAAGGTCAGTAGAATGCTATGGAAAAATATAGCATTTTTCATTGTCTGTGTGGACAAACTGTTGTACTACAGCCAAAACATTGTGAGTTCGATCCTGATGGGGATCCAGGTTGACTCAGCCTCCCATCCTTCCAAGGTTAGTAAAATGAGTCCCCAACATGTTGGGGGCAAAAATGCTAATTACCTTTTGAACCACCCAGAGAGTGCAATAAACACTATGGGGCGGTATTTAAGTGTAATTGCTATTGCTAATTGATCAAGGGATTGCTCAAAAAGGTGTTTCGAATCATCCAGTATTTTCTAACATTGTTATTTTTGAAATGTGATTTATAAATGTTTTATGCCATTTATATTGCTTTGTATTATTTATACTGTATCATTATATTGCTTTGTATTATTGTAAACCGCTTTGAGTTCCCTTTACGGGAAGGAAAGCGGTATAGAAATCTAAGCACTAAATAAATAAATAAATAAATAAATAAATAAATAAATAAAATCCAGTCTGTACTTCAGCCAAATAAGTAATCAGTCTTGATCAACCCTTAGTAACATAGCGGAGAAAATGATAACAAAAGCATGTAGTGAAATAAGCTCCTATGAGAAGAACAACATTTACAAATGCATCTGTGATTCTTATTATTATTTTTTAAAACCAAAAAGAATCAAACTGTGGAAACTGTAATTTGAAGTGGAAGACAGAAGGTTGAGGGAAGAAGCTTAATCTTTTGTCTCATGCTACTTTTCTGTTGAAGGTTGCTCCTAATCGACAAACTAATTGAATTTAAAACTATATATTCTTCTATTCTGTCAAGTCATCTTGCATATCACGCTAATTTGCAGCAGACATACACCATCATCGTGTCACTCTGACTGCTCCTGTACAAGCCAGAAATTTTGTTGTTGTTCAGTCGCACAGTCAATTCCGACCCTTTGCGACCCTATGGACCATTGTCCTCCAGGCTCCTCTGTCCTCCAGCATCCTCCTCAACCTGCCCAGTTCTGTGCCCATTGTGTCTACAATACCATCTAGCCATCTCATCTTTGGCCTCCCCCTTCTTCTTTTGCTCTCCACCTTTCCCAGCATCAAGGCTTTTTCAAGTGAATCCTCTCATCTCATTTGATGTCCAAAGTACTTCATCTTTATCTTTACTATTTGGCCTTCTAAGGAGCAGTCAGGGTTGATTTCTTCTAAGATTGACCTATTTGTTCTTCTCGCTGTCCAGGGGACTCTCAAAACTCTCCTCCAACACCACATTTCAAAGCCATCTATTCTTCTGTGCTCAGCTTTCCTAATGGTCCAGCTTTCACAGCCATACATTACCACCGGGAATACCATTGCTTTGACTATACGAATTTTTGTTTGCAAGGTGGTGTCTCTACTTTTCATTATGTTCCCCAGGTTTCTCATAGATTGTCTCCCAAGAATCAGTCACCTTTTTATTTCTGTCACTGCTTCTACTTCTTCCCCATCTATTTTCCAGGCACTGATAGGGCCTGCTGCCCTATCATTTAAATTTCCTGAAGTCATTTCTTTAATACACCTTTAGTTGCCTTTAGTCCTTTAGAAAAATTATGTCAGGAGAAAATCTTTAAAAATTAGTATTACAAATCTCAGACAGGTAAATGAAAAACAGTAAAAACATACCTCAGCCAAATAAGTAACCATGTTTAGAGTAACATCAGCAAATGCTTCATGAAGGTACCGGCAAACAACATTCACCCAGGTTGCACAATCTCTGGTGTAGCTGTGTGTTTTATAAAGAGTCATGACATGTGCAAGGTTTGACAATTTGGGGTTCTTTTCTTCTAGACAGACCTAGCAACATAAGGACATCACACCACATTAAGAGTGAAACATAAATAAACCTGGGATTTAATAATATCAATATAGCATTAAACACAAGTGTTACCTGAGCAATTCTTTCTGCTATCTCCTTGCAGAACTGATTTGGTCCATCGAAATTTTGAATTAAGTGGGGAAGTAGGCATAAAACATTCAAAGGGAATCCTGAAAGCCAAAAAAACCACATAAGTAGAGTGTTTAGCTATTAACATATTGCATTTATACAAAATAATTACTGTCCTGTTCAGAAGGAAACATTATTATAATTATATACTCTTTCTTGTACACAGGTGTTAAAAAGTGGTGTGTTCTATTTTAAAAGGCAAAGGTGGAATAAACACATGGAAAAAATTGCTTATACCTATCGCTTGGGAAGAATCCACCATGGATATTCGTGATACTGGGGTCAACAAACTGAAGAGATGTAGCGTGAGGTCAGTGGTGGTAAGGGAAGTGAAACCTTTAAGCAGGAGTTGCTGGAGCCCTGAGAAATCTGTCCATTTTAGCTGTCCTTGTAGCTTTTCTAATTTTTCTCTGTTTTCCGCCTTATCCAGTGGCAAATGAACCAGGAGTTTATGCAGTAACCTTAGAGCCATGAAGTACTCAAATTCAAAATCAGATTCCATCAAAGCCACAGCTACCCAAAAGATGGTGGCCAAGAGGTTAGTTGGGTTGTTGATATTGTTTGGATCAGTGAGGCTGTCTTTTAAAGACGAGGAACTCCTTGTCTTGGAGGAAAGGCCCTGCTGAGTACAAGCCTGTATCCGGTCAAGCGTGGCACTACGAGGGGGATCAGACGATCTGTCCACGTCACCAAACTTCTTCGGCACAGAAAAGCTCCGCTGGTGTCGGCTGCGCTCTGAGGTTGTGGTATTAACTCCTGCAGCTCCTGGATTCACGTTCAGCTGTCCTGTACTCTTCCGATTTGCAGTCAGTTTTGAGCTCGATGTTAAGTCTGGTGATGACGATCTAAGGGTGGGTGGGTGGGTGGAAACAATTGAAATAAATAAAGAATTATTTCACTCCACCTCTTAAAGAAGCAAGAATATCATGAAATGGAGGGGGAATCACATGATTCCTCCTTCCACAGATCTTCTATGTAGGAATCTCAGTTCAAAGAACTCCACACAAGGATGTTCTATCCAATTTAATATTAGGAAATCCACTACTTATGCAATTTCAACAACTGCAAAGCGTTACATTCCTATCCAAATATGATATAGGAATCTTCAAATGCTCAGCTCAATCCCTGGATCATTGTACTAGTGACTGTCTGCACTAGGAGCCAATTTTAAGATTTCAATGTACTTGAACCATAGGTGTTAGACATTCAGTGCTCTGTACAGCCATTTCCCAAAACAGAACAGATGTTCAAATATGTTTCAAATCTGCACAATTTGGATAAATGGCAAGATATAGCCAAAAAATCAAGGCTTAGTACAGAATTTTGATTCCACCCCCCAGCAGAGAGTATACACACCCTATTTTGAGAATAAAAAATCAATACAGTACATTATTAAAAGGGACAGTGGTATTCTTTTGCAGCCATAGAGTCTTGTGTTTTACAGAAGCCTCATGAAGTCTAGTGGTGAGTTCAGAACTCAACAGATGCAATGTGTGAGGAACCTATGGCTGAGATTAGAGTGCATCGCTACCTAATGGCTAGAAATAGGGAAATGTTGCTAATAACGAGGTCTTGATACTGAAAAGAGTCCCACCTCTGCTAGACAGCAATTCTGTTGTGCAGAAAGACTGAAGTGTACTAAGCGGACTTCCTTTATCAGGCCTTCTTTGTTAAATTTAAAAGGTAAAGGTTTCCCTTGCTCGAAAGCCAGTCATATCCGACTCTGGGGTTCAGTGCTCATCTCTGTTTCAAAGCAGAAGAGCCAGCGCTGCCTGCTTCTGCAGACGTTTCCATGGTCACCTGGCAGGCATGACTAGACACCAGAGCGCACGGAACGCTGTTACCTTCCCTCCGAAGTGGTCGTCCCTGTTTACCTACTTGTAATTTCTTGCTTTCGAACTGCTAGGTTGGGCAGGAGCTAGGACAAAGACGGGAGCTCATTCCATCCTGCAGTACTCGGGAATCAAACTGCTGACCTTCCGCTCTTCTACATTATAGTCACAACAATGCTGTGGTCAGTTTGGCTGAGAGATTATCACTAGCTGAAAGTTATCCAGTGAATTCCATTGCCAAGTAGGGATTTCAGCATAGGTCTCTCCAAGCCACTTCCATTACTATAGCCACTCCAACAGCTATGACATCCGTTGAATAAGAAAACCAATTTTTTTTGCAAAGCTTTACACAGCAGCTGTCTCTACACCAGGGATGCCCAAGCTACAGCCAACAGAGCCAATTAATCTGCCCCACAGCCCCCTCACCATTCCCGGAAGCGTAAGTAAAACACACATGTGCGGGTGCATAACACAGGCGCATAACGCTGCCATAAATGACCCATTTACAACTTGTTTACGATAGCCATGGGTCATTTACAGCAGCATTATGCACGTGCATGTTATGTGCACGCGAACATTTTACTTCCATTTCTGGGTGTGAGGAACCACGTGACTGGCACATTCAGCCACGTGACTGGCCTGCGGCCTGAAAAGTTTGGGCACCCCTGGTTTACACAGTAGCACAGCAACTGAATAAAGGCAACCTAATTTTCTGCCTCTGCTTCTCACCAATTGGTCATCAGCCTGCAGTACCATTCCATCCAGCCCGCGCTCATGCCGCTGCCACCCTTCCCCCCTCCACCTTGCTTGGAATGTCCCTACAACGCTCCATAGCAGGGTGGAGGTTGCAAGAAGGTTTACAACATCCACCCTGTCACAGATTGGTGTTAGGGACACACCAAGCCAGGCCAGGTGCCACTGTGGCTGAGCGTGGGAAAGGACAGGCAGGACCCCTCCTTCACCCATGGCAGGCCGGTAAGCAGGGAAGCGGCGGTGGCGTGTGTGTGAGTGTTTGTGGGCAGGCCTGGTGGCGTGTGGGGTGTTTGCATCGGCATGGGGGGAAGTGTTGGTGGGCCGGACAGGAGGCATGTGGGGGAGTGTTAGCAGTTGCAGCATGGGCTTCAAATGCACCAGTCCAGCCCACCAACAGACTGAGGGGTCATGATCCAGGCCCCAGCTTTAAAAGTTTGAGAACCCCTGCTCTAGGCAAATTCTCTCCTGATTTGATTAGAAGGAAAAGCTAAGTGAATATCTCTACAACTGCAAATCAAAGGAGGGGGGGAACAAACATATCATGAATGCTAGTCAGTGATTTGAATAAAAGACTTGATAATGCGGATACATGTGGAACAGAATCTAGACACTACAGCAATGAGTAGTTGTGTACTTTGTTTGGCATCCATAAAAACCATTTCCTCCTTGGAGCTATTTCAATAGGATGCCATCATTCTGCTCTATGAATTATGTAAGAAAGTCACTGCAAAGACAACAACAAATGCATGCAACTGTGTTCAGGGATTTCCATTGCTGGGGAAGAAAGAAAAGGCTGCTCTCCTTCCTAGCATTAGTTATACTTGCCCACAGAAGTCACCTACTGCATTAAGAAACATGTGTTAAGTGGGACGGTATCCCCACTCCCCACTGCCTGTAACGCTAGGACGAGGAGGATTCTGTTGTATGCAATTGTTACAAACAGAATTGTTGTTAGTAGATTTTTATTTTAGAGCCTCACGGATGCCATATATTGCCTCGAAACAAGCTGTTGTGTTATGGCAGCATTAAACTCATCAGCATGATTTTCACCCACAAATTACTGCTAGTTACAAAGTCGGTGTTTGCACATGACAGGCGTGCAACATTGAATGCTAATACTGACTTCCAAATTAATGGAAATTTGCTACTTGATTCATGCTTAGGGACTGCCATTGCACATAACTAATAGCACTGGATTATTTCAGTTCCTTACACTTGAATGGAGGGGCATTTAAATGGCTACTTCACTGTCCTGTACTTTAAGATTCAAAGAAGATATTGACTTCTTTGACAAAAAAGTAAATAATATGATAGCAGTGGGAGAGAGATGCCATTGAGATCATGGTAAAAGAATTCCAGTAAGGAGAATAAGAGTGTTAGACATTCTTAATGCAGCAGAAAAAGAAAATGAGCATGAAGCTGAAGTTGCTGCTAGACATCTTTGTAGATCTGAAACAGAAGGTGATATGTTAGCTCCAAATATCTTGGCCAGTTTTTCAAAGCCCATGTGCTTTATGTAGTCTGGTGGTTTTGGCTTTGAGATAAACAAAAATATATATACAAAACACTGGTAGCAGTTTTGCAGAATCTTTATACGTACTCAGTTATTTTATTCTAAGTAAAACAGAAGCTGACTGTGCTGCTAGTTTTGATTACTTATTTATGGCTCACTTTGCATCTATTTATGTATAACCTGCTTAAGGAGATTAAATAGAACTGAAACAAATTTTACAGAAAGAAATTTTTGGATTTTGGGACTAGCATTGAATAATCAAAGAGGGAGGAAAAATTCCTACCGAGACAAAACTGTCAAGAGATCACTGTTCTTCAAGCAGTCGTAAAGATTGTCCACAGTAGCCTCTAAAGTGAGCAGTGCTTCCATTACGTAACCCTGCCAAAAATATAATAAGTTGGTTACTTAAGTAGAAAAGGCTAATCATTGTCAGTACCTACTTTGGATACCTTGGAGTCGTTATTCAGTGAGGAATCCGTGCATCTCCGCAACGACATTCCACACATGCAAATGGACTTGAGAAATCAAGTCCATTTCTATGCAATTTTTTTAGCCACTAGGATATCACATCACTTGCTGGCTAGGCGGACCATGACGTTTGCCCTCCGCTTTCACCTTGCTCAAGGGATCCGAAGGAGGATGTTTTGGTAAGTTTTAGTCCCAACCTAACATCATTGACAAGAGATGGGCAACACTGCCTAGTTAGACTGTTCTAGCCCCCGTGCCCCGACACGGCGGTGAAATCATTGTCAATAACAATCATATCTGTTGTCTAATCTCACTATGGCATATTACTGTTCATTATCAAATGTACAATAATATGATTTTTAGAATGAATGGTGAAGGAGACACTACATTTTCAATAGCTAACTCACCGGATATTTTATTTAAGAGCCAAATTAACCAATAAATAAAAGCATATATAACTCATGTAAGGATGATTTATTGCTCAATAGTCTAAATTCTGTGTGGATGGCAGAAACTACAGATACATGATTACAATATCATTTCAGTTGTTTCAAATCCATTTCTTATTAATGTGTCATCTGAATTGTTTTCCATTACAAGAACCTGAGGTTTTTCTTTGCATACAGTAGCTCAGCTGACATACAATTGGTTTGTTGCTGCTTGCAAAATGACAAGTCAGACGATAGAAGGATCATGTCCCTCCAACGTAGATAGTGGCTGATGCTGTGTGAAACACATTCTCTGGTCTAGTTATTAATGAATGTCTTTCTCCCTGGTGAAGAAGGAATTGAGGTTGTTGGAGAGCTTTTTTTGGTATTATTTTGGATTTTAATTAATTTACTTCTGTTTGTTATCATTCTCTTGTTTCGGGCCTGTGCAGACTGGTACTTCTGCTATGGGGTTGTACAGTGTAAATAAGATCAATTGAGTTGGAGGGGAGGAGTAATCATTGCTCCAAAATTACATATTGACCTCAAGTGAGTCTTCAGTTCCTTCCATTATTAATTGGAACTTTTCCACTGCAATAAACATAATTTTACTTCCTCTGCCCCACTATAGACTATCAAGGGGAAATGTTGCATTTGCTGATATCCTGAAGCAGCTCGTAAGCCACTTTCTGATATAGGACATTTACAAGGGAAGGAACCTTTGACAGCTGTAAGCCTCGAGTTTAGTTTGTCCCTATCAAATGTACATGCCAAAATAACTGAACCCTCTGACAGGAACCCAAAAAAGAACTAACTTTGTCCACTCCAGTGATTAGAATGTCCCGACATTGAGGGGTGGGGGCAGACCAACCCACCCTATCAGTTAAACTGCTGTACTGCAGCCAGAACGTTGTGAGTTCGTGCCTAACCAGGGATCAAGGTTGACTCGGCCTTCCAGCCTTCCGAGGCTGGTAAAATTAGTACCAAGCATGTTGGGGGCAAAATGCTAATTAACTTGTGAACTGTCCATAGAGTGCACTAAGTAATATGGGGCAGTATAAAAGTGTAATTGCTTTTGTAGCTAATTGCTGCTGTTATGATTTAGCACTCTGGAATCTCATAAACAAAGCCTGAATATGACAGCAACCCCACATATACTGTTCTAAACGTGAGATCATAGATTTATACAAAACATTATGATTCCAGTCTTTTTATTCTTAACTTTTCTCTACCTCCTACTATTCAATTTCATAATTTTTCTACAGAAGCACAACATGACACTATTAAATGTGCTTTTCATCATAACCCCCAGATCTATTTCCTGATTACTGTCAGCTAGGATTTGTTTGTCTGTAAGGTGAATTCACTTTGCATTACATCTCACTGCCTTGCTTGCTCTTTGTTTAAATCATGTAGCACATATCTTCTCAGACATTTACAAAAGGTGTCAGAAAAGATTTGACCTAGACTTTGTTCAGCTTCCTTTCATGTGAGTACAGTATTTCTAATTCTCTCTGGTTTCTTTATTGGGTATTGCACCCATTGAAAGGATAGTAGACCCTGTGAGTTGCTTCCTAACATTTTTTTCAGCAGGAGCATACCTGTCAA
Organism: Bradypodion ventrale; assembly: GCA_035047345.1. Lineage (NCBI taxonomy): Eukaryota > Metazoa > Chordata > Lepidosauria > Squamata > Chamaeleonidae > Bradypodion > Bradypodion ventrale. The sequence goes on from JAWDJE010000003.1 coordinate 339,182,447, forward strand.
CCGCGGCTCCGGACAATCCGGGACCTGCGCAGAACCGTTCTGCGCATGTTTTCTTCTACGCATGCGTAGAAGGCTTTTACGCTTGCGTAGAACCCTTTTACGCTTGCGTAGAATCGTTCTACGCAAGCGTAGAAGGGTTCTATGCAAGCGTAGAAGGGTTCTACACATGCGTAGAAGGCGACTTGCGCAGAAGGGATGCGCAGTACCTCTTTTCCCCCGCTACCAAATTCCGGGGTTTTGGCAGCTGCGGGCGGGAAATGGCGCAAATCGGCGCCAAAAAACGGGAAATCCCGGCCAATCCGGGAAGGTTGGCAGGTATGAACAGGAGTGCCTTATGAACCAAGCACAAGAAAACCCTCATCCCAAAATTTTGAGGGTGCAATTCTCTGCCTTAGGCATGGCTAACTAATGGTTTCACATTTGCTAATTAATGAACTGGCTAGGAAAAAACACTGGAGTTTGGATATCTTTTAGACGTAAACACTGGCACTCTTCACTCTTAATAGTTAATAATAATTTTGTGCCAGAGATTACGCTGGGTTAAAAGGATGTTTAGGGGATGCTCAAATGAGGCTCTTTTCATGTCCCTAAGTGCAGCTCTCGAGTATCGAAACTTGACCTTCCAGTCTCCAGCTCAGTGCCTTAACCATTAAGCCACTGGGGGAGCTGCACTCTTAAGAGTTAACCACATTAGTAACTGCTGTCAGATGATATAGGGAAATCCATCACTTTAGCAAAACACAAAATACACTCTTATAAAGAGAGCAATTCAATGTTATATCTTTCCAGACAGTTAATGTCACATGAAACATTTGTCTAGACTTCTCCTGCAGTTCTGGAAAAATGTATTCCATGCACAAGGGACTGCAACACTGCAATTATGAAAGCAAAAATAAGATAATGGCACTATTGTTAATCTTTTTTAAAAAAAACCTCTCAGTGTAATGCCATAATTAAAACAAACCAGACGTCAACATTTTTTTCTGGTCTCATCAGAATATTTAATCAGAATTTTTACTGTGAAGAACTGAGAAGGGCCATTTTTCAGTATTAGAGAGCATACTTTGTATTTCAAAGGTCTCTGGTTCAGTCTGGATTGCAAAACTTGGCAGAACTGTTGCCAATCGATGTAGATGGGCAACCTCTTTTGGTCTTCAAGAGAGGTGGCCATCCTTGGTGCCCCAGGTATTCCTGAACTTCAATTCCCAGAAGCCCTGATTAGCAGGTGTGCTTACTTGTGTTTCTGGTAATTGAAGTTCCAAGAACACCTGAGGGCATCAAGGATGACCACCCCTGGTCTACATGCTATAGATGCCCATCTCTGGGCCTTAGAAGGCTGCATCAACATCTTTTCATGTGACAATCCCCCCAACCCCCGATTTTCCTAGAATAATGCATTTTTTTCATTTTAAAAGTCCTTTGTGTACTATAACGGCAACATTTTAATTAAAATTTGGAGATATCTAGAGAGTCTCAGGAATATTGAGAAGACTCTTAAAATCTTGGCATGCATTACCTTAGGGCAGCGATGGCAAACCTATGGTACGCAGAGGCCTCTCTGTTGGCACATGTGCTGTCAAGAGGAAGCCCTGCCCCACCTTGCCCAGCCAGCACCAATGGCAGCACCACTCCCCCCTCTCCCTCCACCAATGGGGAGGCAAGAGGGGAGGCTGAAATCCCAACCGGGAAGCGGAGGCAGGGGCAAGGTAAGGTAACAACAACACACAAACCTCCTATGAATCGGGCCCATCCATTGGGGGGGGGGGAGAGTGCCCACAGAAGGTGGGCAGCACCCATGGGGTGAGGACTGCCCACAGGGGATGGGGAGCACCTGTGGGAGGGAGTGTCCACAGGTGGGTGGGCAGCGCACCCACGTGATTTCACTGGAGGCACGCTGGTGATGTCACATGGGAGTATGGGCATGTGCAGTGCCTGCTCGCGTGCCTCCTCCTCCTCGGGCACTCAGTCTCTAAAAATTTCACCATCACTGCCTTAGGGCATATTTAAATTTTGATTATGGGGGACGGCATTTTGACCTGAGAGGGCCCTGCAGATCATATGTTGGTCACCCAGTATAAATGGAAGAAACAACGGCTGCTTTCTGTGGTTCCTTTCTAAGTTTCATCCATCCATCTCTTAGTACCTGAATCTCTTCTCCATGTTCTCCTATAACTTCCACTAATCTTGAAAGGAGATCTGATAATGCATGTGCAGAAAGAGGCTGTTTCAGAGCCCGAAATATCTGGAAAGAGCGGCCAGCATAATGTCTTGAGGAACTGGAAAGAGCAGTTTGCAAAGCAATCTCACTCAGATGCTGCTCCAGGTGAAAACCTGATAGGAGGAGAAACAGGAATTAGTACCTTGAAACAGTTCTTGTGTGGGAAGGTTAATGAATCAGACTTTCAGGAGCCAAAGGTTTTGTTCATAGCAATAAGAATTACACTTATATACTGCCCCATAGTGCTAAGTGCACTCTCTGGGTGGTTGCAAGATGCTGGGTACTCAGTTTACCGACGTCGGAAGGCTGGAAGGCTGAGGCAACCTTGATTCCCATCAGGATCGAACTCACAATGTGTTGGCTACAGTACAGCAGCTTAATCACTGCACCACCAGGACTCTTCATATATACAATCCAAATGGCTGAATATTTGTTTAAAATATTACTCAAGAGACTTTACTGTGGAGTCTTATTTATTTTATTACTTTGCATTTCTCCCTAAACTGGAACCCAAAGTGGTTCACAGCCATTTTAAATAACAGACATAACTAAAAATCAAACTATGTTTTATTATTCCGACACAATTAAACAGATTATTATATAAAATAAACCACCAAATTTACAAATATCTTGTAAAATTAGTTTCTGTATCGAGGGAATTGCAAAATTTTGTCAGCTTTTTAAGGTCCTAATATTAAGAGAAATGAGGGATATAAAACACACACACACACACAAAATAGTATATACATTTATGAATGGATGGATATGTAACTGAATAGTGTATTGTAATTTGAGGAGACAGAGCTGCAAAAGGAACAATGACAACCACCTTAATATTAGCTTTTAATAAACAGTGTTTGGGTGGTAACACAGATATTCTTGCACTGATGAAATAATTTAAAAGTGGAATGTGTTTAAAAAGACAGCCCCTTTCTCTGTTTTGTAATGGCATTGGTAGAAGAACGAGCTATTTGTTATCATTAAAGGTAGCTGCAATCTCTGAGTATTTTTCTGACTTCAAGTAAAATTATTCCACTCCCAAAGTTATAAAGAAATGTGTTAGTAGATTATTTCTTATTTTATTACTAGTCATAGGGAAGGTGCAAATGTAGAGTTCTTGACTTTTTTCTATGTGAAAACATTTTTAATTTTTTAAAAAGTTGCCAATAAATGATAATTTGTGAAAGCTGCTGTTGCAGTAAAGGTTGTTTAAATCAATCATTCAATTAATACCTGATCTGGAATCTTTAAAGACTGACACAACATGACGCAGGAAACTGGTTAGTTGCTCTGCACTCTTTGTATTCTGGTTCTTGGGAGTGATATCTTCGTGGCACCAAAGTGGACCAAAAGACCTTAAAAGAAGAAATGAACATATATTCCTTTTGATTATTCAAATTAAAGTATTATGTAATTTTAAGTTTATTAAAATTAAAGTTTCATTCATTATTTAAAGCAAAGCAATCACACTTATATACCACCCCATAGCGCTTAGTGCACTCTCTAGGCGGTTCACAAGCTAATTAGCATTTTGCTCCCAACATGCTAGGCACTAAATTTTACCGACCTTGGAAGGATGGAAAGCTGAGTCAACCTTGATCCCTAGTCAGGATCAAACTCACAACCTTTTGGTTGCAGGGCAGCAGTTTAACCACTGTGCCACCTTTTCATCCTTTCTTTCTTTACATTTTTAGACTGCCCATCTATGTAGTCTTCCCAATCTGGGCGGTGTACAACAAGGTTTAAAAAATACAAGATCTACAAGCAAAAAACAAACACTCCAGTAGCAACATATGGGAACCAACTTAAATAATATTCAGCCTAGACTAAATGGTATTGAGGAGGATGTTCTGAAAAGCCTCTCTAATGAGTAGAGTATTTAGCTGTTTCTCATATATCCCTGGAGATGGGGCCTGATGCAGCTCCATTGGCAGCGAATTCCACAATATAGGTGCCACCGCTGAGAAGGCCCTCCTACTTGTCCTATAGTCCTTTTCGTCGCTCTCAGGGTTGGCACCTGGAGTTGTGCTGTTTGAGAAGCACAAGTGAACAGTACAATGTGACTACAATCACATACACTTACCTCAACAACAAAGAAGGGGATTAAAGTTAATGCAAATCCATTCATTCCTATTAACAGGAAAGCATGCATTTCAATAGCCTCATTTATTCCACTTGTACAAGACAACCGATGAAGATAGCAAGCACAACATGACTTGATAGCCAATCTGATTCATAGCTGTCAAGTTTTGGATTTGAAAAATAAGGGAAATTTCCCAGACAAAACAGGAAACTTGACAGCTATGCTTATCCTGTGCAGCCCTCCAGTGGCGGCATTAGAGCATTGCAGTCTGACTGATACGGGATGTCACTGAGAAAGAGGGTAAAATACAGGAGGTTCTTGGCCAATACGGGAGACTTGACAGGTATGATCTGATTTGGCTTTAGGATGGTGGCAGCAAAAGTAAATAATCCAAAAGAAATTTTAGGTTAATATTTCCTGCATTGTATTCTTCTTATGTATGTATTTATTTAAATTTATATATGCCAGAAGGTTGTCAGGGAGATCACAGTCTTGATTACCACAGAAAGCATGGAGTCTCCCTACTGCAATGGTAATAACCCTTAATGAACTACAACTCCTAAGCCCCATCTTTATGCCACATGTTGGAAAGGTTATCAAAGTGAAGACTGGGGGAAAATGGCAATTAGCTCAGATGGACATCATAGAAAACAGAAGAAAACACCAAGAATCTGCCATCTTTCTCAGTTGATGAAAAGATTATACAGTATATTGTAATCTCAGGCAAATATGTAAATATTCTATAGTGATGAAAGCCTGTTCTTTCACAGGTTCTGGTTTGAATACAATATTGCTACCTCTTCAAAACAGTTTTCAGTGTTTTGTAGGATACTACGGGGATTATAAAAGGACTGGGAACTCATTATGACTGTATTATTCAACCAGGAGTGATGACAGAACATACACTAAAGAAATTATGAAACACACAAATCCTTCTAAAAGGATGCTGCAATACTTCAAGACTGCAGCTCCTCATATCTTTATTTTGTCCTGATTACCTGGTGGTTAGAAACTCGATTACTTTGTTTGCCTTCTCATCTCTTTTCACTGTTGGCTCTATGTCTTCTACCTCCTGAGTGATCTGTGGGAGGTTTCCACTGCTCCCTCCAAGGCTAATACTGGAGGAGGTAGAACTTGAGCTGAGGCCAGAGTCCGGGACCGGAGAAGACAGATACTCCCTCAGAAAGTCAAAACCACCTAGTAGCAATTAAAAAAAAAAGATAAGTATGGAATGCACCGCTGAGGTCAGAACTTGAGAAACTACTAGACATGTTTTTGAAAAGATAGCCCTAAACCAACACAGAAATATATGAAAACAGGAGAGAATGAACATTCAAATTAGCTGACTGAAGAAGCTACTGACTAGCTGTTGTGTATGTAACTGTATCACTTTAAGAATATCTGAATGTAACCTGACAATGATCACAATGTAACTCAGCTGTTAAAGGAACGCGAGCTAGCTGCCCATAGAGGGCAGCTGCGAGCGTTCAGCTCACATGGTTCAAATTCCCCCAATCACCGGCAGCCGCGGGAACCTTCCCGCTCAAGGAACACCTGGAGAAGAAGGGCGTGACTCAGAATGACGTCACGCAGGTAGCAGCCAATACGCTACCATGTAACCCTTTTCAAATGTATTGTTGCAGTATAAAAGGAGCTGTACATCCGCCATTACCACATGTTCATCCTGACCATCATGCAATAAAGCTGTGTTTTAGCCCTCACTGCGGCTCCTTCTTTGTCTTCCGTGCAAGACACTAAATTGGTGACGAGGATGAGATACATGGTGTATCCCAAGATCAAGCCTCACCAGTTCGACATCAGCAATCCTGAGCAATGGGAGCTGTACGAGTGCCAGTTTTGGCACGCAATGGATGCTGCAGGCATCGACAACAAGGGGAAGGTGCGGTTGCACTTCCTAGCCCAGGTAGGGCCGGCCACGCTGCGCATCCTGATGAACCTGCTGGCTCCCCGGAAGGTCAACGTGGTACCCATTGACCGCATCCTCACAACGCTGAGGGATCACTTCCAGCTGCCCGTCTCTATTTTTCCGGACCGGGTCGTGTTCCACAGGCCGGACCAGCGCCCGGGAGAATCCATGTCTGCCTACGCGGTGGCCCTCAGGCTGGCGGCCGTTCACTGCCAATGGGAGGACTTGGACATAGTCCTTCGAGACCGCATGCTGTGCGGCCTAAGGGACGAGGAGGTCCAGAGAAAGTTGATGACCCGTGACCATCGCCTCACGTTCAACAAGGTACTGCAAGAGGCCCAAGCGGCCGAGGCGGCAGGAAGCGGGGTCAAAGTCTTCAAGTCCCAGGGGGCCGCACCTGAGAGGGCCAAGTCACCCGTGCAAGCGGCCCAGCGGACTTCGGCACAAGCGGCCTGGTGGGTCCCCTGGCCGCCCACAGGCACCCCAGCAACCTCCGGGGAGTCGTCCACGACTGCGGACTCCTGCTCCAGCGAGGACGACGACAGAGAGTCAAGAGGCACGGAGAAAAGTGCCGAGCCAGCGAGAGAGGAAACCACCATTGCGATGGCTGCGGGGCATCTCACGACTGAACGAGGTGCCCATTCCGGAAAGCCGAGAGCCACAACTGCGGGCGGAAAGGCCATATCGCCAGGGTCTGAAGGCGCGGGAGAACGGAGGACAAGGGCTCATCGAGACACCCTCAAGCACACCAACGCAAGGCGGCCGGCATCGGAAAGGTCTCAGCCAACGACGACGCGGCGGCCGTGAACTGCGTGGGCCTGGAGCACCGGTGCTTCTTCATAGAGGTACTGTTACAAGGGGCCCCGGTTAGGATGGAAATACTCGGGGTCGTCCTACTCCATCCTGTCCCAGAAGGAGTTCCTGCGCATTCCCCCAAATGCGCGCCCCAAGTTGCGGGCCATGAAGTCGAACTTACGGGATGTACAGGGTTATGGGATCCCGGTGTTGGGGGTGGGAAACTTCACAGTGAAGTTCAAAAGATTCAGAGAAAAACTGCACTTAGTAGTTCTCAAGGAGGGGACCTGTTGCCTTTTGGGAACCCAGTGGTTCGCTCCCCTGGGAATTGAACTGTCCGGCATAAACGCCATAGAGACTGACCCAATTCGGGACGTGTGCGATGCGCACCCTGCAGTTTTCAAGAAGGGGCTCAGAACTTACAGGGGACCTCCGGTTTCTTTTGAGTTGGACCCAGAAATCTGGCCCATACATCTCAAGCCAAGAAGAGTCCCCTTCGCCCTCAAGGACAAGATTGAGGCGGAATTGGACAAATTGGTGGGGCAGGAGATTTTAGTTCCAGTTGATTCTGCGGAGTGGGAAACTCCGATTGTTACAAATTTAAAATCCAATGGGGAGGTCAGGATTTGCGCTGACTACAAATGTACAATCAACAAGGCCATTCGGCCAAATGCATATCCGGTGCCGTTAGTTAGCCACTTACTGGCTACTTTGCACGAGGGGAGGTGTTTCACCAAGCTAGACCTGGCGCAGGCGTACCAGCAGCTCACGGTAACCCCAGCTGTTGCCGCTGCGCAAACCATCGTCACGCATAAGGGGGCATTCAAGGTAACGCGCCTGCAGTTCGGCGTAAATTCGACCCCCAGGATCTTCCAGTCCCTCGTGGAACGCCTTTTAAAGGGGCTTCCAGGCGTGCTCCCATATTTTGATGATGTTTTGATAACAGTGGGGAGCGAATCGGAACTAGCGAAAAGACTAGACAAGGTCCTATCTGTATTCGAGAGAGCAGGACTGAGGTTGAGAAGGGACAAATGTGTGTTTTTTGCGAGGGAGGTTGAGTTTCTTGGGTTCAAAATAATCCCGGAGGGCATCAAGCCATCCGAGTCCAAGGTTGCGGCTGTGCAAAACGCCCCTCGCCCCACCGCGAAACCGGAACTGCAGTCATTCCTAGGGCTCCTGAATTTTTACCATTCCTTCTTGCCAAGGAAGGCATCCGTTGCGGAGCCACTGCACGGGCTACTTAAGAAAGACGCGGTTTGGCGGTGGGAGATAGGCAGCATTCAAAGAGCTCAAGGCGCTCTTGTCCTCAGGTGCCGTCCTGACCCATTTCGACCCGAAGAAACTGGTAGTTTTGTTCTGTGATGCATCACCAGTGAGGGTGGGGGCGGTGCTGTGCCACGTGTTAGAGAACGGGCGGGAAGCCCCGGTTGCCTTCTATTCCAGGTCACTTTCAAAGGCGGAGTGCAATTATGCGCAAACAGATAGAGAGGCCCTGGCCATAATCGTGGGAACAAAGAAGTTCCACGATTTCCTGTACGGCCGCAAGTTCACAATTGTGACCGATCATAAGCCCCTTTTGGGAATCTTTACTACAGGCAAGCCCACCCCACAAATCCTGTCCCCCAGAATGCTGTGTTGGGCGATTTTCCTCAACGCCTACCAGTATGAGCTGGTCCATCGCCCAGGGAAGGAGATCTCCCATGCAGATGAGCTGTCCCGATCTCCCCACCCTAGTTTAGGAGACCCCAAATGCGAGGTAGAGCAGGACCACCAAGTCCTGCTGATCGAGTATCTCGACTCACCCCCCATAGTTCCCACAGACCTCGCCAAAGCCACGGAGGCCGACAAAATCCTGTCCCAAGTCAGTTCCTGGGTGAGAAAAGGGTGGCCCACAACTCCCCCCGAGGAGGAATTCAAATAGTTTTTCAGGCGCAGAGTAGAGCTTTCCCTTGAAAGGGGCTGCCTCCTCTGGGGCCAGCGGGTGGTCATCCCAGAGAAGTTACGAGCGAAGGAGCTGAGGCTACTGCATACCAGCCACCCGGGAATAGTGCGTTCCAAAGCACTGGCCAGGAGCTTCTTCTGGTGGCCCCAGATAGACGCGGATATAGAGCACTTGGTGGGCATGTGCGAGAGCTGCCAGAGCTCTTGGCCCGAGGAGTCCCGGCTGCCCCACAGGGAATGGGACACGGCCCGCAGGCCATGGTCCCGAGTACACATAGACTTCGCTGGCCCCTTTCGCGGGTCCATGTTTCTGCTGATAGTCGATTCATATTCCATATGGCTGGAAGTCATTCCCATGTCCAACACCTCATCTGCCGCAACCATTAAGCAATTGCGCAAGGTGTTCAGTTGCTTCAGCCTGCTGGACGTCCTTGTGAGCGATAACGCCAGTACTTTCACGTCCGCGGAATTCAAGGCGTTCATCGAGAGGAATGCCATCCGGCACATTACCTCTGCCCCATTTCACCCCGCCACAAACGGTCATGTAGAGCGCCAAGTGCGCACTACGAAAGACGCACTGCAGCGCATGGGTCCCGGTGAGTTGAACCTCCAGCTGTGTCAATTCCTCATTTGTTATAGGGCAACTCCCCTAGCTTCAGGATTGTCGCCGGCTGAGCTCCTCATGCGGAGGAAGCCGGTAACACTTTTTGATCGGTTGGATCCGACCAGGGTGGAGGATGAGGGGAGAAATATAGAGATAGAGAGCTCCAAAAGCTTTGCGGTAGGGGACCCGGTTCACTGCAGGAATTATGCAACCTTGGGACCAACGTGGGTTCCAGGAATGGTCATTGAGTAAACTGGGCCAGCTTCTTACAGGGTTGAAACTAGCACAGGTCTGTTGTGGGGAAGGCACGCTGACCAGCTCAGAAGGCAAGTTACCAGTGAAAGAGAGTCAGCGTTAGGGTTCTCCCCCACCCGTTTAGCCCAAGGGGGAGACACGGGGACGTCCCCAGGTACAAATGCATACCCTGGATTCTCAAACAAGGAGGAGGATACTTTGAAAGAGTGGGATGAGTTTGATTTTATGTTGCCATACCAGGGGGATGTCGCGGAGTGGTCCCCCACCTGTCCGAGCGAGAAGAGGGGTTTTAATTCAGCCCCTGGTATCTCCAGCTCTCCCAGTCCTTTTGTTCTAGAGTTTACCCCATCACCAAGACCCCCAACCCAGGGAGCAGGGGGAAGTTCGTTCTCTCCATCCCCAAGACCACCGAGTCAGGCAGCAGGGGGTAGCACAAGTACGCCAGTTGCAGGCACAAGAAACCGGGGCGAGACAACAAGGGTCTCCTCATCGGTCCCGAGATTCGTGCTGGGGGGTCGGCAGGCGCCATGAGCGATAGGCAGGGGTTCACATCCCAGTTACATGTTCCGTTCCCCTCTCCAAACGCAAGGTTGCCACAGAGTCCCCGTTAGATGACTAATGAGTCCCCCCTTTCCGTTGCAGGATGAGAGTCTGCGGAAATTGGAGCCCCTAGTTCCCCTGAGCTCAGCCAAGCAGTTGTACGCCCCAAGCACACATGCGGGAAGCCACAATGGTTGAGGGACTTCGTCCCATCCTAGGGGGGAGAAGTGTTGTGTATGTAACTGTATCACTTTAAGAATGTCTGAATGTAACCTGATAATGATCACAATGTAACTCAGCTGTTAAAGGAATGCGAGCTAGCTTCCCATAGAGGGCTGCTGCGAGCATTCAGCTCACATGGTTCAAATTCCCTCAATCACCAGCAGCAACGGGAACCTTCCCGCGCAAGGAACACCTGGAGAAGAAGGGCGTGACTCAGAATGATGTCACGCAGGTAGCAGCCAATACGCTACCGTGTAACCCTTTTCAAATGTATTGTTGCAGTATAAAAGGAGCTGTACTTCCGCCATTACCACATGTTCATCCTGACCATCATGCAATAAAGCTGTGTTTTAGCCCTCACTGCGGCTCCTTCTTTGTCTTCTGTGCAAGACACTAAACTAGCTAAGCTACATTATTTTGTTTCAACATATACACACATTTATACTCAGGATGATCTAAAAAATTCCTCAATTTACTTATTTCTAATTATTCTTTTAAACACTTAAATTCTGCTGTAGGAAACACTGAAATGAACCGTGCTACACAATCAGAACCTGGAAAACTTCCAGAATCAAGAGATGGTTCCATAATCAGAGCTTGCAAGAGTGTTTTTTAACCAATGTATGCTCATTTAAACTCATTAGATGTACGACATTTGTAAATCTGAAGCAGTACTGTATACAGAATACCTAATATAAGTCTAAACCAGGGCTAAAGCTCTGACCAAATAAGTCCACTTTCGGATAAAAGAACAATAGATGCAGGCTAAAATTCCATCCATACTCTTGAATGGCACCTCTTTGAATTAGAAAAACAAATGCATGCCACAGCCAATAGGAGAGAATAGATTAGGTTTACAAGGTACATATTGCAAATAGGATAAATTTGCAGGAAAAAAGACTAAGATTTACATCTCCAACAATCTTCTGACTATACTGTACTGTATTATAATGTTTTCAATGTATTGGAGTCATTTATCATTCCCATAATGTTTTATAACAATTCTCTTTATTTCTTAATTTTTCATAATTCTTTGTTTCCATAGCTTGCCTTAACCCATTCCTACTTTTTGATATTACTTCCTAAATCCATCTCCCAACCTATTCTTAAACCTTGTTGTTCTCCCTCAGATTATATCAATATTTTATATATATTTTGCTTAACAAAACCTTTGTTACTTCATTTAGCAGAATACAGGTACAAGGATTGTTCTATCACACTCACTCATGAATTAGATAAATAGATAAATCTTTATTGTCATTGTCCTGCACAGAACAATGAGATTGGGGGGAAAAACACTTAACAACCCAACAAAACCTAAACAAAATACAACTATACAAAATTATCAACATACTCCCACCCCACATATACACATTTAACCCCTAAAAGCTCTAAAACTCCAAAAACCCTAAAAACTCTAAGAACTATATACAGAAGCTCCCTCATAGACTGCATTGCACTGTATTCAAAGCCAGAACCGCTTTTGGGTAGAAACTATTTCTCAAGCGGCTGGTCCTAGTCTTTATGACCCTATACCTTCTTCTAGAAGGCAGAAGCTGAAAGAGATCATTCCCAGGGTGCGTACTATCTTGTGCAATCTCTACAGCTTTCTTATAACACCTGGTGGCATAGATTTGATCTAGAGTGGGAAGAGTACGCCCGAATTGTACTTCCTTCAGTTAATTTCCACAGGAAATTCTATCTGACTTTAACATTTTCTTTCAGATATTATTACTAAAATCATTAGTGTCTAGAAAAGATGGTTTACTATCTTTCAGAAACCCCTCTATTCTTGTACAAGTACAAAACATTTCTTCCTCTAATTTTTTTCTGTCCTGCTACTAATAATTTAATTTAATAATTTAATAGTCAGACTTATATATATTATATATAAATGTTATGTCTGGGTCATAAAGAAATCAATGTCTCACTGATATCTTAAACTGTCCTTTCCACAAATAATTTTAAATTACATTAATTTTTTCCCAAATGAAATAAGCTCAGAATTAAATATTCTGAATTTGCTGTGACAAAAACTATAATAATGATGATGATGATAAAAATTGTAATCAATTTTTCAAGGTAAAAGGCATAGCAAGGCAGATGCAGTATATTTTAACACAGCAGAATCAAACTATTCATCCCAACTAGAGATCCATTGAATGAATGTGAATTCTGTAGACAACATGTATTTAAGTCCCCCATATACCTGCCCTCATCTCCATATAGCAGCATCTCATATGTATTACACCAAATATCATGGGATTACATTATGAGAAATGGCTCCCAACACAACCACAGAGAAAAGGCACAACAAACTGAGAAGCTACACAGTGGCATACAAAAGATGTTAAGAGTTCATCTGTGGCTTGGAAAGAAAACCTTTTTAAAACCTCTGATAGCCACTTTCAGACATTGGCAACAATACTGTTCTGGACGACTAAACTCAATACAACATAGCACCCTCAGTTCCTTTCTTGTCTACACTTGGTGAAAAATGAGATTTGGATTTGCCTTTTTGCTTCTCTAGGCACAAGGTAAATTGCAAATGTGGATGGAAAAGTATGGCCACAATGGGTCATAAAAACACTGAAAATAGCTAGGGGCAGTACCCAAACTACTTTGTGTTTTAAATTATCACATTTGTACTTTCTGTAGACGTAGAACTGAAAGCAACAAGCTCTGAAATACAGCCAATGCATTTAAAAAAGAATGTTTCTTATGTAGCAAATTAAGTTTTGTTTACACCACCCAAAATGACCTTAGTTGATGAAAGTTAGGTCATAAGAGTTAACATCCCCTGTTTTGCTTTATCTTTTATTTCTTCTGTCTTGCCCCATGTATATATTGATTATATACACAGAAATAGCACTACTTGAACAGACAAGAGGAATTATGATTGAGAAGACAAAACAGCACTACTTGAACAGACAAGAGGAATTATAATGGAGAAGACAAAACAGAATAAGAATATACCCTAACACTTGCTCTTTATCACCTGTATAGGGGTATTCAGGCATATGCGCAGACTGCACTGTGAGCGTTTTGGTTTCACTCATCTCTCTGTTTTGAAGAAGCACCGAGGCAATAGATTGAAAATTGCTATTGCATGACAAAGCAATCAAAAGATGGAGTAGCAATTTTTTACTGTGCTCAAAAACTTCAGGACGGTAATGGTCAAGACCTAAAGAAAAACAATTAATAGCAATCACTGACTATGAAGTATAAACAAGTTAACATTCCAGAAATAGCAAACAATTTTGAATAGTTCATGCCCCTAACACAAAAACAAATATTCCAGTAATACGGGGTTTCCTTCTTCTTAACATATGTTAAGTTAGGGCTGCGAGATTTAATGAAAGAAAATAAAAGCAGTACTGTACATAAAACTAAAAAAGTGCCTAATTAATTGAGCAGCATAATATATATTATTTTTCACTAGAAATACTCATAGAAACAGCTGACAAATACTAGTTTTAGAAGTATTTCTTCTTTTCCCACATACAGGAGGAATGCCTTTTCTAAGATGATGCCTGCTATATCTTACATTTAACAGCAAAGTATGTTTCTACTTTCCCCAATACACCTTGAAAAACCATTCATTTGTTACACACGTGGAAGGCAACATTCAACTGCTCCAGCACCCGGGAACTGGAAATTACTGTACTGGCTGAAGCAAAATTACTGTACTTATACCGAACGGGCAGTGGGCGGAGTTATGGGTGGAGTTACGGGCGGATATTTTTAAAAAATATTTTTCAGGAAACAACCTGAAAGTGATGTTTTTAAAAAATATTTTTCAGGAAACAACCGGAGGTAACTTTTTTTATATTTTCCAAAATTACCGCAAAAAATTACTATACTTCTCCGTACGGTAACCGTACACCATACGGAATGCCGAATTACCATATGGTATGGTAATTACCGTACACATTGGCATCTCACATGTGGTGGTTGTGTAACTGAAGAAATGTCATATGCCAGATAGATGGTGCGGGGAGGTTAAAAGAAGCCGGTGGGCTCGAAAATGCTGCTGCCGCCGCTGCGATACTACGCCTCCCCGCCCTTCAACCTGGCGGGGAGGATAAAAGGAGCCTGTCGGCTCGAAAACGCTGCTGCTGCTGCTGTGATGCTGCATCTCCCCGCCCCTTCCACCAGCGGGGAGGATAAAAGGAGACCGTGGGCTCAAAAACACCACCACGGCGGCGATGCTGCACCTCCCCACCATTCAGGCAAGCACCCCAGCCCTGGTTGCTTATGTCGGTAATTATCTGCATGGTGGGAATGGGATGGTAGTTGTACTCGATGTACTCTGCTAGTGTCCACCAGGTAAGCTGGTTCCTGAGTTCCCGTGTCGGGATGATGCGTTTGCTCTGTGGATTGCGGAATGGGTTATAGTGAGCCATTAACCATGACTGCAGTGATCGCATCTTGAGTTTCACATGTGGGATGACTGCCATGGTGGATGCCATAAGGTCCAGTAGCCTTTGGGCATGTTTAACTCATATCACTTTTCTGATCTGAAAGAGGCGGACCATTTCTGAAATGTCTAGCAATCGCTGTGAAGGGGCGAATGTTCATGTCTTTGCGGAGTCTAGGAGCGCTCCTATGTATTCCATGGAATGGCTGGGGACAAGGTGGGATTTCTTTTTGTTGATTCTGAGACCAAAATCCTCCATGAGATTTAGGGTAAAGATTAAATCTTTTCTTGCCTGCCGTTGTGACTGAGAACAAATCAACCAGTCGTCGATGTAGAGGAAGACTCTGATGCCTTGGAGACGCAAGAAGGCAGCTACCAGGGCCATGCATTTGGTAAAGACCCTCAGAGTGGTGGATAGTGTGAATGGTAGGAAAGTGTACTGATATATCTGGTTCTGAATTTTGAACAGTAGGAACCTTCGATTCAACTTATCAATAGAGATGTGAAAGCAGGCATCCTTCAGACCGATCACAACAAACCAGTCTCCCTTGTTGATGAGTTGGAGAATGGTTTGTAGTGTCACCATTCGGAACCTCCTCTGGTGGATACTGTATATTTGTTCAGTAGCCGGAGGTCTAAAATTGGTCTGAGCCCGTCATCCTTCTTGTTGACGACGAAGTATCTCGAGTAGAAACCGTCAGACGAGTTGGTAGAGTCAACAGGTTCTATGGCTCCTTTCTTGAGAAGAGTTGCCACTTCGTCCTGAAGAGAAGGCGAGGGGGAGGTGATCTGAAGGTGGCCAAGAGGTGGCAGTCTTATGAATTCGATGTAGTAACCATATTTTAAGATCTCCAAAACCCACTTGTCTGTGGTGATGGTCTGCCAAGTTGCAAGAAAGGTTCGGAGTGGAACATACGGGAGACTGGCGTGAGGATGTATGGTCTGGGAAAAGTTAAACATGCTGTCTTGACTTTTTGTCGTTGCGTTTGGTGGATTGTTGCTGCTGGAACGGAGGGCGAGACTATTGGCGTCTAGGTTCATAGTACAATTTCCTTTGGTAGTCTTGTTGTTTCCCATAAGGCCGTTGAGGAAAACTTGCTTAGTAGTTCTGATAATTTTGCCTCTACTTAGGTACTTGATGATAAACAGAATTAAGCCCCAGCCTGAGTTTGTTGGCTGTTGTCTTATCGCGGTGAAGTTCGTTTAGGACATTATCGGTTTCAGAAGAAAAGAGCCCTTGATCATCAAAAAGCATTTCTTCTACTAACTTCTTGACCTCATCCTGCAGATCAGCGGAACTTAGCCAGGAGCGCCTGCAAAGATGAATCGCCGAGGCAATATTCTTAGCCATGGAATCGCAGATGTGTCTGGCGGTTCTGATCTGCTGCTGGCCCACCTGGGTTCCCTCTTTGCAGAGCTTTTCAAACTCTGCACGCAGTTCAGCTGGGAGTTTAGTGGAAAAGCCCTGTGCTTTTGACCATAGCTTACAGGTATACGAACCCATAGCAGCAGAGTGTTGTGATTCCATGACAAGATGATGTTTTTTATGTTATTAATCATGATTTTGAGTATGCTATCATGTGGAGATGCTATGTAGTTAATTTCGTTTAATTCTGATTAAGTACACTTAGCCTATGTGCACCCATTTTGTGAGCAACTCTCCACCATTTTCTAGAAGATGAAAATCTGACTTGTGGCCAGTTTTCAAGGCCATCCCTAGGGAAAGAACCTTGACGATGTTCTTTCTCACAGACTTAGATGGAGAACACTGATAAGGTGCCATCTGGATCTTTGATCTATGCTCCCAAGTGTCAGTTTGACAAGTCAATTAGGAAACGTTATCTACCTTTTTCTCATCAGAAAAGGGATATAAACAGAAGCTTAATTCAATCTAAGGAGATCTCTCTCTTTAGAGAGATAAAGCACACTTCCATGCATTCAATAGGCTTTCTTACCATCGAGGAAGCTATCAAACCCATCTTTGATGCGGCGCCTAGAAGCACCACAGCTTAGGGTAGCTTAGGTTAAGGTACTGCTATGCTAATTACTTTGCTTTCTTTGATTTCTGTATTATGCAAGATAGAGGGGAGACTTTTAAAATACAAAGGGCCATTATTAAAAGGAAGATAACAACTTTCTCCTGTGAAGTTTGTGTTTTTCCCCCCCAGCTGTCCGGAGGAATCCAGCCCGGCTTGCCTCTTCCCAGGCAGAAGGAGAAGGTAACGGGCAACCCCCACACGCACACTATACTTCCAAGGCCAGCAAGTTCTCCCCAATTTAGAGATAAGGGTGTCATTCTGTGGGAATTGGCATTCTCTGTCCCAGAGGTCTTTGCAGCACAATTAGACCTGCGGCATTACTTTGCCTTATTGCCATTTCCCCCTGAACCCCATGAGCCAGATTAGCTGGACCAGTCTTTCTCTGCTGAACTAAGCCTGGCCAGAGAAAGCACACCCTTAGGCTGCACTGACAAAGGCAGGCTCCTGCTCACGCTGCGGCCGTTGGTCTCACCGAAGTCTGAGCATCCAAGGTCTTCCGGCAAGTAGAGAATACCCGTACAGAGAGTAGTTAGCAGCCCAAAGAGAGAGGGATGCATTCGCATAGACCTTGCATCCGAGTGAGTCCATCTTTTTTCCCTCCCTGGAGGCGGGAATTGGAAACCCCGAAGCTGGAGTCGTTCCCTGGGAGGTTTTAACTACCCTTGAATTTGGCATGGGGTGAATTTGGAGAAAGTCCGCCTCCTCCCCTAAAATCTTGTATAAACCATCTACCCGGGTTGAAACGGAATGGGCTGACACAGGCTTCTTCCAAACAACCTTCACGGAATGGGAGAAAGTTGGGAGGAGAGTCAAATGCACTGGTCTGATTTGCTGTTCACAGACCTCATCCATGGAGGGGAGAGGATGATGCTCTGCTTTTATGTTGAGTGCTGAGCCGAGCCTTGTGAGAAGAGCTGTGAAGGTTCTTTGATCCTCTGGCTGCTTCTCTTGTTTGTCGCTGATTTGGTCCTCCAGGGTCTTTTTAGCCTCGTCCTCTTCATCAGAGGAAGCTTCTGAGCGTTCACACCCCTCCGATACTGTGGGGGGTGGAACGTATGCCTCTGCGTCTGAGTCAGACCAGTACTGCCTGGCTGTCCTTGACGTGGTCTCCAGAGTGGAGGATGGAGATGGAGGTAAAGGTCCTTGGCTAGCAATAGCCACTTCTGCTCACTTTCTGGTGGTTTGCTCTTGCGGCGCCTGGATGGGGTTTGGGGCAATCCCCAAAATGTGATCACCAATTTTCTGAGCAAGAGTCTTAAACAGGGGAGCGAGCATGCTCACCTTGAACTGAGGCAGAGGCAGTAGTGAAGGCTCAAAGTTTATGACATGACGGTGTGGATTGCCACGAGGCGGACGCAGTGAGGCTCCACGAGGTGAAGGAGTTGGAGGAGACTCACGATGCGATGGATGAGGTGATTTCTCCTGAGAAATTGTCGGAGATGGGCCTGGAGAAAAGAATGGCCTTTCTGAAGAGGTTGTGCGAACAAAAATTGCCAAGGCTGTGGGAGACGGTGGAGGAGACCTTAACGGGGGGAAGAGAGTGGTGGGATTTTGTCTTCTTCTCCCCTTCCTGAGTCTTCTTTTTCTTGCAAAAAAGTTGTGTAGTCGTAGGCTTTTGGTGAGAGGCCGAGGGCTCATCAGACTGGGACTGCGTAGGATGTGGTGACAAAGCCAATGCCATGAGGTGCACCTTTAGGCGATTGAGGCAATTCTTCAGTGCTAGCTTGGTAAATCCTTGGCAGACAGAACATGAGTGGACCGGATGACTTTCATCAAGGCAAATAAGGCACTTCTCGTGGCCGTCGGTGCTTGGGCAGTTCGTATTACAAGAAGGGCACCACTTGAACTCTGCTGAAGATGCCATGAAATGACGAAGTAATGGTGAAAGGTGCCCAAGAAGGGAAACCCTCTTCAGATGGAGAAAGATTTGGCAGTGTTTGGAAGACCGGTATCCCCCAAATGACGGGGAAAAAATTGTACTAGAAAATTGTTGGATGGACCATTTTTCTGGGCTGCAGAAAAATTGAAGGAACTGTCTATATAAATTAGAAGGCCACAAAAACTGTTAGCTTTCTCAAAAGGCTCCTGCTACGGCAGCGGGGGAAAAGAGAACTGAGGGAAAGAGCGCAAAATGCTGCCGAAGGCGGGTGGAGATGGTGGGCGGTCCCTAATTTCAAGTTTTTATCCAAATGGCTTTGAAGCTCCGAAATTGCTCCCGCGCAGGCGCAGAACCCCAGAGTGTGCATTCACAGACTACACAAAGGAGAACTTCTGTTACTGTGAAGGGTAGAAACATTCTATTTGATAATATTGTTTGTTATACTAATTTCTAAGTAGAAGTTAGGTACAGGCAGTTCAAAATGTAATCATCACAAATTTGCACTTACCTAATGAATAAACAATCATTTCTAGTGGAAACAAACATGTGATTTTCATTTGTGTTATTGTTAACATTTTTTGTTGATAAAGTTATTGAGCAAAAGAAATAGAATTAAAAGAACAGAGTGGTTGTTCAGAAAATATAAAATCCAAAACTAATTGTGCATGGAGGAAATAAGAACAGGAAGATTGAGAAATTGTGATTAACTATTAACTTGAATTCAACTTCAACTATTACCAAATCTCACTTACCTAAGAAGAGAGCATGCAACAACAATGGCAGGTGGAGGGCCCAATCTTCTCTTACACTGTGATCTACTACCATTTCAGCCATGAAGATGACAGCAATATTACATCTAGCAAGAAAAATAAGAATTAATTCAACAACTGCAAAAGGGATGAGATAAAACTCAATAGTATAAAACAGCTGATTCTACAGCATCAGGAGTAGCTGAGGCATAACACAATATCTTTTAAGCTATGGAGTATTTTGAAAAATTTAATGACATATGATTAGGTACAAGCACTGCTTGCACCTAATCATATCCATTTATCATTAGAACGGCATTCACTAGTAGTGAAATGGATACCCATTTCTTCTGCAGTCTCCATGTTGAGACCTTCAGAAAGGGTGCAAGCAGAAGGCAACCCATTGTTTTGGTATTGGAGATATAGTGGTAAAAGCAAAGAGAAGAATGTACCGTATTTTCCGGCGTATAAGACGACTGGGCGTATAAGACGACCCCCAACTTTTCCAGTTAAAATATAGAGTTTGGAATATACTTGCAGTATAAGGCTACCTCTCTTCCAAGGCACACCAAATAAAAATTAACCCACACTCAACCCGAAGACGCGCAGCCCTCCGAGTCGAATGGGCAGGTTCTGGTGGAGAGCCAATCCATGCTCACGTTCTCCTCCTCAAGGTACAGGAAGATGTGTGCAGCTTGCTTCCCCTTGCTTCATACTCCCCGCACAGAGCAGGGACTCGGCCGCGGCACCCCCCACCATATGCACCGGACATATGAAGCAAGGGGAAACAAGCTGCAGTTAAGTACCTGTCCTATAAGACGACCCCCGACTTTGGCACAGATTTTTTGGGGTTAAAAAGTAGTCTTATACGCCAGAAAATACAGTAATTCAAAATATAATCCAGTTTCTCATTCAAAACACTTTCACCCCAAAAAACAGTTACACAACTTTAAAAAGCTCTGTTTTAAATAGAACATATGATGATATAAAGCCCCACCCCACCTAATTTAGAGGTCTCATTTTCTGGTACCAATACTTTTATTATGTCAAAATAATACTATTAACTGAATATCAAAGACAGGGTCACTCATGAATGATATGAATGACTGGGAACAGAGCCAATGGATAGAAGGCTCGAAGAAGCCACTGCGGCGGCGGCGTTGCTGCACCCTCCTGCAAGGGGGAGTGTTAAAAGGAGCCTCCAGTGGCCTCAGGAGGCTCGAAGAAGCCACCACTGTGTTGCCGCGACCTCCCGCCCCCTCCACTCGGCGGGGGGATAAAAGGAGCCCACCGTGGCCTCGGAAGGCTCAAAGAAGTCTCCACCGCATTGCCGCGCCCTAAATACCCACAATTTAGATTATCACTATATTCATAGCAATCATACGAGCTTTCAGTATTACAACTGTTTATTATTTCTTTACTAATTACACAACACCCAGTGAATATTTACAATGCCCGGAGAGCTTAGAGTCTATATCATCTCCAGAACCCACTTTGAGATGGTACAGGTCCAAAGCTGTCCCTAGCCATAAGAGAATGATCCACAAACGGCTTCCAAATATTCCAAAACCTATTTTCTTTCAAATTATCCCTTTTTACTTTTATCTCCCATGTCAGTTTGTCATTCAATGCTAAACTCCACATTTCCTTATACCATTCTCCAGTCTGTATAAATACATCATTTTTCCAATTTCTAGCAATACATTGTCTACCTGTAGTTAACATAATTTCCAGTAATTCTTTTTCCCCTTTGTTCAAACCCATACCTTCCACCTCTGTTAATAGAATGGTACCTGACACCAACTTAATTCTTTTATCCAATATTTCCCCTATCTCTCCTTCTATTCTTCTCCAGAATTCATTTATTTTTTTACAACTCCACCACATATGTTCATAAGTTCCAACCACTTCTTTACATCTCCAACATATATTGTCCCTTTTATTATCCATCTGATGCAGCCTCAGTGGTGTCAAGTACCGTTGCCACAACATTTTGAAATTATGTTCCTTAATTCTTACTGACATTGTTCTCATTATCCTCTTTTTCCACTTATTTCTCCATTCAGTATCTCCTATTTTTATATTCAGATTTTGTTCCCACTTCCGTTTCAAATCTTCCTGTGGATCATTACCCTTATTCAGTATAGTATAGAGTTTGCTTACTAGACCCTTAATGTTCTGTTCCCCTTTTCTGATCTTTAATACCAATTCTTCAAATTCAGTCATTGTTCTATCTATACCTATTTCTCTTCTATATTTTTTGTTCCAATTAGCAACCTTCAGTTTCTGAAACCAGTCCAACTTTAACTTTTCAAATATTTTTTTCCTCTTGGTTTCGTCTTCACAAACTTTTAACCAGTCCTTCAATAAAGATATTTCATTTTTATCCAATATTTCCTTTTTTTCCTTATCTATTTTTATCGGAAAACACACCATATCAGTCAATTCCAAAATTGGAGAGAGATCTGGGGCCATGTCTTTCTTTACTCTTTTCCACACCTCCATGAGGCCTCTCATCATAGTATTGCTTGTCTTTATCGTTTTACCCTTAATTCCCAAAAAGATCATTTTGCCAATATTCCTATATTCTTTCATCTCTAGTTCCTCCCAAATTACCTTTTCTCTTGCCAAGATCTTCACAACATTCTTAATTTGGAACGCTCGAAAGTATGCTAACAAATTTGGCATACCCAAACCCCCTTCTTTCTGAGGCAGATACCAAAGCTTCTTTGGAAGTCTAGATTTTTTACCTCCATTACAAAAATTATTGAACATCTTTTGAAACTCATTAATTTCCTTCTCCTTCAAATGGATTGCAAGTCCGTCAAATAAGAAATTAATCTTCGGCAGCAGCATCATTTTGCAAATTGCAATCCTCCCAAACCATGACAAATTCAACCTCTGAAACCCTTGTAATTTGTTCTTAAATTCTACTTTCAAACTGTCATAATTCAGTTTTTTAAGTTCTTCCAAATTATTTGAAATGGTTATCCCCAAATATTTCAGCTTTTCTTTAAATAATGTTAGATGTCCTCACTATCCTTCCCATCTCCTTCATCCCCATGTTACACAACATCAATTCTGATTTGTCCCAGTTTATCCTCAGTCCAGTTATATCCTCGAATTCATGAAGTTGGTCTTTAATCCTATCCATTACCGCCTCTGGATTTTTCACCATTAACAACGTATCGTCTGCATACATACTTACTTTATTACCCAGTATCCCTTCTATGTTTGGATCCTCCCTTATATTTTTAGCTAAAATTTCCATTGCCATAATAAACAGGATAGGAGATAGTGGACAACCCTGCCTGGTACCTGCCTCAAGCTTTACCTCATCCGTAACCTCTTCATTTACTCTAATCCTAGCACTCCCTTTTTGGTATAATAGATCAATTACCCTTCTAAATCTATCCCCAAATCCATAATTTCTGACTATTTCCTTAATAGAAGACCATTGTAATGAGTCAAATGCCTTAAAAATATCTAATGATAATAAGCCCACCTTTTCCTTTGTTTGATTAACATTGTCAAGCAGATCTAATACTCTTCTAGTCAGATCAGCCATGTGCCTACCTTTTAAAAAACCAACTTGATCAACATTTATATATTCCCCCATAAAACTATTTAGGCGGTTAGCCAATATTGCTATGAAGATCTTGGCGTCCTGGTTTATAAGAGAAATTGGTCTGTATGATTCCACCTTTTCCAAAGTCTTTCCCGGTTTTGGCAGCAGAACGATTATAGTGCTATACCATGAAGTCGGAATTTGTCCTCCATCTAAAATATAATTATATAGCTTCACTAACTTTGGAACCACAACATCTTTAAATTCTTTATAGAACTCTGTCGAAAGTCCATCATCACCAGGGGCTTTCCCCAACTTCAAACCACTGATTACTCCATTTACCTCTTTGTCAGTGACCCATTCTTCCATTTTTCTCGATGTACCTGTTTTATTCCATTCCCTAACTGTCTCTCCAAAATCCCTTTAAGCCTCTCCACATCTACCTCCTTTTTTTGCATATAATGTTTGATAGAATTCCTTCACTATTTTACATTTATCCCTATTCTTATTGCATCTTACCCCTTGTTTATTAACCAACACCCCAATTTCTCTTTTTTCTTTTTTTGCCTTAGCTGCCCTCGCTAATAATCTTGAATTTCTGTTACTAAATTCAAAATATTCTCTATTTAGCTAAATCAAATCTCTTTTAACTTTATCAATATCCTTACCCATTAATTCTGCCTTAAGTCGTTGCAATTTGGCGAAAGTTTTTTTATCTTTACTTTTTGAATGTTCTTCCTTTAGCTGCTTTATTTCTTTTTCTTTTTCCACCTGGTCTACCTTATATCTTTTATACTTAATACTCGCCAGCTTTATACTTTCCCCTCTAAAAACCGACTTCATGGTATCCCACACAACGTTAACATTTACTTCATTATTGTTGTTCCACTGCCAGCTTTCCCTCCACCTTTCCATAATTTGTTCTTTACATTTTTGGTCTTTAAATAAGTTAGGATCATACCTCCAACTTCTTCCTCTTCGGTTATCTTTTTGTAATTTCAATTCCAAAAGTACTTTAGCATGATCTGATTCCTTAAAAATCCCTATCTCCATTCCCTCAACGTCTTTGATCAAATTTTCTGTAAGAAAAACATAATCTATTCTAGAGTAGGTCCCATGGATGTGTGAGAAAAAAGAATATGCCCTTTCCGAGCCCTTGATCTCTCTCCACGAATCCTTCAAACCCATCGCAACCATCCATTTGTCTAAAACCTTCCCTTTCAAGCCAATTCCACATCTTGCTAAGTTCGTACAATCTAAGTTTGACCTTATCAAGTTAAAATCTCCAGCCACAATGATTTTTGCAACATTTTCTAACTCCACTACTTTCCAAACCTTTTCTAAAAAATCCGCTTGATGTTCATTTGGAGCATATATGTTTACCAGCATTATTTCCTCATCTTCTATTTTTCCTCTTAGAATCAAATATCTACCTTCTTGATCGGCAACACTTTTTATTATCTCAAATCCTAATCTTTTAGAAATCATAATTGCCACTCCTCTCGCTTTTGAAGTACCAAACGCCATCTCATAATGTTGAATCCCACCCAAAAAAAGTTTGTTTGTATCTGTTGACTTTTGGTGCGTTTCCTGTAAGAACACTATATCGGGTCTATCTTTCTTCAAAGCCAATTCCAACCTCCGTCTCTTAAGAACAGAACCTGTACCCTTTACATTCCAAGTTAATATTTTAATATTTTCCATAATCTATTTCCTTTCTAACTTCCAAACTCTCCATTGGGCGTGCCACCACCAACCCCTTCCCCCCAAAACACAAAATTCTACATAAAACACACACTATCACTCTCCCCACTTTCTTCGAAAAAAGACGCCTTCGACAACCAAAGAGGGGAGAGGGGGGACATGCAAGATGTGCCTACCAACCAGTGCTACGCGCTACCCACCCTTCTAAAGTGTTTAAATAATTTGTTTTTTATTAATCTATTTCTCATTGTTCCTTACTTGCCTCCTCCTCCACCATGATCAGTGACAACTCCTCTTCTTCTTTTCCCTGTGGTGTTCCACCTGTGGCACCACCAGCCTCTGCCCTCTCATACTCCCTCCCTAGAGCACCCGATTCCAACAGTTCTTTCTTAAAATTTATCCACTCTTCCGAACCTTTTTTTACCAACTCCAGCAAACTCAAATACTCCAGAGGATTGGTCCCTTCATCGATTACTTGCATTCTTCTTTCATAAAAAAACGCAATTGCTGTGGAAATCTCCAGTTATACCTTATGTTTTTGCTCATCAACAATTTAGTTACAGGTCTCATCTTATATCTCCACATTCTTTCTTTCATTGAGATATCATTGTATACTTCTACATCAGAACCATCAAATTTCAGGGCGCCAGAACCAGCTTGTTTCAAAAAGGCCATTACTCTAAGCTTATCTCCCCAATTTGCAAATTTTACCAGAACATTTCTTTGAACCGCCTTCCCTCTTCTTGGGCCCACCCTGAATGCACTTACAATATCTTCCTGTACAAATTCCTTTCCCATATTCAAACCATTTAACCACTGAACCACTCTTTCTCTTAGCTGGTCTGGCGTCCGTTCAACCACCTGACGGATCACAATGTTCTGCTTTCTCATCATATCTTCCACAGCATCAATCCTTTTCTCATGCTCTTCCAATTTCAGCTTATTCTCCCGCACCGCCTCCTGAGTACCTTTTATTTCCTTTTTTATAACATTTACCTCATTTTGAACCAATTTCACATTTCCCTCTATTTTTTGCAAACTTAAGTCCACTTTTTTTGAGAAATCCGTAACAGATGATACCACCTTGTCTTGTTTTTTCATCATTTCATTTCTATCTTTCACCCTTGATTCCTCGTTTTTCTCCAATTTCTGAAACAATTTACCAATTTCCACCATAATTTGAGTATGGTCATAGGGTTCAGGTGGTGGTGATGAAGACTGAGGGACCTCTTCCATTGGTGCTTTTTCTTTCCTCTTAGACTTCACCACTGGTTCTTCTTCTTTTGCTTTCCCTCTTGTACCTTTATCCATGATGACACCCACTAAAAAAGTCTAGTGTTGCAGAACGTTGCAAAATCGTAATCAATCCAATCAAGCCTGTACCGCTGCAGCCACTAGTGACACCTATCCAGACAAATCTGACGAAGCTTAAGGAGAGGAAGAAGTCCAGCGAAGAATTAATTGTTGTAATCCACAAAAAAACAGGAACCGGAGTATGATCCAAACAAAAAGAAAAAAAGAATAATCCACATCCGGCCCGCTTCCCCAAAGTAAACAGCCTAAGTGTTCGCACTCCGAACCGCAAAAATAGAAACTCCAAGGAAACGGTCACCCAAATTTTCCCATTTGAATCAAAGCTGCCAGGGAGAGGAATGGGAGAGAAAAGAAAAAAGAAAAAATCCAAATTCCAAAATGTATAATAAAAGGCAAAAAAAGAGGAGCAATATATCCAAAGAAAAAAGTATTAATTATAATCCACACAGTGAAGGGGTGAGAGAAAAAAAATTAATCCTTCTCTAGAGGCGAGCGGATCAAAGCGCCCTTTTCCAGCGGAAGCATTAACTTCAGGGGGAGACCCCCCTTTCTTGCTCTGTAAGTCGGCAGACTTTCCCCACAGTCCTTAGCCTCAAAAAGCGCTGAAGCTTTCGAAAACTGTAGCCCAGACAAAGACTTCTTTAACCACTTTACTGTCGCCAAAACACGCCGCGGTTCTCCTGGGGCGCACAAGAGCCATAGACCGAAACACAACCACTTTCGTTTTCCAGGACCGCCGCCATTAACGGGTCGACAACCCGATTTTATCCACTTCCACACCCACTTCCAAGTCCGGGCTCTTCTAAGCAAAATCCACAGTTACCTTTAGCTTTTCCACATAAACTTTCAT
Organism: Bradypodion ventrale; assembly: GCA_035047345.1. NCBI lineage: Eukaryota > Metazoa > Chordata > Lepidosauria > Squamata > Chamaeleonidae > Bradypodion > Bradypodion ventrale. The sequence goes on from JAWDJE010000003.1 coordinate 339,209,555, forward strand.
AAACTTACGTAGAGTCGCTTTCTTGCCGATTTTACTGCCACCTCGAATCTCCGCCGTCTCGCTGGTCCCGTTCTCGGCTCCTCGGCAGGAGAAGCCGCGGCTTCCGTCGCGCGTCTCTCCTACCCAGGAAACCTCACAAACTTCGACCGCCTGACTTCAAAACTTTCCAAATAGGCAAGTAGGAGTCTTATCAGCAAAAAATACCACTTTAAAGTTTCCCCTTTTACTCATTCACATTGATTACCACTTTGGTAAACGCGAGCAACCGAATCTAGATGTTACTCGTCGGCCATCTTAGCCACGCCCCCCCGGTCAGAAAACTCTTCAGCTCTGTTTGCATTCACAAAAAGAAAAGAACAGACATCTGAGTGGTTTGTCTCTATCCTGGATAACACAGACATGTGCCACTGTGAAGTGGCATGCTACTGACAAAAACAACTTGCTTCCCACAAGGAAAAGGCAGGCAAAAGTTAGGGAATTATGATCTCTTATCAAGATACATTTCAACATATTACAAGACATACAAGGGTCTCCCCACCACGTTTGTCTCGTAAAGATAATGTAGCAATTAGTCTGAGTAGGGTGAAATAACTGGAGAAGATGGGAATAATTAATTTTTTCTTTGCCCATTGATATTCCACAGCAACTGTTTTAACCCATTTTCTTTGGTGGAAAATGAGCAAAATGAGCTATGTACTCCCCTACTAAATCTCTGCTATCAATAGCTGAAATCCTGTAGTACAAGCATTCCCAACCACAGGGCCGCCTAAAACTGGGCCATGGGGGTGGGTGGCACTGTGCTCTCAAATGGTGCGAGAGCATGGGCTTTAGACAGGCAACTGGGCTCTCCTCCTTATTTTGAGCTACAGCAGGGATCCCCCCAGCCTGTGTGCAGTGAGGTATCACATTGACCATATTCAAGCTGTGGCCGGCAGACAGATCACTCCCACTCCTGGTTCATGGAAAAATTGATTAGCATGAAACCAATCCGTGATGCAAAAAAGGCTGGGGACCCCTGTTGTCGTAGACTAGGCCCATTGAATCAGATATGGTCAGTCATCTCCTTTGTCAGTGTCACCGATTAAACAGGCCTACTCTAATTGTAACATACTGTATTACTGGATTTTAATCACTGTTTCCATGTCCATGCATTAATATTATGATGGCATGTGCAGTATTAAGAATACTTGAGCAATTCTTCTGTTTCAGAGCTGAATGACTTGATTTGCACCTTTGATCAAAGTGCAAAAAACAACGACAACATAGTTCAGAGGCTCATTCTATGCTTTGCTGAACTCTCTTACTGCACAGTCTAAGAACTATCTTTACAGTTTAAGCATTTTGTTTTCACAGGCGCTAGCAAGTCCAAATTTTTTTTACCCAAAATCCCATAAGCTTGTAAGGCAGCTAGTTTTCTACCTACAGATGTCCCTAGGGAAGTGGTACATCATCAGTCCCACACTTGAAATCATACATAAAACATCTAGTCAATCCATGTAGATATTACCTTATAACATGTGTTTCTTGTGTGACCACTGTTTGGGCAATTTTTGCATTTTTATTTCCTCTGCAATTTTACCCATACTTTTTCTAAGACTATTCCCTCTGGACCATCTTGGAGGTTAAATTCTGTCTCTCATGCTTAGATTGGAGAAAAACTGCTCATCACTCTACATACAATAATATGCTTATCAAGGTTCGGATGTCACTTCTCAAAAGCTGTTAATTGCCCTCAACAGTCTGAGGGACTGTGAACTGGCCCCTGGCTTTAAATGTTTGAGGAGCCCTGCTGTACAACATCAACTTCCATGGCACTTGCAAACATCTGAAATGCCCACATACAAATTGCTTGATTGTTTGGATCAGCTGTTAGAATAGAATAGAATAGAACAGAATAAATCTTTATTGTCATTGTCCCCTTGCAGGAGCAACAAAATTTCTTGGTTACTATATCAACTCAGATTTGGCACTCCACATAATTTAAAACAGCTGCAAAACACTAATTAAAACAGTACAATATCTATACCTATAAATCTGTGCGTTAACAGTTGGAATGTGACAAAGGATGTTGCACCAGGCCCCACTAGCCCCGACCGAGCCTCCCTGCACTCACCCGAACCGGGTTCGCAGGTAACTGTCAGGTTGAGAAATGTGGCAGTGGGGCAGGAGCCCCCCGAACGTGAGCAAAGAAAAAGGACTTCAATTCCCAGCGTCCTTTGCACTGTGCAACCCCTCAGCCAATCAGGCTGAGGGATACGAGCACAGAGGAGGCTGGGAACGCGCGCTGACTTAAAAAAAAACAAAATGGTGGGAGCCAGAGGGAAAGACTTTGAAAGACGCAGCTGGAGGGAGCCAGGAAAAGATAAGTGTTAGGTAAGGGTTAGGGGGTGGGTGAGGAAGGCAATGAAAGGTGTTGGGTCCAGAAGGGTTGGGGGGACAGACCCATTTTGTCCCCCCAACCCTACCAAACCCAGGGGACCAGGGAGAGGAGATCGAATACACCCCCCCCCACACACACACACTCCATTTTAAAAGAGAAGAAACCACTTGGTTTCTTCTCTTTAAAAACGGAGTGGTTTTTTTGGGGGGTGGGTGGGTGGGCAATGATCCCCTCTCTGCTGTGTCCCCTGGCTCTGGAAGGGTTGGGGGGGACAGACCCCTTTTGTCCCCCCAACCCTACCAAACAAAGGGGACCAGGGAGAGGAGATCGAATACACCCCCATCCCAAACACTCCTTTTTAAAAGAGAAGAAACCACTTGGTTTCTTCTCTTTAAAAACGGAGTGTTGTTGTTGTTGTTTTTTTGGGGGGGAAACGATCCCTTCTCTGCTGGGTCCCCTGGCTCTGGAAGGGTTGGGGGGACAGACCCCTTTTGTACCCCCAACCCTACCAAACCCAGTGGACCAGGAAGAGGAAATCAAATACACCCCCCTCCCAAACACTCTGTTTCAAAAGAGAAGAAAGAGCTTGGTTTCTTCTCTTTAATAACGGGGTGTCCTGTGGGGGGAGGGAATCCCCACTCTGCAGGGTCCCCTGGCTCTGGAAGGGTTGGGGGGACAATACACACACACACACACACACACACACACACACACACACACACACACACACACACACACACACTGCTTCTCTCTCTCTCTCTCTCTCTCACACACACACACACACACCACTCCTGCCTTGCCAGGAATTTTTAATGTGTGTGTTGGTGGTTGGAGTGGTACTGTATGGGTAGTGGTGGTTGTGCACACCCAAAACCACCCTAACCACCAACACACCTCTTTTTTACATAAATTACCAAAAAGAATTATCCCTTACAACACAATTTAAAACAGCCCGGCTCTTTACCAACATTAAGAAAAAAAAATTTCCAAAACCATTTAAAACAGCCCGGCACCGCCGGGCAAAATCTGCTAGTAACAAATAAAGTAAGATGACTTCAAAGTCTAGAGTTTCCATTTAAGGCCAAGATTGCTCTAGAGAAGAAACTGTTCTTGAGACGGCTCGTTCTTGCCATCATTGTTCTATATCGCCATCCCGATGGCAGAAGCTCAAAGAAGCGATGACCAGGATGCGATGGGTCTCCTAAAATATCTAATGCTTTATATGGCACCTAACAGTGTAAATTTGTTCTAAGGTGGAGAGTGAACAACCAATGATACTCTCTGCTGTTTTAATAATTCTATGCAACACTGTCCTATCCTGAAAGGTACAACTTCCGTACCACACACATAGACCATAAGTAAGCACGCTCTCAATGGCGCAATGATAGAAGGCAAGCAGCAGCTTTCGCGGAAGATGGTTTTTCTTTAAAGTTCTCAAAAAATACAATCTCTGTTGCGCCTTCTTCGCAAGCCCCCTTGTGTTGACACTCCAGGACAGATCCTCCTGTATCTCAATGGCCAGAAATCTAAACGTTGTTACCCTCTCCACACAGATTGCATCAATCAAAAGTGGCTGGACATCGCTTTTCTGCCTCCTAAAGTTCACCACAAGTTCCTTCGTTTTCTTTATATTAAGGAGCAGGTTATTGGTTCTACACCACTTTATCAACCGCTCCACCTCATCTCTATAAGCCGTCTCACCTTCCTTATCAGAGATGAGCCCAATCACGGTCGTGTCATCTGCAAATTTGACAATCCTATTACTAGGGTGGGCAGAGACACATTCAAACGTATAGAGAATATAAAGGAGCGGGCTGAACACACATCCCTGTGGTGTTTCTGTCTTAGTACGAAGCATATTGGAAGTGTAAGGGCCCAACCAGACCCTCTGGGAGCGAGCCGACAGAAAATTCAATATCCACCATGACAAGTGGGGGATATTTCTTTAAACTTGAAAGGTAGTCCTTGTACCATCTCATAAAATAATAATATATATTATTTTTTAAATTTTAGTGTAACTTTTCTTTTTTAAAAATTCTCAAACTATGAGACAAATAGACTAAATGAGGAACAAAAGCAAAAACTGTAGCAAATGGACCTTGCGTGATCTTGACTATTTTACTTTATTGTAGGTCTATCTTAAGCTGATCACTGACACCAAAGTTTGTAGAAAGTGTCAGAGCTATAGTCCTTTGCTTTGTAATAACCCCAACCCACATTGACTGGGGGAAGCAAATTAGTTTATGACATGAAGGAGAAAGCCTTCTTATTTTAAAAATGTCATTAATGTGATAACAAGTCACGATGTCTACATTTAGCATTATAATCAAAGCAAAATCATTCCTGTCAGTACAGATTATGTAAAATGACAATTCTGAGATAATAAAAGCGCACAGAACATGGCAGGAATATTAGACTGGGTTCGGGTGAATGTAACAGTCTACTTCTCTATTTAGGAATTTTATCATTTCTCTCAAGCTTATAGAGAAACTTCACAAAAATTAATCTTCCTCACAATATTAATGTGCCTATTTTACTTGCATTTGGAAAAGTGAAATGCTTTATTATCCTTTAAAGCAAGTGAATACGATTTGTAATGCAATGGAAGTTCAAAATTATTTGAATGGATCCAGTATCCCGGGGCCATATATCCCCCATCTGGAAATACTCTAGACAGATGACCTCTCCCTTATAGGTAAATGCATGCTTGAATTAAACAAAGAATTCGATTTCACATACCACCTTTTAAAAAAATAATTATTTAAACATCATTTGCCCTGCCTAAATCCCATACAATCTAAGTAGCTAATTTATAATCTGTTAAGAGATATAAAAACCAGCCATACGCAATGCCCTTAATCTACATCAGTGGTTCCCAACATGGGGCCCAGGCCCCACAGGGGGACTTCAATTCCCAGAAGTACATTTCCCAGTCAGTACATTGGCTGATCACTGCTTTGGGGAATTGACTTGGGCTTCTGGGAATTGAAGTCCAAACACCAAAGATTGGGAAACACTTATCTACATATAAGAAAAAACACAGTAACAATATTGCTGATATTTCAAAAATACTAAAAATGCAAGATTTACTTAATAGAATAATGCAATAATGGGAAAAGGCCAATGCCTTATCATTTACAGAAACGTGTGAAAAATATTTTTAGGTTTTTATCGATCTAATGTAAAATTTTAATAATCCACAATTTAAAGACCGTCTAAACAGGGGAGCACAAACATTTTGCACCAGGGGCCTGACCATGCCCCTGGAACAGCTGAGTGGGCCTGACCACGTCCCCCAAAACAGGGGTGGTTTGCGCATGCACATCCAGAAACAGTTCTGTGAGTGGTGCGGACATGTCTACGTATGTACGGGGACGTCCCAAACCAGTTCCGGGAGTGGTGTGGATGCATTTGTAGATGCACTGGGACAACTTCTGGAAGTGGTTCCGGATGTCCCGCACATGCGCAAACATGTCAGTGCCACTCCCAGAAGTGGTTCTGGATGTGCGCGCGCATTGGTGGGCACATCCCTCACCCACTTCCTGGAGCAGCGAGGGCGTTGTGGGCCGGATGAATTGGTGTAAGGGGCCGTATCTGGCCCATGGGCTGTAGTTGAGGCATCCTTGATATAAAACATTTTGGAGGACAGTGATGTGAACATTTAGCTTACCTATGGAGTGGTCCCCGCGGGGTAACAGTTTCTGGGAGGTAGTCAACAAGTGGAGCCCAGCATCCCCCATTAAATGGCATTGGCAAAGGTTGTGGCTGTTTCATCTCCACAATGTTCAACAGCCAGCTTGTATATGGAGAAATGGGATCATCTGCAAAATAACAATTGTTTATTTAATTATTTGTTACATTTTAAAGCAATGTAATAATGGAAGTTCTCTGGGAGATTTACAAATAAAAAGTAATACAAAATTACAATAAAACCTAAGGCAATAAGACAGCACAAAAAAAAATAGAGATAAAAAGTAACAGTAGGTATGAAAGAAAGACACGTATTATTCAAAATTAGGCTAAAAGTAGAGGTAAAACAGTGCCAAGATCTAACAGTGCTAAAACAGCTGATAAAGTCCATTCCTTTTTATTTTTCCATTCCTTTTATGGCAAAAATAACAGAACATGGTCACTGGTAGAGCATTTCTTGGGAAGATACTGTCAGGATCCTTTTACTCACAAGTAGCACCTTGGCCTCCTCGTAATGGGATCCAACCTGATACTGCCTGCTCTCCTGGCTAGACAGCCCAAGCTTTTAAAGCTTGCCTTCTCACTCCTGATCTGGATCTAGGTGGTAAGCAAGGTAGCTCATAGGAAGCCAATTAGTGTAGATAGGTAGTGCTGAGCCAAGTAAACACTCCAGTCATCTTCGGATAATTCAAAAGTATATTGTAATCAGAGTAAGTTACAGACAAAAGTTCATCAGAAGTTCAGAAAGCATATCAAAATAAAGAAAGCTGCTTTTTGGGGAAAGCCCAGTGCCCCCGCTTCTGGGTTAAACATCTACATGACTGCAGTTCTCCCTTAGCTCCAAGCATCGGGTCCAAGAGAGCCTCTTGGCCCCCTACCTGCTGGGTTTTATCTCCTCCCTCAGGGTCCACCTCCTTGCCATTCCCTAAAGCAATCCAGCCAATGATCATACAGCACAACATGTCCATCACACATTAGGCCCCATCTCTTCCAACCCATGAGGCCAGCATGTTTACACATTCCAATCCCTTTGGTATGTGAGAAAGAAGGGTCTCCCACAGATTGAAATCTCCATCTTGGATGGGGCTAAAACCAGGGAATAAAGTCTGCCTTGACAGTTATTTCACAACTCCATGAACAAGCCCCCCCTCCCCCCCTCTCTCTCATAACTCTGCATCTCATCTCATCTCAACAGCACCTGAAGGAAGGCTTTAAATAATGAGCTTAATGGTATGGGGAGGTAAACAGGAAGAAATTCCTTCCGCTAATGTAGCACCAAGTAATAGCAATTAGCAAGAGCAATTACACTTATATACTGCCCCATAGCACTTGGTGTACTCTCTGGGCAGTTCACAAGTTAATTAGCATTTTGCCCCCAACATACTGGGTTTTACCAACCACGGAAGGATGGAAGACTAAGTCAACTTTGATCGCCATTATAATCAAACTCACAACATTTTGGCTGCAGTACCCATGCTCCATGCTCTGGCAACAAGTGCAGATATCGAAGTGCAAGAATCCTGAGAGCATGTTGGCCAGTCGCTACTAATTTTTTAGTCAAACTGATCCAGGCTGGCTGGAATCTTCTACTCTAGATTAGCTGAAGCAATTATTACTTTATTCATTGTTCATGTGTGTTCTGTTCTGATATGCATTAATTGTAAGTATAATGAAGTGGTATACGAATGAATACTGACCTCTGAAAACTTGAATGCTGATATATACAGTATTGCAAAGTAAGAATGTCTCACTTTTTGCTGTATGAACTATAATTTTGTTGGCATTTTTACCAATGAGAGATTCAAATCACAACGCTTAGCTAACTAGGAGTAGCAATGGACACTGCACACAAACTACTTCTAACTCCCAATAATCTCAAAAGTGGTATTTAAGCAAACAGTAAATCTTTCATTGAAACCAATAGTCTTCAAGACACTTAACTTTGATTAAATTACATCTAGTGTGACTGATGTTATTGTTTCCCACAAAATATTACACAACTAAATGTCAAATCATACTTTTGTCATCATCGTAAGATCCTCCAGAGCTATTGCTGTATCTTGATTCCAGACGGTTGTGTGCTCTGATCACGTTGCTGAACCTTAGAAATAAGAAAACGTTATTTAAGATCTTAATCTGAACTCGGTTTGTAAATGGGCTAAATATCCTGAAGATTCTTCAGTAGTAATACAGCTAACCGGTCTGCTGGAAACTGAGTAGTAGCACCCAATAAAACTGATGGGAAAGAAATGGAATGGCCACTACAGATGTTAACAATTCTGCAGCAATACATATTGAAGAGCCCTTGCGGGGGCTCAAAAGGAGGCGCCATGGAAGAGCCCCATGCCACCTGGACTTTGGCGGCCGGCAAGAGCTTCGGCGAGGCTGGGACAGCCTCGACATCGGCGTCCTTGGCCCCATTTGGAGCGTTTGGAATGAGGATAGCAATATAGTAATATGATTTTGTCTCTGCTTATTGATATGCTGTTTTTGTTTTTTTAAATATTCAAATGTATTTATGCATTGCTTTTTGCTTTATTTTTATATTGTAATTTTGTTGCTATATTGTATTTTATATGTTTTGTTGATTTTTGAACGTGTTGTGAACCGCTTTGAGTTTGTCGTTGACAAAGGAAAGCGGTATATAAGTTCAAATATAATAATAATAATAATAATAATAATAATAATAATAATAATAATAATAATAATAATAATAATAATAATAATAATAATAATAATAATAATATACATTGCACAATAATAGACATGCCCTCTCAGGACTGAGGCTAATGCCCATAGTGTTCCAAAATGATCCTTAGCATTGAGATTACATGCTTGTCTTAGGGAGGCCATTATGGGAAAGATTCCATACCCACTGATCTTGGGCTACATACAGAATTCTTATTTCAAACACTTTGACGGTAAATAGTTTGTAGCTCATAGGATCCAATTCCTACTGATCAGTGACTACAAAGCTCATGGAAAACAGTCTGAAGAGTGTTAAGAATGCTCAATTTCTTTAAAATTAATGGTTCTGAATTTGCAGCTCCACCAACATAACCTGTCCTAATAAGAAACATCATCTTGCATTATTTGGAGACTAAAATTTTAAAGAAAAGTATTCTATCATATCATGCATTGAAATAGGACTTTTATCCTGCAATTTTATCATGCCAATCATGACATTTCATGGGGATTTACATGGTACCGTTTCCCATTTGTAGCTCTCTAGTTTTTCTACTGCTTCCACATTATTTATTAACATAAACATCCAGTGAGGAGGAAAGGATAGAATACCAACAACTGTGAAGTTTAACTAATACAATCTAGTCCTGCCATCTCAAACATACTGAATTGCTGTCAAATCTCAGTAAGATCAGTAGGATTTGCTTGGACTATAAAAGAGATAAATACTATGGAATTTTCCCCAATACTTTTGTTGTTGTTTAGTTGCACAGTCGAGTCCGACCCTTTGCGACCCCATGAACCACTACAGCTCCTCTGTGCCTTCCACTGAAGCCCACACAGATCTACGCCCATTGCATTGATAATGCCATCTAGCCACCTCATCTTCTGGTGCCCCCTTCTCCTTTTTCCTTCAATCTTTCCCAGCAACAAGGTCTTCTCAAGTGAGCCCTCTCTTCTCATTTGGTGACCAAAGTCCTTGAGCTTCAACTTCAGTATGTGTCCTTGCAGTGAACAGTCAGTTATTTTCCTTCAGGATTGACTGATTTGATCTCCTTCCGGACTCTCAAAGTCTCCTCCAGCACCACAATTTAAAGTCGTCTATTCTTCTGCACTCAGCCTTCCTTATGGTCCATCTCTCACAACCATACATTAGTACTGGGAATACCAGTATGCAAACCTTTGTTGGCAGGGTGATGTCTCTACTTTTTTATTATGCTGCCCAGGTTTCTCATAGCTTGCCTCCCAAGAAGTAAGCATCTTTTTATTTCACCATCTGCAGTGATCTTAGATCTCAAGAAAGTTTGACACTGCTTTCATTTCTTCCCCTTCTATTTGCCAAGAAGTGATGGGTCCAGATGTCATGATCTTGGTTTTTTTGATGTTGAGTTTCAGGCCAGCTTTTGCACTCTCCTCTTTCACCCTAATCAAGAGGCTCTTTAGGCCTTCTTCACTTTCTGCAATTAGGGTACCATCATCTGCATATCTCAGGTTGTTGATGTTGCTCCCAGCAATCTTAATTCCAGCTTGTACTTCATCTATCCCTGCATTATGCATGTATTTCGCATATAACTTAAATAAGCAGGGTGACAATATGCAGCCTTGTCTTACTCCTTTTCCTGTTCTAAACCAGTCAGTAGTTCCACATCCTCTCCTAACTGTTGCTTCTTGACTTACATACAGATTTCTCAGAAGACAGATGAGGTGGTCTGGTACTCCCATCTCTTTAAGTACTTGCCACAGTTTACAGTGGTCTAGGTGTGTGCAATTATATTTTAAGGAACGTATCACTTGATCCTTTTGCTATTTCTATTTTTATATATATACAGGACCCTAAGAGTTGCTTGTTTCTCTAAATGCTTCTTTAAGACTATTTGTTGTAGAGTAATAAAAGTGCTACAGGCAAAGAAATGCAAAATATACTACACTGTAGCCTTGGCAGCCAATGTTGGAAGCTTAGTAGGTGTCCAAATTCTTTTTGCAAGGTGCTGGACTTGTGACCTTTTATATGCAGTGGAAATGCTCTTACATTGAGCTCCACCTCCAAACTTATCTTCTTACACAGCTGGTTACAAAGTATTTCTGCAATAGGAAAAAGTGAAAGGTTGTCTTTTATATTCCCTCCTCCATGAAAGAGGGTTTTTGAAAGAATCTTTTAAATCTCACCCTAATTCCGAGTTCCAATACAATGAAAAGTTGGCTGTAGTTCACAGTACCTAGTGTCATTATAAATGTGTTGGTTTTTAAGTTACAGTAAAACCCTGACTTACATATGCCTCGAGTTACATAACATTTGACTTACATAATGTTTTTGTGCTAAAACCATGTCCGATTTACATGATTTCCTATGGGTTTGCTTCAAGTTACATAAAGATTCTTTTTCCTATGGGTTTGCCTCGAGTTACGTAAAAAAATAATTTTTACTCTGGGTTTGTTTCGAGTTATAAGAAAAACCGATTTAAGCAAAAGCCTACGAAACAGACTTTTTTTTCGTAAGTAGGGGTTTTACTGTACAGTAAAATGTAAGATGTTGGTTTATGGCTACCCATTTGGATTATGCTGCTAGTTGCACAGGCAGCCCAATTCCCTCTTGCCATCTTCTTCCTTTCACAACATATCCTCAATACTCTGTAGGGTCTAGAAGCCACTAAACACTGTTATTATTGAGCTGTTTTTGTTTTAATTCCTACCCTTTTTATTTACAAGCTAATATATTTCTGTGTACGTGGGAAGATCTCCAAGTACCAAGAAACTACTACCTTGTTTCTGGCTGGCCCCATTTCATTACAAAACTGATAGCCATCAGACCACCCAAGTTTGGTATTAAGACAGACTGATATTTAGATTAAAGAGATTTACAGATAGCGTTTTTATGCTTTGTGGACAAGGGATACACTGTGAATGTATCCAGTCCAGGAACTTAATGTTTAAGAAAACAGAGGGAGATTGATTACAAAACTTTCACTAGATTACAAACCTTTCATCAGTTTCTTTCACAATTCTGTTTTCTTCAGTATCAGGGAAACTGTCTTGGCCCGCAACAACAGTGTTACTACTTGATGTTGTTCCTGTATATGTGCAGCCAGTAAAGACACATAATTTTTAAAAATAAGTACTTATTGAAACACGTTTTGAAATATTTCAACATTCAAAGATGCAAAAGCACAGAAAGCAAAACACTCAAGCACCGGTCAATCTGGTAGAATGACAGATCATACTGTAACCCTCAACTTCTCAGAATCACTTTACATGTTACATCTTATGGGTACAAAAATAAATTATGTACTGCAATGTTATTCCTTTCCCCTCCATACTCCAACACAATCTGTCATGGAAGAGCTGACAGAATGGAATTCAGAGCGACTTTCTTCAAAGCCCTCTTTTCTTTCCCCAGTAACTGGAAGTTAAACTAGGAGGCTTAGCAGACCTCCTCAAGATCATCACATCTCCTGGTTCCCTGGATTCACTAGAGGACATCTTGGGGAGACTCTATGGATCATTGAGTCCAACCCCTGTCAAAGAGGTACAGTGGCAATTTGGGGAGTCCTATTACTGTAATAGTATTTCAAGCAATGACACAAAATTACTTCAGTATCATCTCACTTAGCAATTCACTGGAGTTTCTGGATGAGAGGACTATGGAGAGGCAGCTATGTGACATCTCTGACCCTATGTTGCCTGTATCTCACTGATTTGGAATGAAAGAGGGGATGAAAATTAACTGTCTGTGCTATTGTATGGAGAAAAATCTGTGCTCAGAAGACATTTTTTAAAATAATCTTTGCTGTGTTGTGATGAAAAGAGGGAAGAAAGAACTTTGACTGCAACCTCCCGTCATGGTAAAGCCTACCATGGGCTCACGAGTTAAACCAAATACTGGCTTTGTTATCTCTCTTTGCTGGACTCTAACACCTTGTTGCCACATGAAGGATACAGGGAGGTATCTGATTGGCTCATTTAAAGAAGGTAAGACAGGAGGGGGATGGTTAGGTATAAAAAGGCAGAGAGAGGGTATTTCAAGGGAGAAGAACCTGAAGAGAAATAAGAGAAAGATAGAGAGCAGAGAATGGAAAATGAGATAAAGTCAGGGAGCCTCTGACTGAGGTGAATCTAAAGTGATTCTGAGGTAAATCTAAAGAGACTGAAAACAGAATCAGAAGAATAATAAAGGAAGGAAAACCTGCTCTCTCAGAAGATTTAGAATAAGTTATAGTGAGATTATTTTATGTTGTGGAAAAACCTTAGTACAGTATTGATTTTTCCTGAATCTTTTTGAGTAGTTATGTATATAATATTTAGTTACCTATTTTGTGAACAATGTATCTTTAATATCCTTTATGAGAAATAAACCTCAATTCTTTTAATAAATTGTTGTTTATTTAAGGGAGGGGGACAGAGTAAAGCCAGCTTAAGCCAGGAGAGGCTACGTTGCTACCATTATCTCCTTTTAAATGTTTTCTGGGGATCATTTTTAGAGTGGATCTTCCATGTTGCAGCAAAAGGTAATATTTTGCTGAACCAGCACTCCATGAGAAACTGCTCGGAGTCTCAGTAGTCCCAAATTGGAGCTGCCTGTGTCTGGGATAACCAGGAGGGGACAAGGAGAGGACTGAGGCGGAGGGAGTTTAGTGCCAGGTAAGGTTAAGGTAACATTGACACGTGTCCAGTAGGAGTCGCTGACACCTCCACTAATTCTTGTTCAACAATATGGCAAGTGGTTTAGGTATATGGCTGCAGAACCAAAGGTTGGGAATTTGATTAGTGCTCTCCTTGACAGGGGCTGGACTTGATGATCCTTTCTAGTTCTTCAGTTCTAAGATGGTGGTGGTTGATGATCTGCAGATATACAGATGAAACTCAGAAAATTAGAATATCGTGCAAACGTTCATTCATTTCACTTACAAGGTAAAACAAATATATGAGATAGACTCACTACATGCAAAGCGAGAGACGTCACGCCTTAATTCGTTATAATTGTGATAATCATGGCATACAGCGTACATGAGACTGTGTAATGATTATGGGGTACATGAGATTGGGGGGTTGGGGTTTTCATAAACTGTAAGACATAAGCATCAATATTATAACAAAGTAAGGCTTGAACTATCTCGCTTTGCATGTAATGAGTCTATCTCATATATTTGTTTCACCTTTTAAGTTGCATTACTGAACTGAATGAACATTTGCACGATATTCTAATTTTCTGAGTTTCACCTGTAGTGCTAAGAATAGAATTATGTCTTCCAGAGAAGGGGTAAATGGTCTGAGGATCTTACTATGTATGTAGTTGCTGTTTTTACTTATTTTCCTGCCATTTGGTGCTACTTGGCTGTTTGAATCTCTGGCTTAAGAGATTGTCGTCTAGAATGTGAGGATGATGAAGATGGAGGTTTCTGCTGATCAGATGGGAATTTGCATGATGAGTATGCACATGGTTATTTTCAATAATGTCAATACAGTCTTTGTTGCTACTGAAGATAAAAGCCCATTATTTATTGGTGTTCCTCTTCTTGTGCAAACTATCCGCTATATTGTTAAGGTTATTTTGGTTAAAAAAAATTCCTTCCCTATCAAAAGGTAGATCTTCTATTCTTAAATCTTCTGAGATACCAGCTGATTGGAACCAGGTGTCATGGCTTAGAGCCACATTTGCAGACATATTTTTGGCAGAACAATTAGTTGCATGTCTTGCAGAATGCATTTGCTGTGCTGTTTCCTGCTGGAAGGGAACAGTTATTACTCTCTTATCCTTTGTTAAACTATTGAGTAATGGTTGGATTTTGTCCAGAAAACCCCCATAGCACCTTGGTAGTTGGCTATACATATGGCCAAGGGTGAAGTAAAGAGCATCCTTCTACTCAAGGTGTCCATTTTTTAGCCACCTGTATTATTTAGAGTGGTATTGGTACATCCTTTGGTCCTAATTTGAGAGGCCCTGACAATAACAGTTTGGCTGTGGGTGTTTCAGAAAGAATGTGCCTTCTTGTTGTGGATCTTATATAGATTTTCTAGTCACCTAGAGGAAAGTTGTGAGGTTGATGTTTTATTCCATGATTCCTTCACCAAACCGAACAAAGATACCAATATAGACCAGGGTGGCAATGCCCTTATTTATCTGATCATAGACTGGCTCAGATCTGGGTGGAAGTAGCCTCTGAGTAATGTGGCCATTCTAAGCATTAGGTCGGAGTGGGAATGAAAGTGTTGATTCTTCACCAGAATCTTAATTTTTTTGAGAAAGGTAATTTCAGTTTATTTTCATGTCTGAATAAATGCAAAAAAACACAGCTTTAAGATAACCCCTCCTTTATTTCAGTGGGTCTCCTCTTAGGTATCACTGAGTCTGGAACAAACCTTATATATTTATGTCGCAAGGTTATAAGAGGTTGACAAGCAGCAAGGAACAAAAAAAAATAAAATTCGACAGAATACAGTATGTACAATACTAGTTGGGGGGGATGCTCATATGCACATCATCTTTTCACAAGAAAAAAAGTTAAGTGTTTAATTTGTACCAGAAGCAGCAGCTGAGGCCTTGTTGCTGGCAGTAAAACGGTAGAATGGTGGATTGTCACAATGCTGAACAATAGGGTTTACTGGATCTGTTTGCTGCAGCTCAAACAGAAGTTCTTCCATTGTTTGAATTGTGTTGTTGCGACATAAATAAATGGCAACTTTTTTAATCTGAAGAAAAAAAGTAGAATTTAGCAGCTTCTATAAAATGTAATTAGAATTGTGCAGGTAAATAGTATGGGCATGAAGATATTTTTGAAGCTATATGCACATTTGTGAGCTCAAGCATCTATTTACAGTTATGGGATGACCAAGAAAGGAGGCATATAGCAAGGATAACTGATTTTCCAATCTATATCTTCTTTGGTGTATGCCTCTTCTGACTTTTATACATTTAAATCTTTACTTATTTAATTAAAAACTTCATAACAAAACACTAGTCTCCAATGTAATTCTTATTTCCCATAATGCTTATGAGACCAATGTGAGCCCAAAGACTTTTAAAAAGAAAATAACAATGAAATACACACAGCCCAGTAGTTCATTTCAAGGTATGCTCAGCAGGCCATAAAAAAAAAACAACAACCCCAATACAAAACAAAAATTAGCTCATACTAGAGGATGGTCCCACCAAGGTTATCCTGCTATGGTAATAGAGTAGACCATACTGCCAACGACTCAATGCCCAGCATCAGGCGATGGTTAACTAACCTGACAACACTATGGACTAGCAGCTTTGGCGAAGTCCAGAGGGAAGGATGATGGTCCCCAAGTGGATTAAATCCCATTTAAATCCATCTTGATGGAGGGCTGCAGCTTCATTAATACTGGCCTGGGGCTGAGGAGGACTTTGTGTGCCAAAAGGGCTCAGAACCAGAAAGAGACTTGTGGAACTGGAACAGTGGTACGGGTGTCACACTGTGATGTGGAAGGTAGATGAAAGGCCACTGCATTATTTTCTCAGGATTGTCTTCATGGTTGATCACCATGAGGATTGCCAATATTCAGAATCGGATACGGCACTGGAAGAAGAGGCCTAGATGGGGTTGAAATAGTGTGGTATTTTGCCCAGGCAGTCTTACGGGTTTTGTTTCTTGTCTAGTGCAGTGGCTCAAGTGGCTAAAATGCTGACTGGAAGGCGGAAAGTCAGCAGTTCAATTCCTGAGTACTGCAGGACAGAATGAACTCCCGTCTTTGTCCCAGCTCCTGCCAACCTAGCAGTTCAAAAGCAAGAAATTGCAAGTAGATAAATAGGGACCACTTCGGTAACAGCGTTCCGTGCACTCCAGTGTCCAGTCATGCCTGCCACTTGACCATGGAAACGTCTGCAGAAGCAGACAGCGCTGACTCTTCGGCTTTGAAACAGAGATGAGCACTGAACCCTAGAGTTGGATATGACTAGCTTTCGAGCAAGGGAAACCTTTACCTTTACTTTACCTATAGATCTATACTGTAGTGTAGACAGGCAGAAACTAATTTATATTTCCTGTTGAACTATTGTAGTTCAATTCATGCAAAAGTCGAATAAATCAAATCAAATCAAATGACTATTTCTAATAGAAATGCAATTTGTTCTGAAGTTGTTTTGCTCAGCAAGAACAGTGCAACCAGTTTTTAAAAATCACTTACATAAGGCAAAAGGATAGTATCACTGCTAACCCCACACAAGCTTATTAGAAACTGCAATGTAATTCTCAGGTTGTTACTCCATTTTTCATTATTGGCTAAAGCATTCCAGACATTCTCCATTTCAGGTCCTGGGACTTCATCTCCATACTGCAACAAAACATAAAACAGTGAAGTTGATAACAGGGGACTAAGTGTTCTCCTATAACAGAGATGGCGAACCTTGGCACTCCAAGTGTTCTTGGACTTCAATTCCCAGAAGGCCAAGTCAACAGACCTGCTGATCAGCGCTTCTGGGAATTGAAGTTCAAAAACAGTTGGGGTGCCAAGGTTGGCCACCACTGTCCTATAATATGTAAAATGCTCATTAGGAACTATCATGTCAGAAATAATTAATTCATTTTTGAAAATATTGTTTTTCCTCCCTATTTGCTTGATAAAAAGGGTATTAAGCTAAGGCACCATAGGTAAAACAACAAAACAATACATCTTGATCCTGTGAGAACGCTGATACAAGTATCTAGTAAGCAACAAAGTTAAAATCTGCAACAGATTGGTTAAAGGCCAGACTCATCTAAAAGCTATAGAACCCCCTCCCCCCCAAAATAAATAAATAATAATAATAGAAATATGGAAATGCTAAAAATAAATTTCGTGTCTGAAATTACTCTGGGTTGAAAGGATTTTTGCTAGAGAAACTCTGCTCAGGGGACGGCCGAATGAGGCTCCTTTCATATCCCCAAGATGGAAAATGCTGAGAGCTAGTGTGGTTTAGTACAATTATTGTCAACTGGACATCGATTTCCTAGATCTCTAGAAAGCACAGTCAATCACTAGTCTGGGATCCCGAAAAGCATAGTCTAAAACATCTTGAGAATCAAAGGCTGAGAAACAATGGCCTAGTGGACAGTGTGTTGGGTTTAGAATGGGTGGTTCTACTTCTATAACTTTCTGTCTAGCCACAAAGCTCACTGGCTTGCCCTGTTCTATTCACTCCTAAGCTAATGTATACAATTTTGGACTCTCTAAAGAAAATGTAAATGGGAAATGTACAAACAAACAAACAAAATGCTGTTACTCATAAAGAATGGCACTGAGATTCATGATTAATAGCTTATGTGAATATCTATTTGCTTACCTTAGCTGTCATATACATCAGATTGTTAAGCACCAGCGATGTTGCCTCTGGAGAGCCCCAGCCACTTCCCTTTAGTCCGCATGCGACAATTATTTCCCCATCTTTGTCCTTCACTTCATCTTCCGGGGTGCTGGGACTTGAACCTGGGAGAAGGAGCCTGCTGTCTACAAGTTCAATGTTATGAAGCCATGGCAGCAAGTATGTGAGCATGATCTGACGTCCATTGGGGTGTGTTGTTGGAAATCGCTGGCTCACTTCTAAAAACAAACAGGCACAGAAGATCTTACATTCCTAAGCAAGACCCAACCAACTACTGTTTCATTATCTCACAACCGGAATCAAATCAAATAAAGAAACACTCTTATTAAAGTACAACACCCCCACCCCCACCCCCATGTCATTCCTTTCAGACTCTACCAGGGCTCAGCAAACTTAGCTCTCCAGGTGTTCTTAGACTTCAATTACCAAAAGCCCATGTTAGTACACCTGCTGATAAGAGCTTCTGGGAAATGTAGTCCAAGAACATCTGGAGAGCAGACTTTGCTGATCCCTGACTAGACCAAGCTTCAAAAAAAGCCTTCTTCTAAGCCTTCCTTTCCTGCTTCAGTGCTCCCTGGGAGGAAGTTGCCCCAATGGTCACGGTGGCCGCACCTCTCTAGTGTACTTTTTCCATGTTCTGGTAATCTGGTGATCTTAAAACAAGCTGGTTCACTCAGAGAGTGAGTGAGTTGATTCCACTGCCCCATGGTCTAAAAGCTGGGGAGAAGATGTCCCCGTCAGGCACTGTGCTTCCATTTATATAGACTTTACCTACATCACTTAGAGGACTCTGAATAGGCTGAGGGTTGGAGTCCCTAACTTGAAGGCCCGTAGCGAAGACGCTGACCACCGCCGCCGCTGCACCTCCGGCCCCGCCGGACTGTGAAAAGCCGTTGAGGCAGTAGAACTTTTGTGATCTGTATTTTCATCAGCTGGGGGGGTAGGAATTATTGTAGTTTTGCTTTATATTGCCTATAATGTGTTTTGTATTTATTGTACCCTGTAATAGAGAATTTGCCATATTGTGGAGATTTCTACTGTAATTGCAATTTATTTGTATTTACATTGTATCTTTGCCTTTTGTTACTTTAAATGCTGTAAACCTCTTTGAGTCTCCCATTGGGACGAGAAAAGCGGTATAGAAATAAAACTCCATCTATCTATCTATCTATCTATCTATCTATCTAAATGCAAGACCAACATGCTTAAGTGGGGGCTACTGGTGGACAACAACACGTTGTGTGAATGTGGAGAGACACAAAATCAGGCTCATTTACTGGTCTGCCGGTTGCTGCCAGAGGCATGCACCGATGAAGACTTAGGTTTGGGCAACGACAAAGTGAAGAAGGTGATTTCATTTTGGCAGTTCAGGGTTTGATCTGGACACGAAAGAAGAAGAAGACCTGGTGTTCCCTCACGAGACATTAAGCCATCATCTAATCCACAATACAGTATATATTGACAAATGGACATTTTACCTGAAAACAATGGTAGTGTGAGTTCTGGATACATTCTCGCCAGTTCATATGACAGATGGGCTAGTGACACACTGTAAAGTGGTGGCAAAGGACCATGAGTTCCATAAAGAATACTGCCAGGTCGTTGCTCAGCTACTTTCTTCGAATAAACATAAAGCTTAGCCTCCAAAATCTACAGGTGAGATGAAAAACGAAAGCAGCATTACAGCTTTTCAATACAACAGCTAAGATTTTAAAAGAGCATATGACAAAATTATCTAGAAAATTTATATTTTACCCCTTTTCAACTAGCAGAAGCTGGCCAGTCATTTATGGCAAGGACAAAGGCTTTTTGCCTCTGCCACAAATAGAAATAATTACACATGGCATTGTCATTTTGTACCATCTGGGGTTGCTGGTCATCTATTTTCATTTTCTTCCCACTGAAATGAATATATATTAGCTATGTTTTCAGCCCATTACTCATTTTGTTTCCCACTCCCAATTCTGATTTTTCACCCTCCACTCTGGAAGTGATATTATTCACACAGTATGTTCTTGTAAAACCTCTCAGCACAATCCAAGTTATGCTTTTATAAAGGATGCTGATGGAAATAAATGTTCACCCCAAATCCACCCTTGCTTCTCCTTTCTCTCATTCCCACACCCACCAACACTACAGCTTTACTGTTTTACTGAACTATTTGCAAACTGAACTGTCAAAGAAAATAAATAAATCTAAGGTAGCTAGTGCCTTGCTTTTCCAAATGGCATTAAATATTTTTTTAAAAAAATATTTCATACATGCCTGCATGAGTTGCATTGAAATTTCATAGATCTCTCTGTTGGTATCAGATGCTTTAAACAAGACTAGATTTAAAAGTGTCACAATATCAAAAGGGTAGTTCCTGGCAAAACAAACAAACATGTTAATTTGTGTTTCAAATGCTGTTGGATGAAAAGCATTCTTGTGGAGAAGTAAAATGATCAATATAGCAATTATCAAATAAACAGTAATGCACAGGAAAAGCACAAATACAGTTTCATAGCCTGGAAAGCAAAAAAGGATAAAGGTTACAAAAGATAGCTCAGAAATATAGCTAATTTCCACTTATATGGACAGCAGCAGTCATCGAGGGGTATCCCAGAGGAGTAAAAAGATCCCTTGGCAGCCCCCCCAAAAGATGGGAAGACCCAATCTTGAAAGGTTTTGGTCGAACATGGAGAAGAGCGCAGCAGCAAAAAGAATGGAAAACGAGTTGCAACTAGCAGGAACTTATCCTTTGATAGTCAAGTCAATCAAGGAAATATGCAAAGCAATTATACTTTTATACCGCCCCATAGTGCACACTGGGCAGTTCACAGAGTAATTAGCATTTTGCCCCCAACATGCTGGGTACTCATTTTACCAGCCTCAGAAAGATGGAAGGCTGAGTCAACCTTGATCCTTGTCAGGATCGAACTCACAATATTCTGGCTTCAGTAGAGCAGTTTAATCACCAGGGCTCTTGTTCATTTACTTTGCATCCTAAGCCTAAATGCAGAATTTATTATACTGTATACCAAAGCATCCAATGGTGTATTTTGTTCATTTTTTCTGCACTTGTATTACAATATACATGTAGCAGTCTACTGCTTCTACCTTTAAATAAAAGCTATCGGTGCCTGGATTCAAGTGATAATGCCAACTAAAGTAAAACTGTTCAATCAATGGGATTTCCACATGTATTGATTTACCATTCAACAGTTAGTTAATGCAGTGGTTTTGCTCTAGGTCAGACTAACAAATTGATTTTGATCTAGGTGATTTATTTTAGCAATAAAATGATGCTGCAGATAAGCAAGTACAGACACCCAGATTTTCTCAGACTAAACAAGCTGATGCAAAAATGGCAGAAATGCAAGGAATGCATGAGGCAGTAAAACCTCAAAGGATAATGTTGAAAGGAGAAGCACCTACCACACTACTAAAATATTTAGCACTAAAAAAATAATAATCAAACATTATTTAGGGGACATGTGCATACCCAGTTTCCTGTACTTGTGGAATTGGAGAGATATCAGATACAGTTTGATATTTTTTCCAGCTCACCTCTAAGAAGCAAAGCCTGGCACAATATCTTGCCTGAAGAAGCGGTCTTGAACCATGAAAGCTCCTATGACATTTTTAGTGATCAATAAAAGTATCACCTTTCTCCTGCATTTGTATGTTGTATAAGGATCATACGGCTGTCAATATTGCTTACAATATTTAGGGGATGGTCATTTCCTGGGATTGGTAAAATCCCAGTGTACCTCTTAAAATTATTTATATCATAGGACCGTGATGGCGAACCTTGGCACTCCGGATGTTCTTGGTCTTCAATTCCCAGAAGCCCAAGCACCCTGTGAATCCACACAAATGGGTTTACTGCAATTCATCCAGCCCATGTTGCCCTCGTCGCTCCCGGAAGCGGAAGTAAAACGCGCCCGTACGGTTAAGACTCTTCTGGGTTAACCCTTCCTCCGTACGGGCGCATTTTACTTCCACTTCCGGGAGTGACGAGGGCAGCGCAGGCTGGATGAATCACAATAAACCCATTTGTGTGGATTCACAGGGTACTTGGGCTTCTGGGAATTGAAGTCCAAGAACATCTGGAGTGCCAAGGTTCACCATCATAGTCATAGGAAATGTATTTGATGGGAGTCCTCGAGGCTAGGAGCTAGCCAGTTCGTGGAAAGATTTTGTGAAACAAGAGAAATCATAACTAAAAGAGGATATAGCTGAAGATCTCAACCTCCCCTACATCACTTGGAGGAACCTGACTAAGCTGAGGGTCAGAGTCCCTAAATGAAAGACCAACATGATCAAGTGGGAACTGCTGGTGGACAGCAACACACGATGTGAATGTGAAGAGACACAGAGTCCGGCAGGACACAAAAGAAGAATTACTAAATGTTAATCTAATGATGATTGTTTGCTCTCTTTCTCCAATATAGATGAGTTTGCTGAATTATCATTCTCCATTTCTGCTGCCATTTATTTCTCACTCTGCCTTGCTTAGCCTCTAACCCTGTGTTTCCTAACCTTTGGTCCTTTGATTTTAATGTGCAAAAGCACTGATCAGCCAATGTACTGACTTAGGCTTCTGGGAATTGAAGTCCAAGAACCAAAAGTTGGAAAACATTGCTAACCCCAGCCCTCATTTGTCTGTGAATAAAAGCAGCCAACCAACAGACACAAGAAGAACGGCTGGCTAGCTGGCTCTAAGGCTGTGGGAGAGACCTAGCCACACATTTCACTCACTCACTCACTCACTTTATTACGGTCTACAACCAGCACAGTAAAACGAGAGGTAATTTTTAAAAAATTAAATACTTAAAATGTAGTTAAAATATATTATTTAAAAACTATATCCACTCAAAGTTAAAAGAAACAGAATAAAATCAATTTTTAAAACTAGTGTTACAGTAACTGCTACTGCAATATAGCATTCACAGTTTTCCTTCTAATCCTGATTGCTGTAGCACAAAACACGGTGGTATTGCGGGTAAAAGCAAGACTTTCATCTGATAGTAGCCAGAGAGTATACAAGTACTGTTTGATTGGGGGGGGGGGGGGAGAGAGATATATGAGTTTATCTCAGATATCCCTATAGAAAGGTAAAGGTCACCCTTGTTCGAAAGCCAGTCGTATCCGACTCTAGGGTTCAGTGCTCATCTGTTTACACCCAAAGAGCCAGTGCTGTCTACGTTTGCAGACATTTCCATGGACACGTGGCAGACATGCCTCAACACCGGAGTGCACGGAACACTGTTTACCTTCCCACTGAAGTGGTACCTATTTATCTACTTGCAATTTCTTGATTTTGAACTGCTAGGTTGGCAGGAGCTGGTACAGAGATGGGAGCTCACTCCATCATGCAGTACTTGGGAATCGAACTCTGACCTTCTAGTGGTCGAGTTCAGTGTCTTAACCACTTGAGCCACCACAGGACAGATGCATAAAACATGTTCTGAAGTTTCAGTTTCTTCTCCTGTATCACAGTCTCTCTGCCATAGGCATCCTTCAAAACCTTCTGTCTGGTTTCTCTTTGTATAAATCTTTCACCCTTTACATATTCCCACCAAGCTGGGCTAATAATAAATAGCAATCAACGTTCCAGCAAATGAATGCAGGAAATGAGATGAAATGACCTAATGAACTAGTCCCTTGAATGCTAAGGAAAAGGATCAGTGCATAAAACAAAGGAAAACAAGAGAGGTACATCCCTCCCAAAAGAAAACAAAGCCAAAATGAGTTTTTGCTGTGACAACCACACTGCTTGTCAGGGAATAGTCTGAATAAGAATAAGAGTAATATTTATGGAAGAAGTGATGATTATGGTTCACATTTCTGCATTTGGTTTTTACTGTGCTGAAACAGTGATCTATATTACAGCAAAGCTTTTAATCAATGTTTCCAGATTTCTTTTTCTGTTTTTCACCAGCGTGGCTGAAGCACTCCTACAAGATGCTAGCAATTCTGCAAGGAACGTACTGTACAGTCTTCAGCACTGAGAAAAATAAGTTATGCCTGGTGCCAGTTCTTTTCTTCAGTATGGCACCAAGTTACAGACATGCCTATTTTCCGAGGGAAGTAGCAAAGCATATTTCTTAGCCTTAGGGCCTTCCTCCTAAGAAAATGTTTACTCATTTCCATTTGCTCAATGGAGCTTTTGTTCTACGAGCTCCAATGCACAGATATAAGTAAACCAATAGCAAACATGCTTGAGATTTTGACTGATTTTTTTTCCAAATGTGCAAATAAAATAGAATTCAACTCTACAGGTGAAACTCGGAAAATTAGAATATCGTGCAAATGTTCATTCAGTCCAGTAATGCAACTTAAAAGGTGAAACAAATATATGAGATAGACTCATTACATGCAAAGCGAGATAGTTCAAGCCTTACTTTGTTATAATATTGATGCTTATGGCTTAGTTCATGAAAACCCCAACCCCCCAATCTCATGTACCCCATAATCATCACATAAACTCATGTGCGCTGTATGCCATGATCATCACAATTATAACGAATTAAGGCATGACATATTTCGCTTTGCATGTAGTGAGTCTATCTCATATATTTGTTTTACCTTTTAAGTGAAATGAATGAACATTTGCATGATATTCTAATTTTCCGAGTTTCACCTGTATTCCTACCCAGAGATGTGGGATTATTTAAAAACCCATTTGCTTTTTTTTCATACTGATCTATATGGGAAGTTCCAAGCATTTCCTGTTTTAAGATTATCAATACCTGCTTCCACACACAGTTGCAATGGCTTTGAAGCATCCTGAAGCAAGCTGATATGATCCAGTATAGCACCGGTCTATGGCCCAGTTGAACAGGTTTATTTGGTCAGGATTTAACTCCAGCAACAAAACGACCACTTCACAGCCAAGTTGATGGACCTGAATATATAGAGAAAGGCAGAATGTTTTGTAATAAAACACATAATAATGGTAGAAGCATAAAGAGCATTAGAAGTGCCTACATAAATCATGCCAAAGATTACCAAGGGCAACATTTGATTTCCTAATTATACACTTTAAGGGTGGGGGGAATTAATGTACTGGTCTTTACCTACTGCTTGATTAAAGATTAGTATTATATGAGAGTGCAAACTTTATCTTTCCATTCTCCCCACATGATTACAGTTTTTTCTACCTGCATCAAATAATTCCTAAATTATTCCTCCCCCTGCCAGAATTAAATACTAAATTTGATTACCTCTTCCTATTGTGGAATAAAGATGCGAAAGATAGAAAAAATATGTATGTATTGTTTTACACACACACACATGCACACACAAACACATACACACACACAGGTCAGGTGAGGGAGGAGGAAGACCAGCCGGGCGGGGAGAGGCCAGCCAGTCGCCCCAACGCGAGCCCTTCCGAGCCGGTCCCCACCATCTCCAGCTGGGCAGGCAAGGGAGGAGGAAGACCAGCCGGGCGGGGAGAGGCCAGCCAGCCGCCCCGACGAGAGCCTTTTCCAAGCCCTGAAAACAACCAAGCGCCGAAGGAGAGGTCCAATTGGCAGAAGGGAAGAAGGCAAAGGAGTTAAACCAGGGGGTGAGACTCAGAGCCCCATACAAAGGATAAGTAGTTAAATATGCAGAAATGTTGATGACTTAATATAGTAACTCACATAAAGACTTTAAAATGACTTAATATAGCAACTGACATAGAGACTGTGCTTTAAAGTGTGATAATATGCATGATAATATGTTGTCTTAAATGTTTTTAAACGTTTAAAAACTGTGATAAAATGTATGAGGAGAGAAAAATGGCGCAGACACCGGCAACCACGCCATAAATCTTGCCAAGAGAACCCTATTGACCAAAACAAAAGGCAAAACAAAAGGGCAGGCTAGGTGATACAGGATGCTTAACACCACAGAGTGGAGGAAGGGGAGGGACAGGAAAGGGGGAGGGGAAATGCAATGTTGTAAGGAGCAATACTGCATAGGGACATGGAATGTGAGATCAATGAACCAAGGTAAACTGGAAGTGGTAAAAAATGAGATGGAAAGAATAAGCATTGACATCTTGGGCATCAGTGAGCTAAAATGGACAGGGATGGGTGAATTCAGCTCTGGAAACCATCATATCTACTATTGTGGACAAGAAAACCTTAGAAGGCATGGAGTAGCCATAATTGTCAATAAGAGAGTAAGAAAAGCAGTAATGGGATATAACCTCAAAAATGACAGAATGATGTCAGTCAGAATTCAAGGCAAACCTTTCAATATCACCGTAATCCAAGTCTATGCACCAACCACTAGTGCAGATGAAGCCACAGTGGACCAGTTCTATGAGGACCTAGAACACCTCATAGAACAGACACCAAGAAATGATGTCCAAATTATATTAGGAGACTGGAATGCCAAAGTAGGAAATCAAAAAGTGGAGGGAATAACAGGCAAGTTTGGTCTTGGAGTACAGAACGAAGCAGGGCAAAGATTGATAGAGTTCTGCCAAGAGAACGCACTGGTCATAGCAAACACTCTCTTCCAGCAACACAAGAGGCGACTTTACACATGGACATCACCAGATGGCCAACACCGAAACCAAATTGACTACATACTCTGCAGCCAAAGATGGAGAACCTCCATACAATCAGCAAAAACAAGACCTGGAGCAGACTGTGGCTCAGATCACAACCTACTGATCGCAAAATTCAGGTTAAGACTAAAGAAAATAGGGAAAACAAGAAGACCAGACAGATATCACCTAGACAGCATCCCTAAAGAATACACGGTGGAGGTGATGAACAGATATAATGGCCTGGACGCAATAGACAGAGTGCCAGAAGAATTATGGACAGAGATAAAGGACATCATGCAGGAAGCGGCAAAGAAAACCATACCAAAAGAAAAGAAGCGTAAGAAAGCAAAATGGTTGTCTGATGAGGCTCTTAAAATAGCAGAGGAAAGAAGGAAGGCAAAAGTCAAAAGAGAAAGGAAAAAATACAACCTTCTGAACACAGAATTTCAAAGAAAAGCAAGGAGAGATAAGGAAAACTACCTAAAAGAACAGTGCAAAGAAATGGAGGAAAACAACAAAAGAGGCAGGACTAGAGATCTCTTCAGAAAAATCGGGGAAATAAAGGGAACATTTAAAGCAAAAATGACCATGATAAGGGACAAAGACGGAAAAGAGCTAGCTGATGCAGAAGAGATTAAGAAAAGATGGAAAGAGTACACAGAGGAACTCTACAGAAAGGACCTCAACACTCCTGATAACCACAATGATGAAAAAACTGAACTCGAGCCAGACATCCTGGAGAGCGAAGTTATAAAGGCCCTAAAGAGCACTGCAAACAACAAAGCTAGTGGATATGATGGTATCCCAGTCGAATTTTTCAAAGCGCTAAAAGATGATGGCGTCAAATTACTACACTCAATATGCCAGCAAATCTGGAAAACAAAACAGTGGCCACAGGATTGGAAAAGATCAGTATACGTCCCAATCCCAAAAAAGGGCAACGCCAAAGAATGCTCAAATTACCGAACAATTGCACTCATCCCACACGCCAGCAAGGTGATGCTCAAGATAATACAGGACAGACTTCAGCAGCATGTGGAGAGAGAACTACCAGAGGTGCAGGCCGGTTTCAGAAGAGGCAGGGGGACTAGAGACCACATTGCCAACATACGTTGGATCATGGAGAAAACAAAGGAATACCAGAAACAAGTTTACTTTTGTTTCATTGATTACACTAAGGCATTTGACTGTGTGGACCACAACAAGATGTGGCAAGTAACTAAAGAGATGGGAATACCAGAGCACATCATATGCCTCCTGAGAAATCTGTACATGAACCAAGAAGCAACAGTTAGGACAGAACATGGAATGACAGAGTGGTTTGGAATAGGAAAAGGAGTAAGACAAGGCTGCATTTTATCACCCTGCTTATTCAATCTATACACAGAGCACATAATGCGAAATGCAGGGATGGAGGAAGCACAATATGGGATTAAAATTGCTGGGAGAAACATAAACAATCTGAGATATGCAGACGATACCACCCTAATGGCAGAAAGTGAGGAAGACCTAAAGAACCTCTTGATTGGGCTGAAGGAGGAGAGTGCAAAAGCTGGTTTGAGACTCAATATCAAGAAAACCAAGGTAATGGCAACAGGCCCAATCAGTTCCTGGAAAATAGATGGGGAAGAAGTAGAAGCAGTGACAGATTTTACTTTCCTGGGATCAAAGATCACGGCAGATGGGGATTGCAGCCATGAAATAAAAAGGCGACTGATTCTTGGGAGACAAGCCATGAGAAACCTGGGGAACATAGTGAAAAGCAGAGACATCACATTGCAAACAAAAATTAGAATAGTCAAAGCAATGGTATTCCCAGTGGTAATGTACGGATGTGAGAGCTGGACAATTAGGAAAGCTGAACGCAGAAGAATAGATGCCTTTGAAATGTGGTGTTGGAGGAGAGTTTTGAGAGTACCCTGGACAGCGAGGAGAACAAATAGGTCAATCTTAGAAGAAATCAACACTGACTGCTCATTGGAAGGGCTAATAGTAAAGACGAAGCTAAAGTATTTTGGACATCAAATGAGAAGGGAGGATTCACTTGAGAAGGCCCTGATGTTGGGAAAGGTGGAGGGCAAAAGAAGAAGGGGGAGGCCAAAGATGAGATGGCTAGATGGTATTGTAGACACAATGGGCACAGAACTGGGAGTGCTGAGGGGGATGGTGGAGGACAGAGGTGCCTGGAGAACAATGGTCCATAGGGTCGCAAAGGGTCGGAACCGACTGTGCGACTGAACAACAACAAATACAATACACAAAATTATCAACAAATAAATAGAACTCTGCCATTAACATACCTAACTTAAAATAAAATTAAACAAATAAAAACTGGGAATCCTAGGTAAAACAATAATAAATATCAGCTTTAAGCAATTCTGAGAGGAAAGGTGCGTGGGAAACCTCTATTTGGAAGAGTACCTGTGGCTCTTCTAGACTGTAAATTCAGCACCCATTTAATTTGTAGGTTTCAGTAAACTTACTAATTTTTTTGAAAGGAGATGTACAGGGTTAAATTCTTGTACTTTTAAATTCCAACTCCCCCCCCAAAATCTATAACCTCACCCCCCCCTTCCTTTTGTGAGTGGCAAGAGCTCTTGTCAATCTGACTGGGGGTGGGGAGCAATGGCACTCAACACTGTAGCAACAGTTCTCAAAAATGAAAATACTGTAAGTTATTCCTTTATGAGAGATTTTATTAGTAAGAACAGCAGGTATACTTAAGAAGATTTCTGTTCAAGCCAAAACATCCTCTGCCACCATGTGAATGTTTGAACAGGATATGTCGGTGCATCAGACTGACTCATGCAAATGTTCCAAGTTCGCATAACTCTTGGCAGTGAATCCAGCTAGTACTGAATAAAGTAACAGCACAATGAAGGGAAGAGCTAGGAGGGTGAGTTCTCCTACGTTAGGTGTTCTCAACCTACAGCCCGTGGGACAAACGTGGCCCATGGCACCATTTCATGTGGCCCGCATCACTGTCACCAGAAGCAGATGCGTTTACGACAGCCATAAATGCACCAACTGCTGTCGTAAACGTATTTATTACAGCCATGGATGCATTTTATGGCAGCGTTTACGGACCATAAAGTCTGGCCCGCTCAGCTGTCTGAGGGGATGAGGTCCGGTCTGCAGCTTAAAACGGTTGAGAACCCCCGCCCTACGTCTTCTAAAGGTTTTATGGTCTCATAACTGTATATATAGAGAAAAAATACTCCACAAGAGCAAAAGGTCTAAGTAAGGGTTTGGGCAGATTAGCTAAGACTTGTAATGTTTGGCACAGGCTTGACTCTGTTTAATTGACTCAAATCTCATCCTATCAGTTATCTATTTCCACTCTACATGCCCTTCTTCTCCCTATGAGATTCTTCCCATCCTTGTATTTCTCAAAATATTCCAAGGTTTATTCCAAACCTACACATGGAATGTTATAAAAAATGAATATATTTGTGCAAGACCACGTGGTTTGTGCAATTAATCCAAGCACATACAAACTGCTCTATCGATACATACAGACATCGCTGTTATATCAGTTCTGTGAGGGGGTACACAGAAATAGCCTTCTCAAAGATTGTGGATATTTTTTACATTTTTGAACCACAACCAGGCACACCCCGGGCAATGACAACCTTGTTTTGCTAGCTAATTTTTCTCATACCAGATAACTGGACACAAAAGAAGTTACTGGGAGGCCTTTTTTAAAGCTCAGGTACATTTAACATGGCAGAGATTCAGTACAGTCAGAAAACACTGACATTCTACAACAATTACTAAGAGTGTAGTACTCTTTCTGGTCTGCCTCAAACATCTAACCACTCTGGGTGATCAAGTTTACAGGCAAGCAGGAGGTGTTTTTCAATTAGCATTTCAGAGTCTGCAAACAGGTGATGATAGAGATACTTCAAACGGAAAAGCAAACAGACATAGACATCACGGTGCCCTCAACTTTTTTGCTTTGTACAGTTGTGAAATGCCTTGGGAATATTCTAAGCAGAAATTCAGATTAATAAACTAAGCAAGGCTATGTGTTGAAACAAAAATAACACAGGCCTTTTCATTTCTTCAACAGTCGAGTAATATCAGCAGCTTATTATTCCTGGCTGCACATTCACTTCAACAGATTTTGCCTTCTATCTTCAAGGGGATCAGCTCAAGAAGCAATAGGTTCAAAACTGTTGTTCAAGTGTCTCCCATCTACTTACCCTTAAATCTTGACAAGCTAAAATATTATCAAGCCATTTGTAGAGATAGCCATCAGGGGAAAGACCGACATTGTCAAATACAGGACCACAGCATAGAACTGCTGACATTGCCTAAGAATAGAAAGGAAGAGAGTAACACATTTTGATTGTTTATCTAAATTTGCTGCTCACTGTATCTTGCATGGTCACTAGGATGAATTCAACTGGTTATCCCATGAAGAATATACCCATTGAATCAGAGGGGTTTAATAAGTCAAGACTCATATAAGGCCCACTGATTTAGTTGGTCCGATGTATTTAATATAAGGCACCAGATTTAGCCTACTGTATTCTCAGGATCAATGCTATGTATCCAGTACAGTAATATTGTATTGGAGAGTGTAATGGGGCTACAAGAAGACTCATACCTGTCAAGTTTTGGGAAATTTCTGTCAAATGAGGGAAACTGGACAGTTATGCTTATCCTATGCTGGCCTCCAGTGTAACTCCAGTCTAATTGCAGTCTAACTAATACGGGATGACGGCGGGAGAGTGTAAAATACGGGGGTTTGACAGAAATTTCCCGAAACTTGACAGGTATGGAAGCCTACTGCTGCAAGAATGTGATGTGTAGATTGTTAGCTAGGCGCTGCTAAAAATACTCCACCATAATCCCAGCCAACAAGTCAATAAGATGAAAAAGACTTCCATCACCTCCTACATTAGTCTACAGTTACCTTATCTGCACTCAACTCTCTCCTACCACATCACCACAATGTAGTAATCAGACTGACAGTGACTGCTGCCTGTTTACCCATCTCACTTTGTCTTGGACTATGTTCAATGAAATACACTTAAGGATCAGAGTTCAAAACAACTATCTAGAAATCAGAGAGAGACATTTCCTGAGTTTAAGGAATAATATTGCTTCCACACTAACATCGTCCACTCTCAGGATGGACAAAGCAATAAATCTTGAACAAAAGAAAAAAGATTACTGTATAAGAAAGATACTGTAGGGGATTATATTGAGGAGAGCATTTATTTATGGGAAAATAAGTCCTTATTTCTGTTGTTATCTTCTTCTACGTTTAACAAGACATTGAACAGAATGGAGACTTTAATACAGTAGAAAGAGCCAGGTTGTACCTTTAAAGCACAGTACTGGTATCTTGTAATCTGGTGATTTCTGTCACTGTAACGATCCAGTGGTGTAAACATGATACTGAAAGGTCCAGCCCACTGACTAAACAAGATGAACAGGTGATGCCTCAGGCTTTGCTGAGGGAAAAGAAACCTCCTATGGTGAACTAAATGAAGAAACATCTTTATTAAGCAGGTAACCAGAGGAAAACAAAAACAAAATTATGGTGAAAAATTTCCTTGCACTAAGTGAATTCCAGAATGATTTTCTTGGCTCTGTGCTTTAAAACTGCCCAGATGGGCAAGAATGTATTTTTAGCTGACTCAAACATATATACAGTAATACAATATGACTCACTTTTTTTGTTATTTACAAATGAAGAAGCAATTTTAGAATAATTAACAAGAAATTGGAGTGGATGAACCATTTGCAGTAGGCTGATGTAGTTGGAATGGAGGTTGTGTCTCTAGGTCCATAAAGGCAGGTTATACTTACCAATAAACTGTCGTTCTCAGTGTATGTTGTTTGTGAATTCACACTTATGGGTTCTGCGCCTGCACGGAGCCGTTATTGGAGCTGAAAAGCTAATTGGACAAAAGGTTTGTAATTAGGACTGCCCACCATCTTCACCCACCCTCGGTGCCATTTCACGCTTCTTTCCTCAGTTGATACTAAAGCTGTACACTAGACATCTCGTCAGTGCAGCTAACTGAGGGGAGGACGGGTGGGTAGTGTGAATTCACAAACAACATACTCGGAGAACGACAGTTACTGGTAAGTATAACCTGCTTTTCTCCTTCGTGTTGTTTGTGAATGCACACTTATGGGAGATTAGTAAACTCACTTACTTTGATGGTGGGCAGCTGATGATGAGATGAGAAGCGAGAAGAGATGGTTTAAGTATGGGCGGTCATCAATGAAGAATTTCAGAGACCAGCTTTTAGGATAGCTTGCCCCAGCCTGGTGTCAGCTGTGGTTCTAGTGTCAATCCTATAGTGTCTAATAAAAGTTGATGGCCTGGACCAGGTAGCAGCTCTGCAGTTGTCCTCCATCCGGATGCCCTCCAGGAAGGCAGTGGACGTCGCCAAAGGCCTGGTTGAGTGAGCCCTTACATGAAGAGGAGGAGGCAGAGATGCCAACTCATAGGCCAAGCAGATAGTCCCAGAAATCCATTTTGAAAGTCTCTGTGCGGCTCTCCTTTGGATTTTCCACCGCATGCAACAAAAATACGAGTGGATTTCCGAAATTCAATAGTCCTTCTAGTATAGAAAAGGAGGGCCCTCCTGACATCCAGGGAGTGCCAAGCCCTTTCCTGTGTGGAAATCGGCTTAGGAAAGAAAGTAGATAGAGTGATCGACTAAGCCAGATGGAATTCAGGCAGAACCTTTGGTAGAAATATCAAGTCCGGGTGTAAGACCACCCTGTCGGGGGAGAACTTTAGGAAGGGAGGATCAGAGCACAGGGCTGTGAGCTCTCCTGCTCTTCTGGCCGAGGTGATGGCAATCAGAAAAGCTGTCTTCCAGGACAGTAGCCGAATGTCAGTCATCACTAATGATTCAAAGGGAGGTTTCATTAAGGCATTCAAAACAGTTGTGAGGGACCACTGAGGTGGGGGCCTCCTCACAGAGGGAAAGGCATTTTTCAGTCCCTGTAAGAATCTCTTCACCGTCCTGTCACAAAAGGTGCCTGCCAGGTGTGAAATCTGTGGTGCATTGGCTACCACTGTGGCAAAGTGCACTCTGACAGATGAATGAGAAAGTCCAGATTCTGCCAGGTGCAATAGATAGTCCATGGCATCTCATAAGGAGGCAGAGTCAATTGTATTTCTGACAATCCAAGGAAAGTGGAAAATATCTTGATTTTGGAAGAATAGGGTTGTGAAGTAGAAGGTTTTCTGCTCATAGCTAATATCTTCGCTCTCTTGGAGCTATTAGCCACGCTGTAAAATGCAGGCTGGGAAGGGCCGTATGGAGGAGTTGGCCGCTCTCCATTTGGAGACGTGTTGGGTCGTTCAGAAGTAATAACGAATCCATTGAGAGGCTTTGGAGCAGAGGGAACCATGGCTGTCTTGGCCAAGACGGCGGGATGAGAATTGCCTGAGCCTGCTGGAGTTGAAGACGAATTAGTACTTTTTGTATGAGCGGGAATGGTGGAAAGGCATAGAGAAAGTCCTTGTTCCACGGGACCATGAATGCGTCCCCCATTCATGTCCTATTCCCGCTCTGGAGCAATACCTTTGGCATTTCCTGTTCCATTCGGAGGCGAAGAGATCTAACTGCAGCATCCCCCACACTTGGTGCAGTTTGGAGAATACTGATTCGCTCAGCTCCCATTCGTGAGTTGACGTTTTCCTCCTGCTGAGGTTGTCCGCTTGGACATTCAGTTTCCCTTGGATGTGAACTCCGATTGGATATACGTGCAGTTGGAGACACCACTCCCAGATTTGCATGGCTAAGTACAGGAGATTTAGTGACTTCGTTCCTCCTTGTTTGTTCAGGTACGCCAGGGCCATTGTACTGTCCGACACCACCTGAACCGCTCTCCCAATGATGGAGGACTTGAATGTCTTCAGTGCTTTCCAAATCGCAAGTAACTCTAAAAAGTTTATGAGATGGGATTTTTCTTGTGGGCTCCAAAATCCGTTGATTTGAAGTGTGCCGCAACACGCACCCCAGCTGAGGTTGCTCATATCCGTGGTTAGTTGGACCGTCGGTGTGGGAGGATAGAAAAACTTCCCCTTTGCGACGTTCCGCTTGTGGAGCTCCAGGTCAGCTAATCCCGCAGCTCTGGAGTCAGAATAAGCAGTTTTCATGAGTGGTCTTTCAGGGGGTTGACGTTGCACAGAAACCAAGATTGAAGAGACGCCATCTTCAACTTGGCATGCATGATGACAGCCGTGGTCGAGGCCATGAGTCCCAGCAATCTTTGTGCCTTTTCTGCCCTGATCCTTTGTTGGGTGCGGAAATGATGCACTATTTCATTGATGTCTTGCAGCCGTTGGGCAGGGGCGTAGGCTCTTGTCGAAACCGAGTCCGACTTTGCCCCTATATAGTCCATGGATTGGCTTGGGGTGAGCCTTGATTTTTTGTAATTTACTCTCAGACCGAGATCTTCTATCTGTCTCAAGGTATAAACTGTGTCTTCCAAGGCCCTCGCTTTCGACGATGAGCAGATCAACCAGTCGTCGATGTAGGGGAAAATCTTGATTCCCCACATCCGAAGGTGTGCGGCGACTGGAGCCATACACTTGGTGAAAACTCTGAGCGCAGTGGAAAGGCCGAACGGGAGACAAGTATACCAGAAAACTTGTTCCCCTACCTGGAAGCGAAGGAATCTGCGGTGATCTTCTCTGATGGAAAAGTGGAAGTACGCATCTTTCAGGTCTATCACTACAAACCAGTCCTCCTTGTAGACGAGGGGAAGAATTGTTTGTAGCGTGACCATCCGGAACTTTCTGGTGTGGATACACTTGTTTAGGCGGCGAAGGTCTAGAATCGGCCTGAAACCTCTGTCTTTCTTGTCTGCTATGAAGTATCTTGAATAAAAACCATTGGACAAGCTTGTGGATTCTACGGTTTCAATGGCGCTCTTCTGAAGTAGTGCAGCAAGTTCTTCCTGAAGGAGTGGTGACGGATTGGTTGTATGGATCCGACCGACATTGGGCTGCCTCAGATGTTGAGAAAGTTCCGGAGCTGAATGTATGGAAGATGGGAGTGGTGGAGGATCTGCGGTCAGAGGGTGGTCAACCCTGCTGCTTCGGCCTCCAATTGGTCTTCTTGTTGAAGGATTGATTTGAGGCAAAACGCTGGCAGTTATGCTGGTGACGGTGATTGTAGAAACCTTGTCTATTGTAATCTTGCTGTCTTGGTTGTTGTCGCTGTTGAGATTGGTAAGAAGGTTGATAGGGCAAGTGGTTGTTTTGCTGTTGGTATAAATTCGACGCATACAAACAGAGCTTGTTAGTTGTGGTTATGTCTCTATGCAGCTCGTTGAGAGTGTTATCTGCGAAGAGACCCTGCCCATCAAAAGGGAGTTCTTCAATGAGCTTTTTTGTATCTTCCTGGAGGTCGGCGGAGCGTAACCAGGAATGCCTCCGAAGCTGGATTGCCGAAGCCACATTCTTTGCTTCCAATTCGCAGATGTGAAGCGATGTCTGGATTTGTTGCTGTCCCAAATCAACTCCTCCCTTACACAATGTGTCCAATTCGGAACAGAATTCCTCGGGCAGTTTTGCAATGAGGGCATCCAGCTTCTAACCCTCCTTTGAAGATGGTATTGGCACACCGCTTGCTGGAGTGCGAGGTTGTGAGACTTTAACTACCCTAGAATTAGGGATAGGATGTGTTTGTAGAAATTGCCCATCCTCGCCAACAGCTTATACACCCCATCTATCCTCGTGGACACTTGGTGTGAGGAGACGGGCTTCTTCCAAACTGTCTTGGAAGCATGGCTCACAGCAGGTAGGAGAACAAGGTGGACTGGGAGGATTTCCTTCCTGTCGGTCAGCCCACAAACCTCGTGTACAAATGGCGATGGTGGGTTCTCTGCTTCGATGTTAAGCGTAGAACCTAAACGGGTGAGCAGAGCTGTAAACGTTCTCTGATCCTCCGGTTGGGATTGGTCAGGGCTGCCAATTTGGTCAACGAGAGACTTTTCCACTTCAACCGTTGGCTGCATCTCCTCATCCAATGACTCATCGGAGCCTTCAGACCTCTCTGAGACAGTGGGAGGTGGGATGAAGGCCTCAGGGTCCAAGTCAGACCAGTAAGGCCCGGCTGCCCTCGGAATAGGAGGAAATGGTGGCAAAGGAGGAGGAGGTAGTGGTGGCCAAGTCGCCTCCGACTGCTCAGTGCCCAACCTGCGCCGTTTGGAGGACGTCTCCTCATCTCTTTTTCGACGCTTCGAATTGGTCATCTGTTCGGTGGGTTGTGGCAGGGCGGAACGGACCCGATCCAAGATTTCCTTAGCAAGTGTTTGGAATAGCATGCTTACTTTATTTATTTATTTTTTATTTATTTATTTATGATTCACATTTGTATATGCCGCCCACTCAGGCAGAACCCGACTCAGGGCGGCATTACAACAAATCTAAAAAATACATACATAAAAACATTTATAAAACCTTATAAAAAACCCACATCCACCCCAATTAAAAAACCCATATCCCACCCACCCATCACACCCACCATACAAAAAGGGAAGAAGAGAGAGTTCCTATAAAAGCCAACCGGCGGGGACCATAGTCCCGTTCGGGCCCCACACCTGCCCTGCCAGCCAGGTCTTTACTCCTTTCCTGAACGGCAGCAGTTCACTTTGAAGTCTTAGATCTATTGGCAGGAGGTTCCAGAGGGTTGGTGCGGACACGGAGAAGGCCCTCCTTCGGGTGCTAGACAGATGTGCACCCCTCGTTGACGGCACCACTAGAGAGCCCCTCCGGTCCGCTCTGGTTGGACGGGCAGTCACTCTTGGGGCGATGCGGTCTCTAAGGTATCCTGGCCCCCTGCCATATAGGGCTTTAAAGGTCAAAACCAGCACCTTAAATTGCACCCGGAGACAAACTGGTAACCAGTGCAGCTCCCGAAGCAGCGGTGAGGCATGGGCATATCGCCCACACCCCATCACCACCCGGGCCGCCGCATTCTGGACCAGCTGCAGCCTCCGAATGGTCGTCAAGGGCAGCCCCATGTAGAGCGCATTACAATAATCTAGTCGGGAGGTAACCAGAGCATGAGTGACCATAAGCAAGGAGCCCCGATCCAGGAGCGTGCGCAGTTGGCGAATCACCCGAAGTTGGGCAAAAGCCCTCCTGGCCACAGCCGCCACTTGTTCTTCCAGCAGCAGCCGTGAGTCCAGAAGGACCCCCAAGTTGCGCACTGGGTCTGTCTGGGGCAAAACAGCCCCATCCAGTACCAAAGATGGTAACTCCTTGGATAACCTGGGGCCCCTTATCCACAGCCACTCTGTCTTGCTGGGATTCAGTCGAAGCCCATTGGCCCCCATCCAGACCCCAATGGCCTCCAGGCATCCGGATAGGATTTCAACAGCATCACTGGGGTCCCCACGGGCCGAGATGTACAGCTGAGTATCATCCGCGTACTGATGGTACCGCACCCCGTGGGAACGAATGATCTCACCCTTGAATGGGTGAGGATTCAGCCCGTTGAATCGGAGGTTCCAGCATCAGTTGCCTCTATGCGGGCATCCTCGAAGCTCCACGAGCCAGAGGTGTTGAGGGAGTCTCCTGACGAGGAGGGAGGCTAGAAGCCTTTTCCGGGGACATTGTCAACAGAGATGGTGGAACAGAGGACTGCGATGAAATGGCCGTCAAGAAGATATCCGAGGCTGGAGAGTGTGGAGGCGATGGTCTCTCAACTCTTGGTGTGGGTGGCAAGGAAGATGAATGTTGGTGCTTTCTTGTTTCTTCTTTTCCTCTTTTTTCTTCTTCTTTTCAAAAAGTTCAGCTGTGGTAGATTTCTTATGGGCTTAAGATGAAGAAGTGAACACCAACGGTGCGGTAGACGGCTGAGGACGGTTGGACGGTTGGGGCGCCAAAGTGGCCTCCATTAGGTGGGCCTTGAGTGGACCAGGTGGTTTTTGCCTAGAAAGATAAGGCACTTCTCATGTCCGTCTGTGCTCAGGAATTTGGTGTTGCAGCGCAGGCACCTCTTCAAGGCTGCAGACGAGGCCATCCATCGGGGAGAAGGACCCTAGAGAAGAACTATGATCGCTGGAGGATCAGCAAGAAAAATTGTCCTGTCTGATTAAAGGAAGAAGATTTCTTGTTTTCTTCCGGACCAGGACTGAAGAAGACAGAGTGGGCTGAGAGGGCAGTGACCCTCCTGGCTGAAGAAATTTTTTACTACCTTCTTCCTCTTGAGTTCTCTCTTCTTCTTCTCTCTCACTCTCTTTTTGGTATCACGGGGGGGGGGGGGAGAACCCCTCGCGGACTGCAAACGGACCAAAAGGGGGCGACCTTTCTGGTCCAAGAAAAATTGTTTCAAAGGCTTTCGGACAAGTTGAACACCCGAACAAAATTATCGAGCTCTCCGAAAAGACTCCTGCTGGTACAATGGAAAACAAAGAACTGAAGAAAGAAGCACGGAATGGCACTGAGGGCGGGTGGAGTTGGTGGGTGGTCCTAATTACAAACCTTTTGTCCAATTAGCTTTACAGCTCCGATAACGGCTCTGCGCAGGCGCAGAACCCATAAGTGTGCATTCACAAACAACACAAAGGAGAATGTTAAGTTTTGGCTTAGCTTTGCAGAGAGCTAATTGTCCTTGTTGCTGAGTTGGAGATCATATCAATGAACTGTAGTGATTGCTGTCAAA
Source organism: Bradypodion ventrale (assembly GCA_035047345.1). NCBI lineage: Eukaryota > Metazoa > Chordata > Lepidosauria > Squamata > Chamaeleonidae > Bradypodion > Bradypodion ventrale. The sequence continues at coordinate 339,248,818 of JAWDJE010000003.1, forward strand.
TGTGCAGTTTTAATCTAAATTTCTTGATTTTTAGAGCAACTTTTGTAAACATTTTCTAATTAGGACAGTAGACGTTTGATGGTACTCTACCAAGCAATAGAAGCTGGTGGTAGGAAATGACTTTAAGGTTTGGGAGAAGGATCCTTTAAGCCTCCTCTATCCCACCACCAGCTAGGAAGAGTGGGGTGGAGCACGGAAAGAAGGATCCTTTTAGCCCGTTTCTACCCCACATCCCACCACCCAGCCGGGGAGAGTGGATGGAGGAGGGAAAGAAGGATCCTTTAAGCCCGTTTCCACCCCATATCCCACTATTAGCTGGGGAGAGTGGGATATAGGGGGAAAGAAGGATCCTTTAAGCCGGTTTCTCACCCCCCATCCCACTGGAGTAAATTTTGGAAATTCATGAAAAAATGTAGAAAATTATTTTTTCCCTTTAAAATGTGTATAAAAAACAGGATGCATTTTATATGCCAGCAAATACGGTTATTTGCTTCCAAGGGTGTCATAGTGTTTATGCTATGACAGTATAATTAGATAAAAGGGGTTGGGCACTGTATGATAATCATATATCATAATCATATATGATTATCATACATTATATAATAAACTAGCTTGTAGTTCCAAGTCATTGTACTGTTTATGGACAACACATGCAAAAACATCAACGTACTTACGATATTACATAAACAGGATTTGAAAAAGTTTAGGCTTGTCATAGTTTCTTCTTTGACTGCCTGTCCTGTAATCTCCTCTGATTTCCTTTTTTTGCTGTTACTGTTTCATTTAAGTTCCTCTTAAGTTCCCCATTTCATTTAAGCCCATCTGTGTCAGCTCTCCCCATGTATCTTCCCTCACCTCTATACTCCCAACCACTAAAACATGGACTGTCCATCTCCCTAATACCAAATAATCTCTGTCATGCTCTTCTGAAATACTGCCCCTTCTTTTCTTCCCTACGGTTCTAACATTTACAAACTTGCTGCATCTCCATACCTGGTACACATTGAATCAAGTTAGCAATCATTGCACTAAAATGGGCTCTCATGTCTTTAAGAATTTCAACCTCTTTGTCATTTTCAGCTTCCAGCAACATGCGAGTCAGGTCAACATATTCTAGGAATAAGGCTCCAAGTGCTAAGGTATCCCGCTCCAAGGCTCCATTTGTACTATTGAAAAACAGAATTTAGATAAAACCATAACAGCGTTCAGTATACTGCTGTCTACAATGTTTAAATCATCCATTTTAATAACATAAAAAGAAGGTATATAACAGCTAAGCATAAAAAGCCAATTACATTATTTAACTAGTGTTCAAATGATTATAATCAAACAAATAACAGGCACCATTCCAATGCATTCCCCAGTCTGAAAAGCAATATCCTACCTATCACTTATCACACCAGCATCAGCAAGTAATTCAAAAATTCGTAGTAATTGTAATCGCAGTAGATCTCGGCGCTCACGGCGCTTCTTATTCTGTTACAAAAAAAGAAGGTGGTATTAATTACTTCTGATACACTGGTGTTAAAAAAGGTTGGGGAGTTACTATCTGGAAAAATTATTACTGTGCATTTACATGGAGATACATTCACTGTGATGTTCTTTTAACTTCAAGAACAAGAGTGGCAGAAAGTAGACTGGCATCTATTAGTAGCTCTCTCCATTAATGTGTGGTATACCACTACTGTCTGCAGTCAATTAATAATTATAAATTTTATTTATTTATTTATTTATTAGTCATATTTATATATGCCGCCCACTCAGGTAGAACCCGACTCAGGGCGGCATTACAACAAGTTCTAAAACAGATAAAAACACTTTAAAAAACCCATATTACACTTTAAAAGACCCACCCATCCCACCCACTTTAAAAAGAAGAGAGAGTTCTTAGTTGTTTACATAACCCAGACAACTAGACAACTAGAATTCTTGATCATCATGAGTCATTTTGATGTAGATTCACATTTTTATATCCAGTTCAATCTAACTCATTGAATTTGTAGACAAATCAAGAAGCAACCATTTTGTAATTTGGCATCGGCAGGTGGACTTTTAGGTACATGCTCCAAGCCTGAAATATGGCCTCATCTGTTCTAAAGTTTGGTGAAATAAAACTTCTGCATTCAAATATCTTGCCTATTTGGAGGCTTCTAGGACTGGTAATTCCATTTTTTTTAAAGGAGAAAAATAGCTTTTTGTGGAGAAGGGCAACCTAGGGGCTACACAAATGGGCAGGGCATGTGACTTTCTTCCTCTACATTAAAAAACCATCACAACAAATAGCCAATAAATTAATCTTATGCACATGAATGCATAATTACTACACTGAGAGTTGGCCAAATCTCAAATTCAGTTTACAGCATGTCTTTGGTCTTTTGAGTATTTTCTTCTGTTATATATGTATCGCCCATTACATTTGAACAGTTCAATCATAGCCACCAACCTCTGGTCTTCTCTCTAAAGCTTCTTTCATTAGTGGATGAAGTTCTTCCACTAACTCCCTAGATTAGGAACAAAACACATCATAAACCAAAGATCTTCATTAACTGATTTGCTAAACGATTAAGTAACTATCATTAGAATATTTTCTTTATATAGAAATCGTCTTCTTTCAGCATGTCTGCAATAAAAAACAGAAGAGGCCAGTGTAGACCAGTGTTTCCCAACCTTTGGTTTTTGAACTTCAATTCTCAGAAGCCTAAGTCAATTTTCCAAAGCAGTGACCAGCTAATGTACTGACTTAGGCTTCTGGGAATTGAAGTCCCTCTGTGGGGCGTGGGTCCCACGTTGGGAACCACTGATATAGACAATGCCTAATTCTCTTAATTGGGAGAAAACGACATTTGTTGTTGTTGTTCAGTCGCACAGTCAATTCCGACCCTTTGCAACCCTATAGACCATTGTCCTCCAGGCACCTCTGTCCTCCACCATCTTCCTCAACCCACCCAGCTCTGTGCCCATTTGCATCTACAATATCATCTAGCCATTTCATCTTTGTCCGCCCCCTTTTTCTTTTGACCTCCACCTTTCCCAGCATCAAGGCCTTCTCAAGTGAACCCTCTCTTCTCATTTGATGTCCAAAGTACTTCATCTTCATCTTTACTATTTGACCTTCTAAGGAGCAGTCAGAGTTGATTTCTTCTAAGATTGATCTATTTGTCCTCCTTGCTGTCCAGGGGACACTCAAAACTCTCCTCCAACACATTTCAAAGGCATCTATTCTTCTGCGCTCCGCTTTCCTAATGGTCCAGCTCTCACATCCATACATTACCAATGTGAATACCATTGCTTTGACTATACAAATTTTTGTTTGCAATGTGATGTCTCTACTTTTCAGTAAATTCCCCAAGTTCCTCATAGCTTGTCTCCCAAGAATCAGTTGCCTTTTTATTTAATGCCTGCAATCACCATCTGCAGTGATCTTGGATCTTAAGAAAGTAAAATCTGTCACTGCTTCTACTTCTTCCCCAACTATTTTCCAGGAACTGATCGGGCCTGTTGCCATTATCTTGGTTTTCTTGATATTGAGTCTCAAGCCAGCTTTTGCACTCTCTTCTTTCACCCTAAGCAGCAGCTTCTTTAGAACCATATTACATTAAGCTAATATATATTGCCAAACAGTGATCACACTGACCATCAACAGATCATAGTCTGGTACTACCAACTGCAGGCCTTGGCCCAGATCTAAATCAAGAGCTCAATATGTCAGAAAGCATGAAAGCCCACCACCTTTTTGTTATGGTCCCAATTTGGATCTCCACTTATAAGGTGCGGGAAAATGAATGAAACAGTTATAGCTGCTAATTCCAATTACGGTAGATTTGTCCCTGTGCATTTAATCCCTCTTCTCTCTACCTACCTTCAGAGAATCATATAATGACGTACTGCTATTAAAATTTGTTGTTATTCATTTCTATAACAATCATACAGCCAGAGTTTCACTTAAATAATTTGTTTAAGCCTTGTTAAGATATTAGGTAAGAACAAGAGAAGACATGGTAGTGCTTCCAAATTTATTTATCCACCACTCTGAAACTATATCCTTGCAATTTAGAGCTGTTTTCCATGTCATCCTATCTTTCCAAGATAATAAACCACTGTTAATTTTTTTATATTGCTACCACAACACAATTACACCATTAGAAGCTTGTGTCCCATAAATACCTGAAAACAAGAGAATTTGTTCTTCCAAAGCCCAGTACAAGTGACTCAGTAATTTCTATACTTTCAAGTCTCATTAAAGGCACAAGCTGCTTTAACAGTACACCAACAGATGGAGTTCCTATAGCCTAAAATAAAACAAAAATAGGGTTTGATCATTAAAAGTATTAAAAAGTAGAGATTAGGAAGCAACACTGTAACAGGTGTTACTGGTAAATTAAAAAAAGACACATATTATGAAATAGCATCAAACAATTAATGAATATAAAATAAACTGTAAAAACTGGATTACAGGCTTGCCTGCTCCTGCCTAGGATAAATCATTAAAACTGTGTTACGTGCACTGTTTGCTCTCCTGGCTTCACAAGAAACTCAACAGCATCTTAAAAATCCAACTATCTGACATGGGAATCTTCTAAATCACGCGTTCCCTACCTGTGTGTTACAACCCCCAAGGAGTCACAAAGAGGGGTTTTTGGGGGAGTTGTTGTTGCTGTTACTATGCTACACTGTGCTGATGAAGATAGTCAATCATGAATCCAGCTAACTCATCTAAGTAACAGTCAATTAGCTTAAATTTTATACAACTATAAAATTTTTTCCACTGCCATGTTATTATAGAATGAAAACTCATTTATTAATTAATCATTCTAAGAGGAAGAAGAAGCATCCAAGTTCAAAGTAATAATGCATCTGATGTAACGTGCTTGACTATTGTGCCAAAATGCCTATGAATCTATTATACCTATGGGACAAAATGAGTTTAAATAAACTTGGCATTACCTTGTTATCATAACTGACAGTACCATCCGGTGTAGTTGCCATAATCTCGGGAGTTGAAACACGAAGATGTCCAGGACTCATAATACTGGGTTTTGCAACACCAAAGCAAAGAATAAGGTAATTTCTCCACAAAGTTACGTAATGGTCTCCACTGCTTGCTGTGCTGGTTTTCTTTGCATTCACAGGGCTGCTGAAAATATTGTTTAAAGCAATCACTCTTCATTTCCAGTATGAGTGATTAATATTTCATTTTAAATTTTAAAAAAACCCCTGCTGTACTGACTTTCCAAGAAAAGCAAGACAGAATACAGCAATATGTTCAACTCAATGATACATGTAACACAACTCAACAAGAATTTCAATTGCAGACATAGGACTATAGCTGAGAAGCAACTGCTTTGTATGCAAATCCAAGATTCAATTTTTATAAGATCCAGGGAGAATTGGGGGGGGGGGGGGAATTCCAACAAAATACCTTGAGAGCCACTTCCATATTTAAAGGGAATAAAAGTAAAGGTCTCCCTTGCTAGAACGCCAGTCATGTCCAACTCTAGCGGGCAATGCTCATCTTTGCTTACAGCCAAAAAGCCAGGGCTGTCTGTGTCTGCAGACATTTTTGTGGTCATGTGGCAGGCATGACTAGATACCAAAGTACACGGAATGCTATTACCTATCCTGCTAAAGTAGTAACTATTTATCTACTTGCAATTTCTTGCTTTAGAACTACCAGGTTGGCAGGAGTTGGGGAAGATGACGGGCGCTCACTTAGTGACATACCACTCGGGTCTCAAACTGCAGACCCTCCATTCGACAAGCTCAGCGTCTTAACCACCAAGCCACCGCAGCTTCGACTACTGAGTTACAAAAACCAATATTCTGGAATAGCATGAACAGAGACAACCTTACTATCTGGCAGCTTCCCTTTGGAGCAGATATAGGGGCAACCCAGCAGCAAATACTATATCACTTCTTTTCTATTCCTACAGGGACTTCCCTCATTTAAGAGCTGTGACATATCATGTATTCAGCGTCCTAGTCTACTTTGATATGTTTAGGTACTGTGAAAGACACTGTTCTACAGCCTGTACTGGAATAAGCTGTAACTATCAAACCAATCAACTTATCTACTGGAATGTAGGGAAATGCCATCACAGCATTATTAAGCAGGGCTGCTCCTATGCATGCCTGTCAAGTCCAGCTCCAGAGAATACAGGACCTGCGCAGTAGCCTTCTGTGCAGAACCCTTCTAAGCATGCATAGAAGGCTTCTGCGCATGCGTAGAAGGGTTCTGTGCGGTAGCCACACATACACCTGCTATTTTCCTGGACTATAAGGTTTAATACAAAAGCCCGCAACCACACAACAGATTTAACAAGACAAACAAAAGTCTGACAGGCAAGCAATAATGAAACAGTAAGAGAACTTACTTTGGATCAACCAGAGGCATGACAAGCTGAAGCCTTGTAAAAGCATAAGGCCAAGCATAGCTGAGAGCGGTAGGACAATGCTTGGGTAAATTCTCTTGTCTAAGAAAACTGAAAAGGCAGAGAACCCAGGGGTCCTTGACTGACTGTGCAAATATCCATACATGAGAAGGGCTTTTCACATCATAATGGCTGTTAACAAGGACTGCATTCCATTCTACCAGCCACTGCAAATCCACGTTGTGTGTTAATGGCAGTGTTGTCTATGGGGGAAAAATCAATAATAAAATATCACCAATATGATGTCATCATTAATATATCATCTCTATTTGGTTTGCATTTCTGTATCTTCTTTGTGAATTGCCCTTTTAGTTGTCCAGGCTTTATGTCTGCTGAATGTCTGGAGACCTGAAAGCACTTCTTCAGGGGAAAATGTAGGGTGTATTTTGTTGACCCAGCAATAAAGGTTCATCGATGCACTCCTTATTTATAACTGATCAATTACTCTGTTGCCAGAGCGTTTGTTCTCTTCAACACATGAATGCTAAATTCTTTGGTTTGCATGAATCAAAATTAGCCCAGAGCTTTTTGTTGCTTAGTGTATTGTTTGATCAATTTATGCATAACCCCAAGATTATATGTATAGCTTGCTAGATTATGGTGATCTAATAAATGTTTAAATAAGAGCCCTATTCAACTGATTGATCCAATTAACCCATTAATTGGGCTATCCATTAAATTAATGAGGCAGACTGAGTATACAAGAAGTCTGAATATAGGTGCACTAAAATCTCTAGACAGGGCTATCACCTGATTTTCTGCTAAAAGCTGAAAATACCAATACATTCAGAAGTCAAATAGCTGGTATTGCAACAGTGGATTATAGAGATTACTTGTGCTTTGCTCAATAATAAAATCCAATGCCTGAAGCAACGAAAATGTTTTTGAGCATACCTATAATTTTTGTCTCTGCATTCCTGAAACTTCTTTGAACATTGCAGAGATGTTGTTTACTCGAGCATATATACACTGTGAATGTCTAGAAATAAGGAATAACGAAATGATACTTACAGAGTCAGAAACAGCTACATGAATGAAACTTTCCAAAATAGAAGAGCTTAGCTGGTCCATTACATCAATCATAGGCCTATCATCATCCTGTAGAAGGGAAAGTAATAGCAATTCAACAAACTATTTTTTAAAAAGGGTGTTTTATGGCTTAATGATGATTAATATACAGTATTCACTGTAGGATATGCTTTTGTGCACTGGAGTCCACTTCAAAGAAAAGAGGATGGTGGGTGTATCTATCACACTGGTTTGGTTACCAAGAAAAGTATTTTGCAAGGTAAGATTAAAAGATGAACAATTTCAAGTAGTGTCAACATATGTGAATCACCTGTGTTTATAAGATCTAATCATTAGCTGTCAATACACCCACATTTGAGTTGTGGCTCACCCAATCCTTACAGGGAAGTATTTAGTTTAGACGACAACATAAAGGAAATCCTGTCTGCTGCGACTTAGGGCTAGATGTTATCTTTAATGCACCTGACTATATTTCAATTTTTACTTTTGTTAATTAGAAACACAAGAGTACAGTAGAACCATGTATAACGAAAAACTCCGTTCCGCAGAGCTCTTTGCTATACGTTTCCCCCCGTTATATGGATCCCTATGGGCGAAAATGTTCATTATACGAATCACCATTGGTGATTCCCTGTACAATTTTTTCATTGTACAGGGTATTGCCAATGGTGATTCGTATAAAAAACTTTTTTTGTTTGTTATATAGTGCATCGGCAATAGCGCAAAAATGCTTCATTGTACAGATTTTCCGTTATGCGAAGCGTTAGTTATACGGGGTTCCACTGTATCTATGTCACTACCAGAAAAGTACTGTGCTGGAAGGTGAGTTTTATTTCTTAGTTTCCCAGCACCATTAGAACTAACATCAACCAGAAAAGCCCCTTGTAATTGGAGAAGCAAGTAACACTAAGAGGCGCATAAACATTCATTTCATACAGAAGAACACAGCCCAATAACTGTACAATAATACCTACATTTTAGTTAGAACAATGCCCTGTAACATACGTACTTAGCCACAATATTAAATTCATTAGTACCATTAAAATGGATGTTAGGTATGTTTCAAATATTATCACTACAAAAGTAGTGGTAATGGGCCAGGGTATTTAAGAGACTGCATCGCCCCCAAGGACATTTGCCCGTTCCACCAGAGCAGACCGGAGGGGCTCCCTAAAGGTGCCACCAGCTAGAGAGGCTCGCCTCTCTAGCACAAGAAGGAGGGCCTTTTCGGTATCTGCTCCGGCCCTGTGGAACCTCCTGCCGACTGAGCTGCATCTCCAGGCAGAGCTATTGCCCTTCAGAAAAGATCTTAAAACCTGGATAACAAAGAAGGTGTGGGGCACTGGTCATGAGGTAGCCCACCCCCTCGCTGGCTTATAGAATAAGGGCCGTCCGTGCTCTTAGTTATAATTTTAATGTCTGGGAGTTGGGAGGGTATTTTTAGTGGGTTTTATGGTTTTTAAAGTTTTAAGGTTTTTGTAATTCTATGCTGTGTATGTTTTATATTTGTGAGCCTACCAAGAGTTGCCTTGGTGAGTGGGCGGCAATACACATTCAAACAAACAAACATTTCTATTGCTATATCCATCTGCATTTTATCAGAATTTCCTTATTTTGCAAGCTTGCTGGTTGAAGTATCAACTATGGTTCAACATCGACTTTTATACAGTACTAGATTCAGTCCAATATTTGCAGAACCCAAGTGTCCAGAACAAAATTCTATATGACTTAATTAAGACATCTTGCACTGACAATTTTAAAAATGAGCTTGCTCTTTACTAAAGCATTTAAATGGCATAGACATAGAATACACATAACAACTGAAGTAAGGCTACTAATCTAGAAGGCGACTCTATATTGTTGACCCTGATAGCCAAGCATAAATATTTTCTGCTTTGTAAATAAAAATGCAGTGCAGTAGGTTTTTCTATGATACATAACTGCAGTCTAGATAACTTACATCATTCAATTTACACACAACACCAATAAAGACTTTCCAGTAACAATTAAAAATGAAAACACAAGCCTAGTCCAAGAACTGATTTAACAGTATTCCTGTGTTGTAAAAATGCTACAGCAAAGTTTCCCGAAATGTAGCAAAGATAATGTCTAGGAGAGAGCAAACAGGCTTTCAAGTTACATCTTGCCTTATTCCACATAAGTAGTTTGAAAAATTTGACTGTACCACCAAAACATGCTATCTAGGAGGTTTTACTTTATTCATCTGATCATCGTTCCATCCAACGTCACTGGCATGAATGAAAGCTATGTGTATGGTGAAACTAATCTACAATCACAACAAACCATTAAGTTGGCAATTTAATTTAAGGCGAAATGAGATAAAATGTCAAAATAAGATCCTATATGCTCCATCTGTCCAGAAAACAAACTGTAACTTTTGGGGAGAAGGAGTAGCATCAGGAAGACAGAATCAAAGAAAAAATGGTTACACACCCAGTCTTAAGTCCTTGTATTGGAAGAAAGGAGGGATATAAAATAAAGATCAATCATCAATTAACTAACTGTCCTTCTGACAATTGATTTCCACCACTACAGTGATCATGGAAACAAAAACTAAAGGAACCTGAAAGTTCACTCTCTTGTAGTTTACGGAAAAGCAATCCACATGGGCCATATAGTATGCATACATATAAGTACATAACATTTGTAATTTTTAAAGTATAACCTATCAGGACAATACTGAACATTTCAAGATAATTCCCATCTTTTAACATTATTTCTACATTATGTGAAACTATCTTCCTATTTAATAAGGCATTATTTTGGAAAACTGATTTTGCAATACAGAATAATACAGCCATACCTCTGCTTGTCCCAATGCATGAAATAATGCACGGATCTCTCTGAGAATCAGAACAGCCAGTTTACGTGTGGCGACTTGGAAACTGCAGAGTAACACCAATGCAAAACCCTCGACAGCATGTAGAACATTGGAATAAGAACTTCTCTCAGTTTGTGTCCTATGACTGGATCCATTTGGTATCAGCTGCAAATATAAATGCATTCATTTATCCATATAAATATGCATTCCACTCCACTCCCTTTAGCTTCAAGAATATACAACTCCTTATTATAATAATTATGATGCACAATTTGAAGTACAAAAAAAGAAGAGAAGAAAGAAAAAATAGAATACTATGAAAAATACATAAAGAAAACCTGCTGCTGGCTTCTGTGCCTATTATCCATGGAAGAATTGTGGTACAATTTCCCAAATATAGCATACTTGCCGTTTCATAAATGATCATGGAAGTATGTTTTAGTCTTACAATTGAAAATTATTCCTTACACACGGAATCTTAACAGAAAGCATCCCTTAGAAGGAAAATAACTCTGTTTTATCTCTAAATTCAGAGCAACGGAAACTTCAGTCAGAACAATATCACCCTAGCAAGGGTTTTGAAAGTAAGTTCAAATAAGTTAGTGAGTCACATATAATCACTATTCAAAGCTACCTCTGAGTTCGCTCACACTCAATATAGGAACAGTGCAAAATTAGCTGTTAAATAGGTTGATTGAAACAAGTCAAGTCCATAATAGTGACTCATGTTTATAACCTGCCTATCCAGCTTCTGGAGGAGGAGAGCCAGCCAGCCGGGCGAGCAGCGGAAGGGCCAGCCGCGCCGCCGCCGGGCAACCACCCCCAGCCGGGGGGTGAGGAGGAGAGCCAGCCAGCCGGGCGAGCAAGCGGCGGAAGGGCCAGCCACACCGCCGCCGGGCAACCACCCCCAGCCGGGGGGTGGGGAGGAGAGCCAGCCAGCCGGGCGAGCGGCGGAAGGGCCAGCCGCGCCGCCGCCGGGCAACCACCCCCAGCCGGGGGGTGGGGAGGAGAGCCAGCCAGCCGGGCGAGCGGCGGAAGGGCCAGCCGCGCTGCCGCCGGGCAACCACCCCCAGCCGGGGGGTGAGGAGGAGAGCCAGCCAGCCAGGCGAGCGAGCGGCGGAAAGGCCAGCCACACCGCCGCCGGGCAACCACCCCCAGCCGGGGGGTGAGGAGGAGAGCCAGCCAGCCGGGCAAGCGAGCGGCGGAAGGGCCAGTACACCGCCGCCGGGCAACCACCCACAGCCGGGGGGGGGAGAGGAAGAGGAGGAGAGCCGGTTGAGCAGCGGAAAGGCCAAGAGAAGACCAACTAAAAGACGGGAAGAGGGCAGAGGAGGAAAAGCAGGGGGCGAGACTCAGAGTCCCTGGCAAAGGATAAGTACCTGATATGCAGATGTAGAAGACTTAATATAGAAACTGACATAGAGACTTTATACTAACTAAATACAAAAACTGACATAGAGACTGTGTATAAAGTGTGATAATATGCATGACAATATGTTGTCTAAAATGTTTTAAACTTTTAAAAACTGTGATAAAATGTATGAGGAGGGAAAAATGGCGTAGACACCGGCAAACCACGCCACAAAGCTTGCCAAGAGAACCCTATGGACCAAAACAAAAGGCAAAACAAAAGGGCAGGCTAGGTGATACAGGATGCTTAACACCACAGAGTGGAGAAAGGGGAGGGACAGGAAGGGGGGAGGGGAAATGCAATGTTGTAAGGAGCAATACTGCATAGGGACATGGAATGTGAGATCAATGAACCAAGGTAAACTGGAAGTGGTAAAAAATGAGATGGAAAGAATAAGCATTGACAGCTTGGGTATCAGTGAGCTCAAATGGACAGGGATGGGGGAATTCAGCTCTGGAAACCATCATATCTACTACTGTGGGCAAGAAAACCTTAGAAGAAATGGAGTAGCCATAATTGTCAATAAAAGAGTGAGAAAAGCAGTAATGGGATACAACCTTAAAAATGACAGAATGATGTCAGTCAGATTCCAAGGCAAACCTTTCAATGTCACTGTGATCCAAATATACGCACCAACCACTGGTGCAGATGAAGCCACAATGGACCAGTTCTATGAGGACTTACAACACCTCATAGAACAGACACCAAGAAATGATGTCGAAATTATATTAGGAGACTGGAATGCCAAAGTAGGAAATCAAAAAGTGGAGGGAATAACAGGCAAATTTGGTCTTGGAGTACAGAATGAAGCAGGGCAAAGATTGATAGAGTTCTGCCAAGAGAACGCACTGGTCATAGCAAACACTCTCTTCCAGCAACACAAGAGGCGACTTTACACATGGACATCACCAGATGGCCAACACCGAAACCAGATTGACTACCGTATTTTTCGCCCTATAAGACGCTCCGGCATATAAGACGCACCCAATTTTAAAGGAGGAAAATCTAGAAAAAAAAGATTCTAAACCAAATACTGTACTAAAAGGGAAGAAAAAAAAACACATCTTTTCAGAAACCCCACATGTCCAGGTACAATAAAGCCAACACAAAAATACTCAAAGTCAAAAACTACGTACCTGCCCTAGTCAACCTCCAAGAGGAACAAAGGTCCGGGAGGGCACGATGCTTCGCAGCAGCGGCTTCTTCGGAGCCTCCCGGGCCACGGAAGGCTCCCTTTATCTCCCCGCCGATGGTGGGGGCGTCCCTCCCTGCCCCCTGCCACCGGGCGGGGAGGTTAAAAGGGCTCCCTGGCCGAGGGAGCCGCCGCTGCCGCGCCGCGCGAAGCCATCCCTCCCCGCCCCCTGCCACCGGGCGGGGAGGTTAAAAGGGCTCCCTGGCCGAGGGAGCCGAAGACGCCGCCGCCGCCGCCGCGCCACGCGAAGCCGTCCCTCCCCGCCCCCTGCCACCGGGCGGGGAGGTTAAAATGGCTCCCTGGCCGAGGGAGCCGAAGCCGCCGCCGCCGCTGCCGCCGCCGCGCCGCGCGAAGCCGTCCCTCCCCGCCCCCTGCCACCGGGCGGGGAGGTTAAAATGGGTCCCTGGCCGAGGGAGCCGAAGCCGCTGCCGCCGCGCCGCGCGAAGCCGTCCCTCCCCGCCCCCTGCCACCGGGCGGGGAGGTTAAAATGGCTCCCTGGCCGAGGGAGCCGAAGACGCCAAAGACGCCGCCGCCGCGCCGCGCGAAGCCGTCCCTCCCCGCCCCCTGCCACCGGGCGGGGAGGTTAAAATGGCTCCCCGCCCGGTGGCAGGGGGCGGGGAGGGACGGCTTCGCGCGGCACGGCGGCGGCACCGTCTTCGGCTCCCTCGGCCAGGGAGCCCTTTTAACCTCCCCGCCCGATGGCAGGGGGCGAGGAGGGACGGCTTCGCGCGGCACGGCGCAGCGGCGGCGGCTCCCTCGGCCAGGGAGCCCTTTTAACCTCCCCGCCCGGTGGCAGGGGGCGGGGAGGGACGGCTTCACGCGGCGCGGTGCGGCGGCGGCTCCCTCGGCCAGGGAGCCCTTTTAACCTCCCCGCCCGGTGGCAGGGGGCGGGGAGGGACGGCTTCGCGCGGCGCGGCGGCGGCGGCTCCCTCGGCCAGGGAGCCCTTTTAACCTCCCCGCCCGGTGGCAGGGGGCGGGGAGGGACGGCTTCGCGCGGCGCGGCGGCGGCTCCCTCAGCCAGGGAGCCCTTTTAACCTCCCCGCCCGGTGGCAGGGGGCGGGGAAGGACGGCTTCACGCGGCACGGCGTGGCGGCGGCTCCCTCGGCCAGGGAGCCCTTTTAACCTCCCCGCCCGGTGGCAGGGGGCGGGGAGGGACGGCTTCGTGCGGCGCGGCGCGTCGTCGTCGTCGTCTTCGGCTCCCTCGGCCAGGGAGCCCTTTTAACCTCCCCGCCCGATGGCAGGGGGCGAGGAGGGACGGCTTCGCGCGGCACGGCGCAGCGGCGGCGGCGGCTCCCTCGGCCAGGGAGCCCTTTTAACCTCCCCGCCCGGTGGCAGGGGGCGGGGAGGGACGGCTTCACGCGGCGCGGCGGCGGCGGCTCCCTCGGCCAGGGAGCCCTTTTAACCTCCCCGCCCGGTGGCAGGGGGCGGGGAGGGACGGCTTCGCGCGGCGCGGCGGCGGTGGCTCCCTCGGCCAGGGAGCCCTTTTAACCTCCCCGCCCGGTGGCAGGGGGCGGGGAGGGACGGCTTCGCGCGGCGCGGCGGCGGCTCCCTCGGCCAGGGAGCCCTTTTAACCTCCCCGCCCGGTGGCAGGGGGCGGGGAAGGACGGCTTCGCGCGGCACGGCGTGGCGGCGGCTCCCTCGGCCAGGGAGCCCTTTTAACCTCCCCGCCCGGTGGCAGGGGGCGGGGAGGGACGGCTTCGTGCGGCGCGGCGCGTCGTCGTCGTCGTCTTCGCCTCCCTCGGCCAGGGAGCCCTTTTAACCTCCCCGCCCGGTGGCAGGGGGCGGGGAGGGTCGGCTTCGTGCGGCGCGGCGCGGCGGCTCCCTCGGCCAGGGAGCCCTTTTAACCTCCCCGCCCGGTGGCAGAAGGCGGGGAGGGACGGCTTCGTGCGGCACGGCGCGGCGCGGCTCCCTTTATCTCCCCGCCGATGGTGGGGGCGGGGAGAGCGCGGCTGCCGTATATTTGCCATATAAGACGCACCAACTTTCCCCCCCCAGTTTTGGGGAAGAAAAAGTGCGTCTTATACGGCGAAAAATACGGTACATACTCTGCAGCCAAAGATGGCGAACCTCCATACAGTCAGCAAAAACAAGTCCTGGAGCAGACTGCGGCTCAGATCACAACCTACTGATCGCAAAATTCAGGCTTAGACTAAAGAAAATAGGGAAAACACGGAGACCAGAAAGATATCACCTAGACAGCATCCCTAAAGAATACGCGGTGGAGGTGATGAACAGATTTAATGGCTTAGACTCGGTAGACAGAGTACCAGAAGAATTATGGGCGGAGATGAGGGACATCATGCAGGAAGCAGCAAAGAAAACCATACCAAAAGAAAAGAAGAGTAAGAAAGCAAAGTGGTTGTCTGATGAGGCTCTTAAAATAGCAGAGGAAAGAAGGAACGCCAAAGTCAAAGGAGAAAGGAAAAAATACAATCATTTGAACACAGTGCAGAGAAATGGAGGAAAACAACAAAAGAGGCAGAACCAGAGATCTTTTCAAAAAAATCGGCGAAATCAAGGGAACATTTAAAGCAAAAATGACCATGATAAGGGACAAAGACGGAAAGGAGCTAGCTGATGCAGAAGAAATTAAGAAAAGATGGAAAGAGTACACAGAGGAACTTTACAAAAAGGACCTCAACACTCCTGATAGTCACAATGATGAAGAAATTGAACTTGAGCCAGACATCCTGGAGAGCGAAGTCAGAAAGGCCCTAAAGAGCACTGCAAACAACAAAGCTAGTGGAGATGATGGTATCCCAGTTGAATTCTTCAAAGCGCTAAAAGATGACGGCGTCAAATTACTGCATTCAATATGCCAGCAGATTTGGAAAACAAAACAGTGGCCACAGGATTGGAAAAGATCAGTATACGTCCCAATCCCAAAAAAGGGCAATGCCAAAGAATGTTCAAATTATCGAACAATCGCGCTCATCCCACATGCCAGCAAGGTGATGCTCAAGATAATACAGGATAGACTTCAGCAACACGTGGAGAGAGAATTACCAGAGGTGCAGGCTGGTTTCAGAAGAGGCAGGGGGACTAGAGACCACATTGCCAACATACGCTGGATCATGGAGAAAACAAAGGAATACCAGAAACAAGTTTACTTTTGTTTTATTGACTACACTAAGGCATTTGACTGTGTGGACCACAACAAGATGTGGCAAGTAATTAAAGAGATGGGAATTCCAGAGCATCTCATATGCCTTCTGAGAAACCTGTACATGAAACAAGAAGCAACAGTTAGGACAGAACACGGAATGACAGAATGGTTTGGAATAGGAAAAGGAGTAAGACAAGGCTGCATTTTGTCACCATGCTTATTCAACCTATACACAGAGCACATAATGCGCAGTGCAGGGATGGAGGAATCACAATATGGGATTAAAATCGCTGGGAGAAACATCAACAATCTGAGATATGCAGACGATACCACCCTAATGGCAGAAAGTGAGGAAGACCTAAAGAATCTCTTGATTGGGCTGAAGGAGGAGAGTGCAAAAGCTGGCTTGAGACTCAATATCAAGAAAACCAAGATAATGGCAACAGGCCCAATCAGTTCCTGGAAAATAGATGGGGAAGAAGTAGAAGCAGTGACAGATTTTACTTTCTTAGGATCAAAGATCACTGCTGATGGGGATTGCAGCCATGAAATAAAAAGGCGACTGATTCTTGGGAGACAAGCAATGAGAAACCTGGGGAACATAGTGAAAAGCAGAGACATCACATTGCAAACAAAAATTAGAATAGTCAAAGCAATGGTTTTCCCAGTAGTAATGTATGGATGTGAGAGCTGGACAATTAGGAAGGCTGAACGTAGAAGAATAGATGCCTTTGAAATGTGGTGTTGGAGGAGGGTTTTGAGAGTCCCCTGGACAGCGAGGAGAACAAATAGGTCAATCTTAGAAGAAATTAACCCTGACTGCTCATTGGAAGGTCAAATAGTAAAGATGAAGCTAAAGTACTTTGGAAATCAAATGAGAAGGGAGGATTCACTTGAGAAGGCATTGATGTTGGGAAAGGTGGAGGGCAAAAGAAGAAGGGGGAGGCCAAGGATGAGATGGCTAGATGGCATTGTAGACACAATGGGCACAGAGCTGGGAGGGCTGAGGGGGATGGTGGAGGACAGAGGCGCCTGGAGGAAAATGGTCCATGGGGTCGCAAAGGGTCGGAGTCGACTATGCGACTGAACAACAACAATCCAGCTTCTTCTTTTTCTTTTGCTAAGCTGTTGCCTTCCACAGATTCAAACAGCTACAGAAATATCAAGTTATTCCCTCCCCAAGTTTAACAAATCACAACAATTTTGGTGAAGAATATACAGTAGACAAAGGATTCTCAACCTGTGGCCCACGGGCTGGATGTGGCCCATGGCACCATTTCATGTGCTCACCGCCCCCCACCTCCACCACACCAGGAAGTGCCATGTGGTGGAGGAAGGGCAAAATGGCCATCCGGCCCCAGAAGCTGTCTGAGGGAGATATGGACACGTAAAGTGTGAATTATGTTGTTGATATTTACTGACAGGGCTGCTTGAAATTATACAGTTGGTTGCATAACTAAGACAACGTGTGCCTGCCATGGTGTGACCTCAGCAGGTTAGCAAAAATCAAGTAGCTTGGAGTAACATTCTTAACCTTCATCTTTGCCTAAACATACACAGTCCCCATAGGTGAGGTAAAGGTCACCCTTCCTCAAAAGCCAGTCGTATCTAACTCTAGGATACAGTGCTCATCTGTTTCACAGCCAAAGAGCCAGCACTGTCTGCCTCTGCAGACATTTCCGTAGACACGTGGCAGACATGCCTAGACACCAAAGTGAATGGAACGCTGTTTACCTTCCCAGTGAAGTAGTACCTATTTATCTACTTGCAGTTTCTTGTTTTCGAACTGCTAGGTTGGCAGGAGCTGGGACAGAGACGGGAGCTCACTCTGTCATGCAGGTAAGGTAAAGGTTTCCCTTGGTCGAAAGCCAGTTGTATCTGACTCTAGAGTTCAGTGCTCATCTCTGTTTCAAAGCTGAAGAGTCAGTGGTGTCTGCATCTGCAGACATTTCCGTGGTCATGTGGCAGGCATGACTAGACACCGGAGAGCATGGAATACTGTTACCTTCCCACCGAAGTGGTCCCTATTTATCTACTTGCAATTTCTTGCTTTCGAACTGCTAGGTTGGCAGGAGCTGGGACAAAGACGGGAGCTCATTCCGTCCTGCAGTACTCAAGAATCAAACTGCTGACCTTCCGCCTCCCAGTCAGCGTCTTAGCCACTTGAGCCACTGCAGTCCCTGTCATGCAGGTAGACCAGTGTTATTCTATAGCAGAAGCGGATAAATTGTGATCTAAGGGCCACCTATAACCCCAGGGTCCCTACTGTGTATTTCCCACACCATTTCAGTAATATATATTTTTGGAACCTTACCTCTGAACACCTGCCTTTTGCTTGCTCATTGGCTTTTCCAGGAGTGTGTATTATCAGTCTCCACTGTGTAAGCAACTGTAAGAGTAATTTTAAAGAAGTGTCCAAAATGCTTTGGTGCGCATCACTCACTTCACGTAGCATAAAGTTTGTGAAGCCAAAAAGCACATCCTCCCTCCAGTCAACAAAATCAACTAGCAGACCCTGGAGTGAATTTTGTGCAATGTGCCGAAGTTCATCATCCATATGAATAGAAAGCCTATTTAAAAAGAAAGGAAAACTGAAAGTCATAAATAATTTGTCATCACCATACATATATCCTGAGCCAAAATTAACTATTCATCTAACCGATTCTCTCTGAGGACAAATATACTACATACAGGATGTTTAACAACAAACTATTAGGATGTTCATCTACTTGTATGTAAAGTCTAACTTCTGAAGTAAAGAAAATTTGGTGTTTTTTTAAACTTATATCCCACTCTATTGGCCAGTAGACCACCCAGGGTGACAGATAAGCACAGTTAAAACAAACATAATAATACAATCATAAAATCAATATTAAAATACATAGTAAGAATAAAAAGTAGTTTTAAATTCAAATATAAATTATAAGACAGGCCAAGTATGAACCAACCAACTAAAACATCATGGGCATCAAGAAAGGAGCATGAGAATATTAATGATAGCAACCTATTCCATGAGATTTCAAAGTCAAAGTCTGTAATCGGAAGAATAAGTCTCTAAACCCTGAATCTCAGGATCAGAGCCTGCTACCTGGCAACATTTGAGGCAATGACATTTCAAAAATTGTAGAAGTATGGGACCCAGAAGATATATGTATTCCAATCTCCGCATTACTCTGGGTGGTGTAGATCAAGCATTTCAAAAACAGACAAATACCAAAAGGGGCCCTAAGAATGCAGTTTATTCATCACACTATAATTTGAAAAGGTTGTGTTTTCAACATGGCCATGTGAATTTCAAGATGTACTGGAGACAAAGTTGCTGATTACACTAGCAATAGCAAGACACAGGGCTACCCAAGCTTGAATCTGAGCAGAGCTTTAAATTCAAGGATTTTAGGAGACAGGTGGCTAATATTACTCTGAAAAGATCATATAGTCCAGCAGGGCTGTAGCCAGGGGGTCCAGAGGTAGAGGGGGAAAAACCTCCTGAGCTAACAGCCCCCACAATCCACCCCGTGATGCCAATGTTATATATGTGAGTGTGACATTGTTGGCCCCCCTGAAAATTTTTTTTGCCCCTCCTGAAAATTCCCACCCTCCAATCTAGAATCCTGGTTACAGCCCTGTAGGCAACTGATGGCGAACCTCGGCACTCCAGCTGTTCTAGAACTTCAATTCCCAGAAGCCCTGATCAGCAGGAGTGCTGACTTGGGCTTTTGGTAATTGAAATCTAAGAACACCTAGAGTGCCAAGGTTCACCATCACGGATATAGGCTAACATTGCTAAATATAAATTGAACCAGGATTGAAACTTGTAAACTCAGATAAAAATAATATTGTTCCTAAAAGGTCAACAAAGATATTTCAGTGTGAGCAGTCATAGATTAAAATCACTTTCTCAAATTTTAATGAAAATGCACGTGAAAATAAATGTCAGTTTGTTTCTGTTTTACTTATCTATAGTAAAACAGATCAAACTGGCTGCCTCTTCATGAGCTCAAGCAGGCTTTAGACTTGTTTTATTCTTCTGTGGCACCTCTCCATGACATACAGCAAATTGCTTTTGAAACCTAGGAGAGTTCAGCAAGTTAGCGAAGGAAAACAACTCAACATTTCTATTTGGCTATTGCAAGGCCCTAAAGTGATCTATTTTAAGTAGCTCTTCAAGCCTCAGCCTAAACAAACAAGCTATCATGGGACATTGCACTGCATTATACAGAAGCAAGGTGTGTCAGCAGAAATAAACAGAACTTGATTGGAAAACACAGCGATGCCATTATACAGAAACAGCAGCCTAAAATGACTATATCATGTTGATTGACATATAGAACTGGAACAATTTACCACTTGTTTATAGTTCCTAAGAAGTAGTTCCACCAACTGCATAAGGATAGCACTTTAGTCTACTGATAAATATTGTTGCATTTTCACAATTTACCTTGACAACAAGTCAATCAGCTCTAATTTAGACATTCCATCCGGAAGGAGGCGTGGAATAGCAGCAACACAAGTCCTGAAAAGGTCGATTTTTGGCTTTCTTTCACCCCTGAAAATAAGGGGAAAACAATTTAGCATTAAATAAAGGCAGCACACTCCTTAAACCCTGCATGAGTATTCATCACCATGGCTTAAGAACATGGAGTGTGAAATTGTAGAAAAGTGATACTGTACAACTTTTACATTTGTTTCCTCTAGAACTGGTGGAATTTTTTCAGGCTGCCTGGTTAATTGACAGTTAAACTGTGCAATTTGTGAGCACAAAATGTGGGAATGGCTGTCAACTTGGATCAAACAAATTCCTAGGGGATAAAGCTGTCGTTGGTTATTAGCTATGACGCAGGGGTCCCCAACCTTTTCTGCACCATGGACTAGTTTCATGCCAAACAATTTTTCCATGGACAGGTAAGTGGGGATGATCTCTCCTGCCCTCGCTCCATGCGCCAGGCAGACCCGGCAGAGCACGTTGAAGACAGAAGGCAGACATTGGGGCTCCCAGAGCCACCCAGCCTCATAGCCCAGTTCGGGACAGCCCGTGGCCCAGTAGCAGTCCGCAGCACGGTGGTTGGGGACCCCTGCTATAATGCATATATATCATGCCCATAATCAGAAGCAGCAGGCCTTTGCGTACCAGTTTATTGAGAGCAAGAATGGAAAGCAAAAGTTGTTCTGTTTGCTTTGGGGCATTCAGCTGGTCATTGTGGGAAATAGGTTGCTGAAACAGACAACACCCTTGGGCATATCTAGTAGGGCTGCATGCAAAGGAAAGATTCTTCGTAGGTTGGCTGAAAAGGTCAGTGCCGTGGTGGCTGTTATCCAGTTGAGGTTTCAGCCATTGAACATTAATTAATATATTTCTGCACGTCTCTTTAAGTAGCAATGAACTGAACTAATCAGAATACTTCCTAGAGGGACCTGTTAGATCATCCAGGGAGGTGAGAACACCCTACAGATTGTGCAGAAGGCAATTAGTTCAGCTTGCTGCTTCTCATAAGACTTAAGGAAAAATCTGAACTTGAAACAGCACATGGCTGTAGCATTTAAGTAGCTGGCTGCCAACATTTTTTTAAAATGTGAAAACTGGCAGATAAAAGCCTAACCTACTAAGAGGATGAGGTGTGGGGCTGCTACTGATGCTGCTCCTATTGCTGCCCAGACAGGCTGCTGAAAGAAAGGGAAAACCCCATGGAGAAGACAAGACAGCAGAGATAGCTCCATGGAACGATGGTACCCCCATGAAGCATATCACACACCCAACTCTCCATACATAGTGGAATCTCTGGTCAAATATGAATCATTTCTAGGAAATTATTTTTTTTTTGCTTCTTTATATATTTCTATATATGTTTAGCATTATTATTATTATTGTAAACCGCTTCGAGTTCCCTTTTCGGGGAGTAAAGCGGTATAGAAATCTAAACAATAAATAAATAAATAAATAAATAAATAAATAAATAAATAAATAAATAAATAAATAAATAAATAAATAAATAAATAAATAAATAAATAAATATAAGGTAGTGTATTGAATCTGGACTTTCCTGGCATTGAAAACTAAATTAGATGTTACGAATTATCACGTGTATGAAAAAACAGCATGTGAATTTGGAAACATTGAGTTTGAACAGAGAAAATGGGGTGCAGCAAATACCCCACTTGGTGTCTTTCCATCTGTAGAAAATTCTGCCCTTAGGCATTTTTTTACCTATTCAAGGGATAATATGGATCTGTGTCTTTTCCCCCATGACTGTTTCCACCATGAATGTTAAAAATATCTTTAACTGGTTATTTCCGAACAAAAACAGCCTGCAGATAGAAATGATAAAACTGTTCATCTGTGGCTAACACCTCTGCCAACATCTATCCCTTCATTATAACTGCTGCTCTGACTCTTAAAAGGTTATGTCACAAGGTTGCCATGTAACAGCAGATTTGGTCTAGAAATTAAAGGGTATGGAAGGGATTAATATTATTCATTAGGAAACCATTTCTGTAAAATCTGGGCATCAATACCTGTGTAGCCTTAACTAAAGAAACACATTTTGCAGATCAAAAATTAGTGACCACTTAACACTCACGTTATCATGTCTTCTGGTTCTTTGTTTAACATTTGTATGTTAGTGAGCATCATGCACCGTCCGACCTCTTTATCAAGATGTCGCAATATGTTGTCCACAGCTTTTCTTACTTGACAATAGTAGAGTGACATGCCTGGAAAAACACATAACAGACTTATAAGAGTTATTTAAAACACAACAAATTTAATTAGAACCCATGGATTTGCAAAAATATAATACTTTAATGTTGTTGTTGCTGAGGACTGCGAGATATGTTTTTATTTATTTATATAATGTGTTACTTACTGTGCTTCTGTGATTTAATATTTGTAAGCCACTCAGAATGGTGTTTCACCAGTTGGGTGAGGTATGAATGAATGCAATGCAATTTATATCATATGTGTGGAATTGTTTTATTGAAAGACACATACATACACTATACGTAATTTGTTCATAATATTTAATTATATATAGCTGTATGTTATATATATCTCGACACCCAAATAGGTAAAAGAGGAAGTAAAGAAGAAGATATATTATAATGTGCTTGCACTCTCCTAAGAAGCAACCAGGTTGTAAATCAGATCCTCTGATTTGTAATAAATTCCAAATGAAATGATACCCTTTGGAAATGCTCAGTTCACTGTGAAAAAAATTCTCTAGGCTAGAAGCTTCTACAGGTGAAGCTCGGAAAATTAGAATATTGTACAATGTTCATTCATTTCACTTAAAAGGTGAAACAAATATATGAAATAGACTCACTACATGCAAAGTGAGATATATCAGACCTTAATTCGTTATAATTGTGATGATCATGGCATACAGCATACATGAGATTATGTGATGATTATGGGGTACATGAGATTGGGGGGTTGGGTTTTTCATAAACTGTAAGCCATAAGCATCAATATCATAACAAAGTAAGGCTTGAACTATCTCGCTTTGCATGTAATGAGTCTATCTCATATATTTGATTCACCTTTTAAGTCGCATTACTGAACTGAATGAACATTTGCATGATATTCTAATTTTCCGAGTTGCACCCCGTATGAACTTTGTGAAAGCCCACTGCATGAGTCCATGAAGAGATAGACACAAGCCTCTACACTTGCCTATCAGTTTGGCTTCCTCTTCTGTAAGAGTTTTGCTCAAGTATGTTTTCTTCACTCGTAATGTGTTGCCAGAAGGAAGCACAGCTCCTGTAACAGGCATTGGGGGCTCTCCGTCTTTTTGTTGTAAGCTATCAGCAATAACCAGGAAAGCTCGTAGACCAATGTTCATTCTCTGCAGAATTGATGGGAAGCGAGAAGAAAATCAGTATAAATATCACAATTTTAAAAGAAAGTTACATCCTCATATTACAGTTTTACAATTACATTTCTTTTCTCCAAATCCTTCACTGATTTATCTGTTTCTGATGAGTCAGCTGCAAGATGATCTAACACAGGGATTCTCAACCTCTGGCCCACAGGCCACATGCAGCCCACGGCACCATTTCATGTGGCCACCCACCACCTCCACCACACCAGGAAGTGCCATGTGGTGGAGGAAGGGCAAAATGGCCGTCCAGCCACAGAAGCTGTCTGAGGGAGAATGGCCCAGCCCCCAGCTTAAAAAGGTTGGGAACTCCTGATCTAACACGATGGTACATAAAGAATGCTTTCTGAACAAATATCAAGTCTAGAGCTACTATCTTATAGAGTGTTGGTTAATGTTTTACTGGTTTAATTTACACTTGAACTGTGGAGACAACATGGAAAATGTCTAGAAATCAAAGTTGCACAGATCATGTTCAACATGTAGGCTGAAAATTCTTATGAGAAACTGAGGTGTGATAGGAGCATGATAATGTGAAAAATGGGTTTACACAGAGCTTGCAAAAACTACATTCCCAATTCCCAGAATCTCCAATCACTATGACCAATGGTAATTCTGATAAAAAGAATAGTAGGAACTGAAGTTCAAAACTACAACTTTTTCACCATTTGGCCTTGAGAAAAAGTAGGGCAAAAAAACCCTATATCAATCCTTTGCAATTCAGAGAATATCCTTATTTGGAAAGTTAACTGCTTGTTAACAAACATGTATTATCATAATCATATGTCAGTAATGCTGAACCTTGGCACTCCAGCTGTTCTTGAACTTCAATTCCCAGAAGCCCTGATCAGCAGGTTAGCCATCATGGTCATATATCTTCAACTCAAACTATTTGCCCTATGACTATTGCAGGATAGCTGGGTACATATCAGAGACTGGAAAAGCCTCTTCCTCTTCCTGTTACCTGCAACATGGACTCTGGCTATTCTAGCTGGAGAGATCTGGTGTCTACAGTCCAAAAAGGTAACTTTTCCAGGTTCTGACACACAATATCGTGCAAGTAACCACAAGGTCTAACTTTTGCTCTCTCCCTGATTTTGGCTAGCATTTCAATCTATTGTAGTCTGTGTTATCTTGTATGTTTTCCCCACTGCATGTTTGAGCTCGAGGACAGGGAAGAAAGAGGGATAAAGTAAAACTAAAATCAGAACTATATAGATGGGAGAGATGAAAACTGGGCCTTTCTGGATAAAGTAAACATAAGGGCTCCAAAAAAACATGATGAATGTAAAAAGGGATGCACTAAACCTGCATTATAAATCATATGTAAAAATGTTAGTTTAATAATAAAATACCTCTGGGTTGAGGCTAAAGGCTTTTGCTGGCTTTCCAACACAAAGAAAATCAAAAATAATTTCTTTCATTGCAAAATCCAACCGTTCCTAGAATGAAAAAATAAAATGTGTTACATGTCAACTGTGAGCCACACTGAAATTATACAAATCGTAGATCAACCACATTCTTGCAGAACTCTAAGTTCCTTTAAGCAGACTTCATCTACAACAGGGATTCTCAACCTGCAGCCCGCTGGCCGAATGCGGCCCACAGTGCCATTTCATGTGGCCCCCACCACCTCCACCACACCAGGAAGTGCCATGTGGTGGAGGAAGGGCAAAATGGCCATCCAGCACCCAAAGCTGTCTGAGGGAGCGTGACCTAGCCCCCAACTTAAAAGGGTTGAGAGATGCTGATCTACATTAATACTCTGCTAAGGTAAACCCTTTTATGAATATCTAATACTAGGTTTTGAGCAAGGTCGAACTTTATCTTTACTAATTACCTGGTAATTATGTACCAGAATAACAAGCTTGGTATACTTTTTGTCCATGGTCTCATGTGGCCGCTTCATTTTGTTCCCGCTTGCTAGACAACCACCACAAAAGTGAATTATTTCTATTTCCTTTCTGGAAGATTAGTAAGTTATCGGGGAGAAGAAACAGCCTTGTACATTTCTCTGAGAGAAGTGAATGAATGCTATAGGAGAAGGTGAAACCCAGGATTTTAAAAAAGGGTGTATGTGATCTAAGAAAGATGGTGTTACGTGAAAATGCCCACTCTCTCACCATATTTTTTCAAGCTAGATATCCATTACAGTAGAATTCAGTATAATGATTGCCCCATACAGTGATGAAATCACATTGCGATGAGGCTTGGAGGGGGGAAAGCCGTTCCGCATAGCCATCATTCCTATGGGGAAATCCTTACAATGATTTTCCAATGGGAAAACCGCTTAGCGCCAAACATCTTTGTACATTTTTTTCTCCATAGGGATAATCGTTGTACGGATTTTCCCATAGGGAAGATTGTACAACGACGGAAACCGCATAGCAATTAGCTCTGTGTTATGGATTAAAATTGTTATTCAGGGTTCTACTGTACTTGAGATCTACAATCTCACTGACAGACCAACTTGGCGAGGTATAATCTATGCTTATACTGTATATGGGAAGTTATAGAAATTTATTATGTACCCTATCTTGGGTGGGTGTGTTAATGACAGTAAACATTTAAAAACCTGTAAATAATTTTCATACCTGTGCAATAAACTGTATAATTTTCACAAAGATATTTAGAGGCATGTCTCGGGGCACCACACCTCGGGAACCTTTCGGGAAAAGGGTTGTGACGATTGTTATCAGTCGACTATAAAATAAAACAAAAACATAGACATGGGTTCATTTTCAACCAGGCATCCTGGTCTCATCATATTTAAACACTGAAAGGATTTTGATGGAATCCCAGGGGAAAAAATCAGGAATAAAGAACAGAGTAAATTTCTCCCCAGATTAAAAAGCACATAAACATTCTGTCTGTAGTGCCTTCCAAGGCAATGAGACACAGTGACCCTCCTTGGATTAAGAAACAATACTGACTACTGAAGCACAACTGAAAGTGCAACCCTAGCAAAAATCATACATCATCTGTAGTGAGCTAGAATGAAGCATAAGCCTCTTCTGATGGCATGTATCCTTCATTGCCATCACAAATGCACTTTAGTCTACAGATCCCTCTTCGCTTTGTTGATCTCAGAGATTTGCCAAGAGAATTGTTTTGCTGGTTAAAATCTGTTGGCAAAAGAATTAGAAATGTCGAAGAAAAAGGACAACAAAAAGGAGGAGCCAAATTATGTCAAACCCAAATTCTCATTCCAAGGGTGTAGGCATAATGGCGAAAACAAAGTAAAAGTATGATAAGAGTAGACCTAAATTATTATCCAATACTCTAGACTGGGAGTTTGAATTCAGCTTAGCTTCAACTGGCCTCAGATTGGCTCATCAGGCCTCAGGCCACTTGGGTTACTCAGGATTTTACTCATAAGTAAACAAATGTTCACATAATATTTTTAATAGGCATCAGATGAGCATTATAAGGTAATCAAAGCAATTTATATAACATGTACTCAAGTCCAAGTTGCAGAATCCAAGATACACACTCATTTATGTTAATCCTTCCCTGTTCATAACATGTTGCTCATTTGTTCTGCCAAATTCTCAAAAATAGTGCTATTTCTTATCTGTTACTACGTTAATACACGTTTGATTCCTCCCTCAGGAAACATAAAATGTACATCAGTCTAATGGCACACATTTAGATTTATTTTAAAAGTAAAGCAACTGTATTTCTTGAAGTTTGTATCTAGGAAGATTAATATTAAAGAACAGGAAATATACTGAGATAAAATGAAAACAACAGTAATAAAAAAGGAATTTTGAGGCAGACATCCTATCAGTACAGGCAATGAATTACATAAATACCTGTACAGTGTTTATCAGGAGGTCAAAAGTTGAACTGACCCTCCTAATTCCATTAAAATACTGAAACACATTTCCTAAACTCAAGTATTCTGTTTGATGTGATTAACAGCAAAGAAAGAATTCATTTCACCTTCCTCAACTATGTTGTAAATGTCAACCTCATTTAATATGTTAAGCATTTTCTTTCAAAAAAATCAAATTAGCAGCATATCTTCATTTAATACCATCAAATTCAGGAAGCAGACTATTTGATGATATTTTGATTATAACTAACATAACGTGTTTCTGAAGAGAAATTGTAGAAAACACTAGATTTCTTTGAGGTAAAAGTCACCCACACAATTTTGTTTAATTAGTACATAGAAATGAAACCTGTGCACTGTATATAAATATCTTTACCTTTGGGTGGTTGTATTGCTTTCACATTTAATTCTAATCATGTACACCCACAGTAGTCTGTAGAGAGATTCCAGTGCAACTCGAGCCATTTTGGGATCCTTGTTCTAAAATAACAAAAGCCACAAATAAATACAACCATTTATGTATAGCACACACATATATAGCAGTTACCAGCTCTTTACTTCATTTACTAAAGGGTGAATGACTGTGCTTGTTTTACTTACTTGCAATTTTAAAAATTATATACTAAAAGAACTGGCTAGATTTATTCCACAACTGGAATCTCAAGGAACTGGCCAGATTTACTGGGTGCTAAAACAGTATAATGCTTATCTAATTTGTAATAATCTGGGCATTTATATACAGCAGTATGTTAAGTAGAAATCTCAATTAAGAGAATCCAGTTTACTTTTGCACAAGGAGCTACTGGATACAATTTTGCATAAAGGCAGAAACAGCTGAACCATTTATCCAACATCTGTTGGCATCTTTTTGTTAGCCCGCTCCTAATTGAGATTGAACATCATGGCTGTTCTGACTCTGGATGTGTCAGTTCTAAACGATGATTTTGAATTGCACCCAAACCAATTTCCAAGTTTCATCAGCCAGAAAGTTCTTCTTCCAGCACCTTTTTTTTTCTTGTTTATTGTACTTTGAATGATTAGTTATATTGACTCTTACTTTTTGTTTCTCATGGGTAACTCCAGATATGAAGGCCTAGTTCAGGGATTCTCAACCTGCGGTCTGTGGGCCAGATGCAGCCCACAGCACAATTTCATGTGTCCCCCACGACCTCTACCACACCTGGAAGTTCCATGTGGTGGAGGAAGGGCAAAATGGCCATCCAGTCCCTGAAGCTGTCTGAGGGAGCATGTCCCGGCCCTTGGCTTTAAAAGGTTGAGAACTCCTGGCTTAGTTGGAGGCCTTGCCTGTGGAATTCATTTGGCATTTTGATCATAATAACAGAATCTATGAAGAGCAAAAATTTCTAAAAACATTGTCACAAATTATGACTGGTGAATCCATTTGTATCCCTAAAAAGAGAAATGAGGATACAAGCCCATCACTGTAACTCACCATGGTGCTAAATTAAGACATGATAAAAGCAACTCCACATGTGTAAACATGGTACTATTCCCAGTCACTGAGAAAGTAGACTTAATCTGCACTGTAAAACAGCATGTCAGTGAGGAATGTAGCAACCCCATTCCACACAAGGGTCTATATTTCCCTTTGCAGTACATGAAAACTGTGGGTGAACAATATTAAAGCTTTTCGAAGGCAACAATTTATTTTACTTTGAAATGTGTGTATGTAAGAACTCAAATGGGTCTAGAAAGTGTCATGTTTTCAGTGTTGCATATAATAAGCCACAATGAGTTTTGCCTTCTGACTGCATTCTTAAATGCAGAGGAGGTAACTCAATGTCTGAATTATAAACTGGTTTTGTTTTGCTACACTAATTGTACGTAAAAGTACATGGGCAACTGTCCTGTTCTTGGCTGTGACTGTATTAACCATTTAAAGTTGATGTTTTTGAAAGCCCAGTCAAACAACCACAGTCGTGCACTGTGATATTACCAAACTTGGTGGCTTGTGCTTTGAGTTTGGAATCTGAATCCAAGGTGTGAAGGAAGCCAAACAATTTGACAAGCACACACCACCCTATTCATTCCTTCAAAATGTTTTTCTAAAGCAAGCTGAGCAAACTCAGCTTAAGTCAAGATTTTTAAAAACTGGAACTCTAATGTGACTAGCTTGCACCATAAGCACACTGAAGCTATATATACCTTATAGAAAAACCAATACAGTACTAACATTTGCTATAAAGCTGTTTGAAACCAGACTAGGAACCTATACTACTGTATTTGCATATTTCAATTTTATGTACAATATACAATACACAATATACACACAAGTTAAAACCAATACAAAACAATTAAAAACCCTTAAAAACATAATGGTATGCCATCTATTATCTAAAAACAAATATAAAATCTACAAAATTTTAACATTAAAAAACAATAATTTAATTACATGAGGGGGAAGCCTCAGACAAGCCAAACATATATAGAAAATGTTAGTATATATATACTGTACAGTATATATAACTGAAATAGTATCGATGTTAGGAAAGCAGGACTTTTGGCTCACAAAGTAAGATCAGATACAGCTAATAAATCAGCAGCAAACAGAGTTTGAGAAGTACAAAGGAGTGAGCACAGGATGGAAGGACTCCTAAGCATTCATATGATACAGTTATGTCTCCAATATGAACTTTTCCATTAGTATAATTCCTCCTGACATTATTTAGAGGTCCTGCTTCAGTTTACAGTCATAATTTACCCACAGGTTTTCAAATATGAACCTGCCAGCTTTTCGTTTTCTTGACTTTCTTTCTTTGGTGGGTAAATTACAAAAAAGAGAGACTTATTAGCTACCTTCCAGGTAAACAAATGCATGCCACCAAGCTATTTTGGGTATGCTACATCCAGAGAAATGGGTTGGAGGTATCACAGTGAAAGTCCTTGGTGGATTGAACCCAAGCACACTGGCACAAAATTTCAGCATGAATAAAATAATATCTTGTATACACTAAGTCTTCAAGGAATGGAAATACTATGATCCATATATGCACAACTTGATAATGTAAACAAGTTGTTTTTAGTCCAGGTTCTAAGCAGGATAAAACAGAATTTACTAAATGACATTACAGGGCATTTCTGCCTTGAAAATGCACAACTGTGATGAAATGAGACTATGAAATTACCAGACTAATCTTTAAATTTTTAAAACCAATCATACATTCATTTAATTTTAAAAGCTGTATATAAATTACTAGACATGAGTAACTTTGACAAAAAATATTTATTAAACAAAAGTAGATTTCTTTTTTTTAAAGTATCTCTTTCTTCACCTTATTTAATCGTTAGCAACCAATTATTTTAAAAAACATATATTCTATTATTCTATTATCATACATCACAGCAATTGCAAGTGATGAGTGAGATAGATGTAGCCAAAACAGGGATTCTAAAAAATAAGAACATGATATAAGCATGTTAGGGAGTGACAGTCAGAAGTGGATTTTGGAGAAGGGGAAAAGGTCTAAAGGAGGAACCCCTCCAACAGCTTAATAAAGATTAATCATGCTCAACTGACACATAGTACTGAATGGTTGTTGCAACCTCAGGGGAATAAATTGAAAAGTACAAGGTGGAGAAGGAATTAACATAAGAACATAAGAACAGCCTTGCTGGAACAGGCCACAGCCCATCCAGTCCAGCATTCTGTCACACACAGTGGCTCACCATTTGCCTCAGGGTATTATTCCCAAGGAGATTCCTTCACCTGCTTAGGATTCCCTGGAAATGGCATTGAGAGATATCCTGCCTATCTCTCCAACCCCGAGGTTGTCCTTAAGTATCCATAATTATAGCCATTGATACCCTTGTCCTTCATGAACTTGTCTAATCCTTTCTTGAAGCTGTCAAGACTGACAGCTGTCACCACTTCATCTGGCAGGGAGTTCCATAGACCAGTGATCCTCTGGGTGAAAAAGTACTTTCTCTTATTTGTTTTGAGAACTAGTACCCAAAGGTTTCATGGAGTGCCCCCTAGTTCTAGTGTTATGCGATAGGGAAAACAGTTTTTCCTTATCTACTTTGTCCACACCGTGCATGATTTTATAAACTTCAATCAGGTCACCTCTTAGACGCCATTGTTCAAGAGAGAAGAGGCCCAACCGTTGCAGCCTCAGATGGTAAGGAAGGTGTACCAGTCCCCTAATCATTTTGGTTGCCCTCCTCTGCACTTTTTCCAGCTCCATAATATCCTTCTGGAGGTATGGTGACCAGAACTGTACACAGTATTCCAGATGGGGCCTCACCATAGATTTATAGAGAGGCAAAATGACACTTGCTGACTTATTTTCTATACCCTTCCTAATGATCCCTAGCATTGAGTTTGCTTTTTTCACTGCTGAGGCACACTGGGTTGACACCTTCATTGAGTTGTCCACCAGGACACCAAGGTCCCTTTCCTGGTTTGTTGCAGAAAGTTCAGACCCCATCAGTTTATAAATGTAATTGGGGTTTTTGCCCCAACATGCATCACTCTGCACTTACTAATGTTGAAGCTCATTTGCCACTGTTTTGCCCACTCACCCAGGGTCAAGAGATCCCTCTGGAGCTCCTCACAATCTCTCACAGTGTTCACTACCCTGTATAATTTAGTGTTGTCAGCAAATTTGGCTACCTTGCTATTTACTCCTACTTCTAGATCATTTATGAAGAGGTTGAAAAGCAGGGGTCCCAGTACTGAACCTTGGGGGACCCCACTTTTTACTTCCCTCCACTTGGAGAAGTGTCCATTTAGTGCTACCCTCTGTTTCCTGTCCCTTAGCCAGTTGCTGATCCAGGACAAGACCTATCCCTTTATTCCATGACTAGTAAATTTATTCAAGAGCCTTTGGTGTGGGACCTTGTCAAAAGCCTTCTGAAAGTCCAGATAAACAATGTCAACTGGATCCCCATTATCCACATGCTTGTTGACACTCCCAAAAAATTCCAACAGATTAGTGAGGCATGATTTGCCCTTGCAAAAGCCATGTTGGCTCTCCTTTAGCAGCGCCTTCTCTTCTATGTGCCTATTAATCCTATCTTTTAGGATGGTTTCCATTACTTTACCTGGGACACATGTCAAACTGACAGGTCGGTAATTTCCTGGATCACCCCTGGATCCTTTTTTGAAAATTGGTGTTACATTCGCTACTTTCCAGTCATCAGGCACAAAGCCTGATTTGAGGGAAAGATTATATATTTTGGCTAGATCAGCAATTTCA
This sequence comes from Bradypodion ventrale, assembly GCA_035047345.1. Lineage (NCBI taxonomy): Eukaryota > Metazoa > Chordata > Lepidosauria > Squamata > Chamaeleonidae > Bradypodion > Bradypodion ventrale. The sequence continues at coordinate 339,281,754 of JAWDJE010000003.1, forward strand.
TCTTTAAGTTCCCTGAGAACTCGTGGATGGATGCCATCTGGTCCTGGGGATTTGTTAGCATTTAGTTTAACAAGACATGCAAGGACGTCCTCCCTGGTTATTTCTATCTGACTTAATTCTTCAGTTTCCCTCCCTACGAAGATAGGCTCTGTTTTGGGCATGTGGTCTCTGTCTTCTTCAGTGAATACTGAAACAAAGAATTCATTGAGTCTCTCTGCAATCACTGTTTCCTCTTTAATAACCCCTTGCCTTCCATTGTCATCTAATGGTCCAATGGCCTTCCTAGTTGGGTTCTTACTTCTAATGTACTTAAAGAAGTCTTTGTTATTTCTCTGAGTATTTTTAGCTATACACTCCTCAAAGTCTTGCTTTCCTTTCCTGATTGTTGCCTTGCATTTGTTCTGCCAGAATTTATGTTTCTGCCTGCTGTCCTCATTCAGACAAGCCTTCCATCTTCTAAATGAGCTTTTCTTGCTTTTGATCACTTCCCGAACAGCACCTGTAAGCCACATCGGAGTCCTCTTGGACCTGGCAGTGCCCTTTTTCCTTTTGGGTATGCATTCCAATTGGGCCTCTGTTATTGTTTTTGTAAACAGCCTCCATGGCTCTAGGAGTGTTTGGACTCTCTCAATTTTCCCTTTCAGCTTCTTTTTTACTAGTTTCCTCATCTTTGGGAAATTTCCTTTTTGAAAATTTAAGGTCTCTGTGTTAGATTTAATCAGTGACTTGCGGTCTATGATCAAGTTAAACATAATTGAGTTGTGGTCACTGTTCCCTATTGAATCAGTCACATTAACATCTTGCACCAGATTCTGAGTATTACTCAGGATCAAGTCAAAGATTCTTGTACCTCTAGTTGGGTCTTCAACCATCTGTCTCAAGGAACAATCACTTAGCATATCTAGGAAATTTATCTCTTTATCATGTGCTGAACAACAGTTCACCCAGTCTATGTGAGGGTAATTGAAGTCCCCCATTTTAACCAGGCTTCCCTTCTTGGATGCCTCAGGGGTTTGGGTCGGAGGCCGATAGTATATGCCTACTGTTAGACCTTCCTTGTGGCCTGGTACTCTTACCCACAGAGTTTCTAATGGTGACTCCAAATCACCTAGATATTCCAATTCGTACGATTTTATCACTTCTTTGACATACAAGGCTACACCACCTCCCGTTTGCCCCTTCCTATCCTTCCTGTACAGTTTGTAGCCTGAGATAACTGTATCCCATTGGTTATCATCTGTCCACCAGGTTTCAGTGATGCCAATAATATCAATATTCTTATCTATTGCTAAGTATTCCAGCTCCCCTATTTTGTTCCGGAGGCTTCTGGCATTTGCATACAAGCATTTATACATGCTTTTCTGACACAGTCTTTTGAGTCCAGTTGCATTGTTAGACTGCCTCTTGCATCCTTCTGCTAGAGTGCTGGTGACTAGCTCCTCGCTCTGCTCAGTAATTTTTGCATCCTCCTCACTATACAAGTACACACTTTCCCGAACCGGATGCTGCCCATTTAGGAGTATCCTAAATGAACTTATTGCTAGCTACCAGATGCACTAAATAAATGCATCGTAAAATTCTGGTGCAGGTCACCCATATGTTTTCTATATTTCATTGGAGGTTTGCCTATCTTTAAAAAAAAAGGATTCTAAACATGCAGAGGTGTGTTGACTAAGCTAAAAGGGCGCTGGACAGGGAGTAATGAGGGCGCACGTTCCCACTCACCTTCTAATTTTAACTCCCCTCTGGGGATTCAAACCAACAACCTCCTGCTTACAAGGCAGCTCTGCTGTCAATAGAGCTGTTTTTGTAATCTTATATTTGGCAGCACAAGAGGAGGAGGCAGGCAGAGGAACACGGAGCCCTGCTCCTTTGCTCGATTGTTCCAGGCATCGCAGCTTGGATCGGGTCTTTGGATTGACACCCGGGGGGGGCACCATGGTACTGGGGAGCACCACGGGCTGACCCAATGGGCCAGCCCACCACTGTAAATACAGTTATTTGATAGACTTGCACATTTCAGAAGAATGAAATTTTAGGAGCTGCTCAGGACTACATTTACCATGAGAAAACAAAGCATCTGGCTTAGGTTTCAGTGATGGAAATAAGCCTTATGCCCCTATATTTGAAATACAATTCAGTTTTTGGCAATAGGACCACAACCCCTGAATTTTGAACACCCCAGTAAGAAGTGCCAAAACCAATTTTAATTCTTGTAGAGTAGACTCATTGAAATGAATGAGACTTACTAAAGCAACACTAACACATTTCTGGTTTCAACAGATCAAGTCTAATTGGGATTAATATTGGATTTCCCCCACTTACATCTTCACTCTTATTCTCAATTACACCTAGTGCTATCGACAGCGGATAAGGTGCAGGATAGCTTAAGATATGGTAAATAATAGCCTTCAAAATGTCAAGAAATATGTAGCAGGTTCATGACTATGGGCTAACAAATTATTAATATTAACAAAACAAAACAGAAAAAGAGATACTAACTTTGAGATTGGACAGGCAGTTGTTGAGGAAAATATGCCATCTGTTTAGAAAAAACTGCTTCTGACTGACACAAAGCAGACATGTTACCAGAGGATACAAAGCCTAAATAGGAGACAAAGATGACATAGAATTATTTGAAAAAACAACAAATAAGGAAACTAATTTAACATCAGACCCATGGTGAATACCAGAGGTCTATCTCTCTCTTATATGCACCAGCCAAAGTAAACACATTGTTCAGTACTGTAATTTTAAAAGAATACTTTCTGAAGCTGTTATGAAGTTTTATGACTACTTTGTATAAATGTGGAATTATTGTTTTCATTAGAACCATCTAATACATCTGCCTAGCACTATCCAGAATGCCTGAACTGTGAGCCAATGCTACAGAGCAGCAAAGAATTGGTGCAACAGTCTTTTGAAACAATAATAGATGAATAAATATATACATTTGATTTGTTGATTTCAACTGGGTTGCTAAAAGGAGTGTCAGGTGCTATAGGATATGATGGATTATCCATATTTAAATAGCTTTCTGATCTTTACATCTGAAGTGGTTTCCAAGCTTCCTCCTCCAAGTCCATTAACAAGAGTACCTTTTAGGGGAGTTATTCAAAGTAGCACGCATATATGGTCACAAAGTAAAAAACAGAAATATATACTTTGGTACTGCCTAGTAAACCTTAAGTACACTGAATAAGATCAAAAAATCAATCATATGACATGTTAGCAAAAATTCAATGGTGGTTGGGATTGTTAAAAGTTTTGAGTTAAAAAGAGCCTAAATAAACTTATTTACAATGCAATCTTATACTTGACTATCAAGAAGTCAAGGTGATCAAATTTGGTGGGAATTACCCACATAAAAAGGACTGCAGCCTTAATTGCAATAACTTCTTCTTTCGTGTCCTGATCAGACCCTGAACTGCCAAAATGGAGCCACTTTCTTTGCTTTGTCATTGCCCAAATGCAAGTCCTCATCGGTGCTTCTCTCTGGCAGCAATTGGCCAGAGACCGGCAAATGGGACGGACCTTGTGTCTCTCCACATTCACACCGTGTGTTGTTGTCCACCAGCAGTCCCCACTTAAGCATGTTGGTCTTGCATTTAGGCATTCCATCCCTCAGCCTATTCAGGCTCCTCCAGGTGACGTAGTGGAGATTAAGATCTTCAGCTACCTGTAGATCTTCAGCTACCTTTAATGATGTTTCTTTCCCAGTGAGCTCCTTCCTCCATCTTCTAACTTGGTTTTGCTCTTGTGTATCCTCAACAATAACTGCACCTAAGTCATTATTCTTTCCTCATGGAAAAGACAGTTTGTTTGCTTCTGCTCAACAACTGACAATAGTATTCCTTAGTTCTGTCTATCATTCCAATCTTTACCAAAAAATAAAATAAAACCTGAATCTTGGATGTAGTACAAAGTGTTCAAAATACACTACTTTTTCCTATTTTATTATTATGTTTTAATATACCTCCAGGTTCCTTTGCCTTGAATTCTAACTATGAGAGTTGCAATTTGCAGAAAAATCTTACATTTCTCCTCATAGAACTATTGCCTTTGGCAGACCTTTAATTTATATAATTGAGTCAGAATTTGCCATTTTGTATGTACCAATAATGGCAATGTGATTAAGTATCTTCCTGTCAAACCAATCAGACTTCAAAGTCTATCTTCTTATTGAATTAGGCCTAATGGCAAAGGCATAGTGGTATATTTGGAATGCAGTAGCTCATTACAGCAGTACTCACGTGACATCTAAAACACAGATCAGTCCATATTAACAAATGAAGAAGTCAACTTTTATTAAATTGACAGTCGTTCTAAACCAAACTTTCTCAAATACTTGAATCACACCAGGGAAAGTTTGTTGCAGTACATTGTTCCTACACACTCCATTTCCTTCCTAGCTACTGTGAGGACTGCAACTAAGGTAGATGACATTACAGTAGTGATTACTCAAAAAGTCTATGAGCCTCAACCCTCCAACCCTGATTCTACTAAGCAACTGACTAAAATTATTATCTGATGCATTACAGAACAGTTACACAATAATTTGTAACTTACTTATTTTTGCCAGCTTCATTAGATACTACTTCATTGAATAAAAACATAATTATCAGCTTAATTAAAACAAAGATAGTATGAATCTGTAAATTAGCATTGCTACTTAGTCATATATAAATGCAGGAATTTTTTCCACTCTGTCTTTTCTACTAAAATAAAAAAAGTTAACTTTCTGAAAATGTCCAAGCTTCAGAACAGCTTAGCAGAGTCCACTAAGTGGAATTACTCTGAGACATTTGGAGTGGTAAAAATGCTTAAGGCATCCTGTATCAAACTAATCCAATTCTTCAGTTTCTACTACATGTTCCCAAAAATAAGTTCCTGTGCCACTGTTAATTTCACAAGAAGTAGAATTCTACTTAGCAGATGAAACAGCACTAATGTTTTAAACAGTAGCCTGTATATATAAGAACACAATGCATCTTTTTTTAAAAAAAAATCCACACTAGCAAGCAACACACTTTCACCTTCTTTCCATCTTTTCAATAATTTCTAAGATCAAGAGTCACAGATGATAGAAGTGAAATCATGACAATTTTTTAAGGTGAGAAACCAGTAATTAGACTAGATCCAACAGATCAAACCAAATTATACATAAATAAAGACAGATAATAGGCTTTATTTTCGTTTCTTAACCAATCAGAACTCTCATGATCAAATCATCAAATTATTGTGCATTGGGGACCAATACAGCAAGATACTGTACTTTGTAATCATTTTTGAGAGACTTCTAAAACTCGCCTAAAGATATTTCTGACAAAGGACTTTAGCTTCATCATTACTAACCAGCGAATGCTTCTTTCGTGAAGAGAGTTCAAGCGTTGTGTCATAGAGACTTTCAACAAAGTTCCTCAGACAAGGGACATTCACTTCATTTTTAACAGCCTGGAAAGAGACTTCAAGTCAGCATAAAGTTCTATCTCAAGCTGCTTTTGTAATCCAATGTGAAGACTTGTGTAAATAACTTACAGCAGCTACTGGGACAAGAATTTCAACAAACAACCCTGCTAATGCATGTTTGATATCTTTGTCTTTAACTTCAAGGAAATAATGTGCACATTCCTGAAATAAAACAGAACAAAAATGCATATGAGCAGAATAAACACATCTCCATTTTTAGATATAAAACCTGCCCTTTGCTTAGGGCTTATGTTCTTCATTTTACTTAACAGTTTTACTAAATAATGGATCATTATCATCTCATGCATCTTTATTGTTTTCAAAGGGGTTTATTCTAAGATTAAAATGTACAGGATTTCAGCTTAAAATACAAACTGACCAAATAAACAACATTCAGCTGTCAGTGTGGAGCAACAATAATATAAAGAATTATGCTAGTGATCCTTACGTGATAACCATTTTCTACTCTTTGCATGTCTTTACAATAAGACACTCTGAGAATAATAAAAGATATATAACAATGAAATCAATTACTTGAATCCAAGTAATTGCACAGAATCCTGATTGCCACATCTATAAAAGTTTACTCTATGATATGGATCTACATTACCTGCATAAACTGTAAAGAGGCTTCAAAATCCTCCACTGGATACATCTTGATGCGAAAGAATTTCATTCCCATTATTAAACTGATAGTGCTTTGAACAACATAAGGGTTTTGCTCTTTATGTCTTAGCTCTTTTAATTCTGCCATAAATTTCTTCTTCACAGCTGGAAATCTATAATAAAATAGTTGCAATGATTTTTCTTTCAAAAAAGTATTTTGATAACAAGAATATTAAAATCTTCAGTGCAATAATATTCATTTTTCTCCTAGTACTCTTCCAATATATTTAAGTAACGGGGTTGAAATAGTTCACGGCAGGGGTTCTTAACTTTTTCAGGTCACGGGCCTGACCATGCCAAACACAGCTGATTGGGCCGGTCACGTGGTTCCTCCCACCTGGAAGCGGAAGTAAAACGGGCCTACGCATGCACAGAACGCATTTATGGCAACGTTTTACACATGCATGTGTGTGTTTTACTTCCGCTTCTGGGAGCAGCAAGGTTGGCATTGGGGGCCGGGGCTGGCCCGCAGGCCATAGGTTGCAAATGCCTGAAATAATAGAGGAATTAATATACACAAGATGTCCTTAATATCAGCTCCTTAATCAAGCAGGTAATAAACTGATCCAAGAGAGGTCTAAATCCTGCAGACAACCAACCCACCAGATAACTGAAGTACAAATATAAAGTCACTTAATATTTTTCATGATGAAGGGAAAGCAAAACAAAAACAGAAGACTGTTGTATTTTAAGGTAGAACTTATGTAGGAAAGATCTAGGGGAAAAGAACGATGAACTTTAACGATTCTAGGATTATTGCTGCTTTTTGAAATTGCTGCAACTAACTTATTAGCAATTAACGACAGAATTGGAAAGTACCTGTGCAATATTTTTATTACGTCTGCAGATATTAAGAGCTTATATAATCAAAGACAATCCAATAGACAGGAACTGATTTCACAAGGATACCAATGCCTTTCCTTAATTCCCCATCCAGCAATTAATGTTCAGATAGGATTGGATATGGAGGACAAAACTCTCCAGTTTTATAATGCACTGGATAAAATGAAAAAAGTACACCTATGGCATGAAAAGACTCTTTTGGGCTTTTGCACCATGGTTATAATTGCTACAATACCCTAACTACAAAATATATTTCCAGCCCATTGAAAATTCTTCTGGATCAAAAATGTCTCTCCATGCTCATAAATGGACAACCTGTGGTCACAGATCTATTTTTCTGCACCCAGTGGAAATTAATGCCTCCCTCCCTCAACAGTAATGGAAAGGGTAAGAAACCTTTTGCAAGTGCAGAACTAGGAATTCAGAACTAGGAAGAAAAATCTGCTCCTCGCCTGGAAGCTTGTTGGGCAAGTTGGAGCAAGGGAAGGAAAAAAGAGGTTGCACACCAAAAAAATAATAATAATCAAAGGAGGTGATAATCATTCTTTGTTAATTTTGGTCCCACCCAAAACTCATATGTGGCCCCTGACAAATTATCTCCAAGGTAAGGCAATCACTAACAGAAAAAGAATTCCCAGCCCTGCTTTAGGGTTTCCATAGATGACATCAGTGGAATAAAGAAAATAGAGCCACCAGCAACCCATGTTAAATTCACTTTGAACTGTTTGGATGGATATAGAAGCTACCTTCTATGACTTCCTGTGTTTCTATGCCAAGACACAGTTTGATAAACAACATGCTCCTGAGTAGAAAGATTCATTTCTTTAATTTCTCTAGCAGTAGGAAAAACATACACACCCAGTCTTTCTGGAAGAAACTGTAAGCTATTTCAGACTTCAACTATACTGCTTATTATAAATATACTTACTTTGCTTGTGCTAACACCCCTATTACTTCAGCATACAAATCTGCAACAATGTGCATATTTCCAGTGTTAGGACCAAGGTACCTACGAAGGGATAAAACAAGATAGTTAAGTATATAGAAGAGTTTTTTCTTGTAATAAAAAAACCAACACAGTAAGGCTTAGTTTTTTCTTCGGATAAATGTAGACTATTACTAATCAAGAATGGATAAGTCAGTGATGGCGAACCTATGGCACACATGCCAGAAGCGGCACTCGAAGCGCTCTCTGTGGGAACCTGTGTGGTCACCCCAACACAGCATTCACCCCGCCCCTCTGCCCAGCAGCCCAATGGGAGAGCTTCCTCCCTCCCCTGGCACTTTGAGATAAATAAGTGGGTTTTGGGTTGCAGTTTGGGCACTCGGTCTCTAAAAGGTTCGCCATCACTGGTATAAGTACTGGATAAACAACATATGTACTTCTCCAGCTGAAATCTTGTTGCACAGCTCCATGTACGTAACAGAAATGACTTCGCCAGCAGTGGCAAACTATTGTTGATTAAATCCTTTGGTGATTTCACCATGCATACCATTTCACTGCATTGTGTACAAGCTGCATGCGCTCCATAATTGCCAAAAGTACCCCTTAATGAGTGGCAATTTGCTGTTGATAATGAAGCTGTGCAAAAAGACTTCAGTCACCATGTGCCCACAAAAATGGTACAAAATTAATAAATCCCGAGAGGGCATTCTAGAGTTGTCTATCATTACTAAGCAGAGAAGAAGTAGTTGGCTAAGTTAAATGCTAATCCTACTTACAGCAAGCCCACTGAAATGAATTGCACTGGTTAGCCAAAAACTAATTTAAGTCTCAGTAATTTTAGTAGGTCCTCTCTAGGCAGGAATAACATGTGATTTAGTTCCTTCTCTGATATGAAGACAGCTAAGCTGAAAGGTGATTGTAGGCAAAATATGCTTTACAGACTAAGAAGGACAAAGACATTTTCATGGCTATTCTAGGATCATTCAGTGAGTGGGACTACAGATCTCTAGCCGAGCATATTCAATATCCTCACCAAGCTACAACTCTCACAATTCCCATGGATAAGGAATGAAAATTAAAACTAGGGTATTGTTGCATATACTGTACATTATGTGAAAATATGCTTTTGCTCCCAAAATTTAAAGATGCACTCTAAAATGTATGGACTATTCAAAAATAGTCTGATTCTACCTTTAGTATCTTTACCTTTATCACTAGGTATGTTGAGAGATACAGTAAATTCATATCAAAATTGTCTACATCTTTGAGGTGCATACAAGAAACAGCCTTACCCTTCTTTGTATTTAAAGTGCTTGAAAGCCAAATTAATAACTTCATGTACCAAACCATCTATTACAGGATGAAGCTGAATCTGAAAAACATGTAAAGAGACAGGCTAACTCACACATGTCTACATATGTCTCCTAATCTTTATATCTCACATTTGGCACACACACATATTTTTGCGGCATTTAGCTGCATTTCTCTCCTTACTTGCTTACGGGGTGAGAAACTTGAATAGATTATTTCTTCACTCCTCCTTCTGTCACATACATGATTTGCCCCCTTTTTACAGACATCATCCAATGATATGTCTTCACTCAGTTAATAGAACACTAAGCATAAAATGTATGGGCCAAAGATGTTATGCTTCAGTAAACGTAGAGAAGAAACTATGTCTGATCAAGCAGAGAAAGGATGGAGAGGGAGCACTGAACCTCAGAAAGCAACTGTACTCAGGCTTGAAATAATAGCTGTCACCCACCTTCTCATTGATAAACATACTAATGGTGACTTATGGTCCAAGAAGGGGATACAAAGTGCATTTGAGAGTGGGGAGCCCTTCTTGCTTTGATCATGGCCACATATATGTATCATGTTATTAAAATATCAGATCCTGCCCCCAAGGACTGTAACCTATTGTGCTTTAGCTTCTCCTTCCATCCAAGTAAGACCTGTGAAAAGACAGGTTAGGAGGGCAGAAGATCAGGTAAATTAAGAGCCATGAGCTTTCTCGTGGCAGATGCAACCTCCTCCCTTTATCATTTTCTGCCTGGAAACTACAGTAGAACCTCGCATAAAGAGTGCCTTGCTTAGAGACCAACTTGCTTAAAGAGCAGACTTTTCTCTGAATGGTCGCCTCGCTTAACAACTAAAACCAACCAAAAACTTGCTTAACAACTAAATCGGGGTTCGCAATCCCCCCGCCAGGAGTCACAATTGGTCACTTACAATGGTGTTTCGCTTAAAGAGCAAAGTTGCTTAAAGAGCAATCCCGTGAAACGCATTATGCTCTTTAAGCAAGGTACTACTGTACTTGCTAAGTTTAGTGTTTGGGGGCAAATATTTGCAGGAGAGAACATACATTGCTAGGAACATTGATTTAGTACTTCCAGCAGTAGATGTGCAACATACACACACAAGCTAAAGTTTCCAACCAACTTTGTCCACAACACTGAATTGGACTTAAAACTAACTTCAAGACAACAACACCAATTACTGATTTGTTTTAATATGACTAGTAAAGGTCACCCTTGTTCATATCCGACTCTAGGGTTCAATGGTCATCTCTGTTTGTAGCTAAAGACACAGCATTGTCTGCGTTTGCGGACGTTTCCGTGAACATGTGGCAGGCAGGCCTAGACACCAGAGTGCACAGAACACTGTTTACCTATTTATCTACTTGCAATTTCTTGCTCTCGAACCACTAGAAAAAGGTTTCGCATGCTCGAAAGCCAGTCGTATCTGACTCTAGGGGTTCAAGGCTCATCTCTGTTTCAAAGCCGAAGAGCCAGCGCTGTCTGCTTCTGCAGACGTTTCCGTGGTCATGCGGCATGGAATGCTGTTTACCTTCCCACTGAAGTGGTCCCTATTTATCTACTTGCAATCGCTAGCTAATCAAAAAGCAACTAGATTGCCTTAGAAACACTCTCCAAGGAAGTATATCCATTTGTCAGCGTGCTCAGGAATTGATTATTACAGTAAATTTAATATTTTAAAATAACGTACCTGTTTCAAAACCTCTATTAATACTAAAGAGAAAATAAAATCAATAGCAAGGTCTCTTCTTTCCATTAAATAGTCTCGTTGTTGTTCGTCACTGTAAAATCAGAGAATACAGTACATCAATTAAAAAATCAACTATCTTGACCTGCCTCAAATTAGATAAAGTTTTTACCACAGGCTTTGAAAAATCAAAGTACAGTATAAAGATAATAAAAAGACAGCAGGAAACTAAAAATCGAAGACAATTAAAGCAAGAATAAATTTGGCATAAGCATCTGTGTCAGATGTTAAAACTTCACACTTTCTCCATTTACCCCTTTCCTTCTTTAGTTTTGTAGGTTAAGAGGCCCACAGTAGTTTAGAATGATCCTCTCATAAGGTTTCCCTTGCTCGAAAGCCAGTCGTATCCGACTCTGGGGTTCAGTGCTCATCTCTGTTTCAAAGCCGAAGAGCCAGCACTGTCTGCTTCTGCAGATGTTTCCGTGGTCATGTGGCAGGCATGACTAGACACCGGAGCGCATGGAACGCTGTTACCTTCCCACCAAAGTGGTCCCTATTTATCTACTTGCAATGTCTTGTTTTCGAACTGCTAGGTTGGCAGGAGCTGAGACAAAGACGGGAGCTTATTCCCTCCTGCAGTACTCGGGAATCGAACTGCTGACCTTCCGCCTCCCAGTCAGCATCTTACCCACTTGAGCCACTGCAGTCCCTTATGATCCTCTCGTAAGATTGCTAATTTTATCAGTTCAGATAATTTCTGTGTTAATGCAGTATACAGGTGTATAAAAATGGCCTTTGCTCTACTCTTCTTTTGCAAAGAAACTGGGGAAACAATTTCATCAGATTTCTCCAAGTAGAGGAAAATTTTTCCTATGATTTCTCAAAGATGTGCTCACTTTTAGTACTTTGCTCTTTCTTCTAAAGAGATATTTGCTTTTTGCACTGCCACAGCAGCAACTGCATGGACAACCTGGCCACCACTTTGCTTCCTATAGAGCAGGGGTCCCCAACTGTTTTTGCACAATTGACTGGTTTAATGATAAACAATTTTTCCACAGACCGGCCGTAGCTATAACATGCTAAGGAGCATACCTTTTGGATTTAGTGCTTGTTCTTGGTCTATATTCATGAGATTCATCCTCTATGCCATTTTGTCTTTTATACCAATCGAACAAAGTGCGTAGGATGGAAGGTAAACAATACTCTGAAAGTGAGCTCATTGAGCTTATTACCTAGATGGGGAGAAAACACAAAAATATATCAAAGTGTTTGGATAGTGTCTGTTAAGGAATCTACTATAGCCTTTCATCAATAGTTAGCTTGTTGTGAATTCAGACAACAAGCTATTTCCTTGTCTATTTTTTTTCTTTAGGACTGGAAGAAAAAGGAGTCTGGATTTTAAAATTTATTTAAAATAAATTTATGGTGCTCCTTATGGCAAAATCCTCCTAAGGAAACTTACAAAAGAGTACTGTATGTCTTTAATGATGTATAATAGGATAATTTAGTTTCACATACATAACAGAGATATTACTACACTTTCAAATATAACTCATTTACAATGCTTCTAGTCCAGGCCCTCAATGATTTTCCTTTTAACCATTCATGCACTGACTTCCAATAACAGCATATTCCTATCATCATCATCATTTTTGTTAACATAGACCCACTGATACTTAAGGAGTGTATGAGTTACTATACGTGGGATAAAATGATAAGTCTGTACCTCAGTGAGTTTACAGGATAAATAACCTAGGAATTTCTATTCATTTGATGGAATACAAATACAGTAGTGCATCTGTAATAAATCAAACAAATAAAAATTTATATAGGTGAGCCTAAAGGAGGGAGAGGGAAACCGAGTTCGGTAAATAAGGTTTCTATAACATGTATTTAAAATTACTTGCAGTACTGTTGTTGGACTGTGAGACAAAGACTGTATGAAAAGTATGGGTTCTGTCTACACAGAATGAGAGGGACAGCACCGGTACCTTATGCACCATTCCGGACAACTGCCAAAAACAATATTGAAAGCCAAGGTACAGTGGAAGAGTGACTGAATCTCCTGACACTTGTATTCTCTTTGAAACAGACATGTTCTTCTGCCACTGTGTCAAACTACAGTGCCATTTACATAGTTTTAAAAAACCTACTCCTCAGTTGCCGTTTTTTCCCCTAAGGGAAGAAATATATCAGTAGGTTTTCTGCTGGGATATAGCAGGACACCTGAGACGATCAAGTCATGGGTCTCCTGCAACTTGCCTCGTTTGGCCTTGTAGTAATTTGTATTTTTTTAACAATATCAGTTGAACACGACTTTTCCTAGTTGACTGAATAATTAATGCAAAGTACTTTTTAAAAAATAAATCTACATGTTTCCAAAAGCTCAATACAGCTGCCTTTCTTTGAAATGAAAGTAAACAAGCATGTCCTTCAATCTCAGACTCTTTCAACCATCTGAAGCTTTAATTAAATTCAATTAACACTTGCAGCCTGCTTGTTTAAGCCTTCTCCTTTGATCTTGTCTTTAAAAAAAAGTTTAGCCTTTCTTTCCATCTAGCATCTGACTGCATCTCCAGATTCTTTACTGATGGGGTTTCTTGGATAGAGTGACTTTAGAAATTTTTAAGTACAACCAAGATATTTCTTTTTTATCAACACTGCAGATATTTTCCTGACTTTATCTCTGAGGCTATAGTGGTATTCTACCAACAAGATACTTTTATGGGTTTACTAGTCCTTCAGTTTTGCAGAGTTCTTTGTCAAGAGAGCTGTACAACTCTCAATCTGAGTGTGGCCTGTATAACTCAAAAGGCGAGCCAGCAAACACAACTCCACCTACAGACTTCCGAGCTATTAGAGTGTGTGCCAAAGTAATGCAAACTAAATCTACCTAAGTTGTATGTCCCCCGATATATTCACACAGGGTGTCTTTTGCTTTTCAAATATTTCTGTCCTTGGTCTTATACTGCAGGAAGGAAGGGTGGATTTTGCAGAAACTGGCTCTCTGAATACAGGAAGGGAGGAAAGTCTAGTCAGCAACCTGGTTACTCAACTCCTCCATTTACTGGAATCCAAGCCAGTGGTGGTGATGAATTCTACCTCTGTGTTGCTTCTGAAGGGAGTATGCAGATGTACAAATGTGTCCTTGTTGCACAAAATGATCGTGTTCTTCCATCCTAAATGAGCTACAGGGTAGGGTGTATGGCCTGAAGATACCACTGAACTGTTTAAACATTCTGCTCATGGAGCATTTAAAATAGTCTATATAAATGCATTCTTTATACTCATTTTTTGCAGATCTGTAAAAAATAAATCAACCAAGACATGCCAACAGGCATGTGCATATTTTAAAACTACTGTATATTGCAATCAAATCAATAAGTTCATCTACATAACCAAGGGCTTATTTAAATAGGACAAGAGCAATTGTAATTAGTTATCTACATTTGGCCAGTATTTTACATGTAAAAGGACGCAATGATGAAGAGCATCCTTTACCTTGCCTCTGTGGACTCCATCACCCCAGACACTATTCTATAAGATCAGCTCACAAGGAATGTGAGAGATATGTGGGGAGAGAGGTGTCTGATATGATAGAGTGTGTGAAGGTAAGATTGCAGAAGATTAAGGTAGCTTCACATATTTGATGTTTGCCAAAAATGATACAATTCTACATGTCACTTTATAAGGCCACGAGACCTGAATATGTAAATGTAGCTGTTCATGTCAGTGCTAGTTTGGTCCTCAGATTGTACATAATTGTGCATATGAAAAGGGATCTCATGCATAAACTGTTGTTGTAAGGATATGGTATGTACAAGGGCTTCCCCATTTATTGATATTTGGGGATACTGTACTTCCTCCCATACACCCCATTCTCCCCATAAAGGTAAAGGTCTTCCTTGCTCAAAAGCCAGTTATATCTGACTCTAGGATGCAGTGCTCATCCTTTGTTTACAGCCGAAGAGCCAGTGCTGCCTGCATCTGCTGGCATTTCTGTGGTCATGTGGCAGGCATGACTAAACATCAGAGCACACGGAATGATGTTACCTTTCCTGCTGAAGTGGCACCTATTTATCTACTTGCAATTTCGTGCTTTCAAACTGCTAGGTTGGCAGGGGTTGCGACAGAGATGGGAGCTCACTCCATCGTGCAGCACTCGAGTCTCGAACTGCTGACCGGCTGACCTTCCAGTCATCAAGCTCAGCATCTTAACCACTAGGTCATCGCTGTCCCATTCTCCCCATAGACAGTCCTTAACATTTAAGTAAGGAAGCTCATTATAGTTGGAAACTATGGTATAAATCCAAATTTAAATTTTTACCAGTAGACAGACTGAATAATTTGCTAATTAGTGTGATTCAACTAATCTACTCTACTAAGGACTATTAACTGCCTGTAAGTACACCACAGAACAATTATCTAATGTGGCTACCATGATGCATTATCTGTGAATGTGTTTTCTTCTTCCTGTGAATAAAAGCAATCCTACACCCAGTTAAATATATCAGAATTAGGGTGTGATATAGCATTTTGGACTGCTTGTGGCATAGTTTGGTTCAAATTCTTTCCTAGTGACCAGATGACATACGGCAAATCTTGAACCAGCATGACCCAGCAGCAGGGCTCTTCCTTTTTGGCTGGGCTGGAGTGACTAGATTGAGTGAGCATAGAAGGATCCCTTTAACTGAGATTGCACCCAGCAAAGCAACTCTTTCTAGCACAATCCAACATGATCCTACATTGCCATCTAAAATACACCATCTAAAATACCCTTAGCTATTTTTTTTAAACTTGTGTACCTTCCACATACAAAGTAGAAAGATGAAATGTCTGATCTCTGCAGCAAAAGAACCACAAGGGTAAAAGAAACTACGCCCATCATCTCTCCATCATATTTCCCTTCTGTTTTTAATTTCAGCCACTTTTCTTTTTTCCTCTTCCGGAAAATAAAAAAACATCCATTTTATACATTAACAGGATAAACTAGTGAAAAATTACTCTATCAGATAATTGTCATTTTATACAAAAAGAACAAAACATTAACCATGGAGCATTCATACTGCAAATCAATACACATCATAGCACAGATGGAAAAAAGTCAAAAATGGATACAACCATTCACTGTTCTGAGTTTGTTAAAGACTAACTGCTACTACGGTGCTGGACAAGACTCTTGAGAGTCCCCTGGACTGCAAGGAGATCAAATCAGTCAATTCTGAAGGAAATCAACACTGACTGCTCCTTGGAAGGACAAATACTGAAGCTGAAGCTCAAGTACTTTGGTCACCAAATAATAATAATTTTGTTTCAGAAATTATTCTGGGTTGAAAGGATTTTTTGCTGGAAAAACTCTGCTCAAGGGACGCCCGAATGAGGCTCCTTTCATGTCCCCAAGATCTTTTCCCATTGAAGTGGTCCCAATTTATCTACTTCAATTTCTTGCTTTCAATCTACTAGGTTGGCAGGAGCTGGGACAGAGACGGGCGCTCAATCTTTCATGCAGTACTCAAACTGCTGACTTGCCGGCCTTCCAGCTAACAAGGCGAGCTTCTTAACCACTGAGCCACCGCAGCTCAGGTTACCAAAGGAGAAGAGAGGACTTCCTGGAGAAGGCCCTGATGCTGGGCAAGATGAAAGGCAAAAGGAGGAAAGGGGTGGCAGAGAATGAGATAGCATCGTTGACGCAGTGCGTGCAGATCTGGGTGGGCTATGGAGGATGGTAGATGACAGAGGAGCCTGGCATGCAGTGGTCCATGGGGTCGCAAAAAGGGTCGGACCTGACTGTGCAACTGAACAACAACAACTGCTACACAAGGTTTCTCCTGGATGATTAAATTAACTATTTCAATGAGTAAACCTAGGACCTACTTTTCCTTTAGTGACTCCACTGTATCAGTGGTGTTTCATCCCGATTCTTGAAGCAAAGATGTATTTGAATTAAAATCATTAAAATGCTGAACATCTTCAAAATAAGTTTAGAACGTAAGCAAAAAATCCCTAACACTGTTCAATGTAACATTAGATGTCTCCCCCCCCCTAAAGTTCTTGCCCTGCCTAAACAAACATGTTAAGTTTGTTAATTTTAAAAAAAATTCATGCTGCCAAACACATTTTTGATTAGGTTCTGGATTCATTTTCCTTTTGGGGTGTGACACTATTTTACACTGAAACCTGTCTTCGTACATTGTTTTAATGACAGCTAGATGTCTAAATGTCAGTGGGCTTTTGAAATAAATGGAAGAGAACTAAAAATAAATCAAACCATAAATAGGAAAGGGGGTGGGTTATTGGAGTAGGAAGAGGAATCAAGGGAATTTAATAAATGTCAGTTTGATTTAGGTGTTAGAATACTATCTGCATGCAATCTCACTATAATTGTAAATCAGTTTTGTGATTTTTTTTCCAGAGCAATGGTAATGCTTAGTGTTATATAGACCTGAAATTTCTGTTAGAGTGGGTTATAGGGAGTCAAATGAAAACTGAATTTTATTTGTTTTTTAAAAAGGTTTAGGAATATTAAAACCTAAAGCAAATATGAAGAATGATCAATGCTTTATGCACATCTAAAACACAGCTGATCTGTAGAGCACAGAACTTATGCACATACTGCCCTAGGTACTACAGTTAGGAAACATGCAATTTTCTGAAGAAGAAAGTATTATTTCTTCTGACAACTATAGTTAGACGTTTAGGAGTCCTGCCCATCACCTACTGATTTTAAAATGGCGAATATATATTATTGTATATGGACTGAACAATAGTTCTAGAATCTTTTTTTACAACTGTAATTTTGATGCCTTTCCGATGCAGTTCTATTAGTTGTTTTTACATGAAGTTCTGTAAATTTAGCAATCAATAAAAATCCACGCCATATGCACACTGAATGTTTGGCCATAACAGCAATGCATTTTTATTAGGGCTATGCAAGGACATCTTTGGCTTGGCACCATGTTTGGTGATTTGAGTTTTATTCTGCTCCCATTGGGCTGCTGGGCAGAGGGATGGGGTGAACTCTGTGCTCAGGAGAGGGAAGATGCATTCCCATTGGACTGCTGGGCAAAGGGTGTGGCAAACTCTGTGCTGGGGCGCCGGCGCATGTGCTGACAGAAAGGGGTCTGCATGCCTCTTCTGGCACATGTGCCATTGGTTCGCCACCACTGCTCTAGGATAATGTCTGTGATTTACATTTGGTACTTCTACCCTAAGATTTATTCTGTAATGACAGAAAAAGCATATTAGGAAACAGGGATTCAAATCAACATCAAGCAGAGCCAAAAACCAAAATATATGTGTGAGGAAAATAGATAGATAAATCTTTATTGTCATTGTCCTGCAGGGGAAAACCGTGATAAGAATACTACCAATACAGCTTTGAGACTAATACATAGACTCACACAAATAAATAACAAATATAAAATGTAAGGATCAGACTGGATTGGAAAAGAAACTGAGAAAGAATTTATGATTGGATACTGCAAGGATGAAAGAAAGATAAATTATCATTAAGTTCCAATAAAGTTCTTTCTTTAAAAATAAAGAGGTTGCTTATTGTTCTCATAACCCAATGTCTTCATGAATCACAAAGCTCACTAGTTCTGTAAGTGGAGATCTTCGCAATTAGGAATGAAAATTTTAAAGGTAAGCATTCTTAAGTCTATAGCAGCCACTGGCTCAAATGCTGGTGATACAAATTGCACAAAAATCAGAGGAAAAGACCATGCTTTCAACAGTATTATGACAACATTTTTAAAAAGCACAACTCCAAGGTAGGCAAAAGAAAATGGGGACAGCCAAAAACAAGATGGCTAGATGGGCACAGAGGGCAATGGTCCATAGGGTCGCAAAGTATCGGAATTGACTGTGCGACTGAACAACAACAATAAGGTAGGTGGTACAGACAGATTTTCATACAATTGTCATGGACCAGAAGCAGAAGAGTATGAGCTGGATGCCTTGAAATACTTCCTGGCAGTCAGGATCAGTTTCCATTTCACCCCAATGATTAATAAAGCTAACGTTCAGTGTCTACAAGCTAATTTGCTGGAAAGACTGTTGACATTGAGACACTTGTCAGAATGTCTTGAAGCAAAGTGTCTGCAATTCCACTAATTGTCTCCAGTTATTTCTGATGAAGAACAATTGTATCAGTCTGGTGATAATATGCAGAAATTCACTGTCAAGGTGAGACACCTCTTGAATTGATAAATGATCTTTGCTAAGTCAGTTGAAAAGATAGTGATCTAAAACAAATGATGATGAAGTGTTCTCAGTCTCAATCTAGTCTGACCATGAAGATATCAAGCATCAGCTTATGAAATTTGACAGATGGGGTACCACAGTGGGAAAGTCTCTCTTCTTTTCCTACCATGTAGGAAAAGCCTCCCCTAAGAATTGCAAGGCATGTGCTGCTAATATATTTAGAGATCTCCTTTGTATGTTTGACTCTGAGGTTATGCAAAGCTTTTGAGATAAGACCCAGTTCTTAAATTGGAGATAGAGATGAAGTGGTAGGTAGAGCAGTTTTTTCAATGTACTGTAATGTGATTCTATCTGGCTGTATTAGTTAAAATTAGTCTAAATGTACCCAAGATTAGGTCTTGTCCCCCGGTGAGAGTGGAGGGGAGCCGCCAGAGCCACCGGTTCACCTGCCCCCTGGTGAGAGCGGGGGTGGGTAGAGAGACTGGCCCCAGTTGCGGGGCGGCTGGCGCGGCCACAAGGACTTTGCTCGTCAGCCCGGGCTCCTTCCCCCGGCCCAGCCGGCTGTGGGAGAGTGGGAGCAGCTACTAGATGTGCTGCAACTTTAAAAATCACTCCGAGACGCCGCCGCCAGTCCTGGGCTCCTTCCCCCGGCTCGTCCGGCCGTGGGGGAATAGGAGCAGCTGTGAGCTGTGCCGCTGCTTAAGAACTTGCCGTGGACACTGTCGTCGTCGGGGATGTGAGTCAGGCTCCATTGGCAGCATTGAGCCATGGCTGTTGGTGACATCGAGCCCTGGGCCCTGTGGTAGCGTTGAGCCCGGGCTCCGTTTGAGAATCCCGGCTTGTGTTAGGTATAAACTGTATCTTATTCACATGTTACAATTTGTATTTTTGCTATGATGTGTTTTGTCTATATTGCATACTGTATTTTTGATATGTTAGATGCACAAAGTGTATTTTTTGCTATATTGTTATGTGTTTATTGCTGAAATTGTACCCTGTATAGTGTATTCTGTAATTTTTTGAATATGTTGTAATGCCGCCCTGAGTCAGCCTGTGCTGAGTAGGGCGGGGTATAAATTAAAATTGAAATCTGGAACTGATGCCGTTGGAGCACCAACCTAAGCTGTACAAAGTCAGTCCAGACTACAGCTATCATATGTGCACTGAAATGCAAAACTTAAGGTCAGGTGCATTCTTGAATTGTATTTCGAGGGGAGACTATCCCAAATAAAACAGATTAAATTGTTGTTGAGAGCCTGCTTGTTTCCTAAACAGGAGTGCTTTTATCTTGCCCTGATTAAATTTTCATTTATTAATACTAATTCTACTGCTTCCTGACATCTATTCAGCGCATCAATACTTTTATCAGCCATTAAAAAGTCAGTGAAGAGTGGATTAACAATTCTTTCTTAAACCTGTCTCCTGACAAAACATCACTTAACAGGACAACCAAACAATTTGGCCTGAACTTGGATTGAAGATATACTCAGCTGCCATTAAGTACATCATACTAGAAACACAAGGTAGCCTTTTCTCTCTTCTTTTTACAAGTTCAGAACAAGTAGTATGCCATGCATAAATTTTACTCTAACTAGAACCAAAGCACACAGAATTCATGTGTCTTGTTTTCAAAGACAACACTAATTCTAGTAGGTTTCTGAGATTCCTATTGGCTTTATGAAAAAGATATGCCTGGCTGGCTTTAAAGCATACCTGTCAAGTTCCAGCTGCGACAATAAGGGACATTTTCTGGGCGGGGTGCCCGCGCATGCGTCTGCCACCTCCGATGGATGCGCATGAGCAGCAAATCCCATGCATTAACCCCTTTGCGTGTGTGCATGCCGCCTCTGATGGGCACACATGCACAGTAAAAAAACAAACTGGTCGCTCCAAATTCAGGATGATGGTGGGAAAGAGGAGGAAAGAGGGGTAAAATACGGGATTTCCCAGCCAATGCGGGACACTTGACAGGTATGCTTTAAAGCATGAATCAATTCTGCTTCACTGAAAAAGTAGTTGCAGATGAATTACTTCCACCCTCTCCAAGACATCTTCCCAAAAGTGGATACATTATCAATAGTTTATTATAAAAACTCATAGATAGGGTGCACAAATGTAGCAAATCAATTATGGGATTGGACAGAAAATGTAATAATGAAAGGATATTAGTGATTTTAGATATAACTTACTTGATCAAACTGGGGATCTTCTCCACGTTGAAGAGATTTACTCAGCGGCTTTTCCTACAGTAAAATGGAGAAGATTATTAATACTCTTCTTCTCAGACTTAAGTTATGTGGTCATTATGAACTCAGATAATGAAAAACCCATATCACCTTTCAAAAATAGAAGCCAGTATGTGTCTCCTTATATGATTTTTATACAACTGTACACAATTATTGCAGCTAGTGTAATGTTTTTGGTATGACAAAAAGTACTGTAACTGTACTTGCAAAAAAAGTCTATTGCTACTTAGAAGAATCACAAGCTTGTACACACTGTTTTCTTTTCCATGGGATTAATCACAAGCATTTCCCAATAACTGCAGTTTCTTGTTACATTTAAGCTTGAACAAATCGTGTTTAGTCTTACCTACTGTTTATGAAAACAAGTCAACTTCAAACAGCAGTGAAATGATTGTTTTTAGTGGTCAATGCCAACTCTAGATCCAGATGTGGACATGATAGCCAAATTAGCATGTGCCGCTATGCCTAAAATCTTACAGAATGAGCCAGAAAATGTGCAAGTAGACCGAGCCTGTACATAAACTTCTTCCTATCTCTCTGCGTTTCCTTTTTCAGAAGCAGCAAAAACAAAACAAGCAGATCCAGCACAAGACAAGCTCTTTTAACACCCAGAACCAATTAAACACTTACAAAAAAAGCCAGGTTTGGCAGCCGGCTTTAATCCAGGCCAACAAATCATTGCTTTGTTGAAAGCACAGCTCCAGACATTAAAATCAGGAGAAGCTGAATGTTAAAACTTAACTTACAAACAGAAGAGCAAACATCACCTATACATATAGTGTTACATGGATTTTTGGCTTCCCTTAATGAACAAACCACAGCAATGAGAAAATACCATTAGTTTAAAAAATGTAGTTGCCAGAGAGGCCAGCGGAGAGCAGAAGACTTGTACACATTGGTATAACTGCAGTAGGCCAATGGGTCTCCTAATATCTCACAAGAGCTATGGAGAGATGTAAGTTGAGTGTGTGTATGATCAGTGAGCTGTATGTTTCCCTGATTTATGATAATTTATCCCAAGTCAGAATGTCATCTGAGAGTCATTTCTGGTACTGTCTTTCCTGCTAAGTTTGTTTGAATCTAGGACCTGCCTTTTCAGTATGTAGAGATCAGCGTGCATGCTTGTATTTCAGTACTGTATATATTACAAATTAGAAAAAGATTTAGTTTTTGTTGTGGAGGACACAGTGTTGGGCATCAGCCGGTCTGCCCCGGTCCGAGCGGACCGGTAGGAAACCTGGTTGACCACACCCCTCCCCTCCCCACCCCACCCACCTCTTCCCGGGAGAGTGGGCGACCCGACGGCTTTGGCATTTCATTCTCCTCCAGAGCGGCTGCCGCTCAGGTGGGGGTGGAGGTGGCGGTGAGTGCGCGCCTGGCCCTGGGGGAAGAGGAGGGGGAGCTGACGTCATGCACCACCCAGGAGAGCTCGCCTGCGCGCCCCCACCACCACTCTTTGCTGCCTCCTTCTAGCAGCAGCAGCAACTTTCGCAATGCCTGGACCAACTGCGAAGAGAACTTCCTGCAGGATGTCTGTCTGACTCTGGGCATTGCAAGAGTTGCCCTGCCTGGATGGACACCTCTCGCAATGCCCAGACAAACATCCTGCAGGAAGTTCTCTTCCTGCAGGAATAGGTCCACATTGCGAAAGTTGCTACTGCTGCTAGAAGGAGGCAGCAAAGAGTGGTGGCCGGGGCATGCAGGCGAGCTCTCCTGGGTGGCATGTGACGTCAGCTCCCCCTCCTCTTCCTCCAGGGCCAGGCGTGCACTCGCCGCCACCTCCACCAGCAGCAGCCGCTCTGCAAGCAGCAGCAGGGCTGGACTCGCTGGTCCTGGAGGACTAAAGGAGGAGGGAAACGCCAAAGCATGTCACGTGAGCACTCCTTCGCCCCCCCCCCCCATGGGAGGAAGGAACATCCCAACATGTCGCTTTCTGGGTAAGTGTGTCTTTTTGTTTCCTTCCCTCCCCCCCCCCCCGTGTGTGTGTGTGTGTGAGAGAGAGAGAGGTATTACTGTAATTAAGTGGCTGAAACGCACCGAAGAAACCGTTACAAAGAATTGACTAAATTGCCCATTCATTAGTCGCATGGCATGGCGTGGAAGGAGAGAATTACAAGCAGACAATAGAGAGCCAGCGGTAATTCAGTCTAACCATTTACTTAACAGAGAAAACAATGAGATAATGAACAGCAACACCGCCATTGCCAGGCACATATTGTGTTTCGTGGGAAGGAGGGGGGAGGAAGGAGGGGTCCTGGGGGCGGGGAGGGGGCAGGTGATGGGAGGGGCAGATGCAGAACAAAACAGGAGCGCAAACATTTTTTGCCGACACACAGGCGAAGGGCCTCTGGGGAACCGAACCCAGGCTGGATGGTGAAGGGGGTGGGGGTAGGGGGTGGGGGAAATTAAAAAATGAAATAAAAAAAATAAAATGTAATTTATAAGGCATCTGCAGACAGGAATGTATCATCGGATCCGCTCGCCGACACTCAATTGATATGTAGTTGATTTCCAACAACACCCCCTGGACGTCCACAGGGAGCATTTTTTAGATTTTACGCTTGGATATATCTGTTTAACTCGCCATTTACCAAAACGACGGCTGATGACAGCCACGAAGCAGTCACTCCGGGGGGGGAGGAAAAGGGGGGATGATGGGGGGGGGAGCATCACTCGCAGGCTCAGGACAGGAGCACCTCTCCAGGAAACATGGAGAGAGAGAATGTAATCTATTGATGGACGGACACACACACACCTCCAAGATTAAAATATTTTTGATTTAGTTTGGATCGGAGACGAATCTCTCATTTCTTAATTCTCTTTGTATCTTCTGAAGACTGTATAATGAGCCACAGTTTATTGACTTGGTAACTGATGTATAGCGAGGAGCCCTTATTAAGATTTTCCAGAGAGGAAGCCAAAGAATAAAAACCATTAATCATTTCTTGCTAATCACCCAGCACTTCCATTCTTTAACTTCATCTATTACATGGCCCTCGAGTCAAAAAGTTTGCCCACCCCTGTCTTAGAGCAATGGATTTAATTATGAATTTATACAGGCTTACTTTTCCATTAGCATATTTAACAACTGCTGGAAGAAATAAAAGCCGAAATATGTATTGTACACAGTATTGAAGATACAAGGTCATTGTATTGATTTAAATTATAGACATATTTATACTTATAAAATGGTGCGTTAACCGTTGGAATGTGACAAAGGATGTTGCACCAGGCCCCACTAGCCCGTAATGGGCCTCCGTTCACTCGCCCAAACCCGGTTCGCAGGTAACTGTCGGGTAGAAATTTTTGACCCGGGGGCAGGAGCCCCCCAGTTGCAAACAAAAAAAGGGAACTTCAATTCCCAACGTTCCTTGCGCTACGCCGCGCCAGAGCCAATCAGGCTGAGCGGCGCGGCAAAAGGAACATTCAAAAACTTGCCGCGGCCAATCAAAAAAAGCCGCAGGAAACAAACTGCTAAAGTATGCAAACACGCGCAGGCAAAACTACAAGCCCCAGCGTCCTGTGCGCCATTAGCGTACAGAACGCTGAGGCGGCCGGCGCGCGAAAAATAAAAGTTAAAAAAAAGCCCGCCGCCGCTGCCCTTCTTCCCCACGGGCCAGCCAGCATGGCCCATGGGGGAAAAAAGGAACCCCCCGCCGCTGCTGCCCTTCTTCCCCACGGGCCAGCCAGCATGGCCCATGGGGGAAAAAAAGGAACCCCCCCCGCCACCGGTGCCCTTCTTCCCCACGGGCCAGCCAGCATGGCCCGTGGAAAAGAAAGCAAAAAAAGCCCCACCCCGCCCTTCTTCCCCACGGGCCAGCCAGCATGGCCTGCGGGAAAGAAAGCCACTGAAAAAGTTAACCCCAAAAAACAAACCAAAAACAATCAAAAACACTCAAAATTCCAAAAAAAACCACAAACACAGCCAAAAACAAATAAAAAACACACAGACCCCCCCCCCAGAAAAAAATCCACCACCACCCAAAAAAATCAGAGAGCCTACCAACAGACGTCTTGATTTCATGACCACCGGAAATCAAATGAGCAAAGAAAGGAAACACTTACCGGAAGCACCCAGAGGACAGAAGAGAAGAATTGTAGAGAGGAAGCAAAGTTCACCACCCCCACCCAGAGGCCACAAGAGAAAAAACATTCAAAAATATTTCAAAATAAAAGATTAATTCCCAAACAAATCAAATAAGTTAGCCAAAAATTCAAAAATATTCACACTAATATCAAAAAATTCCCAAAAAAACCAGAAATCACTTTTCACTCAAAAAACCCAAAACACCAAAACAAAAAATGCGTAAAAATAAATATTTAAAAAAACAAAAATAAATTTTAAATTTTAAAAAATAATTTAAATCAAATAAATTAAAATAAAATTTGCATAAACCAAAATTAAATTTTAAATAAAAAAATTAAAATAAAAAAAATAAAATAAAATTTGCATAAACCAAAACCTTCAAAAACCAATTTAAAGAGCCCGGCACTAAGGAAGCCAGCGCACCAAAAAATAAAATAAAACACACAGTGGGAGCGCAAGTCCGCCGCAGGCGGACGCAGCGCCTCAAAGCCACAAAACCTTTCAACACCATTTAAAATAGCCCAGCACCATTTGCAAAAGAAAAAAAAGAAACCCTTTACTATCCAACACAATTTTAAAAAGCCAGGCACCGCTGGGCAAAATATGCTAGTTATTTTAATAAATGTTGCATCTTTTAAAAATATATTGTTCCTCCCCCCGGTGTGTGTGTGTGTGTGTGTGTGTGTGTGTGTGTGTGTATAGAGGGGAGCAGAGGCTAAAGGGATTTCCCAGAGCGGGGTTGGGGGTTGGGTGGCAGTGAGTCTCTAAGGTGCCACAACATTTTTGTGTTTTTGTTTTGTTTACCCCCTGATCTGCTTGCACAGAATAAAACTTTAGAATTGGTGCCATTTTATTCTGTGCAAGCATATCAGAGAGTAAACAAAAAAATGTTGTGGTACCTAAAAGACCGATTAGGCCACGCCCACCGATCAGGCCACACCCACCAGTAAGGCCACGCCCCACAGTGTGGTAGTAAAAATTTTTGGTGCCCATCACTGGGAGGACATGTACTGTTAAGGAGCCTTCCTGAAAAATGTAAGGAGAGTGAACACAATTGTGCATCTCCTGAGCAACAGTAGTACCCTGTGGGCTGACCATTCTTCTCTGGAAGCACTACTGAGCTGCTTCTGACAAAAATGGAGAAATTATATTTTACAGCATGTGCCAAAACAATTACAGCTGTGCTGTTTTTTTTTACAGACTGACAATGATTTTATTAATTTAATCCTGCCATAAAAGTAAAGATAGCCTGTGTAAGAATGCAGAAAAGGCACTGGAAATACAGGAAACATTTAGCACATTTAATACGTCAGTTTTGTTTCACATATTTTTTTTTCTAATTTGTCCTGTTGGATCACGTTATCCTGCACTACATTCTTGGGTGTCATGACGTAGTGCTTATTACAAGACTTTCTCCGTTGAAGCTGTGTTTTCTAGGGCAGCTTTCCTGTTATAGCTCACCTCTGTGAATAACCTTTCCAAACCTATTCTAAATATACCTTGCTCTCTCTTACCCATTAGTTCCATTCCTCTCATCCAGGGATTCTCAACCTGGGGCCCGTGGAACAGATTCGGCCCACAGCACCATTTCATGTGGCTCCCACCACCTCCACCACACTAGGAAGTGCCATGTGGTGGAAGAAAGTTCGGTTTCACTTACCAGTGATAACTTTCGTTCTTCGAGTATATAGTTTGTGAATACACACTCATGGGTTATGCGCCTGCGCAGAGGCTTGAAAAGCTATTGGTCAAAAGTTTTGGCGGTAAGACCACCCACCGTACCGCTCACCCTGAGGCGCCCGCGCGCCATTTTACCTCAGTTCCATACTTAAGCCAAGCACAGGATAAACCAATTGATCTCATCCGTGCAGCTCAAGAGGGGAGGCAGGGTGGGTAGTGTGTATTCACAAACTATATACTCGAAGAACGAAAGTTATCACTGGTAAGTGAAACCGAACTTTCTCCTTCGTATAGTTTGTGAATCCACACTCATGGGAGATTAGCAAGCTCACACTTACTTGGTCGGTGGGCAGTCGGATGAGATGATCCCACGATGAGGATGATGACGGTCAGGCAGGGTGAACTGTCAAGGGCGATGGGCCCGGAGCCCCCGAGTGAGGACGACACGGCCAAGCCTGGCGTCCGCAGTGGCTCTGGTGTCCACCCTGTAATGCTGGACAAATGTAGAAGGTCTGGACCAGGTGGCAGCCTTACAGATGTCCTCAAGCGGTGTGCCCTCCAAAAAGGCCGTGGATGTTGCAACCGCTTTGGTAGAGTGCGCCCTGACATGCGGTGGAGGTGGCAGCGATGCCGACTCGTAGGCCAAGTAGATGGTAGAGGTGATCCATTTGGAGAACCGCTGCGCAGAGATGGGTTCACCTTTGGACTTGCCCCCATATGCCACGAAAAGGCGTTGCGACTTCCTGAACTCCCTTGTCCTGCTGGTGTAAAACAATAAAGCTCGTTTGACATCCAGCGTGTGCCAAGTAATTTCTTGGGCGTTAGTGGGGTTCTGGAAGAATGTAGGCAAGGAGATAGTCTGTGCCATATGAAACTGGGAGACCACCTTGGGAAGAAAGGTGATGTCCGCTTGGAGTACCACACGGTCATTGAAGAATTGAGGAAAGGGTGCGTCTGCCCGTAGAGCAACCAGCTCCCCAGCTCGTCGAGCAGACGTGATGGCCACAAGAAAAGCCGTCTTCCAAGTGAGGAGACGAGCATCCGCGGTGGCCATGGGCTCGAAGGGAGTCCTGGTGAGCGCGTTGAGGACGGTAGAGAGTGACCATTGGGCCGTCGGAGTCCTGACCGGAGGGAAGGCGTTCCGCAACCCCTTGAGGAAACGTTTCACCGTTTGGTCGCGGAAAGCGCCAGAAGCGGGCGAGCCAGCCGGAGAGTGAGCCACCATCGCTGCGAGGTGTACTCGGATGGAGGTGATGCTGAGGCCAGACTCCGCCAGATGGAGGAGGTAGGTCAAGACGTCCTGCAGTCCCACCTGTGAGAGGGACGTCTGCTGGGATGCCAGGAAAGCACAAAAGCGTCTGTATTTGGAAGCATAGGACTTCCTTGTGGAAGGGCGCCTGGCTAGTTCCAGGATCCTGGACAGTCTGGGGTTATCCTCCACGCGGTGAGGTGGAGGCTGGGCAGGTCCGAGTGGTGAAGCTGGCCCTGCTCCATCTGGAGAAGCGTCGGTGACTCCGGTAGCGTGCGATACTGAGATGACATGCGCAACAGCAGCGGAAACTATGGTTGGCGGGGCCATGCTGGGGCCACTAGGATGGCCCTGGTCCTGTGCTGAAGCATTCTGGTGAGAACCTTCTGGATCAGAGGAAACGGAGGAAAAGCGTAGAAATAGTCCTGATCCCACCGTTTCATGAAGGCATCGCCCTCGGAGTTCACACCGATACCCGCCCTGGAGCAGTACCTGTGGCATTTCGTGTTGGACTCCGACGCGAAGAGGTCGATGTTCGGAGTCCCCCAGGCCTCGCAAAGCGACTGAAAAACCTCGTCGTTCAGTTCCCATTCGTGGGTCGTCTAGGTGAGGCGGCTGAGATGGTCGGCCAAGACATTCAGTTTGCCCTGAATGTGCACTCCAATCGGGAAAATGTGCCTCTCCAGGCACCATTCCCAGAGTTGCACAGCGAGGTAAAGAAGGGTGGTGGATCGTGTTCCTCCCTGCTTGTTCAGATACTCCACAGCCGTGGTGTTGTCCGAGGCCACTTGGACCGCCTTGCCCATGAGCAGGCTCTCGAAGGAACGGAGGGCCTTCCAAATGGCCAGCAGCTCCAAGTAGTTGATATGGTGCACCATCTCCTGAGGCGACCAAGGGTTGTTGACCGTGAGAGTCTCGCAGGCAGCCCCCCAGCCGAGGTTGCTTGCGTCGGTCAATATTTGCAACGAGGGTTGCGGGGGGTAAAAGCTCTTCCCCGTTGTCACGTTGAGTGGTGCCGTCCACCACAGCAGCTGGTCCCTCAGCTCCGGAGACGGAGTTAGCCGTTTGGACTGACTCTCCCGGAGCGCGTCGAATTCGTGCAGGAGCCACGACTGTAGGGACCGGAACTTTAACTTGGCGTGAGGAACCACAGCCGTCGTTGAGGCCATAAGGCCTAGCAGTCTTTGAGCCTTTTTTGCCCGGGTGCACGGTTTGGTGCGAAGGTCGTTCACTCCCTGCGCGATGTCCCGCAAGCGCTTCTGGGGTGCAAAGGCTCTGGTGGCAAGCGAGTCGAGTACCGCTCCGATGTACTCGACGCGTTGAGAGGGAATCAACTTCGATTTGGTGAAGTTGATCCTGAGGCCGAGACTCTCCATGAGGTGGACCGTGAATTGCGTGTCCCGAATGGCCGACGAGCTGGTGGGGGATACAATCAGGCAGTCGTCGATGTATGGGAAGACCCTGATTCCCCGCTGGCGAAGGAAGGCAGCCACCGGAGCCATGCATTTGGTGAAGACTCGTGGTGCCGTGGCCAGACCGAACGGTAGACATCGGTACTGGTACACCGAATCGCCGATGCGGAACCGGAGGAACCTTCGGTGCTCCTCGAGGATGGAGACATGGAAGTAAGCGTCCTTGAGGTCTATGACTGTGAACCAGTCCCCTTTGTTGATGAGGGGAAGGACGGTCTGCAGGGTCACCATCCGGAACTTCCTGGTGTGGATGCACCTGTTGAGGCGGCGCAGGTCCAGAATCGGGTGAAGTCCTCCGTCCTTCTTCTGAACCACGAAGTACCTTGAGTAGAAGCCGTTGTCCCATTCGGGCGGCGCCACCCGCTCGATGGCTCCCTTGGACAGAAGAGTTGATATTTCTTCCTCCAAATGGGGGGACGAGGTGGTGAGACGATGTCTTCCTACCCGAGGCGCCCGCACGAACTCGATGGCGTAGCCAGAGGACAAGATCTTTAAGACCCACCGGTCGTCCGTGATGCCTGACCATACCTGGAGGAAGTTCCGGAGGGGGAGGTACGGGATGTGGAGAGAGAGAGACTCGGCCGTCGCAGCTTCAAACGCGCGACTTGGACTTAGCGTCCGAACGCTTGCCGTGCCCGTAGGGCTGGTAGCGGGGCTTGTGCTGGCGCCGTTGCTTGTAGGAGCCAGACCTGGGCTGTTCCACGGGGCCACCCTGTTGTTGCGGGTTCCCCTGGTACCGCCGCGTGAAGGGTTGGAATCTCGGTCTGGCAGTCGGAGCCGGCGTGGTGAGCCCCAGGAACTTGGCGGTGGAGTTAGTCTGCCGCATCTCATTGAGGACCTTGTCCGTGTCCTGTCCGAAGAGGCCTTGCCCGTCGAAGGGAAACTCCTCGATGAGCTTCTTCATAGCATCATTGAGGGAGGTCCCCCTAAGCCAGGCGTGACGACGGAGCAGGATAGCAGACGCCATGTCCTTCGCCACATAGTCATTGATATGCCTGGCTGTTCGCATTTGTTGCTCCGCCAGGAAGTCCCCTTCGGATGCCAGCGCGTCGATCCGTTTCTGGGCGTCGGCGGGCAGCGCCGCCGTTTCGGCCTTCACTCGCTCCCAGAGGTGAAACTGGTAAAGGCCCATGGCAGCCAAGTAGTTGGCGGCGCGGAGGAAGAGGGAACCAGTGGCGTAGAATTTTCGGCCTACCGTGTCCAGCTTCTTCCCTTCCGGGGTCGAAGGCACCGGGAATCCGCTGGTGGCCGTCCTGTGCTGAAAAGCCTTGACCACCAGGGAGTTTGGCAAGGGGTGAGCCTGCAAAAACTCGACGTTCTCGTCCAGGACTCTATACATGCCATCGAGCCTGGACGAAACGGAGTGTGCTGACACCGGCTTCCTCCATGTCGCCTTCGCCGACGTTAACATGGACGGAAGCATGGTGATATGGACTGGCCGCACCGCACGTCTGTCCAGCTTTGCAGTCATTTGGTCCTCACCTTCCAGTGGCGGCTGGTCCACCTTCAGGTTCAGGGCGGTCCCCAGGCAGGTCAGCATGGCCGTAAGCGAGCGTTGATCCTCACCACGCGGTGGGTCAACCGCGCCGATGGCTTGGTCTGGCGTCCTTTCGGCGTCGACGTCTGCCTCCTCCTCCTCCGAAGAGGCGCTGGAGTCATCGGAGGACGAGGGAGGAACTCTTACATCCACGTCGGGACCGCGCCAGTACGGCCTGGGCGGGCCGGCGGGATGGGAGTCCACCGCATCAACGTCTGGACCAACCCGCGACGATGTGGGTGGGCCAGCGGAGCGGATACTCGACCCTCGGGAGGTCGGAGGGGCCACAGCAGGGCCAACATCCCTGGGGCTTGCGGTGGTCGGTACCGGATCCGCAGAGGCCGCAGGCATGGAGGTCTTAAACTGGTTGGCAAAAGTCTGAGCCATGACCTCAAACATCCCCTTCAGGAGCTCCATCTGGGATGGATCCGGCATCGTCGGGAGCGACGAAACGGTGGCCGACGAAACGGTGGCTGGTAGAATCGGCGACGAAACGGTGGCCGGCATGGTGATTGCCGCGTCGTCGAGCGTTGGAGTCCTGGGCCTTGGGGAGACGGAGGCCTGTCTCATCGGCGAACGTGCCCTCCCACGAGGCGGCGACGGGAGAACCTGAAGTGGGCGAGCTGGAGCCCCAGCCCTGCGTCCTTTTTCAGGCGATCCCGAGGAGGACACCTCGCGACCGAGTATGGCAGCGAAGGTCCCGGAGAGACAGGGGTGCGCGGAGTAGGCGGGAGCAATCGCCTCTTCTCCGACCCGTGTTTCTTTTTCTTCTCTCCGTTCTTGTCCCTCTTCTTCTTCTTCTTGATGGGGAGAGCGGAAGAAGAAGCCGAAGGCGGAGGAGGCTGAGAGACACTAGCCGAGGTAGAAGCGGCCGCAGCGGGAGCCAGAGAGAGTTCCATCAGATGGGCTTTGAGCTGGTAGCTCCGGTTCTGCACCGCCAGACGGGTGAATTTCTTGCAGTGAGGGCAAGACTGACTCTGGTGAGACTCTCCGAGGCAGAAAAGGCAGAGGCTATGCCCGTCGGAGGCCGGAAACTTTTTCAGGCAAGCCGAACACTGTTTGAAGGCCGCGGCCATCAAAGAAAAAATTCTTCCAACGGAAGTTTCTGGAACGCGGGTACCCCGAAGGGCTGGCCAGCCGCCACCCCCTTGAGGGGGGAAACGGTGACCGAAGCGAGTAGGTAACTGAGTCCACCAGAAGGAAGAAACAGCACCGGGGTGGCGATCCTGCCCGAAGGACAAGATCACCGAAAAAATTGCAGTTAGCCAAAAGACTTTCCCTCAGAAGGGCGAAAAAATTGAGCAAGCTCTCAACAATCGTCCTGCTGCTACGGCGGAAAGAAGAGAACTGAGGTAAAATGGCGCGCGGGCGCCTCAGGGTGGGCGGTACGGTGGGCGGTCTTACCGCCAAAACTTTTGACCAATAGCTTTTCAAGCCTCCGATCGGCCGTTCTGTGCAGGCGCATAACCCATGAGTGTGGATTCACAAACTATACGAAGGAGAAGTGCAAAATGGCCATCCGGCCCCCAAAGCTGTCTGAGTGTGAACCGGCTCCCGGCTTTAAAAGGTGGAGAACTCCTGCCTTATACTGTTGTTCATTATTTAACACTTAGTTACACCTTTGCTCAGTTTTGCTTGCCTGCTTTACATAATAAAGACACATTCTACTTATTAATTCTCTTTAAAGCCTCTCTTTAAAATTTGATATTGATTGCAACTATCAATGATTTAATATTGCTTTCAATCATCAAAGATGAAATCAGTGTGTCCAAGTTGCGCGTGACTGCTAAAGGCTTACCTAGAGACTCCTGCAGAGCTGACTATATAGATTAATCTATTTTAATGCTCAAGGCCAGCAGTGTCACATACCAGGGGATAATCCATGCCTGGATGACCCCCCCCCCCCCAACAAACAAAGAATTAATTAGACACATCAATGTTTGGAAAAATATTGGAAAAGTAAGGAAAGTATTACATTGGACTGCAAATCCCACCTCACGCCTCAACATGGTGCAGCGGTGACCCTGGCTGTCCGACAGCTACGGTGGTGGGGGTGTATTCTCCTGGCAGGTTCAACCATGCCACAAAGGTGTCAGCTAGCAGTCCAGAACAGTTCACCATTCTGGAACCACAAGTCAGCTAAGTGGGGTTGGGTACTCCCAACGCACCTGGCCAGTGCATTACTCTAATATGACCAACTTCAACATGAGACCAGCCAACTGTGTCATATTTAAAATGGCTAAATAACACAGACCTCAGTCCCCTGTGCACCATCGGACCCTACTACGGTAACGGTAGGGCCTCCCGATGGCAAGAGCCTGCTAAAATCTCGTGGGAGACAATGCTTCGATCCGTAACGTCAAACTATACATGTGAAGTACGGATCAAACAAGTAACCAAGGATTGCATTGGATTATTGTTGAACAGAATATAATATAATGCCAATGTAGTAACAGGGGATCACACTGCCACCGAGCAAGCTGTAATCTCCAAAAAGATTACTTCCTTACCTGCAAACAGCAACATCTGTGCAAAACAAATCTGCTGCATTCCAAAATATATTTATATTATACAGTCCAGATTAATTTTGGACACCACCTGTGGGCAGCTCATGGATTAGAAAGGGGGGGCCACATCATCTGTAAATTCCACAAAGAGTGCCTCCTTTGCCCTGGCCATGAGCCTTCACTGATACCACCACAAGACTTTGGAGCATTCTCAGGGGCATATGAAATTTTTGAGCCATGCTGAGTTCTACATAAGATTTGACATTAACAAAGATGCTTCTGTAGGCAGGAAAACACAGATAACATGCACAGGGAGAGTCATGTGAAAAAGCCAACAGATGCAAGCAGATAACCATGGTCTGATTCTATAAAGATAATAAACCAAAGCTGGTCTAAGGCAAAAGAGATAGGTAGGCAAGCCAGTACAGGTGAATATATGACTTATTACTTCCTAATGAATTTCTGCAGAACTTAGAGCTACTCAGCACAAGGTAGAACTGGTAGAAATTAGTCAAGTGAATCAGAGCCAATATCTAGCGGGCTAAAACTAAAGGTAGTTTTCAGGTTTTGGAAATGCCTGAAAAGGCAGACTGAGTTCAAACGCAAATATTAAAAGCATACATATGGCTGTTCATAGAACTTCAGAGAAGTCATGCAGTGTTCACCGAGTTTCTCCAAGCCTCCCAGCTTAGAAACAGGCCCAGAGAATCTGATGTGGTAGCACATCAGGGAAATAGTCTGAAGCAATAGGCTGCAAGTTCCAGAAACCTGGAACAAATTATTACAGTTGTTGTGCACTGCTCTTAATCACATTTCTTATCTTCCTTCCTCAACTCATTTTGCTACTAAATCATCCATACCAAATTGCCCCAACCCAATTTGCATTTCAGTTACATTCAAAAGGAAGCAAAAACAAATTCAATGCAAGTATGTAAAGACTGCATACATTTTATTGGCTGCAGCATTTTACCAACATGAATCAATGTAAAAATGTATACATTCACAACCATTGTTTTTTGGGATGACTGTACTTCTTTCTTTTCTGTGTCCTGATCAGACCTTGGACTGCCAAAATGAAGCCACTTTCTTTGCTTTGTTGTTGCCCAAACGCAAGTCCTCATCTGTGCTTGTCTCTAGCAGCAATCGGCAGACCAGCAAATGGGCTGGACTCTGTGTCTCTCCACATTCACACTGTGTGTGTTCACCAGCAGTCCCCACTTGAGCATGTTGGTCCTGTATTTAGGCACTCCAACCCTCAGCCTATTCAGGGTCCTCCAGGTGACGTAGGGAAGATTGAGATCTTCAGCTACATTATATCCACCTTTAATGATGTTCCTTGACCAGTGAGCTCCTTCTTCCATCTAATTTGGTTCTGCTCTTGTGTATTTCAAGAATGTTTGTTCGTGCCATAAAGCTCTTCCTGGATCTGAGCCGGTGGACCTGAGGCTCATATCTGTTCAGAGGGTGTTGAGGGTCATTCTCTTGCTTAGTTCTCTCAGCATCCTCTGCAACTTCTCTCCTGATCTTAGGTGGAGCAATACCAACAAGAGGTTATATCTTCTCAATTGGTGTAGGTTTAAGGCATCCTGTCACTATCCGCCTGGCTTCACTAAGAGCAACAGCAACTTCTTTTGCGTGTGTGGATGTGTTCCATACTGGAGCAGCATACTCTGCGCTGCAGAGACGCTCAGGGCCAAAGCTGATGTGCACAGTGTGGATACTCATTAACTTAGTCAACATGTTACAAAACCATCTTTAATGTTGGTGGTTCTCTTTTTCAGAAGTTCGGACAGAATATGGAAGAGTGCATGCAAAGAAAAGACTGAAAGCAAGTATTACGGATTCTTTCTTTCACAAGTTTAATATCCATAGCTCTTTACTTTATGAAACTAGCACTCACAGAGCTATTATTTCAAAGTGACTATTTTTACAAGTGCTAAAATTCAACATAATTAGGGCTCAAAAAGTCATGTCCATACATACATAGGTGAGTAGCCAAACTGGAGGGTTTTTAACAGCCAGTCCGAAACACCCCCCCCCCCCCCCCCGGTGAAGAAATGTCTGACGACGGTTCTGCAAAGTGGTTGTCCCTCCCCCTCCCTCCCCCCTTAAGTGTTTCCCAACCTTTGGTTTTTGGACATCAATTCCCAGAAGCCTACACCAATTCCCCAAAGCACTGATCAGCCAATGTACTGATTTAGGCTTCTGGGAACTGAAGTCCTCCTGTGGGGCGTGGGCCCCACACTGGGAACTGCTCTAAACAATACACTACATTGGCTCCCACTACAAACTTTATTATTAATAGGTTTAGTATAAACATTTTAGTCTCAAAATAACGTAACAGATGAAATTCTGCTGATGACAGGGTTTCAGCTAGTATAAATTGAAATACGTATAGAAATATTCATTATAAATGTCCTTCCTCATTCAAGTAAACTAACATTCTGCAATAAAGTGACATTATTCATTACCTATGAATAAGCTGCTGCCAGCCAAGTGGCAGCTTATCCACAATGATAAAAGGATGCTATTGATCACCAGTCCCTTGAATAGCATTCCTGTGCCAGTGAATCATCAGGGTGGAAAGGATCTTCTGGGAATGTTTCTCCTCCTGCCTCTTCTATTCAGAGGAAAGGAGCAAGCCTCTTCCAATACACTTGCTTCACACAACATCCACCATTAACTCTCTAGACAACTTTATTTATTCTCTCCTTCAAATTCAGCTACTGATACACAGGTACAAGATTCCTGTAATAACAGCATCCCCCATAATACTTAATTTTGCTTCCAAAAATCAAGATAGTAGCTTTTTATTCCCCCTCAATCTTACTGCTGTTCAGCTTCAATACAGACAACATCCACCAAGTCTTCCACAAAATGACAGCCTGAACACAGTGCCAAGAGCTACAGCAACAGGATTCAATAAAAAAGAGACTGGTTCATTTCAAGTAATTCATCGTTTCTGGGCTACAAAAACTGTTACATAAGAACATTCTTTTTCATATCTAAAAAGTATTATATTAATATAATTTGCATACATTAATTTTGTTTTCTATATTGACATGCTTACCAAAATGAACACATGAAAATATAACCAAATCTAGAAGAAAATACAGTACCTGGCATTTATTTATCAACACAATTTCTGTTTGTTTGTTTTTAGGACATATAAGCCTTTCAAGTCGTATCAGAAGTAACACACATGAAAGAACACATTCTGTTGCCCTTCTGTTGTTGCAATTTCTGCCTCTATATTATTGTTATATAGACACCTATGCCATGATGTGCCAGTTTAGATGTTAGTCTATAAACAACAGAATTACGCATAAGCAGGTGCTGTCCTAAATTTTCTCTACCACTATCCAGAGTAAGAAAATATCCCAGATGGGCGGGATATAAATGTAATAAATAAATAAAACCCACAGAATATAGATAGTTTTTTCTAGAATTGTTCTTTCTGTAATTGTTCTTGCCTCAACTTTTTTAAACACATGCTCCAGTTTTTTGTTCTCTCTGACACTGCAGTGGCTCAAGTGGCTAAGACGCTGACTGGGAGGCGGAAGGTCAGCAGTTCGATTCCAGAGTACTGCAGGACGGAATGAGCTCCCGTCTTTGTCCTAGCTCCTGCCAACCTAGGAGTTCGAAAGCAAGAAATTGCAAGTAGATAAATAGGGACCACTTCGGTGGAAAGGTAACAGCGTTCCATGCGCTCCGGTGTCTAGTCATGCCTGCCACATGACCATGGAAATGTCTGCAGATGCAGACACCACTGACTTTTCGGCTTTGAAACAGAGATGAGCACTGAACCCTAGAGTCAGATACGACTGGCTTTCGAGCAAGGGAAACCTTTACCTTTACCATTTTTTGTCTATTCTGCAATTGCTTTGAACTGTTTTTTGAAGTCATGCTCTTTTTTTTTTTTACTTTTTCACATCTTTAATACAAATGATTCATTCTTGTGGATTAAGAATGAAACAATTGTAAGAATGTATTTTCTTTTTATTGGCCCTGGAAATCAATATGTTGCTACTAAAACCAAACTCAGCTTGAACTTCTCTACCAGTATTTTTGGCAAGGGGCAAAGCGCTTACATTGTGGCTTCTGGCAACTCCCTGGAAGCACTGCTTAGTCCGGTTGGACTAGAAAGATTTTCCCCCATCCATCAGCACATCTGAACCTCCTGAATATTACTCACACCAAGGTAAACAAGATAGCGAAGTTGAGTGGTTACTAGGGTGCTTCTCTGACCCAGCATATCATGAACAGGTGGTAGCAGTGAGGGATCTGTTGGCCCAACCCTCTTTGTGATCCAAAGCTCTGTGGAATGAATATTTTTTAATTACAGTAATACCTCGGATAACGACCAAACTTGGTTCCACAAGTCTGGTTGTTATCCGATTTTTAGCGTTATCCAATGTATCGAGCCGGGGAGACCCGATTCGAGCTGTTTCTGACGTCCCCCAACCTTTCCAGGTGCTGCTGCAAGGCAAAACGCCGGGGGAAACTCCTTCCCCAGATGCAGGTTTTGCCTTACAGCAGTGTCTGGGAAGGTCGGGGGACGTCAGAAACAGCACGGATTGGGTCCCCCGACCCTCCCAGAGGCGGCAGCCCAACCCCACAAAAAGGACGACGTGATCTCCTACCTTTTCATGCTGTTTGGAGCCGAAAAAAATCGCCTTCATCAGGTGCATTTTTCTGGCTCTCTGCTTCCCCTGCAGCCTCTGGGAAGGGGGGAGGACCTTTTCCATGCTATTCCCGCCTTCCTAGGACTTCCCTGGGCCACACATCAGCTGAAAATAGTTGTGGCCACCATTTTGTTTTTTAAACAAAATGGCGGCCACAACTATTTTCAGCTGTTGTGTGGCCCTGGGGTGTCGTTATTCGATGCACTTTCCCCCCTCAAAATAGCTGGTCGTTATCCGATTTTGGCACTATGCTATGCGGTCGTTATCTGAGGTATTACTGTATTGGTTTATTTTGGAGGCAAGTCTTTCTTTTTCTTTTACGTGAAGCATTTTGGAGCAAGAAGGAACAAACCCATGATGTGTTGTTTTCAGTAGGGCAGTAGAGTAAGATAAGCGTAAGGAGATTTCACAGCTTCCAAGAGGAGCAGGACTTTTTCCCAACTCAGGAAGAAAGGCTCCAGTTTATTGTAAGAGCTGATGGGGATCTCCAGAGTGTGTTGGAAGACAGCAATGACTCAGGGCAGGGCAGGGCATGCATAAGTGTTGTTAAACTCAAGTTATGCCTCAGGCACACTTAGGTTGGAACTGAGGAAGATGAGGAGCTGAGAGAAGTTTCTGTGGACTCAAGAGTGAAATCTTCTGATCCAATACAACAGCCTCAGCCAGGGTAGGAAGCTATGATGGTACACTTCCTCAAGGGTCAAACCATTCTGATGGATACTCTAGGTGTAAACCAGATCTGTGTCCTGCAGACTCAAATGGAAGTATTGCAAGTAAATCCACAAAGACTATGTTACATAATCCAAATGGGATGTAATTAAGGCATGCGTCACCATAGCCAAGTCAGACATTTCAAGGAGCCAGCATACCAGCTCTTATTCTGTAAATGTATTCCTGGCCACTGAGCATCCAAGCTCAGGCATGAGTCCAAGAGCACACCCAAGCTAGAAGGCCAGGTTGTAAGGGAGCATTACCTCATCCAATACAGCTTGAATCCTATGTCCTGATCTGCCTTTCCATTGACCTTGAGCACCTTTATTGTGTCAGGATTGCGTTTTGGTCTGTTTGACCTCATTCAGTCCATTATTGATTATGACTACTGGTTTAGAACAGGAACAACATCCTTGTTAGATGGAATGGAGAGAGAAAGAGAGAGGTGGGTGCCATCCACATCCTGATAGCACCAAACTCCAAAACTCTAAACAACTTTCCCCAATAGTTTCATGTAAAATCGTGTGGTGACAGAAAAGAATCCTGAGAAGCCCCACAGGCTAATGGCCAAGATGTAATACAGGAGTTACCCAGCACCACTTGCTGAGATTACTCTTATAGGAATGATGGGGGTCACTGTAGAAAAGTGCCTTCAAATCCCACCCTAGAGGCATACAATTGTTGATAATATCAAAAGCTGCTGAGAGGTCCATCAGAACCAAGCTGTTTATGTCCCATAACTAGGCCTAAGTCTGGAATGAAATGGGTCCAGATATCCTGTCTCATCCAGGAATCCCTGGAGCTAAGAAGCTACCACACAGTAAAACCATGTCCACAAATGGCACACTGAAGACTGGGCAATAATTATCTAATACACTACAGTAGGATTCAAGGAAGGCCATTTCTATATTCTAAAGCTGCAGAGATTAACACCTATGCATTTACACAGGACAAGGAGGGACCAAAAATAGCAGACTATAGTGTATAACAGGGGTTCCCAACCTTTTGAAGCCATGCCCTCTCAGTCAGCATTGAGGGCTGGATGGCCATTTTGCCCTGCCTGCATGATGGGGGTGGCCATTTTATCCCAACAGTGTCAAAGGGAGTGGCCATTTTGTTACTCAAATGCCCTTGGAGGAGTGGGGGGGGGGCAGCACATGAAATGGTGCCACAGGACAGATCTGGCCCACAGGCCTTAGGTTGGAAACCCCTAGTGTATAACATTGTTTCCCAAACTTTGGTTCTTGGACTTCAATTCCCAGAAGCCTAAGTCAATTTCCCAAAGCACTGATCAGCCAATGTACTGACTGAGGCTTCTGGGAATTGAAGTCCACCAGTGTTCCGCAGAACACAGCTTGGGAAATGTTGGTATAAATGGTATAAAAGGACTCAGGAAATGGGGTTCAAATCCTTCTCAGCCATGAAAGCTCCCAGGAATAGGGATGAGATAGAACTGGTAAAGCCACTTTTTAAATATCTCACTTACTTTGAAAGCCCAGATTCACAACAAGCTAGTTCTGACCTGACAGCACATAACATACAGTAGTAACAAACTACAGGTTGAAGTATTTTCATGCCAAATAATGTATCATCCTTTTGAGTACATTACATAGGTCCACCAAAAATAATAAAGTTGCTGATTAGATATAATAAATACATAAACAACTATGCATATAGATTGGAACACAGCTGAGCGATCTCAGACAGTGATCAATGAAAACAATATCTTTAAGAAATATACAGGGTTTTATTTTTATGGCTGGAATTTGAAGTTAATTCAGAAAGCATTTGCTATGTTTCCATAGTGATACTATTAATATTTGCATGTTCTACTTTAAATGTGTCATCTATTCTGAAATCCCACAAGTCTGCCAGTTAAAATGAAGAAAAATAATTTGAAATAGTTGACCTCTAGGCTACTCAAACACACACTGCTGTCCAACTCACTGCACTGCTGCAAAATACTAACATTAAGGAGTGTTATCTCAGTCTACCACATATAATTTGGTCCCAGAAATTAATATGTTGCCAAGAAACTTGAGATTGGTAGGCAGCTAACAACTATTCAGGTTGGCTCTGCTCCCCAGAGGCACAGTGGGGAATCAAACTTCCAGGTTATCTGGCTTCACAGTCAGATAACTTAGATCACTGAGCTATCCCACTGCATCTATAAACTGCAAATACATTAAAACTTTCCCTCACAAAGACCATGTGTTATCATTCAGAACAAATCCAATAGAAACATCCTCATCCTTGTCTTAGGTCGCCCTTGCTTGAAAGCCAGCCGTATCTGACCCTAGGGTACGGTGCTTATCTCCATTTATCACCAAAGCGCCAGCACTGCCTGTGTTTACAGACATTTCTGTAGACATGTGGCAGGCACGACTAGACACTGGAGTGCACGGAACACTGTTACCTTCCCACGAAAGTGATACCTATTCATCTACTTTATTTCCAATTTCTTGCTTTTGAACTGCTATGTTGGCAGAAGCTGAGACAGAGGCAGGTGCTCACTCCGTCGTGCAGTACTCAGGTCTTGAACTGCTGACCTGCCAACCTTCCAGTCATCAAGTTCAGTGTCTTAACCACTAAGCCATCACACTCCCTCATCCTTGCCTTAGCTCCAGGCAAAAAATATATTAGAGTTTCAGCAAGTATAGTTGCCGTAGATAGACAGGCAGGCAGGCAGGCACTCAGACAAGGAAGACCAAGCAGCAATTCATGTAATATGCCAGAAACAAAGAGGAGCAAAGTACTGTCTAAGTTTCCAAAAAAAGAATCACCAGAAAACTTGATGAGCAGCCAGGATCAGAAGATATCTGAAATTCCATTAATAAAGAGCAGAAATACAGTAAAAGGATTTCTAAACACCATACTCCAGGTTGAACAGAGACTATGAATTTAGACCACCAGAAGAGCCAAACACCACTGAATTAAACGGGAATCACTTTTGAGTAAACACCAACTTTGGACTGAAGTGAATCATGAATTCTGTCCTGGTTTCCATACCTTACCCACTAAATCAGTTGTGACAGTACCACATGTGTAATTATCCATCCAGTTAGTACTGAAACACTGTGGATGCTTCCAGAAGAGCTGTTCATAGAACTACCAATGAAAAAGCATTACTGTACGTATCTATTACAACTTGTTCTCTTGTTATACTCCTGGCCTCTTCCATGGTTGCAACCCACTGAAGTCAAGGTAAGCTCTGTCGTAACTCAACTTTACTGTAGAGGTTAAATATCAAGGTGAGAAATAAATGGCTTTTCCCACTCAGCTTTTAACATCCATGCTGTGGGTAGCTAGTTCCGGCAAAACCACTCATTTGCAACTCAGTCCAATCACCCTGTCTTTTACTGGGCCTGTCAAAACCAGTGGACATGCTGGTGACCACTGTGACAACTGTGACAGACAGAGGAGGAACATTGGATATCACTGGAACCTCTGGAGAGGCATTGAGGGACTTGTATCCCCTTATAGCAGCTCTAATGGTTCTCCATGCCCAAGGGATCTTCTTTTGTGACCAGCCCAAGGGATCTTCTTTTGTGACCTAGAACCACACCTGGGAAAGCACATCTGCTTACTGCCAATTCCCTTCTTTTCCTCTCCTGTCTTGCTGGCTCCTTTCTCTCTGCAACCATCTCTCATCTGCCTTTCTTTGCATCCTCCTCCACATCACAGTTGAGACCCATTTTCAAGTTCCTGGAGTTACTCCACTTTCCATCTTTCTGGATGATTCTCCTCCAAGGTTTTAAATGCCCTGGTTACTTCAGCATCTTTACTACCCCAATTCACCAGGGAACTGCAGTACCAGATCACATTTCTTTAATTAGCTGATGAAAAATACAGAAGGGAAAACATGGCACAATGTCCTCTGAGGTCCTCTTAACATCCCAGGTTTGAGACACTGTGGTAGTTAAAGCTTCATCTGAAAATTCCCCCAGCATCAGTCATCGTTCTGTATGAGAACACAACAGCAATCTTGAAATCACACTGAGAAGCATTTAAATGCCCATCCATATGCACCCAAGGACTGGGAGCCTTGGCCAATAAAGTCTTCCACTGGATGAAGGATACCTTCTCTTACTGATTGCCTGTGAATTAAATCTAGTGCAACCATTTCCCCGTCACTGTTGGTGTTGTGAACAAAGACGGAGAAGTACCGTATTTGCTGGCATATAAGACACACTAGAGTATAAGCCGCACCCTGTTATTACCGAAATAGCTCACCATAGGCCACTATATACAGTAAAAGATGCACCCCATTTTCCAGTGTATTTTAAGGAGAAATAAGTGAGTCTTATATGCCAGCAAATAGGGTAATTGCAGTATTTAGGTTCTTTCACTATTCTCTCCAATTTTCTATCCTTTATTTCCACTGTTACAACTTCAATTGTTTCTCCCCCCCCTCCTTAGCAAACTAAATTATCACCAAACTCTTGGTCTATTCAAACTGCCATCTCATTTATTTTCTTTACACCTCTCATCTTCACTCTTCCCTCACCCCGGTAAAAGAAACTTTCAGTAATTTGTTTCATAATTTTACTTTCTCAATTAAATCTTCTTTTTCTGTAAAAGTTCTTAGCTGCTCTCAAATATCTTTTAACCATAGTCTAGCACACTCACTCTCTCTCTCTCACACACACACACACAGGCGCGCACACAAAGACAGAGAACAGAAGGTAAGAGGAAATTGGCTTATTCAAATTCCTGACAGCTTATGGTAAACATCTTAGGGAGGGGGATTAGGGTTAGGGAGATGAAGGCCATGAGATTTTAAAAAAATCTTCCTACACAAGGATGACTCAGCTTCCAGACCTTCCCCATCACAGCATATTACACCTGCTAATAAAAGTCTGCATCAAGAGTATTTTTAATACATCTTAAAATAACTAGATAAAGGTAAAGGTCACCCTTGCTTGAAAGCCAGTCGTATTTGACTCTAGAGTTAAGTGTTCATCTTTGTTTATAGCCAAAGAGCCAGTGCTGTCTGCATCTGCAGACGTTTCCGTGGTCATGTAGCAGGCATGCCTCAATACCTGAGTGCACGGAATGCTGTTTACCTTCCCACTGAAGTGGTCCCTATTTATCTACTTTAACTACTTTAAGTTTCTTGCTTTCCCTGTTATTAACCCATATTTGCCCACCAAACTTTTAAAAGCAAAATACTTTGTTAAACATGTAACTAATCAAAAAGCCTATTTAAAGCATACCTGTCAACCCGTGGCTCCGGAAAAACGGGACCTGCGCACATCGCTTGTGCGCAGGTCGCGTTCCACGCATGTATGGAAAGGTTTTACCCCTTTCACGCATTCGCGGAATTGCTATGCCGCTTGCGCAGCCCTTACGCAAGTGACGTAGCGCTTTCGCGCATGTGTGGAAGGGGTAAAACCCTTCCA
Source organism: Bradypodion ventrale (assembly GCA_035047345.1). NCBI lineage: Eukaryota > Metazoa > Chordata > Lepidosauria > Squamata > Chamaeleonidae > Bradypodion > Bradypodion ventrale. Next base: position 339,326,465 of record JAWDJE010000003.1, read on the forward strand.
CGCATGTGCGGAAAGCGTTTCCCCTGCTGCCAAATTACGGGGTTTTGGCAGCGGGGGCCGGGTTATGACGTCAATCGACGTCAATTTACAGGGTAATCCCGGCCAAATCAGGAAGGTTGACAGGTATGATTTAAAGGTTTACAAACAGCCTCTTTGTATGTAATAAGCAGTTATTAGGCTAGAAGTACAGGTAGTTCTGACGGGATTGCAGTGGCTCAAGTGGCTAAGATGTAGACTGGGAGGCGGAAGGTCAGCAGTTCAATTCCCGAGTACTGCAGGACAGAATGAGCTCCCATCTCTGTCCCAGCTCCTGCCAACCTAGCAGTTTGAAAGCAAGAAATTGCAAGTAGATAAATAGGGACCACTTCGGTGGGAAGGTAAACAGTGTTTGTGCACTCCGGTGTCTAGTCATGCCTGCCACATGACCACGGAAATGTCTGCAGAAGCAGACAGCACTGGCTGTTCCGTTTTGAAACAGAGATGAGCAGTGAACCCTAGAGTCAGATACGACTGGCTTTCGAGCAAAGGAAACCTTTACCTTTACCTTACAGGTAGTTCTGAGGAAATCATGCAACCCATCTCATTCTAGCTAGCAATCCTAATCCTAATCTTGTTTTTTTAATTCTCTCATGACCAGATTCCTATGGCATAACTATAGTTTGAGTAGACTTCCTCATGAGGTAAATGGAAACATTTCATACTCTTCACTTGTTTCAAATCAAGACTTCTGGAATACTCATGAAAGCTACAAACTTATAACACAATTCACAAGCACACAAATATACAGCAGGCCTACCCAGAAACAATTCCATACTTCCTACATTCTTCACAATCCAGCATTAAACGACACTGTCCTTTAGAAAGGTACTTCTAATGGAATCAAACATCAGGAAAAAATGCTCTGAGAAATTGATTACAAAAATATGCAAGACAAAATACAGTTAGCCACATTGACAAGCTCTCAAGATATATAGTGTGAGTCTGAATGTGCTTTCCAAGTCACATTTCACCTAAACCTTGATGGAAAAATAAAAAATGAATATATGGGACTAATCTGAGAGAACTAAATGTGAGAAGTATTCAGCCCTGAGAATTAATTAAAGACTGAACAGTTCATCACCTAATTCACCCAATAAATAGCAAGCGAATAAATAATAAATACTAGCAAATTTATCTACCTACCTACCTATTTACAGCACCTCTGAGAAGTGTTCCCATTCTGGGAGGTTTACAAAACCATGAAACGAAAATACAAGCAGATAAACCGGTTAAAATAAACATTTCAATTAATTTTCTGTATGTGCACAGCAATCAGCAAAAAGGGGTCTTTTTTTAAAAAAAAGAACAAGGTATATAAAGAATGTGCCCGCAGGCTCCAAATTAGGCTAAAACTTGTATCATACTGTGTCTATTTCTCTTTAAAGGTGCAACTATGTAAAAGCTATATTTTTGAAGCTGAACTTGCAACCGATGCCAATGCTACATGACCTTATCCTGTCTGAAAGCAATAGGTACAGCATAACGCGGCTGCCCGGGTGGTGATGGGGCGGGGGCGTTATGCTCATGCCTCACTGCTGCTCCGGGAGCTGCACTGGCTGCCAGTGTGCCTCCAGGTGCAATTCAAGGTGCTGATTTTGACCTTTAAAGCCCTTCATGGCAGTAGACCGGGCTACTTATGGGACCGCATCACCCCAAGGTATTCTACCCATCCTACGAGGGCAGACCAGAGAGGCTCTGTGGTGGTCCCTTTGACAAGAGAAGCACTTCTGGCTGGGACCAGGAGAAGAGCCTTCTCGGTGTCTGCCCCGGCCCTGTGGAACCTCTTACCAGATGGAGGTGCTCCCCTTTAGAAAGGCACTCAAGACCTGGTTGTGCCAGAGGGTCTGGGATCCATCTTTTGGAATGGCCCAGGTCCGCTGGTTAGTTTAGTTGCCCAAGGTTACAGGTCATTGCTGGGAGTTGTCAGATGTTTTATATAGCTGTTTTTAAGTATTTTTTTGTATAGCTTTTATCTTGTTAAGTGTTTACTGTTTTATTTTCTTAAGGGGTTAGGGAGGGTCTGGGTTGGGTTTTAGATGTTTTATGACTGTGTGTATTTCTATGTATATGTTGTTAGCCACTCTGGGTGGCGCTTGCGCCAGAAGAGCGGGATACAAATGAATTATTATTATTATTATTATTATTATTATTATTATTATTATTATTATTATTATTATTATTATTATTATTATTATTATTATTATTGTTGTTGTTGTTGTTGTTGTTGTTGTTGTTGTTGTTGTTGTTGTTGATGATGATGATGATGATGTAAAAGCTGCACCACCATTATGAATCTTGTGTCTCAAGGTTGTAGAAACCTGTGCAGGCCTACATTATTTTTAATCTATACTGAGGAAGAAAGGCCTTTAGGAGTGTAGAAAAACTATTAATCATATTTCATTTTTTTTTTGAAAGAATAAAATCAACTACATAGCAATATAGATCACTTAAAGGAACCACAGAAATCATTAATTATTTAAAAGGCAAGTTTCACTTCTTATCATTTATGGCTAGCATTCAAATTTGAAAGATCACAGCTAAAATGTTGTATTGTTTGAAATCTTAAATATTATAATTCTTTCATAATCACAGACTCAAAATTGTGGATGTGCTTGCCCTGTTTTGAAAAGATACTGTACATAAATGTTTATGATAGTAATTTACCTAATGTTTTAGTAAAAATTATATATGTAGTGTTATTTTTTCCAAAGCAAGAAACAAATACAGTATTAGTATGTGACTTGCTGATGGGTCATACTGGCTAGGATTCTGCTTCTGTTAGTGGAACCACATTGTTGGATCCTGGCCATCATCTACATCTGAAAATAAACTCTATTAAGAAAAAAACAAGAAAGTAAGATGTCTACATAAGAACTTGGAAGCATAAGAAACTGACTAAACACAAGTCAAGCCAGGCACTCATATAGTTCTGGGTTGTACACCAAGGATGAATCCCTTCCAGAAGTTCAGGGGGCCACACAGACCCATGTCTGGACTTTGGACAACCATACTTCTTGAGAATCCTCAGGAAGAACAATCTTTCAAAGGACCTGCTGTAGGCATTCTAACCACTGTACCATAGAGAGTATGTTAACCTATAGTCTGTGTATATGGTTTGGGAGTTGTACAGCTAGGGAAAGAACAATGCTGTCCAGGGTCATAAAGACTGCGGAGGGGATAATCGGGCGTACTCTTCCCACTCTAGATGAAGTCTATGCCGCCAGGTGTTATAAGAAAGCTGTAGAGATTGCGCAGAAATAGTACATACCCCGGAAATGATCTCTTTCAGCTTCTGCCTTCTAGAAGAAGGTATAGGGTTATAAAGACCAGGACCAGCAGTTCGAGCCCCAAGTGCTGCACAGCTGAATAGACCATCGTTGTCTGTCCCAGTTCATGCCAACCTAGCAGTTCGAAAGCAAGAACTTGCAAATAAATAGGTGCCACTTTAGTGAGAATGTACCAGCATTCTGTGCACTCCGATGTCTAATCACATCTGCCACATGACCATGGAAACTTCTGCAGATGCAGACAGTGCTGGCTCTTTGGCTGTAAATGGAGACGAACACCATACCCTAGAGTTGAATGCAACTGGCTTTTGAGCAAAGGTGACCTTTTCGTTATTGGGAATAAAAACAAAAAGACGAGATATCACTGCTCACACACATATAGTAATCCCCCACCCCCAAAAAATAATAATAAGAATATTGGGAAGATGGGGTAATGAGAGGATCCCAGGACTGCAGGAATGATCCCTCCTCCTCCTGTTAGCACAAGTGGTATGTGTACATACTACTGCTACGGTTATCATTAGTATCAGCATTGCAAATAAACTGCTTGTTTAATAATTTTACCCACACAAATAATATAATATCATACAAATAGGCTCTTAATGAACTACATTTCTACATATTACATTCATATTCCCCTTGCCCTCTGCAAAGCACTTGAGAATATAGTAGGTATCCCAGATATTTTCCCATGTGAACCAGGTACTGCATGGCTTCAGTAAACTTACTCTATCATGCACCTTCAGACTATTATCTGGAATCTAGGATTTCCATTTTATAAATTGGTACTAGCTCTCTTGGGCCAAATGAATTCCATCTTACAAAATTATCCCAAAACAATTACACTAGTTTTAGTTACTATGTATAATATTAACTGCTCCTTGACTTACCAGAGGTTCTGCCATAATGATGCGGATCTTGCGTTCAGCCTGGGTGGTGAAATTAACAAACAAGCTTTTCAGGACGTATTCTCCAGGTTTACTGTCTGGATCAATGTTGATGGGCAGCATGGTTGGAGGTCCCTTTTCTCTTTGCGTGCCAGAAACAGATGGGACCGCTGGCTTGATGTAGCCGTTACTAACCGGAGAGGCTGAAAATTAAAGAAGTAATATAATATCAATATGACATAACTTTCATTATGTAACATAAGGCACTATCTAGAAAACTGGGATTTCTTCTTTTTCCGTGTCTAGGCCAGATGTGAAATTGCCAAAATGAGCAACCTTTTGGTGAATTAATTCCGCATTTCCTTTTGTCTGACCTAGTATTAACATTTATTATTATTATTATTAAAAAATTACTATTAGATTCAGAGTCAAAGTTCAAACCTAACCAAGGACCTAAAACAGTTAAGGCAATGTCTAAGTATATAGGCCATTCCTAGTAAAGTGGCTTTTTTTTTTGTAAAGTTAGGATATCCAAATCCAAAATATGCCAAATTTCAAAATATCTAGCGAGTCCTTTATTATTGATCCAAGGACTCTAATTATTATGGGTACAACAAGATTTCTTTTCCCATAAATGCTCAACTTCAATTTGCAAATCACAATATTCTGTGATTTTCTCCTGTTATTTGTCCTCAATTTCTGCATCTTCTGGTATAGCAATGTTATTGTTCTGGCTGCAGTGCAAAGCAGTTTAAACACTGCACCACAACTAACTTGTACAAAATTTGTACACTTTCTACACAGAGCATATATGGCTGATATTTCACTATAAAAAATTAAAAAAAATCTGGAGACCTACAGATTATCCTATACTATTTGCAAAAATAAAATAAAATTACACTCTAATATTACCAAGCAGAACATGTTCCACTGAACAAATACGGAAAAAAGAAATGTCTTCTCTGTACTTTTACTGTATGAAAAGTTTACAACCCAATATTCAATGAGAAGAGTCATGAATGTTTTGAAAGATAAGACAGGACATAGTCAATAGCAAATATTATATCAGAATTAGGTTTAAACAAATAAGCATATCAGAGGTACAAAATAATCGGACCCCAATTTCTCCAATGAACCCTTGCTTCTAACTTAATATTTGCATACACAGAACAGACTGACTCCTGGACAAGGTAGGTGCTATGGGAGCATAAAGCTCATTCGTTAATCAAAATCAAGCAAGCAAGCATTTTTCTCTAATTCATACATTTCCACCATTTAAACCCACCTAGGATAACATGTTTATGTCATAACCCCTACCAAGAAATTTTCTTTATACACACACACAGTGCATCACAAATACTGTAACAACAAACCTCAATGCCTTCCAATTTCATGCAGATACTGGTCTTATACTAGGTTATAATATTGTATTAGAAACTTATAGAATCCTATTAATGCACATCAGCATTCCTACATAAAAAGGGGTTGGCTACTCAGGTTCCCATGGGGACTGCAGTGGCTTAGTGGTTAAGATGCTGAACTTGATGACTGGAACGTTGGCAGGACAGCAGTTCAAGACCTGAGTGCTACACGACAGCCTGAGCTTCAGTCTCTGTCCCAGCTCCCGGCAACCTAGCAGTTCGGAAGCAAGAAACTGCAAGTAGATAAATAGGTACCATTTCGGTGGGAAGGTAAACAGCGTTCCGTGTCTAGTCATGCCTGCCACATGTCCATGGAAATGTCTGCAAATGCAGACAGAACTGGCTATTTGGCTATAAACAGAGATGAACACTGAACCCTGACTTTCGAGCAAGGACGACCTTTACCTTTACACAGGTTCCCACCTTTTAATTCTTTCACATTTGTAACTTTTTAAAACTGAATTCACCTACTATAATTAACATATTGAACATGACCAGTACATGTGTGTTGGCTAATGGGTTTTCAAAGTATGTGAGATATTTAAGGAATGACTTATTTCCAGTGAGCTTCCAAATATGAATAGAGATATGAATGCAGGCCTCCATCGTTCTATCCATTATATTGTGACCCTAAAATGAGCTAAAATAAGTTTATTAACCTTTTCCCTTGACAAAATAAGCATGCAGTTAACGAGGCTTGTATAATCATTTTAAGATCAATTATTTGTGCTGATCTGTAGTGTGGAAAAGCTAGTGACACGCAAGTAATAATAATAATAATAATAATAATAATAATAATAATAATAATAATAATAATAATAATAATTATTATTATTATTATTATTATTATTATTATTATTATTATTATTTAACATAGTGGTATGTTAGTTTGTCATTTATCTAAGTGAAGTTGACATATATGACTGTGCATTTCTGAACATTCCAAATGTTTGCAATGCCAAGATAAAGACATGATATGCTTTCACCCTTTGGTCCCACCTGGGCCAAGAACACGTGTGTAGCTTGTCAAAAGTATAAAATCATGGTTGAATTGTTAATTAGGGTCCTTGAATCTGCATAGATTCAAGCATCAATATATGCATATATACACCACCACCCTCCCCCCAAAGGAGAAGAGCCAGGCAATTTAGTTTGGAACTAACTACACAGTCCCAGAATACCCTCAGAGGAGGCAAATACTAAACCTCTTCTGCATATAGTATACCTAGAAAACCCTAGAAAGGGTTGCTAAAAACCAGAGTCAGCTTGATAGCACATAATTATTGATTATCATCTTCTAATAAAATGCTACTTTTGTAAGATAAAGTAAAATTAACTATATTTACTGTTTTATATAGACATTACAAAGGTAAAACACAGAAATGATGACTCAAAAATGAACACAGCATTTTAGATACATAACAAGGTAAAAGTATCACTTGATCTCAAAATCACAAGGGGAGGGGGGATATAGACACCAAAACTTCTATACTAGAAAGTAAAATCAGCAAGACACAAGTGGCATTTCCCCAATATTCAAGTACCATGTGGTTCTTAAAGTTTTTGAAATATAATTTAAAATACAATTTAAAATAAAGACCCACAGAGTTTCCTATTACCTACCAAGTCCCTTTATTAAGCTGATCACGCTGGATCTTCTCCAACAGGCCAGTGAAATCTCCATGAGATTAGAAATACCTGAAAAGTTCCAGTCCTTAAAGTTCTTTTATTTCTAAAACTGAAGAAAAAATGGCTAGCTTCATGATCCTAATTTGGTCTTTTCACCCAAGTTTAAAAGCCAGGGTTTTGAGGTTAAAAAAAAAAGAACTGAAGATCCACAGTAAATCAGCTATAGCAGACTTCCCGATCAGAAGTCACTTTCCATAACCAAAGGGGTAATTTTTAGCTTCAGTGTATGATGATGACCTACAACTTGCCGAGTATCTGCCAGTCTATATTTATCCACAAGCACATGCTATACTGACAGATTAGCAAAACTACTTCAAGCACTCCAAGAACATGAGACTTGCTTGTATAGTAAAGTATAAACAACTTCTTCATATGAACATGTATTTTCATCCCCATTAGGATGAAAGAAGGATTCCCCCCCCCCCCCCAATATTAAGACAGATAAAATAAATTCTGCAATTATGGCAAGTCACTTTGTCACAAATACAAACAATGTCAATTACCTCAAATAAAACTGATATGCTAGCCCTTCTCCATGTCAAGAGAAGCATAAAACTAGACAACTTTATGAAAAATTACACAGTATACATGGGCTGAAATAATAATAATCATTGTGTGTCAAAAATTATTCTGGGTTGAAAGGATTTTTGTGGAAGAAACTCTGCTCAGGGAACGCCCAAACGAGGCTCCTTTCATGTCCCCAAGAGCTGGGACAGAGACAGGCACTCAATCCGTCATGCAGTACCTAGATCTCGAACTGCCAACTTGCCAGCCTTCTAGCTAACAAGGCGAGCTTCTTAACCACGGAGCTACCGCAGCCCCTGAATTGTTATAATTATGACTGATTATTCCCTTGACAGTAAACCACATTGCACACAGCAGATCTTAATTTCAAGCAACTGTGCACAAGAATGGGAATTGCCAGTAAGCATTTTAAAACATTATGGATTTGTTTTTCACTTGTCATTCTGTGAATGAACCCATGGATACGTAGTTTGTGACAACAATTACTGACTGTTAATAAATGGGTGAAATTTGCCATTGGTATTTTTCAAACATTTAGGTTAATGTCACAAGTAGTGTTTCGGCAAAAAGATATGTTGCTTAAATCAGTAAGATAAGGTTTCAAGAGTAAATCAGATTTTTTTTAAGTAGGCATTTAGCCTGCCATTTCAAATGTCAGTGGCTGAAGGCTTTTCCATTAACAGATCAGATAGTGGAGGGGTGAGGGTAAGGAGAAATGGAAAATGACTTGTTTGCTGACTTGAATATGTTCTACTGGTGTAACAGTTTTGCAGTCTCATGCACGACCAAAGTCTAAGGACTTATCTACATACCTGTCAAGTTTTGGATTTGAAAATAAGGGAAATTTTGGGCCACGCTCCCCACCAGGTCACGCCCCCTCTTCCCCACAATCCAGGCACATCCAAGAGCCTAGAAGAGGAGGAGCCACCAGATCCAGGGAGGAGGTAAATAATGTAATTTTAAACCCCTTTCCCCATTCATTTTTTGTGTTTTTTTTTCTCTCTGATATTCATCCCCTTGATGTGCCCTTGGAACATACAGTAATTGCCTCATTTGGGTTTTTATTATATTTATACCCAACCCGTATGACAAAAAGTAGAATTTTAGGAATCCACTTAGATAAAAAGTTCTGAAGACAATTAAAATCAGGAGGGACAAGGAAAGAGGGGCAAGTCATTCTTTGCCTTTTTCAAAGGGAAGACGTACCATTTTATCTGACTGTCTTAGCTGCTCTCAAACTAATAAAAATAGCCATATCCTAAGGCATGATTTCTTGCATTCTGCTGATTCACGGCACTAGTTTCATATTATATTATAGTATAGTATAGTATATTATATTATATTATATTATATTAGCAAGGGTTGCCCGGCGTTGCCGGGCTTTTTTTGGGGTTTTGTTTTTTAAAAAATATGAGAAATGGTGTTGGATGTTTTTTGTTGTATGTGTATTTAAATTAGTTATGTTATTTTTTAAATATATTGTTTTTTATACGTAGGTAGTGTTTTAAACTGTTATTTAAAAATTTGGATTTTAAAAAGAGAAAAGGTTGATATTTTTTTCCCCAATAATTGCATTTTTAAAAATAATGTGTTCCTATGTGGTTTTTGGTGATAGGTGTACTTTGGATAAGAGTTTTTTAAAAATGTGTAAGTGTATGTTTTTTGTAGATGGTTGGAGATCAATTTGAATTCATTGAGTGTAATTTTTCCTGTGGCCACTTGGTGGTGCTGTTGCGTAATGTTTTAATGTTGACTTTGTGCTGGCCTGTGTATTTTTCCTGTTCTTTTCTCATTTCAATTCTGATTCTCGGTGAGGCTGCACGTGTCTTGGTAAGTTGTGATCTCTGTTTTGTTAGGGGTGGTTTTGTTGTGATTTGTGGGGGGTGGGGGTTGTGTTTGTCCTTGTTTTTTTTTGGATTGTTTGTGGAAGATTTTCCTTGTAATTTTTATGTTTAGTATTGTTTTTGCTTTTTTTTGAATGTTGTTGTTTGTGTTTTTGGTGTGGGTATTTCTGTGGGCCGGCCTCGGTGGCTGGGTGGCCCATTGAAATACCATGTGGTGTTAGGCTGGGGTTTTTTTCGCAGGCCGGACTCGTTGGATTATCTACGCCGCCGGCCCGTGGTGGGGATGGGGGCATGGTCATTGGGGGTTAGGAAGGGTGGGCTAGGTGGTGGGGAGGGGAGCTGTAGTGTGTTATGGTGCTTTGTTTTTGTGGAGTCGTGCTTTGTTTTGTGGAATCGTGAAAGTAGATCGTTTTTCCCCTTTAATATCAGTGGGTGGGGGCTGCGATCCCCCTCCCCGCTGGCTACCCTAGTGTTGGGTGGTTTTTTGGGATAAAAGGAGTATATTGGCCCTACACTTCTGGACACAGAGGAACAGGCAGAGAGGATCTATCCCCCACCCTCCCTATTTAAAACAACTCCGTTTTTAAAGAGAAGAAAAGACGGAGTTTTTTTAAGGAGGGGTGGTGGGGGATCGATCCTCTCTGCCTCATCTTTTGTTTCCAGATGGGCTGGGGCAATATTGTCCTTTTATCCCCACAAACCTCCCAACACTAGGGTAGGCAGCGGAGAGGGGGATCGCAGCCCCCTCCCACTGATGTTAAAGGGGAAACTCCACTCGGGAGCTTCAGGCGCCGCGGGTGAGTAAAAGAAAGCCGGCTGGTGTTTGCTTGCCTGTGAGCTGTTTTTCTTTTTAATTTTCCAGGCGCCGTTTTCCTCAGCGTTCTGCATGGGCGCGCAGGACGCTGGGGCTTGTAGTTATGGGTTGGTGCTTTGTGTTTTTGCTGGGGTTTTTTAAAATGCGTTTCTTTCGATTGGCTGCGGCGCGTGTCCGAACGCTGCGCCGTGCGAGAGCCTCTCAGCCTGATTGCTCTGGTGCGGCGCAGCGCAAGGAATGTTGGGAAGTGAAGTTCTTTCCCTTTCTTGCCGTTTGTGGGGCTGAGGCCCCCGTGCCGGATTTTTAAATCCTTCGTTGACCTGCGTAGGCAATTCGGCCGTGCGCACGAAGGGTGGGTGCGGGTCAGTAGGGCGACGCATAGCAACCTATAGCCAGTTCCAACGGTGAACACTTGGTTTTATAGGTTAAGATTATATTATATTAGCATATTTGTGCCCGGCCAGCCGGGCAATTTTTATTTGGGTTTTTTTTTGTTTTGTCTTTTTGGCTAAGGGTGGTTTCAGTGGGTGTGTTCTGCATTTGTGGTTTGTGACTTTTTTGATCTATTTTATTAGATTTATTTGTGATTTGGATTTATTTCTTATTTTTCTGACTTGTTTTTACTCTTTTGGCCTCTAGGCGGGGCTGTTAGTAATAGTGTTGGATTCTCTTTTTGTTTGACTTGTTTTTTCTCTCCCGGCCTCTAGGTGGGGCTTCTTCCGGTAAGTACTCTTTGTTTCTTCATTTCTGTTCTGGAGTCGTGGAGGGAGGACGTGCTGGTGAGTTCTCTGGGGTTTTTTTATCTGGATTTTGCTTTTTGTTTTTTGGTGTTGGACTGGTAGGTGTTTCTGTTTCTTCTTTTGTGGTTTTTTTGGGGTTTAGAAGCCAGGGAAGGTGCTTCCCCTGACGAACTGCTGCCTGCTGGTGGGTTTTTTTCCACCCTGGCTCAACTAACCTTAAGGCCGGCGGTGGTCTCGCCGTGTCTTCGGCGGGGTAGCGGTGAGGAGAGGGAGTCCCTCTTCTCCCCGTTGCTCTGGGAAAGAAGGCCGGCGGTGGTCTCACCGTGGTTGTTTGTGTGTGTTTGTTTGCAAGGCCGTGAGGCGCTGCATCCGGCTGCGGTGGACTTGCGCTCCCGTTGCGGGAGGCCAGCGTGTTTTTATTTTATTTTTCGCGCGCCGGCTTTTTCAGCGTTCTGCGCACTTGCGCCCTTCAGCCTGATTGGCTGAAGTGCTCATGGCGGGCAGGATGCTGGGACTTGGAGTTTTGTTAGTTTTGTTTGGTTCATGCGGCGGTTTTTTTCTGTGGCTCGATTTCAATTTTGCTCGCACCTCTCAGCCTGATTGGCTGAGGCGCACCGTGGCGCAGAGGACGTTGGGAATTGAAGTTGTTTCCCTTTGTTTGCGTTCGTGGGGCTGCTGCCCCACTGGCAATGACCATAACCCCACGGCGCTGAGAAGGCAGGGGTTAAGGTGAGTGCGGAAGGCTAGATTTGGGGATGGTTAGACCTGGTGCAGGAGTCTTTGAACGAACCCAACAGTTAAGGCCTCTTTTTATAGGTATAGATTATATTATATTATATTATATTATATTATATTATATTATATTATATTATATTATATTATATTATATTATATTATATTATATTATACTATACTAGCATGGGCTACCCGGCTTCGCCGGTCGGGTCACTTGGGCCCTGCGGAGAGGGAAGGTGACTGCCAGGCTGCTTTCCCCCGGGGATGCGCTTTCCCTGGACGAAGAGCGACCTGACTGTCAGCTTCCCTTTTCCCCATTGCTGTTTCGAGAGCTGCTCTCGACACAACAATGAGGAAGAGGGGAGCTGGCAAGGAAGGGCATCAGGCGTTTGCCTGCCAGGGAAGGCACCTTCCCTGTCAGACACCCGCCTGCCACCTTTGTTTCTCCTCCGCGCTGGTTTGAGGCCAGCTTTGAACCAGCGTGGAAGAGGGGCAAGGAAGGGAGACAGGCGGGTACCTGGCAAGGAAGGCCCCTTCCCTGTTGGACACCTGACTGTTGCCTTGGTTCTCCCCCCCCACACGCTGATTCAAGGCCAGCTCCGAACCAGCGCAGAGGAGGGGCAAGGAAGGGTGTCAGGCGTTTGTCTGCTAGGGAAGGCGCCTCCCATTGGACACCCGCCTGTCGCCTTGGTTTTTCTTCCATGCTGGTTCGAGGCCAGCTTTGAACCAGCGTGGAGGAGGGGCAAGGAAGGGAGACAGGCGGGTGCCCGGCAGGGAAGGTGCCTTCCCTGTTGGATACCCGCCTGCCGCCTTGGTTTTTCTTCTGTGCTGGTTCAAGGCCAGCTTCAAACTAGTGCGGAGGAGGGGCAAGGAAGGGAGACAGGCAGGTGCCAGGCAGGGAAGGCGCCTTCCCTGTTGGACACCCACCTGTTGTCTTGGTTTGCTTCCTCCGGTAGGCGGGGGCCGAAGACAGCCATGCTTTCGGGCCCCGGCCCAAGCACTTGCTTTCGTCTGGGTAGCAAGGGCGGAACGGAGTGCCATTCTCTGCCTTCGCCTCCCAGGGAGGTGTTTCACTTCCCCCTGTAGGCGGGGGGCGAAGGCAGCCATGCTTTCGGCCCCCAGGATTAGGCGCTCGTTTCCCCCAGGAGGCGAGGGCAGGACAGAGCACCGCTTTCGGCCCTGGCCTCCTGGGGAGGCCGAATGGAGTGCCAACGGGCTTTCTCCTGCGTGCGTTGACCGTTTTTTAGCGCGCACCGGCTGTCCTGCCTCCTCCACGCTCGTGTCCTCCTGCCTGATTGGCTGAGGTGTGCTGCGCCGCGGAGGACACTGGGACTCGTCTTTTTTTGTCCGCATTCATGGGGCGTTGGCCCCACTCTCAGCTTCCAGACCCTTTTGTCTCAGGGACAAAAGGTAACTGTGGCCAGTGCATTACGGGATAGACTGGACGTGTGTGGACACGCATTCCACACACGCACTGCCATGTCCCTTCTTTATAGGTATAGATTAGATTAGATTAGATTATAATTTCATATTATTGGGTAGCTGAACTTCCCAAAGTTGTTTCCCCTTGTGCTTCCCTTTGGCTCACTGTGTCCTTTTCTAGCTCCATTGCACCAGTGGAAAGAACTTTCCAAGTGTGATAGAGCTCTTCAGGAATTAATACTCTCCATGAAAAATTGTAAAAGTGATTATGGCAAACAATGCTCAGCAAAACATGAGGACAAAAACAATATGAGAAAAAACAATATGAAGCTCTGTGTGGGCGAAACAACAAATTGATATAATTTGTTAACAATAAACATCACATGTCACTTGAGAATTCTTGTAGTAGAACACTACTTTGCAACAGGCACAATGACAAACTATGTTGGCATAATGGATTATTATTTCTGGTGTCATGAGATCAGCACTATGGTGGTTCCAAAAAGAATAACATTTTGCATCTGCTTCAGCTAAACAAAACAACACCCACCCCATACATCCAAGAGCCAAAGGGAGAGAGGGAGAGAATGAAAGAGACAAACAGAAAGAAGCAAAGCTATATGAGACAGAAATGTAAAATAATTTAATTATTCTTTTTATGTTGAGAATGCATAAATGTATTTTATCTTTCTTCCAGAGAACTAAGGTGCATATATACACTACCTCTCTGTTTTAGTTAAGCAGATCAAGGGATCTAACCACTTCCTTAACTGTTGCATCAGCACTGACAAGCACATTTAAGATTAGTCAGGGTTCCCTTTTAATCAGAAATTTAACCTGATTATACACCCTTGTTAAGAGGGAATCTTTATGTTCTCCTCACTTTTATCCCTGACTTATAACAAAAAAAGGGGGGGAGCAAAGTGGAAAGACGCTGGTATGTCCAGTGCAGTAGAACCCCACATAACGAAAAAACTCTGTTCTGCAAGTTGCTTCGCTATGCAGGGTTTTTCGTTATGTGAAGCTAATGGGAGATGCCCTGGATAATGAACAAAAAATGTTCATTATCCGGGGTTCCCATTGGCCGGGTATACGCCAGTTACCAAAAACCCTGCACAACGAACAATTTTTTTCATTATGTGGGGTATTGCCCTTGCACAACAAACGTTTTGTTATGCGAATTTTTCGCTATGCGAAGCGTTCGTTATGTGAGGTACCACTGTATGTCCAACATGAATAATGATGGCTGATAGTTCTAAGAAATGTTCTTATTTAATAAAAAGTTAAGCCAGTCAGCCAGTTCTTCTTGAACCGTGAATCATGGTTAGATCGCAAGAAGGCTGTTTGAACCATAAGATCACTCCAGTGCTCTACTCACCCAGAAATCAGTCACATGTTGATGTCAAGGATTGTATCACCCCTTAAATGAGCCTGCTCAATTTTTACAATCTTCCGGGGAGGCCTTTTTCTCATTCCCACCACCTTTTCCCACCACCTTCCCAAGCTTATTTGGTGAGGACACAAGAAAGGGCCTTCTCAGTAGCTGCTCCCAAGCTGGAACACATTGCTCCAAGAAGGCAGATTGCCTTATGACGGAAGGATGAGAGGTCTTTTCATGCAAGCTTTTAAGCGATATGTCGGGTCTAGGAAACACTTTAGTTAAGAAATTTAGATTTTAAAAATGTTTTCGAAAGTGTTTTTAATACTGGCTACTGTTTATTTATTTTTAATGTATACTTTTGTATTGTATTTTAACTTTTATTACTGTATGATTTTAATTGCTATGAGCTGCCTTGGGTACCCCATGGGGGAAAAGGTGATGGATGGATGGATAGGTGGCAGCCCACAAGCTGAACACAGATGTAGCAGCACCATCATACCCATATTTCCTAGCAACTGCTACTAAGAGGCACAATGCCTTTGATCCTAGGGACAGCACACGGGTATAACAACCAATAGCAGCAGCCTCCTTATCTTTCATTAATTTGTTTATCAACCTTTGAACTCATCGGAGTTGGCAACTACCACAACATTCTGTACTAGTGAATCCTGCAGTTCAATTCTGGACTGTGAGAAAAAGTATTTCCTTTTGTCTGTCGTCAGTCTCCAATCATTCAGCTTAAACAGATAGCCACAAGTTCCAATATTTGAAAGGAAGAAATCATATGCATCACCATCTGCTTGCTCCATACCCTGCACAATTCATTGCACGTTTATCATGGCCCATTTTTATCATATTTACCCCATTTTTATTGCCATCTTAGAAAGCTAAACTGCTTTTTTATTCAGAAGGTCCATAGCTCCACTAAAAGGCAGACTGCTGTGACAAGGTATTAGTGACATTCCTCATTGCATGACATTGCAATACACCACTAAAACTTACACATAAAATTATAAAACTGGAAAAAACCAAAGTCATGCCAGTACAGGGAAGGAATTTTCAGATGGCAATAATTTATAAAACAAAAGCATCTTTTTTTCCTTAAAACAAATACACTTCAACCAATCAATTCTACGTCACATTTCATTTTTATATGATAATCTATTCTAGACCAAGAGCAAACAACAGTTATTTCCATTGCTCATTGAATGAAAAGCAGAAAAAGGATACATGGGAATTATTTGTTATAACTTTATTATTCAAAGACTATGAATTAGAGGAGTGATTTCCTAATCTTCAAAGGCATTTGTTATAATAGATGAGTCTGTTCCACAGAAACTAGAGAGTTCCAAAAAGTCTCGAGGGGACAAGTAACTAATGCCAATTTTAACCCTCATTACAAATAAAAACCAGTTTAAGAAAGATTAACCAAGAGTTGATTATGACAGTCAACACTTGGCAAATACATGTTCTATCTCTTGAAAGAACATATTTGAGAAATATTGGCAGAAGAATTGTTGAAAAATAGAAATTTCATCATCTAACACACCTTGCTGAAATTCTTTTTTATTGTGCTCACCTTAAATATTTTTGCTATTAAATAACACTACAGTATTTGCAAAACACAACTTTGCCACTTTAAACATTCAGAATGTACTTTGTGCGCGTCAGTCTTTTGTTGTTCAGTCATACAGTCGATTCCGACCCTTTGCAACCCCATAGACCACCGCCCTCCAGGCACCTCTGTCCTCCACCATCCTCCTCAACTCACCCAGCTTTGTGCCCATTGCGTCTACAATACCATCTAGACATCTCAGTTTTGGCCGCTACTTTCTTCTTTTGCCCTCCACCTTTCCCAGCATCAACGCTTTCTCAAGTGAATCCTCTCTTCTCATTTGATGTCCAAAGTACTTTAGCTTCATCTTTACTATTTGACCTTCTAAGGAGCAGTCAGGGTTGATTTCTTTTAAGATTGACCTATTTGTACTCCTCGCTGTCCAGGGAACTCTCAAAACTCTCCTCCAACACCACATTTCAAAGGCATCTATTCTTCTGTGCTCAGCTTTCCTAATGGTCCAGCTCTCGCAATCATACATTACCACCGTGAATACCATTGCTATGCAAATTTTTGTTTGCAAGGTGATGTCTCTCCTTTTGACTATGTTCCCCAGGTTTCTCCTAGCTTGTCTCCCAAGAATCAGTTGCCTTTTTATTTCATGGCTGCAATAACCATCTCCAGTGATCTTAGATCCTAAGAAAGTAAACTCTGTCACTGCTTCTACTTCTTCCCCATCTATTTTCCAGGGACTGATAGGGCCTGCTGTCATTATCTTGGTTTTCTTGATGTTGAGTCTCAATCCAGCTTTTGCACTCTCTTCTTTCAGTTTATCTTCATGAATAAAGAAGGATTGGTGTAATACATCAGTTAGTCTGTAAGGTGCCACAAAGTTTTTGGCTTGTTTCATTTACTCTCTAATATGAGTATAATGAATGTACTGAAATTAGTTCACATGATAGACCATATGCAACTACTAAAATCTAAAATATTTTCTAATATTTGTAGAGCTGAGTGTATGAATTTGTCTGTATTATTTAATTTAAAATACAAGAATAACTTGATTAATGAGAGTGAAATGATCACCTGCACTGAAATAATGTAACATTTCATCCTCTGATCAATTTTATAGTTAAAAACAAAATTATCACGGGAACAAGATTTAATAAGCTGCCGCAGTGCCTTCACACACAATATATTAATTTACAATTAAAAACCACTTAGAAGTTAATAAGATGAAAATAAATCCCATTTTTAAAGGTTAGTACCGTAAACCCTGAAATTATAAGTAGCACTGTTAGGATAAAGTCAAAACAGAGCTTGGCAATGTTACTTTTTTGGACTAGAACTTCTAGATTCCTTCAGCCAGCATAGTCATATGATAGGATAGATGGGGAATTCTGAAATCTGTCTAAGGAGCAATATTTTCAAGCCCCAAAACTATAAAAAAATAATTTCTGCAATATGGACAAACCAGGCTGAAAAACAATGGCTCTTAGTGTGTGTGTGTGTGTGTGTGTGTGTGTGTGTGTGTGTGTGTGTGTGTGTGTGTGTGTGTGTGTGTGTGTGTGTGTGTGTGTGTGTGTGTAAAGATCTCTAACCTCCAAATAAAAAAGGGGGGGCTCAGACACAAAGTGTTTGATATTAACGCTTCTCTCCCTCCTGTGATGACAAAGCACAGCTCTGTTCAAATACTTTAAGAAAATAATTGTCAACAGCTGGAGAGATTCTCAAGAGTTTGAGGACAACAGCTGCATACACCTGTTTTTCATAGGATAATACAGTTTTTGGCAGAATTCTTGTAATATGTTCTCTCTACAATATAACACACTGTTGCCTTGCTTTTTCAAACACCCATGTAATATAGTAGCTTTAGCCATCTGCAGATTCACATTCAATCCCCAATAATTTCAAAACCAACGAAGTTCCATTATGTTTTCCATTTTTAGAAAATTCAGTGGCAAATACTTTGATTGCAAGCTCTATTATCAGACCCTATTTTGAAATATATGAATCATCAATGCTGTTTTGCCACGTTTCTAAGAGCTTCTATTTACTCCTACCTATGGGTCAAACTTGACATACTTGACCAGAAGACCATCCTTAAAATGGTCTCCCTTTCTCTTCTTGTCTTTGTCCTTTCTATGCAAAGAGTGAGGTTTTTTTTATAAAAAAAAACAGAATATATCATTTCCCAAATATCATGAATGCATTCCAAGAACCTTCCTAACCACTTTTCAGACATACCGTTACATGTTTCCCCCTTCCTTGTCAGTTTCTGATTAGTTTAGCTGCCACCCCTGATAGAAGAACTGAAATACACAAGAACTGCACAAGGCCTGCACAATAAGATTGTTCCTAAACAATAAACTGGAATTCTCCACAATTCTGACTTACTGTTATATACAAATGCAACCATAAAATATGAGGAAAAAATAGGAAACAGCATTCCATGCAGTGTCTAGTCATGACTGTCACATGACCATGGAAACGTCTGCAGACAGACAGCGCTAGTTCTTTGGCTGTAAACAGAGATGAGCACCACACCCTAGAGTTGGATAGGACTGGCTTTGCACATCTACTCTGATGCAATTTCTATTGAGTTCAATGGGGCTGAAACACAGGTAAATAAGCATGTGATTGCAGTTTTAGATGCTCAGAAAAGTCACATGCTTACAAGTGATACTAAAACCGATCGTTTTTAAATGACATTTAACTTTTTTTTATAAAATCACTACAAGGAAAATTATCTTATTTCAAGACTAGGTATTGAAGATGGATAAATTCACGTTTTAATGCTGGGATATTCAAATAAAAGTAAATGTCTCCTTTGCTCAAAAACCAGTTGTGTCTGACTCTATGGGGTGATTTCTGTTTTCAGCCAAAGAGGCAGCATTGTCTGCAGATACTGTCTGCCAACTTTTCTGTGGTCATGTGGCAAGCATGACTAGACGCCAAAGCGCACAGAATTAATTTTTAGTTTAATTCAATTTAATATTTGTATTGCCAACCCCTTGCCAAGACGACTCCAGGCGGCTTACAGACATAAAAGCATATATCCACAATAAAACATCTACATAAGAACATAAGAACAGCCTTGCTGGAAGAGGCCACAGCCCATCCAGTCCAGCATTCTGTCTCACACAGTGGCTCACCATTTCCTTCAGGGTATTCCCAAGCAGATGTCTGCTTAGGATTTCCTGGAAATGATATTGAGAGATATCCTGCCTATCTCTCCAACCCGGAGGTTGTCCTTAAGTATCCATAATTATAGCCATTGATACTCTTGTCCTCCATGAACTTGTCTAATCCTTTCTTAAAGCTGTCAAGACTGACAGCTGTCACCACTTCTTCTGGCAGGGAGTTCCATAGACCAGTAATCCTCTGGGTGAAAAAGTACTTTCTCTTATTTGTTTGAGAACTAGTACCCAAAAGTTTCATGGAGTGTCCCCTAGTTCTAGTGTTATGCGATAGGGAAAACAGTTTTTCCTTATCTACTTTGTCCACACCGTGCATGATTTTATAAACTTCAATCAGGTCACCTCTTAGACATCGTCGTTCAAGAGTGAAGAGGCCCAACCGTTGCAGCCTCAGATGGTAAGGAAGGTGTTCCAGTCCTCTAATCATTCTGGTTGCCCTCCTCTGCACTTTTTCCAGCTCCATAATATCCTTCTGGAGGTATGGCGACCAGAACTGTACACAGTATTCCAGGTGGGGCCTCACCATAGATTTATAAAGAGGCAAAATGACACTTGCTGACTTATTTTCTATACCCTTCCTAATGATCCCTAGCATTGAGTTTGCTTTTTTCACTGCTGAGGCACACTGGGTTGACACCTTCATTGAGTTGTCCACCAGGACACCAAGGTCCCTTTCCTGGTTTGTCGCAGAGAGTTCAGACCCCATCAGTTTATAAATGTAATTGGGGTTCTTTGCCCCAACATGCATCACTCTGCACTTACTAATGTTGAAACTCATTTGCCACTGTTTTGCCCACTCCCCCAGTGTCGAGAGATCCCTCTGGAGCTCCTCACAATCTCTCACAGTTTTCACTACCCTGTATAATTTAGTGTCGTCAGCAAATTTGGCTACCTTGCTTTTTACTCCTACCTCTAGATCATTTATGAAGAGGTTGAAAAGCAGGGGTCCCAGTAGTGAACCTTGGGGGACCCCACTCTTTACTTCCCTCCACTTGGAGAAGTGTCCATTTAGTGCTACCCTCTGTTTCCTGTCCCTTAGCCAGTTACTGATCCAGGACAAGACCTGTCCCTTTATTCCATGACTGGTAAGTTTATTCAAGAGCCTTTGGTGTGGGACCTTGTCAAAAGCCTTCTGAAAGTCCAGATAAACAATGTCAACTGGATCCCCCTTATCCACATGCTTGTTGACACTCTCAAAAAATTCCAACAGATTAGTGAGACATGATTTGCCCTTGCAAAAGCCATGTTGGCTCTCCTTTAGCAGCGCCTTCTCTTCTATGTGCCTATTAATTCTATCTTTTAGGATGGTTTCCATCACTTTACCTGGGACACATGTCAAACTGACAGGTCGGTAATTCCCTGGATCATCCCTGGATCCTTTTTTGAAAATTGGTGTTACATTCGCTACCTTCCAGTCATCAGGCACAAAGCCTGATTTGAGGGAAAGATTATATATTTTGGCTAGGAGATCAGCAATTTCATCTTTAAGTTCCCTGAGAACTCGTGGATGGATGCCATCTGGTCCTGGTGATTTGTTAGTGTTTAGTTTAACAAGACATGCAAGGACCTCCTCCCTGGTTATTTCTATCTGGCTTAATTCTTCGGTTTCCCTCCCTACGAAGATCGGCTCTGTTTTGGGCATGTGGCCTCTGTCTTCTTCAGTGAATACTGAAGCAAAGAATTCATTGAGTCTCTCTGCAATCTCTGTTTCCTCTTTAATAACCCCTTGCCTTCCATTGTCATCTAATGGTCCAATGGCCTTCCTAGTTGGGTTCTTACTTCTAATGTACTTAAAGAAACATTCCCATTAAAAACCAACCTACCCCATCTGCAGAAAGAAAGAGGGAGGATCATAATCATGATTTACACAAGCCAACAGGCGGGGGTCACACCTCCTTTAGCGCCCTACACTTGCCCTGCCAGCCAGGTTTTGAGTTCCTTCCTAAAGGGCAGCAATTCCGTCTGCAGCCGTAGCTCTGTTGGTAGGAGGTTCCAGAGGGCTGGTGCGGACACAGAGAAGGCCCTCCTTCTTGTGCTAGAGATAAGAGCCCCTCTAGCCGATGGTACAATTAGAGAGCCCCTCCGGTCCGCTCTGGTTGGACGAAAAGACATTCTTGGGGAGACGCGGTCTCTTAGATATCCTGGCCCACTGTCATGTAGGGCTTTAAAGGTCATCACCAGCACCTTGAATTGCACCCGGAGGCAAACTGGTAACCAGTACAGCTCCCGGAACAGTGGCAAGGCGCGGGCATAACGCCTGCACCCCATCACCACCCAGAATGCTGTTACCTTTCCTGCTGAAGCAGTACCTATTTATCTATGTGCAATTCATGCTTTCAAACAGCTAGTTTGGCAGGAGCTAGGACAGACGATGGGAGCTCACTCTGCCATGCAGCACTCGGGTCTTGAACTGCTGAATTGCTGACCTTCCTGTTGTCAAGCTCAGCATCTTAACCACTAGACCACTGCAGCTCTGCATCCATATAAAAATATCAAACTAAATTATGATCACTGGAACATAGTCTTAAGAAAAATCACAACTGTTCTGATGAGGCTTTCAGCCAACTAAGTTGCCCCTAAATGGTACTCTTTGGCCAACAAAAAGCACAGTGCCACAGACCATGTACTAACCTAGAAATACCTTCCGCTGCATAGCTTAGCCTGCAAAGAGCTTAGCCTTTGCCTACAGAGATTATAGAAAGGCACCTTCACAGTCAATACTGCTACACTAAAGTACAGAAGGTGAATATTTTTCAACATATGCCAATGTTTACCTGGAAAATATGTACTTCCAGGATTTTTCTTCATAGTAGATTCTCACAGACCATTTAGAAAATTATCTCTGGGAAACTGTACTGAAACAGTCTAGTAGTAGTACTCTTCTAATATATCAATAGTTCCAGTTAGGCTTACTGGACAGAGTTTTGTGCAGTTCTAGTTCCTATGTCATTAGGAACTCCAACTCTGGAAGCATTCAAGAGAGAATTAGGCAACCAATTGTCATATCTGCTTTGATTCGGATCCCTGCATTGAGCAGGGGATTGGACTCGATGGCCTAAAAGGCCACTTCCAACTCAGTTATTCTATTATTCTAGGTACATTTGTACTGCTCTGAGTTAATACAGAGTGTTTTTTTAAATAATCTGCCTAAGTGATCATAGGACAGGAGTCAACCGGACATGGAAACAGTGAGTATATTCGAATAAAGAAAGAAAGTCCTAATGGGAATCAAAGTTGACTCAGCTTTTCCATCTTTCCGAGGTCAGTAAAAATGAGTGCTCAGCATGTTGGGGCCAAAATGCTAATTACATTGTGAACCGCCCAGAGAGTGCACTAAGCATTATAGGGCGGTATATAAGTGTAATTGCTATTGCTATATTTCCCCAGAATCCATTTTAAGGAAAGACATTAGAAACACTTCAAAAGAAAAGGGAAGCAAATGAGCAGGTTTAGATCATGGTTTTACATGATGGGAACAAAGAACAGCACTGCAAGCTCCTCTTCTCATCCTCCCAAATGGCTGCAAGGAGTAAATCTGAAAGTTTTGCTGCTCTTACCTTAACTGCAGATTGAAACAAACTAGCTCGGTGATGGTGAACCTTGGCACTCCAGTGGTTCTTGGACTTCAATTACCAGAAGCCTAAGTTAGCACTCCTGCTGATCAGGGTTTCTGGAATTTGAAGTTCAAGAACAGCTGGAGTGCCAAGGTTCGCCGTCACTGGACTAGCTTCAAGAGAACAAACAAGCCATAATTAATATTAGCTGAAGCTAAGAGTTTAGGTGCAATGCTAATATAGAAGAAGAAGCAATAGCTTGCTCCTTGTAGAAATACTGGCAAAGAAAGGACAGTTTATCATGAATTCTAAGCTGGCACAATGTGTTCCCTGTGACTTGGATACTAGCCACAGTAGCATGACAGCTAAGTAGCAGTATCACATTTTTAGAGGATCTTAGATGTCACCAGCTGGACACCAAAGTTTTATTTACAGGTTTTTCCAAAGATCTAAGAATGAAACCCACTGAACTTTCATCCTGCACTCTGACCTTCCCATGCCCTTGTGTCCCTACCATGTTTAATAAAGGACATTGTGTAAAAGACCAGAAGAACAAATAAAAAGCAAGCATTTAAAGGAAGCCCAAGAGAGATGAAAAGGAAGAAACTTCTCCAAACAGCTTCAGTCTACCTACCTTGACCTTCTTCTTCACCATTTACAATTAACATAATAGGGGCTGTACACCAGCCTCCAATGCTTTCCCCAAAAAAAATTGCTACTCTGACAATACAAAAGTCTATCAAAGAAGTGATGTCTAAGCTTCACCTTCACCAACAATCATCACATAATATCCTTAAAAGCAATTCAAGCAACTTCTTCAATTATTTTTCAAAACTACTGAGTACATTTTTTCCGAACTACTGTGTACTACCAAGCTATTTAAACTTCAAGCAGATCAGTGAAAAGACAAGCTTAAATACTTAAAACCAGCCTGATTGTACTGACACTGAAAAGCCTTGAATGCGCTGGAGAAGGGGGGAAAGCCCACAAGCCAAGAAGAAGTCAGGTCACAAATCAACTTGCTTTTTATAGGATGAATGAAACTGTCAAAAGGTGAAAATTATGGATGCATAATCTTAATGTAGGACTGTCAAAACACTACTTGGGATCTTTCTGGTTAAAAAAAATCTACTATAGAATCTAATGGAGAGAATTCAATTAATCCTCCATAAAATTAGAAAATAAACAAAAAATAAGATTATATAATTACATCAACCAAATACTTAATCTCATATATATTTTAAAAGAAATGCAATTTTCTCACAACAAGGCATATCCTGATTTATTTCTTCAAACCTATTATAATGGTTCTTTTGTTCTTTTTAATCAATTAGTTGTAGTTCAAAACCCAAAGCATGCATTAAGTCATTAAAATAACAATAATTGCAAGTAGTCAAATCAATTCTGACTTATGGCATCAGAATTTCTAGGTCTAGCATTTTCTAGGTAAGAACACTCTGAACTGGTTTGCCATTTTCCTTCTTCTAGGGGCACCCTGGGACTGTGCAGCTTACCCATGACTACACAATCTGGCTCTTTTCCCAGGAGGCACGGTGAGGAATTGAACTCTCATACCTAAAGCCAACAAGCCATTAATGCATCCCCCTGAGCGGAGTTTCTTCAGCAAAAAGCCTCTCAACCCAGAATAATTTCTGGCACAAAATTATTTTATTATTATAGTATATTCTATAAGTATAAAATATGAGAATAGTTCATATACTTATAGTATATTCTATATCAAATATGAAAATAATTCATTCTTAAAAATGTGCTGACTAACAATATTATTTAATAACTTCCTATTAATGGGTGAAAATATATTTCAGAAAATATGATATATGGGCTATATCTGGAACACTATGATAATGCTATAGGTAACTAACTGATGGTGTCTTTGATCTAGTCTAATTTTAAGTGTTCTTTGCTAGCATTTCTAAACTAATTTTTACAATGAGGTCATTAACACTCCATTGCAAGAGTAAGTCTTAAATACACCGTGCATAAGAGCTATTTCATTCATGTGCAATAGGTGCAGCTTAGCTGTATTTTTCCATGCATTTTAGAAATTGGTCAGATATGATGCTATTTGAGCTTGCTGACGTAAAAGAGGCATGATCTGGCCACATTTCTAAAATGGAATTTCACATTACTTTGGAGCTTGACAGCCTAGAGGCCCGACTAAATTTCATACTTTTCATTGCCATTCTTGACATCTGCCAATTTTTTATTACATAACCCTCCCCTCATAACAGTGCCCTCGCTAAAACTGAGAAGGGGAACAAAACCAAAATAAAACCAAAACAAGAGAGGGCAACGGTGGCTCAGCAATAATATCAAGAACTGCTGCAACAGTGGATAGCTCCCACCTCATTCTGAAGCGCTCTCTGAAGAGCTTTGGAAAGAAAGGCAGAATCCTTCAGCACAAATACACACCAAGCAGTAAAAACATAAAAAGAAGGGTATGGGATACTGACCGGAGAGTACTCCTTTACTCCCTTCCCTGTATTTCAGCAAGGAAAATAATCTAAGTAGGCTTTCAAACATTATTTGCTCCACAGCTCCTACAATGCAGGACTCATGGAGCAAACTCGAAATATTTCAGGGCACCCTTGGCCAAAATTATTAAACGAGGTAAAGTTGGGCAAGATCAAGCAAGGACCCACCTAAACGAAAGGATAGTGGGGGGTCATCTTGCCTGGTCCTATTTCAAAGAGAGATCAAAGAAGGGACTGATTGGAACATCAGTCGAGTAAAAAAATCCCTCTATGCTCCTTCTTCCGTCATTCTAAAGCAGGGGTGCCCAAACTTTTTGGGGCAGTGGACCAGTCATGTGATTCAGGGAGCTAGTCACTACCGCCCGGGGGCCAGATCCGGCCCCCAATGCCAATTCATCTGGCTGGCAAAGCCCTCGTTGCTCCTGGAAGTGGAAGTAAAACGCACCTGTACGGACATGTTTCACTTCCGCTTCCAGGAGCGACGAGGGTTTCGTGGGCCGGATGAATTGGCATCAGGGGCCGGATCCAGCCAGTGGGCCATAGTTTGAGCACCCCTGGTTTAAAGGGTCCTTTCACTCCTCCGAGATTTTGATGTATTCATACAGAATAAAACAGGGGGCAACCTTTCTATCCCCCCAAAAAAATAATCATCATCTACCCAACAAGAAGACCTCACTTGGTTCCACTGCTCACTCCAAAGCCAACAGCAGCCCAAACCCAAGGTTGTCATTTACTCCTTTCCTTAACATCAACATCAAGAGGAGGAGAAGCCGCACTCACTGTTGCTCCAGGACTTCAATAAATATTTAATACTGATTTCAAAGAAGCCGGAATCCTGCTGGCTAGCCATGACTGCGACATACAAACGCGGCAGGTACTTTTCGCCGGCAGAGAGATGTGGTGATGACTGTCACCCGTCGGCGATGCACACACGGATGGGGGGGGGGGGGGGGGAGGAGGAGGAGAGGAAATGAAGTCTCTCTCCGCAGAACCTCTCCTTCCGCTCCGGAGTAGTGGGTGATGATGATGATGATGGTGGTGGTGGTGTTGCCGCTTTCCCCTGTTCCCTCGGCGACAGCCAAGAAAGCCCACCCCGCCGATCCTGGAGGAGAGAGAGAGAGAGAGACACAAGAAGAGAGGCTTGTCTCCTCTTCTGCTCATCCTCGGAGGAGTCCTCCTCCTCCTCCTCCTCCTCTTCCTCCTCTCGCTCGCACAGGCGGCATATTCGTGAAGGGTGTTTATTTGGCGCAAAAGGCGCAGTGGCTTCCGCCTTGGTCCGGGGCTCTCTCTTGCCCACTCCTCCTCCTTCCCAGCAGCAGCGGCTGCAGTTGGCGCGTAAACAAGCCCCGTCGCCTTCTTCTTGCGGGTAGACTGAGCTGGCCCTGGAGGCGCGATCGGGGAAAAGGGAGGTGGGTCAGGGAGGGCGGCTGGGTGGGGAAACCGCCTCTTCTTCCTGCTCTTAAAACGCCATCATCAACCCGCTCCAGGGACCCTGGCTGGCACTGCTGGAGCCCCTCTCGCAGGCCCAGCTTTGCCACTCTTCCGGGCGGCACCACCAGTGTTTTGTTTTGGTTTTTCTACCGGCCTGCCTGGTCAGCTGCTTTCTCACTCCCGGGAAGAGCAGCAGTAGCAGCAGCAGCAACAACAACAACAACAACGCCTGATTCGGTGCGACTGCATCATGCTGCGGTAAAGGCAAGCGCTGCACCCATTCGGCACACGGGATGTGCAGTGGCGGGGCTGCTCACGCTGCTGCTGCTTCTCGCCCCACAACACGCCAAACTCCGCCACCTCCCCTGGGCCGGGTGGGGTTGGTTTTTGTTTTTTGGGGGGGTCCCCCTTCGTAGCTTTGGGCGCTCAGCACCACCCGAGAAAACGCGTTGGTTTCAGTCTCGAACGGGATTTAAAGAGACAGGCGCCAGGGAAGTCACCGCCTGGGAAAGCAAGGGCTCTACTCATTGGCTAGGTGGGAAGAACATCCCCAGATCAAGCCTTGATCCTCAGTTGGCTTCGGCTAAACAATCGACAGCCTTGTCCAAACCCAAAGGTCTCATCTTAATTTGCAAAAAAAAAACACCCTTTCGGCAAAGAACTGACCTTTCCAAACTGTGGACCCTGGCTTGATGTCTATGGGTCATATATGGCATCGTGCTTGGGAACTGCACGGCTTAATGGTATTGTAGACGCAGTGGGCACAGAGCTGGGCAGGCTGAGAAAGATGGTGGAGGACAGAGGTGCCTGGCGGGCAATGGTCCATAGGGTCGCAAAGGGTCAGAATCGATTGTGCGACTGAACAGTTAGTTTAGTGGTTAAGATGCTGAGCTTGACAACCAGAAGGTCGGCAGGTCAATGGAGACCAGAGTGAGCTCCCATCCCAGCACCTGCCAACCTAGCAGTTTAAAAACAAGAAATCTGAAAAGCAAGATAAACAGGTACTGCTTTGGTGGGAAGGTAACAGCATTCTGTGTGTCTAGTCATGCCTACCACATGACCACAGAAACGTCTGCAGATGCAGACAGTGTTGGCTCTTTGGCTATAAACGGAGATGAGCACTAGCCCTTCGAGTCAGACACGACCGGCTTTCAAGCAATGGAGACCTTTACCTTTAGATAGTTTGCAGTGATATTTTAAAAAAAACATCTTGTGCACATGCTGACTAGAATGCATTGGTCATCTTGCTTCCTTCAAATCTCTTCCCCAAAATAAAACCAATATTTCAACACTCTCTCGCTCTCTCTCTCTCTCTCTCTCTCTCTCTCTCTCTCACACACACACACACACACACACACACACACACTGTACCTGGATTTGCTGACATTGATTGATTGATTCCTTTGCCTCTTCCATTCTGTTTTCCTCGCTCTACTAAAATTAACTGTAAATCCCTTAGCAATTATGACAAGTCTACTGGAAAAAAAACCCTGATTGTCTGTTTATACATACCCTATTTGCTGGCATATAAAACCCACTCCCCCCTTAAAATACACTGGGGTGCGTCTTATACTGTATATAGTGGCCTATAGTGGGCTATTTTGATAATAATGGGATGCATCTTATACTCCAATGCATCTTATACACCAGCAAATACGGAATCTACTGTACATGATTTTGTCAACATCAGTTGAAAACTACAATTTTTTTATCGTTTTGATATTAAGGTGATCCATGCACATATGTCTGGCATGCGTGTAGGGAGCAAGTCAGGAAAGCTAAAGCTCAAAATGAGCTGAGACTTGCAAGAGGGGTTAAAAATAACAAACGGGGGTACATAGCAGATAGAACAGCAGTGGCCAACCTTGATGCTCCAGCTGTTCTTGGACTTCATTTCCCAGATCAGGGCTTCTGGGAATTGAAGTCCAAAAAACAGCTGGAGCACCAAGGTTGGCCACCTCTGAAATAGAATAAAGAAATGCTAAGGTGCCAGAAGGTGGAGTTGCTCAACACTTATTTTGTCTCTGACTTCCCTATAATGGGAAACAATTCCGAACCTTAATTAATTAACCAGAATTAATGATGCACTGAGGGGACTGCATCCCCAAAACAGGTAAAATGTTCCTGAAACACCTAGCTACTTGAAACAGATCCAGATTTTTAAAACCAGATAAAGTACATCCTAAAGAAAGTTGGGTTTCACTTACCAGTGATAACTTTCGTTCTTCGAGTATATAGTTTGTGAATACACACTATTGGGTTATGCACCTGCACAGAACATCGATCGGAGGCTTAAAAGCTGATTGGTCAAAGGTTTTGGCGGTGAGACCGCCCACCCTTAGGCACCAGTTCACCATTTTACCTCAGTTCCATACTTAAGCCAAGCACAGGATAAACCAAATGATCTCATCCGTGCTGCTCAAGAGGGGAGGCATGGTGGGTAGTGTGTATTCACAAACTATATACTTGAAGAACAAAAGTTATCACTGGTAAATGATAACTCCTTCGTATAGTTTGTGAATCCCCACTATTGGGAGATTAGCAAGCTCACACTTACTTGGTTGGTGGGCAGTCAGATGAGATGAATCCATGATGAAGTACGTCAGTCAGGCAGGATGGACCCTCATGGGCGAGAAGCCTGGAGCCCTCTGGCAAGGATGACACAACCAAGTCTGGCGTCCGCAGTGGCTCTGATGTCCATCCTGTAGTGCTGGACAAATGTGGAAGGCCTAGACCAGGTGGCAGCCTTACAGATGTCCTTGAGCGGGGTGCCCTCCAAAAAGGCAGTGGATGTAGCAACCACTCTGGTAGAATGCGCCCTGACATGTGGAGGAGGTGGCAAAGAAGCAGCCTCGTAGGCCAGGTAGATGGTTGATTTAATCCATTTTGAGAACCTCTGAGAAGAGATGGGTTCACCTTTAGACTTTCCCCCACAGGCAACAAACAGACGCTGTGACTTACGGAACTCACGGGTCCTGCTGATGTAAAAACAATAAAGCTCATTTCACATCAAGCGTGTGCCAAGTCCGTTCTTGAGCATTGCTGGGGTTTGGAAAGAAAGTTGGTAAAGAAATAGTCTGAGCCATCTGAAACTGGGAGACTATCTTTGGTAAGAAGGTGATGTCGGCGTGGAGCACCACGCGGTCATTGTAGAACTTGATAAACGGGGCATCCGCCCGCAAAGCGGCCAGCTCACCAGCTCGTCTAGCAGACGTGATGGCCACAAGAAACGCAGTCTTCCAGGTGAGGAGACGAGCGTCTGCAGTAACCATCATCTCGAAAGGAGACTTAGTGAGGGCATTCAAGACGGTAGATGACAACCATTGCGCGGTCGGAGTCTTAACAGGAGGGAAAGCGTTTTGCAGACCCTTGAGAAAACGCTTTACCGTTTGGTCGCAGAAGGCACCAGAAGCAGGTGATCCAGCTGGAGAGTGGGCTACTACTGCTGCCAGATGGACCCTGATGGAAGTAATGCTGAGACCTGACTCTGCCAAATGGAGGAGGTATGTCATGACGTGTTGCAGACCAACATTGAGTGGAGGCACCTGTTGAATATCCAGGAAGGCACGGAATCGCCTGTACTTGGAGGCATAGGACTTCCTCGTAGTGGGGCGCCTTGCTAGTTCCAAGATCCTGGACAATCTGGGATTATCCTCCACGTGGGGAGGTGGAGACTGGGCAAATCCGAGTGGTGAAGTTGTCCCTGCTCCATTGGTAGAAGAGTCGGAGAGTCCGGCAGCGTGAGAGACTGCGACGACATGTGCAAGAGAAGTGGATACCAGGGTTGACGCGGCCACGCCGGAGCGATGAGAATCGTGTGCGTCTGTTGCTGGTACATCCTCACGAGGACCTTTTGAACCAGAGGAAACGGGGGAAAGGCGTAGAGGTAGTCCTGATCCCACCGTTTCATGAAGGCATCGCCCTCGGAGTTCTGTCCGATGCCGGCCCTGGAGCAGTATCTGGGACACTTGCGGTTGGACTCTGATGCAAAGAGATCGATGCTCGGGGTTCCCTGCGACTGGCAAAAGGACTGAAAGACCACATTGTCCAGTTCCCACTTGTGAGTTGTCGAGGTGAGGTGGCTCAATCGGTCGGCCAGTACATTCAGCTTGCCCTGGATATGGACTCCAATTGGAAAGATGTGGTGTTCGAGACACCACTCTCAAAGTTGCACCGCTAGATAAAGCAACATAGTGGACCTCGTCCCTCCTTGCTTGTTCAGATACGCAATCGCGGTGGTATTGTCTGAAGTGATCTGGATTGCCTTGCAACACAACGTCTCGAAGGACCGCATGGTCTTCCATATTGCAAGCAACTCCAGGTAGTTGATGTGGTGGATGATTTCGTGCGGAGACCAGGTATTGTTGACCGTTAGAGTCCCAAGCAGCTCCCCAGCCAATGTTGCTTGCGTCGGTCAAAATTTGAAGAGACAGCTGCGGAGGATAAAAGTTCTTGCCCGTAGCCACGTTGAGAGGCATGGTCCACCACACCAGTTGGTCCACAAGTTCCGGCGACGAAGTGGTAGCTGAAATGGTGGCTGCCGGGATGTCTACCGTTGGCATACGCGGCCTGGGAGACACAGAAACATGCCACATCATGGAATGGCCCCTCTCACCAGCCGGCAAGGGGCGAGCTGGTACACCAGCCCTGCAGCCCTCGTTCGGTGATTCCAAGGAGGAACGGCCACCCCACGCGGAGGACCCCGGAGAAGGACATCTCGCTACAAAGAACGGAGGAGAAGGGCAAGGAGAAATCGGAGGACAAGGAGTAGGAGGCAACGAGCAATGCACCTCAGTCCTGTGTTTCTTCTTCTTCTCCCCATTCTTATCCTTTTTCTTCTTCTTGTGGATGAGAGTTGAAGAAGAGGAAGGCTTAAGAGCACGTTCAGCCGGCAGATCATTCATGGAGGCAGAAGTAGAGGCCGTAGTGGTGGGAGCCAGGGCGAGCTCCATTAGGTGCGCCTTGAGTCTGTTGCTCCGATTTTGGACTGCAAGGCGGGTGAAATTTTTACAATGTGCACAAGACTGACTCTGGTGCGATTCGCCCAAACAAAAGAGACACTGACTGTGGCTGTCCGAAGCCGGGAACTTCTTGTAGCAAGAAGTGCACTGCTTGAAAGCCGTAGAGGCCATGAAAAAATTCCTCCAGAGAAGGCAAGGAGAACGAAGAACGTTTGAGAAGAATGCCCCGAAGGGCCGGCCTACCGCCACCCCCTTGAGGGGGGAACCGGCGACCTGAGCAAAAAGAGACTGAGTCCTACTAGAAGAAACAGCACTGGGGTGGCAATCCTGCCCTAAGGACAAGATCGCCAGAAAAAATTAATGTTGAAAATCATCGTTTCTGTAGAAATGACAAGGAAAAATTGAGCAAGCTCTCAACGATCGTCCTGCTGCTGAGGTGGAAAGAAGAGAACTGAGGTAAAATGGTGAACTGGCGTCGTAGGGTGGGCGGTACAGTGGACGGTCTTACCAAGTGCAGCTCTCGGGTATTGAAACCCGACCTTCCAGTCTCCAGCTCAGCACCTTAACCACTAAGCCACCAGAGGAGCTGCAGTGATGCTGATGAAGGAGTATGAGAGATAGTCACCAAGTGTGTGGATGACACTGGAATGGGAGCAATAGCTGCCATTGTTGTATATATACTATAATTATTTTTTATTAATTGTTTGTAGATTCCTTGATAAAAGACAGCAAGTCTGAAAAGCTAATAAACCAGATAGCTTCGGAAATATCCTCACTTCTACAAATCTATCTACAAGTAGTATTTTGTGGACCTTCAGCATTTACTCATGGTCCCTTATACTAAATTATATATTTTCTGCATTTTTTTGCATATGTTTAGAAGACTTTACCTTTGGTCCCTGACCTCCCTCTTCTGAGAGTTATTATTTTGCTTTATCATTTATTGTAAACCTGATTCTCGGGACATTTAGCTTTCAATTTTTGAATTTACGGATTTTTTTGTACCTGTTATTAGGACTTGAATTGTCCTCTTTGCATTCATTGACTGTACCTTTGATGTTGGCAGATTGATACGCAGCAGTCAGCAGTTACAAAGCTAAACACATCTTTATTTAGTGGTATGCAATCTGAACATGTGGTAATGGCGGAGATACAGCTCCTTTTATACAGCAACAATACATATGAATATGGATACACGGTAGCCCATTGGCCACCGCCTGTGTGACGTCATTCTGAGTCACGCCCTTCTTCACCAGGTGTAGCTGTGGAGGGAATGTTCCCAGGGTTGACAGTAATTGGGGAATTTGTACCATGTGAGCTGAACGCTCGCAGCTGCCCTCTATGGGTAACTAGCTCGCGTTCCATTACAGCTGAGAACATTGTATTCATTGCAAGGTTACATTCTTGCATTGAAGTGGTTACATTCATTCTTAAAGATATAGTGTTACCATACACAGCAGTACCCTTATTACTTCCTTTAGTAAAGCTACTTTTTACAAACGGTTTTTTCACTCCTTTCCACTGTTACACCGTTTGGCCCCACTACTTTTCCCCTAGAGATAGAAAGAATGCTCATGGTTAGATTTGTAGAAGAGATCTAGCACAGGATCTAAAGAAGTACAAATTTTGCATATGAATGCTATATTTGTATGGGAATACAAGCATATTTCTTTCTCATTGTCAGCACCAATAGCTGAAACAGTATTGTCCTTATTAAATTACAGTACTAATATTGCTCCTTTAGCTCAAACAGAAGTCTGGTTCACTCTCCATTCTCAATACTTGGCATTGACATTTGCACAGAACTCACTACTACCCAATTCATAATGGAAGGCCTACAAATTGATATCAAGATACTGTATAGATGTAGGATGCCCTAAATACATGATGCTATCTGATACACTTCTGTAAGTGCTACAGATATATTTTTGTAAAACAGTTCATGTTTTATATCTGCTCATATGCAAGATATTGCCTAATTGTATATTGCATTTTATTAACTGTAATGTGGTGCTTCTAACATGAACAAACAGAAAACGATGTCTTGCTCAGTAGCTTGTAATTTAAGTGCAATCCAGAAAAAAGACCACAGCCTTTCTAAAAAGACTACCTGCTCCTACATAGATTTTCTCAAATATTCATATTGTCTTCTAAAGCCCTTCTTTAGATAGTTCCCTACCCAGTTTTCTGAGTCATTTAGTTGTGTGACCACCTAGGCAAAAGACCTTATCAATTGTGGCATTATTTTTATAGATTGCTCCATGGAGGGGTGGGGGTGGGGGGAATTACCTGATGTCAACACTAGCATCTCTGCAACATTAGCAAGATGCCGTGTTTACATAGGACTTCATGCCCAATTCTCCTGCCTTGCTGGGTCTTGGTAATATCCATATTATTTTCATATTCTGGATTATTTATATTGGTAACTGTAAAATAGCCTGGAAACTGTCAAACAATGTCCAACCTAAAAATAAATAAAATTAACTGCACCCTAATGCATCAGGCAAGATACTGTAGGCCACCAGAATTATGTTCTACTACTGACTGCAAGCAGAATGAGACAAATAATGAAAGCATTCTGCAGCATTGTATTTTATGTAGTCATGCCTAATGGCAACAGCTTGGACCTACATCATGTAGAGGAGTTATTTTTTTAAGCTAAACACTTCAACAGTAAAACCTCCATTTCCTCACACTCTGTGCCCTGTTAGAATACAGTTAATGTAGTTTATTAGAATTAAAAGTGTCCTGTGCTTATTTATTTTTTTGGTTGGTAACTGAAAGTGGGTTGGCTTATTCAGGAGTCTCACCAAAATTCTAATCCTAGTGCTAACTCTATACAGTAATAATAATGTCCCATCTAGTAAAATTTGATCTATGGTATCCATTTTCAGGGTTTTCTAGGTAGAAAGTACTCAGAAGCAGTTTACCGTTCCCTTCTTCTAAGGACATCTTGGGTCTGTACAGGTTGCCCAAGGTCAAATAGGCTGGCTGTTCTAGGATGCACAGTGGGGAACTGAACTTCCAGACTCTGGCTCTGCAGCCAGACACCTATCTCGCTCACTAGACAAAGGGTTCTCAACCTTTTCAAGCCGAGGGCCAGGTTATGCTCCCTCAGACATCTTCGGGAGCCAGACGGCCATTTTGCCCTGCCTGCCACACATGGCACTTCCGGGTGTGGCGGAGGCAGTGGTGGGCCACATGAAATGGTGTTGCGGGCTGCATCTGACCCCCGGGCCTGCATAACACATCAGAATGTTTACTTGGGGTCTGCTCAACCAATTCCAGTTTTTTATACTGCTATATAAGGGTTAAAATAATTTATATATTATTTTAAAACTTTTAGAAATTTATGGGAAAATGCAGTTTCATACTATTTTACTACTTTATTGCTTATTATTATGCTATTTTATTATTATTTTAATGTGCAAAACAAGTCAAAACATTATAAAAACACTGACCTGTATTATGTAATACAGACACACGTTGTAACAGACACACGTTGTATCCAAAAACCTAAGTATCAGTTAAACAGTGGTGTAATATACTGTACAGTATATGCTATTCCCAGTATCACCATCTTCTGAAGCTCTGATGGAGTTATTTTAGAGATCTGTCACCAACAGCCCAGGCAGCAGTGACTAAAATTAATGGCTAAAGCAACTCGCACCAAAGGGTCTCAGTACCCCGCAGATCCCTTGAACTGCACTATGGTGGCGGTGTGGAAATCGATCGACTAGAGGCTGCTAAGAATGAATCTCAGGAGACGCCAGGCCACCTTTACATAACACGACCACGGCCCTTTCACTGTTCACCTATAACTGTTGAGCAATAGTAAGAGATGATCAATTGAACCATCTTATGGAGGAAAAAGCCAACTTAAAGTGCCATATCCTCGACTTCTGTGAAAATTGAAGGGAAAATAAAATAAAATAGAAGTCATCTGGAGAGATGGAGGTAACATCAGGCTTGGCAAAGGTGAAGGTCCACAGTAGGAGGTATTGGATTAATCGTCAGTTTGTTATAATAATGTATGAAATTCCACAGCATTACTCCCATTGCCCCATCTTAACCTATAAAACCAAGGGTTAACCTATGGAACTTGCTATAGGTTCCTACAGCTGGCCCTACTTGCCTGCACTCACCCTTCGGGAACACGGGCGGACTGGGTCCGCAGGTCAACGAAGGATTGAGTAAAGCGGCAGTGGGGCAATAGCCCCACAAACGCGAAAAAAGGGAAACAACTTCATTTCCCAACGTTCTTTGCGCCGTGCTGCACCACAGCCAATCAGGCTGAGAGGCGGGAGCACAAAGAAGGTGGGGAAACGCGGCGCGGCCAATCAAAAACGAGCCGCATGAAAAAAAAGAAGCGCAAAGGGAAAGCACAAATGAAAAAATACAATCCCCAGTGTCCTGCGCGCCATAAGCGCGCAGAACTCTGAGAAAGCTGGCATGTCCCAGGGAAGCCAGCCCCCGGTAAGTAAAGCCCCCCCCCCGCCGCTGGGCTTCCTAACCGCGGGCCGCAAGCCAGCCCCCGGTAAGGGAAGCCCACACCACCTCTGCTGGGTTTCCTTACCGCGGGCGGCAAGGCAGCCCACGGTAAGGGAAGCCCACACACCCCTCCACCGCTGGGCTTCCTTACCACGGGCGGCAAGGCAGCCCCCGGTAAGGGAAGCCCACAACCACCACCCCCCGCTGGGCTTCCTTACCTCGAGCCAGCCAAGGAAGCCAGCCCCCCCCTCTCTCTCACACACACACAGCTTCTCTTTCTCTCTCTCTCTCTCACACACACACACAGCTTCTCTCTCTCACACACACACACAGCTTCTATTTCTCACACACACAGAGCTCTTTCTCTCACACACACAGTTTCTCTTTCTCTCACACAGCTTCTCTTTCTCTCTCTCACACACACAGCTTCTCTTTCTCTCTCTCACACACACACAGCTTCTCTTTCTCTCTCACACACACAGCTTCTCTCTCTCACACACACACAGCTTCTCTCTCTCTCTCACACACACACACAGCTTCTCTTTCTCTCTCTCTCACACACACACAGCTTCTTTCTCTCTCTCACACACACACAGCTTCTCTTTCTCTCTCTCACACACACACAGCTTCTCTCTCTCTCTCTCTCACACACACACACACACAGCTTCTCTTTCTTTCTCTCTCTCACACACTCACACATATTCCTCTTCTACTCCTTTCCTTAATGAGCTCTCTCTCTCACACACACACACACAAACACACACACAGCTTCTCTCTCTCTCTCTCTCTCTCATACACACACACACACGACACTCCTGCCTTGCCATAAATTTTTAATATGTGTGTTGGTGATTGGAGTGGTATTCTATGGTTGGTGGTTGTGCACACCCAAAACCACCCTTAACCACCAACACACACTTTTGAAAAAAGACACATTATAAAACATTA
The DNA here is from genome assembly GCA_035047345.1 of Bradypodion ventrale. Taxonomy (NCBI): domain Eukaryota; kingdom Metazoa; phylum Chordata; class Lepidosauria; order Squamata; family Chamaeleonidae; genus Bradypodion; species Bradypodion ventrale. The sequence continues at coordinate 339,363,884 of JAWDJE010000003.1, forward strand.
TTTGGTAAAATAAAAAAGGAAAAAATTATATCATCCTTTGTTCTTTTTTTTAATCCCCCCCAAAAAAACACACACAACACAACTGATCACAGTTTATAACAGCCCAGCAACGCCATCCTCCTCAGTCCACACAACTCCGTACCCATTGTATCTACAATGCCATCTAGCCATCTCATCCTTGGCCGTCCCCTTTTTCTTTTGCCCACCACTTCCCCAGCATTAAGGCCTTCTCAAGTGAATCTTCTCTTCTCATTTGATGTCCAAAATACTTCAGCTTCATCTTTACTATTTGACCTTATAATGAGCACTCAGGGCTAATCTCTTCTACTATTGACCTATTTGTTCTTCTCGCTGTCCAAGGGACTCTCAAAACTCTCCTCCAGCACCACATCTCAAAGGCATCTATTTTTCTTCGCTCAGCCTTTCTAATGGTCCATTTTTTTAAAAAAAAACCTCATTTTAAACAGCCCGGCAACGCCGGGCAACCTCTGCTAGTTGACTATATAAAGATCACTGACGTGTTTCATCTATAATCAAGTTATTTCTATTATTATCATAAAAGCTGTACACTGTACAGCAGTTGTTCTTGCTATTACTACTACTAGTAGTAGTAGCAGCAGCAGCAGGAGCTGCTGGGGTTCTCTTTTTAAAAAATTCCCCCCAAAAACTTAATTCTATTACATTCTTGCAAAAACACATGAAAAATATATTGCTTGTTTTTAGAAAAATCTCAAATCAACTACTGAAAATGTGACAATGAGTTTTATCATTAACTTTGCTGATAAATGTCAGTCAACTTAAGTGTATGCTTGTTTATTTGTAAATTATATTTTTCCCTGCTTTTGTCTTGTCAAAAAATTTACAACAGTACTTTCTTCTCCACTTTGTCTGCAACATCCAATTTAAGCATTTGCATAATACCATAACACTAACAAGGCAAGCCTAGCTAAGCATTAATCACACAGCCTGAACACCTCGGCAGTGCTACTTGAAATCCTAATCAGGAATGTCATCTGAATTAACCAGCAGAATGGAACAGTTCTTATTCATGGGAGGAAGGAGGGATGGGATAATTCAACTTTTGTCACCATCCAGAAGCCATAAAGGGGCACTTGCTACAGCTACAGGAAGAACTGAAATGCTGTGTTTTCATCACTGACTGGTTTTTATTTTCAAATTCAGACAAAATAGTTTTGCTCGGTTTTTTGGGTTTTCTTTGTTATTAAAAAGCATGAAACTATGCTGCCCCCAAGTGGCACTAGAAGTTGAATGCTGTAGAATGGGGATTAAACAGCCTATTTTTGCCAAGGCCACAAAGGATCAATGAAAAACAAGAGGATGCCCTGAAGCTAATATTTGCCTTGCTGTCTCTTTTTCTCTATACAAGCAGTGTTTCCCCCAGAAAAGTACAGAAAGCAAAATAAGTAACAACTATGAAGGGATTTCAGCTTTTGTCCACTAAATTGCTGGACTAATCTCATAATGTGACCATTTAAGAAAACAGAAGACTAGCATTTGGCTTAGGGGACCACTGTCATTGGCTGCTACCTGAGTATACATTTTCCCTGGAAATCAAAAAATGCCGCTGGCCACAACATACAGTACAGCCTGTTAGGCTTCCTTTAGTTATTTGGTTAACCAGTGCCACAGACAAAATGCTGGACTTGAACTGTGCTTGAGAAAGCTACCTTTTTATTACAGTTCCCCAAATTTCCTAAAAACCACTCAGAGAAGTACCTTTCCCAAGTACCTTGATGGAGCCTTAATTTTATGCAACACGGCATCTCTCATGTTTATTTGCCTTGCCGATAAATTGACTTCAATCAATCTTTTGAAAGGGCCCTCATTTTAATTCCTAGCCTCAAAAATCTGAGCCTTAGAGAGATTTTGTACTCACTGCTAACATTAAGAAATACTGTAACAATATACTGTAGTAGGATTTTAAGATGCAAGAGGGGGGGGGGGATCAAATGCTGAGTGCTCTTACATAAAAAGTTTCTAGTCACAGAAAGCTACCATTTGAAACAGAGCTCTAAACTTATATTTTCAATTATTTAAAAAAAAACAGACAATAGAACACAATGTGCCAAGAGTCATTAAACTGATGGAAAAATTTGTGCATGCCTCATACGTTTTCTGATATGCTGTATTTACCAAAGGATTATATTTATTATCTTCCACCAGCCTTCCCAAATTAGCCTGGTAGCCTGGTCTACCACCATAGGACAAGATAACCACAAACCAATCCTCTGGGCCAGTTTTTAGACCAGGCTGCTGGGGGAGGGCAAAAGGAAGGTAGTCTATACACCAGGCCCCCAGTTAGGCAGTGGTGGGCAGGTCTGTTTAGGTCTCAGTAGATCAAACCTCTGAGCTGATTTGGGGGCATATTTTATATTGCAGTATTTGCCCTGGGTACCAAGATTGCTGAGCCTTAGTGGCACAGTGGTTAAACTGCTGTACTGCAGCTAAAACATTATGAGTTCGATTCTGATGGGGATCAAGGTTGACTCGGCCTTCCATCCTTCCCAGGTTGGTAAAATGAGTACCAAGCATGATGGGGGCAAAATGCTAATTACCTGTAAACTGCCCAGAGAGAGCACTAAGCACTATGGGGCTGTACATACAGTGAGTTTAATTGCTAATGCTGACTATGGCTCTGCTTAGAATCATCATTAATTGTGCTGCCATGACATTACAGTGTAGCACCAGTGGTGGCTGTTTCATCAAATTTCTGTGTTTTAGAATAGGAAAAAGGCTGTTCTGTAAGAGGAGTGTAACATAACACAGGTAGGAACAGCACTGTTAGAAGAGAAAAAGTAGTTGGACAATTGTTTAGGCAACCAAGTGATTAACTCCTAAACTTTTGTTAACAAAACTGCCACAAAACGTTTTGGGAAGATCTGAAGCCTTAGTTTGTTTTTCAGTCCTCATAGATGGGGTACACAGAAAGAGCACACCCCAGGCAATGGCCACCTTGTGCCGGCTAACCTTTCTCACACTGTTAAGAGTAAGGAACTGCGGAATGAATTCACCCAAAAGTGGCTTCATTTTTGCAGTTTCATGTCTGGTCTAGACACGGAAGAAGAGGAAGTCCTCATAGATACACCTTCTTTCTTACCAAAGCTTTCTTCTAATATGTAGTTTAGTGCTTGCACACCGAAGAAGAGATGGTAGAAAAAAATCATTTCAAAATGGTCATTTTGCACTCTGTGTCACCTGCACACTATTGAGGCTACCTTCAATGAAGATAAGAAGAGACAGTTTGGAAACAGAGACAGTCACCATGTACTAATATGCTGGGATTGAGGGGAATGCATATGTGTTAGGCCCAGAAGCATACCTGTCAAGTTTTGGACTTGAAAATAAGTGAAATTTTGGGCCACGCGCCCTCCTCCCCACAATCCAGGCACATCCAAGAGCCTAGAAGAGGAGAAGTGTTGGGCTCCCCTGGGTGGAGGAGGAAGCACTACCTAGGCACCTTAGCACTGATGCTGCCCCTCACAGGGAGCAATGTAGCAGTCTAGCCCCAGCAGGCCAGCCTCAGCTGCAGTGGAAGAGATAAATACTGTAATAATTCTATTTTAAATCTCTTTCCCTCCCACAGCATTTAATATGGTGATTTTTCATGGAACTGTTTTTTACACTTATATCACTTAATTGTCTACTGTCTTAGCCTTGTGTACCTCAATTTTGTTTTTAAAAAATCTGTGTTTAAGACAAGACCACGGAAATATCATCTTTATGTAGTATGCAAATATACTTGAAACTGATTGGCTAATTGTATCTTACCTTTAACACCCTCTTTCCAGGAGAAGAGACAATGAGCCAATCAGCTTCAAGTATATTTGCAAAGAACATCAGCCCCAGGCAAGTATGGATGAAGCTGCTGCCTCCATCAAGATCGATTCAAGTGGGATTTAATTCATCCTTCCCTATGGACTTTGGCACCCAAAGCTGTAAGTCTTCAGGGTTGTCAGATTAGTTAACCACTGCCTGACATCTGCATTGAGTCGCTGGCAGTATGGTCTACTCTATTACCATAGCAGGATAACCTGGCCAGACTGGGAGGGGGATTCTGGTAGCAGTAATTCAAAAAAAAGTACATAAGAACATAAGAACAGCCTTGCTGGAACAGGCCACAGCCCATCCAGTCCAGCATTCTGTCTCATACAGTGGCTCACCATTTCCTTCAGGGTATTCCCAAATGCAATGTTGTAAGGAGCAATACTGTATAGGGACATGGAATGTGAGATCAATGAACCAAGGTAAACTGGAAGTGGTAAAAAATGAGATGGAAAGAATAAGCATTGACATCTTGGGCATCAGTGAGCTCAAATGGACAGGGATGGGCGAATTCAGCTCTGGAAACCATCACATCTACTACTGTGGACAAGAAAACCTTAGAAGACATGGAGTAGCCATAATTGTCAATAAAAGAGTGAGAAGAGCAGTAATGGGATACAACCTCAAAAATGACAGAATGATGTCAGTAAGAATTCAGGGCAAACCCTTCAATGTTACTGTGATCCAAATATACGCACCAACCACGGGTGCAGATGAAGCCACAGTGGACCAGTTCTATGAGGACTTACAACACCTCATAGAACAAACACCAAAAAATGATGTTCAAATTATTCTAGGAGACTGGAATGCCAAAGTAGGCAATCAAAAAGTGGAGGGAATAACAGGCAGGTTCGGTCTTGGAACACAGAATGAAGCAGGGCAAAGATTGATAGAGTTCTGCCAAGAGAACGCACTGGTCATAGCAAACACCCTCTTCCAGCAACACAAGAGGCGACTTTACACATGGACATCACCAGATGGCCAACACCGAAACCAGATTGACTACATACTCTGCAGCCAAAGATGGAGAACCTCCATACAGTCAGCAAAAACAAGACCTGGAGCAGATTGTGGCTCAGATCACAACCTACTGATTGCAAAATTCAGGCTTAGACTAAAGAAAATAGGGAAAACAAAGAGACCAGACAGATATCACCTAGACAGCATCCCTAAAGAATACACGGTGGAGGTGATGAACAGATTCAATGGCTTAGACTCAATAGATAGAGTGCCAGAAGAATTATGGACAGAGATGAGGGACATCATGCAGGAAGCAGCAAAGAAAACCATACCAAAAGAAAAGAAGAGTAAGAAAGCAAAGTGGTTGTCTGATGAGGCTCTTAAAATAGCAGAGGAAAGAAGGAACGCAAAAGTCAAAGGAGAAAGGAAAAAATACAATCATTTGAACACAGAATTTCAAAGAAAAGCAAGGAGAGATAAGGAAAACTATCTAAAAGAACAGTGCAAAGAAATGGAAGAAAACAACAAAAGAGGCAGAACCAGAGATCTTTTCAAAAAAATCCGGGAAATCAAGGGAACATTTAAAGCAAAAATGAACATGATAAGGGACAAAGACGGAAAGGAGCTAGCTGATGCAGAAGAGATTAAGAAAAGATGGAAAGAGTACACAGAGGAACTCTACAAAAAGGAACTCAACACTCCTGATAGTCACAATGATGAAGAAATTGAACCTGAGCCAGACATCCTGGAGAGTGAAGTCAGAAAGGCCCTAAAGAGCACTGCAAACAACAAAGCTAGTGGAGATGATGGTATCCCAGTTGAATTTTTCAAAGCTCTAAAAGATGATGGCATCAAATTACTGCATTCAATATGCCAGCAGATTTGGAAAACAAAACAGTGGCCACAGGACTGGAAAAGATCAGTATATGTTCCAATCCCAAAAAAGGGCAATGCCAAAGAATGTTCAAATTATCGAACAATTGCGCTCATCCCACACGCCAGCAAGGTGATGCTCAAGATAATACAGGATAGACTTCAGCAGCATGTGGAAAGAGAATTACCAGAGGTGCAGGCTGGTTTCAGAAGAGGCAGGGGGACTAGAGACCACATTGCCAACATACGTTGGATCATGGAGAAAACAAAGGAATACCAGAAACAAGTTTATTTTTGCTTTATTGACTACACTAAGGCATTTGATTGTGTGGATCACAACAAGATGTGGCAAGTGATTAAAGAGATGGGAATACCAGAGCACCTCATATGCCTCCTGAGAAATCTGTACATGAACCAAGAAGCAACAGTTAGGACAGAACACGGAATGACAGAGTGGTTTGGAATAGGAAAAGGAGTAAGGCAAGGCTGCATTCTGTCACCCTGCTTATTCAACTTATACACAGAGCACATAATGCGCAATGCAGGGATGGAGGAATCACAATATGGGATCAAAATTGCTGGGAGAAACATCAACAATCTGAGATATGCAGACGACACCACCCTAATGGCAGAAAGTGAGGAAGACCTAAAGAATCTCCTGATCGGTTTGAAGGAAGAGAGTGCAAAAGCTGGCTTGAGACTCAATATCAAGAAAACCAAGATAATGGCAACAGGCCCGATCAGTTCCTGGAAAATAGACGGGGAAGAAGTAGAAGCAGTGACAGATTTTACGTTCTTAGGATCTAAGATCACTGCAGATGGAGATTGCAGCCATGAAATAAAGAGGCGGCTGATTCTAGGGAGACAAGCCATGAGAAACCTGGGGAACATAGTGAAAAGCAGAGACATCACCTTGAAAACAAAAATTAGAATAGTCGAAGCAATGGTATTCCCAGTGGTAATGTACGGATGTGAGAGCTGGACAATTAGGAAAGCTGAACGCAGAAGAATAGATGCCTTTGAAATGTGGTGTTGGAGGAGAGTTTTGAGGGTACCTTGGACAGCGAGGAGAACAAATAGGTCAATCTTAGAAGAAATCAACACTGACTGCTCATTGGAAGGTCAAATAGTAAAGATGAGGCTAAAGTACTTTGGGCATCAAATGAGAAGGGAGGATTCACTTGAGAAGGCCGTGATGTTGGGAAAGGTGGAGGGCAAAAGAAGAAGGGGGAGGCCAAGGATGAGATGGATAGATGGTATTGTAGACACAATGGGCACAGAGCTGGGAGGACTGAGGGGGATGGTGGAGGACAGAGGCGCCTGGAGAACGATGGTCCATAGGGTCGCAAAGGGTCGGAATCGACTGTGCGACTGAACAACAAAAATTCCCAAGGAGATGCCTTCACCTGCTTAGGATTCCCTGGAAATGACATTGAGAGATATCCTGCCTATCTCTCCAACCCGGAGGTTGTCCTTAGGTAGCCATAATTATAGCCATTGATAGCCTTGTCCTCCATGAACTTGTCTAATCCTTTCTTAAAGCTGTGAAGACTGACAGCTGTCACCACTTCTTCTGGCAGGGAGTTCCATAGACCAGTAATCCTCTGGGTGAAAAAGTACTTTCTCTTATTGGTTTGAGAACTAGTACCCAAAAGTTTCATGGAGTGTCCCCTAGTTCTAGTGTTGTGCGATAGGGAAAACAGTTTTTCCTTATCTACCTTGTCCACACCGTGCATGATTTTATAAACTTCAATCAGGTCACCTCTTAGACGCCGTCGTTCAAGAGTGAAAAGGCCCAACCGTTGCAGCCTCAGATGGTAAGGAAGGTGTTCCAGTCCCCTAATCATTCTGGTTGCCCTCCTCTGTACTTTCTCCAACTCCATAATATCCTTCTGGAGGTATGGCGACCAGAACTGTACACAATATTCCAGATGGGGCCTCACCATAGATTTATAAAGAGGCAAAATGACACTTGCTGACTTATTTTCTATACCCTTCCTAATGATCCCTAACATTGAGTTTGCTTTTTTCACTGCTGAGGCACACTGGGTTGACACCTTCATTGAGCTGTCCACCAGGACACCAAGGTCCCTTTCCTGGTTTGTCGCAGAGAGTTCAGACCCCATCAGTTTATAAATGTAATTGGGGTTTTGTAGGAATCGGGGCCGCTGGGGGCCGGAAGGTCCCGGAGGAGGACTGATCAAGTAACGACACGAGACAAGCTGCTGGATCGATCAGACACTTTATTGGCAAAAGGCAGAATCATTTATAGGGAAAAAGTGCAACGGTGGCAAACTGTCCTCTGGCAAGGCATTACCTCATGCGTTGACACATGTTAATGGGAAAACCTTCAAAGGGGAAGTTAATTAACTCGGGTAAACAGGGAACAAGATTGACCATTGTCTTGGGGCTTAGGCAGGGGTAAACATGGCTTGTTTGTACCAGGGATTTCCCCAAACCGGGAGATGAGTCATTATGGTTCATGAATCAGCTATCTGCTTACTCGGCAGAGTCGCGGGTCAGGTCACCTTAATTGGGTGAATCAAACCCTATACTTTATTCACCCCCCTTAATTTGGCGACCGGTGAGCCCACTGGTCGGGAGCCTGTCTCACCGCAGTGGTCTCTGGTCTATTCCGTGCCCTGTGGGGCACGGGGAATCCATATCTCCCCTTTATTTTCTATTTAAGAACCTGACCGGCGACCTTACGCAAGATAGGCATCAGCTGTTGAGCTGGGATGACGTCACGGGATTTCCCTCTGGGGCGGCACTTGGAGATCAGCGAGGGAATACACTGAGCAAAGCAACAGAGCGTAATGCCTAGTATGGCTATTCCCACCACTACCTGAAGCACCGTCTGTAGCCACCCCCAGGGGATCCATGACCACATCCAATTCCATAGGGAATCCCACCAGGCTCCCCACGCGGAGCCTTCCGTGATGCCTGCAACAAGGGAATGCAGGTCCTTGATCTGGTTTTGTATTTTCCGGGAGTTGTCAGTAAGGTTAAAACAGCACATCCCATGGACAGATTCGCACCCCAGGTGGTGCAATAAGAGGAGGTAGTCGATAGCCGCTCGATTATCAAGAACAGCTTGGCGGAGTTCCACCTGCTCTTGATTAAGGAGCGCTATCGCTGAGGAGGTATGATTGATGGTTTTAGCTAAACCGCAGGCCAAATGACCAATTCTCCGTGCGTTGCCGGTGGCCAACCCCGGCACGCCGATCAAACTGACGGATAGGGAAACATACTCAGCGGGACTCATTACTCTGATGCTGCTGTCACAAGAGCTGTCTAACTGGGTTGTGCGTGTGTGCCGAATGAGCGGGGAAACATTCACATGGGATACATTTGTGTCACTAGAACGTGGGGCAATCATGTCCCTGGTGGGGAGTACAAGTGTCAAGCGACTAATGCAACACATTGAGTCCGACAGATTGGCAGGGATGTAGTTCCAGGTGTGCTGGTTGCAGGTAAAGAACCACCCTGAGGGCAGGGTGACATGAGCGTACAATGAGATGAGGGTCTCCGGTTTACTGCAAGTCCAGTTGCCAACGCCAGGGTCAATACAGCGGCGCCGTGCCTGACCGTCTGCGGTGCAACCGGTCATGCGGGTACAGGCGGCGCTCGGGCTGACCGCCACCCGAGGGGTATGGAGGGTGGCTGCATCAGCCGGCAAGGTTGGGGTAAGTTGCTGTCCCCCCCAGCGTGCATATGCCGAGAAGGCGGTAGGAGAGTGAGGGGCAAAGGATGCTTTTCGCAACCAAGCACTGTCCTCGGTGTGCTCGTCCGGGGTATGGCACACCGGGATGAGACAGGTGCTGAGCATGGATGCAGAACCAACGTCCTGCTGTAAGCAAAAATCGGACTGGTTGACGAGACCCGCCAACCTTTCCCACAAGTTGTACTGCATTCGTGTAGACAGGTCTTCACCAGGCGACAAACCGTCGGCCTGGATTGAGGCTGCCTGGGCGCCTCCCCCCAAAAGCAGGGAGAGGGCCAGGACTATGGAGATCGCCACGGTGTTGGCGTGAATCTGGGCAAAGACTGCTGCTGTGAGGTTCTCCGGCGTCGGTTCCTTCCCCTCGCGCTGGACGGCGTCCTGAGCGTCATGGCAAAGAACCTTGACCATCCCCCAGGTGACTTTAGGGATCGGCTGTCGCCTCCTCCGACGGATCCTCTCGTGCAGGGTGAGGTCCTTCATCTCCGGTATCGGACTCGGGTCGGTCTGGTTCCACGCCATGCGGTTCCGTGTGAGGTTTGACACACCGAGCTGGGATCCAGATGACACCTGTAGGAGACATAACTGCAGCATACCCTCTCCCCCAGGTGACGAGCGGCACCGGCCCCCTCCAAGTGGGGTCCGGTGGCACTCGGTACCGGACCATTGGTCGCGGGAGAGCTTCCGAACGGCGGAAATGCCTCTCCTGCGGCGTGCAATCCGAAAAAACATTAAGGTGATTGTATGTGAACAAAACCTTGTTTAAGCAAAACTGTGCTGCTCCTTGTGACTTGGGGAGGGCAGGAGGTTCCCCCCTTTCTATTTGTTTGTCAAGATAGGACTTTAGCGTCCGATTGACACGCTCTACAATCGCCTGCCCTTGCGGATTGTAGGGGATTCCAAAAGTGTGCTTGATGTCCCAAGTCGCCATGAAGGCGGCCAACTGCCTAGAGCAGTAGGACGGTGCGTTATCCGTTTTCACGTGCCGTGGCTTGCCCATCGCCGCGATGCAGGAAAGGAGGTGCTGCTCCACGTGGGTAGCCGTCTCCCCTTTCTGCGCCGTGGCCCAAACGAACTGGGAAAAGGTATCAATGCAGACGTGCATGTATTGCCATCTGCCAAACTGCGGCACATGCGTGACGTCCATCTGCCATACCTGGTTGGCCTCAGTCCCTCGTGGGTTGACCCCCCACGAGGGCCCCCCCGGCGCCCCTGCGCAATGCTGGCAAGAGCGGACTATACCCTGGGCTTGAGAAAGCGGCAGATTGAACTGTCTGGCGAGTGCCTTGGCATTTTGGTGAAAAAAAGCATGACTTTGGATTGGAGTAGTGAAAACTCCCAAAACTGAACGTTGCTGAATTTCCTTTGCGGCCGCGTCCGCTCTGCTATTGCCCGCGGAAATTGGACCCGGTAGGTCTTGGTGACTTCGGATGTGGGCAATATAAAGCGGCTCCGTGCAGTTACGCAAATGAAATTGAGCGGTGAGAAACAGACTTAGTAAATTCTTGTCTATCGCGGGAGTGATGTAAGCTCCCGGTAGACTGTGCAACAAATTCCTTACGTACAGGCTGTCAGTAATAATATTCAAACGCTCCTGGGCGAAGGTGCGCAAGGCAAGGTTCACGGCTGCCAACTCCGCCCGCTGAGCGGACTTCTGTGGAAGAGTTAGCAGCGTGTGCCAAGCTTCGCCCTCCTGCCAGGTCAAAACACCATAGGTGCGACCTCCGTCTGTGAAAACTGTCCTGGCCCCCTGAAGCGGGACCAGCGAGAGCAATTCGAACAAGCTGACTGTTCCTGTCTGTAGGGAAACGAGTCTAGGGTCCTTGGGCAAGTGGTACGCTAAACTCCCAGTGAAACCTTCCAAGGCTATCGGAAGCGAGTCACCTAGCTGCATTAACTGGTAAATTTGTTCCTTGGTGAAAGGAACTACAATTTTGGCCAAATCATTTCCTGAAATGTCCCTAGCTCTCAGCCTGCCGCGGTAAATCACCGCGGAAACCAGCTCTTGGGGCGGAACGATGTTCCGTGGTGATGTGTTAGGCAAATAAACCCACTCCACAATTTTAGCTCCCTTCTCTGAGTCTACGCCTAATGCCCCAGTGAACATGGACCCTGACCGTACGATGTACAAATTCAGGATCGGGGCATAAGGCCCCTGGGCGATCCTATCCACCCACCTCTGGCTGAGAACTTGGTTCACTTTCTCGAGCGCCAAGCGCGCGTCTCGAGAGATTTTTATCCGGTCTGCCGGCTGCTTACCTAAAGTTAGCAGCGAGAAGAGCGGCTTTAAGAGATCCGTATCCAATCGGAAATACGGTCTGGCCCAATTAATATTCCCTAAAATCTGCTGTAACTCTACCAGGGTGACTGAGTCCTGTAAAGCTATCTGGGGTAAAACCGGTGCGGCAAAAGAACGGAGAAGCCGATGACCCAAGTATGAAAAGGGCTCGGTTTTTTGCACCTTCTCCGGGGCTATGAGTAGACCTTTGTCCCCCAGGCTGGCCTGGAGGTCAGAAAACACTGCGCTGCCGAGTTGCGGCAACGCCACTAAGATATCATCCATGAAATGACACACAATAGCTTTAGGGTAAAGGCTTCGAAACTTTGCCAGCGCGTTGTGAACATAAATTTGGCACAGGGTGGGCGAATTGAGCATGCCCTGTGGCAAAAATTTCCACGCGTAACGCTGCGTGGGCTCTCCGTGGTTCACAACCGGCACTGTAAAGGCGAACCTTTCCCGGTCCCGGGGGTCTAAGGGGATTGTATAGAAGCAATCCTTGAGATCTACAACTAGAATCTCCCACCCCTCGGGAATCATATTTGGATTTGGGATGCCGCACTGAAGCGGACCCATGGGCTGAATACATTTATTGATCTCCCTGAGATCGTGGAGGAGTCGCCACTTCCCCGACTTCTTCTTAATTACAAAAACTGGCGAATTCCAGGGACTGGTGGACTGCTCTATATGCCCTGCGTCTAGCTGTTCCTTCACTAGCTGCTTTAAGGCAACCAGTTTCTCTCCCACAACCGGCCATTGTTCTACCCAGACCGGAGTGTCGGTGAGCCATTTAAGTGGCAACGCCATTACCCGAAGGTAAGGGTGGCACCGTACTGCTGGAGAATGTCTCGCCCCCAAAGGTTGACGTGCACGTCAAGAATGTGCGGCCGAACTACCGCCGTGCCGTCAGCCCCTGGGATGGTGACTTCTACCCACTCTCTGCTCCTAAACGCTTCCTGAACGCCACCTACCCCCCACACATCGGAGACCGGCTCAATGGCCCACTCCCTCGGCCACTGGCTCCTGCTTATCACGGACACATCAGCTCCGGTATCGAGGAGGCCTGAGAACACCCTTTTGTTCAAAAATACCTCGATAACGGGGCGCTGCTTCCACTCAATGTTGGTCTCCACTGTCGCTAAGACCTGGTATCCTTGCACTGCCTCAACCGCGCTCAAGCGGTCTGCTGAGCCGGGCTCTGAGCTGTCACTGAGCCTCCCCTGGCTGCCTGCTGGCGAGTGACAAGGAACCATGATCAGTTGCGCTAAGGAATCTCCCTTGCGAATGGTCTGGGGCAGGTGTGTCCAGAGTTGGACCTGGAGAACGCCTGAAAAATTCGAGTCAATGACTCCTGGAATTATGAAAATTCCGCGTGCTCCAGCTACACTACGGGGCAAAACTAAACCTAAAAAGCCTCTGGGCAGGGGACCCATGTACTGGGAATCGACCAGATAGACTGTGCCTGGCAGGTCGCATGTAACGTCTGCCTGACAAGTCAATTCTAGCCCTGTGCTACCCTTGGGGCTGGCCTGTGCCCTCGTAGTGCCTGGAATATGCCTGGAACCTAGTCCAGCTCTGGGAAGTCCGGATTCTGGGGAATGAGAGAAGTCTCTGTTTGGACTGGGGCCAGAGACATGCCCGCGTTCCGGTTTCCCGAACTCGGACAAAACTTGGCCCAATGATAGCCTTTCTTGCACTTTGGACATGGGGTTTTCGGGGCTGTGGACTGGCTGGACCTTTGTCCGCCTCCCTTGGATCGGCATTCTTTAGCGAAGTGCCCGACCTTGCCACAAGTGTAACAAGTTCCCCTGGTCTTTCCCTTGGGGTGAGATCTCTTTCCCCCCTGCACTGCTGCCGCTAGCAGACTCATCTTGTAGGAGTCCGTGCCGACGTCAGAACAGGCTCTGATCATGTCTGTCAGTGTCAGGTCAGGACGATTGCCTAGGGACTGCAAAATCCTACGGCAGTCCAAGTTGGCATTGTCCTTGGCTAGCTTGATCAAGAGCTCTTGCTGGGCTTGCTCATTGTCAATCTGCCTGGTGATGGCTTCTTCCAGGCGATTGATGAAGTCCATGTAGGGTTCCTGGGCTCCCTGCTTGATAGCGGTATAATTCTTAGCCGCTTTGCCAGATGCTGGGATCTTGAAGTACGCCCTATAGGCGGCTTCAGCGGACATTTCGAGAGTGGCGAGAGGCAAGTTGATTTGGGCGTTAATGGCCTCAAAGGCACCTGAGCCATATAGCTGCTCAGCGATTACCGCGCCTCCCATTCTCGCGGCTCTGGCCTGTGCCTCGAGCCGGTACTCGCTGTCCCAGATCATGTACTGGCTAGGGGTTAGCATCATCCTCATGACGGCTTTCCAGTCGTGAGGAATCCACATGGTGGTCTCGCACGCTTGCTGAAGCGTGCCCCTAGTAAAACGACTTTGGAGCCCTGTCTCTGAGATTGCTTTCCGTAAAGCCATGAGAAGCTTGTACGGGACTGGGGAATGCACTACCTGTTGCGCGCCTGTGAGCGCGTCCATCTCTAAGCGGATGGGACAAATCTGTCTAAGCTCAGCGAGTTGTTCTGCTGACAATTCCCCCTTCTTGAGCTCTATCTCTGCTGTGCGCTGAAGGGCACTCTTTACAACTAGGGAAGCTGGCGCTGTCAGAGGAACGCCTGCGCTCCTCATTCCTTGCGTTCCTTCGGTGACGTCTGCAGCTGTCACCGGGGGAAGGCTTCCCTCGCTGCTATGCTGATAGCTGAATGACGGACAGAGCGCCGTGGGCGCAGCCGGGTGGATTGGCTGACCTGAGGGCTCTTCTAACGGGGGTTCTAGGGCCTCTGTCCGGGCTGGCTCGATCTGCTCTAAGAGTCCTCTACACTTTTTCCATGTGCTGACTACCCTGCCGGGCGCTTTGGGGGGCTGCTGGATGCAGTCTCCTATCTGATCCCAGAGCTTCAAGGTTAACGTACCTACTTCTGGGTAAAGTAGGCAGTGTCCCCTGAGGTACGCCAAAAGTCTCGCTAGCTCTCCGCTGTGAAATCGCAACTTAAAAACCCTGGCCAGGATTCTGAACTCCTCCTCTCGAGTTCTTTGGCTAGCGGACGGACTTGGTCTATGAGAGCAAGTTCCCATATTACCTGTGATGGGTCCCTCGAAGTTTCCTCCTCGGGCCGAGAGTCGACGCGTCCTTTTACAGGTAACAGTTCTGGCGACGAGTGTCTGGGGTAGCTGTCGGAGCGTGGATCGTCCTGTCCCGGGCCCTCGGCGGCCACTGCAATGTCAGGGGCTCACAGCCTGCCCTGACCGGAACGCGTTTTTCCCTTCGCGAACCTCCCCAAAGCCGGGAAAAAGGTAGGTAGGAAAGTCTCTTAGGAATGCCTCGCCGCGGCCACTCCTCTGTCCGGCTGGCTGCCGACCAGAGTGCCGCGCAGTCCTCCGGGGCAACGGGTCGCGGTTCAGGCGTTGAACCGGACTGCGTGGATCGTTACTCACGAGTAGACCTCTCCGGGGTCCTCTTACTCACGAGTAACATCACGTCTCGGGGTCACCAGATGTAGGAATCGGGGCCGCTGGGGGCCGGAAGGTCCCGGAGGAGGACTGATCAAGTAACGACACGAGACAAGCTGCTGGATCGATCAGACACTTTATTGGCAAAAGGCAGAATCATTTATAGGGAAAAAGTGCAACGGTGGCAAACTGTCCTCTGGCAAGGCATTACCTCATGCGTTGACACATGTTAATGGGAAAACCTTCAAAGGGGAAGTTAATTAACTCGGGTAAACAGGGAACAAGATTGACCATTGTCTTGGGGCTTAGGCAGGGGTAAACATGGCTTGTTTGTACCAGGGATTTCCCCAAACCGGGAGATGAGTCATTATGGTTCATGAATCAGCTATCTGCTTACTCGGCAGAGTCGCGGGTCAGGTCACCTTAATTGGGTGAATCAAACCCTATACTTTATTCACCCCCCTTAATTTGGCGACCGGTGAGCCCACTGGTCGGGAGCCTGTCTCACCGCAGTGGTCTCTGGTCTATTCCGTGCCCTGTGGGGCACGGGGAATCCATAGGGTTTTTTGCCCCAACATGCATCACTCTGCACTTACTGATGTTGAAGCTCATTTGCCACTGTTTTGCCCACTCCCCCAGTGTCAAGAGATCCCTCTGGAGCTCTTCACAATCTCTCACAGTTTTCACTACCTTGTATAATTTAGTGTCGTCAGCAAACTTGGCTACCTTGCTTTTTACTCCTACCTCTAGATCATTTATGAAGAGGTTGAAAAGCAGGGGTCCCAGTACTGAACCTTGGGGGACCCCACTCTTTACTTCCCTCCACTTGGAGAAGTGTCCATTTAGTGCTACCCTCTGTTTCCTGTCCCTTAGCCAGTTGCTGATCCAGGACAAGACCTGTCCCTTTATTCCATGACTGGTAAGTTTATTCAAGAGCCTTTGGTGTGGGACCTTGTCGAAAGCCTTCTGAAAGTCCAGATAAACAATGTCAACTGGATCCCCCTTATCCACATGATAAGTTACTTCAAAAGTAACTTTTTGAAGTTCTAGTAAGAGTGTATATCTCCACTCTCCCCCCACCCCACCCCACCCAAAAAACCCAACTTCCTGGACATACTGTACTATGCACTGCTGGGGCTATTACATTTATTCTAAAAAAGTTTATAATAGAATTAAGCAATTCAAATAAGCAAACAGAAAGCCTGTTTCGATTCCTGTCTGGTAGCCTGACTCTCAAAGCTTATAAAACTTGAAGGACGTAAGTCCTTTCTACATGTTAATCTCCAATATGCCTCAAGGTTCAGCAAAGGAGTCAGAAAATTCTAGCATAGGGCTGTCACACTTTTATGTTAAAAGCAACCCTATATGGTAGATTGGGTGAGAGGCAAAATATATAACAAAGGAAAGAGAACAGACAGAAAAACGTAAGCCTAGAAAAAATGTAGACTATCATAGACAATTAGCATTCTGCTGAAGAAGAGCTGATTCAAGCATTATGAAGTGTTGGAAAAACAGAGCACACCCAAGTCAAGTGACCTGAAGTACCTTTTAAAAAGTGATGAGCAATGTCTCACACATATATTTAGATTGGAATTCAAAAAAGTTTGGGTTTCAAGGAACACAGAGATCTTATACATGAGCAATTTAGAAGTCAGAAATGTCAAACTACTAGACAACTGATTTTTTTTTTGAATAGTAGCCATGTTAGTTTGTATTTCAAGCTTATCAGAGAATAAACTGTTGTAACACCTTGAAGACTATTAAATTTTAATGTGAACTTTTGTGGATCAAGTTCAAGTTTTTTCTTATCTTTTGTTTATTCTCTGACATGCTAGAGAACTGAAGTTCTTCATCAGGCTTTTAACATTTTTTGTATTTTTGCCACTGTCTTGATGTTCTCCAAAAGTTACACCTATCGACATTTATTAAGATAAGCATGACAAAAGATGCTATATCAATGTTATTTATAATAAAGGGGTATCCAAAGAGGATCAATTAATTAATCCAATTAATTGGGTTTCAGTTTTATACCAATAATTTGCTTTATCAGAAAGATAATTCCTCACATATACACAGAATATAGATTTTAGACGTTCCTAATTAAAAACCCAGATGTATGTTCCCCATACCTGTCAAGCGCGGCTCCGGACAATACGGGACCTGCGCAGAACGGTTCTGTGCAGGTCCTTTCTACGCATGCGTAGAAGCCTACGCATCCCCTTCTGCGCAGAACCCTTCTACGCATGCGTAAAAGGCTTCTACGCATACATAGAAGGCTTCTATGCATGCGTAGAAGACTTCTACGCATGCATAGAAGGCTTCTACACATACGCATGCATAGAAGGGACCTGCGCAGAAGGGGATGCGTAGTGACTACTTTCCCCCCACTGCCAAATTACAGGATGGCTCCGGGCAGGAAAGAAGGAAAAGCGGCTTAAAATTACGGGAAATCCCGGCCAATACGGGATACTTGACAGGTATGATGTTCCCTTCATCTCTCCTTCTCTCTCCACAGTGCAGTTCACAAGTTAAACTATTATTATACTGTAATTTACTACACTCACTTTATTTGTTAATTGAAATTTACCAAATTTCTAGTTAAGATAAGCAATCTTCTTGAAACTTAAACAAAATCACATACTACAAACATTTTCTAGCTCCAGCACAAAGCAAGAATTTAAAGTATGCATTTCAGGAGTACTACTGTAAAATTGTGGATAAATAAAAGGTATCAGTTTGATAAAGGAATAATTTATATATACTCCTTATGCTAGACTTCAAATGATACACTACCTATAATTAAAGTACAGCCTCAAAGTTTTTCCTTTGCCACAAAATTCCTAACACTCTGAATGTTCTTTGAAAGGCTTTAAAATCTAAACACATAAAACAGGAAGCCAAAAATGAGACACTAGTTCTCAACTGAATATCCATTTTTTCATAATACAGTAATAGAAGAGATTCTATTCATGCTGTTAGTGTACTACCCTCTGTTCTATTACAAAACTCTTGCCATAAAGCACACCATTACTTTCACAAATCTTTAACTTATGGTTTATTCAAAGACCAAGAAAAATGTTAAGAATGGGTGGCAGTAATTAGCATACAGCTCTTACCTGAAAAGAGAGCTGGTCTTTTCTTAGGGCGTCTTGGATGAATAGGTTCTAGATTTCTTATATTTTTCTGACATTTTTCTTTAATGTCCTCTCCTAGGAATTGTCCTGATGGTAGACTACCCCGTCTTGACTGACAATCAATCTGGAACAAATTGAGTTTACATTCAGTCCTAAAATGCAGATTATTGTCATCAATTGCCATTATAGCAAGGTGAATCAAAAATAGATCAGTAGAAAAACTATGAAAGACAAGCTTCAAATCAATCAGGTATGTTTTACTGTCACCATCTATTTTTTAATGTTCTCATGCATTGCGGAGTGCTTGTTTGGTAAGTTTAACAAGGGGATAGGCGTGGGCCAAAACAGGTGTAGAATTACTCCTTTCAGAAGCCAAAAAGCCCATGGGAGGAGGTATAGTAAAATCATTAGCTAACAGAGGCTTCCGCATGGCCGGAAAGTTTACCTTAACTCATTACTTTCCTTTCTTCAGAGTAAAAGTATGGTTTAAATATGTTAGTTGAATTCTGTCAGTAGTTCTCACTTCAATTCACTAATGATCCACTGACAGATCAAACTGGGAAAATGTTGCTACAAGTTTAGGTTACTGCAGTCTGAACTGGATCATAGTTTTATTATGTTCCAGACTTCCATACACAACTTTGGATGTGTTTTTTATTTTCATAACCTCTTGTGTGCATGATACTAGCTGTAAAAATTAAGTATAGGATAACCTAACTGTTATCAAACAAATTATAAGCACAGCAAAAAATGGCCAAACGGAGAAAAGGATACAAACACAATGTACCGTTTGTGTATGCCCAAAAATGATGAAGATAATAATAAACGAATCTTCTTATAAGGTCTTTGTATTCTTAATGTTATTTTTATTTTGCAAACTCTTGTATATTAACTTGTAATGTCATCAAACAGAAACCAAACTCAGATACTTCTCTGCACAAAAAGTCTTCAAGTTCCTTTTGTAATCTAGACAATAGTAACCAAATTCAAATATGTTCTCTTCAACTTCTTCACTATGTCCTTTGTAACAATATGAAACAATGATTCATTCCTCTATTACACTTTCTATCTCTCGTCCAAAACAGCTCATAAACTCGTATTCAGTTGGGAAGTCAAACTCCCATATATATTGGCCCCAAACTCCAGATACAGTACAGTACTGGTTTACCATTCCTTTTTTCCAGGGGTATCTATTCAAAGAAATTACAGCCAAAAAGAACATTATAGTGCAAGATGCCTAACAGATGAAACCATACACTTCGTAAACCTAATTGTTGTTATATGACCTGTCTCTGACACCAGGTTTTAATATCTCCACAGGGTTGAATAGAATTAAGAGCTTTTATTTCCTTATAAAAATATGCCTGCACTGCTACCATATATTAAGCCTTCATACAAATATAACATAAATATGCTGCAAAGGACAAGGAAGTCAACAATCAAGGTAATCTCCACATCAGGGAGGTGACCTAATCTTCCAGATGGTGGTCAACTACCAGCAGTTCTAACCAGCATAGTCTGTGAGGAAGAATGGTGCAAAAGGAAGACACAATGTGCATGCATAGAAATATTACAATAATTAATGCAGTACTGTACTGTACAGTTTCACCATTGTTTAAATCCTCTCTTCTGCAACCTTCCTGTATAGTCAACACATTCTGTGGCAGCCCTTAGGCAAGTTCCTGTATCAGTTAACTGAAACACAGATGGTAAAGTTTCAACAAGCTTTATTTACACAGCTAAAACCTGTATAGCAACTGCTACATACCTCTGTAACCCTGTCTAGGCCTAAGCAGTTCTCGCCTTATCTTAGACTACATTTCCCAATATGCAGGGCCGTGCACCACTTTATCCTCTCAGACTGCATATCCCGAAAGCCATACCATGTTGTTAAGATGAAGAAATTCATCAAGTGGCAATGCCTGACTGACACAGCAGGGACTTTTGCAAACTGCTTGCAGTTTCCAAATTAGCTTGTTTGTTTTGTGACTGATAATTGGAAGGTAAACATAGACTTTGCTTCTAGTAGGGCTGTTCAGTCATAAGTCTCCCTTTACTGTATGGGACCAAAGACAACAGGACAGCCGAAGGGTTGGCTTAACACAGGTTTATTGCATGATGATCCGGTGGAGCATGAGGTAATGGTGGTGATACATCTCTATATATACAGTAGCATTATACATTTGAATCTTGTAGCACGGTAGCTCATTGGCCGCTACCGGCGTGGCCTCGCCCAGGCACGCCTCTCTTCAGTAGTTCTTCTTCCTGCTGCTGAATGCGGGGAAGGTTTTCCCGCGGCTGTCCGTGATTGAGCAATGTGAACCATGTGAGACTGAACGCTCGCAGCTGCCCTCTATGGGCTGCTTGCTCGCGTTCCTTTACAGCTGAGATACATTGTACATGGAGTGGTTACATTCTATCCGTACAGTGAACATGCATACACAACACTCCCTGAATCGTCTCTCTAGAACCCTAATTTCAGCTCATAATTACACTCTTTCTGTGTTGTATAACTTGAACCTGGGAAATTATGTTACACTCAAAGCACACTTTTCCACTTTACAGATTTATTTTATTTTAGGTGTTTGTTTTTCTTTCCCAGGCTTGCCTGGAGACACCAGGAACTGAAACAAGGAGCTCTCACTTATCTTACTAAAAGGGAAGATAGAGAACTAAAGTGCAGAGGCATAGCTATCCTTATATATGCCTTAGAACAGGGATCCCCAACCTTTTTTGTCCACAGACTGGTTTCATGCTAAATAATTTTTCCACGGGCCAGTTCAACTCGGGCAGTGAGGTATCACACTGCACACAGGTGGGGGGCAGGGGCGGAACCCTGCCGTAGTTAAGCAACGTGGAAGAGGTGGCCGGCCACCTGCCTATCTGTCTGAAGCCAATGCTCTCACTCTGTTCGTGGGTAGACCCGGAGGAGCATGCTGAGGGCAGAAGGCTGCTATCGGAGCTCCCAGCAGCACCCACTCCTGCATTCCAGTTCAGGGCAGCTTGTGGCCCGGTACTGGTACGTGGCCTGGTGGTTGGGGACCCCTGTTTTAAAATATTCATCAATGAAAGAACAAAGTTAAATTGAACTGAACTAAGATTAAGAGGAACAAAACCAGCTTTACAACTGATCTGCTCCTTACCACCACCTAAACAAGCTGCTGGTGTACCTGCAGGGACAGCTGCATCGCCCTCGCCCTCCCATGGTTGTTGCCGGGGGGGATAAGAGGAACAGACGCCGAAGCTGCCGCTGCGTTGCCTGTTCTGGGACCCACTCCACCGGCCCTGGAGATGCGGGACAGCTGCGTTGCCCTCACCCTCCCATGCTTGTTGCCGGGGGGGTTAAGAGGAGCAGACACTGAAGCTGCCGCCACCACATTGCCTGCTCCGGGACCCACTCCACTGGCCCTGGAGATGGGGGACAGCTGCGTCGCCCTCGCCCTCCCATGCCTGTTGCCGGGGGGGATAAGAGGAGCAGACACCGAAGCTGCCACCGCCTGCTCCGGGACCCACTCCATCGGCCCCAGAGACGTGAGGCTGGTGCTTCGCAGAGGGCTCCCCCAAAAGAGGACAAAGTTGTTTTCTTTGGAATACCTTTTGGACATGAAGCCCTGGCTGTGTTTGGGGTTGTGGGTTTAACTTTGTTTTGCTACGTACTTTGCTTAATTGTCTGAATTGTATTCTGTAATTTGTAATTTTGAAAATGTGTAATTTTTGTGATATGTTGTGAGGCCGCCCTGAGTCGGCCTTGTGCTGAGTAGGGCGTGGTACAAATTAGATTGATTGATTGATGAGACCAAAGCCATAGTGAGAAATTTGTTGTTTTTTTTAAAAAAACTTCCCGCCAAAAAAAGATCAGCCATGGAAATGTCTGCAGATGCAGACAGCTCTGACTCTTCAGCTATAAACAGAGATGAGTACTGAATCCTAGAGTCAGATACGACTGGCTTTCGAGCAAGGATGACCTTTACCTTTACTACTGACCACATCTAAACATACACATTGAGGAAGAAAGAATAACAAATTCACCATTTGTGTGACATTAGAGGGTTCCATCTAAATTCAGGGACAAATGATTACTCAGGCCTACGACTATATTGTTTTTAAACAGTGATTTGGCACCTGTCATGGTCTGCTTTAATCTTTACTGGCATTATAACTGAAAATAGCAGAGGCTGGAGTTTCACTGGATGATATTTGATATGCTTAAATAGTGTTATGAGCGGTGTTATAGTTGTGTTTTCCACATCAGTGGAGGTTATTCTGCATCCACTATATTGCCACAATACAGGTGAAAAGAATAGAATGTCAGTTTCCAAAACAGTACTTGTTAACACCCAGTTTCCCCAGCACATGAGTTTATTATGATGGATCTGACAGCAGAAATCTAGATATTTTTTCTCTCTCCGGGCTTTTGTGTATTGCAGTGTTCTTCTACTTGGTACCTGAGGATGGGGTTCCAACTTCTGTCCTCCTTACCAGGGGTCCCCAAACTTTTTTGCGCCACGGACCAGTTTCATGCTAAACAATTTTTCCACGGACCGGTAAGTGGGGGTGGTGAGATTGGATGGTACCCCACTGTAGCTCAAAAAAATTGAGGAGCGGCCCAGCCGCCAGCCAGCCACGCCATTCAACTCGGGCAGTGAGGTATCACACTGCATACAGGGGGGGGAGGGGGTCAGAGCCCTGCCGTAGTTAAGCAACGTGGAGGAGGGGCCCGGCCACCTGCCAATCTGCTGTGTCTTAAACCTGTGTTCTCGCTCAGTTCGCCGGGCAAACCCAGCAGAGCACATTGAGGGCAGAAGGCTGCCATTGGGGCTCCCAGCACCACCCACCTCCACGGCCCAGTTTGGGACAGCCCATGGCCCTGTGCCAGTCCATGAATTGGGGACCCCTGCTCTGTACAATAAACACACATGAGGATAGAGATATAACACACAGTTAGCTATGAATATGTTCAGACAGGGCATACTGTATAACCTGCTAGTTAGAGCTCCTGAAAGTTGCTCTTAGCTACAGTGTCTACATATTTTGGATGTTGGAGTGCTCCAAGCTTCCTTTGAGTGCTCCTTTTTGAATCCCTGTCAGAAATTTCTAATTTATAGGGCTTATCAGTTTTAGCCCATTCACAGCAAGTGAGAATGGGCTAAAAGAGAGCCCTGCACCTGTCAAAGACTGCTTCCTGCGTACATTTCTGGTATGGTGAAGCCGTTAATAAGCAGTTTCAGCATATCAGAAACTGAATACTTCCTCTGATTGCGTGTGAATGGTCAGGAGAAGATTTTTTTAACATTCTCAATCATGAAGTTCAGTGGAAGGTAGCAATGATAAACCATTCTTTGAACATCTCACATTTCTCAAAAATTCCTTTCAGGTATATGCTAGCTACAACATAATTCATACACAAGGAAACTGTTGGATGCATCAGGATGGGAAGGGGTGCCAAAGACTTCTCCAGGGCAAAAGGAAGCCCTAGGAAGTCTTGTAAACTGAAACTGAGCGACAGGAAGCTTTAGATTAATCTAGGAGCCCTAGTGACACATTGGTTAAACTGCTGTATTGCAATGAAAAGGTTGTGAGTTTGATTCTGACCAGGGATCAAGATTGACTCAGCATTCCATCCTTCCGAGGTTGGTAAAATGAGTACCCAGCATGTTGGGGCAAAATGCTAATTAACTTGTGAACCACCCAGAGAGTGTACTAAGTACTATGGGGCGGTATATAAGTGTGATTGCTTTGCTTTATATTAATTATTTCCAGCATACTGATCCTGTTTATGCTAATAGAACTGTCCCAGCAGGATTTTGTCTACTGTATGAATTTATTTTGACAAAATCACAGTTTTTATTTATTGCATGTGTTGATTTGACCATCTGAACGATGGGCTGGCAGAAAAACAATGCAAATTCTGGAGCTGGGTGTTCTTATATACTGAGTAGCATGACTATAAACAAACTAAAGGCTAAACATACTTGATCACTCTTTGCAAAGTTTCTTGAACCTGCCAGCCCATGTAGCATTCTAAATTAGAAAAGAATAAACTGCAACTGGCAGAAGAGTAAGGTTCCCTTTCAGATGTACTACTCCACAGAACAAAAGAGACAGAATTCTTTTACCTTTTCCTTTTTGTTGTTTCAGAAGCGGTTGTTAAATATGTATTAATTAAGGAAAGCTATGCATCTAAAAGCTGTCTATGCATGTAATTAAAGAGGGCAAAGACTTTCATAACATGAAATGTTGCCTTTCAGGCTTCACTTGTATCCAGCAAGTCTAGCTACAAACTCATCACACAACCACAAAGCAAACTTAGTGAGAAGCAGTTAAATAAATGACATCTTTAAACAATGCAAAGAACGAATATTATTTGTCATTGCAGTGAATAATAAAGTCCTATAATAAACCCTAAAATGTAAATAACTTTGCAGCTGAGCGGGGGGGGGGGGGGGAGGGGGGAGCGGCACTGAACAATAAGTAATGCAGTAATTAATATATACCAATTAACTCCCAAACTGCTCTTAAACCACTCATTAATACAAAAACCGGCTACAAAGTATAAGGTTTACTCAGAAATGTATGGTACTGTGTAAACTCTTATATTTGATCTAAAATATATTTCAAATAGATTTTAAGTTCCCCAACTAAAATATAGAACCAAGAAAATTTTACATGGGTATCTCTGAGGCAATGATTCAAATAACTAGATAGTAAGCATTGATAACTTTGGGATTCTGGAGGTTATAGTTAAGGGGTACAGGATAGAAAAATTGGGTGGGCGGGGAGAGAAAAAGAGTGCACTCTAGTTGGGATGGAACTAAATGAGTACCAGGATGGATGCAAAAGAAAGAAGAGTGGAATGGCACTGGACTAAGGATGATTATTGGGTTTTTAATCTGGGCAGACATGCACATTTGCCAACATTTATTATTTGGTATGTGTTAAATTTATATCTTTTTGCTCAGTACATATTATCTCATCTGGGCAAGCAAGAGGGCTGAAGCACAAGAATGTAGAACAACACTTCTAGAGTCTAGTCAAACAACATTCCATCTATCTTTTGAGAATAAAATCATACGTGACCCTGCTCTCAAAACTAGTCCAGAGGAGCTGCAGACATTACTGGACAGCCAAAGACTAAGACAATATTTTTCTGCAAACAGGCTTAAGAATTCACAGTCAAATGGGTACCCTTAAAAAATGTACTTCTTAAAACTATTGATCTTGATCTAGAATTTGGCTTCTAAAAGATGGTGGCAAACAATGCCCCCAACGGGTTTTCAGACATTCTTCGATACTATAGTCAGGGGTGGCTATCCTTTTTCCATCGCAGGCCTGACCACGCCCCCAGACAGCATTGTGGGCCGGACCATGCCCCCCCCCAAAGCAGAAGTGGGTGCATTTACAGCTGGCATAAATGTGCCCACTTCCGCAATTATGCCAGCCACACGCGTGTTTGCGCATATGCATTTTACAGATGGCATAAATGTGCCCGCTTCCACTTCCGGTGCACCAGAGGCAATGACAGACCGGATGGGATGGCATCTGGGGCCAGAGGTTAGGGACCCCTGCTATAGTTCATGCAATTCAACTGAGTATCCCAACACTCAGAGTAGTATATTTCAAGGAGCTGGATGAAGAGGAAGGGGTGAAGAAGTCTCCTTCTAACAGTCTTGTTGCACTTGCCTAAATAATGTTTCCCAATTTAATATGCTGAAACTGAATTTTTTTGTATAGGAGCTGTCTTTTATTTATATCTTGTTGGTCTGCCCTCAATAATAGGGAGTAAATTACAAAAAACAACAACACTGCAATCAATAGCAACACAGAATTGGGAACAATACATTCAGGAAGCAAGGGGGGATTCTCATTGAGGAAAGATCTGTGAAATACAGCCTGGACAGATTTTTAAAACTACAATGCCGCATGATGGACACAGTAAACTAAGAGTGGAGAACTTAACCCTGGGGACACAATTGGTTTCCTAGGGCAGTGTTCCCCAACTTTTGGCTTTTGGACTTCAATTCCCAGAAGCCTAAGTCAATTCCCCAAAGCACTGATCAACCAATGTACTGACTTAGGCTTCTGGGAATTGAAGTCCCCCTGTGGGGCATGGGCCCATGTTGGGAAGCACTGCTTTAGAGTGATCATATCCACTGCCCTGTACATTTCCACATTCCAGAGGACAACCGGGGATTCAACAGAATTACCTACTAACACAACCAGAAACTCACCAACAGACATAGAGAAACCATCCAGATCATGGGTTCTCTACGTTTCATCACCACACACCCTCCGTCAGCTGAGTGGGCCGAGATTGGGGAACACTGTCCTGGAGTCCAATTCTGGTGGAATGATTATTTTTCTCCTTCCAATAAAGTACAACAACAGAACAGTTGTCCAAATATGAATGATTAACCTATTAAACTGGAAATAGTTCACCTTGCAGTAATTTCATAATTATCTATGTATTTCTAATGGTATATAACCACCAAATCAGTAATTTTCTGATATAACTGTAAAACTATTGTAATCTGAAAAGTTATTATTCTAAAAATGAAACCTTTATCTGGTTGTAAATATTAAGAGTAAAACAACTCCAGCAAAAATGAGTCTTTATGTAGAAAATCATGATTTAAATCGAGCTTTACTGACTAGTGATTTAAATCATGATTTAAATCATGATTTAAATCAAAGTGATTTAAATCAAATCCACCCTGGTACTAAAACATATAACTTTGAACCAAAAATCTTAATATTTCTTGGATTTTAATACAAAAAAGCAGAAAATTATACACCATCAATTTACAATACAAATAAAGAACTACAAAAATTCAGACTCACTTACCAACAAATCCCTTCTGCAAGCACAGAGATGTATTACAACATTTGTGATGCACTTAAAGAAGAAGTGAGGCACTGATACAAATAGCTTGGATCATTAATAACACTTCACTATTTGTGTAAGGTGATCAATCTCTTTTGTACAAAAACACTGCCCAAACCTTTTATCAGAACTGCTGTAAATTATGCACAAACATTTTCTTCTTACACTGGGGAAGCAGCAGTTTTAAAATTGGCTGATGTACATGTAGTACTTGTGTTTTATTAGGCAGTATAGAGGCATTTTTGTAGGGCCCTTATTGCCATTAGCAGTAGCACGTCACACATTTCCATTTGATGTAAATAATAGATAAGGTACTTGACTGCCTCTATTCTGTTTGATCAGACATCGGAATTTTACCCCAAGGGTCCACAAGTATCTATTCCTCTCAGAATACACTAAAAGATCAGATGAGAAACAGCAGTTAGCTATCTAACAGAAGCAATCTTTTGCCACCTTTGTTAGTTCCTGGCTTTTATTCTCCCTTCTTAGAATAGTATGTGTCTCAAAGCACAAGGTGGAGGTGGAATCATTACTGAGCAGACCTCTTACAATGTGATGTAAGGCCTCCATGTGACAATTTTAGGAAAGAATGCTCGAAGAATGGTGTCAATACAGTAATTTCCCATCCCACATTACTTATGATAGAGGTGCCTTCTCAAATCCCTTGGTGGTGCTACAAGAAGCTAATGGAGAAGAGAAGATAAAAATGAAGAGGTAAGTCTAAAAGAGCTGAGTGGTGACGGCATCAGAGTATTGTATGATGGAATTTATAGGGTGATCTCAGAAATAACAGACTCCTTAATTATTTTATAAATCTTTCTAAAACACATTTCAGGTCCTTAAGCTCAAAAAGGCCATTGATTTGTTGATTGATTTTAGTTGGCAATTTTTTAAAACTAAAGATAAAATACATTATTACTTTTAAAAGACTAAAACAATTTATTTAAAGGCATTAACAATATTTTAAATGCATTGAAATATACATTAAAACAACTCTAATAATGTGCAGCATCCAAAAATAGAAACCTTCTCCTTGCCCAATGCAGTTATTTAAATGTCTAAAATGGATGGTCTTCACCCATCTTCTGAAGGTCAAGAGGGAGGAAAGAGAGGGCATTTCAGAAACTAGAAGAAGAGATTGAAAAGGCCCTCTCTTGCAATCCTAACAGATGTTTATGAAGACAATGGAACTGAAAATATCCACCTTTGAAGTTTTTAAAACCCAAATATTTGCATATTGGTCCTTCACATAGCCTACACCCACCTCTAAAAGGTTTTATTATAATAAGGTTTTATTATAATAATGAGCATCTTGAAATGGCCCTGGAAGCAGACTGGCAGCCACTAATGCTTTTGTAAAAGAGGAGTTATATGCTCCCTGTAAACAGTCTTAGTCAATTGTCTGAATGCGGTGAGGCAGCTGGGGTGTAAAGGCAAAAAGGCAAGGCAACACACCCAAAGCAACAGATTGAAAATAGCAAAGTGTATGTTTAATATCATTGAGAAGGTGCTCGAATAAATATTCTATTATCAATGTTCTTAGTTGTCAGTTACTAAACTGTGCTATTGTACGTATGACAAAAGTTATATCAGATGTATCTATACATATATACACATACATATACACGCACATGCAATCCCGCAGAAGATAAAGGTTATTTCCCGAAGGATCCCCAAGTTCGTGTCCACAGTACTTGCACAACTCGGTGGTGTAATTAAGTCCAACAGTTCTAGGATGGCCAGTAAATATGGTCTGCGGGATCTTTGTGAGTGCGTTTGTGCGTTTACACAATAGGAAAAAGCACCATGGAGGTTCTTATACGCGCTACGAACACCATCTAGACTCTTGAGGAAGTCGTTCGAAATGTCCGCTTACCGGAGGGGCATTGAAACTGTTGTTAACCACATGAGTGCACCCCACATGACGGAGACCTGCAGCTGGATTTGATCCGTATCATTCCCAACGTTTACATCGCAGATGGCTCCTGTAGCTGATACACACTCACAGAGATCCCGTCTGTGGCATCATTTCATGTGGCCCACCGCTGCCCTCGCCACTACCAGAAGCAGAAGCGAACACGTTTACGACAGCCATAAAATGCAACAGCGGATGCGTAAACATGCCCACGCTTGCCATAAAACGCTGCCATAAATGCACTCGCAGCTGTCGTAAACACATTTACGATGACCGCGGACACATCGGGAGGAGCCACATGATCAGCTGTCCGGGGGGGGGTGTAGTCAGGCCTGTGGTGCAAAAAGTTTGGGAACCCCTGATTTAGATCATATTTGGGTTTTTACTAAACCTTTTTCTTAGAACAACCCCCCCCCCCCCAAAAAAAAACATCAGCAGTTTAAAAAACAAAATTAGTAAAAGCAACATACAAAATGCATCAAATGCATAACAAAAAGTTTCAATATGGTGATTGGTACTGAAGTCTGCCTGGAAGACCTACTCATATTTCTTTAAATTAATCCTAGTGTGTGTTGGACATGGGGAGTGGGTTATGCTATTCTGTGATAATGAAAAGGCACATGAACTTTCAGAGGCATTCTCTGAAGGTGAGGATACGACTAATATCTATACAAGTATGCAAGGTTTTTCCTCCATCCTTATATTAGAATTTGTGATTAATTTTTAAAAAGTTGTTAGTGCTACACTTACTGAAGAACTATGTGCAGATTTCTTCTGTGCCATAGTCTCAATCCAGATCAGTCTCACACCTGATACATAATTTTTAAAAATGCTTGCTGGGCAACACTATGTGAATGACATCACCTATAGTTTTATATGCAGAGTAAACAATACTTTCATCCAAGTGAATGCCTTATTTTTATATATACTAACAGAGGACCCGGCGTTGCCCGGGAGTACCCTACCTGGGCCAAGGAAAGACCTGGGCCCGCCCACCCCCCGGCCCCAGCTGCCTTATCTTTTTGTCTGCTGTCGTCACGGCCGCTCTCTCAGCTCCGCTGCGAGGCGCTGTCTCAGCCTGATTCTGGCCACACTGCTACCAGCCTCCCTAGCGACTACAGTCAGTGGGTAGCCATCACAGCCCGGCCCCTCCGTCCTCCCGTGGGTTGTGTCAGGCGGAATGGAGACTCCATTTGGTCGGGTGGGCAGAGGACCTATTTGGGGGGTGGAGGCCTGCGGAAGGTGGCAGCCCGGTCCCGTCCTCTGCCTGCCCCCCGGCTGTGGGTTCTCCCTCCCCCATGGTATGCCTCAGGAGTGCAGAGGAGCCATGCCGCGGTGGCCACCCACCAACAGTAGTCGCTGGGACGGGGCGGCCGTAATTGCCACTGTCCGTACTGGCGGCTAGGCCATGCGCCACGCTGGGCAGACTTTGGCACGTGTGTGGAATTTCACGCATGTGCCACAGCCTGGAACGCCAGACAGGCTTAGGCGCATGCGTGGATTCTCACGCATGCGCAGTCACCTCTTCTGGTTGTTTCTGCCGGCTGGGGGGCGGGCATTGCAGCCCCTTTTCAGGGGCAAGGACCCTGAGGCGGGCTGCCGGTTACCCACGCCAGCCACCCCAGACATTGAAGGTAAGCGTGCACGCAGTTTCCAGCGCAATTGGTGCAGGAGTGTCGCTTTGTATTATGGAGCCCTGTGATGTCACGGAGCCCCAGATCTGGTCAGCTGGGAATTGGTTGAGCTGTGGCGATGACATCACAATCCCCCTGGTTGGCTTTTTTCCCTTGCTTTTTCTCCTGTTGGTGGGGGTGTCCCCTTTGCGGATTGATATAGGGGGCGTACCCCTCCCCATGGGGCTTGTCACCCCCGCAGTGACTGTCTCTTCGGCCCAATGTACATGTGTGCCGAGTTTCAGTGCGATCGGTGCAGGGGTGTGGATTTGTACAAGGAACATACAGCACTGGACCTTGATTTTAGTTATATAGATAGGGGTGGGTTTTGCTAAGAAAGAGAATAGTATGTTTTCCTACTGTTTGGTACAATGTAAATGATTCCGCAAAATACATGCCAATGGAGTACACAAGCAATTAAGTCATTTATAACATCTCAAGTTTGTTATGTCTGGGAAGACACATTTTATTAAAAACCAATAACGTTGTCGCACTTTATATAGCCTAACTGCTGTATTTTAATGTTAGCTTTCGTGGATCAGGTCCACTTTATCACAACAGTTTTTGGGTGTTTTTTTGTGTGTTTGTTTGTTTACTCTCTGTTATGCTTGAAACAAAGACTAACACAACTATTAGTCAAAAAAATTCAATTATTTTTTAAGTAAACAAAGTTATTGCCCGCATTACTCTGGCACCATTTTCTGGTCTCTTTGTTGCAAACTTTTACCTGCTTTTTCAATTATGGCTAAATCCCTACTTTACTCAGTGCAGTTTCTAAACCCATCAAAATCAATAATTTGAGGATACCCTAACTCTGTTTCCTATCACAAACACAAACCCTGTAAACCCTGTAAAAACAAACTAAAGTTGATTTAATGCACTAGCATTTTTAGATTTGAAAGAGACTTTTGGATTCTTAGAGTGGATGAAATAGGAGACATTATCATAGGGGATATTATCTTAGTTTATGTGCATCCAATAATGGCCCTCTACCAACCACTCTACTGCTAGCTAATTACCAGCATAGATTGTTGCTATATCTGGACTACTGTTACCCTATCCTACTGCATTTGCTTGTTTTATTCATCCCTGTTCTATATCTAAAGTTTAGTTCTTCATGCTGCTAACCAGTTTTGTTCTGCCTCCTCCTTGCCCTAACTACCTCAGTTGTTTTTTGTTTTATTATCAGTATTTAGCTGCAATTTGGTCTATGCTTTCATTCGCTCCCCCCAGAACATCACATATACAGTAATGCAGCATTGACATACATATTCACAACTTAGTTGATTCATAAATGCTGCTAGTCCACACTTATGACAGTAACACATTACATACATTAGGTACATTCCCAGTTCTATCCTATATACACTTTTTAACTCTCTGTAAAATACAAAATTGTTCATCTATGCGGACAATACAGCAATGGCGGTTCAAGGAACAAGCTTTGATGAGGTAGCTGGAAAACGTACTGAAGCACTTGAAGAATTAGGACACTATAACATCAACCTTTTGAAGCCTAATCCAAGCAAGACTCAAGTATATGCTTTCCACCTTTGAAACCGAGAGGCAAGGGTTGAGTTGGATGTTTCATGACAATGGAACCAATTACAGCATTGCCCAGCACCAAAATTCCTTGGTGTGACAATTGACAGGACACTCTCTTCTAAGCAGCAGTGCCTGAATACCAAAGCCAAAGTTAGTACAAGAAACAACCTAATCAGGAAACTCACAAAATACAAATGGGGAACTCAACCATCCACGCTGGGTACATCAGCTTTGACCCTGAGCATTTCCACAGCAGAGTATGCGGTTCCAGTATGAAACACATCCACACACGCAAAACAACTTGACATTGCTGTTAATGAAGCCATGTGTATAGTGACAGGATGCCTCAAACCTATACCAGTTGAGAAAATATACCCTCTTGTTGGTATCGCTCCACCAAAGTCATTAGATCACTAACATCTTCCCTACAATCTGAAATGAGTGAATCTACATTATAAAGCAGGAGAGATGTAGGAGCAGAAGTAAGCAAGAGAATGACCCTCAACATCCTCTGAATGGATATGAGCCTCAAGTCTGCAGGCTCAGATCCAAGAAGAGCTTTATGGCAAGAACAAACATTCTTGATGCTACATAAGAGCAAAACCAAATTAAAAGATGGAGGAAGGAGCTCACTGGGCAAGGAGGATATAGCTGAGGAAATCAACCTCCCCTACGTCATCTGGAGGATCCTGAATAGGCTGAGGGTCAGAGTCCCTAAATGTAAGACCAATATGCTCAAATGGGGGCTGCTGGTGGACAATACACGGTGTGAATGTGGAGAGATACAAAATTCAGCTCATTTACTGGTCTGCTGATTACTGCCAGAAACATGCACCATTGAGGACTTAATTTTAGCCAATGACAAAGTGAAGAAAGTGGCGTCATTTGGGCAGTCCGGTGTTTGATTGGGACATGAAAGAAGAACTCTCTGTAGAAACTGTTGTTGATATTGTTGAAACAATTGATTTGAGACCATTTCCCCACACCTCTTCACCTGGGTATTAAAAATCCTCAACGCCTTGAGGCTTTGAACTCCACATAAGTTTTGCATATCTGTCAACTCCTGTTTACACTGCCTTTGATATTGTTTGCAACACTGTATAGAAAGACAACAGAAACCTGTGTGTCAAAGGAGAAAAATGGTTAGAGAGAAAAGAGGTGCTTGTCAAACAGCTTTTGACATGCCTACTTTTAAATGAATAATATATACAACTTGACTCAGAGTCCTCTTTTGCTTCCTCTTTTCCGTGGAAATTTGAGGCATTTCCATTTTCTGCTTCCTTTTAGTCTCTGATCAATACACCAAACCAGAACACCAGATGGTAGTTTTCACAAGACTCCTGCTACCTTCTTTCATTGCCCATTTCTAAATAAAGCACATATCAGCTTCCAAGAACCATATATCATTAGGTACAACTTCAAACTACTGTCTGATGTAATCACACAGAAGTTATTGGAGCATACAGTATTCTCTTTTAATAGGTGAGAATGTTCTCTCTTGGAGCATGTGCTCTAGTTGACCGCAAAGCTTTCAAATCACCACCATAGAAATCTACCTAGAGAATCCTGAAGAGGGTTGCCATGAATCACAACAGACTTAACAACACATCATTAATATTATTTATTATTTTAAAGTTGCAATTTGTGCATATTTGTGCAATTTGTGTGTACTAAAGAAGTGGGCAGAGAAGTATTTAAAAGCTGGTTGGACTAAAAGAAATGTTAACTTCACTGAACAATATACACTCTTTTTTAGAATAGTGAGATGTTTGGACTAGAGGAAAAATGGGCAGGGCTCCTGTACTTTTTAACAGTTGCTTTCAAGAGGATTTTTCAGCAGGTGCAACTTTCAATTCAAGATATGCCTACTGAAATGTCTGCCTCCAATTAAAAGTAGAGGAGCCTTTGCCCTTTTTTTATCTTGTTGTTGTTCAGTTGCACAGTTGATTCCGACCCTTTGCGACCCTATGGACCATTGTCCTCCAGGCACCTCTGTCCACCACCATCCTCCTCAGCCCGCCCAGCTCTGTGCCCATTGTGTCTACAATACCATCTAGCCACCTCATCTTTGGCCGCCCCCTTCTTCTTTTGCCCTCCACCTTTCCCAGCATCAGGTCCATCTCAAGTGAATCCTCCCTTCTCATTTGATGTCCAAAGTACTTCAGCTTCATCAACCTTCCAATGAGCAGTCAGGGTTGATTTCTTCTAAGATTGACCTATTTGTTCTTCTCACAGTCCCCAACACCACATCTCAAAGGCATCTATTCTTCTGCGCTCAGCTTTCCTAATGGTCCAGCTCTCACACCTATACATTACCACCGAGAATACCATTGCTTTGACTATGCAAATTTTTGTTTTCATGGTGATGTCTCTACTTTTCACTGTGTTCCCCAGGTTTCTCATAGCTTGTCTTCCCAGAATCAGTCGCCTTTTTATTTCATGGCTGCAGTCACCATCTGCATTGATCTTAGATCCTAAGAAAGTAAAATCTGTCACTGCTTCTACTTCTTCCCCATCTATTTTCCAGGGACTGATAGGGCCTGTTGCCATTATCTTGGTTTTCTTGATATTGAGTCTCAAGCTAGCTTTTGCACTCTCCTCCTTCAACCCAATCAAGAGATTCTTTAGGTCTTCCTCACTTTCTGCCATTAGGGTGGTATCATCTGCATATCTCAAATTGTTGATGTTACTCCCAGCAATTTTGATCCCATA
Source organism: Bradypodion ventrale (assembly GCA_035047345.1). Lineage (NCBI taxonomy): Eukaryota > Metazoa > Chordata > Lepidosauria > Squamata > Chamaeleonidae > Bradypodion > Bradypodion ventrale. The sequence goes on from JAWDJE010000003.1 coordinate 339,398,915, forward strand.
TTTTGATTCCTCCATCCCTGCATTGCGCATTATGTGCTCTGTGTATAGGTTGAATAAGCAGGGTGAATAAATGCAGCCTTGTCTTACTCCTTTTCCTATTCCAAACCACTCTGTCATTCCGTGTTCTGTCCTAACTGTTGCTTCTTGATTCATGTGCAGATTTCTCATGAGGCATATGAGGTGTTCTGGTATTCCCATCTTTTTAATTACTTGCCACATCTTGTTGTAGTCCATACAGTCAAATGCCTTGGTGTAGTCAATAAAACAAAAGTAGACTTGTTTCTGGTATTCCTTTGTTTTCTCCATGATCCAACGTATGTTGGCAATGTGGTCTCTAGTCCCCCTGCCTCTTCTGAACCCAGCCTGCACCTCTGGTAGTTCTCTCTCCACATGCTGCTGAACTCTATCCTGTATTATCTTTAGCATCACCTTGCTGGCGTGTGGGATGAGTGCAATTGTTCGATAATTTGAACATCCGGCGCCCCCACCCCCCGGCATCTCCACGTGGCCCCAGGGGGAAGAAGCAGGAGGAAAGGAGCCAGTGGGATGTTTTGTCATCCTTAAAACAGGGATGCCCAAACTACGGCCCGTGGATCAGATCCAGCTCTCAATGCCAATTCATCCGGCCCATGCCATCCTCATCACACTCCTGCAAGCGGAAGTAAAACGCGCCTGTATGGGTGCGTTTTACTTCCGCTTCCAGGAGCAACAAGGGCAGCGTGGTGCAGATGAATTGGTGTCAGGGTCCAGATCCGGCCTGCAGGTCAGTTTGGGCACTCCTGGTTTAAGCACAGAAAATAACAGCCTAAAATCTATCTCATCCTGTTGCGAAACAGATTGCAAGGCACATTTTATTTCCACTTCCAGTGGGAGGAACCATGTGACCGGCCCACTGAACCACATGACCAGCCCACGGCCCAAAAAGTTTGGGCACCCCTGCTTTAAAATGTAGACTCACTCATTTCAGATTGCAGGGAAGATGTTAGTGATCTAATGACTTCAATGAGTACCCAGATACAGTACAAGCAAATGACATATAATTACCAGGGTTTGTAGAAATGTGTTTTTTAATATATATTTTAGTGGTGCCTTATGAATACAGGAGTTTTTGCAACTTAATACTAGTCACCAAAATATTATGTTCAACATTCCTAACAGTCATATAGCATTTCTTCCATGAATAAGGGACACCAATCTCAATTAAGTATCATCATACTGTCTGCAGCGACAGAGTCTACAAATTGCTTTTGTGCTTCTTCTGGGTGCATTTTGTTTCAATATTCTTTTTTTAACAAGGCATGTTCTAAAATTACAGAGAACAGCCAGATATAAAACAAAGACCTTTATGTTCTTCAAGAAAATTTGCTACAAATGGTGCACACTTGGGAAAATTAAAAAAAACAAAAACCAGAATGCTATATTGGTCCTCTGACATTATTTAAATATAGCATCCATTTGACAATCTCTACTTCTCACATCATTTGTCAGCTATTCCACAGAAAATTTTTAAAATACAGCATGGCTTTTTAAAAAGCAATCTAGTTGTTCCTTGTCATCTATATAACTATTCTGCTGTAAAATATTATTTATGTATTTTAAATTCAAAATCAGATACTGAAAATCATAAAAGGAGCAAGATGAGCATACATGTAACAGATTAAAACTTATTCATGCCTTCAGGAGTGCATCTCTCTACATAACACCTCACATTTCTCAGCCTTGTGGGACAAACTATACATGATCTGTTAGGTATAATTTTGTCTAACACATATAGTTTTAATGTCTTTGCCTTGCCGTCGTTATTCAGTGAGAAGTGCCTGGATGAGTAGACAGCTCTGCGAGTTGTAGTTTTAATGTAAACTGCATTATTATGTGGTTTTATCATTAGGTGACTAGGGACTGTGGTGGCTCAGTGGTTAAGAAGCTCATCTTGTTAGGGGGAAGGCTGGCAAATCAGCAGTTTGACACCTGGGTACTGCATAACAGATTGAGGACCCGTCTCTGTCCCAGCTCTTGGGGACATGAAAGGAGCCTCATTTGGGTGTTCCCTGAGCGGAGTTTTTTCAGCAAAAATCCTTTCAATCCAGAATAATTTCTGACACAAGATTATTATTAGGTGACTAGCTCTACTTATAGGAGACACTCTGAGGAACTAAGTCCAAATCTCTGGCTCCACAGCCAGATACATAAACCACAGAGCTATCCAGCCAGCTAATAATAACTGTGTGCTGTCAATTCTGTTTATGGTGATCCTTTCCAAGTACTGTATTTCTAAGTACACAATCCTCAGAAATTATGTGGGAATGATAAACCTGAGTACTCTCTAACTAGAAAACCCTGAAAATACTTGCCATAGGTTAAGACTGACTTAACGGCATATTATTATTTTACTATTGTCATTAGGTAGCACTGGTCTTGGGTTTATCTGAGTGCAATCAAGGGTTTGAGAGAGACTAATAAAGCTCTTGTCAAGTTTTTACAATCCCCTCCATGACAACAATTAGTCGTCCTTTTCTCTCTGTTGGAAAGATACATCTGACTGCTGCACTTAGAGAGCTGGACTGTGTTATATTAATGTTATTTAGATTTATATTTCCAAATACATCATGAACAGCTTGATCACAATCAAAATTATTTTGGAACACAGTCACAAAATTTATGTATGGACGGCCTAGTGATTTTTAAATGTTTGAAGTACGCAGGAACATCAGAAGAAAACAGCATGTAAATAATTTCTAATCTTAGAAGTCTATCAATTATTCAGAAGCTTAGTACTTCTTGTGCTCTCTTATAGGCAGGTCACCATGACAACCTCCCTTTTCACATTGTTATATTAAATATATGAACTCTGCAAACCAGTGTTACTTTCAATTGTTGCGTTACTTGATGTGGTACTGTATTGGTAAATGATTTGACTACCTATTTAATGCAGTTTCATCTAGTTAAGTTCCTCCAAGAGCACATGGATATATAAAAAAGCCCAGACTTCCAATAAAGCACTTGTCTTACAGCCATGAGTGACAAAATATTCCATATAGGTTAGTGAGCAGAGTGACCAAGGAAAATGGAGTATTCCTTTGTTTCTTTGCATCAACTGCACAAACCAACTGAGCCACCCTTTCTTTTTTCTTTTTTTAGTTTGCAGTTGGACAAAAAATGTGCCATTGGTGATAGGAAAAGGCAAAGTTGGAAACTGATACATGCACAGTTGGGAAAAATAGGAAATAATTTTTAAAAATGTAACATGTATGTGTTTATTAAGAGCTTCAATTTCCAACAATGTTAGGGAATGTAAGTAGCACAAATATATACGAGTGAATTGTACTAAGAGTCAATACTTAAGATTAAATTGCTGCTGCTGCTTCCATGCCTAGACCAGAAGTGAAACTGCCAAAATGAAGGCACCTTTTGGTGAGTTCATTCTGCAGTTCCTTTCGCCTGACCTAGTGCGAGAGAGATTAGCCAGCAACACAAGATTGCCGTTACAAGGGTATACCCAATTGTGGTTCTTTCCTCTGAAAGCATAGCCATAGCCAGAGGAGGGCCATGGGGGTGGGGGTGGGGCAAAAACTCTCCTGAGTTAACAGCCAGCCCCCCAATCCATCCCGGGATGACAATGTTATATATATGAGTGTGACATTGTTGCCCCTCCTGATAAAATTTTGTCCCTCCAAATCTAGAATCCTGGCTACGGCCCTGTCTGAAAGCCATTGCAATTGCACTCTCAACACCCTAAATATCCAATATTTCTTTAAACTCCATTCTCAGATCTGTGAAACCTAATTCCATTTCCAATATGTTGAACATCTTGAGATGTGCATCTGAGGAGAGTAGAAAATTGCTCGGTGGTACTGCTGAAATGGTCATCGATTCTGACCTTTTCATAAAGGAAATTGTTGAAATTTAGTTGCTCCCATGCACATAGGCTCTACTTTTCAAGCATGAGTTCTAATGCTTGTTTATGCATTGCAAATAAAGCATAGGTATCTGCTTCCTTTGACAAGGAATGCTGTTATGTATTGAATGAATGTTGCAAGGTTCCCTTTAACAGAATGTAACCAGTCAATGTATCCAATTGTATCTAATCAGACACATTGTAGCAAGCTGTATAAGGATGTGAGCTAAGCGGCCACAGATGGCAGTAGCGAGCATCCAACTCACATGGTACAGATTCCCTGAATACCTGAAGAGCGGGAAACCTTCCCGCCACACCACACCTGGAGAAGATGGGCGTGACGATCTATGACGTCACGCGGACAGTAGCCAATGAGCTACCACCCGGGATATTCAAATGTACAGTGTACTATAAATAGAGCTGTGTTGTCCGCCATTACCTCATGTTCACCCTAACCATCATGCAATAAAGTTGTGTTTAGCTCCTTCTTTGTCTTCCTTGCAAGACACCAAATTGGCTACGAAGGTGGGATGGCGTCCTGAAAAGTGAACATCGCGCCCTTCGACACCACGAAGCCAGAGAAATGGGAACTCTATGAGCAGCAGCTCCTATATCCAATGGACCTCGAGGGCATCAAGGAGGAAGCCAAGCGCCGGGCATTCCTGCTGGCCCAGTGCGGCCTGGAAACACTAGAACTGGCAACGAACCTCCTGACGCTGAGGCTGCTCAGGGAGGTACCCCTAGACGAGATCCTCGCCGAGCTGAGGAAGCACTTTTGCCCGAAAGTGTCGGTGTTTCCGGCAAGGCTGGCCTTTCAGCAGTGGTGCCAGTGGGCCGGTGAGTCCATGGCCGACTTCGTGGCAGCCCTAAGGGTGGCTGCCGTGCCTTGCCAGTGGGGAGCGTCCCTGAGCGAGGCGCTGAGAGACAGGCTCCTGCTGGGCCTGCGAGATGAGGGGGCCAGGAAAAAACTGCTGGCCAAGGATGAGAGCATCTCCTTCGAGCATGTCCTGCGCATCGCCCAAGCCGCTGGGTCAGTGCAACAAGGCGAACGGGTGTGCCGGGCTGCCCCCCCATGCTGGCGGTCCCAGTCCACAGCTGTTCCTCCCACGGAGAGCAGGGGCCTTCCGAGTCCACCACGTCCGCCTCCGACTTCAGCGAGGATGACGACGTGCAGCGGGTGCAGAGGAGGCCCGAGGTTTGAGACCGCGCCAGAGAGGACCGCCACTGCGACGGATGCGGGGCATCCCCCGACCGGAGCCGATGCCCATTCCGGAAGGCGGAGTGCCACAACTGCGGGCGGTGCGGGCACATTGCAAAGGTCTGCAGGCATCGTCAAAATGACAGCAAGGGCCAGGCGGAACGGTCCCAACGGAAAGCAGACGGGGTCGGCAGAATCTTCACTGACGACGAGCCCCAGGAGCACCGCGTGTCTCGACGAGTTCCCGACAACCACGACCAGGCGGTTCACAGCGTGCCTTTGAGGCACCCCCGGTTCTTTGTTGAGGTACTGATACAAGGGGTCCCAGTAAGAATGGAGATTGACTCGGGGTTGTCATACTCCATCATCTCCCACTGGGAATTTTTGCGCATTCCCCCCAAGTCACGCCCCAAACTGAAGGCCCTAAAAACTAACTTGTGGGATGTTCAGGGCAAAAGCATCCCAGTGTTGGGGGTGGGGGAGTTCAAGGTGCAGTTCAAGAGGCGCTCCGCGCAGTTGCCCCTAGTAGTCTTAAAGGAAGGGTCCTGCTGCCTCCTGGATATGCAGTGGTTCGGCCCCCTGGGGGTTTTCATTGGGGGCATACACGCCGTGCAGGCTGACCCGATCACGGAAGTGTGTAACGCACACCCTGCCATCTTTGAGAAGGGGCTAGGGAAGTTCAAGGGGCCCCCAGTTTCATTCGACATGGATCCCGACATCCGACCCATCAGACTGAAGCCAAGGAGAGTGCACTAAAGGACAAAATTGAGACTGAACTGGACAAACTCGTGGGTCAGGGGATTTTGGTACCGGTGGATTCCGCCGAGTGGGAAACCCCCATTATTACGGTGCTTAAGGCTAACGGGGAGGTCAGAATCTGCGCTGACTACAAGTGCACGATTAACAAGGCAATTCGCCCAAACGCGTACCCGGTGCCGGTAGTAAGTCACCTGTTAGCAACTTTGCACAGGGGTAGGTGTTTCGCCAAGCTAGATTTAGCGCAGGCATACCAACAATTAACGGTGACCCCAGCTGCAGCCGGCGCTCAAACCATTGTTACTCATAAGGGAGCCTTTAAAGTGACGCGCCTCCAATTCGGCGTAAATTTGGCTCCAGGAATCTTTCAGTCCCTCGTGGAAAGATTGTTGAAAGGGCTCCCAGGTGTTTTCCCCTACTTTGACAATGTTTTTATAACGGCGGGAGGGGAACAGGAATTGGCCAAGAGGTTAGACCGGGTACTAACCGTGTTCAAGAAAGCGGGGCTCAGGTTGAGAAAGGATAAGTGTGTGTTTTTCGCTGAAGAGGTAGAGTTTCTGGGGTTTCGAATAACCCCTGAGGGTATCAAACCAGCAGAGTCAAAGGTGTCGGCGGTGCAGGATGCCCCTCTCCCCACCACCAAGGCCGAACTGCAGTGCTTCCTAGGACTCCTAAATTTTTACCACTCTTTCCTGCCGGGAAAGGCGTCGGTAGCAGAGCCGCTGCACAAATTACTCAAGAAAGATGCGGCTTGGCGGTGGGGGAACAGCCAGGAACGGACATTCCGAGGGCTCAAGCAGCTTCTATCTTCCAAGGCTGTCTTGACCCACTTCGATCCAAAGAAACCCGTTGTGTTAGTCTGTGATGCCTCACCGGTGGGGGCAGTCCTCTGCCACGTGCTAGAGAGCAGGTGAGAAGCCCCGGTAGCGTTCTATTCGAGATCCCTATCCAAGGCAGAGCGCAACTATGCGCAAACAGATTGGGAAGCCCTGGCGATTGTTGCAGGAACCAAAAAGTTCCACGACTTCCTTTATGGCAGACCGTTCACAGTCGTGACTGACCATAAGCCCCTGCTAGGGATTTTTACCAAGGACAAGGCAACCCCGCAGACCTTGTCCCCAAGGATGCTGCAATGGGCCATTTTCCTCAACGCGTACCAGTATGCGTTGACCTACCGTCCCGGCAAGGAGATCAGCCATGCTGACGCCCTTTCCAGGTCACCACTCCCACAGGCGGGGGACCCAGAGTGCGAGGTAGAGCAGGACCACCAGGTGCTCCTGATCGAGGCCCTAGAGTCGCCCCCGATTCTGCCAGCTGAGATCGCCAAGGCTATGGCGAAAGACAAGTAATTGGCCCTAGTCAGTTCATGGGTACAAAAAGGCTGGCTGGCAACCTCCCCTACGGAGGAATTCAAGGTTTATGGTAGGCGGAGAGACAAACTCTCCTTAGAAAGGGGCTGTCTACTCTGGGGGCAGCAGGTAATAATCCCCAAAGTTCTGAGGTCTCGGGTGCTCAAGATGCTGCATATCAGCCACCCAGGGATCGTGCGCTCCAAGGCGCTAGCTAGAAGTTACGTCTGGTGGCCCAAACTGGACGCAGACATAGAACACATGATTGGCACTTGCGAGAGCTGCCAGAGCACGCAGCCCGAGGAGTCCTGACTTCCGCACAGAGAATGGGTCACAGCCCGGGGGCCGTGGTCGCGTCTGCACGTGGACTTCGCGGGTCCCTTCAGGGGCACCCTTTTCCTTATAATAGTGGATGCTTACTCCATATGGTTGGAGGTAATCCTGATGGCCAGTACATCGTCAGCTGCGACGATTAAAAAATTACGGAAGGTATTCAGCTGCTTCGGGTTACCTGACGTACTTGTGAGTGATAACGCCACAACTTTCACATCAGCGGAGTTCCAGGGTTTCATTGAGATTAACAAAATTCTCCACATAACTGTGGCCCCTTTTCACCCCGCTACAAATGGTCAAGCGGAACGCCTGGTGCGAACAACTAACGACGCACTGCGTAGGATGGGCCCCGGGGAGTTGAACTTGCAACTTTGTCAATTCCTATTAAGGTATTGTGTAACCCCCTTAGCGTTGGGTCTGTCGCCCACCGAACTCCTTATGCGGAGGAAACCCGCCACAATCCTCTCGAGGTTAGACCCAACCAGGGTGGAGGACACGGGTAGAAATATAGAAACGGGGGGAACCAAGATTTTTGATATCGGCGAGGCAGTGCATTGCTGCAACTACGCGGCCAGTGGACCTAACTGGGTGCCTGGAGTAGTGGTCGGGCAAACAGGGCCAGTCTCCTACAATGTTGAGACAAGTACAGGACTCCTCTGGAGGAGGCATGCCGACCAGCTCAGGGGTAGGGTAGTAGGAAGGCAAGACTTGAGTGACCAAGCAGAGCATTCAACGTTAGGGTTCTCGCCCACCCGCTTATCCCAAGGGGGAGGCGCAGACCACAGGGGGGAGGGAAATGACACAAATCCGCATCCTTTTGACCCCCCGGGTAACAGGAACAATTTGGAAGAGACGGATTTCGAGGAGCTGTTAGACTTTGAGTTAGGAAACCGGGGGGATTTTTCGGAGTGGTCCCCCACCCATCCAAGCGAAGAGCGGGGGTTTTCTTTAGTCCCTGGAGCCCCCGGTTTCACATCCCTGGAGTTTACTCCCACCCCTAGACCTCTCCAATCCCCGGCGCAGATCTCGCAGCCAATCGCTAATGAGTTATATTCTCCCATTGCAGGATGAGGACAGAGTAGTCAGGAGCGTGCAGGGACTCCGGCCCCAAGTGCGGCCGCCACTCGCCCAAAGCGAACATGCAGGAAGCCTCAATGGCTGAAGGACTTCGTCCTCACCTAGGGGGGAGGGGTGTTATGTTTTGAATGAATGTTGCAATGTTCCCTTTAACAGAATGTAACCAGTTAATGTAGCCAATTGTATCTAATCAAAGACACATTGTAGCAAGCTGTATAGGGATGTGAGCTAAGCGGCCACATGTGGCAGTAGCGAGCATCCAGCTCACATGGTACAGATTCCCCGAATACCTGAAGAGCGGGAAACCTTCCCGCCACACCTCACCTGGAGAAGATGGGCATGACGATCTATGACGTCACGCAGACAGTAGCCAATGAGCTACCACCCGGGATATTCAAATGTACAGTGTACTATAAATAGAGCTGTGTTGTCCGCCATTACCTCATGTTCACCCTGACCATCATGCAATAAAGTTGTGTTTAGCCCTACATGCGGCTCCTTCTTTGTCTTCCTTGCAAGACACCAAAAATGCAAATCCATACCCTACCTTAAAATTTGATATACTGTATATGTATTTTTGTATTTGGGTTTATTAAGACTTCCATGAACTTAAGATAGATTTAAAAGTGGCGATTGTTTTGCTTTCTGGTTTCATTTCTCATGTTTGCCAAATGAAAATTTTATTCACCATATAACCAGGTTTTTAAAAGTATTTTATTTACTCTTGCCAAACAAAATTTATAGACTGTTTAGGTTGCTCGGCTTTAATTATACATGATCAACCCTCAATCTAGAGTGCAGTCCTTCAATAGAAGTTAGAATTAGAGCAGGTACTGAGAAGGGCAACAAGGATGATCAGAGGAATGGAAACCCAAACCGTATGAGGAAAGATGGAACTGGTCATGTTTAGCCTTGAGAAAAGGAGACTGAGGGGGATATGATAGCACTCTTCAAATACCCGAAAGATAATCATAAAGAGGAAGGGAAGGATCTGTTCTCCATCTTCCCAGAGTATAGTATGCGTAATAACGGGCTGAGACTATAGGAGGCCAGATATAGGCTAAATATTAGGGGAAATGTCTTAATGGTTAGAGCAGTACAACAGTAGAACCAACTGCCTCAAGAGGTGATGAGTGCTCCAACACTGGAAGGATTCAAGAGAGAATTGGACAGCCATCTGTTATATATGCTTTGATTCGGATTCCTGCATTGAGCAGGGGGCTAGACTCAATGACCTAAAGGTCCCTTCCAACTCAGTTATTCTATGATTCTATGTTACAAAAATGGAAAAAATTCACATACTGCCAGTTAGCAAAATTATGAAACAATTTCCTTCACAAAATTATCCCTCAAATATCCTTCTGAAGACTACAATTTCACCCTTTTATAGGTAAGATCCAAAAAAATAGGTGGAGGCCAAGCGGGGAAGGAATATAACTCCTGTAAGGAGGGACCCAAATTACAGCAACGCTAACTGATCTCTTGTGTTTGTGCCTCTGCTGTGTGCTCTTTATGCCTTTTCAGCAGTCTTTCAAGAAGTAGCCATGTTCATCTATCTCAACAAATTGAAAAGAAAAGAAAACCAGATACACTCTCTCACATACAAGAGAGAGGAGAGGGCACACATAGCATTTAAATAATTTTATTTCAGCATGAGGTTTTGTGGAAGAGGAAGTGAAATTTCATCCACAAAAATTCACATTTTTGTTATCTTTCAACACTTGATAGTTTTGTTAATCTTCAAAGTGCTACAACATTTTGATTCCTCCTCCTCTTTAGTCATCATTTTCTTTTTCTTTTTACCCTTTTTAAAATAACAAATCCTTCCTCACATTAGAAGTCTTTTTTCAACAGCCAGTTAATTGCCAAAATCCTGCTGAAATAAAATAGTATTTGCCTGGCAGCAGAACAACAGAAAGCACCCAGCAGAGTTGTTCTTGAAATAGAGTTCCACGAACTGAGAGCAGCCATCAAGAACCCCCTCTCTTTCTTACAAAGTACAGTTCCAACTTACAACAAACAGAAATCTACTATTTAGTACTGCTTTGAGGAAGAAGCCAACAGGAAATCATTCTGCTTCTATGTCCTAGCACTTCATAAAAAATAAATGTCATGGCACAATTATTATTATTATTTTGAATAACCATAGTTTTTCATGATTCACATAATCTAACAGTTTATGGTCATCTACAAACAGAATATGATGTGCTTCTGAAATTCTTTGGAATAGTAGCCTTGTTAGTCTGTGTTTCAAGCATATCAGAAAGTAAACCTTATACTTATCTGTTATACTAAACATTTCATACCTCTGTACCATTGATACCATGAAGTCTCACTCCTGCGTTGGACGAAGTGGACTTGATCCACAAAAGCTAACATTAAAATACAGTAGTTAGTCTTTAAAGTGCCCATAAGAATTTTAATTAGAAGATCTTGCACCAACTCATAGAAGCCTTCTAAATCACACAAAAGTCTGATCTAGTTCCCAGTATTCCAAACAGAGTTGCACGATAGATTTATATAAACTTACTAGCAGAGGACCCGGCGTTGCCTGGGGGTACCCTACCCGGGCAAAGGAGAGACTCAGGCCCGCCCCCCGCCCCAGCTGCCTTACCTTTTTGTCTGCTGTCATCGCAGCCACTCTTTCCGCCCGGCCACAAGGCGCCATCTCAGCCTGACTTTGGCTGCCGCCGCCGGCCTCTCCAGCAACTACAGTCAGTGGGTAGCCATCATAGCTCAGCCCCTCTATCCTCCTGTGGGTTGTATCAGGCGGAAGGGAGGCTCCATTTGGGAGGGTGGGCAGAGGACCCATTGAAGGGCGGAGGCATGTGGAAGGTGGCAGCCCGGTCCCGTCCTTCGCCCGCCCTCCGGCTGTGGGTTCTCCCTTCCTCTGAGGCATGCCTCAGGAGTGCCAAGGAACCATGCCGCGGTGGCCACCCGCCAACAGTAGTCAATGGGGCGGGGGCGGCAGTAATCGCCGTAATTGCCACCACCTGTACTGGCAGCTAGGCCATGCACCACCTGGAACGCCGGGCAGATTTTGGTGCATGCGTGGAATTTCATGCATGTGCCACAGCCTGGAACGCCAGGCAGGGTTAAGTGCATGCGTGGATTATTATGCATGTGCAGACACCTCCCCTGGTCATTTCTGCCAGCCGGGGGACGTTGCTGCCCCTTTTGGGGAGCAAGGATCCCAAGGTGGGTTGCCAAGTACCCACGCTGGCCACCCCAGATGTTGAAGTTAGGCGTACACGCAGTTTCCAGCGCAATCGGTGCAGGGGTGTCGCTTTGTATGAGAAAGCCCTGTGATGTCACGGAGCCCCAGATCTGGTCAGCTGGGAATTGGTTGAGCTGTGGCGATGACATCACAATCCCCCCTGGTTGGCTTTTTCCCCTTGCTTTTTCTCCTGTCGGTGGGGGCATGCCCTTTGCGGATTGATTTAAGGGGCGTACCCCTCCCCATGGGACTTGACACCCCCACAGTGACTGTCTCTTCGGCCCAAGGTATGTATGTGCCGAGTTTCAGCATGATCAGTGCAGGGGGGTGGATTTGTATAAGGAACATACAGCAACGGACCTTGATTTTAGTTTTATAGATTATTTCATATCTCTAATATGAAACATGCATTTCTGACAGAAACCAGACACTGTGTGTGGCATTTTTATCAAGCTATATACCAGAACTCTGCCAACCTATACAAGTGTATATGTGACACTAGGATTTTTATCCTGATGTGAATCACTTTATACCTGATTACAATGACGTTTTTGCATTTTAATGTTCATTCATTCAGTTAGGAGATATCCTTTGGGGGCACATTATTATTCTTGTTTATTTTAAACACCCTAAATAATTTGATATCATCAAATCTGGCTACCTCGCTACCTACACCACAAATTAAAAAGCACTGGTCCAGACACAGAACCTTGGGGAATTTCAGTCTCCAATGGGACACTTGTAAAGTTGGAAAATCTGCTTTTTAAAAACTTGATATTATGACAGACAGGCTTTCTGCTCTATAGAGTCACCCTTGCTTAAAAGCCAGTCATATCCGATTCTACGGTGCAGTGCTCACAAACACATTAAAATAACCAATCTCTGTGGGAAAGGAAATTTGGTTCTGCTTTTGCCAGTTCCCAAAAGGCTACTAACATTTTTTTACAAATTAGTAATTTGTTCACTTAATTACAAAACTGCCTAAACCAGATAAATTCTACTCTGCACTCTATTACATTTGTTATAGCAAACAAATAAGTATCTTAGCGATCTGAAAATATAGCATGTTCCTGAAATATCAGCTTTCAACAATGTAGGGTAGAGGTTTTGCAAATGTTTGACTTCATCTCTCAGAAGTCCATACCACTGACCGTGATAAGTGGGCTTCTGGTCAGTGAAATCCAAAACAAGTGATGGATCAAACTGAAGAATCATGGATGAAAGAGGAAGTAAGTAAACTAATACTCAGACAACAGAAAGATTTATTCTGACAATTTTGAACATCTCACATATAAAATAGCAGCGTAAAAAGGCACTATTTTAGTTTGCAAGACAACAAAGAAGAAAGCTCCTACCCAAAATGGCAGAATCACAACGACTTAAATCATCGTGAACTTTCCCTTTGTCACTTGGAGGACTCTGAATAGGCTGAGGGTTGGAGTCTCTAAATGCAAGACCAACATGCTCAAGTGGGAGCTGCTGGCGGACAACAACACTAGGTGTGAATGTGGAGCGATACAGTATCCGGCTCATTTACTGGTCTGCTGATTACTGCCAGAAACATACACCGATGAGGACTTAAGTTTGGGCAACCACAAGACGAAGAATGTGGCTTCGTTTTGGCAGTCCAGGGTTTGATTAGGACATGATAGAATAATAATAATCTTGAATTGAACAGAAGGAGGCTTGTCTTCCAGTCTAGATGAAGCCATCACAAATAGTATATGCTCATCAATAACAGACTGGCAATAACCAGAAAATAGACAGGACTCCATCTTTACTAAAGGAGAAAGATGAGCACATGGGACAAAATCATCTCCGCTCTAGACAACAGATCATTTATATACTATATTCATATATACTCTCCAAGAAGATAGGAAAATGTTGAAGTAAAAACATTTTAATTGTATTAAAGAGAAAAAATTATTCGCATCATTGCTTACAAATCATTTGTACCACTGATTTGTATGAACCCATTACAATTTTGACAGTTGTATTATCACTGCCTTTCCTAATGATCCTCAAAATGAAATATAGTTTTGAACAGTAGGCCTGCACAGAGTTGGTGCTTTCGTCAAACTACCCACCAAAACTCTGTTATATAAATAAAGTTAGGATTATTATTTTTTGTCCCGATGTGAATCGTTTCATACTTAACCTGAACCTTCTCCACCATTACAATGCCTGCTAAGCTTGTTTGGAGATGCAGTTTGGAGCCTGACATTATCACTTTTTGTTTTGGACACTTCCCAAAATTTGGTGTGTTGTGAAATGTTGCCATTGCAATTGCAAATCATTTATGAATAATTTTTTTAAGCATCCAATATAGATCTCTGAGGACTTCATTATTCACACTCTTACACTAAAAAAAATCTACCATTTATTTCTAATCTTTGTCTCCTGTTTTTTTTTTTGACAAGGTTCCAATTCTACACTTACCCCAAGAAACCCTTGATGAGAGGCATTGCCAGAAAGACATTCTTAAAGCCCAAGGACAGTGTCTATTTAATCAGCTCCCATTATACATATTTGACAACAAACTCAAAGAACTCTAAGAGGCTAATAAAACAGAACTTAGTTTGATGAAAGCTATGTTGAGTCATTCTTACAAATTTTGATATGATTCATAATTTATCTTTAATAACACTTCCTATCAATTACCCAGAACAAACATTAAACATTCTATAATTTTCATGAGCATCTTTAGAAATCATTTTTAAAATGTATATATTTTTCAGTTTCCTAATACAGTATACAAGTTAATTTCAGGGGCATGTTACATGTTTTTATTAGAAGATCAGCAACTGTAAAGGTAAAGGTTTCCCTTGCTCGAAAGCCAGTCATATCCGACTCTAAGGTTCAGTGCTCAGCTCTGTTTCAAAGCCAGAGTCAGCACTGTATGCTCCTGCAGAAGTTTCCGTGGTCATGTGGCAGGCATGACTAGACATCTGTTGTACACAAGGCAGAATTGCAAGTTGCTCAAACAACGCCTTGCAAAGACAAAATGGCGATTTCCCGCCATCCAAATTAGGAGCTAAAGTTGGCGCGCAATCTCCTTCTCTGGGCGTGCTCATTATGCTAATTAGAGTTCTGTGATTGGATACACTTTTGGATCCTGTTCTGGATTGGTTAATACTTATAAATCTTTTTATGATTGGTTGGTTGTGATTATGCAGCGGGTCACTACATTGTAACAAGTGGCCACCACCGGGGAGACACTATATAAGCCCAACAGATAAACAAGGGTGGTGCCAGGCCGGATCTATACTTCCCATTACCGCTACAATTTAGCCAACGTCTGGCTAAGCCTGGGTCTCCTCTATACGCTATCACGCAAATGTATAGCTTAGTCACTGTCCCTACGGTAGAAACACAAGGGACCGATTACATGGGACTTGTGTAGCCATTTGATGTCCGGAACGCCTTGTAAGCCTAACCAGAAAGACTGTTCAATAAACTCCTGTTGTTATTCTGTTCTTCGTTGCCTGAACTGTTGCTTATAAGGGCCGGACACGACAACACCAAAGTGCACGGAACACTGTTTACCTTCCCACCGAAGTGGTCCCTATTTATTTATTTGCAATTTCTTGCTTTCAAACTGCTAGGTTGGCAGGAGCTGGGACAAAGATGGGAGCTCATTCCGTCCTGCAGTACTCAGGAATCGAACTGATCTCCCACTTCCAGTCACCATCTTAGCCACTTGAGCCACTGCAGTCTGTACATTTGAGTTATTTAAGACCTTTTGGATGCACAGCAACTAGAACAAGTAATCCATGCTTTCTATTTGTCAATTAGTTCTAGAATTGCATCTCTTTACACATTATTTTCCTTAGTTCCTCAGTTTCTACCTGGAAAATGTCAGTTTAGATTTGGGGTTCTCAATGTGGGGCATAACACACCACAGGGGGGCAATTTGGTTTTTAAGGAGCAATTCAAGAATGAGTTAATAACAGTGAATGGCCTTTTAGGCTTCCTCTACATGAATCGGAGTTCCCTTTTTGAATAAAAATAATTATAAGACATGGCGGGGCGGGGGGGAATCAGGACTTTAGAAATGCTTAGGTGGGACATGGCCAAAAAATATTGGGAACCACTGGTTTAGACATTGGTGTCTGCTCTACATCTCCTATGAGGGCCAGTGCAAAGAATTTGTTCGACTTTTAAAATCTCTCTTAATACTATTTTGTATTTGTCTTATAGTAGGCTTTTCACTCAGATGTCATTCTCTTGTCAGCTTCATACTTCTGATGTATATACATACTATATATAAAAATCCTGTTCTGCATTCTTTATTGTTTCCATTTCTTAACAGCATGCATGAAATATGCTGACTACTTCAATATGCTATACTGTATATGACCTATATCACTAGTAAAGTTGCCTCAAGCCCGCCTGCACTGGTTGTCTGGTCCATTACAACACAAATGTTAGTACACTCCATACCAACCACATGCAATAAATAGTTTAGGGAAAGTGTTATTATCTTAATATTTAGGTGAAAGCCGCACAAGTGGGTGCTGGGTAATGTTCATTTTTTAAAAAAGACAACAGAGTGAAAATCCATCTATGTTTCCCTTTAGCTGGAGTTATGAACTAGAAATACATGAGTTTTTTGTTACTTTTAAATTCTGCTAAAGCACCCATGTTATCTCTTTTTTAAAGTTTAAACAGAAATAAAAGAATGTTTATGTAAATATACAGTGCAGTATCTGATATAATTGTAAGTAAAAAGTGAAAACGGTGAATATATTTCCTTTCATAATGCAAAATGCAACTGTGTATATCTAAATCCAATTTTCTCCCAAATATATTAGTCACACTGAAATAATTAGGACTTCTTACGCAGCAGTGGCACACTCTAACTGGGATGAAAACTGTATTTAACCTATGGTACTGCCACGTTCATTTATAACTGTACTTCCGCAAAACTTATTTACTGAGAAACCCACTGACACCTGAGTGTGCATGGTATTTTAGCCTAACACAGGATGAAGAATATGTGACAGTCCTGGACTACAACTCCCATCCACTTTGGTCACGATGAGGAATGATACATTCAAGCAACTCGAGGTCTAAACCTGTCAGAATATATAGTATTAAAATTAAGATTGATCCTCCTAAATACTACATACCTCAAAAGTTATTCCCACGATTTTAACAACTTAATGGTGTACTGATCTATTGCAGTTATTGGTACCAAACGTTAATATTACCCACTCATGAAATTATAGCATCTGTTAATGTTAAGTGGCTCCCTTCTTATAAATTATTGCTTTTAACAATATAATAGCTGCATTTAATTCACTTCAAAGGTGAGTTGCCTCCACTTAACACCACTTCAGATCTAGTACAAATTAATATTTTTTGAAAACCTACTAACACAATAAATTAGGGAAATCAACACATGTAGCTAGCTAACATATCATTTTGAGTAAAAAAAAATTAATACTAAAATATATACATTCATAAATAAATATATACTAAATGCTGATATACCATAAATATACTAGCATATTTTATATTAATACAATATAAACATTTCATAGTAGTAAATATACAAAACAATACTAAAAACCCAATTTAAAAGTTCCAGTGACTTCAATGCAACTTACCTCCAGGTAAAGATGTCTACGACCACAGTCGACATCAGTCTAGACTAGTCTAGGCTAGGGACAGAAAGTTTCAAAATTACCCTATTTAGTAATATGTATTAAAAATATCCTTAGAAACAGTTGATGAAGTCACTTCCTTTTGAGCACTTAAATAGCAATTACACTATTTATAAAGGCACATAAATATAAAATACATCCAAAAAATAGGCTAGCTGGGCACACTGAGCATATGGCAGACAGTTATTTCCCAAGCTTTAGTTCCAGCCAGAGAACAGCAATCCTCACACACAAAATCAGTTACCACCCAATTGATCTTTAATTAGGTAGTGAAGAAATATGCAAATAAAAAAGTGAGGGCAGGAGCATTTGCAAGGCAGATATTAAGGCACCCCAGCTTCCTTCAGAAGACGACATAACGGATATAATAGTACAGTATCTTAAACTGAAGGATGATAAATGGCTTTTGTTGTTCTTTCCAAACTGGCAAATCCTTCCTCCCACAAACTGGAGACATGGACATCCTCCAAAGGGGAGGAAAAATAGGAAAGAAATGACAATATAGGGTGAGCAGCAAAAGAAGGAGAATGAGTAGAACATATAAAGGGATGTCGTAAATCTGTCGGGGAAATTGCAAATTTGTGGTAACTCCAAAGGAAAGGACAACATGATGTACGAGAGCGGGTGGTCTTTACATGATGAATCAGAGGAGGGAGCCAGATGCTGGGAAGAGAAGATGGGGTTCAAAAGCTCAGCAGGAAGGAGGAGGAGGAGGAGACCCCCATACATTTATGGGGAGTGGGGCCACAGGATAATTTCCAACTCTTTCCTTAGCTTGGGCATCACGGAAACTTTCACCGCTGCTTCGAAGGGGGAAACGGAACAGTCAGTCAATAAACAAAAATTAAAATTAAAGACATAGACCGCGGGGGGGGGGGGGGGGATGAGGACCTTTAAGCTTCCTATATCCTCCCCTTTTCTCTCCCCACGGCTTCCAGGCGTGGCATTCAACCCGCCCATCTCTAACAGACACATCCCAGAGATACGCGTAGCGCGCTCCATTATTGCCAGGCGCGGGCGCTGCAAGGAGGGTTGGGGGGGGGGGGGGTTGCAAATTGCTAGCTAGACTCGAACCCCCATCTCCTCCACTCACCCTATTTTGTTCGCCCCGGTGCTGCCTGGCGCAGCCACCACCCACCGCTACCGCCGGCTCTTCTTACCCTCCCTCCTCTTGTCAAGTGGAGCCCTGCCTGGCTGTTCTCCCACCCTCCCGACGTTGCGCTCACGGGGCCCGCCCTTCACATGGCCTGGCACCGCCACCGCCTCGCCTCGCACCTGGGTCTCCCCCCGGGCCTCGCTCAAGCAAAGGGCGCGCGCGGGAACCGAAGGCAGGCAGGCCTGGCCTGATTCCAGCCTCCTGTTTATTAGCATGAGAACTGGGGTACACAGGAGAGCTCCAGGGGCCCCTCGGAGATTATGCCATAAAACAAACAAATCAGCCATGTGATCCATATACAAAACAAATGTAGAATAAGAAGGCGACACCTATTTTCGATCACTAAAATAAAAAAAAAAATCATTGCAAGCTTTCTTCATTCAAGGTCACTTCTTCAGGTGGTGTTTTTGAGCCACAACCGGGTTACCCTAGGCAACCTTGTTTTGCCAGCTAATTTTTCTCACACTAGGTCAGGGACTACAGGATGGATTCATCAAAAGGTGGCTTCGTTTTGGCAGTTTCACGTCTGGCCTAGAAACAAGAAGAAAGAAATGATGATATTTACTAGGGCGCACAAACCTTCCAGTTGTTCCCTGACCCAAGCAACAGCCACTGGACAGAGACTCCACTCTTCTCAGTTATTATTTCCCTTGCACTACTGTAAAGTCTGCAAAAGATAGGTCTCTGCCCCCAAACAGTTTACAATCTGAATCCATATTCATATGGAAACAGAGAAATGTAATTTATTTATTACAGGGTTTTTTCTCCTTCAAAAGTTCCAGGCAGCATATATGAACTATATATGAAAATTTCTCCCAACATTGTTTCTACGTTTGTGACGGCACATAGTCACAATAATGGGAGGAAATGGTTTAGGCTGAGAATTGGATTAAACTTTAGTATAAGGCGGGTTCACAACCTACGGCCCACAGGCTGGACCCAGCCTGTGGTACCATTTCATGTGGCCCAACGCCCTAACTCGCCGCTGCCGGAAACAGTGGAAGCAGCAAGACCAGCCGGAAATGCACCGCCTTCGCTCCCACCGCCGGCAGAAGTGAAAACAGCCAAAAACGTGTCATAAATGCACTCACGGCTGTCCTAAATGTGTTTATAACAGCCAGATGCATTTTACGGCAGGGGAAACCATGTTTCTGGCCTGCTCAAATGTTTTAGGGGGCGTGGTCCAGCCCACAGTGAGAAAATGTTGAGCACCCCTAGTATAAGGCTAAGACTAAGTTCTACTTTCTAACGCAAGTGCAGAAATAAATTATTGGGCCTTGAGTACTATTGTTAGCATGGAAAGTGCCTCCTCGAAGGTTGTGGTATTTCTGAACCCCTAATGGGCATGCCCCAGGCAATGGCAATCTTGTTTTGCCAGCTAATCTGCCTCACACTAATTCAGGAGAAAGGAACTGCGGATATAAATTCATCAAATGTGGCTTCATTTTAGCAGTTTCAAGCCTGGCCTAGACACGGAATAAGAAATAAATTGTTATATTTACTGGGACGCATGCACCTTCCATCAGTGGTGGGCATCAGCAGGTTTGCACCAGTTCGCCAGAACCAATAGCAGAAATTTTGGCTGGCCCCGCCCATCCAAGTTTTGAAATAAAGTACAGTAGTCCTAATTCGGGTGCAACGCAGGGCTTTCCCCCTGGCCCACAGTGTGGTAGTAAATTTTTTGGGAAACACACACAGAGAGAAATGTATTTCATTTATTACAGCTTCTTCTCCAAAAGTTCCAGGCAGCATATATGAACTATATAAGAACCATAGATGAAATTTTCTCCTAATACTTCTATGTTTGAGTCTACACATAATCACAATAGTGGTAGGAAATGCTTTGGCTGAGAATTAGGTTAAACATTAGTATAAGGCTACGACTAAGATCTACTTTCTAACTCAAGTGCCAAAATAAATTATTATGCCTTGAGTACTGTTGTTAGCACAGAAAGCGCCTCCTCGAAGATTGCGGTATTTTTGAACCACAATTGAGGCGAGCAACGGCAACCTTGTCTTGCCAGCTTATCTTTCTCACACTAGGTTACGGACTACGGAATGAATTCACCCAAAAGTGGCTTCATTTTGGAAGTTTCACGTCTGGCCTAGAAACGGAAGAAGAAAAAATAATACTTACTGAGACACACTAACCTTCCAGTCATTCCCTGATTCCAATAATAGCCAAGGACAAAGACTCTACTCTTCCCAGTTATTTTTCTTCAGCCAGGAGGCAGCATGACACTTTGCACTGTAAAGACCACAAATTATAGGTCCTTGCCCCCAAACAATTGACAATCTGAATCCATACCTATTTGGAAACAGAGAGAGAGAGAAATGTAATTCATTACATTTATTATTTTTTCTCCTCCAAAAGTTCCAGGCAACATATATGAAATATACAGGTACAGTATTGTATATGAAATTTACTTTCAACATTGTTTCTTTGTTTGTGTCTACACATAATCTCAACAATGGTAGGAAATAGGCTAGGCTGAGAATTAGGTAAAACGTTAGTATAATAAAGCTAAGATTAAGTTCTACTTTCTAATTGTGATGAAGTGGACTTGGTCCACGAAAGCTCACAGTTAAATACAGGATTTAATCTTTAAGATGCCACAACAATTTTTGTAGGTTTTTCCCCTGTTTTGTTTTATTTACTCTCTGATATGCTTGCACAGACTAGCCCGTCTACCACTTCAAACATTTCTAATTCAAGTGCTGAAATATTCGGCCTTGGGTACTAGTTAGTGGTTAGATTGTGGTGGCTTAGTGGTTAAGACACTGAACTTGACGAGTAGAAGGGCAGGTGAGCAGTTCAAGACCTGAGTACTGCACAACAGAGTGAGTTCTGGTCTCTGTCCCAGCTCATGCTAACCTAGCAGTTCGAAAGCAAGAAATTGCAAGTAGATAAATAGGGACCACTTCGGTTTGAAGGTAAATAGTGTTCCGTACACTCTGGTGTCTAGGCATTCCTGTCCACAAAAACGTCTGCAAATGCAGATAGCGCTAGTTCTTTGGCTATAAACAGAGATGAGCACTGATCCCTAGAATCGGATATGACTGGCTTTTAAACAAGGGCAGTCTTTACCTTACTATTGTTATCATAGATAGATAGATGAATGGATGGAAAGAGAGTGTGTGTGTTTTACATTACAGTGGAACCTTGGTCAACAAACAGCTCCGTTAACATAAAAATCACATAACAAAAGGAAATCCATAGAAAATAATGGCTTGGTTTACGGATTTTTTAAAACGGATTAATTGGTTTTCAGTGCATGCCTATGGGAAACCGTGTTTCAGTTAAAGCATTTTGGTTTTTAGTGCATTCCTATGGGGAATTGCTTTCAATGCATTCCTATGGGAAATTTGGCTAAAGTAATTTTGGCTGTAAGAAACGTCCCAGAGAATGCATTAATTACGTTAACCAAGGTTCCACTGTACTTTTGTTTCTTATCCTCTCTTTTTTTCATGAACGGGACATAATTCCAGCTAGGACATAAAGGTATGTTGATTCCAAATAAAACAGAACAGATAATACCACAAAGCAGTGAAGAAAGGAACTTCTTTCAGAAAGTATACTGCTTGCCTATTAAGAGCTGCTTCTGCTCACATAAATCAGCAGTCAGCAGGGTGGATGCCTAAAAATCTGCAGGAAGTAGCAAATAGAGAAGTAGGTTCATTCAATTCTGCTTCTATTTTCCAAATAGGCTTTGGTGTTTGGTATGTTTCTCAAATAGAACACACAACATAAGACATGGACCATTAGATCTGAAAGTAAGCCTTACAAAGGAGGCAGCACCAAAACAAATACAGTACTTGGGGGTGGGCACAAAATGGCAAAGTGGCTTAATGGAAAACTTTGCATCACATGCTAGGCTTCAGAATGTAAGCAAAATTATTTGAAGGAGGAAGTTAAACTTCAAGGTGCTTATTGCCCTTCCTTGACCATTGGAGCTTTCTATCTAAATGTTAGGTTTTCTTGATAAAATTGTAATACTGTATAGCAGTTTTACAATTTCAGCTGGTTGGATTGATGTCTGAGTTGGAGAACTTGGCTGGTTGAAAGTTCAGTTGCTAATATGCCTCCTGGTTGAAGACCCATCTGTGTAGCCATAGGGAGGCTGCATGAGCCCAGACTACTCCAGAAGAGATGAGTAAATCATTGTTAGTACTTTAACTAGAAAAACCTAGGAAAGGGTCACCATAAGATGCAATTGATTTTAATCCACTAATTCATGTTTTTTCCAAAACTTCTATAGTGAACAGAAAAAGAACAAACTGGATCAGCTTTTAGCAATATTCAGATTACACTCCTCTTCACCCTTTCACTACTCTATTTAGAATATGGAGTAATGAAATAGACAAAATTGGTATGATTGATGTGATTAGGCTAGTGGATTTCATTTAGGCAAACTTTCTTTCTAAGGACAGAATTTAAGTACCAGCCTTTGGCTTGGACTTCATATTAAACATAGCATATTAAACATAATGAAGTGGAGATTAATGGAGAAGGAAAAACCAAGCTCCTGATTTCAAGCTTTTCAGGAGTCAATATCAGATGTGAATATAATAAACACCTTTTAAATAAATGACTGGCATATCAGGCAAGGACTGGCACCACATTTGGCAACTCATCTCTCAGACAAAGCTTATAAAACCCTATCCATGAATGCTGTCATTGACCAAGCACCTATATTGAAGCACAGATATGACGATTGGCTCTCAGGCAAGGGAGACCTAGACCTTTACCTAGGTCAGTTCTAACTTCATGGTATATGACAACAACATGAGTCATACAAACCATGCAATCAAGCAGCTGACTATAACATCAAAATATTGGGATTTGTTATGCTTATAAGACAGGTGGATTTGAATTTTTTTCCCCTGCCTGCATGGTGGAAAGGCAGGATTTGATCCATCTGTGACTTTTCTTTCCCAAATCAGTTTTTTTCTGTGATGCTGGAAAGCTTCCACTTTTTTCATAAATTGTAGGATTCAAAAGGATCCCGCCCCCCGCATGAGGAAGCATGTAAAAAAGGAGGAGATGACTGTAGGTGGTGCTTCAGTGACATAAGAAGCGTTCAGTTACTCAAAGCCTTGGATTGCATGCCGAGTGGCACACCTGTATTCCCCCTTAACAGGTACTAATGCTTTTCTGGCTGTTGCAGCAGATCAGACTGGAAATGCCATAAATCAGCTTCTGTAAATGCACCAAGAAAGAAACAGCATCTAACTCAATGTTTTCCAATGTGGGGCCCAGGCCCCACAGGGGACTTCAGTTTTGACAAGCCTAAGCGTGGCAGTGGGAGGGGAGTAGAAGTCATGTTGGATTGGAATTACAACTGGAACCTTCTTCTAATGCAATTTTGAAATCTGAATACTGTATAGGCGGTCATCATCTGAGAATATAATGCAGTGGCCTTTCATCTGCCTTCTGTATCGCAGCGTGACATCCATACCGCCAATCCAGCTCCGCAAGTCATTTTCTGGTCCTGAGCCCTTTTGACACACGAAGTCCTCATCGGCCCCAGGCCAGTATTGATGAAGTTGTTTCCCTCCATCAAGATGGATTCAAGTGGGATTTAATCCACTTGGGGACCATTACTCTTCCCTGTGGACTTTGGCACCCAAAGCCGCTAGTCCTCAGGGTGGTCAGGTTAGTTAACTGCTGCCTGACACTCAGCATTGGCAATATGGTCTACTCTATTACCATATCAGGATAACCTGGCCAGACTAGTAACAGGAAACTTACTATGTAAAAATAAAATATGAGCCCTGAACATTAGTAGGCTTGTTATGTTTCAAGAAGAGCATTACTGAGCAGTTCAAATTAAGCAATTAAAGGAAGCTGGAAAAGATTAGTAGAGCACCTAGGGCAATATGTAGCACAGGAAAGACAAGGCCAAGGTACAGTGGACCCTCGATTAACGACGCGTTCATGTAACAATGAATTCGCTTAGCGGTGCGTCTTCAGCGGCAAAGTGACCGTTCGATTAACGACGTAATGTCGTTAATCGAACAAACTCTTTTTTACTTTGTTTCAACTCGTGCTTTTCTCCCTCCCATGTTGCATTGTGCCTGGGGGGTTTAAAAAGCAGCGTGCAGGCGTGGCTTCCCCTTGTGGGTTGCACGAGTCAAAGGAGTGAAGAGATGGAGGATTTTGAGAGCGAGTTTGAGGATTTTGAGAACGAGTTCGAGAGAGATTTCTGTGCTGTGGTTTGTTTGCAGAATTGTTTCTTCAACGATTCTTTGGCACTGGTAGGCACTTGCGATTTGATTTCTTTTTTTGTGGGGGGTGGGTGGGTTTAAAGTTAAAATTCCTTAAGTTAAAATGCCTTTCCAAAATTTTTTTGGTGGCCTTCTTTGTGTGGGTGTGTAAGAGATGTTGTGGAATTTGTGTGTGTGTGTGTGGGGGGGTTTAAAGTTAAAATTCCTTAGGTTAAAATGCCTTTCCAATTTTTTTGGTGGCCTTCTTTGTGTTGGTGTGTAAGAGATGTTGTTGTGGCATTTTAGCACAGTGTTGTTGTTTTTTTGGTGGGGTTAAAATGCCTTGCAAATGTTTTTTGTGTGGCCTTGTGTGCGGGTGGGTGGTTTTCTAAAGTTAAATTTATGTATTTTTGTGTGTGTGTGGTTTTTTTTTGGGGGGGGGCTGACAACTGTGTTCTCTGTGGCTGGGACTTTTCATCCTCCATTTTGGTTACTCATGGCCTGTTAAATGCTGGGACATGTTGCCCTCCATCTTGAAGCCTGATTCTATGCTGGGCCTATTTTACTCTAAAATGGAGTCCTGAGCACATTGCAGGCAGGAGGTGCAGAAATTGCATGCTGGGACATTTAGTCCTCCAATTTTTAGCCAGATTCTATGTGGGGCCTGTTTGCTGCAAAACTGAAATGCAGTTTTTTATTTTTTGCTGATCATAGAGTTCATCTGTGTGCCATGGCATCATCATCCAAAAAACATCTTCAGGAAGAGGAAAGAGGGAACAGATTCTGGTAGAGGAGAAGAAGGTGATTGTAAAGCGATACGATGAAGGCATGCGCATCATCGACATCGCAAAAATGTTTGGGAGGCCACGGTCAACAGTTGGCACCATCATCCAGCATCGGGATAAGTTCATGGACAGAAAAGAGTCCAAGGGGGTGACCAGGCTGGCCAAGAATCGGACACTGGTCTTGGATGAGGTGGAGAAATTGCTGCTGCTGTGGATCCAGGACAGACAGCAGGCTTCCGACACCATCACCGAGGCCATCATCCGGGAGAAGGCGAGGCAGCTCCATGCGGACCTGATGGCACAGCAGCCTGGACCATCAGATGAGGAGGAGGTCTTCACGGCAAGCAATGGATGGTTTGCCCATTTCAGGCGACGGTCCAAGATACACAGTGTGGTCCGGCATGGGGAAGCAGCCAGCTGTGACATGCCAGCTGCTGAGGAGTTTGCCACGTCCTTCTATGAACTTATCCAGGACAAAGAGTACACTTTGCAGCAGGTGTTCAATGCGGATGAGACAGGTCTCTTTTGGAAGCACATGCCAAAGAGGACCTTCATCACCGAGGAGGCCAAATCACTGCCAGGGCACAAGGAGAAAAAGAACTGGCTCACCCTGCTGTTTTGTGCTAACGCTAGTGGGAATCTCAAGGTGAAGCCCCTGCAGGTGTTCAACTCCTTGAACCCGAGGGCATTCAAGAAACGCAGGGTGAATAAGGATGACATGGGCGTCTTTTGGAGAGCCACAAGGAATGCGTGGGTGACTCACCCCATTTTCACCGCCTGGGTCAACCACATGTTTGGTCCATCGGTGAGGCGCTACCTGGAGGACAACAACCTGCCTTAAAGGCACTTTTGCTTCTGGACAACTGCCCAGCCCATCCTCCAGGGCTTGAAAATGACCTCAGGGTGGAGAATAAATTCATCCAGATTGTGTTCCTTCCCCCCAACACAACGCCAATTCTCCAGCCCATGGACTAGCAGGTCATATCCAACTTCAAGAAGCTCTACACCTGGGAACTGTTTAGGCGTTGTGTGACTGTCACTGAGTCCTCCAGGCTGACCATCCAACAGCTCTGGAAGGACCACTTTGACATTGTGGACTCCCTGGGTATGATTAAAAGGGCGTGGGATGGTGTCAGTCAGCATAACCTTGTTGCTGCCTGGCGTCCCCTGTGGCCCAACAGTTCTCTGGCTGCTGCTGAGCCTGAAGCTGCTCCCTCACAGTAGCTGGACGATGAAGCGGTGGTCACCGAGATTGTGGAGCTGGGCCGGTCCGTTGGCCTGGATAGGGACAACGATGATGTTGAGGAGCTGGTGGACAGCCATGACCAGACTGAGATGTCCACCCAGGAACTGTTGCAGCTTCAGAGGCAGGAGGAGTTGCTGGAGTCCTCATCTGATGAGGAGGGTAGGCCAAAGAAAAGGATTTCAGAGTTGCCCACTAGTGAACTGAAAGCATGGCTGGGTGCTCACAAAGTCTATCAGAGACTAATGGCCTACCACCCCAAGCAGGACTCATTCTTTGGATGGTACCAGCATGGTCACTGCTGTCAGAGGGGAACTCAGGAACCGTGAGAAGAAGCAGACACTGGGCAGGTGGTTTAAGAAACAAAAAACTGATGAAGAGCCATCCTGTTCAGCTGATGCTCTCCTCCTTCTCCTCCTTCTCCTAAAATGCTTTTGCACATTCGTTTCATTGTGCACAGTACTGCACAGTACTTAACGTTGCTGTTTGTTTTAATTTTGACAGAGCACTTTTCAAATGTTCCAGAAGTTTATGCTGTACTGTGGGAGTTCATTTTAACTTTTAGCTGAAATCATTAACTGTGTAGCATTTAGCTAGCAAATGTGGTTAGCTCTTCCTGCGCCCAACCACAGTAAGAATTGTGGTTAGCTCTTTCCTGATCGCTTCCTGCCTCTGTGCAGAGATTCTGCATCTGTGCAGTTATTCTGCAGTTCCTGGTTTGGTGCAGAAAAGCACCTTTGTGTAATCTTCAAATATATGCTTTAGATATCAGCCTAAACTGCTAGAGAAAGCTATATATTACAGGTAACAGCTTTTGCAAGGGTACCGCCACAGAGAATAGGCTTTGGGCCTATTCTGGCAGGATATAAGCTACTGCGCATGTACTAGTAATATATGTTCCATATATGGCTATGCTGTAGAGAATGTAATATTATTGGCTGAATACAACTGCACCTATGCTTGCGTACACATCCTGTGTATGCTTTCGTAGACATCCTGTGTAACCTGTAATTTCAATAAAACTTGCTTCCCCGGTGCTGGGGCAGAGACTTTTTGCGCACCATTCACTCTGACTGCTGTTTCAGTTTCTTCTGACTTTATGCTTACACCCTTGTTGAGCTGGATTCTCAACAAGTGCTTGGTCAATCTCTGACCTGATCTCCTTTTCTGTGGCCACGCTCTGGCTAGAATTTCTCCACACTGTACTGTACATATGTTTGTAATTTTATGTTCTGAAATATTTATGCACTGATGTGCTGAACGTTGTTGTTGGTGGTTTTTTTTAATGTTACAGTACGGTACTGTACTGTATGTTCTTAAATGGTTTAGCACTTCCTAGTTGACTTACTCAGTACAGTACTGTACAATATTGAAATGCACTGTTTTTTTAAAAATGTTCCATGTTTTAATAATGTTCCATGTGTTAAAAATGTTCCATGCGTTAAAAATGTCCCATGTGTTAAAATTTTTCATGTGTTAAAAATGTTCCATATTCCCTGTTTAATCATGCACTTTATACAGTACTGTTCAGTACTGTACAGTAAAAAGCTTTCTAAAGAAAAAAAATATATTTTGTAAATTTTTTGCATGTCAATTTAATATATTTAACCTTTAGACTATTGTTTCCTAAGGTACAGTACAGTAATGTAAGGTTCCAGCATGTTTCCATTGACTGCCTTGCAGTCTGTGAAGATTGCAATGGTTTCCAATGGAAACGTCGTTAATCGAGGTTTTCCCATAGGGAGCCGCTTTTTTAGCGTCGCTATGCGAAAACGTCGTTAATCGAGGTTTTCCCATAGGGAGGCAGTTTTTTAGCATCATTGTACGAGTAGTCCCGTTTAACGACGTTTCGCGATTAACGACGCTACTGTAGGAACCAAACAGTGTCGTTATGCGGGGGTCTAGTGTATTCTTATGTGAAATTCAGGAGAACAGCAACCTTTCCCCTCTCTCCCCTAAGTATAGAACTTATCCCTGTAAAATTTCTTTCTGTTGCTTTTGCTCCAGTGTTCAAGTCTATCAAGATCTTTTTGAATTCCGTTCCTATCTTCTAAGATATTACTCCACCCAATTTCGTGTCATCTGCTAATTTGATAAGTGTTCCCTGCACTTCTTCACGCAAGTCATTAATGAAAATGTTAATTTACTGAAACAGTGGTCTCCTCTAAATAGTAGTGAATAGATTTTATTACTACTGTATATATTCGAGTATAAACCAACCCAAATATAAGTCGAGGTACCTAATTTTGACCTGAACACCCAGGAAAATAGATTGACCTGAGTATAAGCCGAGGGTGGGAAATGCAGCAGCTGCTAGTGAGTTTCTATAATCAAAATACATGAAAATATGGTAAAATTAATTAAATTCTTGGCACATCTCAATCCAACATGGATCTGGAATCCTTGTGGTCGTTGACCTGAGTATAAGCGAGTCCCCTTTTTGGGGCTCATTATATCTTTACAATGTAGAATTCCACTTGGTCCATGTACAGTATACAAAATTGTTTCTGCTATTCTTTACAGTGATCCTTATTTTTACTGTTAAGAATTATTAATAGATGACTGGGGTAAAAACAAGGCTCTCCCACTATGGCTTCCACAAGATAAAATGATAATATAAACCATGTATTGGCTAGAATGCTACTTCATTGAGGGTTTTTTTTTACACATTATCACCCATATTAAGATTGATCAAATGTGAAACATTCCAATCAATAGATTACATTATACCCACTTTGTTTAATCTGCACTAGCTACCAGTTTGTATCTGGCCACAATTAAGTATGCTGACTTTAACCTTTAAAACCATTAAAACCTTGAAAATGACCTTGAGAATGACCTTTTCCTCATGCTGTGCTCAGCATTTTAAGATAAATTAGCAGGTTTCTCAGCCACCTGATTATGCAGTGATGAGCAAAAAGAGAGTAAAGGGTTGCACCTAATTTTATTAATGGTCTTATATGTTCAAAAGTTGGTTATTGAATAAAATATTTAGCTGAATAATTTTCTTCTTCTTTGGGCATTAAGTTCTTACTGTTGCATTTTATCTTTTATTCTGGTTTTATGACTTGCAGCTTTGCCTGTTGAAATCTTAACTTACATAATTGGGTTGCTTTTTTATTGTGCTGTGTTGTTTAAAACATTATTGTGGTATTTGGTTTGTATTATTTATATGTGTATTTCCTTTCCTTTTGAGCTCTTTTTTGAAAGACAGTCATAACTCTATGAAATATGTGCATAATACAAGTTGTGAAAACACAGTCGTGGTTTATGTCATCCAAATCTATTATTTGGCTTTAGTTGTAGCAGCATATGAACAGCTTGCATCACAGCAGATGTAGTACAATCTTATGGCTGTTGTGTGTCCTTTATTTCTGTAGCAATCTTATGAATAATAAAATAATTATTGGCAATGGGAAAACTCTCTCTTGCCTCCAACTGTTGTTTTTATGGTTTATCATTGTGGAAATATCTACTGTAGTCAAGTCAGAAGCCCTGACATGAACCCTCTTGTTAATTTCTCTGTGATATATTGCTTAGTGAACCCTCACAAACAGCATTTGTTATCCTCCAGTTCCTTCATTGTTTCCCCATCATTCCATTCTACATCTGTTGGTAGTAGCATAATGGAAGCAGCTAATACAAGGCCCAAAGATCAGTGTCTCATTCATTTCCACTGTGACATGTCTAGCACATTAAAAGCAGTGGTACTGGGGTATTAAAAATAAATGGGCAGAAACAACAAGTGGGAGGAAGATTTTTTTTTCTAACTTCAGCAGAAAGAACTGCAACTTTCTTTGAATTATGGAAGAATTCAGCAGAGACCATTAGAAGATCGAGAATAATAAGTAGAAGCATGGTTACAATGTGAAATCCCCTGGACAGTGAGGAGAACAAATAGGTCAATCTTGAAAGAAATCAGTCCTTAGAAGGTCAAATAGTAAAGATGAAGATGAAGTACTTTGGACATCAAATGAGAAGAGAGGATTCACTTGAGAAAGCCTTGATGCTGGGAAAGGTGGAGGGCAAAAGAAAAAGGGGACGGCCAAGGATGAGATGGCTAGATGGTATTGTGGACGTAGCGGGCACCGAGCTGAGCAGGCTGAGGAGGATGGTGGAGGACAGGGGTGCCTGGAGGTCAATGGTCCATAGGGTCGCAAAAGGTCAGAATCGACTGTGTGTGTGTGTGTGTGTATTTTTTCCATTAAGGATATCTGTTTTTGGCTTTTTAACATCTCATAAACAATACAGAAACAATGAGTGCCACCGTATATACCTGTAGGACCAAGGGATTTTGCAGAATTTTGTCAACATTTTAAAATCATTTTGGAGCATTCAAATGAAGTGCCTCTGCCTAGTTTCAGAGCACCCTATTTCTCTCCTACACCACAATCTACACCTCATTCAGCAAGGTCCCTAAATTATTGGTGCACCGTTTTCTGGGTTCATGGAGGACTGCTTTTGGCAGAGGTGCTGAGAATTCTGCTTGCACAAGTCCATTTGTATTGCACCTCAGTCTAGATCCAATCTTATATCTCTATCAAACTGCAGGATATTTGTTTAAACAAAGCAGGTGTCTACATTCAGTTAGTCTAACAGTACTCCATATATTATAGATTACATGAGTATATTACTACCCCCTTATTATTGCAACAGTTATAAGTGTATTGTAGGAGATTTCCGCCAATCTTAGAAAGCTATGATAATATTATTCATGCAGCAAAGGATACACAGCTGCTGAACACTTCCATTATGGAGGAATCTTTAGATGAAAGAAAGAAAAAAAGAAAGAATTTTTCAGATGCTTTCGTACTAAAAGGTTTCTCCCTTCACACGTTTAACCACATTCAGTAGACATAAAACTAGAAAATATTTTAAAGGAAAAGCCAAATGTTAAAGATCAAATAATATATTGAGTTCTCAACACCTATAGTTTAAAAGCTACATATGTAGTATTATAGATTGATAGTTATAATTGACCAGTGAACAAAAGAAACCAGACCAAATAAGTGTACAAAAGCAAGCACTCCAGTTCTAATTAATTTAATTTATATACCACCCATCTGGGTGTTTATCCCGCTCTGGGCAGTGAACAAACAAAAAAATAAATGACAACAATACAGATCAAAACCCACCACCAACAAATATATCATTAACTAAAATAAAATAATTGGCAACAGAGGACATCAAAACTGAACCTAACTGGCTAATCTATTGACAAAGGAACAACGCCCTGAAAGGCCTCCTTGAAAAGGAACGTTTTTAATTATGTGTTGTTTTTTTAAGGTAGCCAGTGATGGGGCCTGGTGCAGCTCCACCAGTAGTGTATTCCACAGTGTAGGTGCCACCACCAAGAAGGCTCTATTTCTGGTTAAAGACTCTGGAGCCATCCTCAGTGTTGGCACCTGGAGCTGCGCCGACTGTGATGACCGGGTGATGCGGGGAGTTGTTCTGAGGGAGAGATGCTCCGACAATAAGCAGGGTCCCAATCCGTATAGGGCCTTGTATGATAACATTAGGTTCTTTAAAATGTCACAGGGGAAAAAAGCTAATGGATTATAACCAAACAACCTGCATTATACAGTCCCAGATCTGATTGGTGATAGTACCACTGTGTGGTTTGTCCTGTGCCACTCTACTATGTGGTTAAAGCTGAAAAAATCAGGGTATATGAAAAAGGATTATTCTTGCTTTATACCAGAGTTGTACATATATTTTTAAAATCTTACTGTACCACCCAGGCTCCAAAAATATTGCTGCTCCTTATCCTTAACAGTTTAGATCAGGGATTATTAACCTGTGGCCCATGGGCCAGATGTGGCCTATGGCACTGTTTCACGTGGCCCACTATCACCTCCACTACACCAAGAAGTGCCATGTGGTGGAAGAGCAAAATGGCCATACGGCCCCCAAAGCTGTCTGAGGGAGTGTGACCCAGCCCCCGGCTTTAAAAGGTTGAGAACTGGTTTAGATTAATAGAAAAGACAGTACAGTACCATGAGGTCTGTTGTTCCCAATGTGGGGCACATGCCCCATATGGGGGGCAGTTTAATTTTAAAGGGGACAATTTGAGAATGGGTTATTAACAGTGAATATTTTGAAAGCTTGTTTAGACCAAGTTAATGGCCTTTTATTATTGTTGTTGTTGTTGTTGTTGTTTCTATACCGCTTTCCTTCTCCTAAGGGAACTCAAAGTGGTTTACATAGTGAGAAATACAATATATTAGGCTTCCTCCACATGAATAGGAGTTCACTTTTTGAATAATAAGAATTATACAGTATGTCACAAGGTGGGGAGGGGATATCAGGATTTTAGAGATGCTTAGCTGGGGCATGGTCAAAAAAATGATTGGGACCCACTGCATTAGGTAGAAGCAGGCAGCCATCTGAAGGGGGAGAGAGTAGAAGGACCAATGGGTTGATGGTAGACCGAGTTCTGTGTGTTCTAAGTTGTATTGTATTTCCCAAGGAAAGCTATTGCCTCAAGAGAAGTGGAGAATGCTCTCTATCTGCCAGCCTTGAAATAAGATTCAGCTGTCAATCTCGCTGACTTTTAAACATGACATGTGGAGGAGAATCACTGTCTTACTTGCTGTCTCAAGCAGCAAAGTGTCTTAAACTAGCTAAAGGCATCTATGATCAAAAACAAAACAATGATGCTCTTTTTAACCATACAGATTTACAGTACTTTCCTCCAGGCCACTGGAATTGAAGTCAACATTAAAATTTGGATGCATACAGAGTCCTGTAAAAGGAGCTTTCCAGCATTAGATGTTCAAAAAGTAAACTCCTATTCACGTGGAGGAAGCCTAAAGGGTCATTCACTGTTAATAACTCATTCTCAAATTGCCCCCCTTAAAAACCAAATTGCCCCCCTGTGGGGCATGTGCCCCACATTGGGAACCACGAATCTAGATGGTATCCATCTAAGACTTGCTCTCCTTCCAAACCTTAGGTGCAGAAAGTTAAAATATAGCCATTCAAGAAAGGTTTGAAATGGTTTCATCACAGAAATTCCTTTCTTTTCTAGTCTATACTGCTCTTACAGTAGCTCCTGCTTAAGACATTTATCAAAGCAGTGTGATACCTCACTGCACACTGGTTGTGGAGGAGCCCTGCTGTAGCTCAAAAACGAGGAGGAGGGGCCCAGCCGCTTGCCAGCCACACCATCTGACTTGGGCAGTGAGGTATCACACTGCACACAGGCGGAAGGCAGAGCCCCACCGTAGTTAAGCAACCTGAAGAATGTTCCTGGCCACCTGCTTATCTGAAGCCTGTGCACATGCTCCGTTCACCAGGCAGACCCGGCGGAGCACATTGAGGGCAGAAGGGATCCCAGTGCTACCCACTCTCATGGCCCAGTTCAGGACAACACATGTCCTGGTCCCGGTCCATGGCCCAGTTATGGGGAAATATATTCCACACTATGTTCAACGTTAAACAACAATAGAATGGTGGGAGATATATTATTGGGAAACTGAGTTATGGGGAAATATATTATTGCCAAACTGAATTTTGCAATGTAATCCCTATTGATCAACACCCCAAGATATAAAATATTGTTGTACTATTCCACATTTTCAGAGACAGGGAATCAAGATTTATTCTATCACATTCCTGAAGTACCCAAACCTTTTCTGTAACTATTTTTTTTTAAATCCAGTGGAATCCTTGCAGTAATTTTGTTAGCTGTCCATAAAAAACTAACTCATTATTATTGTGCAAAAGTAGAATTCCAGGCACTGTAAATATTACAGTCCATGATAGAGCTATGTATGAAAAATTGAAATACTGTACAGTGGAACCTCATACAACAATCCCCACGTATAACAATGGAATCACATAACAATTAGGTTTTTTTGGGGAAATGGCGTCCTGCATAACAATTTTCCCTATGGGAAAAAATTGTACAACAATTTTTCAATGGGAAATACCACTTAGCAAAAAAAAATATCGTTGTACGATGCATCCCAAGGGTAAATCGCTATATGATGCATGCATCATATAGCAATTGTTTTGTACAACAATGAGCCCCGTAGAACAGATTAAAATTGTTGTATGAGGTACCACTGTATTTTTTTTTACTTATAGGAAATACAAAAGCAAAGCTGTAGTATAAAAACATAGAATAATTGAGTAGGAAGAGGATTATGAGACCATCATCTCCAACCTTCTGCTCAATGCAGGAATCCAAATCAAAGCAGATCTGATAGTTGTCCAATTTTCTCTTGAGTGCCTCCATCATTGAAATGCTCACCACCTCCCAAGGTTTCATTGTCACACTGCTTTAACAGTTAAGATGTTTTCCTGATATTCAACCGATGTCTAGCTTCTCATAGTTTCATCCCATTATCACATATCCTACACTGTGGGATGATCAAGAACATAACCTGCCCTTCCTCTTTATGACTATCTCAGTCTCCATTTCTTAAGGCTAAATACACTCAGTTCTTTCATTTTCCCCTCAGAGGGTTTGGTTTCCAGTCCCCTGACCACCCTTGTTTCTCAGTTTGTTGACATCCTTCTTAATGTGCCGTGTCCAGAACTGGACACAGTACTCTAGATGTGGTCTGACCAGTGCCAAATAGAGGGAGACTAGTACCTCATAGGTTTTGGAGACTATACTTTGGTTAATAAAGCCCAAAACAGCATTGGCCTTTTTGCAGGTACATTGAACTGTTGACTCATATTCAGCTTTTGATTTACAACAATTCCAAGATCCTTCTCCAAATATCCCGCATCTTGTAACTGTGCATTTGGTTTTTTCATTTTCATTATTCCTGTAAATTCTCATTCTGTTGTTTTCAGCCCAGTGTTCAAGGTTATCAAGAACTTTTTGAATTCTGTTCTTGTCTTCTGAAGTATTAGCTATTCCACACAAATTTGTGTCATCTGCAAATTTGATAAGTATTTCCTGCACTCTCTCATCCAATATTGTCTTTCAAAACATTGGAGAAACAGATTATCTAAGTAATTATCCCTGGGAAAAATAAACCTTGTAGCACATTCTAATGTAGATGCAGTCAAGCTTAATGTGTGAAGTCTCCTTGAAGCAGTTTCAGTGAAGTAACTGGTCAGTATAATCTTGAATTGCCTTTAGGCTTTAAACAACTTGATAATAGTAAATCATGGCAAAACTCTCTCATAAAAGTGTATTATAGATTAAGAACTAGAATAAATGCTGCAATTTCTTTAATAAGGTCCATGACAAGGTATGCATTTCTTAATATTTTAATCATACTTTATATACCACTCTTAAACATTTTAAGAGTATTTTTAGTTCTAATCTGTCTTGGTGGAAATTTAAAATAGTAATACTATACTGTAAATAATTTTTAGCAGATAGTTAGCAAAGCCACTCATCCAAGGAATACAATGTGTTAAATTTTGATTTGATTTGATGTTTAATTTATATACCGCTTTTTTCTACCCCCATGGGAGAGTAAAAGCGGTTTACATAAACAAGTAATAATACATATAAATAACATAATTCATACAAATAGCATCATAATATACGGTATTGATACTACATAGTTCATACAATAAAAAACAACAATAAAGCATTAATCATCATGGATACAGTATAAACTCACTAAAGCTCAATAGCAATAAATCGAGAAGAAAAATAATAATATAAATGCAACAATCAATAAGACCCACCGTCCGCCCAACCACAGTCCCAGCCCCTCAACACCTGGCTGAATGGCAGGGCTCATGGCACTGGAGGTGAACACAGTCCGGGTCACGGAGACCATCCACCAAATATGCCTTCACCTCCCATGGCCGGCCAGGCCAGAGGAGGAGCTGAGTTGGTGACAGCCAGAGGAGCACTGGCAGCGGCCCACAAGGCCGAAATTCTCCCCAGCCAAACTATTTCTCCTCCTGCTGGATCAGCCGGGGCGGAAAGGGAACAACCCATGACTTTTGACAATGGTGGAAAGAGGAGCGTCTTTTGTAGCCACCGGAGTGGCCCCAGGTGCTGATCATTTCCTCCGGCTGGCTGCCGGTCGAAACTGCGGTGTTGGTCCTCGGTGGGGGAGACGAGCATCCTTTGTAGCTGCCGGAGCGGCCCCAGGTACTGCTCATCTCTTCCGGCCGGCTGCCGGTTGAAACCTGTGAAGACAAGCAGAAAGTTTAAATATACTTCTCACAGCCAATTACTGTACTGGGAAGCAAAAGCTATCTATGTTTCTGTTGTGTATTGAATGTAATTGTAGCCACACGAATGAGTGGATGTAACAATCTCTAATTGTAACACTGTAACCTTCTGTATGAGGACGCGAGCTAGTGGCCACTGGGGGCAGTAGCGAGCGCCCAGCTCACATGGTACACATTCCTCAAATGCCTTCAGCTGCGTGGGAAAGATTCCCGCGCTCACCTCACCTGGACAAGAAAGGCGTGACCAAAGATGATGTCACTTGGACAGTAGCCAATGCCTGTCAAAGAGCCATATTCAATTGTATAGCCACCGCATAAAAGGAGCTGTTTGTCCGCCATTACCACATGTTCGTACTGTACTCCATGCAATAAAGATGTGCTAGGCTAGCTTACAGCCGTTTCCATTGTCTTGATTCCCAAACACTAAATTGGCGACGAAGGTGGGATTATGGATTCCCACGGGGACAAGACAACTTCACAGCAACCGGTGTTCGACGTGACCCATCCCGAGCGATGGGACTGGTTCGAAATGCATTTCAAGAGTACGGTAGCGTTTGCCGGCATCACCAACGCGGGAAAGAAGAGAGGTCTTTTCATCACGATGCTCGTTTTCCACGCAGTGCAAGCGATGATGGACCTGGTGGCACCACAAGAGGTGGAACAGGTTTCGGTAACCGAAATACTGGCGACTCTGAGAAACCACTTCAAGCCCAAGGTATCCTTCTTCTCTGCCAGGGTGGCCTTCACGAGGAGGGACCAAAAGCCGGGTGAGTCCATATCCAAGTATGCAGCGGCCCTCCGTTTGGCGGCAACCCCATGCGAATGGCGGGAAATTCTAGATGTGGCCCTGAGGGACAGGATGCTCTGCGGGATGAGAGATGGGGAAACCCAAAGGAAGCTCATGACCCGAGGCCACGACCTCACCTTTAAAGAGGTACTACAAGAGGCCCTAGCTGCTGAGTCCACGAGGGCGGGGTACAAGCTTCTCAAGGCAAAGCCTCCACCAGTAGAGGCAGCAGCATCCGCAGTCCAGGCGACTTGGAGGGCGGCCCCTGCCCCGCGCTCGCCCACATCCTCAGAGGCCTCCGCCACCCCAGGCTCCAGTGAAGATGAGGGAGTCCGGAAAGTCAGAAAGGGGCTGAGCGAGAAGAAAGGGAAAGGGGGTCGGCGCTGCGATGGCTGCGGGGCGTCCCATGAGCGGAGCAAGTACCCATTCAGGAAGGCTGAGTGCCCCCGGTTTCCCCACATCCGCATCAGAAACCCTTCCTCCCCCTTCTCCTACCCATACCAAAGCTGCAAGTCCGCAGCGAGCCACTAACGAGTCATCCTCTCCAATTGCAGGACAAGAGCCAGGAGGACACAGACAAGGGGGCACGGCCGAGTCAAGCATAACGGGCACACGCCCAAAACGCACATGCGGGAAACCAGTTTGGTTGAGGGACTTTGTCCCATCTTAGGGGGGAGGGATGTTGTGTATTGAATGTAATTGTAACCACACGAATGAGTGGATGTAACAATCTCTAATTGTAACACTGTAACCTTCTGTATGAGGATGCGAGCTAGTGGCCACCGGGGGCAGTAGCGAGCGCCCAGCTCACATGGTACACATTCCTCAAATGCCTTCAGCTGCGCGGGAAAGATTCCCGCGCTCACCTCACCTGGACAAGAAAGGCGTGACCAAGGATGACATCACTTGGACAGTAGCCAATGCCTGTCGAAGAGCCATATTCAATTGTATAGCCACCACATAAAAGGAGCTGTTTGTCCGCCATTACCACATGTTCGTACTGTACTCCATGCAATAAAGATGTGCTAGGCTAGCTTACAGCCGTTTCCATTGTCTTGATTCCCAAACACTAATGTTTCAGATAATGGTGTGGAGGCCTGCAGTTTCAATTGCTTATACCGGGAGTTCTCAACATTTTAAAACCAGGGGCCAGGTCACGCTCCCTCAGACAGCTTTGGGAGCTGGACAGCCATTTTTCCCTTCCTCCACCACATAGCAGTTCCTGGTGTGGTGGAGGCAGTGGTGGGGCCACATGAAATAGTGCTGTGGGCTGCATCCGGCCCACAGCCCGCACGTTGAGAATCCCTGGCTAATACAGAATGAAAAAATCTTTAAACAATTGGGCAAGTTGTTTTTCACCTGTAATGCCCATAGCATGCTGGCCAGCATAGCAAAACCAGACCCATTTCTTCTGAGAGATTCTAAAACTTGCACACATTGTTACAACCACATACCCATGTATTAATTTAATTGAACCCTAGTTTATGCTACTGTGAACTCTAAAAAGAAGAAGCCAGGATCCTGGTATGAGATACATACAAAAGAAATGGCTGACAAGTGAACAAAACCAGAAAGAAATCAGATTCTTGAATAATAATTTCATTTTCCCCCTGGAATTTCCAGCAAATTAAGAATTGTTACTCCAAAAATTAGATTCCAGCAGATGGCATCATTGAGCATAAAGAAAAATACAGAGTAGTCTAACAACAGCAACATCTCTTTGAATTTAGTTATTTTAGTGTTCAGGGAATGAAGAAGCAGACGAGTGAAGTAGTGAAATTCAGCTCTTTATCAGTGGGGTTGGAACACAGTTTGGATGGGACAAAACTCGGACTTATATACACTATAAACAGTAACAGTAACAATAATACAACAAGCCCATTGGCTAACAGAGTGTGCACATTTTCAATCCACTTATTTGCATAAGAATAGATACATGAGAAAAGATACATTCCGCTCCTACAACAAGCCCATTGGCTAACAGAGTGTGCACATTTTCGATCCACTTATTTGCATAAGAATAGATACATGAGAAAAGACACATTCCGCTCCTACAACAAGCCCACTGGCTAACATACATAACATTCTTCCCCCCTAGGTAAGAACAAAATCCTTTAACCAGGATGGCCGTCTAGTTTCCCTTCTGGGTCGGATGCTTGGCTGAGACGGCTCAGGGGCTCATAGGATGGGCGACCCAACTGGAGTGAGGGATTGACTAGAGGGGGAGGATTGTAAACCCAAATTAAAGCCCCGTTTGTCAGATGGAGGAGCAGGGGATTGCTCAAAACCAAAATCTAATTCTGTGGATGAATAAGACAACTCGGGGTTCCTCCTGTGTGTACTAAGAGTGGAGGGCGACTCCAAACAAAATTGGTCATCATCAATAAAGGAATCCAGAGTGCTAGGCTGGGACAGTGTAGGGGCACACCTGGCTGGAGTAGGGGAGCATTCCACAAATTCCCCTTGAAATCAGTTCCTAGAAGACACTTCTGGGTCAATGTTGGCTGGCTGCTGACTATTTCCTCTGCCCCCTGGGTTTAAATGGGTAGGGGCCAACCCTAGCGTTGAGTGTCTGTATTCGTCTTGTGGGTCCAGTACTCTGGGTCTCAATTGATCCGGGTGCCTCCTCCAGATCAGACCAGTGGCTGTTTCGATTCTGTAAGAAACAGGACCAGTCTGATCGATCACAAACCCGGGCACCCACGTAGGACCACCAGCTGCATAATTGCGGCAATGTACAGGGTCGCCGGACGAGAAACCCTTCTGGTGTTGGATTGCTATATTTGTGCCTTTGTCCTCTATCCTAGAGGGATCCAATCTGTCCAGCAAGGATGACAGTTTCCTTCGCTGGAGCAATTCTGCAGAGGACAGCCCTGAGGCAAGGGGGTGAGCCTATATGTGAAAAGAAACTGGCATAACTGGAGCTCCGGGAGAGGGAGGAGCCTAAGGTAGCTGGTTGGAGTGATTTCTGCCATCTCCTTCTCCAGACAAAGAAAAAAGGTCCTATTTGGGTTAAAAGTACCTTGGAATTTGCCAAAAGATAGCTACTGCAGTCCTTTGGAGGATAAGGTACCGTGGGAGGTGTTGAGGTCCTGTTGGAAAACTATTTGCTGATAAATCTTCAGTTTAAAAATACCGGAGAGAAAAGTGCTAAGAAGCCGAGGGCCTTTGGCTGCAAGGCTGCAAGGCTTTTTAAAGCAATAGACCTGCCATCTCCCTTTTGTTGCTGTGAGGACTTTCTTTTTCACCTCTTTGCCTCTGATACAATTTTTGGAGGAAACGGCTTCATACAAGATTGGTTTGGAAAAGTTTACAGTTTACAGTTTATCCATTACAGCTGTTTCTTTTTGTTGCCGGCCTAATTTCAGAGGGAGGAACCACCATATTGGGCTGAGCCGACAGAGCTGGCAGGAAGCCACGTGCTTTTTGTGATAAGATAAAGCCTTGTGGTTGTAAATTAAAATAAAACTGCAGTCTCTTAGTAGCTGGTCGAAAAATATTTATGGTCTATTGTTAGCTGCAAGTTGCTGAGCAAACAATATTAGGTACTGGAAGAGAGACGACAGTAAGAGACTTTTTTTTACAAGAGTTGCTGCAGCGGTGCTGGATCAAAGACAGCCCAATAAACAAAGTAGAATCTGAAAATATGGATGCAAGACTACCCTCTAAGGAAAAACCGAGTGGAGATCTGACTCTGTTGGAATTAAAAGACTTTATAACTACAAAATCTAATGAAGACAAAAAGGAAATTAAACAGTTTGTTAAAGAGGTGGTCAGAGAGGAAGTGCAATCTCTGGAAAAATCAATTTTTGGACTAAACATGAGAACCAATACTTTGGAGTCAGAGGTTAAGGACTTGGTGGAGATTGCAGTAAGGCATGAAAATACTATGGACAAAAGATTTAAACAACTGGTGAAGCTACAGGATCAATCGAAAAAGAAAAACATCAGGATTAAGTTTTTCCCCGACATGGATAAAGACAATTTAAAAATTGAAGTGGTTAAATGGTTACAAACCTTTGCTTTGGACTCTGGCCCAATTAAAGAAGAAGAGATTGAAGGAATTTTTAAGGTCGGTTTCAAGAGAGGTCAGCGCCCCAGAGATATGATAATTACTTTTGTATCAGGTTATAAAAAAGATCAAGTAATGGACTATTTAAGGAAGCATGGTGACTCTGCATTAAAGATAGGAGAAGTAAAAGTACAAGCATATCATGATTTAAGTAATGAGACTATTCAATGGAGAAGACAGATGAAGCCGATAACTGAAATTTTGTTTAATTGCAATATAAGATATCAATGGGGTTTCCCTATCTTCTTAAAGATGGGAAGGTGGTTAGAGCAGAGGACCCAAAGGGAGCAATGAGGCAACTTGAATTACTTAAAATTATAGCGATGAGAGACCCAAACTGGGAAAAACTGGTAAAAAAATCTCTATGGAGAAGGTTCAAAAGGATCAAAGGGGAAAGAGGAGTATCAAGCAAAGGGGAGAGACCATTTAAAGGAGAAACAAAGGGAGAAACCTTTGGGTTATGGAAGTGGAGGGGAAATAAGAGAAGAAAAGGATGCAGAATTGTCTGGTGCAAAGGCAAAGCCAAAAGCCAAAAAGTAAAAATAATATATAAATATAAATAGGCACAGGCAAGAAAGTGTTAACAATTTAGGAATATGAATATAAAAAGTTGAAGTTGTCTTTGTTCGGCAGGATTGCGTTATGTAAAATGATGTTGCTACCGAGAATTAATTTTTTGTTTTATGCCCTGCCGATCCAATTAAGTGATAAGGAAATTAAGGAATTTCAAAATTTGTTGAATAATTTTTGTAATGGTAGAAAGAAACCTAGAATTGTTAAAAAAAACAAACTGTGGTACTTATCTCAGAAAGAAGGAGGACTAGGATTGCCAAATATGAGGAATTATTACAGAGCTTTTCAAATTAAAAATATTGTGAAAATTTTAGCGAGGGAAAAGGCAATATGGGAAGAAATCGAGATGAGGGATCTAAATCAAATGGGGGAAATGGTCTTTTTAGATAGTAATATGGGGAAAATAGTTACAAAAAATAAAATGATGAAGACAATATTAGGAGTATGGAAAAAGTTGAAGATGGAATTGGCTCCAAATACATCTCCTATAACAGAAATAGAGGATATCAAAAAATTTCCAATACAAATTGATAAAAGGGTGAAAGAAGTTTTCTTTAGAAATGATGTTTTCCTGTTGAAAGACTGGATACGGGTTTGTAAAGATGGAGAGAGAAAAGCAGATATATTTGACAAGAATTAAAGACTTACCATATTTTTTTAAAAAAACAATACAAAGATACTATTTCTAGCCGCTGGAAAGAGCCATTTATCACAGTTAGCAATAAAAATAATATGAGTGTGTGCCATACCTGTCAAGCGCGGCTCTGAACAATACGGGACCTGCGCAGAATGGTTCTGCGCAGGTTCCTTCTATGCATGTGCAGAAGGCTTCTACGCATGCGCAGAAGGGACCTGCACAGAACCGTTCTGCGCAGGTCCCTTCTATGCACATGCAGAAGGCTTCTACGCATGCACAGAAGGGACCTGCACAGAACCGTTCTGCGCAGGTCCCTTCTACGCATGCGTAGAAGCCTTCTGCGCATCCCCTTCTGTGCAGAACCCTTATGTGCATGCGTAGAAGGGTTCTGCGCATGCATAGAAGGGTTCTGCGCAGAAGGGGATGTGTAGTAACTACTTTCCCCCGCCATCAAATTATGGGATGGTGGCGACTCCAGGCAGGAAAGTAGGAAAAACGGAGCTGGAATACGGGAAATCCCGGCCAATATGGGATACTTGACAGGTGTGGTTTGTGCAATGCACATATAGACACATGTAGATGCACATACTTATACAGAACATATACAGTACATATATCAGTACTGCAGGACGGAAATGAGCTCCCGTCTTCGTCCCAGCTCCTGCCAACCTAGCAGTTCGAAAGCAGGAAATTACAAGTAGATAAATAGGGACCACTTTGGTGGGAAGGTAACAGCGTTCCGTGCGCTCCGGTGTCTAGTCATGCCTGCCACATGACCACGGAAACGTCTGCAGAAGCAGACAGCGCTGGCTCTTCGGCTTAGAAACAGAGATGAGCACTGCACCCTAGAGTCGGATACGACTGGCTTTCGAGCAAGGGAAACCTTTACCTTTACCTTATATCAGAATCGTTAGAGGTCTTAGGGTTTATAAAATGAGTGGTAGCCCATACATTGCCCATCTTTTCCATACCTGTCTACATAGAAATAAGTCCGATTGAATTAAATTACTGTATTTTCTGGCGTATAAGACTATTTTTTAACCCCGAAAAATCTGTGCCAAAGTCGGGGGTCGTCTTATAGGACAGACACTTAACTGCAGCTGACAAGTATATTCCAAACTCTATATTTTAACTGGAAAAGTTGGGGATCGTCTTATATGCCCAGTCATCTTATACGCCAGAAAATACGGTAATTTTATTGTCAGACAAGGAGATACGTAACAGAATTGCAGCAAAACAAATTTACTTAGGTAGTAGCCCACTATTAAATAATGGAATCATCACACTTTTTGGATCAGGTTGTGAGAATATCATAAT
Source organism: Bradypodion ventrale (assembly GCA_035047345.1). Taxonomy (NCBI): domain Eukaryota; kingdom Metazoa; phylum Chordata; class Lepidosauria; order Squamata; family Chamaeleonidae; genus Bradypodion; species Bradypodion ventrale. The sequence continues at coordinate 339,443,344 of JAWDJE010000003.1, forward strand.
GACATAATGAAAAATCAGCATTGGAGGCAAAAGGCTTCAAACATGTTTTATCTGTGAGATAAGCAGAAAGTACTTTTCTTTCCCCATCATTATAGATTTATGGATTTTAAAGCCATGGAGGATTGCAATGATTGTCTAGGCTAATCTTCTGCACATAACACAAAAAGCTGCAAACATCTGCCCTGCTTTTATTTATAGCTCAAGTGAATTTCAACGCAAACAGAAATATGTCATGGTGAAAGGAACCTCTTAAAGTATTATCTCGCTTTGTGTTTACATATTAGATTTTTTAAAATACAGCTTCTATAGGCTCATTTATCCTTTTTTAAAATCTCAGTATATTCTAATTTTATACTACCGGTACCTCTCTACTAGTCTTTCATGAGCCTTTGTTACATTTCTGTATTGTATCTAATTGGTCCCATCTGGTATAACTACTCATAACTACGTTATGAATTGTTTTCAAATTGTTTACATTATAACTCATTGGAACCATTGAAATAGGGTATTTGTGTCCATTCTGGTGAACAGGGAAAAGAATGATCATATATCAGGCACTGAACTATGTATCAAATAAAACAAAACAGTGAGTCCATTGCATTATGGGTTAGATCATCCTTCAAATGTGATTAGCTAAAGCATATAAATGATTAGACTGTGCTCATAGTTCTTGACACTCTTCTTCTTCCATGTCTAGGTCAGACATTAAACTGCCAAAATGAAAGCACTTTTGGTGAGCTCATTCTGCAGTTCCCTTCACCTAATCTAGTGTGAGAAAGATTAGCCAGCAACACAAGGTCGCCGTTACCAGGGTACGCCCGATTGTAGTTCAAAAATACCACAATCTTCGAGGAGGCTCTTTCTGTGTACCCCGTTCTTGACACTAAAGACACAGTCTGGCCAGGTTATCCTGTTGTGGTAATAGAGTAGACCATACTGCCAGTGACTCAATGCCGATCATCAGGTAGAGATTAGCTAACCTGACAACCCTGAGGACTAATGGCCTTGGGTGATGAAGTCCACAGGGAAGGATGATGGACCCAAAGTGGATTAAATCCCACTTGAATCCAGCTTGATGGAAGACAGCAGCTTCATCCATACTGGCCTGGGGCTGATAAGGATTTTGTGTGCCAAGAGGTCTTAGGACCAGAAGGTGACTCGGTCAGAGGTATGGATGTCACGCTTGTGGTGCAGAAGGCAAATAGAAGACCACTGTATTATATTGTTCCTAGGACCATCTTCATGGCTGATAGCCAATATTTGGAATCAGATACTGTATAGCACTTGAAGAAGAAGAGGCAGGGGGTCATAGTTGCCCCTTCACCTCTCAAGAATGAAAAAGGAAGATGTCTCCTTCAAAGACTGTCAAGAAGAAAATGTGAACAGGAAGGAAGTGATATTAGCAATCTTAAGAATGTTAGTCTGGGAATGTCAGCAAGGTCACAGCATTAGTGGGAGAGTTTAGTAAACTTGAGGTGATCTTTTTTCTCAGGATCTGTTCCCCCTATGCAGACAAAGATCTTATTTTTCAGACAGGTTTTTAATAGGTAAACTGTTTCTGAGGAACATATTTAAGGGTAGAAATTGTTCTTTTATATTTTTCAAAGTATTTTTAAACATGTTTAACAGAGTTTTATTTTGTGCCTTTTAATAATTAATATGTACCATTTAAAAATAATAATAATACGTAATGTGATTTTTGTATTTGTAATTGTTTTAATACTTGTGTCTTTAAATTGTAATCAGCCTTTTATCCGTTTGCCTTTAGCGGTGCTTCTACATGTCTGAAGGGATGTAGAAATTTTCCACAGGATGGCAGTGTATTCACATGTTAAGCCTGTGGGCGGTGGCTGGCTAAGATGGCCGCTGTGTAACATCTAGTTTCGGACGCTCGCGCTCAACAAAGTGGTAAACAATGGGAAGGAGCAGAACAGAAAAAATTTAAAGTGGCAAAGCCTAAAGATAAGATCCTTGCCTGTCTCCGTGGAAAGTTTGGTGAGCTTTTGGGGCTGGCTGATCGAAGTTCGAGAGATTCTCTGGCGGTGGAAGCTACGGCGGCAGTCGCGGCTTTTCTGCTGGAGCTAAGGAACGGGATCAGCAAGACTGTGGAGAAGGCGTTTGGAATCGGCTTTGAAAGGGGCAAGAGGAGCCTGAGTGTGAAGTAATTTGCATGTAAGTGCCTGTGGGGAGCTACATTCTCAGTGCAAGCTATAAAACCAGTTGGGATCTTTTTTTTTTTTTTTAAAAAGAAAAAAAAAGAGAGCTGAGTCTTTGAAATGGAAAAGGTGGAGGCTTGAAATGGCGACGGTCAGGGAAAACGAAAGTGACTGTGCGAGGGTTGTGATTTTTTTCTATACTCCAGAGGACCGCGCCACGTTTTGATATCAACAAAGGTGGATTAATTTTTGTTTTTTCTCTCTCTCTCTCATCTCTGGGCTGGAATATTGGAGAAACTGTGGGAGTTTCTTTTTTTCTTTTGCTTAAGCTGTCTGCTCCTTGCAGGAAGAGGGGGAAGAGGGGGGGCCTTTTCTCACTTAAAAGTTAAGGCACTCGCTGGAGAATGATGCTTTAAATACCCATCTCAAAGGAAGGAATGTGTGGCTTCGATTGCTGGTTTCTTTACTGTGTGGATTGAGGAATATCTTGCTCATCACCCCAACCCCTCAGAAGCTGGATTTTTCTTTTCCTCCTGAGCCCCCCCCCCCTCAACAACTGGGCTAACTGTTTCTCTGAAGCCTGTTTTTTTTTCTGTGGCTGGAAGACGTTTGTTTGGACCGCTGGCTTTGGGGGAAACGATCTGTTGTGGTCAATAATTTTTTTTTTTTTTTTATTTTTAATCTGCCTGCTTGGAGAGTTGTTTCCTTTAGTTTCATCGTTGTGGATTACAGTATTTTGGTACCTTCTGCTGACATAAGAACTTTCCTGCTGTAACTGTGGAACCAATGACTGCAGTGTTGTAAGCCTTACTATATTGACAAACTGTTACAGCGATCTGCAACATTGGGTTTGAAATACAGTGGATTATTATGGAAAAAGTTACAAGAGGAAAAGCGAAGGAGGAAGAACAAGTTGTAAAGTCTAAGACGACTGGAAAAACAACAGTGGGTGAATCTGCTCAACCATCATCTATGTCTACAGTGCCAATGGACCAGACGCAAATTATGGTGGAAATGGGTAAATTGATGCAAAAATTCGAGAAAAGTGAGGCTTCAAGGGTGAAAGATAGAAATGAAATAATTAAAGGGCAAGAAAAGATGATGTCAACATTGAATGATTATACAAAAAAAATGGATTTAAATTTGAATAAATTTGCGGGAATGCTGAAAGTGGTTCAAAGTGAGGTGGATACTGTAAAGAGGGAAGTAAAAGGGACCCAGGAGGTGGTGCGGGACAGTAAGCTAAAAATGCTGGAACAAGAAATGAGGATTGATGTTGTGGAAGATTTGATGAGAAAGCAGAATATTCTGATCTGTCAGGTACCGGAACGGACTCCGGATTTGTTAAGAGAGAGGGTGGTTCAGTGGTTAAATGGTCTAAAAATGGGGAAGGAATTTGTTCAGGAGGATTTAGGAAGTGTGTTCCGGGTGGGTCCAAGAAGAGGGAGAATGGCACAAAGAAATGTGCTGGTTAAATTTGCAAATTGGGCAGATAAACTAAAAGTAATGGCTCATCTGAAAAGAGCAGGTTCTGATGCGTTGAAACTTGATGGTTCAGAGGTTGAAGTCTATAATGATATTTCATTAAAAGAAAGAACATGGAGGTACAAGATGAGGCCTGTTACTAAATTGTTGAGGAGTAAAAACATAAGGTATAATTGGAGATTTCCACAACAATTGCGCTTTTTTTATGAAAAAAGAATGCAAGTTATTGATGAAGGCACTAACCCATTGGAATATTTGAGTATGTTGGGATTGGTACAAGCAGATTCAGAAGAATGGAAAAATCTTAAGAAGGAAATGATGGATTCTGGAGCTTTGGGAAGGGAACAAGGGAGGGAGGAAGCTGGCGGGGCAACAGGTGGAACACCTCAGCGAGGGGAGGAGGAGGAGGAGCTGTCTTTGATTATGGTGGAAGAGGAGATAGGCAAGGAACAATGAGATCTGGATAGTAGCAAGCTTAAGTACTTAATAGAGGTAGAATGGGCAAATAGCGCATAGCGCCGGCAGTAGGGCATGTCTTGCAGGTCCCCCCTCTCCCCTCTTTGGTTGACAGAGGCGACTTTTCGTTGGAAGGTGGGGAGAGTGAAAATGTGTGTTATATGTAGTGGTATGGTGGTAGGGTTATTGGTGGCACGCCCGATGGAGAGTTTAAAGTTGGAAGAAGAAATTGGATATGGGAAGTATTAAAATAATATCATGGAATGTGAAAGGTACAGGTTCTGTTCTCAAGAGACGGAGGTTGGAATTGGCGTTGAAAAAAGATAGACCAGATATTTTGTTTTTACAGGAGACACATCAGAAGTCCAAAGATACGAATAAACTTTTTTTAGGTTGGATGCAACACTATGAGATGGCGTTTGGAACATCTAAAGCAAGAGGGGTGGCAACTATGATTTCTAGAAAGTTAGGATTTGAAATCACAAAAAAGATTGTTGATCAGGAGGGTAGGTACTTGTTGTTAAGAGGAAAATTGGAGGATGAGGAAATCTTGTTGGTAAATATTTATGCTCCGAATGACCACCAAACAGTGTTTCTCGAAAAAATTCGGAAAATAGTGGAGTTGGAAAATGTTGCTAAAACTATTGTGGCTGGTGATTTTAATTTGATTAGGTCAGGATTAGATTGCACAAATATAGCTAGAAGTGGAACTGGTGTGAAAGGGAAGGTGATGGATAATTGGATGAAAGCTACGGGTTTGAAGGACTCGTGGAGAGAGTTTAAAGGTTTAGAAAGAGCATATTCATTTTTTTCTCACGTGCATGGGACTTATTCGAGAATAGATTATGTTTTTCTTTCGGAAAATTTAATTGGGGATATAGAAGGCACGGAAATCGGGATTATTAAGGAATCGGATCATGCTAAAGTATATTTGGAACTGAAAGTACAAAAAAATACTCAAAGAGTCAGAAATTGGAGGTACGATCCTAATTTGTTCAAAGATCAGAAGAGTAAAGAGCTAATTATGGAAAGCTGGAAAGAAAGTTGGCAATGGAACGATAATAATGAGGTTAATTTTAACGTTGTGTGGGATACCATGAAGTCGGTATTTAGGGGTGAAAGCATAAAATTGGCAAGCTTTAAATATAAAAAGAATAAAGCAGAGTACATAGAAAAAGAAAGGGAAATAAAACAATTACAGGTAGAACACGCAAACAGTAAGGATAAAAAAAATTTTTTGAAACTACAAGGACTTAAGGCAGAAGTAATGGGTAAAGATATAGACAAAGTTAAACGAGATTTGATTTATCTAAATAGGGAATATTTTGAATTTAGTAATAAGAACTCAAAATTATTAGCAAGGGCAGCTAAGGTTAAAAGGGAAAAGAGAGAAATTGGGGTGTTAGTGGATAGGCAAGGTTCAAGGTGCAATAAGAATAGCGATAAATGTAAAATAGTTAGAGAATTTTACCAGGAGCTATATGCAAAAAAAGAAATAGATAAAGAAAAGCTTAAGAAGATATTGGAGAGGCAGTTAGGAAATGGGATAAAACAAGAGCACAGGGAGAAAATGGAGGAAAAAATAACTGATAAAGAGGTTAGGGGGGTAATAAGTGGATTGAAGATAGGGAAAGCCCCGGGGGATGATGGATTATCAACAGAGTTCTATAAAGAATTCAAAGAGGTAGTGGTTCCGAAATTGGTGAAATTATACAATTATATATTGGATGGAGGATCAATTCCGACCTCATGGTATAACACCACAATTGTTCTTTTGCCAAAACCTGGAAAGAATTTGGAAAGAGTGGATTCGTACAGACCAATTTCGCTTATAAACCAAGATGCGAAGATCTTCACAGCAATATTGGCTAATCGTTTAAATAGTTTTATGGGGGAATATATAGAGGTTGATCAAGTTGGGTTTTTAAAAGGACGACACATGGCGGATTTGACTAGAAGGGTATTAGATTTAATAGACAATGTCAATCAAACAAAGGAAAAAGTGGGACTACTATCATTGGATATTTTTAAGGCATTCGATTCACTGCAGTGGTCTTCAATTAAGGAAATAGTTAGAAAATATGGGTTTGGGGATAAATTTAATAGGGTTATAGATTTACTATATCAAAAAGGAAATGCTAAGGTTAGAGTGAATGAGGAGCTAACGGACTTGGTAAAGCTAGAGGCGGGTACTAGGCAGGGTTGTCCTTTATCTCCTATCTTGTTCATAATGGCAATGGAGATTTTAGCTAAAAGTATAAGGGAAGATTCAAATATAGAAGGGATTATGGGTAATAAAGTGAGTATGTATGCAGACGATACATTGCTTATGGTGAAGCACCCGGAACAGGTAATGGATAGGATTAAAGATCATTTACAAATATTTCAAGCTATAACTGGATTAAAGATAAACTGGGATAAGTCTGAATTGATGTTGTGTAATTTGAAAGTGAGCGAGATGGGTAGGACGGTGTCGACACTTAACATACAAGTTAAAGAGAAGCTGAAGTATTTAGGGATAATCATTTCAAATAAATTAGAAGATCTTAAACGATTGAACTACGACAGCTTGAGAATCGAATTTAAGAATAAAATACAAGAACTCCAGAAGTTAAAGCTGTCATGGTTCGGAAGGATTGCTATGTGTAAAATGATACTGCTACCAAAGATTAATTTTTTATTTGATACACTAGCGATCCATTTAAAAGAGAAAGAAATTAATGAGTTTCAAAAAATGTTTAATGGGTTCTGTAATGGAGGAAAAAAATCTAGGCTTCCAAAGAAACTATGGTATATGTCTCAGAAAAAAGGGGGTTTGGGTATGCCTAATTTGCTAGTATATTATCGAGCATTTCAAGTCAGGAATGTTGTGAAGATCTTGGCAAGAGAAAAGGTGATTTGGGAACAATTGGAAATGAAAGAGTACAGAAATATTGGAAACTTGATTTTCTTGGGAATGAAGGATAAGGTGAAAAGGTCAAACAATACTATGATGAAAGGTCTCATGGAGGTATGGAAGAAGGTAAAAAAAGATATGGTTCCGAATCTCTCTCCAATTTTGGAATTGACTGATATGATGTGTTTCCCAATAAAATTAGATAAAGAAAAAATGGAAATATTGGATAAAAATGGGAGGTTGTTATTGAAGGATTGGTTAAAAGCATGTGAAGTTGATGACGAGCGGAAAAAAATGTTTGAGATTTTAAATCTGAACTGGTTTCAGAAGTTAAAGGTGGATAATTGGAATAAAAAATATAAAAAAGAAATAGGGATAGATAGAGTATATACAGAATTTGAGGAATTGGTAAGGAAGATTAGAAAAGGGGAAAGCAGTACTAAAGGTCTTGTAAGCAAGCTTTATAATATATTGAATAGAGGTGCAGATCCACAGGAGGACTTGAAACGGAAGTGGGAACAAAACTTGAATATAAAAATTGGGGAGATTGAATGGAAAAACAAATGGAAAAAGAGAATTATGAGAACAATGTCTGTAAGAATTAAAGAACATAATTTCAAAATGTTGTGGCAATGGTACCTGACACCATTAAGACTTTACCAGATGGATAATAAAAGAGATAAGTTATGTTGGAGATGTAAAGAATATGACGGAACATATGAACATATGTGGTGGAGCTGTAAAAAAATAAGGGATTTCTGGGCAAGAATAGAAAATGAGTGTGATGAAATATTGGGTAAAAGTGTTAAGTTGGTGTCCGGTACCATTCTTTTAACGAATGTGGAAGGTTTGGGTTTAAATAAGGAGGAAAAAGAACTATTGGAAATCATATTGACAACAGGTAGACAATGTATAGCTAGAAATTGGAAAAACGATATAGATATACAGATTGGAGAATGGTATAAAGAAATGTGGAGTTTAGCACTGAATGATAAATTGACATGGGAGATTAAAGTCAAAAGAGATAATTTAAAAGAGAATAGATTCTGGAATATATGGAAACCGTTTGTGGATCACTCTATTATGGCAAGCGATAGTTCAGGACCAGTACCATCACAAAGAAGCTTCTGGAATTGAGTAGAAAATAAACTCTCCGGGCATTGTATATATACACAGGGTGATTATTATTGGTTAAAAAAAAAAAAAAAAAGATTAGTGCTAGTACAGAAAGTTTTTTCTATCATTTTGGATATTGAAATAATGGTTTTTAATATTTGGTGGTTAAATAGCAGTTAACGAGTATAGATATTGTTATGTGCTAGCATATAGTAATGTCTGTTAGTATGATATTAAGGATTTGTTAGTGTATTGTATCGTTAATGTATTGTTAATGCTTTTTTTTTTCGTTTTCTGTATGTCTATTAAAAACTCAATAAAATTTATATTAAAAAAAAAAAAAAAAAAAGCCTGTGGGCATTTCCTTACATCTAACTATTTATTATTCCCCCTTAATTTCTCTTTCCCTGAAGCAAAGGTTTTTATATACATCGTTATCACTGTACACATGTTTCACTAGGATAGGCTTTATTACTGGATGTTGTTATCTATTCTTCACCATCTGTAACTATACATCTGAACAGCATGTTTGCTTTCTCCTCTGCTCAAAAATTAATGTTCTTAGTGGTTTTGATGTCTGCAAACAACATCTTATTTTTATCAGATGAACCAATTTCTGTATTAACACCAAAATCCTGCTAAAAAGGCTGTGCATTCTTCAGTGTTACTCTAATTTCCTACTTCTATTTTAAATATATCTTTCTATTGCAAACTCTTAGAATTTAACATATTCAGTATAGGATTAAAGCACAAGATAAGTTAGCTTGAGTTTACAGATTCAGACCAAAGTTAAATAATACAGCTACCACATCATTAGATATTACCTTAAGAGAAAAAAATATTTGTTTGTTTATTTTAACAGAACATTTCTTCATCCTGCATTGGGCAAATTGGCCTATTTTTGTTCTATAATTGGTCACTTGGGATATCGTATAGCTTTGGTTAGAGGTCATGGCTCAGGTATGTAACACTAAAGCATTTGATGTCTAGAGGGATAATAGTATAAAAGGAGGAAATATAGCTTTTCCTTAACTTGTGACCTAATCTTTAGATTATGAGAGCCTCCTAAATACCGATAATCACCAACTTTCATACAAACTCTTCTTTTTTTGCTTCTTTGCTTCCTCTTTTACCCCACCAGGTGTCAGAGGAGATGCAGGGTCCTTGCTCTGGCATTTCTAGCGGCCTCCATCCGTTTTATTTGGTGTTCTTGTAATATTGATGCTATCTCTCCATCTTGTTCTGAGCCTGCCTCGTGGTCTTTGTCCTTCTCCACTTTCCACATATGCTTTATAAAGTACGGAATTCCAAGACATTCTCTCCAAATGAGCACACCACTTTTTTGTTGTCTCTGTGTGTAGTGCAAGATTGGTTCTGTTCCAATTCTTTCCCTTATACTCTCATTCCTGATTTTATCCCTTCTATTCACTCCAGCAGCCTTCCTCAGACATCTCATTTCTGTAGTGACCAAAACTATGTTTTGTTGTAAGTGTCCATGTTTGATACTGGGAATACAAGATGGGAATGAATATGCTTTCTATGAGGTGTTTCTTTGTGTTGATTGATATTGCCTTAAGTTGTAAGAGCGGAGCTAACTGTCCCCATATTTGGTTTGCCTTCCTGCGCTGTATGTTAATCTCTTTGTCCATTTTGCCATTTTCAGTTACTGTTGTTCCTTGATATTTGAACTCTGCCATTTGTTTTATACTTGTTCCTTCTAGCTCAATATCTAGAGTATGCTGTTTCCTTCCAATTACCATTACCTCAGTCTTCTCTTTATTGATTCTAATATTATTTATCTTACATTCTTGGTTCATGGATGTAAGGTGTTGGTGTAGATCCCTAGCTGTACAGTACTTGCTATCAATGGCTGATCATCTGCAAAAAGCAATTTGTTGACATTGTTTCCATTAATGGGCTTAGCTTTTTGCTTATGCTGTCTGTGAAATCTGATAGATAATACATATTTTGCACTACTGTTCTGTCTGAGCTCTGGATCGTTTTAAATTTGATTTTGTTTAGCTACTGTGTATCTTATTCAGGCCCTGATTGTATTACTATGCATACTGTATATTATGAGTATGAGAAAAATAAGTTCTGGCAAGCAGTGGCATGAGATGACAATGACAAGTAAATGTATGAAAATGTGACTACATATTGCTGCATGGATGGCCTCATTTTGTACAATTCACTAAAGCATCTAAAATGTGAGAGGAAATCTGTAGTCTGGTTGAGGCAAAAGAGAGAATTGGTAGAATTGAGTCATTAAGGTGGGTAACAAATCACCTCCATCATTGGTAAAAAGAACAGATAGGTAGATTGATTGCCTATTCTTCCTTTCTTGTATCCTTGAGATCTACACACAGATAGGTAATCTTAGTTTTCCTCCTTCTTTCCTCTTCAAGTTTCTCCTGCATCCGTCATAAATGGAATCTAAGAGTGTGCTGTTCTAGCCATAACAGGAATACAAGCAATTAATAGTAAACTGTAATTTTTCTTTTGTCTAATTCAGTATTTTGCTTCAATAGTCACAAACTCCGCACTAGGGCATTGTGTCTGCCAATAAAATGCAAAATAATGCTAGCACAAAAGAGTCCTTCTCCTAAAGATGCCAGCAATTCATACCAAAGAGACTTGAATGTCAAGTTAAGAGCAAGGCAATCAAGCCTGAGGTCACAAGAGTGATTTTATAAACACACATACCAGAGTATGTTAAAACCTTTATGAAGCTAGTTCAGTACTAGTGTCTGCTTAACTGTGCATCTCTAAACAGGTGTTCAACTGTGGCCAAATTGTCCATCTCTTCTACTTCCCAGGACAAAGACAGAGTGGACGCAATTGAGGTGGAGTGAATGTATAGGTTTTCATGTAAAGCCAGCTATACCGTGTTTTCCCGAAAATAAGACACTGTCTTATATTTATTTTTCCTCAAGAAGACACACTATGGCTTGTTTTCAGGGGATGTCATATTTTTATTATGTTCTTCTGGAACATCGTCATAACTCTCCAAACCCAGAAGTACATCCTTTGTGCATGCACAGAACCCCTCTGTGTATGCGCTTAATCCTTTGTGCATGTGCCGAGCCCATTTGCCACACCACGCCTATCGCTATGTCTTATTTTCAGGGTATGGCTTATATAGCTCAAATGCTTAGAAATCCTGCTATGGCTTATTTTATGGGTATGTATTATTTTTGGGGAAACACGGTATGTAACAAGTTCTGCCATGACAGCTCTTGATGATTTCTGAAAAATTTCCCAACATCTGCTTTGTGCATGAAACTATTTTATTAATATGAATTTATATATTTGCTGAAAGTGGAGCCAGGGCTTCATATCGTACCCATTTATGCATGCCCTCCCCAGAAACAATATACAGAGTACAATTTCACAGTTGGCTTACTTCTTTAACAAGCTGTATCCGCGTACACCCCCCCCCAAACACCCAGCTTCAAAACATCTGACCTTTGAAAGAAGTCTGATCTAAATTTGTACATTTAGAATTCAAGTCTATTACAAGAGAAAACAGTTAAACTGCTTGAGATTAACTCATCTTCCCATAAAAGTAAAGTCAGCCTTTGCACATCACCCTACAGTTATATTCCATAGCTTTTTATAAAGGAAGTATAAAATGAGAAAGTCCATGTTTCTAGTATGAGTCCTATAAAAATAAGCTTTTAAAACTATCATAAGCATCTATTTTCTGGCCAGGTTATCCTGCTATGGTAATAGAGTAAACCATACTGCCAGAGACTCACGCCAAGTGTCAGGTGGCAGTTAACTAACCTGACAACCCTGAGAACTAATGGCTTGGGTGCTGAAGTACACAGGGAAGGATGATGGTCCCCAAATGGATTAAATCCCATTTGAATCCATCTTGATGGAGGGCAGCAGCTTCATCAATACTGGCCTAGGGCCAATGAGGACTTTGCATGCCAAAAGGGCTCAGGACCAGAAAGTGAATCGTGGAACTGGATCAGTGGTACGGTTATCATGTTGCAATGCGGAAGACAGTTAAAAGGCCACTGCATTATATTCTCAGGACAGACTTCATGGCAGATTCGGATATGGCAGAACAACAAGAAGAATAATGCACCTATATTTTATTCTGATTTTGAAATTGGGAGAAGGCTTTAATGTCTGAAAATCACCACCACCAAGACCAACCAACCTTACTGACTTTAATACAGTATATTGTTTCAATCTGTTCTTTCTTTTGATCTATCAGATAAGACTCTCCAACCAACATCACATTTTCTGTCTTAGTTTAAATTTTTCTTTGATTTCTTGCATCTTATGGAAAAGATTTCTTGGCTTGCTTTTGTTTTTGCTTTTTGGCTATCCCTCCAATTCCTTTGTAATGATTATTATAGTCATTCTCTTTATTCCTACATCAATTCTTACATCAATTGTTCTGTCCTGACCAGGGCTCAAGGTTTACTCAGCCTTCCATCCTTCCATGGTTGGTAAAATGGGTATCCAGCATGTTTGGGGCAAAATGTTAATTAACATGTGAACTGCCCAGAGAGTGCACTAAGCACTATGGGGCGGTATATAAATCTAATTGCTCTTGCTAAAAAGTTTCATTTAGAATTCTGACCCTACTTCCATCATATAAGTTCTACTTCTTCTTCTTCCGTGTCTAGGCCAGACGTGAAACTGCCAAAATGGAGACATCTTTTGGTGAGTTCATTCTGCAGTTCCTTTCACCTTTAGCCGGCAACACAAGGTTGCTATTACTAGGGTACGCCCAATTGTGGTTCAAAAATACCAAACCTTCAAGGAGGCTCTTTCTGTTTATCCCATAATAATAATTCCGTGTCAGAAATTATTCTGGGTTGAAAGGATTTTTGTGGAAGAAACTCCTCTCAGGGAATGCCCAAATGAAGCTCCTTTCATGTCCCCAAGAGCTGGAACAGAGATTTCATGCAGTACCCAAGTCTAGAACTGTTGACTTGCCAGCCTTCCATCTAACAAGGCGAGCTTCTTAACCACTGAGCCACTAGTTATGACTTAGATTTTATTGAAGAGGGCTCTCATTTTCCCCTTTTCATTGTTCTCTTTGTCTATTTGATAATTGCTGGAAAGTTCATTCAGGATTCTGACCCTCCTTCTATCAACTTTTACTCTTGATTCTCATCTGTCCTTAACAATTTAAAAGTTCCTTCCATTATCCATGCAAGCTTTTTTTTTTTTACTGTAATCAATTCCCTAACATCATCTACAGTTCTTTTGGTTGACAGTTACTTGAGTTTAGAAATGCAATTCTGTTCATTATATGGACTTTAAATTCATCAGACATTGTTAATAATAAATTGTAAATTTGTTTTTAACAAAATTAGAATGAAGCTGATAGAGAACACTAGAAGAATCCTAGAGCCAAAATATAAATTCAATAATTCATAAGGAGTAACACAAACTGCTCTTGATTTTGTTTTGATAAAGGTTTCTCTTTCTCACATGTTCTTTCCCTTACGTAGTTTATTTGATTTTTATATTGGCCATTTGGTGCTGTCCATATTTACAGTCATCTGTTTGGTTTCATGAAGTATGTATTTGCCAGATTGCTGGCTTCACAGAATTCTATTAGTCATTGTCCTACATTGATTTTGACTCCTAGGCCCAGTTTTCTATCAATTACTGGTTCTGCTTTTTCATATTTTTGTGTTCCAACAATCTTTGATTATCAGTATATCTTGCTTTGATGTATAATCAGTTTCTACCTGGACACTTGCATAAAACTTTTGATTTCCCCCTGCCTCCAACATTTGTAATGGGAGCATAGACATGAACACTTATACTGATAAATTTCCCAAGTATTCTGATGATTTAGTCAGTTCCAATTGTATGTTTTGTGCAGGACCAGATTTTCCCTTCACTTCAGCTTGCCATTAGAGTTCCCTCCAGTACCTGTATAAGGCTTGTATGGTGTCACAGCAGGTAAGTTAACTATTAGAAAAGGTTCAAGCCCTCAGTTGCAGCAGTCTACCTGGGTTTACCTCAGCTTTTGTGCCTTTTATAGATCCCTGTGACCTCCGTTGATACACTAGAATCACTCATTTCCCTCAGTTCTGCAGTATCTGTTCTTTAACTAGACATAGTTTTCCTATTTCTACAACCATGGCAACGGCCCTGAAATAACACCTATGCAGACACCTTGTGTTTGGTACAATGTTAAAACCTATCTTCTAAAGCTACAAATGTCTACCCTAAATGTAACATAAGAAAATATTTTCCAACAGTAAGATGTCAGCATTCCTTAATGGAACATGATGACCATAGTTCAGGATTATGCAAGCAGCATGCTCACACAATATATTCAGTACCCTGCTATATAATCTACTTAAATAGCAATACACTCATTGTTACAGTATGTACCATATCCCATTTTAGGGATTTCACTTTGCTTTCTTGTCTTTAAGACTAGATTTTTCTCATCCATTATGCTCCAAGGCAAAACCAATTCTTGTTTTAGAAGCTAAAAAGAAATTGGAAGCTAATACAAGTGTGGTGCAGTGGATAGCATTATGGATTAGGACTCAGGAGGGAAGGTCAAATTCCTAATTAACCATGGAAACTAAATGGTAATGGTTAAAACACTTCTTTAAAAAACCCCACACTTTACAAAGCCTATCACAATCACTATAAATTGGATAAAGGTAAAGGTCACCCTGGCTCGAAAGCCAGTCATATCCAACTCTAGGGTTCAGTGCTCAACTCTGTTTTATAGCCAAAGAGACAGCACTGTCTACATTTGCAGGTGTTTCCGTGGACATGTGGCAGGCATGACTAGACACCAGAGTGCACGGAACACAGTTTACCTTCCCACCGAAGTGGTACCTATTTATCTACTTGCAATTTCTTGCTTTCAAACTGCTAGTTTGGCAGGAGCTGGGACAGACGACAGGAGCTCAATTTGTCATGAGTGCTCAGGCATCGGACTCTGACCTTCCAGTCTTCAAGTTCAGTGTCTTAACTACTTGAGCCACCACAGTCCCCCTGAACCTCCTCCCAAAACAATGTTTCCCAACATTTTTTTGGCCATGCCTCACCTAAGCATCTCTAAAATCCTGGCCCTTCCCCCCCTTACCGGTGACATATTATTCTTATTACTCAAAAAGTAAACTCCTATTCACATGGAGGAAGCCTAAAAGGCCATTACCTGTTAATAACTCATTCTCAAATTGCCCCCATGTGGGGTATGTGCCCCATGTTGGGAAACACGGCCCTAAAAGTTCTACAGAATATAGCAAAACCAATATAGCTCATGAAGGCTTAAGCCAAACAAAACATGTTTATTTTTTGAATACCACAAAACCCTTTGTGTTATTGCTATAGCACTTTTTTTGATAATGCTGTGAAGCCTCCTAAACCTGACACAGCTTATGGGCCTCAGCCTATCTTAACTTGTCCTTCCAAGCAGTCAATTACACTTGGAACACCTACCGGTAATTTCTATCATCCGTTTTTCTAAGTCTGTTACATTACTTGTCACAGTTCTCTGAACCTGAGAATAAACCAATGTGATGGTCTGTCTAGTGGGGACACTAACTTTCAATGACTTCTGCTATGGTAAAAGCCAGTCCAATTCCACTAGTCCATGACCACTAGGGGGCAGTAACACACTATATCTTCTCAATGTTCTCATCATAATTCTGAACTCCCAACATAATCTTGAGAAAGTTAACCAATCATGCAAGGTTTCAACAGCTGTCATACCCAAATGCTATTGCTCAATACAGTTATTACTTGACTCATGGTATGTGACACATTAGGACAGTACACTTATCAAAATAGTGGATGTAAAAACTCATAAATATTTTCTAACTATGTACTCAACTCGTGATGACAGGCAAAATACTAATTGGATTTTTACTAATGAAGTATTTAAGTGCAATGAGGAATTGCAAGAAGGACATATTCCAAAAGGTATCTAGATATGTTCTCTCTTAAGAAGTGGTCATTTATCTTCATTAAGAACTAGCACAGCAGAGAAGCTAGCAGGATGAGCTGTGGAGTCCTTGATTCAGTTTCACCTCTGCTGTAGACTCAATAGGTTACTTTCTACATGCTTCAGCTTCCTTCATTAGTACAGGGATAACTATAACAGTATATCTTCTAGGATAGTGCAAATAATTACTCATTTAAATGCACTTGAATAAGTAAATGCACTACATAGATTAGAACTTTGTGCATTTTAAAGATTAACAAATTTATTACATCATAAACGTGTGTGATAGTTTTAAAAGGCCTATACCAATCATGGAGGTGTCATCGAGGCAGAAGAGGCCATGCCAGATGGACTGGCTGTGAAGGTGCACCTTGATAATATCCTCAAGTCTGTGGCAGTCCATTGCAGTCCTGGTGTTAAATCCTGCACTCATTTCATATGTGCCATAGGAGATGGCTCAGGGATCATAGTGTGTGGTCACTTCATGGCAAGCTGGGATCCACCTGAAATAAATTCATGCCAGTGGCATTTTTTCCTGCTTGCCTTGGAGGGTGAAGACTGCCCAGAGCCAGCCGGCCTCCAAGACCAGGCCTCCCAGCACCCAGTGGCAGGGGAAAATGTATACTTGGATCGAGTTGCAGCCAATGATGATGATACCAGTGGTGGTGAACCTGTGGCACATGTGCCAGACAGAGCACTCACAGCCCTTTCTGTGGGCATGGGCACGCACACACACCAGCCCCTTTGTGAACTGGCAGCTCTGGGCTGCTTTCCTCCCGGGAAATGCATTCCCAGGGGGAAAGCAGCCCAGCGCTGTTAACGAAAAGGATTCTCGCTAGTCCCCTTGCACAAACAACAGGGGGACCAGCGAGAATCCATTTTGCTCACAGTGCAGAGGGGCCTTGGACCGGAGAAGTGCTTTCCAAGGGGTAAAGTGCTTCTCTGGCCCAAGGCCCCCCTGTGCTGTGAGCAAAGGGGATTCCCGGTGGTCCCCCAGCTGTTTGTGCAAGAGGACTAGTGAGAATCCCTTTCACTCACAGTGCAGGGGGACCTTAGGCTGGAGAAGCACTTTCCCAGGGTTAAAGTGCTTCTCCGACCCAAGGCCCCCCTGCGCTATGAGCAAAATGGATTCTCGCTGGTCCCCCTGTTGTTTGCACAAGGAGACTAGCGAGAATCCATTTCACTCACAGCGCAGGGGGGCCTTGGGCCAGAGAAGTGCTTTCCCAGGGGTAAAGTGCTTCTCCGGCCAAAGGCACCCCTGTGCTGTTAGTGAGAGGGATTCCCGTTGGTCCCCTTGCTCAAACAACATGGGGACCAGCGAGAATCCCTCTCGCTAACAGCGCATAGGGAAAATCACTATACTATACATGTATCATACAGCGATTTTTTTGTACAACGATGGACCCATTGCAACCAATTAAAATCATTATACAGGGTTTCACTTGTAGTGTTATAACTGTAAAGATTGGAGTGGGGATCATTTTTAGGCTGCAGGAAATGCTGCAACCTTGATGGTACAAACTATGTGTGCTGATATATCCATGCACACAATAGATTACAGCGGTTCATGAATCAGTGCAAAATAAACACACACCCTTGGGTGGTTTAAAATATCCTGCATTTCAGCAGATTAATGCACACTTCAACACACCTTTGAATCAATTTGGAACCTGGCAAAAGAGACACAAATGTACTTGCTAGTCAAGACGTATCCTTGGTAAGGTATCACAGAACTCTTTGTTCCCTTTGCTAAAACAGAATAAAATCACATTTCCCTAGAAATTAAATAAATACCAAAAGCTTTCAAGATAATTTGTTCTCTGTTGTCTGTGGTACATGGGGTCATTATTTTTGTTCTGCTGTACTTTCTAGCCAAAACTCACAAAAGTGCCCTGTGTCGGATCCCTTGGGCCAGGTGAAAGCAGAGGGCACAACTCATGGTCTGCCCAGGCAGCAGGTCACGTGATATCCAACTGTCTAAAAAAAACCTGCAAGTTGTGTGGGATGTCATCACGGAGACGTCTACTCGTGCAGGGACTCCTCGTGGAATAACGACTCTAAAGTATCCAAGTTATTCTGTGCCTAAAAAGGCATTATAAATTATCAGTAGATATGAGGATGGGTGAACTATATTGACATTTCTCCTATGGTTCCCCAAGAAATTGGATCTTCAGAAACTTGAAGTTGCACTCCTACGCTCAGTTACCTGATAGCCTTGTTTAACAGTGGCCAAAATCCTATTGTTTACCATAGTAAATTCCACTAGAGTAGGCCCGCTGGATCAATGGGGATTTAGTGAGTCAACTCATCTATGTGTGTGTTTTCATGTCAGAGATTACTCTGGGTTGAAAGTTTTTTTAGGGGACCTATAATTTCCATTGATTCAAATGGTCCTACTCTAATTGGGGCCTACCTTAGCACAGTAAATCACAATTAGAGCAGGCCCCAATTAGAGTAAGACCATTTGAATCAATGGAAATTATAGGTCCCCCAAAAATCCTTTCAACCCAGAGTTGATGAGTTGGTTCATCAAATCCCCACTGATTCAACAAACCTACTCTAATGCAATTTACTCTACAGTTAAAGGAGTTTGGCCATTGTGAAATGCATATTCTAGTAAATATTTATGTGAATATACTTCCGGTTGATTCAATAATCCCTGCTTCTGCTGAAAGATTCAAGAATTGCAAAACAAATAAAAACCCTCTTGTACATTTCAATATCATTTAACTATTACTTTTTTGAAATCATGCAGAAAGGTAAATAATGTTCTTACTGTTGAAAAATCGAATTCTCATTTATTTATTTTTGCTAGACATTTGGTTTTCATTTTTAATTATGGTGTTTTTCTACTCCAGATTTTCAGAGCAGCACACAACATAATCCTTGTGGTCTAAATGCCATTGCTACGCTTAACTAAAGTAGACTCATTGAATCACTGGGCTTTAGTTAAATGTTTTTGCTCCTCCTGCATTTTGGGAATGTAGGCATTCATTAAATGGACCTACTGTAGCTGAAACTAGCAATTGGATTTATGTAAAAATAATCGATATAAAGTATAATTAACAACCAATTTCAGAAAACAATAACAGGAACAAAAACACATAGATAAGCAATTCGTAAAAGCAAACAAAAATTGATTTGTACTACTAAATCAGTGGTAAGTAAATATTAACTATAATTGCAACCATATAGATATGATTAACACACACCCCTCCATCAGTGTGGCAATTACATCTGCAACTACATCCCTCAAAAAAGCACCTTTTTTGGATTATTTATTTGTTGAAATACATCTCAGACCCCTGTAGAAAAGGTTGCCTATCTCACTTCCAGTGCAATAGAACATTGCTTCTTTTTCTGATCTATTCTGAAATCACAAATAAAGGTAAATAATTTTCCTCACTATTAAAAACTTGAGTTATTAGTTATTTAAGGGGGAATAAAATAAAGTAAGCACCCAGTGTTGATTTAGTTTAGTTCTTTTGTGTGTCTTCAGTAGGTAGGAAGGCATCCATTTATTTCAGGTTAAATAAATTCATTAAGAATTTCCTTAATGAAATTCTCACATTTTTGGCCGAAGGAAAGTAGTTTGACAGTTTGGGTGTTCCTAAAAAAAGAGAAATAGTGTGAATCAGTTTATTATTGCTTACACTGAACCACGTCTGCCATTTTGAACTCATTCCCCTCGTTTAGATTTATGCTTTGCAAATGTTACAATTTGTGCTTGCTTTAATCATCCTACATAGGGAGGTGTAATCAACACCCCTGCCGTTTTCCTTGCTCCTAACTCCTAATCAATTCCTAAAAAAAGAGAAATAGTGTGAATCAGTTTATTATTGCTTACACTGAACCACGTCTGCCATTTTGAACTCATTCCCCTCGTTTAGATTTATGCTTTGCAAATGTTACAATTTGTGCTTGCTTTAATCATCCTACATAGGGAGGTGTAATCAACACCCCTGCCGTTTTCCTTGCTCCTAACTCCTAATCAATTTATCAACCAATTTAAAAGTACACATCCAGAATAGAATTTTGGGAGGACCCATTGTTAATGTCCTAAAATTAACCAATTATTCCATCTTTATAAAGAGAGACATCCTTGAACGAGAATGAAGATGCTCAGATCTCTGCATTTATTACAGGTTAAAGGTTATTCAATTTTTGCTGTGTAAATACAGTATACACTAAATGCAATCTTAGTCTATTATCTTTCATGATGTGTGACAAAATTGTTCTTGTTCTTAGTAGGAATGCATGGCGGCGCGCATGCACTGCCGCGCGCTTTGCTGGCCCCGCCCCATCAGAGGCGGCACGGAGCCGGAAGAGGGCCAGGGGCCGGGCCTTCCCTTGAAAGGGAGAGGCCCGGACCGCTCTCCGGCAGTGATCAACTGGGCCAGGCAGCATTTGTCCACCACCACCACCCTAGGTGACAGTGTGATGTTCTTGGTCGCTTCGGGGCCGGATGGGAATTTGTTGCTTGAACCTCAATTGGCCTCTTGGTTCTTGTTGTTTTCACCCATCCCAACACTGCCGCTGGTGGTCAAGTTTTGGGGTACCTTTTTTATAATTATTATTATTCTGGTTTTTGGTTGCTCGGCGGCTGGCACTGGTAAGGAGCTACTGGATGACCCTCACGAGTCTGGCAAGTACACACTTAGTTGCCACAGGTAGGATGAGATAGATGGAAACTCGGATGGTCAATCGGGTGCGGACCAGGAAATAGGCAATGCCACGCTAGACACAGTGTGCAAAACCTTACAGTTCACCGGACATACATCAGAAGCAGAGGTTAGGTCATTTGCGCTTCTGGGGTCAGTTATAATTGGTTATGACCGTTGCTCCTTACCAGTGCTATTGCGGCCCGCTTGCATTATTGAATTATCATTTAATAAAGTGGCCCAGTTAACCTCCAGCGCAGTGTCCGTCTCATTATTGGGGAGTGGGTCCGGCAAAGGTAAAGGTTGCCCTTGCTTGAAAGCCAGGGACAGACGACAGGAGCTCACTCTATTGTACAGCACTCAGGTCTCAAAACGCTAACCTGCCGATCTTCCAGTCATCAAGTTCAGGTCTTCACCACTAAGTCGCCACAGTCCTGTTCTTGTTTTTACTCTTTGATAAATCTATAAACAAAATACTGAATTCAGTTTTATTGGGACTCCAGCTTCCAAAAGTTTGGAAGAGTGTATTTTAAAGCTAGGTACCAGATGGAGATGAAGACATAATGAAGCATCTCAGATGGCAGTTTGAAAACATCAGGGCTGGCCAGATGGAGAGATGTGAACACAAAATATTTGCTGCTAGTTTTACACCAGAGAGCTATAATTATATGGAGCTTATCTGGTGGTGTGTCCATTTCCTGTATCATCAGCTGCATAATTTTAGTAAAACCACACTTGCTCTAGAATCTAGATTATGGAATTTATGAATGGACACTTAAGCCACAGAGTTAAATGAAATTAATACCATCATCACAGCATTTTTAAGCAATGGTTTATGATTAGAAGAGCTGGTTGTGGCAGACCAGTGCTGAACATATGCCAAATTAAACAAGTGTAAATATTCTGCAAACTGATAATTAAAAAAACACACATATTATTTCAGGAAATCCTTCTGGTGGGAGTACAGAAGAGAAGAACTCAAGAAATTTAGATATAAGTTGTCTAAAGAAAACAGAGAATGGGGGAAATTCCACAGGATTGGCTACTGTTGTTTTATATATTATACTAGCATATTTGTGCCCGGCCAGCCGGGCAGTTTTTATTTGTGTTTTTTGAGTTGTTGTTTTTTGTTAAGGGTGGTTTGGGTGGGTGTGTTTTGCATTTGTGGTTTGTGACTTTTTAAAAATCTATTTTATTAGATTTATTAGTGATTTGGATTTATTTCTTATTTTTCTGACTTGTTTTTACTCTTGTGGCCTCTAGGTGGGACTGTTAGTAATAGTGTTGGATTCTCTTTTTGTTTGACTTGTTTTTTTCTCTCCCGGCATCTATGTGGGGCTTCTTCCGGTAAGTAGACATTGTTTCTTCATTTCTGTTCTGGAGTCGTGGAGGGAGGATGTGCTGGTGAGTTCTCTGTTTTTTTAAAAAAAATTTGGGTTTTGTTTTTTGTTTTGTTTTTTGGTGTTGGACTGGTAGGTGTTTCTGTTTCTTCTTTTGTGGTTTTTTTTGGGGTTTAGATGTGTTTAATCGTTTTGTTTATTTCTGGTTGTTTTTTATGTTTCTGATTTCTTTTGTGATTATTTGTTTAATTTGTACTATTTTTGTTGTTTGAGTTAGGTATTTTTGTGTTGTAGTTAGGTGTTTTTTCTGTGCTTTCATGGTATTTTGGGTGTTTTTGTTTGTGGATTTTGTTGTTTATTGTTTTGTTGGTTAATGTGTTTATTTATTTATTTGTGTTTTATTATTTTTGGTGTTTGGCATTTTGGGTAAATGTTTGGTTTTGTTGTTGTGTATTTTTGCGTGAAGAATGGGCTGCCTGTCGGTTCCTCTTCTCCCCATTGCTGCTTCAAATTTTGGTTTCGATGCAGCAATGGGGGAAAGGAGGAGCTGGCAGTCAGCCCGTTCTTCCCCCGATAAGGTTTGTTAGGTAGGTCAGGGGAGAAGGAGGCAGAGAAGAGCTATCTGCCTGACGATGGTTCTTTCCTCTCTGTCTCCTTTCTCTCCTGGCTTACCTAACCGGAGATCTGCAGGCAGCGATCCGTAAGGGGTGGTGCTCTTCCTTGCAGATTGCTGGCTGCTGTTTTTGTATTACCTCCATCAGAAGTACAAAGGCAGCAGTCAGTCATTCACCAGGGAGGTTGCTTCCCCTGACGAACTGCTGCCTGCTGGTGGGTTTTTTCCACCCCAGCTCAACTGACCTTGAGGCCGGCGGTGGTCTCGCCGTGTCTTCGGTGGGGTAGCAGGGAGGAGAGGGAGTCCCTCTTCTCCCTGTTGCTCCAGGAAAGAAGGCCGTGATGGTCTCAGCGTGGGTTTTTGTGTGTGTCTGTTTGCGAGGCCGTGAGGTGGACTTGCACTCCTGTTGTGGGAGGCTGGCGTGTTTTTATTTTATTTTTTGTGCGCCGGCTTTCTCAGCGTTCTGCGCGCTCGTGCTCTTCAGCCTGATTGGCTGAAGTGCTCACAGCGCGTAGGATGCTGGGACTTGGAGTTTTGTTTGTTTTGTTTTCGTTCGTGCGGCTTTTCCCCCCTGCAACTCGATTTCAATTGGGTGCGCCATGGTTCCCAATGTTCTTTTTGCTCGCGCCTCTCAGCCTAATTGGCTGAGGCGTGCCATGGCGCAGAGGACGTTGGGACTTGAAGTTGTTTCCCTTTGTTCCCGTTCATGGGGCTGCTGCCCCACTGGCAACAACCAAAACCCTGTGGCGCTGAGAAGGCAGGGGTTACGGTGAGTGCAGAAGGCTAGGTCGGGGATGGTTGGGCCTGGTGCAGGAGCCTTTGAACGAACCCAACGGTTAACCCCTCTTTTTATAGGTATAGATTTGTACCATATCCTGGGAATGAAAAATACTCTCATTTTTTAACTGATGTCATTAAATGTTGTGATAAAATGGGTCACAAGTTATTCAATATGGAATGTCTTTGAATGTAGCTTTGCTTCTTTGCAAAGGCCTCATAATTCTGTCTGCCGCACTTACAGGATCAAGTAGGTGTGCTTAGAAGAAACTTCTCAAAGCTTCAGGCCTATGTTAAGTCTTTTTCTCCAGGCCTGGAATGTCCGCTTGCATTAACATCCTGAGCCTGGGAACACCATACATTTGTTATGGAAACCAGGATGTGTTTATACAGTATAATCCCTTGGCCCTAATTGGCTGTATGCTAATTAGGAGAGCCAAGATCATGTTTTTTCTTTCAGGCACATGGTTTTTGGGATGAGATTTGACTTTGGGGTTTCTGAGACTTACACCTCAGAAGGGAGAGGGGGAATCTAACACCGAGCCCTTACTCCAACTCAAGCGTAGTCATGATTACCTAGATTAGTCAGGTTTTCCTTTTATTTCTGCGGAAGGCCTGAATGTGGATTTTCCTACCTGTACTTTTTGATTAGTGTTTTTTCTGCTGTATTCGTGTATCCTGAACCAATGAAGGAACTGTTATTTCTTTTTATTATTATTATATTTTATTTTCCAACAAAACAGAAGAAAAAGCCAAGTAGTAAAAAATAAACATTGTCAATTCCCCCACACAGACCCCCCTCCCTCCCCTATGTTGACTTCCAGCAGCCCAGTCACCGTCCCCTTAAAATATAATTCCCCTATAATTGTTTAACCAAATATCTAAACAATTGTTTAACCAAATATCTAAACATCAGAAACCAATATCAGATTCAATAAATATTATATCTAATTATTAGGCCTTTCAGATCAAGATCTTTCTCAAAGTGTTCGATTAATTTTCTCCAATCAGTCAAAAAACCATACAGGTCTTCATCTCTTTATCCATGTCCTTCCATTTCCAGTCTTCAACACTAGGAAGTTTTTCTTGTTTCCAATACTGAGCAAATAACATTCTTGCAGCAATCAACATATACCATGATATAGTTTGTTCGCTCTTGTTTAGGTTTTGTAAATTTAAGCTCAGCAGAAACATTTCCGGTTCTTTAGGTAGATTCGTTTTCAATATTTTACACATTTCCTCGTGGATAGATGACCAATATTCTTTAGCTTTCTTACATGTCCACCACATGATAGAAGGACCCTTCATGATCATAACATTTCCAACATTTATCAGACATTTTACTATTCATATTTGCAAGCTTTTTGGAAGTCAAATACCATCTATACATCATTAAAAAACAGTTTTCTTTCAAATTCATACACATGTAGTAATTTTTCATTGATTTTTTCCATAGATACTCCCAATTTTCCATTTCAATGTCTCTGTTAATATTTATGGCCCATTTAATCATCTATGATTTAACTTTTTCATCTTCAGTATACCATTGTAACAATAATTTATATATATTGGAGATTAGTTTTTTATTATTACCTAACAACAACTTTTCCAATTCTGTTTCTTTCAATAAAAAAACATATTTCTTTTTATCAGATTTAAATAAACCAGCAATTTGTACATTTTGTAAACATTCATATTGGAAGCCTAAATCTTTTTTATCTTTTAGTGTTATATCTGCACTATCAACGTTCAAATGTTCTTTATATTTCAACCAGTCTTTACCTTTCTTTTCAGTTCTGGCAGCAATAACTTCTATGGGTACAATCCATAGTGCTCTTCCATCACCTATATACCTTTTATATTTCAGCCATACATTTAGCAGATTAATTCTTATATAGTGATATTTAAGTAAACTATGAATTTTGTACTTTTCATACCACATATAAGTATGCCACCCAAATATGTTATCATATCCTTCTAAGGTTAACATTTTTCTATTTTGTAATAAGATCCATTCTCTTAACCATGTTAGACAAACAGCTTCATGATATAATCTAAGATTTGGGAGATTAAGGCCTCCCCTTTCATTCGAGTCACACAACACTTTTATTTTTATCCTAGGTTTTTTCCTTGCCCACACAAAATCAGATAATTTCTTTTGCCATTTATCAAGGTTTTTCACATCCTTTACGATTGGTATCATCTGAAACAGAAACATGAGTCTGGGTAGAATATTCATTTTAATTACAGCAATTCTACCCATCAGAGAAAAATGCAATTTGTTCCATTTCAGCTTATCTCTTATCAATTTCCTTCCAGAGTTTTTCATAATTATTCTTAAATAGATCAATGATTTTAGTTGTTAAATGCACACCTAGGTATTTCACTTTATTCACTACCTCACATTCTGTTTGAGTTTGCAATTCAAGTTGTTTCTTCTTGGTCACGTTTTACATAAAACTTTGGATTTTTGTTTATTTAGATAAAATCCTGCTACTTCTCCAAATTGATTAATTTTTGATAAAAGGTGATGCATATTTTTAAAGGTTCTTCCACAAAAAACACAATATGCACCAAATGGAACCAAAGAAGAATTCTTTAAGGACCTGATTGGAAAACTTGACAAACTTTATAGTGATAATCTTATTGTAATAGATTATTTTAATGGAACTGTAAATAACTTTTTAGACAGGAAAACTTGAAAGAAAAAAGATGGGAAATTACCTAAGGTCTTTTTTGAACTGATAAAACAAGAAAGCTTAATTGACATCTGGAGAGAAATCAATGGACAGTGTAAAGAATATACATTTTTCTCATCGAGACATAATTCTTTTTCCAGAATTGATATGATTTGGTTGTCTAAGGAATTGAGATCACAATTTAAGAAAGCTACAATCATGCCTACAATCTGACCACAATCCAGTATTGATTGAAGGTAGATCAAGAAATTGAACTTTTAGATGGAGATTAAATGAAGATTTAATAAAAGAAAAACAAAATATTGAAATAATCCAGAAAGAAACGGAAGATTATTTCAAGATTAACCGGAATAAATACATTAATCTGGATGTGGCCTGGGATGCCTATAAAGCATTAATTTGAGGTAAATTGATCTCACTAAACAAACAAAGAAAACTGGAAAGAGAAAGCATTTGGCTTATTTTAATTAAAACAGAATGTATCGATATTGTAAAATACAAGAGAAAACTGAGTCATAGAAAAAATGATGAATTAAAAGTCCTGTAATACTGTCTCTGTTTTCAGAGTGAAACCTTTTATCTCATGTTACCTCTGTTTTCAGCTAGAACTGTTATCTCATCTTTTGGCAAATAAATCTTTCAGACTCAGAGAACATGCCCTCTATAACTTTGTAGCTCTTATCTCTTTGACATGGTTCCCAGGTTCAGTGATGGGTCTTCAAGCGAAGGTTGACATCAGCCAATGCTGGGTTTAAACCAGAAAGAGGCTATTTCACTGACACCCCCACCCCTTAACAGGCTGCCTGGCTGGGTATAGCTTGGCCAGTTAAGTATTGCTGTCTCAGCCCCTCCTTTTTTAAAAAAAAACTGCAGTGCTGAGCAGTCGTCCCCCCATATAGATCTAAAAACAAAACCTCATATATTATTTTTGAAGAGTAAATCATTTCATGCCACCTTTTGTTTATTTTTAATTCATCGATCCTAACATGTTAATGGTGGCACACTGATTATTGGCCAGGAGCAACTGTTATACTGAACACATACTCATTCTGTGCCCATAGTAATTTCGCATGTCAAAGGCACAAATCACTTTGTTTACAAGAAAGTGGCAGTTCAGAGGCATTCAAAAATATATGGAATTTTGTGAGATATGAAAAGTAATCTCATCAAATGCAATTTAATAACGAATATACCTAGAATCATATGAAATGTTAAAGGGAATGTATACTCTCTACACATTTTTCTCTTATAACAGGTTTTCTGAGAGAGGTGTTTCTTAGCAATCAGACATAAGTTAAACCTGTATGTACATCCTAAAGATTAATTAGAAAAAGAAGTATGCTGAAAACAAACAACAGAGGTGGCGGATGTGAGGAACCAATGTTTTTCACCACATGAGAGAACATCTTTTCTAGGAAAAAGAAGCCTCAAACCCTGCACATCTATTTTAACACTCATTGTAGATCTGAGAATCTTACAGATAATTTTGTCTCCTGACTGATATAAGGTATGCTGCCATGGTTTATAGTCTCTTGGTACGGCCATTTCCCCCTCACTTATTACAATTTATATAACTCAGATTGTGTGGCCCTTTGCTCTTGGAAGGCTGCAAAACCTGAGCTCTGCTGAGATGAATCAGTGACTCCAATCCAGAATTGTTACCACACAAAATTTATGAAATGAGGCAGGGCTCATTGCCCCAAGAGCCACTGTAACAGAGGTCCATGGGGATTGCGGAGGGAGGGAGGGGGAGAGAGACAGTTTGACGTTCTAGCTTAACCAGCAAATAATTTGTAGTTTAATTCAAGAAATTACTGATACAAGATATACAGTATATGTGCTATATACTAGAAGAAACTTTATTGTTTCAGACCCATAGCCTCCAGGGAATGTAAATCACAGTTACCCACAGTATACTATGTGTAATCACAGCTTCACATAGTATATATTAAGAATATCTTTCCACACCAGGCAATTCCTCATGATTTGCATACAGCCAGAGCTGACTTTGTCCATATTTAATTTAGACAGTTACCTTTGTCAGTGCTGAGGAGAATTTTAACTGCAGCAGCATCTGGAAGGGCTTTTTTCTTCCCAGTGCTGCCTAAAACAGTGCTACTTGAAGGCCAAAATATGCTAAATGAGCCATTTGGCATTGCATCAGGTTTTTAAATATATGTACATGCATATATTATGTATACAGAGAGTGCAAAAGAAAAAAGTATACACATTTTAAGAAAGGAAAAAAACTGTATTAAAATTGTAATACTCAATATATACCAATAACAAAAGAATAGAAGTCACATTTGACGTTGCAATTATAAGAGGTGCTCAAAGTAGTTATCATCAGCATCCGGACACTTCTGATTATGGGGAACTACTGCTTGAGCATTGTTGATCAAAGTGTCCACTTGTATCACTGTGCATGCTATTTCAATTTCTTCCTGAAGTACTGCCAGTGTTGCCAATTCTCTATGGTGCACCACATCCTTTAAGGTTCTCCAAAGGACTGTTAAGACAGAAGAACGTTACCGAATTTCAAATACCACTTTAAAATGGTCTTGTGCTCTTTGAATGACAACTGTGCTTCTGCCATTTTCTTTGACTGTCCTGCCTGTCTCATGGTGATGCTAGCATTCATTCTTTTCAGTGAACATCATGCTACACATTGGCATTCCTAAACCAACTTGCATGTTTGTGTATTCCCTAGTTAGCCAATTGGCACGCTATTGGTGGACTTAAGGGCTGCGGGGCTGCCAGGACTTCCAACGCCGCCCCAGCTCCACCGTCGGGAAGCCTGCGCAGCGCCAGAGGCCGGGGGCATTCCATCTCCCCGGGCGTCTTTGGACCCCGCCCACCCACCTGGAGGACTTAAGGGCTGCGGGGCTGGCAGGACTTCCAACGCCGCCCCAGCTCCACTGTCGGGAAGCCTGCGCAACGCCAGACGCCGGGGGCATTCCATCTCCCCCAGCGTCTTTGGACCCCGCCCACCCCCCTGGAGGACTTAAGGACTGCGGGGCTGCCAGGACTTCCAACGCCGCCCCAGCTCCACCGTCGGGAAGCCTGCGCAGCACCAGACGCCGGAGGCATTCCATCTCCCCCGGCATCTTCGGATCCTGGTCACCCCCCTGGAGGACTTAAGGGCTGCGGGGCTGGCAGGACTTCCAACGGCGCCCCAGCTCCACCATCGGGAAGCCTGCGCAGCGCCGGACGCCAGGGGCATTCCATCTCCCCCGGCGTCTTCGGACCCCACCCACCACCAGGGAGGTCATATTCATTCTTGTTCTCTCTTCTTCTCTGGGACTTAATGTTTTGTTATTTTTGCTTTTGACATTGTATTGTAGTGCATATTTTATTTATATTTTATTGTAACTGAATGGTATATTTTGTAGTCTGAAATTTTGTAACTGTATCTCTGGAGATGTTTATATTATTATTATTATTATTATTATTATTATTATTATTATTATTATTATTATTATTATTATTATTATTATTATTATTATTATTATTATGCATTTATTGTCCGCCATGTAAACCACCCTGAGTCGGGTTGTACCTGAGTGGGCGGTATATAAGCGCGAAAATTAAATTAAATTAAATTAAATTATCCTCCCACACTTGTTACATCAGCTTGATTAGCATGTTTAAGGCCCTTTTGTTTTTTTGGGCCAGTCTGTCCCAAAATACCAGCAGAGATGGAGGCAGAGGGAAGCTTTTCCTTGCACTATGGAGATTTCCCACCAAGAAAGTGAAAGAGAAATTCCATTCTAGGTTTACCCTTTTTTTATTGCATTTTATTTATTTGTTAAGATTTATACCCTTCCCATCTGGCTAAAACAGCCACTGTGGATGGAATATATTCCTGTTCTTTCTGCTAATCTCTGATGCTTTATGAAGCCTACAGAAAACAGCAAACGTCAAAGGAAAAAGTATTCCACAAAAATGCAATCATAATTTTTAAAACCCCATATTATTATGTTTACATCTTAATGTTGCATGCTTCAGCATGGAGTTATTGCATTAAATGTGCCTCCAGTATGTATTTTGACTTTCAGGAATAGTTTTAAAGACACAAGAAGACTTTTTTGAAATTCCTAGAGGAGCTGCAGATATCCATGTGTACTCATGCCAATCTTGGCCATTTCTCCAGAGAATACCTTACTGTTCTATGAAAAGAAACAGTTCTAACATTTAGTTTTCTTTACGACCAGCTCTCTATTGATGTGCTCGGAAAAACCTGATTCAAACAAGTCTTATTTTATTCTTTTTCAAATAATGCTCCTGAGAGACAGAAAATGCGAGCAGACTTTATTGAGCTATAACTTTTGTCTGATATCTAAAAATGAGATTTTGCCTCATTTGTAACAGAAATGAAATAATTCATCCAGACTGTAACTTTGAGTCACACCATTGGGCATTCATTTTCTGTGTTGCTTCAGTACAAAAAAAAAATGGAATTATATCTGCATATAGCTGATTCTCTTTGCTTTTACAAAACAATAGGCACAACCCAAGAAAATTTAAGCACAAAATGCCTGTATCCAAAACACTATGGAAATCCCCACAGTACAATTGTGGCAGATTATCATTGTGCAAGTAGTTTCACAGTAGGTTGTGGGACCAATTGTTACAACTTTTTTGAGCAACTGGCTGCTCAAGCAGTTGTACACCTATACAACAAAAACTGTGCTGTATACTACTCTTTTGCCAACTCTGAAAATGTGCATTCCCTAACACATAGCAATCACATTTACAGTGGTACCTTGCTTAAAGATTGTTCGTTAAGCGAGTTTGCTCTTTAAGCGAAACACTATTGTAAGTGACCAATTGTGACTTCTGGCGGGGGGGATTGTGAACCCTGATTTAGTTGTTAAGCAAGTTTTTGGTTGGTTTTAGTTGTTAAGTGAGGCGACAATTCAGGGCCTGCCTGAAGCGGTGGAAAGGCCACATAAAAAGCCCTCCAACGAATGTGCATTTAACTCACAGACTGTGGAATTTATATAGTAACTATCATACAGATTTGTGGTCACTTTTCCAGTTCATGCTATGGAGAAATCAAGAGCAATCTAGGATCCTCTGTTAATTATATCAACTCTGTCAATGGTTACTGCTGAAATGTAGAGAATCGTCTATGGCAGTATATTCCTGACTGTTCGCAGAGGAGAAGGAGGAGGCAGCATGGTCGCCAGTGGCCTCCAGAAGAGAGATATTTCTGGGAATCTGGGCCTCCGATTCAAAGCTCTAGTCAACATTTCCTGCGTCACTTGCTTCTCCCTAAGACTCTTCTGCCACTTTTTTTCCTGAGACTCAGCCACCCCCTCTTCTTTTTTATATAAGAATTTGCAAATTGTGCTTGGTCTGCTGTATGAGAAATATTTGTCCTTTAGCTCTAGCCATTCTACACCACAACCTGTACAGTATTTTCTTCTCCTTCCTTCTTTTCAGTCAGAAGAGTCTGTGTCATGTTCAGCTACTTTATTGTATGCCATTTTTATTTTAGCTGCAATTGCTGGTTGCCTTCCACATCTACATGATCTTCATTTTCTTCAAAAACCACACAGGTACCAAGAGTATCTTCATATTCCCCAGCAAAGATCTATCAATCCACTTGCAAAATAGACCTCTGTCTCTATGCACAAAATCTTGCATTTATTCTCACATTTTTCCAGAACATCTGAAGCAATTATTCTTGACTATTCAACCATGACTAATTGTTCCTCCTCAGCATCATCCTCGCCTGCTTTGAGGTCTTTCTCCTGGGGCTCTCCATGCCAGCAACACATCAGCATGTGTCATGTGACACTCCCTCCCCCCCACACACACACGCAATGGATCTTCCTCTAGTCTATTGCAATGACATCAGTAAACATCAGTCTATCAGCTTGTGCATATTGGTTTTGAAAATAATAAACCTGATTAAATCTGTTATGACCACAGAGTTTTGGTAAATCATAGAAATATTAGAGTTTAAAGTGTCCTTATGGGCCATTTAGTCCAGCACTCTGATGAGCATAGGATTTGCAACACAGGATCCAACCACAGCATCCCTAACAATTATTATTTTTAGAACTGCAAAAGCACATTATCAACAACAGGTTTTGGCTTGTACAACCATAGTAATGACAATCAATTCTAGGAAAGTAAAGAGGATTTCACTCACTCCAAATACAAGAAAAAATGTCAAAACTCTGCAAGAACAAACTAACCCCCATCAAGGATTTTCTGTTATTACCATTTTAAACAGCCACACTGATTTTATATTATTACTGGTTGTAAATAGTTCGCTAATTTGCAAATCCATCTGTTAAACCAACCATTCTGGGTCTCTGTACCTGACATGTATAAATGGATACCATGAAAATCCATTCTTATGTCTGACAAAGTGGACTTGATCAACAAAAGCTAACATTAAAATACAGGCATTACTGTACTTTAGTGATGATTTCTAAAACATCTTTAAAAATTATTTCAGTGAAAGTGTTCAGTTACTCAATGCTTTGGCTCCCTTTCTGATGGGAGGAGCATAATAATAATAATTTCATGCCAGGGATTACTCTGGGTTGAAAGGATTTTTGCTGGAGAGACTCCACTCAGGGGACGCCCGAATGAGGATCCTTTCATGTCCCCAAGTGCAGCCCTTGGGTATCGAAAACCAACCTTCCAGGCTCCAAGCTCAGCATCTTTACCAGTAAGCCACTGGCAGAGCTGCATAGGAGGAACATGATGAGTGGCATATCTGTCTTCCCCCTGAAGAGATACAAATACTTTCTGGGCAATGCAGCTGACATGCAGTCCGGACATGCTCTAAGTCAGCTTCTGAAAATGCATCAAAAATGAAACAGCATCTGTCCTTTTTATCAGGTAGTACAACAGTACCCAAACTATGGCCTGTGGGCTGGATCCAGCCCCCAACGCCGGTTCATCTGGCCCATTGCTGCCCTCGTCACTCCTGGAAGCCGAAGTAAAACAAACCTGTACGGACATGTTTTACTTCCACTTCAGGGAGTGACAAGAGCAGCGTGGGCCGGATGAATTGGCATTGGGGGCTGGATCCGGCCCATGGGCCATAGTTTGGGCACCCCTGGTTTAAGAAGAGAATGGCAGCCTAAAAATCTATCTCATCCTGTGGCAAAACAGATTGCAAGGCACATTTTACTTTTTCTTCCAGTGAGAGGAACCACATGACCAGCCTGCTGAACCATGTGACCAGCTCACTTCCCAAAAAGTTTGGGCACCCCTGAGTTAGTATAATGCCTTAATCTGGCCTCTCAAGAGCTATGGAAGGCATTAGTAACAAAAGGACACAGCAAACTAGTGGGGGATGCACTTGGTGGTGTAGGCGGGCGAGGGAGAGAAATCATGTTGAAACTTACTGTGTTTAGACGCCAGAAGCTGCTTTAGCTCACTAAATGCCCTCTCTTGCTCGTCGCCCCACTTCCATGCCTCATCCTTTTTAAGCAATCTGTGCAACGGTTCGGCCACGGCTGCTTTCCGGGGAAGGAAGGAGTGGTAAAAGTTCAGCAGCCCTAGGAACGACTGCAACTCGGGCTTGGAGGTGGGGCGAGGGGCTTTCTTGATGGCGGCTACCTTAGATATGGACGGCCTTATTCCCTCAGGAGTGACACGGAACCCTAGGAATTCGACCTCGGTCGCGAAGAAGACGCATTTGTCTTTTCGCAGTCTCAACCCCGCCTTTTCGAATATCGCTAGAACCTTGCCCAACCTCTTTGCCAATTCGGCCCGACTCCCCCCGTTATCAATACGTCATCAAAATAAGGCAACACCCCCTCGAGCCCCTTCAGGAGGCGTTCCACGAGTGACTGGAAAATTCCAGGCGCCGAGTTTACGCCGAATTGAAGGCGCGTCACCTGGAACGCCCCCTTATGGGTGACTATAGTTTGGGCAGCAGCTGCGGCTGGGGTCACCGAGAGCTGCTGGTAGGCTTGTGCTAAGTCGAGTTTAGCGAAACACTTTCCCCCATGTAACCTGGCCAGCAAATGGCCGACTACCGGCACCGGATACGCATTAGGGCGAATGGCCTTGTTGATGGTGCACTTGTAATCAGCGCATATGCGCACCTCCCCGTTGGCCTTGAGTGCTGTTACAATTGGAGTTTCCCACTCCGCAGAATCAACAGGAACAAGAATCCCCTGGCCCACCAATTTGTCCAGTTCCGCCTCTATTTTGTCCTTAAGTGCGAATGGCACCTGGCGCGGTTTGAGTCTTATTGGGCGGACCTCAGGGTCTAGGTCAAAGGCTACTGGGGGTCCCTTAAATTTCCCAAGTCCCTTCTTGAAGACTTCGGGGTGCGTGTCGCACACCTCCTGAATCGGGTCAGTCCCAACGGTAACGGCGTGCACCCCCCCAATGAACAAACCCAGGGGCTGGAACCATTGAGTCCCGAGGAGGCTGCAATTCCCCCCTTTAAGAACAACTAGGGAGAGAGTCGTGGTGTGTTTCTTAAATTGGACCTGAAATTTTCCAACCCCCAACACTGGAATGCAGTTCCCTTGCACGTGGACCTCAAAGCTTTGAGTTTGGGCCGCACGTGGGGGGCAATTTTCAGAAACTCCTTCTGGGGAATGATGGAATATGAGGAACCCGAGTCAATTTCCATCCTAATGGGGGCCCCTTGTACTAGTACCTCAACAAAGTAACGGGGGTGTCCCGCGGACACGCTGAACACCGGTGCGTCGTCCTTGCTGTCGTCGGCGATGCGGCCCACGCTGTCTCGCTTCCTTGTGGCCTGGGTGCCGTCCTTGGGTCTCGCCACGCGGTCTCTCGAGCTCTTCCGGGCCTCGCGCCGTTTCCTGCAGACCTTGGCGATGTGCCCGCGGCGGCCGCAGTTGTGACACTCGGCCTTTCTGAAAGGGCATTTGGCGCGGTCGTGGTTCGCTCCGCAGCCGTCGCAACGCCGGCCTTCCTTCCGGACCTTCCGGACGTCCTCGTCGTCGCTGGACTTCGAAACTCGCCGGGCCGCGTGCACCGAAACGTGCACCGAAGTCTCTGCCTTGCCCGTCTTTGGCCGCCAGTCCTGGAGCTCCTGGACCCCGGCCTTCGTAGCTTCCACGGCTTGTGCCTCCTTCAGGACCTCCTGCAACATGGGGGGTGGCGCCCGGTTCATCAATGTGCGCTGAGTTTCGGCGTCGTTCAGGCCGCACAGCACGCAGTCTCTTAGTGTGATCTCTGCGTTCTCCCATTTGCATGGGCCGGCCGCCAGTCGCAGGGCCGCTGCGAAGTCGGCGACCGTCTCCCCGGGCGCTTGGACTCGCCTCCAAAACGTGCTCCGAGCGGGGAACATCGCCGTTGAGGGCCGGAAGTACTCGCGCAGCATGTGCATGAGCTCTTTCACCTTGAATTCACTCGCCCTCCTCGGCGCGATCAGGTCCACCAAGACCCTCTTGGTGTCTGGCCCCAGCATCCTGGTGAAGATGGCCCGTTTCTTTGCCTCATCCGTGACTTCGGATTCCACCAGGGCTCCCTGGAAGTCCATCTCGAAGATGTCCCAGTCTGCCGGTCTCCTGATTTCGAAACCGGCGCATGTCTTGGTCCCGTGGGCAGCCATATCCCACCTTCGTCGCCAATTTAGTATATGGGACCAAAGACAATGAAACAGCCGAAGGGTTGGCTTAACACAGGTTTATTGCATGATGATCCGGAGGAACATTAGGTAATGGCGGATGGGTAGCTCAATATATACAGTGGCTATACATTTTGAATGTGGCTCCTCGACAGTCTATTGGTTACTGTCTGCGTGACGTCATGGACGGTCACGCCCTTCTTGTCCAGGTGTAGGTGATGGCGGGAATCTTCCCGCGCTGTTGTTTGCTGGTGAGTCTGGGCCAGGAGAGCTTGAACGCTCGCTATTGCCACCAGGTGGTCATTAGCTCGCGTCCTATTGCACGGGCTACAGTTAAGCAGCTGCTGGTTATAATGTTACACAAGCATGGTTACATTGGATACACGTGAATGGATACATTGTAAAAGGTACAGTATTAGAACACAACACTGTGTAAAAATCAAATATAAGACATAAGCATTAGTAGGCTTGTTCTGTTCCACGAAGAGCATGACTGAGGAGTTGAAGTAATTAAAGAAGCAAGAAAAAAATTGATAGAGCATCTAGGGAAACATGCAGCACAGAGAAGATACAACCAACATATTCATACACACAATTCAGGGTAGCAGCAGGCTTAGAAGTGTTTTATGTAGCAGAAGGTAAGTATCCAGAAAATCATCAGTTGTGAAGTTAATGATTCTGTTAGATGTAATTTTGGCCAAGTTGAAATTCTTTTTTATTCATATAATTTGATTTCTACCTTCTCAATTAACAGCAACAGATTGGGAACTGGTGTATGCCATTA
Source organism: Bradypodion ventrale (assembly GCA_035047345.1). Classification (NCBI taxonomy): domain Eukaryota; kingdom Metazoa; phylum Chordata; class Lepidosauria; order Squamata; family Chamaeleonidae; genus Bradypodion; species Bradypodion ventrale. Next base: position 339,479,861 of record JAWDJE010000003.1, read on the forward strand.
TGTCTTTCTCGCTGTATATGATTATCATTGTAATGCAACTGCCTTGAAGGCAGTTAACATTGCTACCTCCTTTGCTATTTTTTAAATCACTTGGCTTGTACAACTCAGAGCTATTTATTCTGGGGGGGGGGGGGGGGGGAACCATGCTTTCGTGCAGTAGAATATTAAACTTTGCTTTTTTCCCCTTCTCTATCTTCCCCTCCTTCCTCCCCCATTCTTCTCATAGAACATTTGTTATCTATGCTCAGAAACAGATAGCTGTGTTGTTCCCAGTTGTTCCAGAGAAAACAGCAGCACTAAGAATATTGGGAGTGAAGAGGGGATGTTTAATCCTCCCTTCTTCTGCCATTTTCCTGTGAAAATCACCTCCTAATCCTGCAGGTCTTGGTTGCATCAGGAAATTAGCCTCTATTGCAGTGATGATACACCTTTGGTCTTCTAGATGTCTTGGACTTCATCTCCCAAACAGAATGATTAGAGATAACAATGCACAACAATGATTTTGCTACCAGGAATAACATATGATTTATATGATATCGAGTGTGTCGATTCCAATTCTGAACTCAGAATTTGCCTATCACGTACAGATTTTAAGATGTGATATAACTGTTCAAATGGTCGGTAATTGGGTAATGTATTTTTACATGGGAACTTTATAACAGTTGCAGCTACCACTATACCAGCTGCTGCCTCAGCTGAATCACATCCCGTGGTAGCATATATGTTCCAGCAGCAGCCGGGCATGTCTGGGCAAGTCAGTGAGCTGACGTAAGGAATAGATGTTAATTTATTTAGATTTATATCCCGCCCTCTTGCTCCAGGGCAACTCAGGGTGGCGTACAACATAGACTTGTTTAGACTTGTTTAGCTGCCCCTTTGCCAAGGCGACTCCAGGCGGCTTACAACACAATAAATACCCCCAACATAACACACTCCGACAACCCATACATATAAATAAAACATCATAAAAACTCTAAAATCTCTGAAATCTAAAAATCTAAAATCCCCATAACAAAATTGTCAGATGGTCATATAAGCTAGCGGAGTGGAGTAGATTCAACAGCAGCAGATGGGTCAGCCGTGTCTTTAAATCTTTCCTAAAGGCCAGCAATTGTGGTTGGAGGCGGAGGTCCACTGGCAGGAGGTTCCAAAGGGCCGGGGCGGATACCGAAAAGTCCCTCTGTCTAGTGCTGGAGAGGCGAGATTCTCCAGCCATTGGTACCCGTAGAGAGCCCCTTCGGTTCACCCTAGTGGGATGGGGAGATGTTCTCAGGGCAACGCGGTCTCTTAACCCAATCCACTACCATGTAGGGCTTTAAAGGTCATATTCAGCACCTTGAATTGCACCCGGAGGCACACCGGTAACCAATGCAGCTCCTGCAGCAAGGGTGCGGCATGGTCATAATGACCACACCCCATCACCGTGTGGGCCGCCGCATTCTGCCCCAATTGCAGCCTCTGAATGGTCATCAAGGCAGCTCTATGCAGAGCGTGTTACAATAATCTAACCAGGAGGTGACCAGTGCATGAGTGACCATGAGCAAGGAGTCCCAGTCCAGGAATGGGTGTAACTGGTGAATCACTTGAACTTGAGCAAGAGCCCTCCTGGCCATGATTGCCACCTGCTCCTTGAGCAGGAATCGTGAGTCCAGGAGGACCCCCAGATTATGTACCGGGTCTGTCTGAGGCAAAATAGCCCCATCCAGTTCCAAAGGTGGTAATTCCTTTGACAAAAAAGGACCCCTTATCCACAGCCACTCAGTCTTGCCGAGATTCAGCTGTAGCCCGTTGTCCCCATCCAGACCCTCACAGCCTCCAGGCACCTGGAAAGGACTTTGACAGCCTTGCTAGGATCACCACGGGCAGAGATGTAAAGTTGGGTATCATCAGCATACTGATGATACGTCATCCCGTGGGAACGGATGATTTCCCTCAGTGGCTTCATGTAGATGTTAAACAAGAGAGGCAAGATCACCAAGCCCTGCAGCACCCCACATAGGAGGAGCCGAGGGCTGGACCTCATCTCCCAACAATGCCAACTAGCTTCGACCTCTAAGGAAAGAGGAAAACAAGGACCACACCGTGCCCTGTATCCCCATCCCTTGGAGCCTATCCAGAAGGATACCGTGGTCGACGGTATCAAAGGCTGCTAAGAGGTCAAGAAGAGCAAAGACGGATGGGTTACCCCCATCCCGCTCCCGCCAGAGATCATCCATAAGCACAACCAAAGCAGTCTCAGTACCATATCCGGGCCTGAATCCTGACTGAAAAGGGTCCAGATAATCTGCTTCATCCTGGACACCCTGGAGCTGCCTCGTAACTGCCTTCTCCACCACCTTACCTAAAAAGGGGAGGCTGGAAAACAGGCGGAAGTTGGCCAATATTGTCGGGTCAAGCAATGGTTTCTTAAGGAGGGGGTGCATTAACGGCTGTTTCAAGGGTGCTAGAAACACACCCTCCCTCAAGGAAGCATTGATGACAGCTCCAACCCAACTCCCTGTCGCTCCCCTGGCAGCCTTAACCAACCAGGAGTGGCAGGGGTCCAACGGACATGCGAGATGGACCAAGGGCTTGTCTCTATTTTATTGGATAGTACAACTAGGCCATAGTGAGTCTTTTTTTGAGCTAAAGATGAGTAGGCACAGCTGTGTTAATAAACCGGACAATTTTTGCGACATTTGTGGCAAATATACCCCATGTGATCAATGCAAGAACCTAACCAAGAGGGTGAGATTTGCTATCTTAAGATCCTGACATCCGACTTAGGCAGAATTGGACCTCAGTTTTGGATTCAGCACACTTGATTTAATATAGGACACATAGATTAGACTAAGTAGCAGGCAGTACTTTTTTGTGATACTATCTAATAGGAGCTGTAGCCCAAACATCTGGGGAGCCAAAGGTTTCCCATCTTTGCTCTGTTCATATTACATATGCAAGAGTGCCCTCATGTTATATTGGGTACATTTTTCTTACCCAATGCACTAAGTGCTATGAGGCGGTATATAAGTGTAATTGCTATTAATATTTTTAGCACATTTACTAGGAGTTTAATTTTTTCTTTCATAAGTAAATAAAATAATACCCCCGTTTTCGAGAGTCTGGTGTTTTGATAGAATGAGAACTGCAGACCTTTAATGTTGCTTTTATCTTAACCTATAAAACCAAGTGTTCACCGTTGGAATGGGCTATGGGCTGCTATACGTCGCCTTACTTACCCGTTCCCTCCCTTCGAGAGCACGGGCTAAGTGCCTACGCAGGTCAACGAATGGTTTAAAAAATCGCGATTGGGGCATCAGCCCCACCATTTGAAAGAAAGGGAAACAACTTCATTACCCGAAATCCATTGCGTTTCTGCGTGTTTCTCCCTGTGTCAGCCAATCACGATGTAAAAAACAACGGAATCATTCTTTCATTTACGAGCCGCAACCAATCAAAAGTAGCGTAACAAAATCTTGCCGAGCGACGGACGGCAGAAACTAATCACAAAAAACATATCCCAGCATACTTTACACTGTTACACCATGGAAGGTTTTGCGCTGCAGCCAATGAAATGCTTTGGACTGCATGCATCATCATTAACGTAATCAACCACGCTTGAGCATGGAGGAGGCTGGGAAAGCCAATGCGCCAACAACTTCCCTCCAGGAGGCACTTCGTCTCCCGGAGGGAAGCCATCCCCAGCTCATCACGGTGGGCGGCTGGCCATGTCGGATCCTGGACTGCCTGCTTTTGGCGGCCCCCACCCAACCGGCGAAGACCTCGGCACCAGCGGAGAGGGAGAAAAGGCTGCGCCACAGAGGCATGGAAGGTGAGGCCCGGCACAGAAGGCTGCACTGGGGAGACGTAGAGTACGAAAGGCCCAACTGGCAACGGGTAAGTGGGGCGGGGGAGAGGAATTGAGGAGGGGAACGGGCCTGGGGAGCACGCCACCCACCCAGGTCATAGAGAAGAAAGGGGGAGAACGAACCCACCTCCTTCCCCCCAGTCTCAGTCCCCTGCCCCACTTACCTGTGGGCAGCTGGGCAATTCGTACTCTGCGCCTCCCCAGAGCAGCCTTCTGTGCCGGGCCACTCACCTTCCATGCCTCCATGGTGTGGCCTTTCCTCCCTCAATGCCGGCGCCAAGGCCTTCATCGGTGGGGTGTGGGCCACCAAAATCAAGCAGCCCAGCCGGCAAACTATGCTCCCGCCCGCCCAGCAAAGGCCTCCTGGGTGTCCTCACCAAGGCTTGCGGGGAGGAGGAAGAGCTCCTCCTCCCCCTGCAAAGCATCAGCATGTGTGTGTGTGTGTGTGTGTGTGTGTGTGTGTGTGTGCGCGCGTGTGCTCACCAAGGCTTCGGGGGGGGGGGGGGGGAAGAGCCCGTCCTCTCCCCATAGAGCTATGGCATGTGTGTGTGTATTGTGTGTGGGTGTGTTTGTGTTGTGTGTGTGGGTGTGTTGTGTGGGTGGTTATGTTGTTTGTGTGGATGTGTTGTGTGTAGTTGTGTGGTTTGTGTGGTTGTGTTGTGTGTATGTATTGAGTGTGTGTGTGTGGTTATGTTGTGTGTGCTGTGTGTATTGTGTGTGTTGTTGTGTGTGTATTGAGTGAGTGTGTGGTTGTGTTGTGTGTGTGGTTGTGTGTGTGATTGTTTTGTATTTGTGCACTGAATGAGTGTGTGGTGATATTGTGTGTGCTGTATGCGTGTATTGAATGAGTGTGGTTGTGTTGTGTGTGCTGTGTGTGTATTTTGTGTGTGTGTATGTGTTTTGTGTGTGTGTATTGTGTGCGCGTGTGTGGTTGTGTTGCATGTATGCTTATATAGTGTGTATGTCTACCCCTCAAAACCACCCCAACCACAAGCACACATGTTATACCTGCCCGCCAGGGCAAAAAATGCTGATCTTAACCTATAAAACCAACCTATAACACTTTAAAAAGTTAAAAAAATAAAAAATTTACAAAAAACAACAAAGCATTCATTGTTTTATATAAAGCACAGGGGGGAAAAAGCCCGGCAACGCCGGGCAAACTATGCTAGTGAATAGATATTTCTGCATCTGATACCTCCTTTAGATTTGAGGATAATATCTGCAGTGGCTTTTATGTTTAGATCAAGTGAGATGGTCTTTTTGTTGAATACCAAATAACTTGTTTGCATGTGCATAATATTGCTTGAGGTAATGCAAATGAAACGAGGACTTCTGGCCAATTAACATGTGTCACTTTGCTTTTCTCATCGTTATTCTAATTGGGTCAAAGTCTTTGTGGCTCTTTAGAGATGAGGAGCTTGCTCCTGCTGGCAGATGCATTGTTTAGTGGGGGAAGGTCCCTAGAGCATACTTTTAATTAATTTTTGCTAAAGCAGCTAAAACTTAACAAAACATACCCCACTCATTTATTCTGTATTGAACAAAACACAATGAAAATGCAACATTTATGGAAGACTTTGCTAGCTTGGTATTTTTACACCAATGTTCATAGTGATGGCAGGGGTCGGGATATAACAGTTAGAAATAGATTACTCGTTTCTGGTGATTGTGTCTGATTATGTCATGAGAAACATCAGCAAGGACTTAGTTAAGTTATATGGACTAGGCCAGTGATGGCAAACCTTTTAGAGACTGAGTGCCCAAACTGCAACCCACAATCCACTCTGTGCTGGAGGGAGGGAGGAAGAGCTCCCATTGAGCTGCTGGGCAGAGGGGCAGGGCAAACTGTGCTGGGGGAGGGAGCAAGCACTCCCATTGGGCTTCTGGGCAGATGGGGGGGGGGATGGACACAAACTCTTTGCTGGAGTTTGCCACCACTGAACTAGGCAGACATTTTAACTGAAGACTATGTTATTTGGGGGCTTGCAGCTGCAGAATGTAAAATATTGGTATGGTACAATCAATGGCTTTCATTAACCTATCAAGCCCGCCGGCTCAGATCCAGGAAGAGCTTTATAGCAAGAACAAACATTCTTGAGGGTACACAAGAGCAAATCCAAACTAGAAGATGGAGGAAGGAGCTCACTGGGCAAAGAACATTATTAAAAGAGGATATAGCTGAAGATCTCAATCTCCCCTACGTCACTTGGAGGACCATGAATAGTCTGAGGGTTGGAGTCCATGAATGCAAGACCAACATGCTCAAGTGGGGACTGCTGGTGGACAATGACACACGGTGTGAATGTGGAGAGACACAGAGTTCGGCCCATTTACTAGCCTGCTGATTTCTGCCAGAGACAAACACCGATGAGAACTTGCGTTTGATCAACAACAAAGCGAAGAAAGTGGCTTCATTTTGGCAGTCCAGCATTTGATCTGGACGTAAAAGGGGGGAGAAATGGAATCAATTTATAGCACTATGTCTGGTTATTCCAGGAATGCCACCAAAACTAAAGCCAAGTTTTGTCCTACTTTTTGTCCTGGAAGATTCCAAAAATTATTGAAAGGCAAAGCACCAGTGCATGTTGTTGTTAAGTCATCCCTGAGTTATGGTGGCCGTGTGAATGGGTAAATCTCTGAAATGTCCTATTCTCAACAGCCCTGCTCAACCTTTGTAAACATCAGCCAGTGGCTTCCTTTAGGGAGTCAAACTATCATGTTTTTGTTCTTTTCCCCTCCTGCTGCCTTCAACCTTTTCCAACATTTCCCCCCAGAGATTCTTGCCTTTTCATGATGTGTCCAAAGTAGGACAGCCTCATCATTTTTGCTACAAGAGACAGTTTAGGCTAGATTTGCTCTAAGACTAACTTGTATATCTTTCTACAGTCCAGGATATCCTCAAAGCTCTCCTCCAGCACCTTATTGCAAATGAGTTGTTGTTTTTTCTAGTCAGCTTTTTTTACTATCTAGATTTCACAACCATACATAGTTTTCAGGAATACAAGAGTGCCTCCAACGTGTCTCCAATGACACACCCCTACACTTAATGATTTTTTCTAATTCCTTCATTGCTACACTTCCCAGTCTCAATCTTCCTCTAATTTCCTGGCCCCAGGCCCCATTTGGATTGATGGTTGAACTAAGGTATTCAAAATCTTTCATTATTTCAATTACAGTAATACCTCATACAAAGTCCGCTTCATACAACATCGGATTCATACAACATCGCCTAATTCCTTGAAAAAAGTTGCCTCTTGCAAAGTCGTGCGACTTTGTATGAGGCATTGGGGTTTTCCCAGGTTGCATTGTGCCTGGGCAGTATAAAAGGCAGGACACATGCGTGCATTGCTCTTGTGGGTTTTGCATGAGGCGAAGAGTGTTTAGGAGTGGTTTTGAGCGCGATTTTGGATTTTTTTTGAATTTTTTCGTCAGGACTTTTAGAAGCATTCCTGGGATTTTTGTAGCATTCTTCAGGTTCTTGGACAATCGGGGTTGTTTGACATGTTTTTGTAATGTTTTTAGCCTTTAGACAATGATTTCTTAAAGTTCTGTCAGTTTCCTGTCTGTTTCCTTGACTTTGCCCTGAAGTCTATGCTGTTACAGTACAATGTATCTCTATGGAAACGACATTGTATGAGGCATCGTGGCAAGGATTTGGATGTTGTAAGAGGCATCGCGGCTAGGATTTTGCATGCCTCATACAAAGTCCAAATCCGTATAAAGTCCAAACTTGTGGAACCAAGTTTGGACGTTGTATGAGGTATAACTGTATTTCATTGTCAATATTAAAGTTGCGTAGTTCTTCTGTAGTCATGATTTTTAAAAATCTTTTTGATGTTCAGCATAATCCTGCTATGATATTTTCTTCTTTCACTTTCATTAAAAGCTGTTTTAACTCACTGCTGCTTTCTGCTAGTAAGATGGTGTTGTTTGCATATCCTTGAATAATTTTTTGTTTCTTCCACCAATTTTCACTCCTATTTCATCTGGATCTAGTCTGGATTTCCATATACAGTAAAACCTCGCTTTACGATTGTGGTCTGTTCTGACTGCTTTCGTCGGAAATGGATCAATCGTAAACTGAAGCATGTTTTCCCATAGGAATGCATTGAAAAATTTAAAACTGGTCCCAACGGGACCAAAAATAATTTAAAAAATACTACAAACACCCACACCTCCCCCCAAAAAAATGCCAGACATGATCATCCCCCACCCCTCGATCGATCCCACCAGATGGTGAGGGGCTGGGGTGGAGAAAAGGGGTTGTTCTTAAAGGATTTACCCTTTTTTTTATCCCGCACCTCCACAATTTGATTGATTGAGATCAATTGATCGAGGTGTGGGGGGAAAGGGACACAAAAGGGATGAAGTGATTTCCCTACCTTTTCTACACTGCTGTTTCTTCCTGAGCGGTTTGCCTGGCCACTGGGGGAGCCCAGTCTCTGCTGCTACCAGCAGCGGGAGAGTGTGGGGATGATATCCACTTGTTTCCGGTCTTCATCTGATCTCCCTGCGCAGCGCTACATCCAGGAACGCGTGCCTCTCTGGAACTTCCTGGTTATGTCCTGGGCACCGAGGCACGTGTTCCTGGCTGTAGTGCCATGCAGAGAGCTCGGATGAAGTCTGGAACCAAGTGGATATGGTGCCCATAGTTTCCTGGTTCCCATAGAAGCGGCAGTCACTGTGGAAACAGTGGCAAACACGTCATTGCCACTGCAGCCTCCGCCGCCTCCACCATGGTAAGCGATGAATCAGGACTTCTGGCATTAAGAGCGGGCGCCGTTTTAGAGTTTAAAATGGCATGGGGCCACCATTTTACACTCTAAAATGGCACATGGCTGCCATTTTAGAGTTTAAAATGGTGCTGGTAGTCTAATTCCCAGTCACAAGGTGACAAATCGTCGTTAACTGGGGCATTCGTAAAATTGGGTTTTACTGTACTCTGGACAGGATGAATAGATAAGGGAATAAATTCCACCCTTGTCTGACACCTTCGCCTATTGGAAACCATTTTGTCTCTCCATATTCTGTCCTAATGATAGTTTCTTGTTCAAAATACAGGTTACACAGCAGGACAATGAAGTGCTGAGGCAAACCCATTTCTTTCAGAAGCCCTCCATATTTTCTCATAATCCACACAATCAAAGGCTTTGCTTTAGACTATAAAGCATAGACTGATGTTCTTCTGAAATTTTTGGTGAGCTCCAGTAAGTAGTGGATATTTGCAACATGATCTCAAAAGCCTCTTCCTTTTCTGACATGAAGTCCTTTGGGACATGCTAGCTGCAGCACTCTGCAAAGATTACCCATCACATGTTACACTCTCATGTTGGTCTGCCACTTGGATTACAAATTCACGTTGTTGTTGTTAATAATAATTGTATGCCATCAAGTCAGTTCTGACTTGTGGTGTCTCTTTTCAGGGTTTTCTAGATAAAGTTTATCACTCATTTCTTCTGGGGATATCCTGGGACTATGCAGCTTGCCTATGGCTACAGAGCCTGTCTATTCTGGGATGCCCAATGGGGAATCAAAATTCAAATCTCACCTCACTAAGCTATCCAGACCGCTTTTTGAATATTGCCATTAGAAAGCGATAAAAGGGTTTTCAAGGTGAGATATTACCAGTTCCACACTTCTAATGAGTTTGCATCACCAAGTGAGGTTTAAATGCAAGTCTGCCAAATCTTAGTCCATCACATACCTGTCAACTGCAGCTCCGGAAATCTGGGACCTGCGCACAATGGTTCTGCACAAGTCGCCTTGTACACATGGGTAGAAGGCTTTTACGCTTGCGTAGAACCCTTTTACACTTGTGTAGCCTTCTATGCAAGCGGCGTAGCCTACGCATGCATAAAAGGGTTCTACGCAAGTGTAAAAGCCTTCTATGCATGTGTAGAAGGCGACTTGCGCAGAAGGGCTGCGCAGTACTTCCTTTCCCCCGCTGCCAAATTCCGGGGTTTCAGCAGCACGGGGCAGGAAATGGTGCAAATTGGCGCCGAAAACCGTGAAATCCCGGCCAATCCGGGAAGGTTGACAGGTATGGTCCATCACCCTATCCACTACACAACACTAGAAGTCCCTACATATTCATAGATGTTCAAACATTAGGTGATGGATGATAGTGTAGAAAATTCCAGGCAGCACAACTTGCACAAAATTCATTTTGTGTGTTCCCACTGATAATGTAGATGAGAGAGTATGGGGCAGACTTTGTTTTCTGCATACAGAATGAATATGTGACTGCTACCATGTTCAGAAAATATAAACAAATTGCAAAAAAATCAAACGAACCAGCATGGAGAAATGTGGAATGTTAACCACTGCAAGACCATTGGGATTTTAAAATTTCTTTAAAAAAATAATTTCTGTCTGAGTGGTTAAAGGAAGACATTAGCAAGAGATAACCATCTGATATTAATGTCTTTGGTTTTGATTTGTTCGTGTTGTCATTACAAATACTTATCTTCCATTCTGCTCAATCTCTAATTAACATTTACATGAATGCAATTTGTTCCTTTTATTTCCTTTAATAAGCTACATAAATGGGACTTTACGATTATAAATGGAGTGGTTGCTTTACAGATAGAGACGCAGAGAGAGAGAACAAGACAGTCTAAAGTAATACACAGTCACCCCTGATGTGAACTTACCTAGTTATCTTAGAACTCAATAGTGATCGTTGTAAGAATACCTGATGAAAGCTTTATGGCATAATGAAAGTATTGGTCTGGAAGGTGCCACAAAACTTTATATTGCAAACTGTATTTAATTTAATTTGATATTTGTATACTGCTTTTCTTTCCCAAAGGCAACTCAAAGCGGTTCAATTACAGTTACATATAAATCAAACAATAGCAGCACAAGAATACAAATACAGTTCATTACAAAGTTGCGCAATAACAACTCATACAACCCACTCCTGACCACAATAAGTCCAGAAGAGCAAAAGTGACAACGGCTTCTCCAACTTCCCCCGCAGCCACACCAGACCGGGGGAAGGAACCAGAGTGGAGGCGGCGTCCGCAGGCAGATATTAAAGTCCCCACTGCCCTGCGCACCTGCTCCCTGTTTACAGCAGACTCTCACAGTTATGGAAAGGTTTCCAAAAGTGTATCCCAGATTTCTAAACAACCTGATTTATTTATTTTTAAAAAATATGTTCAATTTCCAGTGTCTCATAAAAGCAGTATTATTGTAGCAATGCAGTCCAAAGAATCTAACTTAGGAGTGGCCAACCTCTTTGCGCCATGGGTCTGGCAACACCCCTGGAACAGCTGGGCGGGCTGGACCACACCCCCAGAAGTGGAAGCAGGTGCATTTACGGCTGTTGTAAATGCGCCCACTTCTGTGTTTACATCAGCTATGGCCGTGGGTATTTGTTCATGCATGGGCACATTTTCTGACTGACATAAATGCACCCGCTTCCACTTCTGGGTGCAGGGGAGAGGCCGATGGACTGGATCGAATGGCGTCAGGGGCAGGGGCCACCCCACAGGCTGTAGGTTGGGAACCCCAGGTCTAACCCATACTGGGGAAATATTTTGATCACCTTAGTACAATATTGCTATTCACTGATATATGAAAGCCACTGACAGGTGATTGTTTTGAAAGAGAAGCTAAAAAGCCAGTGAAATTTGAGACATCCAGACTGAGTGGTTTTTCCAGTAGTGCCGATGTTCAGACAGTGTGTGCCATCAAAGTTATTAAGAAAGTAGTAGTTGGTAAAACATACTGCAGTGTTGAAATAAAGGCCACACTCAACCACTCGACTTATGCTTGAGCTATATATACACACTCCAGTTTATTGTTATTAAAAATCAAACTGGGTTTGTCACTGTAACAATCCATGTTAAATGTCTATAGCAGTGTTTCCCAACCTTTGGTTCTAGGACGTCAATTTCCAGAAGCCTAAGTCAGTACATTGGCTGATCAGTGCTTTTCAGAATTGACTTTGGCTTCTGGGAATTACAGTCCAAGAAACAAAGCTTGGGAAACCCCTGGTATATAGGAATGTGATCCTAACAGATGGATTATGGGTACCAAGTTACCAATCACTGCTTTGTATTTCACCATGCTATTTCCTACAGCATGTCTCCCCAAAGTAGCACTTCTTTTTAAAAAATTGAATGACAGAGTTGCAGTTAGTTACATATTTAACTAATTGAAGGCAACCTTGTGTTGCCGACTAATCTTTCTCACACAAGGTCAGGCAAAAGGAACTGCAGAATGAACTCACCAAAAGGTGCCTTCATTTAACAGTTTCACATCTGGCCTAGACACGGAAGAAGAATTGAAGGCATGGCGGTGTGCTCTCTGGATGTGAACAAGTCTAGAAAGAGAGCAATTTGAATTTGAATTTGAATTTATTTTTATATACCACTTTCCTTGTTTTGTGGACGACTCAAAGCAGTACACAGTATTCAAATATACAAAAATACAATAATGTAAAATTACATGAACAATTTACAAGAACAAAATACAAAGTTGCACAGCAATACATCAAATTACAATACATCATATTACAACAATGAAATACAATAATGAAATACAAAGAAGTACAAAAAGAAGAGCAAAAATACAATATCAGTATAGGGGGGGAGGACGGAGACCACAGCTCAATGCCCTTAAGCAGTCCATAACAGATCCATGCTTGACGACCATGTCAGAGCCCAGCTCCAAGTCCTCTCCGCCATGGAGCCCAGGTGGATTCACTCCCCCGCGGCAAATGCTGGAGGAGTGGGCTTCAGCGAGGAAATGGCGGACGTGTCAAAAACCTGACAGAGCCAAGCACAAATGAATTCCCATTCACCCCACCACCGCAGAGCCAAACACAAGCTCTTCCACTCCCCCACGGCTAGTCCAGGACCGAAGGGAGGGCCCAAGGCAGCAGCAGCAGCGGTCACCATGGCAACACCCGTTACACTCCAGCTGGCCAGGTGCGCCACTTCACCGGCTGGGAATGAGCCCATGGAGGCGTTGCTTGTGGCGGTGGCAAGGGAGACGGGGCGGGGCGGTCTTTTATGGCCCCTCCACTGTCTCCCCAGGTGCGCCACTTCTCAGTCTGGGAAGGAGCCCGTGGCGGTGTTGCTTGCAGCAGTGGCAAGGGAGACGGGGCGGGCCAGTCTTTTATGGCCCCTCTGCAATCTCCCCAGGTGCTCCACTTCCCCAACTGGGAAGGAGGAGCCCGTGGCGGCATTGCTTGCGGCGGCGGTAAGAGAGACAAGGCGGGCTGGTCTTTTATGGCTCCTCCGCAGTCTCCCCAGGTGCTCCACTCCCCAGCTGGGAAGGAGCCTGTGGCAGCATTGCTTGCAGCGGCGGCAAGGGAGATGGGGTGGGCTGATCTTTTAAGGCCCCTTGGCAGTCTCCCCAGGTGTGCTACTTCCCTGGCTGGGAAGGAGCCCGTGGTGGCATTGCTTTCAGCAGTGGCAAGGGAGATGGGGCGGGCTGATCTTTTATGGCCCCTCCGCAGTTTCCCCAGGTGCTCCACTTCCCTGGCTGGGAAGGAGCCCATGGCGGTGTTGCTTGTGACTGTGGCAAGGTAGATGGGGTGGGCCAATCTTTAATGGCTCCTCTGCAGTCTCCCCAGGTGCTCCACTTCCCTAGCTGGGAAGGAGGCCACGGCGGCATTGTTTGCGGTGGCAGCAAGGGAGACGGGGCGGGGCGGTCTTTATGGCCCCTCCGCAGTCTCCCCAGGTGCTCCACTTCCCCGGCTGGGAAGGAGACCACGGCGGTGTTGCTTGCGGCGGCAAGAGAGAGAAGGGGCGGGGCGGTCTTTTATGGCCACTCTGCAGTCTCCCCAGGTGCTCCACTTCCCTGGCTGGGAAGGAGCCTGTGGCGGCATTGCTTGCGGCGGCGGCAAGGGAGATGAGGCGGGCTGATCTTTTATGGCCCCTCCGCAGTTTCCCCAGGTGCTCCACTTCCCTGGCTGGGAAGGAGCCCGTGGCGGTGTTGCTTGTGACTGTGGCAGGGTAGATGGGGTGGGCCGATCTTTTATGGCCCCTCCGCAATCTCCCCAGGTGCTCCACTTCCCTAGCTGGGAAGGAGGCCGTGGCGGCATTGCTTGCGGCTGTGGCAAGGGAGATGGGGCGGTTTACTGTATGGGACCAAAGACAACAGAACAGCCGAAGGGTTGGCTTAACACAGGTTTATTGCATGATGTTCCGGTGGAGCATGAGGTAATGGTGGTGATACATCTCAATATATACAGTAGCACTATACATTTGAATCTTGTAGCACGGTAGCTCATTGGCTGCTACCGGCGTGGCCTCGCCCAGGCACGCCTCTCTTCTGTAGATCTTGTCCTGCTGCTGAATGCAGATCTTTCTCCTGCTGCTGAATGCGGGGAAGGTTTTCCCGCGGCTGTCCGTGATTGAGCAATGTGAACCATGTGAGACTGAACGCTCGCAGCTGCCCTCTATGGGCTGCTTGCTCGCGTTCCTTTACAGCTGAGATACATTGTATTTGGAGTGGTTACATTCTTGCCTTTACAGTCCAGTGAACATGCAAAAATACATACATAACAGGCGGGCCGATCTTTTATGGCCCCTCCGCAGTCTCCCCAGGTGCTCCACTTCCCCGGCTGGGAAGGAGCCCACGGCAGCATTGCTTTCAGCGGTGATAAGGGAGACGGGGCGGGCTGGTCTTTTATGGCTCCTCCTCAGTCTCCCCAGGTGCTCCACTCCCCGGCTGGGAAGGAGCCCGTGGCGGCATTGCTTGCGGCGGCGGCAAGGGAGACAGGGCAGGCTGATCTTTTATGGCCCCTTGGCAGTCTCCCCAGGTGCGCCACTTCCCTGGCTGGGAAGGAGCCCGCGGCGGCATTGCTTGCGGCAGTGGCAAGGGAGATGGGGCGGGCCGATCTTTTATGGCCCCTCCGCAGTCTCCCCAGGTGCTCCACTTCCCTGGCTGGGAAGGAGCCCGTGGCGGCGTTGCTTGCGGCAGCAAACTTTAGCACTGCCTCATGTCTTGTTCCTAAATGTACATCAGGACATTTAATCTCTCGTTCATGTCTTCCTGACCCAGATATCTATCAAAGTAAATCTCAATTTCCTTTCTTATTGCTTCAGAGGTCACCTCAGGGCCAACTTTACCAGAATTAGTAGTGCCTTTTGACAGAGACGGACCCGATGTCATTTATTCATGATCTCTCAGTTCTTGGTGGAACAATAGTGCAGGAGGGCTTCTATTCTGTGCACCATTATATGACTTTAAGGATCAAACTTGGGTAATGAGCGGCTGGCATTAGAAACTGAATTCTATGACTCAGCTTTCATGCTTGTAAGCGAAGTCTGTGTGTCCTTCCCAAACTACTGAGGCATGAAATGCCCCTGCTGTGGCAGTCATATATATTTTATTCTTCAAATGATATGCTACCTGGAAATTATCATTTTGCCCTGAATAACACCTATTTAGCACTAAGTAAATGCTCAGAGCATCACACTGTCATGGTTGCATCCAAAGGCAACTCTACACATCTTTAAGCTCTGTCATTTGGAGAAGCATATGAAGCATATCATATAACACATGAAGTGTGGATAATAATAATTTCATGTCAGAAATTATTCTCGGTTGAAAGGATTTTTGCAGAAGAAACTCCATTCTGGGAATGCCCAAATGAGGCTCTTTTTATGTCCCCAAGAGGTGGGACAGTGATGGGCGCTCAATCTGTCATGCAGTACCTGGGTTTCAAACTGCTGACTTGCCAGCCTTCCAGCTAACAAGACGAGCCCCTACATCAGGGGTGCCCAAACTTTTCGGGCTGCAGGCTAATCATGTGCTTCAGGGGGCATTTTACTTCTGCACGTTTTACTTCTGTTTCCGGGAGCTACGAGGGCTTCGTGGGCCGGATGAATTAGTGTAGGGGACCGGATCCGGCCCCCGGGCATACTTTGGGCACCCCTGCCCTACATGAAGTGTGGATAAAACAGTTAAACATGCAGGAACCTATATTTATCTGTTTAATTTTTTATTTGTTTATCCTGGGCCGAAGCACTAAAATTTAAAACATTATTACAAATAACTAATCTTCTACAAATGAATGAGTACATAAACTACATATTTACACTCTACTTTTCCAATATTCTACAGTTTTAATGGCCCTGTGATTTGCTTTAAACAAATCCTTGATATCGCACTGTCCAGGCAAGTTGCTGCTGATTAGCAGATGTTCAAACGCTTCCCAGTAAAACATAGTTTGCCTAAGGCAATACAACTGTGATTAAATGAATTAATAACTCTAAGCAGTAGGAAGGGATATCAGATCATCAAGCAAGCTGTCACCTGAAAGGTAAGAGCCATTTATTACTTTTAAAAATCACGAGTATATGGATTGCTTATTAGAGATTTAATTTTGTTAGCCTGAAAAATATTTCACAGCCAGAATATAAATAAGTGCTAGAGTGCTTAATATATACTTTCACGTTTTCATATTTTTGAGCATTTGACCATAGTTAGTGACAGCCACCATCATTCATTCAGTTTATAAGTTTACAGAAGTTTATATATATAAAATAATCTTTATCTTTCCTGAAATTTATAAGTCTATTTTAGCATACTATAAGGGAAAATCCAAATTTGAAAACTGTAAAGAAGCCCTTTTTGTGGATGGTATGGACGATCAGAGGACTTTTAACTTTTAATCAACTGATTGGTCAAGATAAATTTCTCCCATTTTCTAAACTGATTGGATGTTCTTAAGTGCCAAGTCTCTCTGAGTTATAGTGACCCTATTAATCAGTGACCTTCAAAAAGTCCTATCATCAACATGATGAGTCCTATCATGACCATCACTAGAACCACTATATCAATAGATCTAAAAGTCCAGCATGCATATATACTGGACATGATTGCTTTTTAAAAAAATAATGTTAGTACCATATGCTGTGACATGTCCAGTCATAGACTTTTTCCGCAATGATACCATTATGTATATTAACTTCATATTGGAATTTTTAAAATTTTGTAGAGACTGTATATGCATTTTGTTAAAGTAACTACTTGACTCATGGAATTTAGCTAATGGATAACTGAAATGGATTCTTCACATTGTCATGGTGGCTAAATGATAAATACTGCAACACCAAAAAGAAAAATACTCTGGGAATTAAAAAAAATTGTCTCTATGAAACAATGATTGTTTCTCTATTCCTGACCCTCCTTTCAAATTTTAATAATTTTTTGCCTTTTATATTTATGAGGTATTTTCCCTTTAGGATTATTTTATTATTTGTATGATTTTGTTCTTTTGTGACTTAAGCAAGCACAATAAAAAAGAAATAAAAAAAACATTAAGAGGTAAAACATGGGTTCTTAAATTGTTGATTCTCATGTAATACTGACCTGATATAACAATTTGGTGTAGTTCTCCACATTTCAGAAAAACTTTAAAAAACATTTTATGAGAGTTGGATAACACTCGCAACACTCATAGCTCAGAGCCTATAGTACAGGGGTGCCCAAACCTTTTGGGCCGTGGGCCAGTCATGTGATTGAATGGGCTGGCCATGTGTTTCCTCCCACTGGAAGCAGAAGTAAAACATGCCGGCACATGTGCAAAATGCTGCCGTAAATGCACCTGTTACTGTCATAAATGCTTTTACGAGAGCCGCAGATGATTTATGGCAGCATTTTGTGCATGCGCGGGTGCATTTTACTTCCACTTCCGTGAGCAGTGCGGGTGGCATGGGCCAGATGATTTGGCTACGTGGGCCAGATCGAGCCTGCAGGCCATAGTTTGGGCATCCTGCTATAGTAGATGTGATAAAGAATCTGTGGCTTATTATTAAACAAATCTGTTGACACCACCATTAATAAGGCTTTTTACAGTCCAGCTAGTCACATTTTGGGAGATTGCACCAGCTAGGAATCATATCTACTCTTAATCAGCTACACATCTGACACGCCCACCTGTTGTCTAAAAATAATTACTCCCTTAAGTTTGTTATTGTAGGCAAACACATTCTTTGTTTCCAATAGTTCACCGTATCCATTTCATTTTTCATCTTGTTGACAATCATTATTAACGATCAAAGAATTCACAGGCCCTTTCTGGCTAAATCCTTGCAAGCTATTTATGTCTACTCTCTCTTTGACCTTCTGTTAGAAAAGATTAGTATGATACATTATCTGTGGAAGTGCTCTGCATCTGCATCAGTCATGGGACATCATCAGTATACAAAGATGACTGTGTAATGCTTTCCAATAGGCTAGGAGTAGAGATGTAAAATTTCTGGAAATTTTGAAGCTCGGAAAAAAAACCCGGGTTTTTTCGGGGGGAAACGGAAATTTTCGGAAAAATTGAAAAAATGCTACATTAGCACTTCTTTTTTCTTTTCCAGATTGAAAGTCATTCTGTTACTTTAGAAACATAAAACATAACTATGGAACCTAGGACTTGCTCCTCACAGAAATTAGAATAATCTGATACCATACATATTTATTTAGAAATGATTTATAAAATATTTGAACCCAGCCTTATCTTAAAATATTTTATTCATCATGTTAAAATAAAACATTCCATAATATATTTTTTCAATTTTTCAATTTTTCAATTTTTCAGAAAAAAACAAAAAAGGCTTCAGGAGAAAACCGTTTTTTCCCCGGGCCTTCACATCTCTAGCTAGGACAGCCCAATCTGGAGCACCAGGGTCAGGAGTTCAATTCACTGTTGTGTCTCATGAGAGAAAACATGGTGTAACATTGGGTAAGCAACATAGTCCCAAGACAAGAATGGCAAACCAGTTCTGAGTTATCTATACCTAAAGAACCTTGGAAATGATCACCTTATGGTAGAAATGATTGACAGCATGTAATTATTAACACTAACTGGAGGTTCTACAGGGCTATCTTTCTATATCTATCTCTATTACATGAGTATTGGAAACAGAAACAACAAACAATAATAGTCATATTACAAAACTGGATGCTACAACTTATTAACCATGAATTCTTTAAGTGGGCTTTGCTTGAAGAAATAAAGAAGAATTCCAATATTTCTTTGAAACCGTAAGAGAACAAAGTCCAAGATATAATTATCAGATGAAGTAGAACATCCACAACATAGGGGAGTCAGATTCAAATATAGCCTTTTCTTGTTCTGCTGTATCCGAATCTGAATAGTGGTGATCCTCATGGTGATCAGCCATGAACACTGTCCTGTGAATATAATGCAGTGGCCTTTCATCTGCCTTCTTCATCGCAGCATGACACCCATACCACAGATCCAGCTATGCAAGTCACTTTCTGGTCCCAAACCCTTATGGCACACAAAGTCCTCATCGGCCCCAGGCCAGTATTGATAAAGTTGCTGCTCTCCATCAAGATGGATTAAAGTGGGATTTAATCCACTTGGGGACCATCAACCTTCCCTGTAGTCTTTGACACCCAAGCAATTGTTCCTCAGGGTTGTCAGGTTAGTTGACCGCCACCTGACACTCGGCATTGAGTTGCTGACAGTATGGTCTACTTTATTACTATAGCAGGATAACCTGGCCAGACACCCATGTAGTCTCTAAAAACCTCAACTAAAGTACAAATGCAAAGATATAAGATCACTATGTGGAGTCACAATTCCAGTACCCTTTCTGTACAACATATTAAGATTTTACTAGATAAAACAAGATGTAATGGCCTTATCATCCACTGTGGGAAGAGAAGCCCCTACCTCTCTGGCTCACCTGCTCTTTCTAAAGCCAATCCTGAATCACAGCCCCTTCCTAGAATTTCCCCACCTGTTGGGATGAGCTAAACATTGCATAAGAATTACAGAGACAGGGTTTAAGAGTTTGTATGTTATTTCTCCAAGTACATATTTTTTAATTACAGCAAAGTGAACTTGTTGTTTCAAAGCAGTGGCTTGTGCAAATTACATAACATTGTTGCACAAAGAAGACTCCAAACACAAGGCCATATTTTTCATATGGAGGAAAACAGGATCCTTAAGGTGGTAATTATCAGGGACATAGGGGGAGGAACATTCCTCACAAAAGCTCCAATGGGCACCCAGAATTTTCTTGGGGACACCCGGCAGGGTGGACCTTTAAGATCCAGCATCCTGCTGCCTTTCATGAGCAGTCCTCACCCTAGCCCGATTCGCTGGGGTCAGGGACAGAGTAGCCTTCTGCATATGGCAGGTAATATCAAGCACTTGGCAGAAGCTAGGCTTCTTAGAGTTGCTACTCTTCCCCTCCCTTTTAGAGACAGAGCTATTCCTCTCACCTCTTTCCGGATCTCGAAGCGATGAGGACAAATCAGAGGCACTTCAGCTCTGCTGGGCTTCCTTCTTCTTCTTTACAAAGGCAGGCAACACACGACTGACTTTTGAAGATTTATTGAAGGAGCACAATATGGGATACAGATCTTAAAATAATCTACACTATAGAACACAATCTACTAAAACAAATAAATGAAATAAAAAATCTTGCTAGCTCCCTAGCAGGTTCATCTTCTTAAGTTTGGGGCGGTTCTGCCACTCATGGCATTGCATTAGCCCTGACATTTGGGGAGCTGTCGGACATGGGCTCCCGCTGCAATCAATATCAAGGTGATAAGAGACAAAAGTCCCCCCTTGTCTCAGGAGTGGCTACCGAATGAACAAATTGAGCCCTTTTTATAGAGAAAAAGAGCTTTGGAATGTGGTGATCTAATGAGAAAGCACCTTTGTTTCCAATGAGAACGGGTAAGGTCTTCAAGGACCTTTGCAGGTGCAGGTGCCATTTGCTCCGCATGTGGCCCCCACCTTTGCTTTCTCTGGGAACGTTCTGTTCTAACAGGTGTCCTGGCAATCAGTTTGATTGACAGGAATGGAGACGTCATCACCCTCGTGATGTAGTCAGCTGACCTAGCTGTCACTCAAATCCCTTGTGGGGACAGCAGGTGTTTCATTGGAATGTGTCCAGTCACTCACTTTTCCCTCCTCCCTTTGGGAAGGCAACTTATTCTAACTATACATCATTGTCATGTCAGACTAACAGCCTGCCATTGCAATGTGTTTTTCAAAGAAAGCTGGCTTCCTAAGCCTAAGAAAACTACAAAATGTATCTTAACACTACATGAATCAAATGTCACCTTAAAATTAAGACAAGGTCGCATGTGGAAACCATGACAGTAATAGATTTGACCCCTCCTAATGCCAAAAGACAGCGAAGACACCCTCAAAATACATGGCGAAGAACTTTCATGATAGATTTAAACACCCTGAAAATGACTTGGGAGGATGCCAAAATACTCACTCAAGATTGAAACAGTTGGAGATCACTCATTGCCCAATATGCCCAGTTAGCATGGAAGGATCTAAGTCTAAGTCAAGCCTACTTGACAGACAGCTAATCATCCTTTTTATGGTTTGTGTTTTTTAGTAATTAGGATCTTGATCATCCCATTCTTTTAGTAATAATGCATTGTAATTCTGTTTATTGCATGTATTGTCACCCATTCATAATATCTGTGTTAACATAGATATAAATATAGGGGAACTCCATGAGTTTGATGAAGTGGATTTTGATCCATGAAACCTCACACTGAAACAAATTTGTTAGAGTATAAAAATTACTAACAAGCCTGTTAAACTATAAGCTGCTTTAGTTTTCCTCTTAATTTTGTTTATATCCGTATGTGTTGCACGTACATACCTGGGGGACACCATTGTTATTACTTGTTTGCAAAAAAACCATTATCAAGGATATGCTTCTGAATTTTTATCAGCACTGATCTTACAAAATATTTTAAGGTAAAGGATGCCCTTGCTCGAAAGCAAGTCGTATCCGACTCTAGGGTTCAGTGCTCATCTCTGTCCATAGCCAAAGAACCAGCGCTGTCTGCGTCTGCAGATGTTTTCATAGACATGTGACAGGCATGACTAGATACCGGAGTGCACGGAATGCTGTTTACCTTCCCACCAAAGTGGTACCTATTTATCTACTTGCAATTTATTGCTTTCAAACTGCTAGGTTGGCAGCACTCGGGTCTCGAACTGAAGACCTGCCAACCTTCCAGCCATCAAGTTCAGTGTCTTAACCACTAAGTCACTGCAGCCCCTGAAAATCCTCTACTGCTAAGGAAAATGCTAGTTTGCTCTTTGCTGGCCTAAGCAGCCTCTTCAGTTACACGGATACAATTCCAATTACTTTACCTCTGTTTCTCATATGCTTTTAAAAAGAATAGCAACAAGACAGATGTTCCAAAGTGACAACCTGCACCCACGATTCCTTAGCAGAATATGTCCAAGAGTCTTAGGAGTACACTGCTCCTCCTCTCTCATTAGCTAATGCATCTGGAGCAAGAAAGGGTTGCTATGGCAATTGCAAGGAAAACATCAAAGAGGGGAGAACAAAGGTTGAGCATCTGCAATCTAGATGCGGCAGCAAGAAATGAAAGAACATTGTTATGTCCAAAGAACCAAATAGATAAAAATGTACTGCACCTGACCCTTTTGTCAACAGGTGATAAAAGAAGAAAGAGCGTTTCAAGGAGTAAGCAAAATCTAGAAAAATTATTTCACAATGTCCTGAGAGTTACCCAAGGAAGCTGAGCAACTAATGGGTCCCTTCACTTTGGGCAAATAAAATAAAATAAAAATCAACCATCAGTACATTGTAAAAGAGCAGTAGTTCCATCCAAATATTTCATTTTAAAGGAAAATAGAACTATACCCCTTTAATAGAATTTCCAGGTATTCTCCAATAATTCATCCTATGCATTGGTGGTGAACCTTGGCATTCCTGCTGATCAGGGTTTCTGGGAATTGAAGTTCAAGATCGTCAGGAGTGCCAAGGATCACCCTCACTGTCCTATAGGGTAAAACTTAGTAATGGGGAGAACTATCGAGAGAATGTCTCAGAGGTAAATCAACCCTCAGCAGACGGAGAAGCTGGATATCCCTGTATCTAAGCATGCAGGGTTGTTTTGATGCAGTAGATAAATGCACAGTAAAGGAAATGCCAGGAGCCACGAGGAGTGATTATCAATCTATCAGGTTCTCTGGTTACTCATATTGAAGAAGATTCTAAGTCAATGAAATCATTTTGGATTGTGTGTTGCATCATTAATTGTAGATTTTGGCTCGAGGCAAAAGAAGTTTCCCACCCCAATGCAGAAACAGAGCTGATCTGACTGCCGAACACTGGGATAGCATGCTCTACCACTTCTAGGAACAATACGTGGGCTTTAGTGGCACAGACCAGCTTCATATTGGCTTCTCTATATTTAGTGTATGAGAACCAAGACACAGGAAACAGCCACGGGCTGGTTTAACTCAGGTTTATTGCATGGTGGTCAGAGGGAACATGAGGTAATGGCGGATGCATAGCTCTATATATGCAGTAGTAGAACATTCGAATGTGGCTCCACGATAGCCTATTGGCTATTGTCTGCATGACGTCATTGTTAGTCACGCCCTTCTTGTCCAGGTGTAGGTAGTGGCGGGAAACTCCGCGCTGTAGCCTTTGATGAGTATGGACCGAGAGAGCTTGGACGCTCGCCGCTGCCCACTGGTGGTCATTAGCTCGCGTCCTCATACAGGGTTTATAGTGATACAGCTGAAGGCTATATTGTTACTGGTAGGAAATGTTACATTGTTATCACATGAAGATGGTTACCCTATTAGAACACAACACTATAGCTCTGTATAACACCACATTGCAGCCCCGTGGTACCCCACTGGAGCAGGAAAGCAATTGGTGTGTCTGCAATCTTTCCTCCACTATCACCATCAGGTGCCAGATCACCAACAGTGTCCTTTTCTATTCTCTACTACCATTTTGTGGGGACTGCGGTGGCTTAGTGGTTAAGACACTGAACTTCACGACCGGAAGGTCAGCAGGTCAAGACTGGAGTGCTGCACAACGGAATGAGCTTCCGTCTTTGTCCCTGCTGCTGCCAACCTAGCCGTTCGAAAACAAGAAATTGCAAGTAGATAAATAGGGACCACTTTGGTGGAAAAGTAAACAGCATTCCATGCACTCCAGTTTCGAGACATGCCTGCCACGTGTCCACAGAAACGTTTGCAGACGCAGACAGCGCTGGCTCTTTGACTATAAACAGAGATTAGCACTGAACCCTATGACTGGCTTTCGAGGAAGGGCGACCTTTACCTTTTACCTGCAAATTTGTGGCATCACTGGCCACTCTGCTAAACCAGGGATTCTCAACCTGTGGCCTGTAGGCCAGATGTGGACCGCAGTGCCATTTCATGTGGACCCTCACCACCTCCACATCAGGAAGTGCCATGTGATAGAGGAAGGGCAAAATGACTGTCCAGCCCCTGGAGCTGTCTGAGGGAGCATGACCCGGCCTCCGGCTTCAGATGATTGAGAACTCCTGTGCTAAACTATCAATGAAAAATGCCCCAACGATGCAGTCCCCCATTCAACTTTAAAGGACCCAGAGCCGAAGGCATATACTACTCACTTGAGGTCTGGCTCACCAGTCAGTGAACTTTATGGCACTACATTATGTCTCCAGAGTCCCAAAATATTTTGTTGGTACTGGATTAAGGCAGTTTTGATAGAATAGCATAAAGGCAGACTGATAGCAGCTGAAACATTTCCTCATGGCCCTGCTACATGAAAATTGTGGAACACATTCACTTGCTTCTTCGCAGAAAGCGAACTGTGTTGAGAAAACCTATCACTTTGGGGAAGAGAATCCATCACTTTGGTTTTGCATATGTTGAAAAGAATAATTCATGCAGCAGTGGCAATGTACAATATTTTTGTCTGTCATCACAAGACACCCTGCCACATTTCTATCCCTGCTGATGCAGCAACTGAAATGTGTCTTCTGCAGCTTTCTTTTCATTAGCAACTTCCCAACTGGATATATATTTCATCTGCAACTATTTGGGCAGATTTTGTTCCCCTTCCACAGTTATTGTGGGATTCTCGGGAATGAATAAAGTGACATTTAGAATCTCATAGAGATGCAAGTTCCTAAGCATGTAAGCATGGTGGTTTCTTCTTCTCCAGTCAGTGTCCAAGTGTAAGGCATGCTTCTATTTTACGAAATCACCTTCTTGGTGTTCACTGGAAACAATCACCATGTAGGGGCCATCACATGCCCAAATGCAATGCAGCGGCTCTAGGAGCCTATTACTGTATCTGGGGTGAATAAAGAAGACATAGGAGGCATATAAGGTGCAGCACTTCAACTGTCGTACAATACAAAATACACAGTCATAATTCCTGTAGGAAGCAGGACAGTTGCAGCATCGCAGTAATTGGGGAGGAGCAAATAGCTAAACTTGTAGAAGAGAGGAAAAGAAGGCAAATTAGTGGCAAAAGTAATAAAAAAGGGAATCGAAATGCTAGAAAAATATGTGGTGATCACTATATGGAGAAGATGCCCATACCTCATACATGTTGTTCAGCTTCACTGTTAGGTGAAGAAAGATGTGTTCTATGGAAGGTAAACCAGAAATACAGGTGAAACTGGGATAATTAGAATCTCGTGCAAATGTTCATTCAGTTCAGTAATGCAACTTAAAAGGTGAAACAAATAGATGAGAGACACTCATTACATGCAAAGCGAGATAGTTCAAGCCTTACTTTGTTATAATACTGATGCTTATGGTTTACAGCTTATGAAAACCCCAACCCCCCAATCTCATGTACCCCATAATCATCACATAATCTCATGTATGCTGTACGCCGTGATCATCACAATTATAACGAATTAAGGCATGACATCTCTCGCTTTGCATGTAGTAAGTCTATCTTGTATATTTGTTTCACCTTTTAAGTGAAACGAATGAACATTTGCACAATATTCTAATTTTCTGAGTTTCACCTGTATTTTTACTAGCTGTAGAGAACCCAATATCAAATTATGTGGCAATATTGCATTAGAATTCCATGCTCAACTATACCAGTCCTCATTTGAGATTTTGCTGGCTCTAGGCCTCAGATAAATTAGGAAAACAGGCACCCCAAACAGATTGCATACCATCAGAAGTAGAGTTCCTGCTAGAACAACCACATGGATGTGGGAAGGACAAACTTATACAAAGCAACAACCTCAAATATTGATGTTATCCAGCTCTAACCAATAGCCTTGCCTTTCTCTGCTCTGTATCTTTCCTCCTCTTTGTTGATTTGTGTCAGTTGTTTGTTGTTGATTTGTTTGTTTGCATGCAGTAAAGAAAGAAGCATACAGACACGTGTTATTCCATGTACTGTAACTGTAAGTGAAGAAACTGTTTTTATTCTTTCTCCTACAATGTCTCGAGTAAGTGTTATGTATGTTAACTGTGTTTTCTGACAGGAGCGGAATGTATCTTTTCTTAAGAAGCCGATGTTATGGTTCGACAACTGAGGCTTTGCCATGGAGAAAAGCATGATAGAAGTTTAACAATCCTAGATTGTTCGGCTTTACATTTTGGCCTGGGTGCATTCCGCACGGCCGTCACCTTGGAGTCAGAGGGCATGATACCTTGGAGTGTAATGCGGTACCCCAGGAATTCCACTTCGCATTCCAAAAACACACATTTCTCTCTTCTGAGATGTAGACCGGCCCTCTCGAAACCTGACAGGACTCGATCGAGCCTGGCCGCTAGTTCAACGGTGTCCTTAGCAGTGATCAGGACATTGTCAAAATATGGCAGGACACCAGGCAACCCTTTCAAAATATGTTCTACAAGAAATTGAAATAT
The DNA here is from genome assembly GCA_035047345.1 of Bradypodion ventrale. Taxonomy (NCBI): domain Eukaryota; kingdom Metazoa; phylum Chordata; class Lepidosauria; order Squamata; family Chamaeleonidae; genus Bradypodion; species Bradypodion ventrale. The sequence goes on from JAWDJE010000003.1 coordinate 339,506,353, forward strand.
TCCGGGGGCCGCATTCACCCCGAATTATAGTCTAGTTACCTTAAATGCCACCCTATGCATTATTATGGTCTGGGCTATGGCAGCAGCAGGAGACACAGTTAATTGTTGGTAAGCCTGGGCAAGGTCGAGTTTTGCGAAGCAATTTCCTCCATGCAAGGAGGCAAGAAGGTGGCTTACCACAGGCACAGGATATGCATTCGGGCGAATAGCTTTATTGATGGTACACTTGTAGTCAGCGCATATCCTGACGTCCCCGTTACTTTTCAAAGCAGTCACAATTGGTGTCTCCCACTCTGCGGAGTCCACCGGCACTAGGATGCCCTACCCCACCACTTTGTCCAGCTTGGCTTCTATCTTCCCCTTTAAAGCAAAGGGTACCCGGCGTGGCTTCATCCGGATGGGCCGGATGGTTGGGTCAAGCTCAAAGTCAACCGGGGGGCCTTTGTATAAACCTAAACCCTTTTTGAATACCTCAGGATGTGCAGCACAAACATCTCGGATTGGGTCAGAGTCTATTGCGTGGATGCCAGAAAGCCGGATTCCCAGGGGCCTAAAACATTGGGACCCAATAAGACAGTTAGTGCCCTGCTTAACTACAACCAATGGCAAGGAGGTGCAAATGTTTTTGAATTTAACCAAGAAATTACCCACCCCCAGGACCGGAATCTGGCAACCTAGCACATCCCGGAGGGAAGTTTTAAAGGATTTAAGCTTGGGCCGAGAGGCAGGGAGAATTCTCAAAAACTCCCGCTGTGGGATTATGGAAAAGGTAGCACCTGAATCCACCTCCATTTTGAAGGGGACGTCCTGCAGGCTAAGGTCTGCGAAGAAACGCTCACTGACGATGCCCACTTGGCACGGCTCAGGTTCGGATGACACTTTGACAATGGATGTTTTGTGGTGATGACTCTTCTTGGGCACAGGCGCTGGAGGTCTTTGCTTTCGCTGTCGGCAGAGGTGGAACCAGGCGATGCTGAGGAGGATGAAGGTGAACTTTGCTGAGCTTGCACAGCTGAGTTGGTGGCACTGGTGGTGGAGTGGCGATGCCGGAAAAGCTTTATCCCAGACCATGCGGCCTCAGACACTACTGCCTCTTCTAGGACATCCATGAAGGTTAGTGTCTTTCTGATCCTGAGGCTACATTGAACATCTTCGTCCCTCATGCCAGCCAGCAGACGGTCCCAGAGTGCTTCTTCAATGTTGTCCCACTTGCACGGGCGGCAGCAATGCGCAGCACGGCGGCATAGTCTGCAATGGATTCACCGGGTCGCTGCTCTCTTCTGTGGATGGCCACCCTGGCCGGGAAGATCGAGACCTCTGGCTGCAGGTGCCTCCTCAGTGTGGACATGATTGCTGCGAGCAATCCACGTCCCTTGGGAGAATGAGGTGGGTTGCCAGCTCAAGTGTCTCAGAACCGCACTGAGCGAGGAAACAGGAGCGCTTCTGGTTTCCGTTGGTGATCTTCTGCGAGGCCATTGCATGGCAGAACTGGCGTTCGTATGTTGCCCATTTCTCTGGATGCGATGGGCCGAATGGGCCGATGTTGCTGCCGTGTGGGGACGCCATCCCATCCTCGTCGCCAGTTTAGTGTTCAAGGAATGAAGAAGCAGACAAATGAAGTAGTGAAATTCAGCTCTTTATTAGTGGGGTTTGAACACAGTTTGGATGGGGCAAAACTCTGACTTATATTCACTATAAACAGTAACAGTTACAATAATACAACAAGCCCATTGGCTAACAGAGTGTGCACATTTTTGATGCACTTATTTGCATAAGAATAGATACATGAGAAAAGATACATTCCGCTCCTGTCAGAAAACACAGTTAACATACATAACAGTAAGTGACTGAGATTTTTATGTGCCAGTAAATGAGAAGGGTAGATTCTGGGGGACTTGTAAACTATTCTCATCTGGTCTCTGGTCTTCTACTACACAGCTAAATGTAATTTTAGTAGAAATTCAAAACTCTGCCAACAGTTGCAAGTGTCCTGATGGAAGACTGATACTTGAGGAAGATATTATAGTGTTGGGCGAAATTCAAGTCCCTGAAAAGAGACATCTACTTGGCTATGGAGTTAATGAGGGCAAGATAGCATAGGAGGTTTCAGTTGAGGTCTCATTTACATCTATAAAAGGTCTGTCTGATTCCATATGACAGTCTTTCAGCCTGCATTAAGACGGCTGTCGGCATATGGAGTTGCTCTCTGCTCTGTATAGTAATTGAAGACATTAGGAAATTTTGCACTTGCTCAGAATTAACTATAAGCGTACGTTTAGGTCAGGCCTTTGCATTGGCATTAAAAATATCCACTAAGTTGCCCAGTGTCAAGTTGTGGCTTTTATATGTAAATGCTTTAGATTCTCCAGTGAACTTTCATATAGCATACCTAATGAAAGGCAACATATGCTTTCACCCCAAGGTTAGATGTTGAAATTGTGCAAGTCCCCATCTGGAAGACCAAAATGTACTTAAGGTCTTGGTTAGAATCCCCCCCCCCCCCAACAGTAGTCTAGTCACCATCCACGCAGCATGCATTATTATTAGTGAAATGTCTCTTGGAGCTACTCCATGGTTTTTAACTACTTCAGTCTATTATAAAATCATTGACTCATACAATAAAGCAATTGGAAGAGGCCTATAAATCCATTAGGTCCAACCCTCTGTCCAATGCAGGAAGCCAAATCAAAGTATATATATAATAGATCTGTGATGGCGAACCTTGGCACTCCAGATGTTCTTGGACTTCAATTCCCAGAACCCCAAGCTCCCGTGAATCCACACGAAGGGGTTTATTGTGATTCATCCGGCCTGCGCTGCCCTCATTGCTCCTGGAAGCGGAAGTAAAACGTGCCCGTATGGGCCTCTGTATTCTTCTGCTTCCGGGGGCGATGAGGGCGGTGCGGGCCGGATGAATCACAGTAAACCGCTTCATGTGGATTCATGGGGGCTTGGGCTTCTGGGAATTGAAGTCCAAGAACATCTGGAGTGCCAAGGTTTGCCATCACAGTGATACTCAAACATCTCCAGATTCAGTATTTCTCTTATTTAACCACCTCTTCAATTAAAACTATTCCCTCCACCTATCTGTGTGTGGGTTCTGTGGCAGTAATCTTCAAAACAGTTACCATTTCTCCCACATCAGAAGGACCAGGCATCACATGCTTTCTCAAGAAGAGGATGTACTTGATACAAGAGAGGAAAAGCCAGGTTGAACCATATGGGAGAAGCGGGTCACCCAACAGCATCAACAGAGACCATAGCAGGCAGGTGATCTAGCTCACAGAGAAGGAGGAAGAGAGGAAGACAATTGAGCCGAAAAAACCTGGCAATTGTTTCCAACATTGTGTTGAATATGCCTTGATGCATAATGCAGATTTCATGTACGTATGTGTACAGCCATAAAATTAATTAGTAACACAATGGAGTAGATTGTATCTTTTATCCAGTGCTACTTTTCCATATCGGACATTTCTCCTACACTGGGATCTTCCCGTGTGCTATATTCTGGATATATCGATAAAATAAATTAATTCTTTCCTTAACTGCAGTGCTCAAGTGGCAAAGACGCTGACTGGAAGTACTGTCAAAATTTAAAAAGGTTGGTATGGTTTCTTGTCGATTTTTTCCTTTACCAAGATTTCTTTGATGGAGTTAACTGCTGCCCATCCCGCTTTATTTCTTCTGACTAGTTCCGCTCTCTGATTGTTGTTCATCCCAATCAGAATGCCGAGATAGTCGTAGTGGTCGACCTGCTCGATGGGTTCATTCTGGATTTTTATTTGGAATTTCCACTGATTGTTTATATTTTTGTCTTCATGCCATTCATTTTTAGGCAAACCTTTCTACTTTCTGCATTGAGGTTGCACAGCATTTTTTGGAGTCTTTGAGCATTTCTGACAATCAGTACTATCTCATCTGCAAACCTGAGATGGCTTATCTTCTCTTCATTCACTTTAATAGCATGTTTCCAGTTTAATCTTTGCATAACTTTTTCTAGGCAAACTAATAAATATTGAAAAGTTGCCAAATGCAAATTACCTCAGATACTGTTGCAGGTATCCAACAGCTTCCAATGTTTTCTGGACAAGTGCATGGAACATAGTGCTATAACACTCTCTGGTTGACCTCATTCGTAAGAAAGTAAGAACATCCTAAGCGCTGCACTGACCAAACACCTAGTTCAGTGTTGGTGAACCTATGGCATGCGTGCCAGAGGGGGCACTCACAGCCTTCTCTGGGGGCACGCACACAATTGCCCGAGCACAGAGTTCATCCCGCCCCTCTGCCCAGCAGCCCAATGAGAGCACTTCCTCCCTTCCCCTCAGCACAGAGCTTGCCCCGCCTCTCTGCCCAGCAGTGAAATGGGAGCGCTTCCTCCCTCCAACCAGCACAGAGTTTGTCCTGATGCCCTGTTTGGGCATTCAGACGTTAAAGGTTCACCATCACTGACCTAGTTAGACCAGCATTTTGTTAATAGCCAACCAGGTGACTTCAGGAAGTTCAAAAGTCAGACATGGTTCACATGCATTGTACCGGTTCCCCAGCAACTATATATACAGTACTGTTGGTACTGAATATATTATATAGCCAACAAAACAGAAAGAAATATACCTTTCTCCTCTCTGAATTTGTCTGATCATTTTAAAAAGCTACTCAGCTTAGAATGACTGTAAGTTACCTCCTATAGCAGTGAATTTCATAATTTAACTATGCAACATGCAAAAAACACTTATTTCTTCCCCACAAACAGGTCTGATGACTTAAATATTTAACAATTTGCTGCCCTTTCATGGGACCTCTAACTGGTTGCCTGTCTCACTGAGGCCATGGTTGGCTCTTCTCTGGGAACAGAAGAGGCTTTCTGACTGGATGAGCATTTTTGGTTTCAAACCAATGTTTGCAACAAAAATCAAAAATAAGTACAGCAATGTTGTTACATAATTAGAATGATACTTGTTTTATAGTTAAGTAATACATTTTCTTACTGTTCTTATTGGCGTGTCTCCTTACCAGGCCCACCTTCAGATATAGTAATTTGGATAGGGTCATGTCAGCTTTCAGAACACGTGGGCAGATCTAATAGGTTTGCTGGAATACTTTGAGATTTGAAACTTTGAAAGTTTAAAACAGCTGGGAGCTAGAGTTGTTTAATATATTTGAACACTGCATGGACTATATTATACCAAACTATGTAGATGTACGAACTATTAAGGGTAATGGTTTATAAGGCATGCTTTTTGTTCTAGAGTGTCTATAGTCTGACATCTAGTACTGTATTTTCAAACCTGCAAACAGTGGATACTTTTATTATCATCCCATTTCCTGATCATTTGTGTCATTAGCAAAACTGACTGTATTATTTTAAACTAGCAGAGGTTGCCCGGCGTTGTCGGGCTGTTTTAAATTGTGTTGTAAGGTTAAATTGTGTTAATGCTTGTTAAAAATTGCTTAGTCTGTAATTTTCAAAATGTTTATTTATAGAAATTTTTTTTGGCTTGGCTGGCTGTTTTATGTAACTGAATAATGTTTTAGGTTTTGTTTTTCTAAATAGTTGTACCGTAGGTAATAATTTTAATAATGTGAAAGTAAAGTTTTTTTTACATTCAATGTTTTTAAAATGTGTTTAGTTGTTTTGGGTTTTTATTTGAGTTAAAACTCAGCACAGGATTTTAATAAATTTTTTATTTTATTTTATTGACATATGTTTGTGATTTGTGTTAAATTGTGTTTTTGTGTAATTTTTTGACTTGTTATTATTGTGACCTTTTGTGTAAAATTGTGATTTTGTGTTATTGTTTTGATTTGTTTTTACTGTTGTGGCCTTTTGTTTGGGGCTGTTGTGTGTTTTTGAATTGTTTTTACTATTGTGGCCAGCAGGTGTTGCTGGTAGGGGCTTTCTTGTATTTTGACTGTTTTTTCTCTCCTGGCCTCTGGGTGGAGCTTCTTCCAGTAAGTAGTCTCTTTCTTTATTCATTTCATTTCCGGTCATTGTGCAGGTAGGACATGTGTTGGTGAGTTGGCTTGTTTTCTGTATTTTGTATGTGGGGGGTTGGGTTTTGTATTTTTTGACTGTTTGTTTTGTTTTTGATTGTGTTTTTGTTGACTTTATATTGTTTTGTGGTGTTTTTTTGTATTTTTGGATGTTTTTGATTGTGTTTTAAGGTATTTTTGGTAAATTATTTATTTATTTTTATGTTTTTTTGTTGTGGCTTTGGGGGGGGGGGGTTGGTTTATTTTCGCAGGCCGGCCTGGCTGGCCGGACCGCGGGAATTCCAATGCCGCTTTATGCGGCGTTGGGGGGGTGTTATTTCTGCGGGCTGGCTTCGCTGACCAGACCGCGGGCGTTGGGGAGGAGGGCTTTATTGTGTTATGGTCCTTTGATTGTGTGGAGTCGTGAAAGTAGATCGGGGTTTCCCCTTTAATATCAGTGGGTGGGGGGTTGCGATCCCCCTCTCCGCTGGTTCCCCAGGGGTTGGGAGGTTTGTGGGGACAAAAGGGATATGTCCCCCCAACCCTTCTGGACCCAGCAGACCAGGGAGAGTGGATCAATTCCCCCTCTCCTCCTAAAAAAACCCCTCCATTTTTAAAGAGAAGAAACCGCTTGGTGGGAGAATCGATCCACTCTCCCTGGTCTCCTGGGTCCAGAAGGGTTGGGGGGGGACAGATCCCTTTTGTCCCCACAAACCTCCCAAACCCAGGTGAGCCAGCCGAGATGGGGATTGCAACCCCCCCACCTACTGATATTAAAGGGGAAACTCCAGTAGGGACCTTCAGGCGCCGTTGGTGAGGGAAAGGGCTGTTGGTGTTTGTGTGGCTGTGAGGCAGTGAGGTTTTTTTTAAAATTTTTCGGGCGCCGGCTTCCTCAGCGTTCTGCGCGCTCATGTCACGCAGGACTCTGGGGCTTGTAGTTATGGGTTTGTGATTTGTGGTTGTGGTGCGGTTTTTTTCTGCGGCTAGATTTTGATTGGCCGTGGCGCGTTTCTCAATGTTCTTTGTGGTCGCGCCTCTCAGCCTGATTGGCTGTGGTGCGGCGCAAAGAACGTTGGGAAATGAAGTTGTTTCCCTTTTTTGCGTTCGTGGGGCTGTTGCCCCACTGCCGGTTTTCTCAATCCTTCGTTGACCTGCGGACCCATTTCGGCCGTGTGCACGAATGGTGGGTGCGGGTCATTAGGGCGAGGCTTAGGAACCTATAACAAGTTCCAACGGTTAACCCTTGGTTTTATAGGTTAAGATTATAGGATATTTGTTTAATAGTGTCTACCATCAGTGTGACAGTAAGATTGAAGATAGCTCACCTGATTACTTTCCCAATTAGATATTTTTCTCTTAATGAGACTAAACTGCTCCTACTAATTATTTTGTATATTGTTTATACAACAGCACACATTGAAAAAGCATTTCAAACACAACTGTAGTTTGCATAATTACCTTGTAAATACTCAGAGAGTGCTTAGCAGTATGTGGTGGTTTATAAACAGAGTCAACAAGAACAACTTATTAACTGAAGTGGCTATTTTGTCTTTATTCCATGGAAAGATATGCCAAACTCTCAAACAATAAATCCCATATTCCTTGCCCAGATATGTTTAATCAGAAGTGTAGTATAATTTTAGATTTTGTAGTATATTGGTTATAGAGTTGGCCTTTCACAAATAAAAGTACTATGGCAGATGTGGCAAAAACTTTTTGACTGATACTGTACCTCTGTTCCTTTATAGCCCTCCAAGACAACTTCCAGGCTGTTCTGAAAAACCCCAAAGAGCTGCAGATGTAGGTTCATGGATCACAAGAGGAATGTATGAACAGTTCCAGTCACTTCCTCATATAACACTCTCCAGTTGACCCCATTTGGTACATGTAGGGATCGTGGCTGCTCATGGGGATGAAATCACACACACACACGCGGGTCAAGGCATCAAGATGAGGCGACCATGAGGGGCGCCGGACAACCTCTATTTATTATCTGGCAATATTCCTTGGTCCGTGCACGCCTAGCGCAATTGCACGTCCAGCACAGGCTAAGAAGAAGTGGGTTCGAAACAATGGGTTCCATGTACATTGGTCATGCATTAACGAGTGTGCATACTTTGATGGGCGTACGTGCGGCAGAGAGGGCAACCAGGAGACAGGGGCAAACAATGGTATGTGGAATGGGGTAATTGGGAATGGTCTGGTGGGGAAGATAAGGAGTTTGTGTCTCCAGGAGTTGTTTGTGGATCCGATAAGGATTCGGACTCATCAGCTTAGTCAGGGGAGCGTCCATGAAGGATTGTTGTGGCCATGCCTTTTGGCACACTACGGGCCACGACCTGGCTTCCCCCTTGCGGAAGCTGGTGGGGCCACAGGCTAAGGGAAATTCTTGGGGCAGGCTGGGGATACTTTGAGGGGCAAAGGCTGGGTCACCCCTACAGGTACACAGAAAAAGCCTCCTTGAACACTGTAGTTTTTTTTTTTTAGTAACAATCAGGCATACCCTGGTAACGGCAACCTTGTGTTGCCAGCTAATCTTTCTCACACTCAGTCAGGCGAAAGGAATTGCAGAATGAACTCACCAAACGGTAGCTTCATTTTGGCAGTTTCACATATGGCCTAGATACGGAAGAAGACTCCCTCATATCAAGAAATATCTGATGGAAACTTTAGAATCGTAATCAATTGTATCTTGCCATGTCTTGACTTAGACACTATGTTAACTCTTTCTTGACTGAATAACTGAGTGTACAGGTTTAGTACTGATGTATCTGAAATGTCACATTCCTGTTCCCCCCCCTCTCTGTCACTAATATAAACAAAAGGTGCTTTAAATAATATTGCTGTTTATTTATCAAAAGCTAGTTGATAATATCTGGCATTACAGAAAGAAACAAAATTGCTTACATTAGAGCAAGGATCCTCAAACTACGGCCTGTGGACCGGATCTGGCCTGTGGCATCAAATCATCTGGCCAGCAACCTTACTCTGGCAGATGGGGGCCAGGGAGGCCTCCCAGTCCCACAGCTTTTCTGACAGGTGCGTGTGGCTTTCTCGGGGGGCAGGGAGGCCTCTTGTGGCTTTCCTGGGGGCCGGGTGTGGCTTTCCCGGGGGCTGGGGAGGCCTCCCATGGCTTTTCTGGGGCCAGGATGGATGTGTGCAACTTTCCCAGGAGGTGAGGAGGCTTCCTGTGGCTTTCCTGGTGGCCGCAGGCAAGGACAGCCTGGACCCCTCCTTTGCTCACACCATGCAGCTCCTCCAGGTCGGTAAGCAGGGAAGTGGGGAGAGCTCGTGTGGGGACACAGGGTGTGAAAGGAAGTGTGGGGGCTCAGTGCGGTACAACCAGTCCGACCCCTCAATAGTCTGAGGGGCAGGGGCCGTGAACCAGCCCCCAGCTTAAAAAGGTTGAGGACCCCTGCATTACAAGGTGGAGAGCAAGTGTCTCTTGGTGCTTGCTGGATTGTAACTCCCATCAGTAGTAGCCAGCATAACCAATGATGAAGGTTGATAGGGATTTCAGTCTAACAATTTCTGGACAAGGACAATTTGCTTGCTTTTGACTTACCAGTATAAAATCCAGGGGAACTGCTTGTTGTAGAAGGCACTTTAGGTCAGGCAGAAATAGTAAGCTAGCCATAGGCACCCCTAATTAACATGTGAGGGTAAAGGTAAATGTTGCCCTTGCTCGAAAGCCAGTCATATCCAACTTTAGGAGGCAGTGCTCACCTCATTTTATAGCCAAAGGGCCATGGTGCTGTGGCAGGTATGACTAGACACCAGAATGCTGTTATGTTTCCTGCCAAAATGGTACCTATTTATCTACAGTAAAACCTCGCATAAAGAGCGTCTCGCTTAGAGACTAACTCGCTTAAACAGCAGAGTTTTCTCTGAACGGTCACCTTGCTTAACAACTAAAACCAACCAAAAACTCGCTTAACAACTAAATCGGGGTTCACAATGCCCCCACCAGAAGTCACAATTGGTCGCTTACGATGGTGTTTCGCTTAAAGAGCAATCCCATGGGATGCATTATGCTCTTTAAACAAGGTACCACTTGTACTTTCAATTTCTTGCTTTTGAACTGCTAGATTGGCAGGAGATAAGACAGACAACGGAAGCTCACTCTGTCATGCTGCACTCGGGTCTCGAACTGCTGACCTGCCAAACTTCCAGTCATCTTAATCACCAAGCCACTGCAACTCCATGTATTACATTAAAGGGCTGAATATCTGTAGGAGTACAAAAGTTCAGTAAACATCTCGTCATAACTTGGGGATTCCACTGCAAGTCTTGAACATTAACACTTTCAGGAAAAGGTTTTTTAAAAAATCAGTGCTAGTATTTTTATGGACTCAATAAATAGCAAAAACATGTAAGACCTTATATTTGGTTAAAACAGGGGTTCTCAACCTAAGGCCTGAGGGCTGGATCCACCCCACAGTGCCATTTCATGTGGCCCCCACCCCTCTAAGGGCATTCAAGAAACAAAATGGTTGCTCGCTTTGAAACTGTTGGGAGAAAATGGCCTCCTCCATCGTGCAGGCAGTGCAAAATGGCTGTCTGGCCCTCAAAGCTGACTGAGAGAGCATGACCCGGCCCCTGGCTTGAAAAGGTTGGGAACCCCTGGGTTAAAACATGTTAAAAGTGGATAAAGGAGTTTGAGGAATCCTCTTTCTCTTACAGGTAGATGGAGAAGTGGCACTGGCTTCTACCAACAAAATTATTTGGGTCATATAATTCAAATAAATAAGATTATGTAAAACAATCGATATACTGGGCAAATTAAATGAAGACCTATTTCCTCATTTAAGTAATTTTCCACCATTGGGCTAAATCCAACATGCTGCTGCTGGTCAGAAACAAACCCCCTTCTTTCTCCCCTCTTATGTCAGACCTCAAAATTTTTCTCAACAATCCAGTCTTAGTTTTAGGGGTACACAGGGGCCTGCAGTGAGGATGGGGAACTGTGCTGTTCGCCAACAGAATGTGATCATTGAAGAGTGCCCCTTTTTGCACGGGAAAGAGACCTGAAAAATGAATTTTGACAATCAAGATTAGGTACAGTATAACCACGTCATTAGCACTTAGAGTGCCTTGTGAAAGAATAGAGATTATAGTATGGGTAATATTAACACTTTTATAAGCAATTACAAAATTAAATGAGTAATTTAACTGATCAATATAAATCACTGTGATTAATGATGCTATATTACATTGGTTAAAATAGCAAGGCTTTTCTTTACTTCTGCAGAAAAATAGCATTACTTATACTATATTATACTGGAAGAAAGGGAGATTAAATATTATTTTAATTTTTATTATCAACAAGTGTGGATGGAGAATGCCAATTATCAAATATACAACCATTACATACAGAGAAACAGACAGGCAGGTTTACCTCACTCTGTCATGTTCACCTACTGACAAAAATGTGTTGTTTAAAAATAACAACAAAGGAATAGCAAAGGAAACAGTGCAATCAACAACTTTTTGAAGCGATCCTAAGCAAATAAAATATTTACAGTGTGCTGAAAAGAGTGGCTAGATACCAGAATTTTAATTTTGTCAAAAGATTTGCAAACAACAACAAAAGGTGGAGGGTAAAATTGGGAGGCATCTAAAGACTAACAGATTTATTTTCTTGGGTAAAAGAATGGCAAATGGTGAGTCCTGGCCACGAATATCTTTCTGCAATGCTAAGAGGTCTTTTCCATGTCTAGAGCATCTCCTTATTTTTCCTACATATAGTGAGTTACAAATACTGTATCTGGAATGGTTATCATGATCTAGATTGAAGATGAAAGTGGAATAAGGATTTTTACTTGATTATTTTCTAATACACATGTCTAGAATTTAATAAAAAGCAGATATAAAATTCAGCTGCATTAGCCGGGCCTATTTTACTGAGCATAACTTTGGAGGAAAACAATTCGATAGAACTGTGAAGGCTGAAGAAAAGATTACTCTCGCCTGTCATTCACCATCATAGTCAGATGTTGCAAATATCACGTTGTATTAAAGGCCTCAGTATGAACAGAAGCAATGATTTATTTCAATTTAAAAGGGGAAAAAACTGATTACATTTAAGAGGCAGGGCGTGTTTCTTTTCATGAACCAAAAATAAACAGAAAATTTGCTGGGCTATTAAACAGATTACAGAGGGCTGAATGTATCCAGCCTTTAGATTTTGTACATAGAGAAATAAATGTCAAAGCAAAACACAATACAGTACTTGCATGTATGTCAGGAGAAGTAGATCAGAGAGTAAACAAAACAACAAAAAATAAAGGGGAAAAATGTTGCGCCACCTTACAGCCTAATTCATGTATTTAAATGTGAGCTTTTGTGGGTCAAGTCCACTTTGTCAGACATAAGAGACATCATGGCATCAATTTATACACATCAGGTACAGAGGCACACAATGGTTGGCCAGCCTGACAAAAGTCACATTGTAGCTTTTTACAACTGACAATAATGGAAAAATCTCAGGTTGTTATTCAAACATGCTGTGAAGCCTGGCCCTATTGAGTTGCAAATGGTTGCAAAACAAACATCTTTTACAAGTTGATGCATCACATCCAAAGGATGGATGCAAAACAAACATTGCGGCATTACACATTATGATCATGGAGCCATCTCCTGCGGCTTATATCAAATGAGACATGCAGGATTTGATACAGGGAATGCAATGGAGTGCAACAGCCTTGAGGATATTGACAAGGTGCACCTTCACAGCCAGTCGATCTGGCATGGTTTCTTCTGCCTCCATTACCGTTAGGGCCCAATATGATGGTTTCCAGTGGCATTTCTTCCACTGAGGGGGACCATCACCCCACGTTAAGGGCTCATCCCTTTAGAAAATAAGAACATGTTAGTTGTGGGGCATCAAATTCAATAATGTCCCAGAAACTCTTGACTAATATTCAAACCTGAGATGGGTGTCCAGCATAGGCATGTACTTAATCTCTACTATCTCTCTCTGGATTCTTGTCTAGTGATTCCTCTGTTCTATATGGCAACTTTCAAAGCCTGTGCAGAGTGTCCAGGAAGATTAAAGTAGTTTGAAATAAGGTTCTGTGTACACTGTGTGCCTCTCCGTTCTTCCTCCAAACTCTGGGTCCTTGGTTCCCAAATGAGATGCAAAAGTTGCTCTCATCAGAAAAGAGGACTTTGGACCACTGAGCTACAGACCAGTTTTTTTCTTTAGCCCAGGTAAGACGCTTCTGACGTTGTTTGTTGTTCAGGAGCGGCTTGACAAGAGGAATACGATGTTTGAAGCCCATGTCCAGGATCCGCCTGTGTGTGGTGGCTCTTGATGCACTAACTCCAGCCTCAGTCTACTCCTTGTGAAAGTCCCCAAAACTTTTGAATGGCCTTTTCCTGACAATCCTCTCCAGGCTGTAGTCATCCCTGCCGCTTGTGCACCTTTTTCTTCCACACTTTCCCCTTCCACATAACTTTCTATTAATGTACTTCAATACAGCACTTTGGGAACATCCAGCTTCTTCTGCAATTCCCTTTTGGGGCTTTCCCTCCTTATGGAGGGTGTCAATGATGGCTTTCTGCACAACTGTCAGGTCAGCAGTCTCTCCCATGATTGTGATTCCTACTGAACCAGCCTAAGAGACCATTTAATGGCTCAGGAACCCTTTGCAGGTGTTATGGATTCATTAGCTGATTAGAGTGAGACACTTTGAGCCTAGAATATTGAACCTTTTCTCACTATTCTAATTTTCTGAGATTGTGAATTTGGGGTTTTCATAAACTGTACCTGCCACATGACCATGGAAACGTCTGAAGAAGCAGACAGCGCTGGCTCTTTGGCTTAGAAACAGAGATGAGCACTGCACCGTAGAGTCGGATATGACTGGCTTTCGAGCAAGGGAAACCTTTACCTTCCCCATAATCATCACAATTATAACGAAGTAAGGCTTGGCATATCTTGCTTTGCATGTAATGAGTCTATCTCATATATTTGTTTCACCTTTAAAGTTGCATTACTGAAATTAATGAGCATTTGCACAATATTTTAATTTTTCGAGTTTCACCTGTAGATAAACAGGGACCACTTTAGTGGGAAAATAAACTGACAGTGTTGCACTGTGGCCGGTTCTCACCGGTTCTGGCAAACCGGTAGTAGAAATTCCAGGCCATGCCCACTTGGCCGGCCACGCCCACCTCTCAGCCTCCCCCTCCCAGCGCTGCCGGAAATGTCCCATTTGCCTCGCCCAGGGCCGAAGCCGTGCTTTCATCTCCGCACTTCCCTTGTGCCTTTGGCCCTGGGCGAGGCAAATGGGATGAGTTTCTGGTGGCGTTGGGAGAGGGAGGCGGAGACCGGCCAGCGCAAGCCCACCAGCTCGCCCCACTCACCTCCCAGCAGCACCGCCGGCAGGGACGCATTTCCAGCAGTGCTGGGAGGCGGAGGCCAGCCAGCGCCAGCCCACCAACTTGCCCTGCTCATCTCCTAGCAGCGCCGCTGCTCTGGGACTCCTCATCTCCGCGATTACCAAAGCAAGAGGGCAAGGTAGGTTTCTTTCTTTTTCTTTTTTTCTGCGGGGGTTTGAGGCCACGCCCACAGATAGCCACGCCCACTGAGTGGGCAGCAATTTTTTTTACAGTGCATCATTGCAAACGGTGTTCCATGCACTCCGGTGTTTAGTCATACCTGCTACATGACCACGAAAACGTCTGCAGAAGCAGATAGCGTTGGCCCTTTGGCTATGAAACAGAGAAAAGCACTGAACCCTAGAGTCGGATACGACTGGCTTTCGAGCAAAGCCGACTTTTAAACAGGCACTGGTACTAAAGTCCTAGTTTGACACATTGCAGCATTTCAAACAATTGCTTTATTTCACATTAGATTTACAGGTTTAAACAAGTAAACATAAATAACAACACACAATACAAAAACATAGAAGATCTGGTAGAAATATTTATAGCTTAAGGCACTGAGAAAGGGAGTAAAAGGAAAGCATGCAAGATGCTGGCTCCTCCATTTTAAACATTTGTCTATATTGGATGAGCAACCGCACACTTTAAAAATACGCAAGTTACATTCACAGGTTTGCATGCATACTTTTTCAACAATTCCTGAAAGAAGAACTTCTTTTTCATTTTGGCCAAGGGTAAAAACTATTAATTTGGAGTATAATGACGTGCTCTGCTCTAGAAAACCATGCTGAAAGCTATACAGGAGAAATTATGTGATATGGCTTTAAGACCTTATATTTGGTTAAAATATAGCATCCAAATTCCAGACTGAAGTTCTCTCATATGCCTTCAATGGGAGAAATTGTATTTAAAACATTCACAGTGCAATGACAATCTCTACACAAATTCTTGATTAGGCCATGGTGAGTTTTCACCCACAAAACTTGGAGGAAAATGGGAGTCGTAATTGGTTTAACCAAAAAGCTATTTGTTTGCCTCTTTATCCACTATAACTCTTTCCTTTCTTGATCTTTTCTTGAATGCTATTTAGCAACAACTTCTTTGTAATACAATCTCAGCAAGAGTTCAAGTGGGCAATGTGATAAGAGAGGCGAATACATTTATGATGTTGTGAAGCTGAATCAGAATGAAGGCAATGGTTTCTACTTACACTGACTTGGCTGGCATTTTCTATCCATTTTGCAATCCCTATCACAAACAGTGTTTGTGTATGTATTTCATACAGAGTGATTTTTAAAAGAATGTGAAATGTCATTCAGCCTTTTGTGCTCACCTTTACTATTTACAAAACTGACTGGACAAAGGATGGTAGACCAGAAAAATTAAACCATTTCCAGTACATAATATTTAAATAGTTTTTCCTTGATTGACCAGACTTATCAGGGGATGAGGTCTTGCTCATCAAAACTCGCTTTCCATTCCCTTCGTTACTGCGCTCTTCATTGCTTGGACAATAAAAATATATCAGACAACTGGCAGTTATGGGTGTACAACAACACACACATTAATAGGCACATAGAGTAGGTAATCATTTTGATAGCAAATTCCCAAGGTAGATTAAGGGTCTGTCCACACTGGCCCTTGTCATGTGAGCTGGATCATGCTGGCTCAGGTGATTTGAGGATGGAGGTGGGAACTAAATAATGTTTAGCCCATTACCCCCATCCAAGGAACATCAGCAACCTACAGCACTTGCTGGTACTTCACGATATTGGCAAACTTAAGACTTTCCCTGACCAGCTTGGAATGCTTAGGGAAATGAAACTATTTTTTCCCCAGTGGGTTGATGATCGCTGTTGCAATGCATCACTTAGATCACAGACTAGTTACTTTCTTGTAACTGTGGTTCTTTGAGTGGCCATCTGTGAATTAACAGATGGGCAGTCCAGACTTCCCTTTCCTTCTAGCTTGAGAAGATTTTGATAGAGTCCCCTGCACACAAGTGAAACCCAAATGTGTGATTCACAGAAACATGATGAAGAAATTATTTTCACTATAATTTAAGTGATGTATCACAAAAGTGATCAGTGTAAACAAAAAATTTCACTTCCCTATCCATCCCCATAGGGCAGGGGTTCCCAACCTACGGCCCATGGGCCAGATTCGGACCCGGATACCAATTCATCCAGCCCGCACCGCCCTTGCCGCTCCTGGAAGCGGAAGTAAAACACGCCCGCACATGCACAAAATGCTCCCTTAAATGACCCACACAGTGTTCTGTGCATGGGCAGCTGCATTTTACTTCTGTTTCTGGGTGGGAAGAACCATGTGACCGGCTCACTCAACCATGTGAACAGCCTGTGGCCTTGGGAACCCCTGGGTTAGGGGAAATCTTCTATTTGGGCTTCACTTCATGTCATCAGCAATTGAAAAGGGAAGTAGCCTTTGCTTCTTTGCTTGTCTGTGAACTGCTGAGCAAGAGACTGCTGCGGGGAGTTTCTGGAGTGGAAATACACAGACAAGCAAAGAAACATTTCTTTTTTAATTTCACTTCTCATGATGATCAGGGGAAGTTTTTAAAATCAGATAACCCTGAAATACTTTGTAGGCCACTTAAGGATACTAAAAGTTCATAAAGAAAGCAGCTATGACATCTGCATTGCTTGCTTTTAGCCCATTCCCAGCATTCACATTAGCTGAGAGTAGATTAAACACGAGCACTCCCAAAAAGTAGAACCCCTGGCTAGTGGTCCAAAGTATGCTTTGGTGGAGAGCTGGCCTTTTCCAATGTGTTTGTACAGCTACAAGAGACATTTGTTAACTGAAGGGAAACTACGTTGTCTGAGCATCAGTAGTCAGTAATATCTTGTGGCCAGTTTAATAACAGTCCTGATGCTTTCATTATCTACAATTTTTTAAAAATGTGCTAGCCGATAGAAGAAAGATTACACACAAATTCTCGAAGTATGTTTCATAAGCTCCTTTCTCTTTATAAGACCAGATACTAAAAAATAAAGAACCACAAAGTATTTAACAATTCGCATGAGCTCAACACATTTTTATCTTTAGGCCTTAAAATGCCACAAATAACCAGGAGGAAGAGGAGCAAGGAGAGAGGTAAGAAAGACAAATTACTGATGCTTGAAAATTGAGAAAGTAGTAATTTTTGATAGATGGTTGCAAAATTCTAAAACCGCCGTAGAAATTCTAAAACCTAAAAAAAGTACATGTACATACATGTATGTAAGACACCTAAAAGGATGAGCCAGTACCACTGTGGAAAGTGTGTGTTTGTGTGCATGCATGAGTGAGAGTGAGACAGAAAAAGAGAGAGAGAGAAAGAGAGTTCCATAGGGCTCAGTTTAGTTATTTTTTCCTATTCACTGGCATATGCACAGAATACATATAATGAGAGGGTGATATGGGGATTAAGAAATCTCTGTAGATTTCCAACATCCCCATCCAATTAGTAATTATTTGATACTAGGACTGTAGACAAAGGAAACAGGACAGTAATCCAGAAGTGATACTAGAACAGGGATTCTCAATCTGTGGCCCACGGGCCGGAGGCAGCATGCAACACCATTTCATGTGCCCCCCCCCGGCCTCCACCACACCAGGAGGTGCCATGTGGTGGAGGAAGGGCAAAATGGCCATCAGGCCCCTGAAGCTGTCTGAGGGAGAGTGACCCAGCCCCTGGCTTAAAAAGGTTGAGAACTCCTGTACTAGAACATAGCTTTCATGTTCTGTACCATACACTGTATGAATGGTATGTAATTATAAATACAACAATAAAATTCTGTAGCTTTTGTAATGTGAAAATACAGCAATACTTAAATATTCATATCTTTACAGATTACAAGTCCTCTTTAACACGTTTACTTCCATCTTGCAAATGTTTTGCTTCCGGCGCTAGCCACCTGAAGTATACCTTGACTGGATCAACATTCCAGTGTTTGTGAAAGGATATTGGAACTTGATGGGAAAGATATTCCTTTGGGTAATCCATTGGTCGAGCCTAAAGTAATAGGAACAAAGATGATATGCTTCATGTGGCATAAAAGCTTTAATGCACTCAATTAATATATATATATATATATATATATATATATATATATATATATATATATATATATATATATATATATATATATATATATATATATATATATATATATATATATATATATATATATATATATATATATATATATATATATATATATAAAATCAATTGAAAAAGAAAAATCACAGATAAGACTTCTATTTCTTGGTATGGATGAAATATTCCCTGATTAGATATGTGAGAGTCCTTTGAAGATTTTAAAATCCTAGGTCCATTGCTGTGTATGTTGCTTAGACTGCATGGAGATAGAGACTATGGGCACCACATTTTACGTATATTGTGCTTATATCAATATGAATCCAACATGCACATGCCAAGAGAGGGGTGTGATTCCAATCTGTCATCACACATAGAATCTCAATGCCTGCATAAAACAAAACTGAAATATTGTTTTTTCTTTCTTATATGCCTGTCAAACAATGCTTTTTCATGCACTCAGTGTACATACCACAATTGCTAGGATTGCAGTTACTAAATCCTACTCATAAAATGATAAAACAAGGCTACCTATTCACCTAAAAATCTTATGTTCGGAAAGAAAAAGAAGGAAACATATTGGGTAGCCAGTGACTCAAGTTAACAGAGCATGGACTTCTTTGTCATTTAGAGAGGTTAAGACATGTGAAACACAGTGAGGTAATTTCATTGCTTACTAACCGAACTGCTCCACTCGTATGCTGCTCTGAAACTTGATATTGTCTGGTTTTTAAAGCTGAGGTGGATCAGACGTGGTTAGTATTAGGGTGGAAGAGTTCTCTAAAGGTAAAGGACACTCTTGCTCAAAAGCCAGTCGTATCTGACTCTAGGGTTCAGTGCTTCATCTCTGTTTCAAAGCCGAAGAGCCAGCACTGTCTGCTTCTGCAGACCTTTCCGTGGTCATGTGGCAGGCATGACTAGACACCGGAGCACATGGAACGCTGTTTACCTTCCCACCGAAGTGGTCCCTATTTATCTACTTGCAATTTCTTGCTTTCGAACTGTTAGGTTGGCAGGAGCTGGGACAGAGATGGAAACTCACTCTGTCATGAAGTACTCGGATCTCGAACTCCGGCTTTCCAAGTCTTCAAGTTAGTCTTAACCACTAAGCCACTGCAGTCCCTGGGAGAACTCTTTAGGATCAGCTAAAAAAATTATATGACCTCTTGCCTGAATCCCTAGAAAGCTGTTGCCAGTCAATGTGGATTGTTCTGAGCTATAGACATGGTATAAGGCAGCTCCCTACATTCTTGTGTTCAAATAAACAATGGACTATTTAATCTATTTGGACTATTCCAAATAGATTAAATTATCAGAGTACAGGTCTAAAGAAATAATCTTTTAAAACCCCACATACTCTTCAGATTTCCCTAATCTCACGGGGAATATTTTTGCTGGAATCCAGTGGTAATTTGCAACTAGCATAGACCCATTATATCAGCGAGAATTTGCTGAGCCAATTCCTTTGTAAGATCCATTGATTCAATGGATCTACTCTAGTTGTGACTTACTAGTGTCTGGTGGCAATACCTGTACTAGTTCTTTCAGCACAAGACAAAGATATTTTATTCTCCCAGGCTTTTAAGCATACTTATATTTTCTTCGTTTAAAGAGTTGTAATTTATTATAGTATTGTGCTTTATCTTGCTTTTGTAAACAGCTCTGGAATTTCTGCTGAAGGGTAGCAAATTGGTCTTTTAAACAATTTCTTAGAAAATTAGCATTTTCCCAATTCTCCTTTGTTCAAATAGATACTCCAGTTGCTGAAGAATAATTTTGGCTGCACATATTAGAGACTGATTGCCAAAACCATTAATGGTGCTGAATGATCCAATAAGAGATCTACAGCCACATTAAGCATGTAAACATCTTGAAGATGTGCAAGTTCTATTGAGAACAGGGCTGGCTGAATTATTAAAAACATTTTGTATATGAATGTCTTCTCAGAAGAACACCAAGATTTACTATTGATTTTCTCCTAACTCAACAACACACATTAGTGAACTATTTAAGCAGAAGCAAACATGTTTACACGCTGGGGTCGTTATTAAATATTTAAATCTGCCTCTGCAAGTAAGTTTTAGTGAAGGAATTAAGAGAGTGCAGATTAATGTGCCTTGTTTTAATTTTCCTATGCATCCTTGAAACCTTAAAGATTACTGTGGATATTTATGCTTTCTGGATACCTCACTGTAGTATGGGAGAGAGGATGGTGAGGAAATCTTCTTTTTTCTTGCTGGTGGACTCTTCTTAAAATAATGACAAAATTTGCCTACCTTACTCAGTAGGCAAATCACAAAATCAACAGGCCAATTACATTGACTTAAGGACAGCAGTGCTGTTTGGCCAAGCTAAGCTGTTGGTTCATTATCAATATTAGTTAAATAAACAGACATTATAGATAGCATGCAACTAGAGATGAGAGCATATTAGTGCTGGAGAAAGCTGATTACAGCAGTCTTTACAAAAAAACACTTCAAAGTAACCCCATGCAATTAAGACTATACGATAAACAAGAGTTTGCTGATTTGTATATTCCAGGAGATCAGGAAAGCTTTTGCTATGACACTCAAGATGCTTTCATTATTTCAAGATTTCCTCCTCTAATCACAGGCTGTCTGCAATATTTGGTTTTGCCTTACGAACATATTCAACTTCTCTTGAACCACTCTCTCTTCGTGACTTCCCCATTTTGTCAGACCTTACCTGGTAAACTATCTAGTTTGGGCACAACAGTTTAAGGAGGATATAAGGAACCTGGCATGTGTCCAGAGGAGGATAACAAAGATGGCAAACAAACCCCTACAGAAATAGTTGAAGGAGTTAAGAAAGTTTAACCTGCCATATGGAAGATAGAGCAGCTTCAGTGACTAGAACCACTAGATTCAAACTACAAGAAAAAAGATTTTGACTAAATATTAGGAAGAAATTCCAGAAAGAAAAACTCTGTTTGATAGAGGAATGGACTACTGTACGTCCAATGCTAGTGGATTCTCCTTCATTTTAATGATTTTAAATGAATAATGGTTGGCTATCTACTAGGAGTGTCTTAGCTGTGGACTTTGTATACTAGGAGGGGTTAGACTCCATGAATTTTGGCATGTCGTCTAAATCTATAGATTGTGCAAGAGCATGACACTGAAATAACAAACACCGCGAACACTATGAATTTCCCCTTTGTTGTGTTGGTATAATGAGATATTTAAGAGAAACAACCTTGATTCTTCAGAATACCATATATATAGTTACACACTTCTTAATACTCACTTGATGGAAAAGAGGGCTGTGTGTTACTGGAATTTCTAAGCCACTGAAACACATTCCAATGACCATATCGTCAGGAGCATCATTGCTGTAACATCGGCATTTACTAGCAAATAATCTTTGGACTGCTTCTCTGCTGAAGACCATCCTTAAGTGATAAAGTTAACAAAAAGTCAATTACCAAAAAGAAGATAACCACCTTTCCACTATAAAAATGGCTAAAAAATTTGGATAATTATAAAGTTACAGCACTGAATACATTTACAGTATATTGTACCAAAGTATTTTTGATAGCGGTTTTTAGATAGCGGACCACTTTATTGTGATTGTGGGTTATGAATTGTGAGCCGCCCAGAGTTGCTACGGCAATAGGTGCAGCCATATAAATCTAAATAAATAAATAAATAACACTCAACACCATAAAGCAAGTGAAAAGAGGGCTGATTATGGACTCTTCCAATATCACTGCTGGTATAAAATGATGAGCAATTTTTACATTATTTACATAATGTTAGCTACCTGGCAAAAGTAGCATTTTCTTTTAAACAAACTTTTTAAAGAAACAACTGTGACAGATATAACACAAAAAGAGGATCAAAACAAAAACCCTCTAAGATATGTTTTAATATTTCTGCTTTTCAAATAACAGAAAACAAACATGCTATGCTAACAGCTCCTAGGAAAACTACTCTATTGGGAATACCACCTCTTCTCAGAAACAGACCATCCACAGTAGACCTACTGGAGACAGAAGGAGACTGTAAGTTTCTGGGCACCTTTCTAGCAATAGAAAGAAGCAGCACCGCAGCAGTAGCAATGGAGGAAGTAGGTGATGGAGGCTTCTCTTCCCATCTCTGAATACAGTATCCATCTACTGAAGCCTTACTCAATACATCAGCAGCGACTGGTCAAAATGTCATGAAAGCTTATACTAAATGAAATTTTGTTATCTTTTGAAGTTCCACAAGGCTCTTTGGTGGTTTCATGTTTTCACATGAATTCCCCTTTTCCTCATCTTCAAGAAACCAGTTCACTGCTCCAATCCTGGCTTTCTCTTGTTCTGCCCTGCAGACAACTGACTATAACCTCTTTGTCTTAGATGGGAGATTCTCTAGGATGGATTATCTCCTAGCTCAGCAGATATGGGCAGCCATGCATTGAAAATTAACCCCAAATTGCTCTGTGGCCCTTTGAATCTCTTTGTGAGATCTTTCTGCTAGCTTCCCAAACCATTATATTAGCACTAGAAAAAAGAGCTAGCTCATTTTTATCTTCTCATCTGGCAGTGTGACTATATGTAATTTGCATCCTAAAGCTCTTTGTTTAATTTGTGCAAATATAGCCTTCTTGAAGACAAAAGCCTGTCAACTGTCAAGCAACAGAACAAATTATCTAAATGTAATCTTGGGTTTTTGCTTTCAAGTGCTTTTTAGCTGTCTGAAAAATTCAAATTACATGACTTACCCTCCTCCACCAGTGATGTAGCTATAGCCTCCTGACCCCAAGCCGTAGCCATACCGTTCTCCAAGAATCACTGGCTCACTTGGATCATAGCAACTGAGTAATTTCTGGAGCCTAGAGATGCTAAATTATAAAACATTAAATATGATTTGACACATTAAATATATTTAAATAATTCTTAAGCCTCTAAACTGTCAGCCTAATCAAAACACATGTAGATTAACTGTTGACATTGAAGATTAAAATGGATATGTCTTGATTATTATACGAACATAAGTTTCTTTCGTCTGCTCCTTAAAGCTTTCTGGTTTACTTCGAAGAAGAGTTGACACTGAGGTTTTTTATTTAATGAAATATTTCTTTAAAATATGTATCTCTTTCTTTTAAATAAACTTCTGTAGTTTGCCCAGACTACTCCTTCAAGGTGGCAGACAGGAATGATTTCAGAGTTTGAAAGCAAACATATCTTCATATAAAATTGAATTCCTTATGTCAGGCTTCAT
Organism: Bradypodion ventrale; assembly: GCA_035047345.1. Lineage (NCBI taxonomy): Eukaryota > Metazoa > Chordata > Lepidosauria > Squamata > Chamaeleonidae > Bradypodion > Bradypodion ventrale. The sequence continues at coordinate 339,530,047 of JAWDJE010000003.1, forward strand.
TATGTCAGGCTTCACAGTGGGTTCCAAAAATGTATACACATTTTAAGAGATGTTAGAAAGACCATTTTGAAGTAGTATTTGAAATTTGAGAATGTCTTCCTAACTTAACACCCCTTGACTTGTACCTATGGGGAACCTTAAAGAATGTGGTATACCATAGCCTACACTGTTGGTAATTTGAGAAGGAATTGGAACGGCATGTGTAGCTATACAAGAGGATGCTTTAGACAATGTTACTCAAGCAGTAGTTTGCCGTAATCAGAAGTGTCTGGATGCTGATGATAGCCTAAGCCAATCCCCCAAAGCACTGATCAGCCAATGTACTGACTTAGGCTTCTGGGAATTGAAGTCCCCCTGTGGGGCGTGTCCCATATTGGGAACCACTGATCCAGAGTCTGTCTAAATGTAAAGATACCACAATTTGAAGTACCATGTTGCCTCCAGATGTGAAACTTCAAAAGTCTGAATCTTTTTATGTGTACTATGGTTAAAGTAGATTACTCCAATCTGTGTCTTAGGTAGGATTTATTAAAGTTGCTTGGGACACTGTACAGTTAGTTCTTTGATCCAAAAGAATAGAAGACATACAAAGTGTTTTAACACTGAATTCAGATGAATCAAGAAATCTCAAATGCTACAGATGGCTGTGGGGGGGGGGGCAACCTATGACCTCACCATTTCATGTGGTACACCACTGCCCTCACCACTACCAGAAGTAGACCTGGGCGTGTTTATGACAGCAATAAAACACATCCACGCCTGCGTAAATGTGCCACGCCTGCTGTAAACAGTGACATAAATGCACCCGTGCCTGTAGAAAATATGTTTATGACAGCCGCATATGCATTTTATGGCAGCGTTTACAGCAGGAGGAACCATGTGACTGGCCCACTCAGCTATCCAGGGTGTGTGGTCTGGCCTGTGGCACAAAAAGGTTGGGAACCCATGGGCTAGAGCAGGAGTTCTCAACCTTTTAAAGCTGGGGGCTGGGTCACACTTCCTCAGACAGCTTCGGGGGCCGGACGGCCATTTTGCCCTTCCTCCACCATATGGCACTTCTGGGTGTGGTGGAGGCAGTGGGGGCCATATGAAATGGCACCACAGGTTGCATCCGGGATGCAGGTTGAGAATCCCTGGGCTAGAGGATGGATTTAATGTATATTTAGGTAATCAAGATCTTTCTTCCTTGCCCATTCTTTTTTGCTCCCCAGGTAGTCTCATTACATGCTGTAAGAATCTCCATAGTGTGATATATTTTGTAGTTCGGTCGCATAGTCGTGTCCGACCCTTTGTGACCCCATGTACCATTGCACACCAGGTGCCCCTATGCTTCACCATCCTCCTCAACCTGCCTAGCTTTGTGCCCATTGCATCAACAATGCCATCCAGTCATCTCATTCTCTGCCGCCCCTTTTTTCTTCTGCCCCAGACCTTTCCCAGCATCAAGGTTTCCTCAAGTGAATCTTCTCTTCTCATTTGATGTCCAGAGTACTTTAGCTTCATCTTCAATATCTGACCTTCCAAGGAGCAGCCAGGGTTGATTTCTTTTAAGATCAACCTATTTGTTCTCTTTGCTGTCCAGGGTACTCTTAAAGTACCCACATCTCAAAGGTGTCTATTCTTCTGCGCTCAGCTTTCACATCTTCATTCTCCAGTAGAAATGTTCTTTTCTTATTCCTTACATTTTAGACTCTAGAGCTTTTGTTATTTCTATTTTTTTATAAATAGCCATCAAAGAGTTGTTTTTCCACATAGCATTTATAAGCGAATTCATGGTGCAGTGTTTAAGTTGCAATACAGTAGCCAAAACTCTGCCCATGATCTCAGTTCAATCTTGATGGGTTCACAATTGACTCGGCTTTCCATTCTTCCAGCCGGTAAAATGAGTACCCAACATGTTGGGAGTAAAATGCTAATTACATTGTAAACAGTCCAAAGAGTGCTCTAAGCATTATGGATGGCATTTATTTATTTATTTGATTTATATATTGCCCAATTGGTGCAAGATCCTTCTGTACAATTCAGTATTACCATGGAAAGAACCATTGCTTTTCACATTTTTATCATAAAATAAATGCAAATGGTATATTTTTTTTAAAAAAAACTGAAACAATCTCTCTGGTGGTATAAATAAATTTGGCCTTTTGTGTTACACATATCAGTTCTCTGGCTGGGTACAATGGAATGGTTGAGAGTTTCAAGGGTATTTAAAGCATGGTTAATTTCATGTTGGTGACCAGAATCCATAAAGTGTGTATCTTGCCATTTCTATGGTGCCTGGCCTGGGTGGCTCTTTGTTGTGCACCTAATTTTGTGTCCAATTGTTCAATCAAGGTAAGCTCCAATTACCCATTGGAAGTTATACAAAAATTAATAGGATTGTGGGCATTATATTTACACTCAAGTGTATAAAAATTTAGCAGGAAATATTGAGGCAGTGTAAGATATGCTGCTGCCAGAGGCATGATGACATCAAATTGAGGACAGTGTCAGGAAAGCTAAATCCAGAATCAACTGATAACATGCTTGGGGTGGGGGGAAGTATTTGGTTATACTTGCAGCAAAAAAAGAACAAGGAAGGCATGGTGCTTGGAAAACATGATAAAGCAGAATACAGAATTAGAACAGTGCATGTCTTATTTTACCTTGGCCTTCTCTTGCAAGATGAATTCATTTAACCAAGGAAAAAAACAAACATATTTATTCCTGTAGCAGCGGAAAGGCCAAGAAAAGACCAACTGAAAGACGGGAAGAGGGCAGAGGAGGAAAAGCAGGGGGCGAGACTCAGATTCCCTGGCAAAGGATAAGTATCTGATATGCAGATGTAGAAGACTTAACATAGAAACTGACATAGAGACTTTATACTAACTAAATACAGAAACTGACATAGAGACTGTGTTTTAAAGTGTGATAATATGCATGATAATATGTTGTCTTAAATGTTTTTAAACTTTTAAAAAAACTGTGATAAAATGTATGAGGAGAGAAAAATGGCGCAGACACCGGCAACCACGCCATAAACCTTGCCAAGAGAACCCTATTGACCAAAACAAAAGGCAAAACAAAAGGGCAGGCTAGGTGATACAGGATGCTTAACACCACAGAGGGGAGAAAGGGGAGGGACAGGAAGGGGGGAGGGGAAATGCAATGTTGTAAGGAGCAATACTGCATAGGGACATGGAATGTGAGATCAATGAACCAAGGTAAACTGGAAGTGGTAAAAAATGAGATGGAAAGAATAAGCATTGACATCTTGGGCATCAGTGAGCTCAAATGGACAGGGATGGGTGAATTCAGCTCTGGAAACCATCATATCTACTACTGTGGGCAAGAAAACCTTAGAAGAAATGGAGTAGCCATAATTGTCAATAAAAGAGTGAGAAAAGCAGTAATGGGATACAACATCAAAAATGACAGAATGATGTCAGTCAGATTTCAAGGCAAACCTTTCAATGTCACTGTGATCCAAACATACGCACCAACCACTGGTGCAGATGAAGCCACAATGGACCAGTTCTATGAAGACTTACAACACCTCATAGAACAGACACCAAGAAATGATGTCCAAATTATATTAGGAGACTGGAATGCCAAAGTAGGCAATCAAAAAGTGGAAGGAATAACAGGCAAGTTCGGTCTTGGAACACAGAACGAAGCAGGGCAAAGATTGATAGAGTTCTGCCAAGAGAACGCACTGGTCATAGCAAACACCCTCTTCCAGCAACACAAGAGGCGACTTTACACATGGACATCACCAGATGGCCAACACCGAAACCAGATTGACTACATACTCTGCAGCCAAAGATGGAGAACCTCTATACAGTCAGCAAAAACAAGACCTGGAGCAGACTGCGGCTCAGATCACAACCTACTGATCGCGAAATTCAGGCTTAGGCTAAAGAAAATAGGGAAAACACAGAGACCAGAAAGATATCACCTAGACAGCATCCCTAAAGAATACGCAGTGGAGGTGATGAACAGATTCAATGGCTTAGACTCAATAGATAGAGTGCCAGAAGAATTATGGACAGAGATGAGGGACATCATGCAGGAAGCAGCAAAGAAAACCATACCAAAAGAAAAGAAGAGTAAGAAAGCAAAGTGGTTGTCTGATGAGGCTCTTAAAATAGCAGAGGAAAGAAGGAACGCAAAAGTCAAAGGAGAAAGGAAAAAATACAATCATTTGAACACAGAATTTCAAAGAAAAGCAAGGAGAGATAAGGAAAACTACCTAAAAGAACAGTGCAGAGAAATGGAGGAAAACAACAAAAGAGGCAGAACCAGAGATCTTTTCAAAAAAATCGGGGAAATTAAGGGAACATTTAAAGCAAAAATGACCATGATAAGGGACAAAGAAGGAAAGGAGCTAGCTGATGCAGAAGAGATTAAGAAAAGATGGAAAGAGTACATAGAGGAACTCTACAAAAAGGACCTCAACACTCCTGACAATCACAATGATGAAGAAGTAGAACCTGAGCCAGACATCCTGGAGAGCGAAATCATAAAGGCCCTAAAAAGCACTGCAAACAACAAAGCTAGTGGAGATGATGGTATCCCAGTTGAATTCTTCAAAGCGCTAAAAGATGATGGCGTCAAACTACTGCATTCAATATGCCAGCAGATTTGGAAAACAAAACAGTGGCCACAGGATTGGAAAAGATCAGTATACGTCCCAATCCCAAAAAAGGGCAATGCCAAAGAATGTTCAAATTATCGAACAATCGCGCTCATCCCACATGCCAGCAAGGTGATGCTCAAGATAATACAGGATAGACTTCAGCAACATGTGGAGAGAGAATTACCAGAGGTGCAGGCTGGTTTCAGAAGAGGCAGGGGGACTAGAGACCACATTGCCAACATACGCTGGATCATGGAGAAAACAAAGGAATACCAGAAACAAGTTTACTTTTGTTTTATTGATTATACTAAGGCATTTGACTGTGTGGACCACAACAAGATGTGGCAAGTAATTAAAGAGATGGGAATACCAGAGCACCTCATATGCCTCCTGAGAAATCTGTACATGAACCAAGAAGCAACAGTTAGGACAGAACACGGAATGACAGAATGGTTTGGAATAGGAAAAGGAGTAAGACAAGGCTGCATTTTGTCACCATGCTTATTCAACCTATACACAGAGCACATAATGCGCAGTGCAGGGATGGAGGAATCACAATATGGGATTAAAATCGCTGGGAGAAACATCAACAATCTGAGATATGCAGACGATACCACCCTAATGGCAGAAAGTGAGGAAGACCTAAAGAATCTCTTGATGGGGTTGAAGGAGGAGAGTGCAAAAGCTGGCTTGAGACTCAATATCAAGAAAACCAAGATAATGGCAACAGGCCCCATCAGTTCCTGGAAAATAGACGGGGAAGAAGTAGAAGCAGTGACAGATTTTACATTCTTAGGATCAAAGATCACTGCAGATGGGGATTGTAGCCATGAAATAAAAAGGCGACTGATCCTTGGGAGACAAGCGATGAGAAACCTGGGGAACATAGTGAAAAGCAGAGACATCACATTGCAAACAAAAATTAGAATAGTCAAAGCAATGGTTTTCCCAGTAGTGATGTACGGATGTGAGAGCTGTACAATTAGGAAGGCTGAACGTAGAAGAATAGATGCCTTTGAAATGTGGTGTTGGAGGAGGGTTTTGAGAGTCCCCTGGACAGCGAGGAGAACAAATAGGTCAATCTTAGAAGAAATTAACCCTGACTGCTCATTGGAAGGTCAAATAGTAAAGATGAAACTAAAGTACTTTGGACATCAAATGAGAAGGGAGGATTCACTTGAGAAGGCATTGATGTTGGGAAAGGTGGAGGGCAAAAGAAGAAGGGGGAGGCCAAGGATGAGATGGCTAGATGGCATTGTAGACACAATGGGTACAGAGCTGGGAGGGCTGAGGGGGATGGTGGAGGACAGAGGCGCCTGGAGAACAATGGTCCATAGGGTCGCAAAGGGTCGGAGTCGACTGTGCGACTGAACAACAACAACAAAGAATATCAAGAAAATATTTAGCTATCCTAAATTAATTGCATCCCATAACGACAGATGAGTCTGAGCACAGACTGGCTGTAGTCTTATGTAATTCTTAGAATATATCTAAGTGGCTGTAAAGGCAAAAATGGTTATTTTACTTTTTAAAATCAACACGTCATTAGCCATCCTATGGAAATTAAGTGGATCCTTTGCACCCTTATAATGGATAAAGAATTGATACTCCAACACTGGAAGGACAGATGCCCTTCTCCTAATAATCAATGGACCAAAGACCAATATATCTTGAGTTTAAACAAAAAATATATTGACCAATGCTTTTATGTTATACTTGCCGGCAAACTAAAACACAGATTGGCCAATAATAATAGATACATGTCAATTTGTGGGCAGTCTCAGTATTGCATCATCCTGGAAGGAGCTGTCATATGAAGTGCCACAGGGTAATCGATGGTCCTTTCTTTGGTGAAAGCGGAGAATGAGTGTTTATCATATTGAAAGCTGATAGGAAATTAGAAGCAACTCCTAACACCAAAAAGGCAGAATTAACATTCAGAATTATCCTGACAGACTGGAACTCTGGGCCAAAACCAAGCAGAAGAAATTGAACAGACATAAAAGGGGAAATATTCCATTTAGGTACCAAAGTGATGCACATGTACAGGATGGAGGAGATCTAACACTGCAGCAGCAAGCTTGAGAAGGATTGATGTGTTTTAATCAAGCACAAGCCAAACCTCTGGCAAAATTGTGATGCAGCTGCTTTAAAAAATCCAGTGAATTAGGCTGAATAAATAGAAGTAGTTTCCAAATGATGAGAAGTATTTTCCCCCTGGTCCGTCCTGGTCACGGCACATTTTAAGAAGTATATTGAGTGTGATAAAAAAGTAAAAATTATTTTAAAAAATCAGATGGTGAAAGGGTTAGAATCCAAGTCCTATCTTGGGGGGAAAAGATGAAAAGGAGACATTATAGTTTTCAAACATCCCAATGGCTATTATATACACTAGGCAGTAGACTTGTTCTCAGTTAAGTCCAAGGGTAAGACAAAAGAAATGAGAGGAAATAACAGATTTCAACTCAATGTTAGGAGAAATGTCCAATATGGGCCGTTGACAGTAAAACGGATTATCACAGGAAATGACAAACTTTCCCTTGCTGAATGTATTTAAAATGACCCTGTCGTAAGTAGTGACTTGTACAAGTTTACTGCCCAATTCTTACCCAACTGTTATGACTCTATAAAAGGAAGTTAAACTTCAGAATTTATTTGGATTGAAATGAGATGCAAAGCACAGTTCAGAAACATGTAAAAAAAAGGATCTAAAGTAGTTACTCCTGATTACTTCGAAATGGAGAATCTGTTTGGGGGGGGGGAGGGGGAAGAAGGATGATTAGAAGTGGTTCTAGAATCTCTCTCAGCACTGATCTGACATCTTTTAGCAAATGCAATTGATTTCTATAAAGGTACCAGTCCTGTGATTGACTACCCAGTAGCCATGTTCACAGTATGAAGCATGAACTGTCTCAGGCTGATAGACAGCTATATATGCCAACCACAAAAATATTGGTTCTAATGTAATGCTATTTCTGAGGGATTCTTATGGCATTAGTTAATAATGCATCAATACACATTGGTGAGTCAAACAACACTGTTGCCTCCAGTGCTCATATCTCTGATGCCAGCAAATCGTTCTGAGAAGCTCACCACTTTTATCAATGGTTCAAAAAATGTGAGGTATGAAAATAATGTATGCTGCTCAAAAAAATAAAGGGAACACCTAAACAACACAATGCAACCCCAAGTCAATCACACTTCTGTGAAATCAAACTGTCCACCCTGGCAGCAACACCAATTGACATTCAATTCCACATGCCGTTGTGCAAATGGAAGAGACAACAGGTGGACATCAGAGGCAATTTGCAAGACATTCCCAATAAAGGTGTGGATCAGTAGGAGGTGACCATAGACCACTTCTCAGTTCCTTTGCTTTCTGGCTGATGGTTTGGTCACTGTTGAACGCTAGCGGTGCCTGCACCCTAATGGTAACATGAAACGGAGCCTACAACCCACACAAGTGGCTCAGGTAGTGCAGCTCATCCAGGATGGCACATCAATGCGAGCTGTGGCATGAAGGTTTGCTGTGTCTGCCAGTGTCATGTCCAGAGCATGGAGGCACTACCAGGAGACAGGCTAGTACATCAGGAGATGTGGAGGAGGCCATAGGAGGGCAACAACCCAGCAGCAGTAATGCTACCTCCGCCTTTGTGCAAGGAGGAACAGGTGGAGCACTGCCAGAGACCTGCAAAATGACCTCCAGCGGGCCACCAATGTGCATGTGTCTGCTCAAACAGTCAGGAACAGACTCTATGAGGGTGGCATGAGGACCCGACAACCACAGGTGGGGGTTGTGCTCACAGCCCAACACCATGCAAGATGTTTGGCATTTGCCAGAGAACACCAAGATTGGCAGGTTCGCCATTGGCACCCTGTGCTATTCACAGATGAAAGCAGGTTCACACTGAGCACATGTGACAGACGTGTCAGGGTCTGGAGGCGCCGTGGAGAATGTTATGCTGCCTGCAACATCCTCCAGCATGACCATTTTGGTGGTGGGTCAGTAATGGTGTGCGGTGGCATTTCCCTGGAGGGCTGCACAGAGGTAGCCTGACTACCATTAGGTACCGAGATGAGATCCTCAGACCCCTTGTGAGACCATATGCTGGTGCGGTTGGCCCTCCTAATGCACGACAATCTAGACCTCATGTGGCTGGAGTGTGTCAGCAGTTCCTGCAAGATGAAGGCATTGATGCTATGGACTGGCCCGCCTGTTCCCCAGACCTGAATCCGATTGAGCACATCTGGGACATCATGTCCCACTCCATCCACCAACGCCATGTTGCACCACAGACTGTCCAGGAGTTGGGGGTTGCTTTAGTTCAGGTGTGGGAAGAGATCCCTCAGGAGACCATCCGCCACCTCATCAGGAGCATGCCCAGGCGTTGTAGGGAGGTCATACAGGCACGTGGAGGCCACACACACTACTGAGCATCATTTTGACTTGATTTAAGGTCATTACATCACAGTTGGATCAGCCTGTAGTGTTTTCTTCCACTGTTACTCTGAGTGTAACTCCAAATTCAGACCTCCATGGGTTAATGAATTTGATTCCCATTGTTAAGTTTTGTGTGATTTTGTTGTCAGCACATTCGACTACAGTATGTGAACAATAGGAATACAGTATTTCAGTCATTCAGATCGTGGGATGCCTTATCTTTGTGTGCCCTTTATTTTTTTGAGCAGTATATTTCTACATTGGCAACTATTGTTGGCAACTGGGTAATACATGTCCTACTTCTTCTGCCACATCCTATGTCAAGCATTCTTTCATAATAGCCTTTAAATGCAAAGATATAAAGCTATTCAAATAAAAAAATGAACTAAAGAGGAAGAGATTATGTGATCATTTCTCAATAACAATTTTCAAAGGAGTAAGCATGGTTTTTTTCAGATATACAACAAGATAGGATAATATGTTGACATTTCTATAGTACATTGTGTAGATTATATAAAAATAGCTCATTGAAATGGAAGTGGCTTAAATTAATAACTGCTAAAGAGCCTCACAATAACCAGCCTACCAGCCATATCTTTTTGTGCTGCAATTTGTTCTTGTGTAGGTCATTGCTTCTCTTGTGGAGACTAATATTACTGAAAGTCTCAGTATTTAGCAAACATAAAAAAGGGATTACAAAAAATGCAGGAGGAAGGCGATACCTTTATTGAATCACTCAAAAATTAAAACGTTGCGTGAGCTTTTGAGATCCAGAATCTCTTCATCAGGTGTGAAACGTTGTTTTGCCAGGTACGCATCTTAGAAATGCATGTTGAACAACAGCAAAAAGGTTTCTTGGCATTATCATGCCACTCCCACAGGAAGCGAGGTGCTTGCTCCTCTCCACATGGCCTCCTCCAAAGCATCAACTTCCTTTTGTGGCCAGACAAAGGGAATACAAAACTCCATGTGCTTTCGATTGGGGAGCAGTGGTTTCAATTTGGTTTACACACACTAGGCATGCCAATTGTCAAAGTCACTTAAAATCAATTAAAATATTACCTAGTGATCCGGTGTTTCTTGAAAAAGAGATTTTAATTTTAAAAACATATCACCTTTCCCCATTCACTGCTGTAATTTGGTATTTCTTTACATGAGAGGACAGAAGCACAAATTCAAACCAACAAATCAGAGGCAGTGCTGATGAGTGGTTTCTTGGTTTATTAGTGGCATTCAACTTGTTCTGGAGGATACTGTATTTTCCTGCATTGATCAGAGGGTTGGACTTGATGGCATTATAGGCCCTTCCAACTATTCCATGACTTTGATTCCATTAAATTCCATTTTTTACTTGGGAGTACTCTTGGGTCAATTTGATGTTCAAATGGCTTCTTTGCTATGGATTGCTTCTTTCTCGTTTTGGATGCTATTGTGGCTACACTTTTATCTAGAGACAGGCTATTTAATTGCAGTAATTTGTGTTCTTCCAACAACTGGATTACTGTAGCATGTTGCACCTCAAATTGTTCAAAATGTTGATCACAAATGATGATCTAAAACTCTAAGGTTTTTCATGGCTTTGGAATTTGGTACCTTATTGAAAATTCCACCCCTTACCTGTGCCCTGAACTTTCCTACACGGGCCCTCTAAAATGCCTACTCTCATACAAGCAGTAAACCCATTCATGTGGATTCACAGACTTGGGCTTCTGGGAATTGACGTCCAAGAACAGCTGGAGTGCCAAGGTTCACCATCACTGGCCTACTCCATCTGAAGATTGGAGGATGGCTGGTAGAGACAGGGCATTCTCAAGCTTGACTTCACAGTTAATGTTGTCTTTTGGGAAATCAGACTGGCATCCAGATTGTTTCTTTCCCCTCATAAGTCTAAGAAAATTTCATTTTACCACATTTCTTAAATCTTTTGCTATTTTAATTTCTGCTTTATTCTCTTCTTGGTTTTATCCCCCTACATTTTTATTGCACTTTAACAAGTATTTTTATCACTTTGGCTTTGTACTTGCCTCTGTTTTTATCATGTTATTTCTGTAATGTATTTAAAAATTTTTACTGTCCTATTGATCAATTTTAAAACTATACAACGCCTAGATAATGTTTTACGTGTGACTTATAAATGTAATTGCTGAAATTCTGTCCACCCAGATACCTGTGGAAGGCTGATGATGTCGTCAACAGAGGTGATTTTTAAAAAATTAAACACTTCCGATTTCTACCCTGCAGCTATTGCTGGGAAGCTGTTGTAGCTGCAGAACGTGTTTTATTACTAAAAAAAATATGCAGCCATCAGAAGGATATTACAAAACAAACACACAACAACCGCATAAGAAAATTATTGCACTCACACTTTTTAATTAAGTATATTTAAGTAGGTGCCTATGCCACAGCCTACATTGTTCAAGAATGTTCTCACAGCTACATATTTAACTCATTGGCCACCACCCAATGCTGCTTACATACAGCAGTGTAAATCGAATGGCAAGAACCACAGTAGTGGGTTGTTATCACTTAAAAAGCTCATATTACTTGTCATGCCCCAAGTCACAAGAAATAGAGACATTGACTTCTTAAATGGCAGTGATTCACCATTTAGATACATCGTCTGTATAGCCTCTCTTGCCCAAACATTTAGTTCACTTTCAGTAACAGATTCCAATGCTGAATCAACACTACCAGTTTGCCAGCATTCAAGATGCTGCTTTAATTTTCTGTCAACAGTATCCAATTGTATATTTGATACCTGAGATATGCTTTTAATTTTCTGTAGATTTCTTGGAATTTCTATCTGAGAGAAATTGAATTAAATCATAAATTTCCATATTTCATGCTTTGCTTGGGTTGATATTACTGCATGTTAGTTCTGCAATAACAGTTTCCAAATAAGCTAACACATAAGTCTATGTATGATTTAACTTCACCTGATTCTGAAAATCATACCTTATTAATGTGTCGTCATCCACAACGACTAACCAAGGTGTTTTATCAGGGCTACGCTTTAAAAACCTTTCCAAAATGGCAAAAGTCTTCCCACAATGACCTAGATATGGAACAAAAGGAAATAATGGAATCCACTGAGATTTTTAGTCCAATGATAATGAATCCTCAATACTTTTCCAAATAATGAAAGCAATTACATATGTTCTGCAAATCTCGATCAGATTTATAATCATTTGGATTTGCTAGATTAATAATAACAGGACATGAAGTCATCCTGGCCTGCAAAATGTTCACAGTTTAAATGAGGGCCTCAACTTTCAACAGAGATTGATAAAACAGTGAAGTGTTTTGAGATGCAAAACAGTCAGGCTTCTGGGCATGTTTTGGGGGTGGAGGGTGGGGGTAAAGTAACTTGCCAGACTCATAGTTCTAGAGAGATTATTTATTTTATTGCATTTATAAAGCCTAAATAAAAATCTAAGATATGCTTGAAAAATGTGATTAACATGTGTTACAAAAAGGTGAGGATCACAAAGCAAGTAAATACAGTACTTTTAAAACTGTATGCTCTGCAAATCGCATGATACATTTCAAAAATTTCATAAATTATTCCATTTTGTATGATTAAAGCAGCATATTTTAGGATTTTATTACGATCTTATGATTTCATAATTGAAGCATGCAAACCTAAGATCTCTGTTTCAATGTTCTGAAGTATTATAACTCAATTAATCTTGCTTTCAAATACATATATAAAAGATTTCACCTAGAACAGAAGGAAGTTGCTTACCCATCCCAAATGCTAACTTAGCAGTAATATCTAGGGTGTGTTATGAAGACTGGGGGACCCTCTGACCTAACAAAAAAGGTAGGCAGGGAGACAAAGGCTACTACAAAGTCTATTCTATTCTGTCCTTTTCGTAACCAAGGACCACTCACTACCAAATCTTGGGTGAACACCTCCTTCCCTCAGCCAGGGAATGGGTCATGGATGGGTATTCCAGCATGACAATGACCCAAAACACACAGCCAAGGCAACAAAGGAGTGGCTCAAGAAGAAGCACATGAAGGTCCTGGAGTGGCCCAGCCAGTCTCCAGACCTTAATCCCATAGAAAATCTGTGGAGGAAGCTGAAGGTTTGAGTTGCCAAACATCAGCCTCGAAACCTTTCTGACTTGGAGAGGATATGCTAAGAGGAGTGGGACAACATCCCTCCTGAGATGTGTGCAAACCTGGTGGCCAATTACAAGAAATGTCTGACCTCTGTGATTACCAACATGGGTTTTGCCACCAAGTACTAAGTCATCTTTTGTGAAGGGATCAAATACTTATTTCCCTCACTACAATGCAAATCCATTTCTGACTTTTGGGCACTGGGTTTTTGAGGGTTTGTTTGTTGTTATTCTGTCTCTCACAGCTATAATACACCTACCATTATAATTATGGCCTGGCCATTTCTTTGTCAGAGGGCACAAGGACAAAATCTCCCCAGCTGGCGGGAATCGGCGGCAGGTGGAGACGGGGAATGGGAAAACAAGGGATCTTTTTTGAAGTCACCCTTTCCCTGTCTCCAGCTGCTGCCTACCCCCTCCCCGGCTGGTGGGGATCTGTGGCGGCTGGAGACAGGGAAAGAGAGGCTTCAAAAAGATCCCTCTCCCCTCCTCCGGCTGGTAGGGATTGGCGGAAGCTGGAGAAAGGGAAAAAGAGGGATCTTTTTGAAGCCACCCTTTTCCATCTCCAGCCACTACCTACCTCTCTCCCCAGCTGGTGGGGATTAATGGCGACTGGAGACGCCCTCTCCCCGGTTGGTGGGGATTGGCATCAGCTGGAGACACCAAGTTCAGCCAGCCACAAAAGAGGGTTCACAATTTTCTCTTCCTCTTACTAACAACTCTGCAACCACGCTATGGAAAACAGATAAACCTTATTCTACCAATGATAGCAAGCTTCTCTTCTTTGTCACTGAGTCTACTCTCAGCCCAATCCCTAGAGATAGGAGAAAAAGATGGCCTCAACCTGGTGCTGAGCTAGCACACGTCGCCTCATTATCCTCGGAACAATTTGATATATTGTTTTTTTAATCTGCATATTTACCCATGCAAAATACGACCACAGAATATTAAAACTCACCTCTCTCAGTATTTGGGATTCCTAAATCAACTGTTGGTATTGAACCTTCTGCAGAATCACTATAGTACTCAATAAGAGCAGCTTCTCTTTCCCAGGTCTGTTTAACAATTGGTACTGAAAAATAAGACAACAAACTGAGATGCACATAGGACAATGTTCATTCAAATATTTGCACTTTGGTCAAACTGATTTTTCTGTCTTAGTCTGCACATACCTCTCACTTTTATTATGTAAGATATTGGTCCCAACTAGAGTTTGAAAGAAAGAATTGGAATACAACTGGACATGTTGGTGGTAGGATTCTGGAAATTTTAGCTTAAAAAGTAACACTGTGAAAGTGTGGTTCACACTGCATATGAAAAGAGAAAAGAAAATGCACGAAAACATTAACTCTCGTCTTAAACAATTAGCTATGGTAGTATTCATTTCTTTGTAATCATCTGCTGAAATGAAGTTGCTGATTTCCTACAGACGTTTTTATTTTCTGGTATCTAATCCTCCAATACATCCATTCATCCATCTTTCTTCTCAAAAGGACCCAAGATAGCTTACAATATTAAAACAATCATCATCATCATCATCCCCATTTTAGGACTCCCATCTCAGGCAGCCTGTTACTGAAAAAAGCCTGCTGGAAGAAAAGATGTCTTTGTCTGCTTGTAAAAAGAGAGCAAAACAGAGCCAAGCCTGACTTTGTGTGAGAGGGAGTTACTCAGCTTGTGTCCTCAACAAATGCCCTGGTGGAAATGGCAAGACCAAAAGAAATGTCTCCTCTGATCTTGGAGATACCGTCTTTCAAGTAGGAAGCAAGCCATTTATTAGATTCAGTACAGTACTATGGTATTGCAGGTTTAAGAAAGGGGTAAGATGCAAAGGCTAAGACACGTGTTCTCAACCTTTTAAAGCTGGGGGCCGCGTCACGCTCCCTCAGACAGCTTCGGGGGCTGGACGGCGATTTTGCCCTTCCTCTACCACATGGCACTTCCTGGTGTGGTGGTGGTGGGGCCACATGAAATGGTGCCGTGGGCCACATCCAGCCTGTGGGCCACAGGTTGAGAATCCCTGGGCTAAGAATATGAAAATCAAGGCAACACTATTACCATAAAGCCAGATGGTACAACACAGATGGTTACTCCTAAAAACAACAATTCTGTATCCCCCCTGTCATTTTCCATAACATTTTAAGACTGCAAACTGCAGGATATGATGAAACTATATCACATGTTATAGTTGCAGGAAGGAGCGGAATCTGCAATGTAATAATTACATCATGCATTTTATACCTCTGCATCTGAGAAGGGAGAGAATATAAAGTTTTGGTTGCAGCTAGCCTTGTGTTGTAACACACATTTTCAGTCTTAGACAATGACAGTTGTTCAGATTCCATCTTCTTTTTTGTCCCAAAGATTTTTTTTTAGGGGGACACTATTTAAAAGTGATACTACAGACATGACTTATTTTAAATAGTATGAAACAAATGTTTGCAGATTATTTTTACCCCCTCTCCAAACTGAGATAAACAATTAAGATTCTAATGCCAGAGAGGTCCTTGTTTGAACATATTTCTTCCACCTTAAAAAGAGATAACTGTTGTGCAAAAAAAAACCCCACAAAAAACCCTTTTGACAATATTAAAAAAAACTGGCATTACATTTTGAGCAATCTATTTTTGGAAGCATCCGAATGGACATACTTTGTTTTTACATAAAAACCATGGATAAGAAATGTGGCCTCATACCTCTGTTCTCAATCTTATTTGAATCGATACTGCTGCAGTCTACAAAACATGATTTCATTGGACATCTTCTTGGCTAACAAGCTGTCATTTCAACAAAATAGCCCCCCAAATACCTTTAAAAGGAACAATGAAGGTGCTTGGTTCTAAAGAGCTTCCACAGAGAGGCAGATTAAAGGAACTCCCCACCCTGACACTCTTAGACAGGTTTGTGCAATGTTTAATCAGATTGCACCAATTTAGCAGACAAGAACGTCCTTGATGTCCCTTTTCATTTCACCAGTATGGAACTACTGATCTATTGCATTCTGAGCCCATCCAAAATCTTTGTCCTTAATTCCCCCTGGGGTTTCTCTTACCCACCCTAAACAATCAAGCAATAAAAGAGAGCTAAAGCTGAATAAAATTACAGACAGACCATGAAAGGCTATCAGAGTCACTGTTGCTCATTTAAAAGCTAAGCAAAGTCAGCTAGACTTTTAACTTTCAGCTGTGTGTTGGCAGTGATGGTGCTAGGGAAACAGAACTAATGTGGGGTAACTGCCAAGAGTACGACATTTAGAAGTAGGAAGGTCAAGTTCAAACCCCAAGACAGTCAGGAAGCTCTCTGGGTGATCTTGAAACTGTGATTTTCTCCCAGCTTAATGTATTTCCCAGGCGTATGATATGAAATTAACAGTGTGCAGGGTAAGCATTGCCAAGAATTCTCTTGAAACTGCCAAACCGGTGCTAGTCTATTACAAAGAATAGAAGAGTTGAATAGCAAGGATGTAGAGCAGGGGTTCTCAACCTACAGCCTGTGGGCCAGACTTGGCCCGCAATGCCATTCCATCCAGCCTGTCGCCACCTCCACCACACGCGGAAGTGAAAACAGGCGTGTTACATCAGCTGTAAAATTTATTTTATTTTATTTTTATTTTATATTCATATTTATATAGCTGCCCAACTCACAAAGACTCTGGGTGGCATACAATCTTAAAAACCCTTAAAACAAGAACAACCCCAATAAAACAAATTACCCCGCTAAAACCCCCACACGATAAAAAGAGGAAAATTACTTTGATATTAAACCATCCAGCAGGTGGGGGTCACAACTTCTTCAGGACCCCACACCTGCCCCACCAGCCATGTTTTCAGATCTTTCTTAAAGGGCAGCAATTCCGTCTGCAGCCTTAGTTCCACTGGCAGGAGATTCCAAAGGGCCGGAGCGGACACCGAGAAGGCCCTCCTTCTTGTGCTAGAGAGACGGGCCCCTCAAGCAGATGGTACAAGCAGAGAGCCCCTCCGGTCGGCTCTGGTTGGACGGACAGACGTTCTTGGGGCGATGTGGTCTCAGGTATCCTGACCCACTACCATATAGGGCTTTAAAGGTAATGACCATAGCTGTCAAGTATCCCTTATTGGCCGGGAAAACCCCTTATTTTACCCTCTTTCCCGCCGTCATCCCTTATTAATTAGACTGCAATGCTCTATTGCCGCCATTGGAGGGCAGCACAGGATAGGCATAGCTATCAAGTATCCCTTATTTGCCAGGAAATTTCCCTTATTTCCAAATCCAAAACTTGACAGGTATGGTAATGACCAGCACCTTGAATTGCACCCGGAGGAAAATTGGAAGCCAGTGCAGCTCCCGAAGCAGTGGTGAGGCATGAGCATAACGCCCACACCCTATCACCATGTTGCTCCCACACATGCGCAAATGCACCCACAGCTGTCCTAAACGCGGAAGGGGGCGCATTTATGACAGCCATAAATGCGCCCACTTCTGGGGGACATGGTCCAGCCCACTCAGCTGTCTGGGGGCGTGGTCATGCTCAGATTGTAGAGGGACTAATGCTGGTGCTATGAATGCATTAAGAAAGAAGGGAAGGAGATAGAAGTGGCAAAATGGTAAGAATGAAAACCAACTGGTAAGAAGCTGTATAACCATTCCTCCTCACTGTTGAGGAAGTGCAGGGCAAGGGGTAAAACTGTTGAGGACATTATGTACATCTTAAACTGTGAATAAACAACTGGCAGCAAAAAGAAAGATGTCTATAGGGCAGAATGTTATTAGTACTATTAGCAGAATGGACAGAATATCACTATTGCAATTACAGTAATACCTCATACAAAGTCCGCTTCATACAACATCGGATTCATACAACATCGCCTAATTCCTTGAAAAAAGTTACCTCATACAAAGTCGCTCGACTTTGTATGAGGCATTGGGTTTTTCCCAGGTTGCATTGTGTCTGGGCAGTATAAAAGGCAGAACACATGCGTGCATTGCTCTTGTGGGTTTTGCACGAGACGAAGAGTATTTTGGAGTGGTTTTGAGCGCGATTTTGGATTTTTTTGAATTTTTTCATCAGAATTTTTAGAAGCATTCCTGGGATTTTTGCAGCATTCTTCAGGTTCTTGGACAATCAAGGTTGTTTGACATGTTTTTGTAATGCATTTAGCCTTTAGACAATGATTTCTTAAAGTTCTGTCAGTTTCCTGTCTGTTTCCTCGACTTTGCCCTGAAGTCTGTGCTGTTACAGTACAATGTATCTCTATGGAAATGACGTTGTACGAGGCATTGCAGCAAGGATTTGGACGTTGTATGAGGTATCGCGGTTAGGATTTTGCATGCCTCATACAAAGTCCAAATCCGTATAAAGTCCAAACTTGTGGAACCAAGTTTGGACGTTGTATGAGGTATCACTGTATATGCATGACATTAAGTGGACTTGGTCCATGAAAGCTCACATTTAAATGCAGGAGATAGTCTTTAAGGTGCCACAACATTTTTTGTCCATTTTTTGCTGTTGTTTTGTTTACTCTCAGATCTGCTTACATAGACTAACACGAATATTACTTCAAACATTCCAAATATCAGAAAACACCAAACAAATATTGCAGAGTAACACCCTCACACCTGGTCTGCCCATGTACCCAACCATTTTGGTTAACAAAAATTCTTCCTCCTCAGTGACCAACTTACTAGTGAAAATGATGAAAAGGAAGTTAAGACTGACAGATATGAAGGAATCAGAAAAGGAGCTAAAAGAAGATGGGGAGTTGGGAATATTGTTTGTTAATATTGTACACTGGTTTTTTAAATGTTGTGTCACATTCTAAAAATAATAACCAGCAAAAGAAGAGGAAGATAACCAGTCTTTGGAAGAGGTTATCTCCATAAGTGTCATAATATAACCTAAAAAAACTCCACCAAGGATTAAAAAGACTACTCCTGGAAGCATAATAAATTAAAAGCAAGAAGTCAAACTACATGTTACTTTTCCTGAGTAGTTATAAATTGGCATGCATTTTGGAAACAAAAACAAATTGCCAGCACCGTAGCAATAAGGAACTCTGACTCTTTGCTACTTCCCCATTTTTCATCAAGTGACCAATTCCTATCATATGCATTGTCAAATGCCAATACATTAATTTTAACTGATTTTTTAAAGCAATGGAAATTGTAGACACTGATTTACAATTCCAAAACAGGATAGCAATAAGACAAAAAATTAAAGCCTTTATACAGTACCTCAGTGTTTAGTCCCAATACAGATCCCATTTCCCATCAAACAGTTAAAACACACCATTTTACTCAAGGCCACAGCTATGTAAGTAAAGTAATGTATAGTTCTCTCGGTGTCCAGTGCTATTGCTCTCCTTATCTTAGGTGGAGCAATACCAGTGATGCACTGCAGCAGGTTCTGTCAGGTTCTGCAGAACCGGTAGCGGAAATTCCCCTAGGCCATGCCCACCTCCATAGCCCATAAGCAGGATGTTTGGCCATGCCCACAGATTTGGCCCCACCCACAGATTTGGCCAACCCACAGAGTAGATAGTAAAAAAAATTGCAGTGCATCACTGAGCAATAACAACAAGAAGATATATTTTCTCAACTGGTGTAGGTTTGAGGCATCCTGTCACAATATGCATGGCTTCATTAACAGTGAAGTCAACTTGTTTTGCGTGTGTAGATGCGCTCCATACTGGAGCAGCATACTCTGCCGCGGAGACACTCAGGGCCAAAGCTGATGTACGCAGCGTGAAAGGTTGAGTCCTCCATGTATAGTTTGTGAGTTTCCTGAGGATGTTGTTCTTTATACTAGCTTTACACCAGGGGTTCTCAATGTTTTCCTGCCATGGGCCGGACCATGCCCCCTCAGACAGCTGACACGTGGTTCCACTGCTGTAAACACTAACGTAAAATGCTTCCGCAGCTCTTGTAAATGTGTTTATGACAGCCACGGGTGCAATTACAGAGCGTTTTTGGCTGTTTTTGCTGCTTCTGGTGGCAGCTGGAACAAGGGCGGCAGGCCACATGAAATGGTGGTGCGGGCCGGGGCCGGGCCACAGGTTGCAAACCCCTGCTTTACACAGAAAGAGCCTCTTCAAAGATCGTGGATACTTTTTACATTTTTGAACGACAATCTGGATACCCCAGGCAACAGCAACCTTGTTTCACCAGCTATTCTTTCTCACACCAGATCAACTCCTGTTTCTTGCAATATTATTATGGTCTTGGACTGTAATAAAGATTGATTTAATTTCTCACACCAGTTCAAGCCAAACGAACTATTAAATAATAAATAGTACATTACTTTCTGAAGATCTATTATTACCCAGGCAATAAATGTGGCACCCTTATACAACAAAGTTAACAGCAAAAGCAAGATAAATACATGTAGTTGTTATTTGAAAGCAGAGGGAAAAAAGATGAATGCTGCTTCTCTTTAACACAGAATATAGCTGAATTAGTTTGCCTTACAACCTATCAAGCTACATGCTGTTTGACATGCAAAGGATGCATGAAATACTTGACAAATGTAATTTAAGAGGGGGGGAATGAAGTTTCAGACAGCTGCTATTACTAAAAATACAGTTGTCAAAACCATTCGAACCTGACTAAACCCAGCTAAAATTAAACATTTAATTTTTTTCACAGCCTGTTTCCTTATGATACTGCTGCACATGACTATGTAGTAAACATTTTCCAAGAATCTTTAGGGAAATAATGCATTTAGGGTTTTTTTCATGAAGGACAGCAATAAGAAGCCAATAACATACAAATTATTGGGAATATATAATGTTGAGAAACTTAACCTTGTATTTCATACACTCAGTGGAAAGCTGTCTCATCTTATAATTCATCTCAACTTTCACCTATAATCTGTCAAATATGCTGCCACAACCTCCCGATAGGGATAAACAGCTGATTTCATGACACAGATTGACATGTCAGTGGTCCAAAACTGTTTCTCTTTCTATGCGTTAACTAATTGTGACTGCTTTCCCTTTATTAGGCAACAAGAAATAAACTATTTTGTTGTTATTATTATGTAGCTTGCAATCTATGTTAATAACGAATTAATGCTACAGATTAATGATCTCCAAAAGGTCATTAATAGTCCTGCTCAGCTCTCCTTCATCATTATATTGCTAACGAATTCAGCTTCTTCCTCCTTTATTGTTCTATACCACAGTAAGCAGGAATACTACAATAGTAAAGGTCATCTTTGCTCGAAAGCCAGTCGTATCCAATATAGGGTTAAGTGTTCATCCCTGTTTATAGCCAAAGAGCCAGTGCTGTTTGTGTCTGCAGACATTTCCGTGGACATGCATCAGGCATGCCCTAACACCGGAGGGCACGGAACTCTGTTTACCTTCCCACCAAAGTGGTCCCTATTTATCTACTTGCAATGTCTTGCTTTCAAACTGTCAGGCTGGCAGGAGCTGGGACAGAGGTGGGAGCTCACTTCGTCATGCAGTACCCGGGAATTGAACTCTAACCTTCCAGTCAGCGAGTTCAGTGACTTAACCAATTGAGTTTGTGATAGTTGCGGGGGCATTTACAGCGTGTTTTCGCCGCTTCCAGCGGCAGTGGCAGCACATTTTCAGCTGTTTTCGCCGCTTCTGGTGGTGGCGGGAGTGAGGGCAGCGGCCCACATGAAATGGCACCGCGGGCTGGGTCCAGCCCATAGACCGTAGGTTGCACACCCCTGCACTAGAGTTTCTATGGAAGAATAGGAAGAAATAATCTTCTTTACTTCCTCTTTTACCCCTTCAGGTGTGGAGGGATGCAAGAAATAAACATAGCAAATATAATTCCATGTTAGTCTTAACAATGGGTGATGCTGCAATTATTTGCACAAAGAGCACTGTGCAAAAGTGCGATGGAATCCTATAGAAGTTTAACCAGATCTAAATCTTACTGTTTTCAATGGGATTTATTTCCAAGTAGGCATGGACAGAAGTGCAAACACATTTCAAGTAAAGAGGAACAAAAGCAGACAACTTCAAAATAAATCTTATGGAATTGGAAAAGGCAACATTTTCTTTTCAAGTGCCAATTTTTCAAATGTTTAGCATTAATATTGCTGAAACAATTGACTTGAAGTTGAAGGTAGACAATAGCCGAAGATTTCAATCAAACCTTGTAGCCATGCACACTCTCTCAAAAATGATTTCATATGGACTCACATGTAAGCTATTTTCAACATGTTATTAGACTTTTTGAGTGTGTATTAATTTATGACATGAGGCAACCCTTTCCAGGGTTTTCTAGGTAGAGAAAACACAGAAGTGGTTTACTATTCCCTTCTTCTGGGGGCACCCTGGGACTATTCTACGTGCCCATGACTACACAAACTGGCTTTTCTCCCAGGAGGCACAGTGAGGAACCAAACTCCCAATCTCTGGCTCTGCAACCACTGAGTTATCCAGTCAGCTATTATCAGTCTACAGAAACTACCAATTATGAGACAGTTGTAATGCAATTTTTTCTTGTAACAATGACAGAATACCTGATGTAAACAGAACTGAAAATCCAGTTCAGTTTAATGTAGAAACGCCTTATTTCAAATAAAATCTAGCTAATTAAGCATCATCCTTTTGTTTTCATGACAATTATTCTTCTACAACTTAAATTGTAAGCTTGCTGTTTTAAAAAGAACATTACAAACATTATGCCAATGGCCATTAATTGTTGTTGCTACATGTTGTCAATTTGTCTCTGACTTATAGTCACTTATGAATGAGAGATCTTCAAAATGTCCTGACCTCAACAACCTTGCTCAGAGTCTTGCAAACTCAACCCTCTGTCTTCCTGTAGGGCAGAGGTGGCCAACCGTGGTGCCACAGATGTTCTTGGACTTAAATTTCCAGAAGCCCTGATCAGCAGGTGTGCTTACTTGGGCTTCTGGTAATAATAATAATAATAATAATAATAATAATAATAATAATAATAATAATAATAATAATAATAATAATAATAATAATAATAATAATAATTATTATTATTATTATTATTATTATTATTATTATTATTATTATTATTATTATTATTATTTTGTGTCAGAGATTACTCTGGGTTGAAAGGATTTTTAAGGCTTAAATCCAAGAACACTTGGTGCACCAAGTCTGGCCACCCCTGCTTTAGGGAGTCTATCTTATATTTTTCCCTTTTTCCTGCTGCTTTTCATGTTTCCCAGTATTATTATCTTTTCCAGAGAATCTTGACTTCTCATGATGTGCCCGAAGTAGAAGAGCCTCCACTTCATCATTTTGGCCTCCAGGCTTAATTTGCTCTAGAACAGTGGTTCCCAAAGTGGGGCACTCACTCCACAGGGGGACTTCAATTCCCAGAAGCTTAAGTTAGTACATTGGCTGATCAGTGCTTCTGGGAATTGACTTAGGCTTCTGGAAATTGAAGTCCAAAAACCAAAGGTTGGGAAACACTGTTCTAGAACCTACTTGTTTGTCTTTCTGGCAGTCTAAGGGATTCCACGAAACTCTTCTCCAGCACCATACTTCAAACAAATAAAAAAAAATCTGTTGGCTTGACATATTCCCATCCCATCAAGAACGCTACTGCATTCTTTGGGTGTTTCACAAGTTAATTAGCACTTTGCCCCCAACCTGCTGGGTACTCCTTTTATTAACCTAGGGATGGGTAACAGGTGTGCTGCCGCCGCCCACCCCTCGGAACCCCGCCCACCCCCGAGGGTACAAGAGCTGTCACTGCCGAATGCACCGGAGGAGCCATGGTCTCTCTCCAGAGCCATTCCATCACTCTGGGGATGGGAGGCAGGTGCGCCGCCGCCGTTGCTGCACCTAAGGACTAAGTGTTCCCCTGGGACTACTCCTTCAGCCCAGGGAAGGGTATTGTGTGCTCGCCCGGCTTGTGTTGTTGCATGGGCCTGGACTTTGCATTTTCTATGTATTCTATATATTGTATTGCTCTATATTATATATTGTACTGTTTGAGATTTTGGTTTGTATTTATTGTTTCTATGCATTGTGCTGTCATTTTGTTTATGCTATGCTGTATGCAACCACCTTGAGTCGTCTTTGGACGAGTAAGGCGGTATACAAATATGGCTAATAAATAAATAAACCTCAAAAGGATGGACGACTGAGTCACCCTTGACCCCCATCAGAATTAAGCTCACAACATTTTGGCTGCAGTACAGCAGTTTAACCACTGCATCACAAGGGCTCCTTTTAAATGTTTTTAGTATTGCTTTAGCAGCTCTCCCAGTGGTTTAGTGGTTAAGATGCTGAGCTTGGAGGCTGGAAGGTTGGGTTTCAGTATCCAAGGGCTGCGCTTGGGGACATGAAAGGAGCCTCATTCAGGCGTTCCCTGAGCGGAGTTTCTCCAGCAAAAATCCTTTCAACCCAGAGTAATCTCTGACACGAAATTATTATTAAAATTGCTTTTATGTACTATATTTAGTATATTTGTTTATTTTACTTTTAATATTGTAAAAATTATTTTTAGCTTTTATATCGTCTCTTTTAACGATGTAAGATGCCTTGGGCTCTTTTCTAGGAGAAAAGTGAGGTAAAACATTTTAAATAAATAAATAAGTTTTCACATACTACCAGTTTCAAAATGGAATTTAACCACGATTTAAACCTCTTTATCCACGTAATTCTCTCATGCTATTTCCAAAATGAAAAGTTCAAAAAGTGAATGATAAACAGCATTTTGTTACAGTTCTCAAAATGTACACCAATTAAAATATAAGTTCAAAAGTTATTATATAAATATGCCTTTAAAACTAGAACTTACTTCTGTCTCCATGGAATTTCTTGCATGTTTTTACAGCCACAAAGATGTCCATTTTCTTCACTGGATGTCCCTAAAAATAAAATGCAATAAATAAAAATAAAACGCAATCTTGATTTTTTCCCCTCCATTCAATTTTACATTTCAGGGGCTTTAGAGTGTATCTCCATATTTCATGACATCTTTACTTTACTTTACTTTACTTAGACCAGCCTTTACACATAAAAACAATTTCACATATTGTAAGCAATAAGAAAAGACAATAAAATGGTAGCATATCCTCTAGTTAAAAGTTTTCCTTAATTGAATGGCTTGATATAGATACCTGGCCATCTGATGTGTGACCTTAAAATCCATGTCCCTTAAAATCCATGTCCATTAAAATTCAACAATTAATTAATTAATTAAATTTAATTTTTAAATTTCTATGCTGCTCACTCAGATGAACCCAATTTACAGTTTACAGCAGATTAAAAACATATAAAACAGATTTTTAAAAACCAAGTCACCCACCCACCTACCCACCCTCCTACCTCCACCCTATTCATAAAAAGAATAAAAAGGGATACAAGCAATACAGAGGGAGGGACACTCTAATTTAGCTTGAAATGAGCCAACAGGCTGGCGCCGTATTCCCATTAAGGCCCCACACATGCCCCGCCAGCCAGGTTTTCAAACCTTTCCTGAAGGGCAACAATTCTGTCTGCAACCTTAATTCTGTTGGCAGGAGGTTCCAGAGGGCTGGTGAGGACATGGAGAAGGCCCTTCTTCGTGTGCTAGAGAGGCAGGCCCCTCTAGCTGAAGGCACAACTAGGGAGCCCCTCCGGTCCGCTCTGGTTGGACGGGCAGACACTCTTGGGGCGATGCGGTCTCTTAGGTATCCTGGCCCACTGCCATATAGGGCTTTAAAGGTCAAAACCAGAACCATGAATTACACCCAGAGGCAGACTGGTAACCAGTGCAGCTCCTGAAGTAGTGGGGAGGCATTGGCATAACGTCCATACCCCATCACCAGGCAGCTGTATTCTGGACCAGTTGTAGCCTCCGAATGGTCGTCAAGGGCAGCCCCATGTGGAGTGCATTACAGTAATCTAGTCTGAGGGGACCAGAGCATGAGTGACCATGAGTAAGGAGTCTCGGTCCAGGAGCGGGCGCAACTGGTGAATTACTCAAAGTTGAGCAAAAGCCCTCCTTCGTCGCTATGGCCCGCAAACCCAGAAATTGCTGGGACAATTAAAGTGTCTCTAAGGGCATCATAGAGAGGACACTGCAGTAGTATGTGGGCCAGGGTCTCCAACTCCCTTGATCCACATGGAGGGGAGGACATCGAAATGAGTTCTAGAGAAGGCCCATCTATATTTACCTAAGGGGAGACTATATAGATACCCTGCAGTGGTGGGTTTACAACTGCCTAGGAGTTGGAGATAAAACTCTGAGACATCGACGATGTCATTTTGGTGATAAATGTCCCTCATTCTCTCTTTTACTAATGTTTTCGCCTTCACAAGCGTTAATTGGCCCAAATATTCAGGAGAGAAGCCAAGGCTGCAGAGTTCCTGAACACAGGTGTGGTGCCAACATGATTGGTACCTGTCTGACAGCAGCAAGGGCACCAGGCATGTTGGGTTAAACATGGTGTTAAGCCCTGCATTTAGAATTCTAGTTCGGACCTGCACCTTTATGCTTGGCACATCTGCTTCCAGCCTCAAATCCACATTGGGAGTACATTTAGGGGTGCCAAACAGAGCCCTAAGGAAATTTGATTGAATAATTTCAAGTAGATAAATAGGAACCACTTTGGTGGGAAGGTAACAGTGTTTATTTATTTTTATTTATATTCAAATTTATATGCCGCCCAATCAGGTAAACCCAATTCTGGGCGGCTCACAACAAGTTAAAACACACATAAAACAGTACAATGCGCTCCGGTATCCATGCGCTCCGGTATCTAGTCATGCCTGCCACATGACCACAGAAATGTCTGCAGAAGCAGACAGTGCTGGCTCTTCGCCTTTGAAACAGAGATCAACACTGAACCCTAGAGTTGGATACGACTGGCTTTCGAGCTAGGGAAACCTTTACCTTTACTAAATTTGAATATGGGCCTAGTGGTATCCCATACAAGAGCTGAGCAACTGTTTTTGCCATGAACAGTTTAATTGTGACTGGAATATATTTTGCTCCCTGCTGTCTAAAGAATCTTATTATTGCATGTGAACTTTTCTGGGCATTAGAGGTGGAATGATTTATCTCTGCTGTTGATTTCCTTGAAGCCTGAAATATTATGGCCAGATATTTAAAGCATTTGACTTGTTCTAATTCATGAGGGTGAATTGCATGACAAATGAAAAAGTAATTTAAAGTAGTATAACAAAATCTATTTTCAATGTCTCAAAATTTAAATTACAGTATTTAAATTGTCAAAGTTGGCTGGCAGCATTTTCCATTGAAATGAAAACTGAAGTTCTGAAGGTAGTTAGAACATGCTAGAGAAGAAATGAAAAATAAACTATCTGACAATAACATGTTGTATTCTTCGTTACTTCCTCTTTTACCCTTCCTGGTGCCAAAGAAATACAGAGTAGACTGAAGTCAAAAAGTTAAGCATTAAGGCCCATTATTGATTTTAATGTAATAGACTGAATCAAATTAGAAGATGAAAGGCATTCACTGAGCAAAGAACATCACTAAAAGAAGGATATAGCTGAAGAACTCAACCTCCCCTACGTCACTTGAAGGACCCTGAATAGGCTGAGGGTTGGACTGTCTAAATGTAAGACCAACATGTTCAAGTGGAGGTTGCTGGCAGACAACAACACACTAGATTCCCTGTTTTAACATTCCAATGTCTGGATGACCGTTCTGACCATTGTGACACTTTAAAATAAATAAATAAATAAATAAATAAAATATCTGAAGTGACAGAGAGATCAGACTGTCCTCTGTCATCAGCAGGTTGATTGCAAACCATGACTACTGTAGCCAGCAAAGGGTTCCTAGTATTGCATCTGTCTTTTTCTGTTTAAAACTGTCTGATGGACCAACAGAAAAGGAAAGAATAAATAAATCAAAGCATCCAACCAAATATGTGCCAATGCATCCTTATGGAATTTTTGCTCTAGCCTGCCCCAAAACTGTACATCTCACATTTTTTTGCTTGCTTGATAAACGAAGTGGCAACTTCCACTTCAGTGTTATTTGTTTGTAAATCTTATCTGACAGCTCCCATACATGAGTCTGCATCTGATTCTTACTCAAGACATTTGCAATCTAATTGTCTTCGCTGGAAATGTGTATTGACACAAGGTAAGTAAGTCTCTCAATACACCATTCCCACAGATAAGAAATTAAGAGTAAAACATCATTCTGCCCTGTTTGTTTGTTTAATACATCATGATGGAACTGTCTGTTATCACATGTATCACGTTTCCCACTGTGATGTGTTTGAAAGCTCTTAAAACTTTGCTTACTGCCAGCATTTCTAGCTTATCTATATGCTGGTTTTCTCTTGGAGAGAAGAAAGAGGATGGATCTCCTATCCTTGTCAATGAATTCCACAGCTTGTCAAGCTGGCATCTGCTGATATAACTACAGGTGGTTCAGGAGATATGAAAGGCACACTTATTTCTAAATTGTGTGTCTCCTTGAAAAAGGAGACCTGGAAGCTGATTACGATTGATGGCCTATGGTCAAGCCCATTCCAATACTGATCTCTGTCTAGACTCAGTAATAGCCTTTTTCCAACTCTGTTGAAGTTTCTCACTGTCAACTCTGAGAGGAGGCATAACTTTGGCGAGGAGGTCTAATTTCAATTCCAATCTGGACCCCTCTATATTGGAATTTGTCAAACTTGGTCCAGCTGGTTAACTTTGCTGAATTTTTTGGTCATCTCTGATCACTGCCTCCATTACTATACTTTTGATTTGTTGTTGTTCAGTCGCACAGTCGATTCCGACCCTTTGTGACCCTATGGACCATTGTTCTTCAGGCACCTCTGTCCTCTACCATCCTCCTCAGCCCGCCCAGCTCTGTGCCCATTGTGTCTACAATACCCTCTAGCCATCTCATCTTTGGCTGCCCCTTCTTTTTTTGCCCTCCACCTTTCCCAGCATCAAGGCCTTCTCAAGTGAATCCTCCCTTCTCATTTGATGTCCAAAGTACTTCATCTTCATCTTTACTATTTGATCTTCCAATGAGCAGTCAGGGTTGATTTCTTCATCTTTACTATTTGACCTTCTAAGGAGCAGTCAGGGTTGATTTCTTCTAAGATTGACCTATTTGTTCTCCTCACTGTCCAGGGAACTCTCAAAACTCTCCTCCAACACCACATCTCAAAGGCGTCTATTCTTCTGCGCTCAGCTTTCCTAATGGTCCAGCTCTCACACCCATACATTACCACCTGGAATACCATTGCTTTGACTATACAATTTTTTGTTTTCAAGGTGATGAAATCTGTCACTGCTTCTCCTTCTTCCCCATCTATTTTCCAGGAAGTGATAGGGCCTGTTGCCATTATCTTGGTTTTCTTGATATTGAGTCTCAAGCCAACCAAATTCTTTGGAGATGGTAAGGTAAATGTCGCCTTTGCTCGAAAGCCAGTCGTATCTGACTCTATGGTTCAGTGCTCATCTCTGTTTATAGCCAAAGAGCCAGCACCATCTGCAGATGTTTCCATGGTCATGTGGCAGGCATACCTCAACACCAGAGTGCATGGAACACTGTTTACCTTCCCACTGAAGTGGTCCTATTTATCTACTTGCAATGTCTTGCTTTTGAACTGCTAGGTTGGCAGGAGCTGGAACAGAGACGGGAGCTCACTCCGTCATGCAGTACCCGGGAATTGAACTCCAGCCTTCTAGTCAGCGAGTTCAGCGTCTTAATCACGTGAGCCACTAGATGGTATTACTAGTCTAAAGTGTCTTCTCCTATAGAAATAATTTTAATCTCCACTGTCTGTTCTTAAGGATGGCTTTCATGAAGGTTTGACAGATTTTATAGTTTTAGCTCTAGTGAGCCTTGCTTTGATAGTAGAGGCACTTCTTGTGGCTATCAGTTAGTGGTATATTGCTCCTGCAAGATACAAAGTGCTTAAGTGTGGTCTTAGAGGTCATAAATGGACACATTATGAATATTAAATTTGTGTTTTTTTTCAGGATACAAAACAAATAAGCAACCTAATGATGGGGGAGGTAATTTAACATAAATATCAAGAAATTTTATAAAGAACATGTCTGAAGAGAAAATGCTCACTCTGAATGTTCCCAAGATGCTGCGAAGTTTATAGTTAGAGAGAATTGAGGTGTGATGATTGGACAGAGCAGCATATTGGCTGAGGAGAGTGATTTAATCTCTACAATGTCCCCAAGATTGTCTGTGCAGGTGCAGGAGTACCCATGTGTTGCACCACAGAGACCACGATGATGATATTTCACTTTCTGCATAACATGATGAGAATCTTTCAGATGGTGTGAAGAAACTAGAATGCAATAACATCAGCTGCATAGGACTTCATGGTGTTGTAGAAAACTAGTGTTTAAAAACTGAAGAAATAAGAAGAAAAGCAGCACAAGACTTCCCAGGCGACCAAAGAAAATATAGCAAGGGAACAAATAATACATGATGAAGATGTACTGAACATAGATAAAAACTGTAAGATGATGAAGCATCAATTTGAGGGGGAAAGATGTCAGTCCTACATGTCTAAACAATGTGAAATGGGCAGATATCAACGGAGACTCAAGATACCTCACTTTGCTGAGCAGTATGACAACCACTATGTTTAATAGTCAATAAGGCAAGAGATTTCTCCAAAGAGCAGGAAATGGTTCATAGGTAAAGAATTTCAGAGAAATGCCAGAGAATAGCAACAATGCAACGAAGAAACTGACACCTTTCATTCCTGGATCTGTAAGAGGGAAATTTTACTTCACGGCACAGTTGTGGACTAGGTACAGAAACAATCTGAGCGATAGCATCATGAAGGCTAAATAGCACATGCAACTGAGCAAAGTTTCTTGAGTTCTTAAAACAATTCGTTAGAAGCAGGAAGAAGAGAACTCAAATACAAATGTTAGAAGAAGGAAAATCAAGGGCAAGATAACCAGGTAAATACTGTCATGTTACACACTGGCATATTTAATTTCAAGTGTTTCAATTTAAAGGTGGAATGTCAGCCATGTAGCTGCAGGGAGGAAAAGACAAGTTCCAGATGGTTACAGAAATTGCTTCCATGTGTCAGCTGTGGAGACCCATCACTCTCTCTGAGGTTTACTAATTAAAAGTCAACTGAAGGTGTGAAGTTGGATCTGTGAACTGTAACCAGCATTTAGAGAGCTATAGGATTATATAGAAATCTGGTATCTCCGCTGCTGGCGGAGTAAACTAACTGCCATTTGTTCTAAATAGTAATTGGTTTCTGTAATGAGTCTCCACCATTTCGAGAAGCTGGTAGTCTGTTTTTTTTGCTAGAGATCTGGTGAAATGTTGCTTCGGTCTCAGCAATACAGAAAGGATGACAAAGAAACAGAGGAGTCTTGTTGTCACCTTAATGACGCAGGTTTAAAAACAATTACTAGTCCCAACTAGAACACTCAATGAATCAACTGCTGAACAGTAAGTCAGCATTTAAGTAAACCCCAATGGTCTGATGGTAAAATCTAATGGTGGCCAGCAACTAAATTTAGGATGGAGGCTGCAATCCAACAGTTATATGAAGCAAGTCCCATGGATGAAAATATGACTTACAGTAAAACTCCGACTTACATATGCCTCGAGTTACATAAAATTTGACTTACATAACGATTTTGTGCTAAAACCATGTCCCGATTTACACGATTTCCTATGGGTTTGCTTCAAGTTACTTACATAATGATTTTGTGCTAAAACCATGTCCCGATTTACACGATTTCCTATGGGTTTGCTTTGAGTTACATAAAGATTCTTTTTCCTATGGGTTTGCTTTGAGTTATGTAAAAATTCATTTCCCTATGGGTTTGCTTCGATTTACATAAAAATTTCATTTTTCCTATGGGTTTGCTTTGAGTTACATAAAAAATTGATTTAAGCAAAAGCCTACGGAACGGACTTTTTTCGTAAGTAGGGGTTTTACTATACTTCTGAGCAGAACTGTAGAAAACTGGATTGAAAGGCTCCTTCCAGATGAGTTCCTGTAGTAGTATTATACTACCTTTGCAACAGAATTTTACTCAGAGTAAAATGTTACATTTAAATATCATTCTTGTGATCCAAATGTAACACTTGCTGTGTTTTCCAAGTGATGTTTCTATCTTTTTTTCTTTATGTAAGGAATGTTTCCAAGGAAGCCTACTTGCACTAGCAATCAGTCTATGCAGCTAGTCTATTTTATTCCTTAATGAATTTTCCCAAGTGTGAAGAAAAAAGGAGAGAAGTTGTAGTGGAAAAATGGGAGGGTTATGAATAGATATTGTAAACTTCAGTTGATGAGGAGATCAATGATATGATAAAAAAACATCAAAGGGGACCATACAGAAAATCTATTAAGAAGAGAAACAGTAATCAATTAAAGCATTATAAGACCAGCTGTCCCTGAGGAAAGTGGAAATTCCTTTATCATTAGCCCTGTGTTTTTAGATGTAGAGCCATTTGATGTGTTTCCTCTTAATTTAAAGCAACTTCACATAATCTAATTATAATTGTGTCCTGGGACAAGACATCCTTTATCTTCACATTTTAATTATCGCTTCATTTTCTTGGCTTTGTTTTTTCAAACATGTGCATCAAGGCGTTTCACTTCTCTCACTTAGAATGGTGAAATTGTTACCACAGTGACGGTAAAAAGGGAACTGCGGGGTACAGTTAGTGTGCAATAGAGGTGGGGTGGGCGGGGCCCCATACACCTAAAGTGTTATCATTTTTCTAGATTTAAAAGTTTTTCTGTGAGCACACAATAGACCAGTGGTGGTGAACCTATGGCATGCATGCCACAGAGGGCATGCAGAGCCCTGACTTTTGGCACATGTGCTGTCGCCCCAGCACAAAGTTTGCCCCTCCCCTCTGCCCAGCAACCTAAAGGGAGTATTTCCTCCCTCCCCCAGTGCAGAGGTCACCCCACCCCTCTGCCCAGCAGGCCAATGGGAGCTCTTCCTCCCTGCCCCAGCACAGAGTTTGCCCCTCTGCCCAGCAGCCCAATGGGAGCACTTCCTCCCTCCCCAGTGCAAAGGTCACCCCACCCCTCTGCCCAGCAGGCCAATGGGAGCTCTTCCTCCCTCCCCCCAGCACAGTTTGCCCCTCTGCCCAGCAGCCCAATGGGAGCACTTCCTCCCCTCCCCATGACAAGGTTCACCCTCACCCCTCTGCCCAGCAGCCCAATGGGAGTGCTTCCTCCGTCCCCCCCCAGCACAGAGTTTGCCCCACTCCTCTGCCCAGCAGCCCAATGGGAGCGCTTCCTCCCTTCTCACAACACAGAGTTTGTCCAGCCCTTCTGTTTAGGCACTTGGTCTCTAAAAGCTTTCCCAGCACTGGAATATACCTTCAGTGCAATTTCGCAGAGACCATAAAGAAGAAGAAAATTCTCTGAGTTTTTGTTTTTTTTTTACTGGGAAAGGGGAGTCATCTTCAACCCTTGGAGAGATTCTGTGGCAACACCTTCCTATCTTACTCCATACAGCTTCCTGGAAATTGCACTCCAAAACTCTGTATGCATGCAAGCAGAAGTATTCAATAAGCATTTATTATTTCTACAGCTGCTCTATGGCACACTAGTGCAAATAAACTCTTCCTTTAAAAGATGATATGCCCAAGAGAATTTTTGACCATCATTTTTCAAAGCACCTTCATCCATTACTTTAACGAAAATCCCCATGTAAGAGAA
The DNA here is from genome assembly GCA_035047345.1 of Bradypodion ventrale. Classification (NCBI taxonomy): domain Eukaryota; kingdom Metazoa; phylum Chordata; class Lepidosauria; order Squamata; family Chamaeleonidae; genus Bradypodion; species Bradypodion ventrale. The sequence continues at coordinate 339,563,829 of JAWDJE010000003.1, forward strand.
AGTACAGTCAGGAAATAACTAGTGGCAGGAATTTATTTTCCTCAAACTAAGATAAAAAATAATCCAGAACTTCATTTGATGGTTATTTTCTGTTGGGAAATGGATTTACTGTCAGTTTGATAAAACATACCAAAATATTTCCAGAGGAAGTAATGTGGCCTTGTTTTGAAAACAATGAAATTGAGGTCTAAGAGCTTGAAATGCTTTTGCAAAATGAATCCAGTAATAATGGGAAAGGTAATCTGAGCTCACTAGTAAACAAACAATAAACACTCTGCACTTTTGAGCAATTAAAGTAGTTCACCTTGTAATTCTACCTGTAATCTCAATACTGCAGACAGGAAAGGGGCAGCTAGCCTATTAGACAGAACCACCTGCATAATTGGAGTTCATGGATGAATCATGGTTTGAACAACCCAATTCATACAGTTCATTCCTTATCCAGGCTATTTTATAACCACACAATTTTAAAAACAGAGCAAGTCCACTTGAAGCCTCTGGGATCACAAAATATCCCTATTTAATTTAATAGGTTTAAAGATATGCTCAATTGTACTTCTAATTTTTATAGCACTTATGGTTTCTAAAAGATAAATATTCCATATGTTAATGGATATAATGTTCCAAAAATTGTGAACTCTTATAATTTAGATTGGAACTGAGCAGGGCAAATGGACCCTTCCTGCTTTACAATTTAATGTGGCAAAACTGTGAACAGTGGTTGCTCTACCATGTTTAGTTTGGCTAACAAAACAGCAAAGGGTGTTTTCCAATAAAAATCATGCATTGTTCATGGGATTTTTAAAAAGGTCTAGACAACGTTATGATCTGTAATTAGCACTTTCCCCCATGTACACATCCATCTTTTTCTAAGTACAAAAGGCCTAGTTGCAGGTTGAAAGAACATTCATGTAAACCTTTCAATAGTTTGGCAGAATATGCATGATTAAGTCACAGTAGATACAACTGTCATGGGATGGTAGGTATGCCTCCTTTTCTCTGTTGCTTACAGTGTATATCTCGTTGGAAAGTCATTTTGTGTCAAACAAAATACAGTAATTCCTTTCCCTTTCCTGAGGATTCCGCAGCTAATAAAGTAGGATAGCTTTACTCATATACAGTCAACCCTCACATAACAACGCTTTTGGATAGCATCATTTTTGCTTAACAACATGTCGTTATGCACCACATGTTCCCCCACATAACAACATTTTTTAGTGTCATTGTCCGGACAACAACGCTAAAATAACTGTCATTATTCGGACAAAAACGTCATGCGGGAAACTCCATAGAAACCCGCATAACATTATTGTGAACTTTTTTTATATTATGTCTGCTATATTGTATTTTTGCTCTTTGTCATACAGTACTGTATCTTTGAATGTCTGTAAACCGCTTTGGGTCGCCCACAGGGTGAGGAAGGCGGTATAGAAATAAAAACAACAACAACAACACAAGAGGCAAGAAGAAGAAGACAAGGAGGTTAAACTATCAAGTTGTCTGTTGGTTTCAATCACTGATTTCCCCTTAACCTTTAAAAAACCATTTAGAAATAGTCAACCAAACAAACTCCCTCCCATTGTCTAGCGAAGCTGAGGTTGGTATGTTCTGGATTTAACAATAGTCTGTGGTTTTCCAGCCTGCTTATAGAAAAGAAACTCCTCCTCTCTTGCAAACAAAAAGGCAAGCTTGAAATTAACTTTAAAACCCCTAACCAGGCCTGATGCTAGTCTGGATGTAACGCTGACTGGAAAATACATCATAACCAAGTTTATTCAGAAGTGAGGTTGCAATCCATCTGCCCCATGCTGCAAGTTTTTTTAAGCAACAACAACAACTGAACACAGGCAAAATAATGTATTAGAACTGGTGCTATGCATTGCTTGCTTGCTTCAAAATGCCAGGCAAAGGATTGTGCGGCAACCACGAGGAAATGGGGAAATGGAAAAGACAACATCTATGTTATCTAATCTGCTGCATGAAGATAACAGACCCCCTGAAGTAAGGATGTCAATGTGAATTTTATTTTTAGCTTACAGCAGAAAAGCACTGATTGGAAACCCCAGGAGCTGTTTGGAAACAATATCTGATTTAAACACATTAATCCTTCCTCTTTGTAGTAAAAATAATAATTCCAAGCATATTTATTTTAGATTAACTGTCTACATCTCAGTAATCATGCAGAATGTTCATACTTGGAAAGTTTTAGAGGTTAAAATACAATAGATTTGTCTACTTATCTCTTTCCAAAGGAAAAAATACATGGTAATACTTACATAAAATGGAAGGGAATGAGCAAATGTAGTTGCACAGTGTGCAGTATTAGGAGATGTGAGGTCTTCTGTACAAAACTCAGGCACAGGGGTGAGATGTGGCCCATTTCCTTTCTCCCAGATGTATAGTGCAATCTTTCAAAATATAATATGAAATATGCAGTAAATAGCAATTAGTACCAAAATATATTTATAAAGATACACAAATACAGTACAAACAACATGTGTATGACTAGCATAGGTTGGAAAAGAGATAAAAGAATTACACCCAGAGCTAGGATGGACAAAAGAAATGCCAAATTTTGAACCAAAAATTATATGACGATTCCAGATATGGAACCACAATTAATAACAACTTTCTGCTCTCAAGTTAATTTTGACTTTCTGATGTGGTCTGGCACCATGCAGCTTGCCCAAGACTACACAAGGTGGCTCTTCTCCTTGGATGAATACTCAAATTCTTGCTCACTGAACTATCCAGTCAACCTATCTTCTTCTTCTTCTGCCGTATCCGAATCCGGATATAGGCAGCGATCATGCGATTACCCTATCACAGCATGACCCCTGTACCACTGATCCACAAGTCACTTTCTGGTCCTGAGCCCTTGTGGCATGCAAACCCTCATCAGCCCCAGGCCAGTATTGATGATGATGATGCCCTCCATCAAGATGGATTCAAGGGGGATTTAATCGACTTGGGGACCATCACCCTATACATTACTAAAAATGACTTGCTCTCCTCATGCATAGCCCATAAATATAACTTCAGTAGCAAAAGTAAAATTTCTTATAAGTCTTCAATTTTTTAAAAAAATGAATATAAATTATTCAAATTCTTTTTTAAAAAAAAAATGAAGCTACAAATGGGATCTCACAAAACATCTCACTCCTTTCTCAAGCAAAAGAAGAATACTGTAAATGCTTGTCATAGAAAAACAGAAGAGCCATAGCTCAGTAGTAGAAGACATGCTTTGCATAAAGAAATTCTTGGGACTGACTTCTAGATAGGCTAGCCTGGGAATAACTCTCGCATGCAACACTGGAAGGCCATTTATCAGTATATAGGGCAGTGTTTTTCAACTTTTTCCAAATTGTGATCCTCTTTTATAATGGCCAAGTAACCTGCGCCCACCCCATCCCCTTGCATAAAATGAGAGCCATGTTGGCGGGTGGGGGCTTGAGCGATCTAGCTAGGCAGTGTTGCCAATCTCTTGTTAATGATGTTAGGCTGGGACTAAAACTCACCAAAGCATCCTCCATCGGATCCCTTGAGCAAGGTGAAAGCGGAGGGCACACGTCATGGTCTGCCTAGCCAGCGGGGGACATGATATCCAAATAGCTTTTTAAAACCGCTTACAGATGGACTTGGTTTCTCAAATCCATTTGCATGTGCGGAATGTCATCGTAGACGTCTCGTCTACCAATGTGCGGAACTCCTCCGCACCGGCCCTTTGGAACCTCCTGCCTGTGGAACTGTGTCTCCAGATGGAGTTGTTGCCCTTTAGAAAAGAACTAAAAACCTGGCTGGCGGGCCAAGTTTGGGGTGCAGGTGGAGGGGTGGCTTCCGTTGGGTGGTTAATATAGGGGAGGATGCTTGCCCCACGGTTTCTTCGGTTCCTACACCCCTCTCTTTTAGGGGTGGGTTCTTATTGCTGGTTTTTATCTGTTTTTATTTGTTTTTATCCACTGTGAACCGCCCGGAGTCGGCTTTGGCTGAGTGGGCGGTATAGAAATTTAACAATAAATAAATAAATAACAACTCCAAGGTATCCAAGGCAAAGAAAACACATCAAAAATAGACTTTTTTAAAACTCTAACACATCTGCTTTGCCACGTGACTTGCCTCACAAGATGGTGGCGTCTCTCTAAGCTCTCCCTCCTTCCTACACTCTTCAACAGCACAGTGAAGCATAACCATGGCAACACCCCAGAAAATACTTTGCAACTGCCTTGGGGGTTGTGACACACAGGTTGAGAACAAAGGCGTAGAATCTGTACTATATATATACGGCTCCAACTTCATACAGGGCTGCTTTCTATGTTTCAAGTAAGGGGCAGAAGATAACGCAAGAAGGTTTGCTAAAGAAAAACATTCAGCCTGTAATTTGTTCCCTGGCAGATAAAAATACTTGAGCATGCACAAGACCAGGGGTTCTCAATGTTTTCCCATTGCAGGCTGGACCACACACCCTCAGACAGCTGAGTGGGCCGGACACGTGGTTCCCCCCACTGTAAACGCTGCCATAAAATGTGTCTGCAGCTGTTGTAAATGCATTTTCAGCTGTTTTCGCCACTTCCGGTGGTGGCAATAGGAGCGAGGGCAGTGGGAGCGAGAGGCAGCCAGTTTTTGGCTGGTTCTGCCGCTTCTTCCACTTGTGACGGGCCACATGAAATGGCGCTGCGGGCCATCATGTTCAGCATCTTAATCACTAAGCCAACACAGTCCCACACAATGCATGATACACCCAGCCAAATACAAACCTACCAACTTGTACCCTTGCAACCTTTATGGCAGGCAAGCAAAGATAAAAGATTCATCAAACCACAGTAAACTATGCACAACGTTGAAGAGCTGCACTGAACAGATAAATCCCAGCTGTACATGGGTCTGATTTATCCCTTGGGAGGGGGGAGGGAGTTGTACTAGACCAGAAATTTCAACACCAATGGACTCTTTATACAGTATCAGGCTTTCTCAAAGTTTTTGGGTTGTGGGCCTGACCACGCCATCTAGATTGCTGATCAGGCTGGTCACGTGGGTTCCTTCCACGCAGAAGTAAAATGTGCACTGCGCATGTGCAGATCATTCTGCACATGCACAAAACACATTTTAATTCCATTTCCCGGATTGGCAAGGGCATCGGGGGGGAAATGAATTGGCGTCAGGGGCCAGGTTTAGCCCGCGGGCCATGGGTTGAGAATGCCTGCTTTATATCATCAATGTAGATGCAAAATGAGATATCATGCTTCCACCTGGCAAGGCAAGGATCTGTCAGGATTGCTCTGGAGCGTAAAAAGAGTGCTTAAACAGCATATAGGGGCATAGCCTTTAAAAACTGAAAGCAGTTTTCAAGCTGCAGCATGGGCAGATATCCAGGAGACAACTAGTTTCCTGTTTTGCCACACAATGTCTCTGAGAATAAACATTACCAGTCCAAAGCATCCATCCCTGTTTTGCTGTAATGTTTCCTATGCTAGGTAGAGTGAGTGTAAACAATGGGGAATGCAATGTAATCCCATCTAATGGGCAAAAGTAGTAAGTGTATTGGTGTAAGCACAAACTCAATAGCCCAGTGGGAGCTTTAAACTGTAGTACAAACTGTAAAGCAGTCTCTGATTGAAGGCTAGAAATCAAAACAATGAGATGGTATACAAGGAGACACACCAGCAGGAGGACATATCAGAAGGAGAGGCACACATAGCGCCTTGAAGGATAGCTTCCCTAATAATGCCGCCACCGCATGTCTTGCCCCGGTGGGGGCGAAGAGGACCACTCCACCTGGCTGGCGTTCTTTGGGCCCCACCCTCTCCCTCACCCTCGGACTTAAAAGGCCAGGGGGCGCCTGGGTGAGCTTGCCGCTGCCGCGTGTCCTGCCCCGGTAGGAGTGAAGAGGGCCACTCCACCGGCCACTCCACCTGGCTGCCGTTCTTTGGGCCCCACCCTCCCCCTTGCCCTCGGACTTAAAAGGTGAGGGGGTGCCCAGGTGAGATTGCCACCGTCGTGTGTCCTGCCCCAGTAGGGGCGAAGAGGGCCACTCCACCTGGCTGGCGTTCTTTGGGCCCTGCCCTCTCCCTTAAAAGGCGAGGGGGCGCCCGGGTGAGCTTGCCACTGCCACGCGTCCTGCCCAAGTGGGGGTGAAGAGGGCCACTCCACCTGGCTGGCGTTCTTTGGACCCCACCCTCGCCCTTGGACTTGGAGGACTCTAAAGGCGGGGGATTTCGTGGGTGGTCTTGGATATTTCTTGTTATTTCTTGTTATTAATTGTATCTTTAATATTGTATTTTTTGATTATATTGTTGTTATGCTGTATTTTCTGAATTTTGTGTCTTTGATATTGTGTTTTTGAATTTTCTGTAAGCCGCTTCGAGTCGTCCATTGGATTGAGGGAAGTGGGATATAAATAAAACATTATTATTATTATTATTATTATTATTATTATTATTATTATTATTATTATTATTATTATTATTATTATTATTATTATTATTATTATTATTATTATTATTAATGCTGACACCATGTAGCGGCTAGAACACTGGCTTCCTTCTAGAAGTCAGAATAATCATCGTGGAATTCCCATTGGTCAAAGCAGGTGAGATTTACCTTTTTCCTGCTCACTCCGTCATGCAGCACTCGGATCTCAAACTGCTGACCGACCGACCTTCCAGTCATCAAGTTCAGTGTTTTAACCACTAAGCCACCACAGTCCCTTTCCACATATACCTTAATGTACAGTATTTGATTACTCAAGAGACAGCACATATGTTCAGTGACAATTGTTTATTCCAACAGGAGAATAAAATACAAACTGAAATGATGTTTAGCTAAAGCTTGAAAGAACAGATGGCTGAGAAGGTTAGAAAATGTTCACACAGCTGTGTAGAAATACACAGTCATTCTTCCCTATAGCTACTCTTAATGTTTGAATAAGATTTGTTCCTGGATAGAAAGAAAATTAAGTCAGTGGCAAAAAAAACAAAAAAACTTTGAAGGAGTCCTGTTTTAAAATATTTGACAATTACAACAACTTGCTTCCATATATGGTAACATAACATATAAAATCTTACAAGATAAGTAGAGCTGCAATAATAGTTTTCATCAGTGGAACCATTTAACACCTGAGCTGTTTATACCATGATTTGCCTTTTGTAATGACTAGAGATGATGATGTCTCATAGACATCCTAGAGTAGGAGTTCTTAGCCTTTTTAGGGGGGGGGGGCTGGGTCATGATCCCTCAGACATGTTTGGGGGCCGGATGGCTATTTGCTCGTCCTCTATCATGTGGTACCTCCTGGTGTGGTAGAGGCTGGGGGGGAGGGGGGACATGAGTTGGTGTCACAGGCCGCAGGTTGAGAATCCATTTTCACACTTTTAACAGCACAAAAAAGCTTGATGTCTCCAATAAAGCAGCATATAAAGCTTATATTCTTGTTAAGGACTATGAGTCAAAAGCAGTAAGTTGATTTAGGAGCATTTGTGGGGGGGAAACAAAAGCACAACCCTAAAAGGATTAATTAACAAATTAACAACAGGATTTCAGCATGCGTGATGAGAAGAAAAGAATTAATATACATCATGAATTGTAACAACATATAGTTAAAAAAGATAATCATATTGCACCTCGAAAGGCACAGCAGCACTAAGTTCAGGCGAAAGCTTCAGAAAAGAAATAATGACCTTGAGGCATTCAGTGATTTTTAAAGTATAGAACAAATCACTATTTCTTTTACATTCAATAGCACTTAGTATTACTTTAAAATGACAAAAGGACAGGGGAGGATGGGAATCTTTAAAGGTATATCTTATTTCTGAAAATTATAGCTTGGGCGTGAATGGATTTCCAATTGCCACTTGGAGTCCCCTTCCCCCAATATTCATATTATTAAAGCATTAGGGGCTGCAGTGGCTCAGTGGTTAAGAAGCTTGCCTTGTTAGCTGGAAGGCTGGCAAGATGGCAGTTCAAAACATGGGTACTGCATGGCAGATTGAGTGCCCGTCTCTGTCCCAGCTTTAGGGGACATGAAAGGAGCCTCATTTGGGCATTCCCTGAACGGAGTTTTTCCCGCAAAAATTGTTTCAACCCAGAATAATTTCTGACACAAAATTGTTATTATTATTATTATTATTATTATTATTATTATTATTATTATTATTATTATTATTATTATTATTATTATTATAGCATTAAAAGGAGGAAGAGCTACATATAACAAAATAATGCCTCCATAGCCCCTATCAAATGCAAAGTGCTAAAGATGGAATGTCCAGTTTCGAAACTCCATCACATTAGAACTGGGTGTAGTTATTGGACAGAATTCATGTTTTATATTTTTGAGGGAGAGAAATTAAAGTGCCCTGTATTTACACTTTAAAATAGTATATTTTGAAGTAAGTATTACCAAGTCATATTTTGTGGCTGTTATGAAGTAACTTTAACAAATGTGTGAGTCTATTCAATCTTTTTGTTTTACTGCACAGCTGGAGTTAAATTAGTATAGCAAATGAAGGTTAAGCTCTGGAGGGATTTAATATGAAATTTGGAGCATTAACACTACCTGTTATCTTTTACCAACATGGACACGCAATGCCAAGATGTATGGGGAGCCTTTTGCTCGTGTGGACACTATATAGAGCTCCTGAAAGGCTTTGAATTAGCTTGTCAGTCTGACAGTAGCAAAAAAGTTAATTAAGCTCATATGTTGCTATGCATTATATTAACTGCATCTTTGAAAAGTGTATGAATAACGTATTGCGTCCAAATGAGGTTCTGACTGGCATCCTGCAGAGGAGAGTACATGTGGAATATACAGTATTTATGACCCCTCTACCTGGTACTAGCATTTATTCTTCCAATGACTGTAGCAGATCATTCCTGTAAAGCTACATTATCAGCCTGTGGGAAAACTTGACATATTCAGCATTAATAAATTCTCTTTCTACTGTTAGCACAGTGGATTTCAGAGAAAGTAAACACCATAAACACCTGAATGTACTGCAGTTATTTTCATAGCAAATTCATTTTAATTTTTGGTGTAAACTGGAATACTGTAGGAGTTTATAATGTAAACTTGCTAATTCTCACTGAAACTAACTGGGATTTTTAAAAAAGTTATATGGAGCATGTGGGTTGAAAAGAAAGATTGGAGCTGAAAGTATCGGTATGAATCACACAATCTCTTCAGATTAACCTAGGTTAGTGATGGCCAACCTTGGCACTACAGGTGTTCTTGGACTTCACTTCCCAGAAGCCCCGATCAGCAGGTGTGCTGACTTGGGCTTCTGGTAATTGATGTCCAAAAATACCTGGCATGCCAAGGTTGGCCATCACTGACCTAGGTACTTCTTTGAGGCCTATTCTATGTATTAAATGTATTATATTCTAAAATGTTTTGGTAACCAGGTCCTTAACAAATGAAACAAGGAGCAAACACATTAATAGACAGAGTTCCATGGTTTCTGCCAGCCAAATATACCCTTTTCCAGAATATGCTTGCTCTTCTGAATATTCAATTCATAACTCTATAAATGAACACACTCTGTCTACAAAGAGCTTTTTGAGTATTTCCCCAACTTCATCAGGGATTTTTCCTTCTACGGCTTTTTATTTTTCAAAAACATGGGGTCTCCCAACTTGCCGGAACATCTCTTGTCCTGGATGGTGCTGCGTGCTGACACAAGGATCAGCAGTAGAAGAATAAATTTGAAACTAATATGCTTGCACTCATTTTTTATTACCAGTAAAAAAAACAAAGGAAGGAAATATCTACTGGTGAGTTTAGCTTCCCTGTGGATGTACCACAGAGTCAGGAGTAGCTAGATCAAACCCAGTCTTCCAGGATAACATAAAAGACTTACCTCATATTTTAAATCTATTGTAAAGTCTGACTTCAGAGGCTCATTCTTCAGTCTCTCTGCAAGCCTGTGCAATACAGAAAATAAAGATGCAATCAATTATATAATATGTATTTCTATAGGTAAAGGTCTCTCTTGCTCGGAAGCCAGTCGTATCCAACTCATCTCCGTTTACAGCCGAAGAACCAGGGCCGTCTGCATCTGCAGACATTTCCATGGGCATGTGGCAGGCATGACAAGACATTGGAGTCCATGGAACCCTGTTACCTTTCCTGCCAAAGCAGTACCTATTTATCTACTTGCAATCTCTTGCTTTCGAATTGCTAGGCTGGTGGCAACCCACTCCGTCATGCAGCACTTGGGTCTTGAACTGCTGACCTGCCAATCTTCTGGTCATCAAGTTCAGCGTCTCAACTACTAATCCACCACAGTCCCTTTCAAGGATGTCTATATGTGGAAGTAAAATCTAGGTTTTTCTTACATCAAGCTGTCATATGATCACCTGGTACCATTATGTTCTTGTAACTCTATCCTGGAATTACATTTTACAATACATAGGCTGTTGAAATCACAGACCACAAGCATCCTCTTTGGCACCATTTTCACAGCTTACTCTATGTCTGTGGATTATGGAACAAATAGGAGAACAACTAAAATATAGACAGAGCAATTTCATTGTGAATCTGACTACATGCAATTGAGATTACATTTTCATGCCTACATAGAGGCACTGTGGGGGGCAAAGAAGTCACATCTCAACCTTCTTTACATCTTCAAGCAGCCTCTCTTAGAGCAGGGGTTCTCAACCTTTTTGAGCCATGGGTCAGACCACGGCCCCTCAGGCAGCTGAGTGGGCCAGAGTGGTGGTTCCTTCTGCTGTAAATGCTGCTGTAAAATGCACTTACAACAGCCATAGGTGCATTTACAGTGCATTTTCTGCTGTTTTTGCCACTTCTGGTGGCAGTGGTGGGTGCATTTTTGGCTGTTTCCGGTGCTTTTGCCACTTCCAGAGGCGGTGGGAGCAAGGGCAGTGGGCCACGTGAAATGGTGCTGCAGGCCAGGTCCGGACCTTGGGCCGTAGGTTGAGAACCCGTCTTAAAACATTGAATTAAGCTGATAAAATCTAATCTATGTGAGATGTTGTGTAACCCTCAGAGGCATCCTATGACAAGTTTGTGACCCATTTTGATGTTCAAGGCACTCACATCCTCTTTGAACTTGATGGCTGAAGACTAGATGAGAACAGTTCCAATGGATCTGTCCAGAGTTCTGTCTAGTTTGGTTGCATATGACAGTTCAGATAGACTGAAGATACAGGAGAAGATGCTCTGACCACCTATATTCTTGATCCTTGTCCACCCTGATTATTAACAACTGGCAAGAGAGGGGCCTGGATACATAACAGCTGCTTTAAGAAAGAGATCAAGCACCTATCTCCTCAACAGGGATAGCCAAACCATGGAGATTGATGCTCTGGTATCCTCCCAATGAAATTACTGTAATACACTGTGCATTATGACTGCCCTTGAAGATGACCTGGAAAGTTAAATTAGTGCAGAAATAAGAGCCAGAATCACCAAGGTGAGTTACACTGCACTACTTTTATAGGATGTAAAGATTTGTTTAAGAGTGCTTTAATAAATAAAATGTATGTTTCAGCATTGGTTTTTAAGTATTATTTGTAAGTCTGGATAGCTTGATGAGTTTGGTATCTATCTGCAGATTCAGAGGACAGAAATGCAATTTCCTACTGTGCTTCCTGGGAAATGAGCCAGCTTGTGCAGCCTTTGGTATACTGAACAATCTCAAAACACAAAAGAAGGCAAAAGTAAATCACTTCTGATTACTCTGTACCTAAAAAAGCCTGAAAAGGGTAACTATAAACCAGAATTGACTTAAAGGCATGTAATTATTTTTACTATTTACTATTTACTTGTACAAAACAGTGAGCAGTTACATTGGTCAAGTAGAAAAAACTGAAGAAAATAAATACACTTTTCATTTCTCAAACAGACTGAATGGTAAACCTCCATGTCTCTTGTTCCCTTTAAATACTGTTTAGAAAATGCTGCTTATTTTCTGCTAAATCTAATTTTCTCCCTCATTCCTAGCTTGGCAAAGACTTGATAAACATGAACATTTTTTCGTTTCTTTACGACTTTTTCAAAGAGTCCAATAGAGCATCAATTGTGTTCAGTGGGAATTTCAGCTACAGCATTTTTAAAATTAAAAATGAGTGTCTCTGGAACGCTACAGAGCTTCTGCTTCTTTGCTTGTACAGTACAACAAATTCAGATGCAAATATTTATTTCCCAACATGTATACTTATTAAATTTTAATTGCTATTTGTTTTCTCAACACTAATTAACTAACTCAGCCACTCAATGCTGGATGGAATTTACCATATATACTCGACTATAAGTCGTCCTGAATATAAGTCTAGGTACCTAATTTGGACCTCTAATACTAGGAAAATAGATTGACGCAAGGATAAGTCTGGGTGGAAAATTCAGCAGCTGCTAGTGAGTTTCAATAATTAAAATACATGAAAATATGGTAAAATTAATTAATTTAGGCATTTGTGTGAGTATATTTTTGAGTTTTTATGGTAGTGGTAGTGTTTTTTTAACTGTATGTTTGAATTTGCATCACTGCGGTTTTGGGACCCTCAGGGTTATTGACCCGAGTATAAGTCTAATCCCCTTTTTGGACCTCATTTTTGGGGCTAAAAAACTAGACATTCTCGACTATATGTAATAATTTGCAATCCAAAAGAATAGAGAAACACAGAAGAGGAAGAGACAAACAGTTAAAGCTTAGCATTACTTCTGCAATTTTTTTTAAACCAATGTTTAGTAGACAGTTTTTTAAGATTACAAATCTGAATTCTTACTTTTTTACAAGTGGAATACTAAGTGCCCAGCCAGCAGCAAAATCTGGATATTTAAAAACTGTAGGGTTTTCTGCAAAAGCGTAATGGTGAATTATTGTAGATTCATCATCATATAATGCTTTGCCTAAAAAAAGTTCCTGTGGGAGAAAAGAGATAATCTTGAACTTATCTTATTCATAAGGATATAAAGAATACTTTCTAATTCTTTTGTTTGCTAGGCTGTTCAATTTGACAAAAAACTTCAGCAAAGAATTTTCAAATATCCCTGAGATTCTTCACCTTTAGGTGAAAACCAGAAAAGTTGCACCATCTTTACAACTTGTTCAAATTTTCTGTGCTTCCTCTTCAACAAGCACAACACACACTCCAACCAATTGAAACTGATTGTAGAGAGACAAACACTTCTCACACTGCTCACACAAAACAGCCATCACTCCCATTTTGTGCAATTTGTATTGTTTGCACTAAAGCATTATTGGTGTTAAGGTAATCAAGTTATACAATTTTGCTTAATTTGCACAGAAAAAATATCTTGTTCCCCCTTTCTCTAACTGTGAGTGAAAAAGTGCAGGCAAGAAGAAGAATTTTGCAGATCTTTGACTTTGCCTGTGAGGGTGGGACTAGTGAGGACATATGATGGCGGGCTATCATATAATTTTAATAAAGCTGGGGTGTCAAACATAGTGCCAAAGAGAGACTTATCTTCTTCAAGATTCCAAAGGACCTCAGAAGACTGTACATTCATATTCTTTGATTACACAACACCAAGGACTGTTGTATTTCTCAGATCTATGGTGTCTTCTCTAAATGTGAACATACATTATCAGTAAACAGTAATCAGTAAACTACCAGATACATAAACAAGAGGTGTTAAAGCATTGTGATACACCATTAACTGAAGTTCTCTCCGTTATATGTAACAGGTGGAATAATCATTAACTTCAGATACACTTGCACAAACAATGCATTACTATAGCAATAGTTTGGGAATGCTGCTTTCATTTTCGATATCACTCAAGACAGTGGGAAAACATTTCATACATCAACTCAAGAACGGAGTACCATTGAGATTCACTGGGCAATGAGGGGTTCAACTACTCTGGACTTAGTTCTTACCAACAGGGGAAAACTCAGGTAGAAATTGTTGAAATCTTGGGTGGAAATAGCCACACTCTTTGAAGATGTAGGATTGGAATATTTGAGACTGGAATATAGAGAATGCAGGTTACAATAAAATACTAACTATGTGTCATCAAGTCAACTCTGACTTACGTTGACCCTTTTCAGGTTTTCTAGTCAGAAAATATTCAGAAGTTGTATACCATTTCCTTCTTCAGGGGGCAGCCTGTGCCTGTGCAGCTTGGCCAAAGCCATACAGGCCGGTTCTTTTGGTATGCACAGTTGAGAAATGAACTCTAAACCTTTGACTCCACAGCCAGATACCTAACTAACTGAGCTATCCAAGCAGCTAAAGGTTATAACATTGAAAATGAATAGATTAAACACGAAAGGGTGGAGAGGTAGTATTGCATGTAAAGCTGTGAGGAGATCCATGATTTGGAATAACATTTGCTGGTGGAAAACATCTGGGTAAGAATCAAGGGAGAAAAAAGTAATAATAAAATCATTGGGTCTCTGCTATAGAGCTTCCAGTCAGACTGAAGAGCTGCATGATGTCCTCTTCAATTAAGGTAAAGGTTTCCCTTGCTCGAAAGCCAGTCGTATCCGCCTCTAGGGTGCAGTGCTCATCTCTGTTTCAAAGCCGAAGAGCCAGCGCTGTCTGCTGCTGCAGACGTTTCCATGGTCATGTGGCAGGCATGACTAGACACCGAAGCGCACGGACGCTGTTTACCTTCCCACCGAAGTGGTCCCTATTTTTCTACTTGCAATTTCTTGCTTTCGAACTGCTAGGTTGGCAGGAGCTAGGACAAAGATGGGAGCTCATTCCATCCTGCAGTACTCGGGAATCGAACTGCAGACCTTCCGCCTCCCAGTCAGCGTCTTAGGCACTTGAGACACAAATATTCAAAGATAGAAGACATGGTGGTAATGGGAGACTTCATCTATTCTGATATCTTTTGTAAGTCCAATTCCATCAAGAACAGAAGTCCAACAAACTCTTCACTTGTCTTGGTGATAACTTCATGTTCCAGGATGTTAAAGAAGCAACAAGAGGACTAGCTATTTCCAAACTGGTATTCATCAAAGGGAAGATCAATATGGAATCTTTGAGTGGAAGTGATCATATTCGGTTTGTTATACTGAAATAAGGAAACATCCAACACATACTCTGCATTTCAGGAAGGCTGATTTCGGGACGTATAAGGAAATAGAAGGTGATATTCTTTGGATTGAAATATAAAGACAGAAAGAAGTCCAAGATGGATGGGAGATTCTCAAAGGTGATTTACTGAAGGCACAATCACACATAATTCCCACAAGGGAAAATAGGGTGACATGTGAAGAGAACAAGGTGGGTGCATTACAGGTGAGCTAAGATTTAAAAGGGGCATGTAAATAGAAGGAAGAGGGTATCCCACAGGAAGAGTGCAAATAAATAGCCAATACTAGTAGAAAAAAAAGTTTAATAAAGGTGGCCCTTGCTTGAAAGCAGTTTATCCAACTCTAGGGTACAGAGCTAATCTCTGTTTACAGCCAAAGAGCCAGCAATTTCTTGTGTTTGAATTGTTAGGATGGCAGGAGCTCATTCCGTCATGCAGCACTCGGAACTTGACTGCTGACCTGCTGTTCTTCCTGTCAAGTTTTGGGAAATTTCTGTCAAACCTCCGTATTTTACACTCTTTCCCACCGTCATCCCATATTAGTTAGACTGCAATTAGACTGGAGTTGGACTGGAGGCCAGCACAGGATAAGCATAGCTGTTCAGTTTCCTGTTTTGGCCAGGAAATTTCCCTTATTTGACAGAAATTTCCCGAAACTTGACAGGTATGTTCCAGTCATCACGTTCAGTGTCTTAACCCCTAAGCCACAACAGTCCCTTCAGAAAAAAAAGTTTAAGAAGGCTAAAAATGAGCTGACTTGCGAAATACATGTTTTTAAAGGTATGCCTGCAGCAAGACAAGAAACAAGGGAATGGTGGACCTGCTGCATGAAGTGTATGAAAAAATACTAATACAGAACAGAACTTATCTTCATTCTTCTCTTCTCCTAGAAGACAGGTAATGTTCAAGCTGGGATGAGTAGAATGAAGTAGGGATAGGTAAAAAGATGCTGTGGGAATATCACACTGCTCTAAATGGGTTCAAATCTCCAGGGCCAAATGAACTGGAGGATGTAATACAACCTTTAAATAGTGTTGGAAAATATAAAAGCAGAAGACAGTATATGCCCGTGATGGCAAACCTTGGCATTCCAGATGTTCTTGGACTTCAATTCCCAGAAGCCCAAGCACCCTGTGAATCCACACAAATGGGTTTACTGCGATTCATTTGGCCCGCGCTGCCCTTGTCGCTCCCGGAAGCGGCAGTAAAACATGCCCATATGGGAGCGACGAGGGCAGCGTGGGCCGGATGAATCGCAGTAAACCCATTTGTGTGGATTCATGGGAGCTTGGGCTTCTGGGAATTGAAATCCAAGAATATCTGGAGTGCCAAGGTTCACCATCACGGCTCTAGACTGTCAAAATGAAGTCACTTTCTTGGCTTTCCAATTGGCCAAACTTAAATCCTCATCGGAGCATATTTCTGGCAGTAATTGGCAGACCAGTAAATGAACTGGATTCTGTATCTCTCCACATTCAAACCATGTGTTGTCCGCCAGCAGTCCCCCACTTGAGCATTGTTGGTCTTGCATTTAGGGACTCCATCCCTCAGCCTATTCGGGGTCCTCCAAGTGACACAGGGGAGGTTGGATTCTTTGGAATAGTAGCTATGTTAGTCTGAGTTTCAGGCATATCAGAAAGCAAAAACAAAAATGCTGCAGCACTTTAAAGAGGAATGGCTGAGGGAGCTGGGCGTGTTTAGTCTTGTGAACAGATGACTGAAGAGTGATATAATAGCTATCTTCAACTATTTGAAGGGCTGAGATGTAGCAGATAGAATGCTTTCTGCAGCTCCAGATGGCAGGGCCTAAAATCATACATTTAAATGACAAAAAATGACATTTTGACTGAGCGTCAGGAAGAACTCTAATAGTAAGAGCAGTTCAATGGAAAGGAATGCCTACAGCACTATAAATCTACAGAGATGCTTTGAGCAGGGATTTACTCCTTTGTCAGGAGGCTAGACTTGAAGATCTTTGCTGTCACCACCAGCACTAGTCTTCTGTTATTCTTTGCCTTGACAATCCTTAAAACATACTGTATGTATTTTGATTCTATATTATACCTGCTGTTCAACTGCTTGCAGCAAAATAAGTGTAAAAAGGAAATGTAAACTAGTCTTCTGCTTTCTTGTGTAATTAATAGCTGTTCACTGGAATTAATAAATTTCCATGAACAAAGGTGATTTTTTTAAAAAAGTGTAAATTATAACTCATCAAAACTTTTCACAAGGGAATGCAAGATCTGCTGAACTGATTCTCCCCTAGTGGAAAGGGACATTATTCCAAAGACTGAAAAAAAATTCCTATCTGTAGGCTTTTTGACACGCTAAACAATTCTGCTATTTTAGTTGGGAAGAAAATTTAACAATTACAGTATAATGCTTTGTACCAATTATAATGCTTTGTACCAATTATAACACTTTGTACCAATTTTTGGGATTGCAGTGGCTCAAGTGGTTAAGATGCTGAACTCACTGACTGGAAGGTCGGAGTTCGATTCCCAGGTACTGCATGACGGAGTGAGCTCCCGTCTCTGTTCCAACCTAGCAGTTTGAAAGCAAGAAATTGCAAGTAGATAAATAGGGACCACTTCTGTGGGAAGGTAAATAGTGTTCTGTGAACTCCAGTGTTCAGGCATGCCTGCCACATGTCCACGGAAACATCTGCAGATGCAGACAGCACTGGTTCCTTAGCTATAAACAGAGATGAGCACTGAACCCTACCTAGAGTTGGATATGACTGGCTTTCGAGCAAGACCTTTACCAATTTTTTTGCAGGATTGAATTTAGATATAAAACTCTTAAATGTGAAATTACATTGTAACATAATATGATGCAGCTTAATGCACTTTAAAACGTAAGTACCCATTTTTAAAAATCACCTTGGTCTCATCATATCTTCTAAGTGTTTTCAGTAGTTTTATGATATGTATTATTGTATCTTCTTCACAGAAAAATATCCATGAGGAGTTTCTGCTATATGCAACAAAAAAACTGAAAAAAGAAAGAATTGGGTTTATTAAAAGATGGCTTTGTAAGGGGACAAATAGCAAAAATTTAAAGAATAAATGAAATTAATTTCATCAACAGTAAACAGAGGATTAATTTATGGAATTCTGCAACCCTGATTATTTTTAGCCATGTTAGTCCAGCGCAACAAAACCAACAAAGTCTTGCAACACCTTAAAGGCAAACACGTTATTTTGAATAAATTTTTGTGGAAAGCAGCCCAATTCACAGGTTCTCCCAGCCTTGAAGTGGATTAGGTTTCACTAAACTGATTTGCTTCCCAAAAATATCAAGAAATAACCTGGCTTCAATTAGTATGCCATTATTAATTACAAAACTATCCTAACAATGGATGTTAACAAAAATTAAGAGATACTCTGACTTAATCTAATTTGGAACTCAGCAACCTTAACACAGTCCTAATTATGGATTTTAATCATAACTGAAGGATATGATGGGTTCCAAATTAGATTATGTCATGCTATTGGTATTTCCTGATATTTTCTGAAAGTAGTTGTTTAACCTAAGATAATCCATTTTAAAGTGAAGGAGCTTAGTGATCATTTTATTAATAAAGTTTAGTTCATAAAATTGTCAAGGTGATAAATAGCCTATATTCCCACTCCTCAAAAGGTTAATACTTGGGACGACCTACATGACATTTGATCTAGCTCTTCTCCACTGCTTTCTTCATTCATTGTATGGGTTGGTATTTGGCTTTTGTTTTATTTATCTATTGACTATTCCTCCCTGCCATTTCTATGTTTCCAATTACTGTGCTGATGATTTTAATGTGTCAATAGCTGATACAAATATAAAAGGAAGAAAGCAATTAAAATTTAAATATGTAATTAAAACATGCAGTAGATAAACCTCAAGTCAATTTAAGCCAGCTCAAAAAATCTATAACCAAAACCAAAACAAGACAATACATTTCAGAGCAACAGGTATATTTCAGTGTAAGCTTTCATTAATTACAATCCACTTCTTCAAACAGGTTGAATGCCTGGGGACATGGACTGTGATGCAGACACTGAGACTAAAATAAACCTGTTAGACTGAAAGATACCCTCCTGTTTTTGTTTTGTTTTTGCAGACTTTAAGCTGCCACAATATTTTTGTTTTTCTCTTATAAATGTTGAAATAGATTAACACATCACTCTCTGAAAACTCAACAAAGCTTGAATTTGTTGACATCAACAAACAACATCATCTATTATCAGCAATGGATAAGCTACCTCTTTTGCCATATTTTTTACTACATACAGTAAAACCCCTACTTATGAAAAAAATGTCCATTCTGTAGGCTTTTGCCTAAATCGATTTTTTACGTAACTCAAAGCAAACCCATAAGAAAAAGAATCTTTATGTAATTCCAAACAAGCCTATAGGAAATCGTGTAAATCGGGACATGGTTTTAGCACAAAATCATTATGTAAGTCGAATTTTATGTAACTCGAGGCATATGCAAGTCGGCGTTTTACTGTACTATTGTACTTTTATTTGTGACAAACATGGGGCCTGGATCAAAAACTGCTCTGCGCAACTCATATCTGAGTTTTGCACTTACTCGTGCATCAAGGGTAGAATTGTCCATGCACCCTCATGCTTGTTCATCTGATGAAGCAGCAAAATTGTGGGCATCTCCTTTGAGAAAAAGCACAAAAACAGTTTCATTCATATGCATATTAATAACATAAGAGCAAGAATTGCAATTGTATTTTTACACTGGCATAACACAATTGGCCTTAATCTTGGTGGCAAACTGGGACAATTTAAGAAGTCAGCATAGATAGACCAGGATAGTAAACCTTGGGCCCTGATGCTAAACCTGGTCCTCCAGTTATCCTTTTGCAGTCCTCGGATTCTCTGGATGGCCACTTCCCACTGCATTAGTACTGATGAAGGAAGTTACTGTTTCTGTTCAGAATACAACTGAACTTTTCAATTGTTTGCAATTCAGAGAAAATTCAGTGTGAAAAATGTGGACGGAAACTCATTAATTGTTCATTAAGGAAAAAAGAGGCAATATGACTGGAATGATGTTTCAATATTACTTTTCTACAATTAATCAGCCACATGGTGGTGGAATGAATACAGGTGAAACTCGGAAAATTAGAATATCGTGCAAATGTTCATTCAGTTCAGTAATGCAACTTAAAAGGTGAAACAAATATATGAGATAGACTCATTGCATGCAAAGTGAAATAGTTCAAGCATCACTTTGTTATAATATTGATGCTTATGGCTTACATCTTATGAAAACCCCAACCCCCCAATCTCATGTACCCCATAATCATCACATAATCTCATGTACGCTGTACGCCATGATCATCACAATTATAACGAATTAAGGCATGACATATTTCGCTTTGCATGTAGTGAGTCTATCTCATATATTTGTTTCACCTTTTAAGTAAAGGTTAGAATGACATTTGCACGATATTCTAATTTTCTGAGTTTCACCTGTGCAGTGAATAGGATAGCTTAGTAAAAAGACGGGTGAACAGTACAACTAGGCATTTTAACAATAAAATGAGTGAACAGTACAACCAGGAAAGCATAAATAATGTGGCTTAAAGGTTTTGTCCTGAGATGACAACAATGTAAATGTAAGTGTGCCATTGGTCATCTGAGGCTTTCAAAGTAAATTCTTCCACTTCGATTGAAGCTTTAAAACCTGACTGGGAGCCAGAATAGAATTTATTTCATTGTGAGCAAAAAAAAGATCCTGACATACAATCTCAGACCAACACATATCTATGAGGCTGTTAACTGCAGCCTCCAAGGGAAATTCAAGTCACAATGGATTGTACAGAAATCACATGAATTGTGCTTAGAAGGAAAAACATTGAGGAAAGAATCTGAGGAAAGGTGTGTCTTTATGGAAAAGAAGCCTACACCTTCCTTTCGGCTTGGTGTTTCAGCTAAAAGGGTGACTTAGATAACTGTTTTTCTGTAAACTGAACATATGAACTGAGGAGCCCTCATGGTGCAGTGGTTAAAACTGTTGTACTGTAACCAAAACTCTGTTGACATTAGTTCAATCCTGATGGTGTTCCAGGTTTACTCAGCCTACCATCCTTCTGCAGTTCATAAAATGAGTACCCAGTGTAGAACATAAAAGCTTCTCTCATAATAACATCTATTAGTCTTTCGGGTGACACAAGACTCTATGTTTCTTAACACTAGCTTTAAAAAAAACCTTCATACAATCGGATGCTTTTAAAGGTTAGAAATTATCGACCAAACTTGCATTTGGCAGCCGTATGCCATTACATATATCCTGCTCCTCCCCATATTAAAATACCACCATCAACGCAAAATATGTTTTTAAAATGAATCTAACTCTTATTCTCTGGAGAGATAATATAGTTCCTCAAATTCTCCCTGAAAAAAGATGACTGCAAGGATAATCTAATCATATAATGAATGTGAGTTGTTTCTTGCATGCACAAACACAAAACAATCTGCTGTAATTATTTCAGTTAAAGCACTTCCATTTATACGCTCAAGCAGAAAACGGTTAGAAAGAACTCAGCAAGACTTTGATTAGTTTCATTGATCAGCAGAGCAGTTACCAAGAGCAGAACAAGTGGGCTTTGATACAGGAAATTGAAAAGAAGCAAAAACTCCAACCACTCCGGAACCTATATTTAATTTAATTTAATTTTCATATTTCTATAGCTGCCCTGCTCACAAGGACTCTGGACGGCTTACAATACAAAAACACCCAACACAGATAAAAACCCCATTAAAATACAAATACACTCCATTAAGACCCATAAAAAAACCACGTGCACTTACTTGAAAGAGAATTACAGTACTCTGTTACGTTAGACCAACAGTGCCCTGGATCCCCAATCCTCAGAGCCGTTCCATGGGGCAACCTGTCTTTACTAGCCTTGAATCTCCACTATTTTCCAGGGAACCACAAGCTCCACACTTACCATATATACTTGAGTAGAAGCTGAATTTTTAAGCCAATAACCACAAGTGTCCCAAGACCATGCCAGATTGAGATGCACCAACATTTTAATTAATCTTACCATATTTTCATGTATTTTGATTATTGAAACTCACTAGTAGCTGCTGCATTTCCAACCCTCGGCTTATACTCGGGTCAATCTATTTTTCTGGGTATTCAGGTCAAAATTAGGTACCTTGGCTTATATTCGGGTCAGCTTATACTCAAGTATATACAGTAGTCTACAACTCAAATTCCCAAATCCAAAGGTCACACTTTCCACATCCTCCTTCCTTTCCTTCTTCCCTGCCTCATTGTGTGCTGGCTCAAGTCAGCAAACTGTGGATATTCCTGCAAAACACTGGCAATGGGGGATGGAGGGCTGGGTGACAGAGCAAGGAGGACTGCAAAGGAAACAGCAGTAAGGTAAAATGGACAAGGATGCTTGCTTGCTTTTCACATAACTCTAACTGCTTTCTATGTGGGTCTTGAGTTGGGCGGAGAGATCTGGAAAAGATGTGCATATGCTACATTGGCGAAAGGCAGGGTGTTTGTGCTGGTTACATTTCACGCTGTTTGCCTTGTGTGCCAGCATTGATGGTTAGAGCTCTGATGGTCAGAGATTCAGTAAAGAGAAGGAAAAATCCATAGGTCAGTCTAGGTCAGTGGTGGTGAACCTATGGCACGCATGCCAGAGAGGGCACTCCCAGGCCACTCTATTGACATGCACGCCATCGCTTCCTCCCTCCTCCAGCACAGAGTTCACCCTGACCCTCTGCCCAGCAGGCTAATGGGAGCTCTTCCTGCCTCCCCCAGCACAGAAGTCACCCCACCACTCTGCCCAGAGCTGTCTATGTCTGCAGATGTTTCTGTGGACATGTGACAGGCATAACTAGATGCTGGAGCGCACGGAACGCTGTTATCTTCCCACTGAAGCGATACCTATTCATCTACCTGCAACGTCTTGCTTTCGAACTGCTAGGTTGGCATGAGGTGGGACAGTGGCAGGAGCTCCGTTGTGCAACACTTGGGTCTCCAACTGCTGACCTGCCGACCTTCCAGTCGTCAAATTCAGCGTCTTAACCACTGGGCTGCCGCAATCATGAAAAATCCATAAACAACAGTAAAAAGATGGTGACTTGATCTCATATTTTGGAGCTCAAGCCACAGTTTGCAAGTTTGAGTATAAGAGAAAGTGGTTTTAATCTAATCGCAACAGTAACAGTGAAGCTGCACACAAGGGAAGAGGAGAGTGCCTTGTTCTCATTTCAATAAACTTATTAAATGAGCTTAGAAAACACACACATTGAATTTGATCATTAAAGTTCACCAAGGAATGAAGGCAAAGTCAATATGCTCGATCCGTATACTTTTATAAAAAAATAAATCTCAAGGTATCTCGTTTACCAACATCCCCAAGACACTGAAGCTGACAGGAGTTGCAGTCCAAAATAGATGGGGGACAGCAAGTCAGGAAAGGTTACTGTTTGCTCAGCACTGGAAAAGAAATAAATACATAATATATGCTTAGATCTTGTGCTTTTGATCTAGTCACTCTGGGAATTTACTGATATAGTATTGTATAAATTCCTATAATGAAAACTATAAGACGTCTAACTTTCTGTCAACTATATACTTCTGTATTTATTTCATTTATTATACACTTATACTTGCCCTTGCTCGAAAGCCAGTCGTTTCTGACTCGGGTTCAGTGCTCATCTCTTTTTACAGCCAAAGAGCCAGTGCTGTCTGCATCTGCAGACATTTCCATTGACATGTGGTAGGCATGACTAAATACCGGAGTGCACAGAATGCTGTTTACCTTTCCATTGAAGTGGTACCTATTTATCTACTTGCAGTTTCTTGCTTCTGAACTGCTAGGTTGGCAGGAGCTGGGACAGAGACGGAGGTTCACTCCATCATACAGCACTTGGGTCTTGAACTGCCGACCTTCCGGTCATAAAGTTCAGCATCTTAACCACTAAGCAAGGGGTGGCCAACCTTTTCACGCCACAGGCTGGGCCATGCCCCCTCAGACAGATGTGCGGGCTGAAGATGTGGTTCCTCCCACTGCTTCCGCTACCTCCAGTTGCAGCAGCGGGTGCATTCATGACGTGATCCCGGCTGTTTCCGCCGCTTCCTGTGATGGTGGGAGCAAGGGAGGCGCATTTTTGATGCGTTTTCAGCTGGTTTTGCAGCATTTTTGCCACATTTTCACTGCATTCTCGCTGTGTTTTTGGCACTTCCAGTGCGTTTTCGGTGCTTTCAATGGTGGTGGCAGCCTCACCATGGGCTAGATTAGTTTGTACCACAGGCCATAGGTTGGCCACCCCTGCACTAAGACACTTAGCAAAAGATAATTCTTTCCAAAGCATGCATACTTCTGCATGTCTCATAAAATACGTACTATTTCTATCACCAGTCTGGGTTTTCTACTAGGATCAATGTGATAATAAAAAGCTATTTATAGCTAAGAAGACATGCATTCAATAGCTCCACGTCAAACATTTCCTTTTAAGCAGAGAAGGCTGTGTTTCTCATCTCAACAGCCTTTTAAGAGAAAAATGGGGAACTGCATGAGAAACTTCCAACAAATGCTTTGATTTTGTTTAAAAAGAGCTGGCTGAATCCTGGTATTTTTTAAAAAACACTTCAAATACATTGGCATTCAGAAAATTTCCTTTCAATGTCACATACTATTATGACAGCTATAATCCCACTATCTTGCCATTTATCCAGTTGTTTTATCATTTCATGATTTTCCTCATGAGAATACTTTTCACTGCACAGAAATCCATTGTGTATGCATGTACACACTTTATTTGCTCATTTCTACAATTTATCCTAAACAGTACCTTATAAATGTTACTCAGGTATTTTGACAAACCGCACAGAGAGTGCTCTAAGTGCTATGGAGCGATATACAATGGTACCTCATAGAACGATTTTAATCCGTTCCATGGAGCTCGTTGTTATACGAAACAATTGCTATATGATGCATGCATTGTATAGCGATTTTTCCTATAGGATGCATCGTACAATGATTTTTTTTGCCAAGTGGTTTTTCCCATTGAAAAATTGTTGAACGATTTTTTCCATAGGGAAAATTGTTATGCGAGACACCATTTCCCCCAAAAATCTAATTGTTATGCGATATCGTTGCTATATGGGGTGATTGTTGTATGAGGTTCCACTGTATACGTGTAATTGCTATTTCAAAATAAAAATAAATACAGTACTGTACATTTGAATCTTTTAAAAATAAATTGACTATACAATTTTAAAAGTACCAATTAAAAGAAACAATCACCACCTAAATAGTCAACAATCCCAATTAACAATGCAGCTTAGAGAGAGAGAGAGAGATTCCAATAGTTACCCAAACCTTCTGAAAAAGAAATTCCATGTCTCCTTTTGAAAGACTGCACTTGAGAATTAACTAGGAGACAAGAAAGCCATTCTTTTTTCCCATTTACGCTGGACCAGGATTCTGAAAATCTGTAATAATTACCTTTTTCCCAACAGAATTTTAGATGTGCTTTTCCTCTTGCTCAGTAAAACCTCATACAAAGTCCACTTCGTACAACATCGAATTCATACAACATCGCCTAATTCCTTGAAAAAAGTTGCCTCATACAAAGTCGCTGCGACTTTGTATGAGGCATTGGGGTTTTTCCCAGGCTGCATTGTGCCTGGGCAGTATAAAAGGCAGAACGCATGCGTGCATTGCTCTTGTGGGTTTTGCACAAGGTGAAGAGTGTTTAGGAGTGGTTTTGAGCGCGATTTTGGTTTTTTTGGATTTTTTTTCGGCAGAATTTTTGGAAGTATTCCTGGTATTTTTGCAGCATTCTTCAGGTTCTTGGACCATTCTTTGGCACAGTGAAAGGTAGGTAAATGAGGTTTTCTGTTTCTGATTGGCTTGGGGTGGGGAGGTGGATGGGGGAGGGCAAAATTTTTGGTGGGGTTGGCAATTGTTTGGTGTTTGCTGCTGTGTTTTTAAAAACATATTGCATGCTCCATAATTTTTCCTATGTTGGTCTTTTGGGGGGGACACTGTTTGGTGGAGTGGTCAATTGTTTGGTGTTTGCTGCTGTTTGGATGATTAACACTGTGCTGCATGATGGGTCAGGTTGGCATCCATTCTGTTCTTGCTTCCATCCAGTAATTGTTTACAGTAGCTTGTACAAAATGGATGATCGGCCGCATAGCTGCAGATTAACACTGTGCTGCATGATGGGACATGTTAACTTTTAAACCTGCACTTCATAAAGATTTCAAAAGTTAAAAACTTGTTGTATGGTTTGTCCCCTAAAATCAGGGTTGTTTGACATGTTTTTGTAATGTATTTAGCCTTTAGACAATGATTTCTTAAAGTTCTGTCAGTTTCCTGTCTGTTTCCTTGACTTTGCCCTGAAGTTTGTGCTGTTACAGTACAATGTATCTCTATGGAAACGACGTTGTACGAGGCATCGCAGCAAGGATTTGGACATTGTATGAGGCATTACGGCTAGGATTTTGCATGCCTCATACAACATCCAAATCCATATAAAGTCCAAACTTGTGGAACCAAGTTTGGACGTTGTATGAGGTATCACTGTATTGGGTATATTTCAGGGTAAAATATCAATGGGTTGCTCAGGGACCTAATCAGTGAGCATCTCTGAACAACCATGGATTTTTTAAAAACAGCATGTAGTTGTTATAGGTGTCACCATGATACTGACATATTTATTGTATTTCCTGCATTCCGTTTCCTTTGCACATCTTTCATAATATATATTCTGTTTGTTTGTTTTTAAACTGTGCATTACAATCATTAATATTTGGCTGATCTTACCACATCAGTGATGGGCAAGCTCAGGGACTTAGGGATCAAATTTGTGCTCACCCCTCCACAAGCTGCACAAAGCCCCCAAATGACCATTTTCAAAAGAGTCACCCAAATAAAATTGGTGTGGGGGCAAGGGCCTTGGGAACCCCTGCTCAAAAAAGTAAAAACCAATGCCTCTGTACCCCATTGTCTTGTGCTTAGTCCATCCAGCCCTGTATTACATGCTATATGTGAACACTTGTAACTGAGCCCTAACATTATCATGTTTTGAAGCAGAGCTTCCCAACCTAAGGCCCATGGGCCAGATCCTACCCACAACACCATTTCATGTGGCCCCCATCCCTCCAAGGGCATTTGAGAAACAAAATGGCCACCCCCTTTGAAGATGTTGGGAGAAAATGGCCATCCCCATCGTGCAGGCAAGGCAAAATAGCCATCCGGCCCTGGAAGCTGATTGAGAGAACATGACCCTGCCCCCAGCTTGAAAAGGTTGTGAACACCTGTTTTAAAGTGATGTCGACAAAATGCTGCTGTCCAGATATTGTTAGAAGTACCTTCCACGATACCGTCACAATTAGTAATGGTGGCAAGGTTAATGGATGTTGCAGTCCAACATCTGTAGGGTCACAATTTGCCAACCTCTGTTTTAGATGTACAGCCAGTTTAGGAATTGTGTCTTGGCATATTAAAATCTGACAAAATATCTGTGCTTCAAATTTATAAGATAAAGGCTGCCTTTCCCACTCATGCCTTGCGATAAAATGGGTCACAAGTTATTCAACATGGAGTTTCTTTGATTTTTAAACTGTATTAGAATGTAGCTTTGCTTCTTTGCAAAGGCCTCATAATTCTTTCTGCTGCGCTTATCAAGCAGATGGGCTTAGAAGAAGCTTCTCAAAGCTTCAGGCCTATGTTTTGTTTTCTTCCCAGGTCTGGAATGTTCATTTACGTCAACACCCAGAACCTGGGAACACCAGACATTTATTATGGGAACCAGTGGTTGTTTATACAAACCCTGGGCTCTAATTGGCTGTATGCTAATTAGGAGGGCCAAGCTCATGTCTTTTCTATAGGCACATGAGTTTGGTAGATAGTGAGAGTTTGGGATTAAGAGAGTTACACCTCTGAAGGGAGAGGGGGACTCTATCACTCAGTCCGGACTCCAACCAAGCTTAGTCATGATTACCTAGATTAGTCAGGTTTTCCTTTTGTTTCTGGGGGAAGGCCTGAGTGTGGATTTCCCTAACTGTCCTTTTTATTAATATTTTTGTATGCTGTACTGTACTTCTGTATCCTTAACCAATGGAAGAACTGTTATTTCTACATTTATTTATTCATTATTCATACTTGTATTGCCTCCTTCTCGCCGAAGCGACTCCGGGCGGCTAACAAATTAAAACATGAACAGAAACCACAATAAAAACAATTTTAAAATCGTTTAAAACCAATTAAAACCGTCAATCTTAAAAACCCACCCACCCTAATCTTATGGGAGGAGGAGGGTAAAAGTTATTTATAGAATGGGGCGGGGGGTCACCTACCCAACAGTGCCCCACACCTGCCCTGCCAGCCAGGTTTTGAGTTCTTTCCTAAAGGGCTGCAATTCTGTCTACAGCCGTAACTCTATCGGCAGGAGGTTCCATAGGGCTGGTGCGGACAGGGAGAAGGCCCTCCTTCTTGTGCTAAAGAGACAGGCTCCTCTAGCAGATGGTACAATTAGAGAGCCCCTCCGCTCCGCTCTAGTTGGATATGCTTTGAGAACAATAATCATTTTTACTTCATCAACAACGCCTGTTCTTTGGGAGAGGGGGTAAGACAAGAGTTAAGCCATAAGCCGCACGCCACCACATTTAATACAATACTCTCCATAATACTTGCTGGGCTCTATTAATACAGGTAAGCCCCAGGTTGTTGCAGGATCTGCAGGATGGCATATAGGCCTCCTGGGCCCGGGAGTCTTTGGGGAAGTTCCATAGGGCAGGCTGGTAAAAGTCGCTTGCCAGGAACGGGAGAGCCCCAAGGGCAAGGGCCAGGTCAAAGCCTATCTGTCACATGCCCATCCTGAAGTGCAGCTTTCAAAGTACTGTATGCCATTTCAAATTAGGAAGCCTTTTTTAGAATAGTAGAAGAGTATGGAAGAAAGTAAAATAATTGGAGCATTTCAAAATGTATCATTAGCAACTGAAAACATGGGGCTGCGGGGGCTCAGTGGTTAAGAAGCTCGCCTTGTTAGATGGAAGGCTCGCAAGTCGGCAGTTCGAGACCCAGGTACTGCATGATGGATTGATCACCCATCTCTGTCCTAGCTCTTGGGAACATGAAATGAGCCTCCTTTGGGCGTTCCTTGAAGTGGAGTTTCTTCTGCATAAATCCTTTCAGCCCAGAATAATTTGACATGAAATCATTATAACTGAAAACATCTGCAAATATCTGGAATAATTTTACAATTGATACTATAATAGTTCTAATTTAAAGGCTGGTTGGAATCCCCATGAAGTAATGTTGTGTATTGAGGCACTATTGCAAGTAGCCCAGGGAGCGCTCTTGCAATAGGAAAATGGCGGTTTCCCGCCAACCTAATTAGAAGCCTTAAGTGGTGCGAAATCCCCTGTAAAAGGGCACGCTAGTTATGCTAATCCAAGCCCCATAATTGGTTACAGTTTTGGATCCTGCTTTTTATTGGTTACTTTTATATCCTCTGTACCGGGGCTCCTTGCTTATGGTCACCCATGCTCTGGTTACTTCCCGACTAGATTATTGTAATGCGCTCTACATGGGGCTGCCCTTGACGACCATTCGGAGGCTGCAGCTGGTCCAGAATGCGGCAGCCCGGGTGGTGATGGGATGTGGGCGATATGCCCATGCCTCACCGCTACTTCGGGAACTGCACTGGTTACCAGTTTGTCTCCGGGTGCAATTCAAGGTGCTGGTTTTGACCTTTAAAGCCCTATATGGCAGTGGGCCAGGATACCTTAGAGACCGCATCGTCCCAAGAGTGTCTGCCCGTCCAACCAGAGTGGACCGGAGGGGCTCTCTAATGGTGCCATCAGTTAGGGGTGCACATCTGTCTAGCACCCAAAGGAGGGCCTTCTCCGTGGCCGCACCAACTCTCTGGAACCTCCTGCCAACAGATCTAAGACTTCAAAGAGAATTGCTGCCCTTCAGGAAAGGATTGAAGACCTGGCTGGCAGGGCAGGTGTGGGGCCCGAATGGGATCACGGTCCCCGCCTGCTGGCTTACGTAAAGAATTAAGAACTCTCTCTTCCTTTTTTAGAGTGGGTGGGATGGATGGGTGGGATAAGGGGTTTTTTAAGTGGGTGGGATATGGGGTTTTTAAAAGTGTTTTTATATGTTTTTAGAATTTGTTGTAATGCCGCCCTGAGTCGGGTTCTGCCTGAGTGGGCGGCATATATAAATACGACTAAATAAATAAATAAATACTGATTGGTTAGTTACGTTTGTCTGGCAGGTCACTACCTTGTATCCAATAGCCTCCGCCGGGAAGACACTATATAAGCCCCATGGACAAGTAAGGGTGGGGCTGGACCAGATCTATACTTCCTACACCATACAGGTAGCCTGGGTAGCGCTAGGCCTGTTTATGCTCCATTATGCTACAATTCTCGGTAGCTAGTTATTGCCCATTGCCGGGTACAGGTCCGGAGGGACTGACTCCGTAGGATTGTATAGCCATCTCGGGATCCGGAACACTTTGTAAACTAATCCCAACTGACTGTTATAATAAAGCCTGTTGCTGTTTGTTCATCGTTATAAGGGCCGGATCTAACAAGTAACTTATTCTTCACAAACATCATTATCTGGCAATGGGTATCTTCTTCTTTGCTTCTTCTTTTACTCCACTGGGTTTTGAGGGAGATTGCAAGGTTCTTGTTCTGGCACATCTAGTGGCCTCCACCTGCATTACTTGGTGTTCTTGTAATACTGTAGGTCTTTGATATTGTCTCTCCACCTTGCTCTGGATCTGCTTCATGCTCTTTGTTCTTCTCCGCTTTCCACATATGCCTTGTATGGTACGGAATTCCAAGGCATTATCTCCAGATAGGCAAACCACTTTATTTGTTGTCTCTATATGTAATTTAAGATTGGTTCTATTCCAATTCTTTCCCTTATAAGATCATTCCTGATTTTATCCCATTCTAATCACTCTAGCAGCTTTCCTCAGACATTTCATTTTCATGGTGAGCAACTTTTGTTTATGCTTTGTTGCAAGTGTCCATGTTTGGCACTGGTAACGTAAGATGGGAATGAATATGCTTTAGTTTAAATTAACCAAAATCCTGCTATCTTCCCTGCAAAAGATTCCAAGGTTCTGAGACTCCCTATGGCCCACTTTTTTGGGGGAGCCTTGAACAGTCAAGAATCACCTCAACATTACCACCATTGGTTTCAATTCCATTGGCAGCAATCCAGATGCAGTTTTTAGTTATTCCACTGCATTCCAAAACTCCCAAAGACTTCTCCAGGGCAAAAGCGGAGCCCCGAGAAGTCTCAGATCCTGAATTGGCAGGACAGGAATCTTTCAATTAATGTAAACTAAATATTTTCATTGCTGGAGGTCCAATGTGTAATAAATCTTTGAGTTGATACTGAACAACATTGCAACTTTCAAAATGCATGCCTTTCAACATTGTTTAAAGCTTGTAATTATCTTAATGTTGCATTATTTATTCAGGAGTACATTACAGGAGGGAATACTACCCTCGCAATCTGTTTTCATGAATGAAAATACTGGATTTAGTTAAATATTGCACGTCAAATTGTGTAACTGTGTTAGGGTTTTAAAACATGAAAATATTCCATATGTAGAAAATGTTAGGTTGTCAACTACATGCTATTTTAGAAGAGACAAAATTCCACTAGAATGTAATTCCAATAATGGACTCTATATTCAAAACAACAGAAACAGAAATACATTTAGTTCTTCCAACTATACTCTGAATTTAAATGAACAGTATAATTGCAGGCAAGCTGCCAAATTGTCTGTACAGCCTGCAGGAACCAGCAAGTAATAAGTGGAATTTATAGCAGCCTAATCATTTTATATTCCTAGTCACTGGCTTTAATCCAATGATACTCTGAGTCTCCTAAACGAGCCTAAGAGAATTAGCTAAAGCTTCCAAAATCAAAACAAGTCTCATAACCCTGGAGCAGCTAATCTGCATAGATTTCTTAGATAAGTCTACAGTTTTACTATCTTGATTATTTATAGGTTTTCCATAAAGAAGAAGAATCATTTAAAGCTACAAAAATTGTAGCTAAAGAAAGAGTTCTCTTTCAAATTTCACATGACTATTCAGTCTTGGACTGAGGCTGCCTGACCACACATCATCACACATTGGTAAACCTGAGACGAAAACTCAGAAACAAGTTACCCCAAAGATCATTTCCCCCTATATTAACCATTCAGATCACTATGATTTTCAAAGGAGACACTATTGTCCATGTCACAGCCTGTGGTATTCACATTTTGGAATTATCTTCTTTTTGAAGTACCGTATGTGAAACTTCAAAGCTAGATTGTTTTAAGTATTTACTGAAATTTTCTAATTTTACTTTGGATTTCCCATAGCCAGTCTGGAAATTCCATATGCTGTATTATTATGTTTTTATTGGATCATTTCACTATGATGATCCATATAAATTGTATATATATAAATTGTATATATGTATACACGTATGCACATGTGCGCACACATGCACACATGCACACACATGCATGTGTGTGCGCGCGCACACACACACACTGATGATGGCAGTTTCCTCCATTTATGCAAAAAGTCAGCACATCTACCGTGCACTGTATGCATTCTATTAAGGCTAGCCCATATCTTGCAATGTTGATAAAGGCTGGATAAAGGTGGATGTCTTGAATGGGGGTCTGTTAATATTCAGATCTAATATGTCAGAATTTACTGGTAGTTCTGGACTCTGAACTATTTTGTGGTACTCTCTTAAAAGAGCTGCATTTTTCCTGCAAAGTTCTGGTGGAGGAATGTTGCTTAACGCTAGAAGCCAGTAAGCAGGTGTGGACCTAATTGATCCGGATATAATGTGCATGGTGTTATTAATCTATGCATCAACCTTGCTTACATGGGCGCTGTTTAACCAAACAGGAGCGCAGTATTCTGCTGCGGAATAAACTAGACTTAGTGCAGAAGTTCATAAAGTAGTGGCTGAAGATACCCAAGTTGTACCACATAATTTCTGTATGATATTATTCCTCATTCTAGTTTTTGCTGCAGTTTTTAGGAGGTGTGGTTTTAATACCAAAGTGCAATCTAGGGCAGGGGTTACCAACCTTTTTAAGTCGGGGGCAGGGTCACACTCCCTTACACAGTTGAGGGGGCTGGACTGGTGGTCCCCCTGCCATTTACAGCTGTCGTAAACACGTTCACGGCCAATTCCGGCAGCGGCTGGAGCAAGAGCGGGAGCTGGATTACTTGGTGCCATAGGCTGGATCCGGCCTGCGGGCCATAGGTTGCCTACCCCTGATCTAGGGTGATGCCTAGGTACCTAGGCTCTTTATTATGACCAAGACATTTCCTATCCATATATACTGTTAGTTCTCTATATGTTAATTTATTATTCAGATGAAAGCAAACAATTTCTGTCTTGGTGACATTTGGTTTAAAGCACCATCTACGAAAGTAACTTGTCATTGCAGAGAAATCAGTTGTAAGGGTCTCTTCTGAGGCCTCAAATAACCTAGCTATCACCCAGTCACTGGCATTCCTGAACTTCCTGCTTTGTGTAGCTGGTAGGTCAGCTATATAGAGTGCGAAGAGCAATGGGACCAAGACCGAGCCTTGCGGTAATCTGTTGTTGAGGGTTTTTCTGGAACTCATCTTGTTGCCAAAAATAACCTGGAAGCCACGATCCCGGATCATGCTATCAATAAGTTTAGTAGTTCTTTGGCATTTTATAGTTTTCAAACGTTTACATATCGGGGCTGGTGCTACACGGTGTCATATGCTGTGGACAAATCAATAAAAATGGCAGATAATTTTAGCTTCTTCTGATAACCCGCTTCTATGAACGTTATTAGCAACAAAACCTGGTCCACACAACTTCTCACAGGATGAAACCCGCCTGCTCAGTTGGAATCTTAGTAAGTATTATAGCACTAATTCTATTATATAGTACATGTTCCAACAATTTGTAAACAGAAATGAGAAGGGCTACAGGGCGATTACCTTGAGATTGATCTGCAGGTTTACCTACTTTTAACAATGCTATGATTTTAGCATGTTTAAGTTTATATGGGGGATTTCTCCTAATCTTTCAAGAGAAATAAAAAATTGTGCTGTCGAGAACTTTGTGCATTTCCCTGCATGAATAAAAAAACTCCGGGTGGATGCCATCAAAGCCTGGTGCCTTTCTGGGTTTCATGTCCATTATAGCCCTTTCTCAACTTGATCAACTGAAATATCTTGTGAGTACTGTATACTATATCCTTGCAATCAGCGTTTCTAAGGGATTTAAGTTCCCATTTGATTTGTTTTATTGTTTCTTTATGGCTTTTTCCTTTTGACGTTGCTATAATGTGGGATGCTATGCGGTTTGGATCAATTATTGCATTTTCTCGTATTATACGACTTCCACCTCCCAATTTACATAACAAGGACCAAGCTTTCCTGCTAGAGGTTTTAAAATCAGTCTTCCCTGTAGTTTCCATCCACCTTTTCCATCTTGCAGCATACAAACTGTGAATTAGCTCGTCAGCCACTTCTCAATCACCAGTTCCTCTCTAGCACAAGAAGGAGGGCCTTCTCTGTGTCTGCTCCGGCCCAATGGAACCTCCTGCCAACTGAACTACGTCTCCAGGCAGAACTTTTACCCTTTTGCAAGAACCTTAAGACCTGGCTTTCACAGCGGGTGTGGGGGTGACTGGGGAGATAGCCACCTTGGGCTGGCTTGTTTAGGATGGCCTGGGCTGTTTGTTCCTGGAAGTTTGTTATGTGACACTGGAGAGTATTTCTTAATAGAAAAATATTTTAATTTTTTTAACCTTAAATAAGTCTAGTTTTTAATGTTTTTAATGTTAAATGTTTTTAATGACGTTTTTAGTGGTTTATTTGTAAGCTGCCCGGAGTCGCCTCAGCAAGGGGGCAGCAGTAGAAATGTGATTAAATAAATAAATAATAACAGTGCCGACGCCACCTCGCTTAGGCCCCCCTCACTAGTCCCCCTCACTGCTGGGAAGTCAGGAGCACCATGACTCTGTGGCCGGCCAGATAAGGTAAGTGGCATTTGGGGACGCCCTGGTCAAAAAAGCCGAGACGCGGAGCTCCTTCCCTGGCTTTGTTGGCTGGTGAGATTGGGAGCATCTGCTCCGGCTGCCCACAGTCCAAAGAACTGTTGCGGCCTCGCTGGTGTCGAGACACGGAGTTCCTTCCTTCGGTCTGCCAAGGATGTTGAGCATTGGCTCCGTCAGGACTGTAAGGAATTTATTATGTAGCTTGATTCTTGTTTATCGTATAATGTAGATTATATTGGATTCTGTATTATTGTATTTTTATATTTATTGTATACTGCATTATCAATTTTTATACTGTATTTTGTATTTCATTAATGTTTTGTATTTATTTATTTTGTATTTTTACTGATTATTGTACTGTTATTGCTGCTTGCTCTGATATTTACTGCTATATTTTGTTTTGTTTACTTTATTGTTGTGAACCGCCTTGAGTTGCCCATAGGGGAAGAAAGGCAGTATAGAAATAAACATAAACATAATAACAACAACAACAACAATACAATGTGCCACAGAAGCACTTTGTGGACAGCACTTCCCCATTGATGTTATTATATCTTCTGCTGCTATAACATTAAGTTATGTATATGTAGCTATGCAACAGGATTCCAACCAATGTCTCAAAGGTTTTTGCCTATAAGCACGAACTTGTTATGGGGGGGAGACACCTGTAGGTGGGGCCCTGCAGTATACAATCCTACGGAAGTCTCTTTAACTGCAGTTAAAACAATTGCTGTCAGCAGCAATAACTTGTACTAATATAAAATATTTCAGTGTCCCCCATTTATCATTTCTCACTGAAATAAACAATGTTCTTTAACAAAGAGATTCTTTTCAAAGAAGCAATAATGCCTCATTTTTCCCCTGGTGCAATGAGCTATATTTTTATGCCAATTAACATCTCCAAATGCTAGCAGAAAACAGGATGTTTTATTACTACTAGTTCACATCAAAATAAAATTGAATATGTTGCAGTAAAAAATGGATATCCAAAATTAACAATGCATTAGACAGATGGAAACTACGTAACATATCCTACAATTATGTTTTTGGCAAGCATAATAAACCAAAATGGAAAAGCTCATAGGGATAGACAATACTGTAAAATGTAATTTTTGTTGTTGTTCAGTCGCACAGTCGATTCCGACCCTTTGCGACCCTATAGACCATTTTTCTCCAGGCGCCTCTGTCCTCCACCATCCCCCTCAGCACTCCCAGTTCTGTACCCATTGTGTCTACAATCCCATCTAGCCATCTCATCTTTGGCCTCCCCCTTCTTCTTTTGCCCTCCACCTTTCCCAACATCAAGGCCTTCTCAAGCGAATCCTCCCTTCTCATTTGATGCCCAAAGTACTTCAGCTTCGTCTTTACTATTAGACCTTCCAATGAGCAGTCAGGGTTGATTTCTTCTAAGATTGACCTATTTGTTCTCCTCGCTGTCCAGGGTACCCTCAAAACTCTCCTCCAACACCACATTTCAAAGGCATCTATTCTTCTGCGCTCAGCCTTCCTAATGGTCCAGCTCTCACACCCATACATTACCACTGGGAATACCATTGCTTTGACTATTCTAATTTTTGTTTGCAATGTGATATCTCTGCTTTTCACTATGTTCCCCAGGTTTCTCATGGCTTGTCTCCCAAGAATCAGTCGCCTTTTTATTTCATGGCTGCAATCCCCATCTGCAGTGATCTTTGATCCAAGGAATGTAAAATCTGTCACTGCTTCTACTTCTTCCCCATCTATTTTCCAGGAACTGATGGGGCCTGTTGCCATTATCTTGGTTTTCTTGATATTGAGTCTCAGGCCAGCTTTTTCACTCTCCTCCTTCAATCCAATCAAGAGGCTCCTTAGATTTTAAAGAATTTAAAATTTAGAATTTAAAGAAGACATTTACCTGTAACACTTCTCGCTGTAACAACTTTATAATCTGACCTCCCTCCTAACAGTTTCTAATGTCTGTTATGATTTATTTCTATATTTTGTTTCCTTCATTTAGTATTGTTGTTTATGTGCCATATGTGCCACATTCCAACATATAATGACTATGCAAATTAAGACCTTACAAAGGTCCTGTCATTAACAATCTTGCCTAGATCTTCCAAACTTAAGGCTGTGGCTTTTTCAATGGATCAACCTACCACTTGTTCAGTTCTCTTTTTTGACTTCTGTTAGCATTATTTATTTTTCTGGTGAGTCTTGCTTTCTCATGATACATCCAAAATACAATAGCCTCACTATAGTCACTTCAGTCATTTTTGCTTATAATTAAGAGTTTGAACTTTAGTTGCACTGGAACCCACTTATTTTATTTATTTCATTATGATTATATACTACCCGTCTGGTCTATCCACTCTGGGCATGTTACAGCATAAAATAGATCATAAAAATACATTCCAGGGTGACTTGGACAAAACTGTGCTAGATATAATAAATCAAACAAATATTAAATGGCATCAGGAGGATATCCTGGAAATCCTCTCTGAGGAGCATAATTTTAAACACACACACACACACACACCCTAAATATCCCAAGAGATGTTGCCTGGTACAGCTCAGATGGCAAAGAGTTCCAAAGAGCAGAAGCCAGCACCCAAAAGCAGTCCAAGATTTCTGTAAAGAACTCCTTCAACACCAGATTTCAAATGAATCAGTTTTCCCCTATTACTTTTCCTCATTTTATATAGTAACTCAGATCAGATGCTCGGAACATTAAATTTATATTTATTCTGAAAGTATGACTCATAAAACTTGTGGTTTCTTCTACTGTCCATGGACACGGGGAGATGATTTCTCTTCTATATAACTAAAATCAAGGTCCGGCGCTGTATGTTCCTTATATAAATCCACACCTGTGCACTGATCGTGCTGAAACTCGGCACACACGTACCTTGGGCCAAAGAGACAGTCACTGCGGGTGACAACCACATCAGGAGGAGTATGCCCCCTAAATCAATCCGGAAAGGGGACGCCCCCACCGACAGGAGAAAAAGCAAGGGGGAAAGCCAACCGGGGGGGGGGGGTTGTGATGTTATCACCACAGCTCAACCAATTCCCAGCTGACCAGATCTGGGGCTCCATGACATCACAGGGCCCCCTAATACAAAGCGACACCCCTGCACCGATTGCGCTGGAAACTGCATGCACACCTACCTTCAACGTCTGGAGTGGACGGCGTGGGTAACCGGCAGCCCGCCTCGGGGTCCTTGCCCCCAAAAAGGGGCTGCAACACCTGCCCCCAGCCGGCAGAAACGACCAGGAGAGGTGACTGTGCATGCACGAGAATCCACGCATGCACCTAACCCTGCCTGGCGTTCCAGGCTGTGGCACATGCGTGAAATTCCACACATGTGCCAAAGTCTGCCTGGCATTCCAGGTGGCGCACAGCCTAGCCACCAGTACGGACGGCAGCAATTATGGCTGCCCCTGCCCCAGCAACTACTGTTGGCAGGCAGCCAACGCGGCATGGTTCCTCTGCACTCCTGAGGCACACTGCAGGGGAAGGGAGAACCCACAGCCAGGGGGCGGGCAGAGGATGGGACCGGGCCACCGCCTTCCGCCGTCCTCTGCGTGCCCCAAATGGGTCCTCTGCCCACCCGCCCAAATGGAGCCTCCCTTCCGCCTGACACAACCCATGGGAGGACGGAGGGGCCGGGCTGCGATGGCTACCCACTGACTGTAGTTGCTGGGGAGGCCAGCAGCGGTGGCTAGAGTCAGGCTGAGACGGCGCCTCATGGCAGAGCTGAGAGAGCAGCTGCGACGACAGCAGACAAAAAAGGTAAGGCAGCTGGGGCGGGGTCTCTCCTTGGCCTGGGTAGGATACCTCCAGGCAACGCCGGGTCCTCTGCTAGTTACTAGTAAAGCAGGCTGATTTCATTGCTTAATTCTTACTGGTAAACGCTATGCTCATTCAAGCTTCTTAATATAATTGTGCCTATTACCAAGCATAACATGTTTGTTAGCTATTGATGAATTTGTGATCAATTAGATGTTGTCATCATACAACAGTGCGCACACAATGCAAATCTGATTCTTCAAAGAGAAAGCAGCCACACTTGCCAAAGGTTTTATCCCCAATCTAAGGTTGGGTTCTCCATTGCATACCTGTCAAGTATCCCGTTTTCCCCGGGAAACCCCCATAATTTAGAGCCCCTAAACCCACCATCACTTTTTTTTGTAATTTCCCATACTTTAAAAAAAAATTCAGAGGCATATAAACCTCCCATATATCATTGTGTTATATCTTTATGAGGTGTGCAGCTCATACCAGAGAAGAGGAGTGTTGGGTTCCCCCTGGTGGAGGAAGAACCACCCCATAAGCATAACTGCTTCCCTTCACAGGGAAAAATGCAGTTAGCAAGCCAAGCTTACTAATAATTCTATTCTATATTTCGCCCTATTCCCCCCCCTATTCAACTGCATTTCATATTATGGTGATTTTTCATGGAACTGTTTTTTATACTTAAATCAGTTAATTGTCTCCTGTCTTAGTGTTTTTTGCCTCAATTTCATGTGTTTAGGAGAAAACCGTGGAATTATCCTGTTTATGCTGTATGCAAATATACTTGAAGCCGATTGGCTCATTCACCTCCCTTTAACACCCTCTTTCCCAGGTGAGAGAGGGCTTCAAGTATATTTGCAAACAATATAAACAGCATACTTCCATGGTTTTCTCTTAAATACAGAGTTTTAAAAAATGAAATTGAGGCATAAAACGCTAAGACAGGAGACAATTAACTGATTAAAATGTGAAAGATAGTTCCATGAAAAAATCACCATAATGTGAAATGCAGTTGAATAGGAGGGAGAATAGGGGGGAATATAGAGTAGAATTGTTGAAGTAAACCTGGCTTGCTGGCTGCCTTTTTCCCTGTGAGGGGAAGCAGTTGTGCCTATGGGGTGATTCTTCCTCCACCAGGAGAACTCAACATTCCTCTGTGGCTCCTCATCTTCTAGGCTCTTGGATGTGCCTAGATTTTGGGGAGAAGGGGGTGTGGCCTGGGAGAGAAGGGGGTGACCTAAATTTTCCCTTATTTTCATGTCCAAAACTTGACAGGTATGCTCCATTGACCAGAACTTATCTTGCCTGGATTAAATCATAACCAGTTCCTTACTGCACTTAGAAGAGAGGACTTTCACAGCTCCTTGGCATCAGATGAGAAAGCACTATAGAGCTAGTCATCACTACTATAGTTGGAGATGTATTATTTTACTACTGTTTAACTGAATCTTCTTTATGTAAGAGGTGTACAGATTTGTACTTCTGCACACTTCTACTCCAGACTAAACATTCCAATTATTTTAACATTTCCTTGTAGGACTTTCTATTAAGATACTTCAGCATCTTTGTCAACTTCCTCTGCCCACATGTCAAAATGTCATTTATCTCCCAGTCTTCTGCAAACATAATCCATTGCCTCCAGCTTTTCCTAATATAATGCTTTTATTAGGAACTGTCTGTCAGTCCAGTCTAGCATACAGTCTGAAAACGCAACAAAATAAACCCCTGGGATTCCAGTTACTAGTGTTTTTGAATTAATTTTTCATGTTTTGTTAAAGTATTGAAAAATCTAATGTGTTTAGCCAATTCCTCTGCAAAGATCCTTTATTTCCAATTTCATCAAGCAACCATGTAAATTCACACGCATTTGTGAACAAGTTTTCAGTAACAAGCATAATAATTTCAGTACTATATTTATGAAGCCTATTTTAACACTTGATTTAATGGACTTAAAACATGGACTTAATAGATTTTTGTCCCTATTTTCTTTTACTTTTTTAAAATCAGTATCCACCCACATAAAAAGTTTTTCACTTCACATACAGCATACTGAAATCTGTGTAAATCAACATGCGTGTAAATTCTACAGTGCTGACTACCAGTTTGAACATCTTTTTCTGGCTAGCTAAATAGGAAATGTGAATATATTGGCCAAAATCCTGTTACATAGTTATACTGGTGGAAGAGCAATCATACAATTTACAACAATAAACTGCCACTAGTTAGTGAGTCCCAGGTTTGATTTCTTTTCACATGCCAATGCCCAAGGTTGGTGTATAATGAAAAAAACCAAGAGGGCATTTCCTAATTCAGGAGTTCTCAATCTTTTTAAGCCGGTCACGCTCCCTCAGATAGCTTCGGTAGCCGGGCAGCCATGTTGCCCTTTCTCCACCACATGGCACTTCCGGGTGTGGTGGAGGTGGTGGGGGCCACATGAAATGGTGCCATGGGCTGCATCCGGCCTGCAAGTCGCAGATTGAGAATCCCTGTTCTAATTAAAGCAATTTGCTACAGCAGCTTATGTCATTGTCTTTCTGCCCTTTTAATTGCACAACATAATTTTGTTCATAATACTTTAGACAATTAGAATTATTATCAACTTCCCTTTCCTTGATTCTTTGACTTAATCTTGTTGACAAATTTAGCAGTTCCAATTTATTTTGTCCAGATTATAAAGCACTGGCTGTTTGTTTCTCACCAGTTGTCTACAAAATCTGTCAGAAACACTTCACACATGCAATTTATTACTGTTGCAGCTTTTCACTCCTATCCCTTATTTGACCTTTTTTCCTATTCAGGTAAACCATGTAGACCAGTAATTGGTTGCATTAAAAACTAACATTTTTAATAAACAACATGCACAATCATACTAATGCTTCTTTTATTTCATGGAAGGATCAGCCACTTGTTAACTGCCATATTACAGTAGATCCTACTGGCAACAAAAACAAATGTTTATGCAATTGTATACACCACTCCAAGCAGGAGGGTGGTTTACCCTTAAAGGATTCTCATACAGAATAGCAGAGCCTTTTCATGTTTTGACAAAATACATCTATTGCATTCTAGATAGAACCATAACTCAAAACTTGAAGTTTGAGATGCAGGCAATTGATTTATATCTATATGTACCTGTGCCTTTCCAAGAGCTTCAGCTTGTTTCAAAATATTCTGTTTTAGTTCATCTGCTTTCTTCAAATGAAAAGAATTCCTTTGGCTCTGGATGACAAACACTATTTCTCTTAGTTCTGTGAATGAAAGTAAAAAAATAATTTAAAAAATAAAAGCCTGCCAGATATCAGAAGTATCGCATGTAGAGATCAGAATCCAATCAGCAATTTGTACTTGTGCAAGTAAAATAATATAAGTCATAGCAACAAAATGCCACTAATTAACAAAGTGCTGATTTAATTTTTAGATATATGCCTGATCACACACAGAGGGAAATAAACAGCACCTTATGAATTATAAGCAATTTGC
Source organism: Bradypodion ventrale (assembly GCA_035047345.1). Lineage (NCBI taxonomy): Eukaryota > Metazoa > Chordata > Lepidosauria > Squamata > Chamaeleonidae > Bradypodion > Bradypodion ventrale. The sequence continues at coordinate 339,606,195 of JAWDJE010000003.1, forward strand.
TGCCATTTCACTTACATAAGTGTAAATTGCCAAATGAATTCTGGACAGTACACTAATTGATCTCAGTCAAAAAACATGGGGAAAAAGAAAAGCTTTATTTTTCGATGAAAGACTGATATTGTCCCTTTTATGTTTGCACGTGGCTATAAATATTCATTAAGAAGCCAGAGGGATTTCAATTCCCAAACACTGCAGTGTGAAAAAATCAGATTCAGTGAAAGAATAAACAGCTTCTACCAGGTGTACAATAAATTCAGTTCACAAACTGTTTCTATGTTGGGGCTAAAGCAATTACTCCTTAGCCTAAAGTAAACAGTTTTCATTAGTTAGCCATTTCTACCGCGAATTCATCATGCCTCAGTGAAAACAAATCTAAACTTGTCTCATTGCTGCAAAACAAGTTCACACAATGTTTTAACAACATCTGAAGTTCTATTTCACATACATAATGAAATCTATCAGACTTTTAAAACAATCCCTCATCTCCTAACAGCCAGATTTTCATTGGATATAATCCATAAATGTACTGAGTAATATACACTGCCATCTTCTAACTGAAAAGTTGTACAGTGATTTATTGTGTCAGCTTGTGGTTTACTTTTGCCCTGCAGCACAGCAGTCAAAGCCGAAGCAGCTACTGATGGTACTGCATAAGTTCTATATAAACCTGTTCTGGATTTAGACTGTTTCAATCAGTCTTCTACTGTTTTCGTCAGCAAAGAAAGGTACATGCCTGCAGGTGGAAGACTGGAAGGATAACTTTTGTCAATTTCTTGCAGCCTCTTACATATTCCAAAAGTATACTCAGGCAGGTTGGTGCAGTGGTGGCTGCTGAAGTACAGGAGATCATAATTGTGGATTCCTTCTGCTTCTAACAGAAGAACTGCTGGACAGTTCAGGTTGGGAATTTGGTTCCCCACTGTACCTCTTTGACAGGATTGGACTAGATGATTTATAGGGTCCTTTCTATCGGGAATATGACAATTCTGAGGTAGTTTCTGTTAGAGCAGAGGTTCCCAAACATTTTGCGCCACGGGCGCCGGACAGCTGACCGGGCCAATCACGTGGTTGCTCCCACCATAAATGCTGCCATAGAACACATTTGCAGCTGTCATAAACACACATTTATGACAGCCATGGGTGTATTTATGGCAGCATTTACGGCAGGCATGGGCGCCTTTACACATGCACGGGCACATTTTACAGCTATCATAAATGCCTCTGTTTCCTCTAGTGTCAAGGGGCCACAAGAAATGGTATTGGCCCCTGTGTTAGAGGGACTAGTTTGCATGCGTATTTTTCCTAATCAATCAGAAAAGTTCTTGCCTTCCCACCTGAAATTTCCTCACTTGCTTCTCTTTGTTGTGTTGTGTTGGCCATTTGTTAATACAGAGTAACCTTCACTTTGTGAGATAATAATAATAATAATAATAATAATAATAATAATAATAATAATAATAATAATAATAATAATAATAATAATAATAATAATAATAATAATAATAATGTTTTATTTATATCCCGCTTTTCTCGACCCCAAGGGGGGACCCATATAAATTATGAGGACCTCATATAAATTATGAGGTCTTAGATCCCTATGAAGTGGAATATCAGAAAGGTTTACTTACCCTTGCTTATTTGACTTGAGTTTCCACTTGTTTCATGTTCCTAGTTCAAGAAAGAAAGCATCACATCATAATAGAAATATAGCTGCATACATATGAAGAAGTATTGGAGCAATTATTGTGCTAGAAAGTTAACTTCCAAGGTTAGGATATATGCGTGCTTTAATAGGTAAGAAGCCACAGATGGTGCAGGCATAATCTTCTGTCCTTACACAGTAGAAAAAAGTTGTGTGTCATCAGTATTTAGAGCATTATAACTGTTTAACAAGCTACACAGATATCATCTCAGTAATCCTCCCAAAAGCCCTACAGATTTAGGCCAGTATAATTACTGTATCTCCATATTGAATGTAGATGCAGGATTGGAGCTAGAGAAATATATCGTATGTAAGGCTACCTACTGAATTTGCAATTAAAGTAAGATTTTAATACTTTGTTCACATCCTCCGCTATCATGCTACACCACCTCTAGCTTAATGAGGCTTACATGGGAAACGTAATTTAAGTTATTTCATCTCGGTCTATTAGAAATTTAAGTATAATTTAAGTATAAATATTAAGTATAAAATATATTATCAGAATCCAGAGCACCACTTTGAAACTAAATTTGTTATACATTATCATTTAGGACTACTTTTTTAAAAAAAATGAAAAATAGCAAAGAATATAGATTACTCCAAATTTCAAATTCAAACAATATACGGTAAAACCCTGACTTACAAATGGCCCGAGTTACATAGAATTCGACTTACAAAACAATTTTGTGCTAAAACCATGTCCCGATTTACACAATTTCCTATGGGTTTGCTTCGAGTTACATAAAGATTCTTTTTCCTATGGATTTTCCTATGCTTCAATTTTCCTATGCTTCAATTTACACAAAAAAATCATTTTTCCTATGGGTTTGCTTCGAGTTACATAAAAAAATAATTTTTTCTATGGGTTTGCTTCGAACTACATAAAAATGTGACTTGAGAAAAAGCCTATGGAACAGATTTCCCCCCCGCAAATAGGGGTTTTACTGTATTTCAGTTGAAAGTAGTTACAGAAGCCAAAATAAAAATCCAGTAATTCAATGTTGTATACATGTTGTCAGAATGTATGCACTGCGCTTAAGAACAAAGAGTTCACAATGTAATCACCCAGGAAACCAAATTCTAAAAATATCTCGGCTGCTATTCAGCAATAATTAAACAAAATGAAATGGTGTGCACTTTTTAGAACTGCCTATACCAGTGGTTCCCAACGTGGGGCCCACACCCCACAAGAGGATTTCAATTCCTAGAAGCCTAAGTCAATACACTGGCTGATCTGTGCTTTGGGGAATTGACTTAGACTTCTGTGAATTGAAGTCCAAAAACCAAAGGTTGGAAAACACTGGCCTATTCCCTCTGGCAATAAACTGCTGTATAGCCAAAGTCAAGATGAAACATTACCCTAATACAACTCATAAAAATATTGCAAAAAAGATGCCCTTGTCCCTGCACTGGTATTATGACTATTCTACATCTATCCCAACACAAGAGATTAGAAAAATTGTCATTTTGGACAATAATTCCCATAATCCTTTAGCCAGTACAGTCAGAGGCCAAGTACTGATAGTCAAAAAAGGAGTAATTTTTCTAATATTAATGACATGGTCCACGAAACAAGCGCAGATAGATGAGTGACTCCTGTTGGTTCAAGACCACTCTGTGTTCTTCTATCATTTCCCTGCTCTCCTCCCTTCCCTATCTTCTTCATCTTGATCCTAAGAGACTACATTTAGTACCTTGAACCCACAATTTGTGCATGATAACAGATACCTAAGAGGTATAAAAAGGATACACTCTGTAAACTAAAGCAGAAATACATTGTGCAGAGACTAAATATAAATATTAGAAACAGCAGAAAGGTGTTTGCAGTCCTTAATATGCAGCTGTTTTAAATGGAAGTGAGATGCTTCATCCGTGTTTATAAACAGAAGAAATAGAAGAAAACAAAGGAGGGAAATTAGGACAACGGGAACAAAAGATCTAGAGTAATGTTTCCCAAACTTTGGTTTTTGGAGTTCAATTCCCAGAAGCCTAAGTCAATTCCCCAAAGCGCTGATCAGCCAATGCACTGACTTAGGCTTCCGGGAATTGCAGTCCCCCTGTGGAGCCAGGGCCCCATGTTGGGAATCACAGACTAGAGCAGTGGTGACGAACCTATGGTACGCATGCCAGACATGGCACTTGGAACCCTCTCTGTGGGCACCCGTGGAGTCACCCCAGCACAGAGTTCACCCCACCCCTCTGCCCAGCAGCCCAATGGGAGCGCTTCCTTCCATCCCCCCAGCACAGAGTTCACCCCGCCCCTCTGCCCAGCAGCCCAATAGGGGTGTTTCCTTCCTCCCCTGTTGCTGTGTTGGCACTTTGTGATAAATAAGTGGGTTTGGGGTTGCAGTTCCGGCACTCGGTCTCTAAAAGGTTCGCCATCACTGGACTAGAGTAAGGCAATGGAATGTTCAAATAAAAGTAAATGGATGAATACTTTGGCCTTAATGTGTTGAGCTATTCAGCAAAGGATAGAAACAGAACGGTTATACAGTATTAGAAGAGGATGAAAATTACTCTCTTTCCACTGAGATTACAAATACAATTTTCTACAGAAGTGGCCAAGGATACCTCTCTAGAGTAGCCAGTGCTGTACCAAACTTGTGACACAGTAATAGCACAATATGAAATAGGTAAAATGCACAGCAGAGGTGAGCAAAATGCAGCTTATGTGTGCCTCACAGCCCCTGTCCCTAATTTTTGTTTGAGAAAATGTCCAGAAAATTTCTCTGTACTATGTAAGGTTAGGTGAGGATAATCTTACCATGTTTAAGAGGAGGATTCATTACCCCGGGGCCCTTCATTTCCACCCAAATTGCACTGGCTGCTTACTGGTAAGTACACCCACTTCCAATCCAGTTTTTTAAAAAATTAAAATCATAAATTGGTTTTGCAGAAGTAGCTTTTACCTTATCATAAATCCCCTTCTATTAAAGTCATCAGGAAGGGTACACTCTGCATTTACCATGAACCAATCACAGAGGGTGTTTAAATGGCCATTCCTGCAGCGGATTTTCTTCTTCAGTTGCCACTGAGAAATAACACATTTTAGTTCTTACAAGCGTTTATCAGATTCTTCTGTGTGTATTGAGTTGCTTTATTGCTGTAATTACTTGTGGCAGGTTTACTGTGCTTTTGCAGTGGTTTTTAGATTGCTTATAAATCTCTCTGGGAACCTTCTTGTTGCAAAGATGAGTAGTAAGTTTTATAAAGAAGTGGCCAGAATTCTGTTACTGACATATACTGACATTAGCCCAACAACATAAACTGAACTGGCAAATTGCTGCTAGTTAAAGAATTGATGCTTGTGTCTCTCATTACCAGCCAGACATATGAGGTGGCGTACAATAAGACAAACAATGATTCTTCAACTGGCAGCAATTTACTACTCCAACTTATGCTGCTGCATCTATTCAAGCATCAAGAGTACCGTAATAAAATTCTGCCAATAGAATAAAAATAATAATCACTTGAACAAGCTCTTGAATATAATATATCTGTGTCTAAGTAGTAGAATCACCTTTCAAAGGATAGGTCCAGGACAAATTACCACAGCAGAGAGAATATGGACAGAAGAGAGGTTCAAGGTCCTAGCTGACAACCCTCTTCCAGAAACAAGGAAGATTAAAGCAGACTTTGTTGTTGTTGTTTTGGCAGCCATGGCCAGAAAGATACAGATAAAATTCCAACTGAGTTAACTGAAGTCAATATCTTGCCCTCTCTTTGTTCCTTTTCTCAACAATCCTTGCCTACTAGTTTGACAGATGTGCTGCTGACTTGATCTGGACAGTTTAACAACCTTGCTTGTGCCTGCTGTCAGTTTGGATTATCACCTTGATATATAAGTGATTTATGACTGGTTCTGGGTTTAGACTCTGCACAACTCCTGAATTCTGATATGTCTCCTCCGTGCACTGATTTGGGACGGGTCTTGGACTTTCCTTTCAGACCTTGGTTCCCATCTGGTTGGCAACCACAGAGCAGGACAATTACATTAAAAACAGAGCACAAAACCTTATTTAATAGAAATAGAATAAGTGGGAAAGAATACAGGTTATAGCATGGGCTTCTGCAGCTAAATTCAACAGTCCCAACTAGAGTTGAATAAATGTAACTTGCTAAGTCATCACCTTTCTCAGAGTAACTGATTCAGTGGATCTACTCTAGTTAGGAATGACTGAACTTAGCCCACTGAATGGGAGCATTCCTATGTAAAGTGGAACATTTAAGGATTTTAACATAAATGTCCTCAGAAAGCAACTTTCATAGGAAAAATACACAATATATATTTTATATACTGTATAAAATACCACATACACCCACATATACATTTTATAAATGTAAAAAATGCAAACACCACAAATACAACAGTCATGATTAGAACATTAAGGATGGGTATCCATTAAAATGATCACAGCAATCACAGAAAAAGGACCAGTTCTTATATAATAGGAACAATATAGCTGATGCTTTCTCATAAACCCAACACTGCTCTAATGATAGTAGGCTGTGTCTGACACCACACAAGGCATTGCTGAAGTGAGTTCAACTGCATTCCTGAGGACAATTTTGCCATGGGAAATAACCACGTAAAAAGCCCTCCAACACGATCAGTCAGTTGTAACATAAACAAAGCAGTGGGAAAAACAAAGCCATAGAGAATAATAATTATGCTACCTCTAAAAAAGGCACTCTATATCACAGTGAAAGCATAGGAATACATAAGGCAGTTCACAAAATAAAATACACGAGACATACTCCAATGAGCAGAACAATGATACATCTCTTTCACTTCAAACAGATCTACTACTGGCAAGATTTGGAAGACACTGGCCAAAATCCTATTGTGCAGCTAACATCTTGTAACTAGAAGCCACACAATTTGCTTCAAAATTTGCACCAAGGTGGAAATCATATCAAGGAAGCAGTTTTGCAGAAACAAATCTGCAGGTAGTTGCACAATCAGACACGCAGATTGTCCACAAACTTTTATGAGCATAACTTTACACTGTTTCAAGTGCAACAGGATTTCAGCCACTAAGAGCAAGCCTTATTCTACAGCTGTGTTGAAATGAGGAATAGGTTTTAATACCTGTAATAGTTGGTCAGTCTGGTCTTGTACATCTTCAATAGCATCATTTAGAGTTAAACCTGAAAATGAGAAGAAAAATATTAGGTACTTTTTTGCCATACAGTGTATTCTCAAATTTGACAATATCTAAACAAGATCAAAAGAATCAGATTACATTAATTGCACAGGATGTACGGTAAGAACTTTCTTAATGTGAAGAGAATTCTGTATTTCTTATCATTTACTATGGTCTGGAAATTTTACTCTCATGCATCTCATGTTCCAATTTTCTTGAAATAATGACATGCGTTAAGAGAGCAACCATCTTCTTAGGTGCAATTTGTGAATAGCAACACAACTACTGTTAATGTATCAAGGTCATTCAAGCAGACTGCTGTAGCTAAAGATAGATAACCACAAATCAGAGGATAAATTAACTGTATGCCGTCAAATCAATTCTGATTTATGGCAATTCTTTCACAGGGGTTTCTAGGTAGAGGATACACACACTTCTTCAGGGCACTCTGGGACTGTGCAGCTTGCCCAAGACACTGAGAAGAATCAAACTCCCAACCTCTGGTTCTGCAGCCAGATAGCTAAACCACTGAGTTATTCAGAGGCCCAATAGAATTAATATTATCGTACAGATGTTGAAAATGGATTTGTCATCTAACAGAACAACAAGCTGTGGTTTTGTCAATTCTTTCTGCCATTGTATTGTGCACATGGAAAGTAAATCACTTGAATCACTGGCTATACAGATGGTGGCATTGAAAAAAGCTTGGTTTGGGGAGCAACGTCAACATGAATGACTTCTTGTGAATGATGGTGTGCACTTCACAAAAAAGGAGGCAAGTAGCAAAAATAAGATAACCTCAAATGTCAGATTCCTCTATCAAAGAATGGGTATTACATAGGAGCAGCATGGTGCTAAAGTTTAAAACTGAGGTATTTCACTGCAGAAATAGCTAGGCCAACAAATGAGGCTTGCAGATAGGAAATGGAAGAGGCAGCCAGGCAAAGTGAGATTGTAAATGCCAAAGTACAAGCACATATCATTGGCCCACTGTTTGATAATCCACAGACCCTACAATTTCACACTGGCACAAGTGAAGCATGCAAGCAAAGTAAAATGAGCAACTCGCTAAAATTGATATATATTTTTCCAGGTGGCAAATGTTAAAGTACCAAAAGATGACCAAAATTCAGAGTTGAGCTACTTCACTGAGACAAGAGGAAAATGACCAGAGATGAGGTACTACATTGAAAAACAAAGATTACAAATTAAAATTGAAGTTAGGCAAAAAAAAAAGGCCACATAAGGAAATATGAACTTAAACATGCAGCTGAGCCTACAGAAATACTGCCTGTCTCATCAAAACTTTTAATAATTCATGCCATGCAGAGTCGATCAAATATTAATTACACATGAACCCTAAAACAAATCAAGGATTACGTATCTAGCCTGATTAAAAGAACTGTTTTAACCCCAACACTATAGAAGAAATCCTAAAGAAATTTTCTACAAGTCTCTCATAACACAATCCTAAACATGTCATTTAAGTCTTATGTCATGCTGAAATCAATGGTGATTATTCATAGGTTAAGTGGGGATAGAACTCAAGCCACATTTGTTTTCATATTGGCAAGAATATTTGGAACTGTTTTTCATTTGTTTAAGTCAGCACAACTATCTCTCATTCTTCCACTTTCTGCTCCAAAAGTTTGATCCATAAAATCGAGTCTAAATATTTGCCATTGATTACATACCTGCTTTCCAATCTTTGGCTCACAGCCAAATAGCTTAACCATCGAGATATAGAGCCAGCAATAAGTATTTACCAGATAAGTATCCACCACCTCCTGCTTTGACAGACATTAAGAATGTAAGGGATGTTATCTTATAATGTCCTGCATTCAATGAACCATCTTTGATCTACTAGAGATTTTCACCAGAGAAAGGAGAGCTAATTTTTTTTCACTTCTCCCTCCTGCCCCAACGTCATCTTCTAACTCAGGAGTTCTCAACCTTTTTAAGACGGGGGCCCGGGCCACGCTCTCTCAAACAGCTTTGGGGGCTGGACAGCCATATTGTTCTTCCTACACCACATGGCACTTCCTGGTGTGGTGGAGGCAGTGGAGGGCCACATGAAATGGTGTCGTGGGCCGCATCTGGCCTGCGGGCTTGCAGGTTGAGCATCCCTGTTCTAACTTGTTCCAGCTAGTCACCCAACCCTCCGAAGCAGATTTTCAGGAAGCAAGAGGATTTTAGTGGCAATGGGGCAGGTAATTAAAATCTTTTCATCTTATGTTAAGAGAAATTTTTTACAGAATCAACTGCTCTCGCACAAGGAGGAAAGGAACCACTGGATACAACCACAGCAATTTATTGGCCTGCAACCTTTACTTTTTCTACATATTATGTATTTGAAAATACAAAGAAGGATAGTATTTATAACCTCAAAGGCTGCTTTTTATTTGTAATTAAGATGATACAGTTGAAGTAACATATCTTTAAGACCTGATCCCTGAATTTGCTTGTTTCTTTTCTCTCTCTCAGCTCTTTCACTTCCTTTTTGTTGTTGTTGTTAAACATTTCTTTTTATGTTTTTGAGCCTGGGCAAGGAATGTATTATCTTCTAATCTATTTATATGGTAGGTGTTGGGAAAACAGCTGCTTCCTAAGTGAACATAATATTATCACCATTTCTGTTTGTGATCAACAAGAGGTCAAGGACATCCTGCTGTTTCTTTACCATATGTAAACTATTATATGAGACTACCATTAATAAGGACTGCAGTGACTTAGTAGTTAAAACACTGAACTTGAAGACTGGAAGGTGCGGATTCCGCATGCCCAACTGGCACAGAACCTTGGCAGAGGTTAAACCAGTTGAGCAGACTCCTGTCCGCTGGCCTTTGCCAGTACGGAAATTAAGGGGGGTGGATTTATGATAGGGTTTGATTCACCCAATTCTGACCTGACCTACGGCTCTGCCAAGTAAGCAGTTTGCCAACTCCTGTTACATATTAAGGCAAACACTCATCTCCGAGTTTAGCGTAATCCTTGGTGCAAATAGTGGCCATATTTACCCCGGTCTAAGCCCTAGACAATGGTGTTTCCCCTGTCAATGTTTGCCCACGTTAATTAACTTCCCCAAGAAAGATTTCCCATTAACCCGAGTAAATGGGTGATGTGATTCTCTGTCAGATGACGGTTTTTCCTGCCTTGCCTTCTGATGTATAAATGATGATGTCTTTTCCTCAATAAACCACTGATCTGATCTCGCTCCATATTGCCTCGTGTCGTTCCTTGATCAGTCTCCTCCGGGACCTAATGGCCGTCCTAGCGGCCCCGATTCCTACATCTGGTGACCCCGACGTGATTTACTCGAGAGTAAGCGACCCCCGAGCAGTCTACTCGAGGGTAAGCGATCACACGGTCCGGTTCTGCGTTTGAACCGCGTCCACTTATCCCAGAGGACAGCGCGGCAGCCCGGCCGGTAAACCAGCCGGTCAGGAGGACGGCCTAAGCGGCGGGGCATTACCGAGAGGCATCCTACAGCTTGCTCCCAACTTTCGCGGTGGCTTGCAGGTTACGGAAAAACGCGTTCTGCTCAGGGTCAGCTGTGAACCCCTGACAGCGCAGAAGCCACCGAGGGCCCGTGGCAGCAGTCCACGCTCCGAGCTCTACCCAGAGAATCGTCGCCAGAACCTATTACCTTGCCCAAAGGCGCGTCGACTCGTCCCGAGGAGGAGACTTCGGAGGACCCACGCAGGTAATATGGGGACCTGTCCTCAGCGACAAGGTCCATCCGCTAGCCAAAGAATTCATGAGGAAGAGTTCAGAATCCTGGCCAGGGTGTTTCGGTTACGTCTTCACAGCGGAGAGCTAGCGAGACTTTTGGCGTACCTAAGGGAACACTGCCTGCTTTACCCAGAAGTAGGTACGTTAACTCTTAAGCTTTGGGATCAGATAGGAGACTGCATTCAGCAACCCCCGAAAGCTCCAGGAGGCGTAATTCGCACATGGAGTAAATGTAGGAAACTCTTAGCGGAGATAGAACCAGTCCGGGTAGAGGCCAAAGAACCCCCAGCGCCAGCCGAACCATCGGCGCCCACAGCGCTCTATCCGTCATTGCAGTTTAGGCAGAGTAGCGTAGGGAGCTTTCCCTCGGTGACAGCTGCAGACGTCACCGACGGAATGCATGGAATGGGGAGCGCAGGCACTTCTCTGACAGCTACAGGTTCCCGAGTTACCAAGAGTGCCCTTCAGCGCACAGTTGAGGAAGAACTTAGGAAGGGGGATTTGCCAGCAGAAGAACTAGCTGAGCTTAGCCAGATTTGTCCAATTCGCATGGAAATGGATGCCCTCACAGGGGCCCAGCAGATAGTTCATTCACCAGTCCCGTATAAGCTTCTCATGGCTATACGGAAGGCCATTTCAGAGACAGGGCTTCAAAGTCGCTTTACTAGGGGCACGCTTCAGCAAGTGTGCGAGAACACCATGTTCATTCCACATGACTGGAAAGCCGTCATGCGGATGATGCTCAACCCTAGCCAGTATTTGATTTGGGACAGCGAGTTTCGCCTTGAGGCGCAGACAAGGGCTGCCAGGATGGGAGGCGCAGTACTTCCTGACTAGTTATATGGTTCAGGTGCCTTCGAATCCATCGATGCGCAGATCAACTTGCCACTCGCCACTCTTCAGATGTCAGCAGAGGCTGCCTTTAGGGCTTTTTTCAAGGTCCCTGCAACCGGCAAAGCGGCTAAGAATTACACCGCAATTAAGCAGGGAGCCCAAGAGCCCTACATGGACTTCATCAATCGCTTGGAGGAAGCGATCAGTAGGCAGATCGATAATGAGCAAGCCCAACAAGAGCTCATGATGAAGTTAGCCAAGGACAATGCCAATTTAGACTGCCGTAAAATCTTGCAGTCCCTGGACAATCGTCCCGACTTGACTCTCACGGACATGATTAGAGCTTGCGCCGACGTTGGCACAGAATCCTATAAAATGGGTTTGCTAGCGGCAGCGGTGCAAGGGGGTAGAAGACCCAAAAGTAAGAACCAAGGAGCATGTCACTCTTGTGGCAAGGTCGGTCACTTCGCTAGGGAGTGCCGATCCAAGGGAGGCGGACAAAATTCCGGCCGCTCCAAGGCTCCAAACACCCTGTGTCCAAAGTGCAAGAAAGGCTACCATTGGGCCAGGAACTGTCCGAATTCGGGAAACCGGAGCGCGGGCATGTCTCTGGCCCCGGTCCAAACAGAGGCTTCCCTCATTCAGAGCTCGCCAGAGCTAGATTAGGTTCCAGTCACATTCCAGGCATTGCGAGGGCACAGGCCAGCCCCAAGGGTAGTTCAGGGCTAGATTTGACTTGTCAGGCAGACGTTACATGCGACCTGCCAGGCACGGTCTATCTGGTGGATTCTCAGTACATGGGTCCACTCCCCAAGGGCTTTATAGGTTTAGTTGTGCCCCGCAGTGTAGCCGGAGCACGCGGAATTCTTGTAATTCCAGGAGTCATTGACTCCAATTTTTCAGGCGTTCTCCAAGTTCAGCTTTGGACGCACTTACCCCAGACCATTCACAAAGGAGACACATTAGCGCAACTGATCATGGTTCCTTGTCACTCGCCAGCAAATAGCCAGGGAAGGCTCAGGGACAGCTCAGAGTCCCGGTCAGAGGACCGCTCGAGCGCCAGTGAGGCAGTACAAGGATACCAGGTCTTAGCGACAGTGGAGACCAACATTGAGTGGAAACAGCGCCCAGTTATTGAGGTATTTCTGAATAAAAGATCATTTTCAGGGTTATTAGATACCGGAGCTGATGTGAGCGTGATAAGCAGAGGCCAGTGGCCATGGGAGTGGGCCATTGAGCCGGTCTCCGATGTGTGGGGGGTAGGCGGCAATCAGGAAGCGTTTAGGAGCCGGGAGTGGGTAGAAGTCACAATCCCAAAGGCTGACGGCACAGCGGTAATTCGGCCGTACATTCTTGACATGCACATCAACCTTTGGGGGCGAGACATCTTGCAGCAGTATGGTGCTACGCTTACCTTCGGGTAATGGCGTTGCCACTTAAATGGCTCACCGATACGCCAGTCTGGGTAGAACAATGGCCGGTAGTGGGAGAGAAATTAGTTGCCCTTAAGCAACTGGTTAAAGAACAGCTAGACGCAGGACATATAGAACAGTCCACTAGTCCTTGGAATTCGCCAGTTTTTGTCATCAAAAAGAAGTCGGGGAAGTGGCGACTCCTCCACGATCTCAGAGAGATCAATAAGTGCATACAGCCAATGGGTCCGCTTCAATGCGGCATCCCAAATCCTAATATGATTCCCGAGGGGTGGGAGATCCTAGTTGTAGATCTCAAGGATTGCTTTTACAAGATTCCCTTAGACCCCAGGGACCGGGAAAGGTTTGCCTTTACGGTGCCGGTTGTGAACCACAGTGAGCCCACGCAGCGTTACACGTGGAAATTTTTGCCACAGGGCATGCTCAATTCGCCCACCCTGTGCCAAATTTATGTTCACAACGCACTGGCAAAGTTCTGAAACGTTTACCCCAAAGCCTTAGTTTGTCATTTCATGGATGATATCTTGGTCGCGGTGCCGCAACTCGGCAGCAAAATGTTTTCAGACCTCCAGGCCAGCCTGGGGGAGAAAGGGTTACTCATTGCCCCAGAGAAAGTGCAGAGAACCGAGCCCTTCTCATACTTGGGTCATCGGCTTCTCCGCTCTTTCGCAGCACCAGTTTTGCCCCAAGTCAACTTGAAAGATTCAGTCACCCTGGTAGAATTGCAGCGGGTTTTAGGAAACATTAATTGGGCCAGACCGTATTTCCGATTGGATACGGATCTTTTGAAACCGCTCTTCTCGCTGCTCACATTAGGTAAGCAGCCAGCAGACCGGATACAATTTCTTGAGAAGCACGCCTGGCTCTCGAGAAAGTCAACCAAGTTCTCAGCCAGAGGTGGGTAGATAGGATCACCCCAGGGCCATATGCTCCGATCCTGAATTTGTACATCGTTCGAGCAGGATCCATGTTCACCGGAGCCCTCGGAGTAGATTCCAAGAAAGGGGCGAGTATCGTGGAATGGGTGTACTTGCCGAACACCTCTTCCCAAAACATCATTCCTCCCCAAGAGTTGGTCTCCGCGGTGGTTTACCGCGGAAGGCTGAGAGCTAGGGACATTTCAGGGCACGACTTAGCAAAGATCGTGGTCCCGTTCACCAAGGAACAGGTACAGCAGTTGATGCAGCTCGGTGACTCACTTCCAATTGCTTTGGAGGGATTCACCGGATGCTTGGCATACCACTTGCCAAAGGACCCCAGACTTGTCTCACTTCAAACGCAGACAGTCAGCTTGTTTGAATTGCTCTCCCTGGTCCCGCTTCAGGGGGCCAGGACAGTCTTTACTGATGGAGGTCGCACATATGGTGTCTTGACTTGGCAGGAGGGCCAGGCTTGGCGCACGCTGTTAACTCTTCCACAGAAGTCCGCGCAGCGGGCAGAGTTGGCAGCGGTGAACCTTGCTTTGCGCACCTTCGCCAAAGAGCGCCTAAACATCATTACTGACAGTCAGTATGTTAGGAATTTGCTTCACAGTCTACCGGGAGCATACATTACTCCAGCGATAGACAAGAACTTGCTTAGTCTGTTTCTCACTGCTCAATTTCATTTGCGAAACCGCACGGAGCCGCTCTATGTTGCCCACATCCGAAGTCATCAAGACCTACCGGGTCCGATTTCCGCGGGCAATAGCAGAGCGGATGCGGCGGCAAAGGAAGTTCAGCAACGTTCAGTGTTAGGTGTTTTTACTACGCCAATTCAGAGTCATGCATTCTTTCACCAAAATGCCAATGCGCTCGCCAGACAGTTCAATCTGCCACTTTCTCAAGCCCAAGGCATAGTTCGCTCTTGCCAGCATTGTGCAGGGGCACCGGGGGGCCTTTGTGGGGGGGTCAAACCACGAGGGACAGAGGCTAACCAGGTGTGGCAGATGGATGTCACGCATGTTCCGCAGTTTGGTAGATGGCAGTACATGCACGTTTGCATTGATACTTTTTCTCAATTCGTTTGGGCAATGGCGCAGAAAGGGGAGACTGCTTCCCACGTGGAGCAGCACCTCCTTTCCTGCATCGCGGCTATGGGCAAACCACGGCACGTGAAAACCGATAACGGCCCGGCCTACTGCTCTAGGCAGTTGGCCGCCTTCATGGCCACCTGGGACATCAAGCATACTTTTGGCGTTCCCTACAATCCGCAAGGGCAAGCAATTGTGGAACGAGTCAATCGGACACTCAAGTCCTATATTGACAAACAAACAGAAAGGGGGGAGCCACCAGCCCTCCCCAAGTCACAGGCACAGCATTGTCTGAACAAGGTATTGTTCACATACAATCACCTTAATGTTTTTTCGGATTGCACGCCGCAGGAGAAGCATTTCCGCCGTTCGGAAGCTCTCCCGCGACCGATGGTCCGATACCGGGTGCCACCGGACCCTTCATGGAGGGGCCCAGCGCCACTCGTAACCTGGGGAAGAGGGTATGCTGCAGTTATGTCTCCTACAGGTGTCGTTTGGATTCCAGCTCGGTGTGTCAAACCTCACTTGGAACCACATGGCGTGGACCCAGACCGACCCAAGTCCGATCCAGGAGATGGAGGACCTCACCCTGACCGAGGGGACCCGGCGGGAGAAGCAGCGCCTGCGGACGGCAGCGCCGAGGATCACCTGGGGGATGATCAAGACCCTTTGCAGTGAGGCCCGGGACGCCCTCCAACGCGAGGAGAAGGAGCCGACACCGGAGAATTTTGTAGCCGCAGTCTTTGCCCAGATCAATGCCAACTCCGTGGCATTCACCATCATCCTGATCCTCTCCCTACTTGCTGGGGGAGGCGTTCAGGCCGCCTCATTGAAGGCCAACGATTTGATGCCTGGTGGAGACCTCTCTGCCAGGATGCATTACAACATATGGGAGAGGTTGGCGGGTCTCGTCAACCAGTCCGATTTTTGCCTGAAGCAGGACATTGGTTCTGCCTCAATCTTGAGCACCTGCCTCATCCCAGTGTGCCACTCTCCAGGCGCGCACCCCAGGGATGGGGACTGGCTCGTGAAACGGATTTTCAGCCCATACATCCCGACAGCTTCTTCAGAATACGCCCGTTGGGAGATGCGGCTCACCATGACTTTGCCGGCTGATGCAGCCACTCTCCACACTCCTCGAGTGGCGGTCAGTCCGAACTCTACTTGTGCTCGAGTGACCGGCTGCGCCTCAGTCGGTCGAACCCGGCGCCGCTGCCTCAACGTTGGCAGCGGCAATTGGACTTGTGATAACCCAGTGACACTTGGCTCAATGTATGCTCATGTTACCCTACCATCTGGTTGGTTCTTTACATGTAATCAGTACACTTGGAACTACATTCCCGCAAATGTACAGACGCTACTTGTTGTATCAGTCGTTTGACACTGTTACTCCCTACTAAGGATATGGTTACCCCAAGCACAAATGTTACAAATGTTCCGGCACTGGTACGACACACTCGCACCACCCAGTTAGACAGCTCGTGTGAGAGAAGCTTTAGAGTAATGAGTTCAGCCGAATATCTCTCGTTGGCAGTCAGCATTTTTGGCGTGCCAGGCTTAGCCGTCGGCAACGCTCGGAGAATTGGTCGACTGGCTTGCGGACTAGCCAAAGCCATTAACCATACCTCCTCTGCGATAGCACTGCTCAATCAAGAGCAGGAAGAGCTTCGCCATGCCATACTTGACAATCGAGCGGCTATAGACTATCTCCTATTGCTACATCACCTGGGTTGCGAATCTTTTCATGGTATGTGTTGTTTTAATCTCACTGATAACTCCCGTAAGGTACAGAGCCAGCTTACAGACCTCCACACCATAGTCGAGGGCATCAGGGAGGGTTCTGCATGGGGAACTTGGCTGAGTTCATTGTGGAACTGGATGTGGTCATGGATCCCGTGGGGATGGCTTCAGACGGTGCTCAAAGTGATTGTGGGGGTGATTATACTAGGCATAGCCATATGCTGCTTCGCGCAATGTATTCCCTCACTGATATCTAAGTGCCTTTCCAAGAAGAAACCCCGAAGCGTCATTCCCACTCATCAGCTGATGCCCCTCTTGCGCAGAGTTGCCGGTCAGATCCTAAATAAAAAGAAAAGGGGAGATGCGGATTCCGCATGCCCAATTGGCACAGAACCTTGGCAGAGGTTAAACCAGTTGAGCAGACTCCTGGCCACTGGCCTTTGCCAGTACGGAAATTAAGGGGGGTGGATTTATGATAGGGTTTGATTCACCCAATTCTGACCTGACCTACGGCTCTGCCAAGTAAGCAGATTGCCAACTCCTGGTACATATTAAGGCAAACACTCATCTCCGAGTTTAGCGTAATCCTTGGTGCAAATAGTGGCCATATTTACCCCGGTCTAAGCCCTAGACAATGGTGTTTCCCCTGTCAATGTTTGCCCACGTTAATTAACTTCCCCAAGAAAGATTTCCCATTAACCCGAGTAAATGGGTGATGTGATTCTCTGTCAGATGACGGTTTTTCCTGCCTTGCCTTCTGATCTATAAATGATGATGTCTTTTCCTCAATAGACCACTGATCTGATCTCGCTCCATATTGCCTCGTGTCGTTCCTTGATCAGTCTCCTCCGGGACCTAACGGCCATCCTAGCAGCCCCGATTCCTACAGGAAGGTCGGCAGGTTAGCAATTCGAGACCCAAGTGCTGTACCCGTGAGCTCATGTCCTGCGAACCTAGCAGTTTGAAAGCAAGAAATTGCAAGTAGATAAATAGGTACCACTTAGGTGGGAAGGTAAACAGTGTTCTGTGCACTCTGGTGTCTAATCATGCCTGCCACATGTCCATGGAAACATCTGCAGACATAGACAGACAGTGCTGGCTCTTTGGCTATAAATGGAAATGAGCACCAAACCCTAGTCAGATACAACTCACTTTTGAGCAAGGGTGACCTTTACCTTTAGTGACCATCTCATCAACTTTCCTTTGCTTGAGGATTTTTCAGTCTTTGATGACATGGAATGTTATAACTCCTTCCCCAGTCTTAATATGTACCAGGGAGGAAGTCTTCAGAGACAATGAATTAGGGCATCTCCTAGTTATCTCTCTAGTTTTGACATTTCTCCGGTAGATATAATGTACATTACATCAATTTGCTGCATATTTAGGGGTTGTCTACAGAAGCACTTGTTCTGTTCTCCAGGGTACCAATGGAAAGAGTTAATCCACTCTTTATTATATACATCTACACGTCACTGGAGTGGACACAATCTGTATTTTTCTGAGCCCCTTTCAGGGTGTTCAACCATTTTGTTACAGGTTTGTGGGATGGAATTTAATTCATTTCCATGTGTGTGATCTCTTGGAATGAAGTAAACCAGAGCCTTGCAGCTATCAAATCCTGCTCCCAGTGTAGATTTCCAGTATTGTGAAGCAACTTATGAGCTATCTCACAATATCAGAAAACTGAACACTTTCCCTGCTCACTTTTGGAGGAGCAGGGAAAAGGAAATTATTGTTGTGACTAGTAGATCATCACTAATGCAATGAATCAGTTAAATCAAAGTACAGTAGTTTTTTTTTTCTTTTTCTTTCTGTGTTTTACCAACTGAAACCACAGCTAGTTCAGGTACCTAGCTGTAAAGCCACTTTTTGAGAGTTTGATTCTACTGTGCCTTTTGAGAGAAGAGCTAGCCTATATAGTCATGGGCAAGCTGCAGTCTCAGGACACTCCCAGAGGAAGGGAACAGTAAACCACTGCTTTCTAACTAGAAAACCGTAGAAAGGATTTCCATAAGTTGGAATTGATTGACATTACACAATTATTGTTATTATTATATATTCCCAGGGAGAAACTAATACCTTGACTAGCAAATATCAAGAGTTATTTTGCCACTACCACAGAAAATCATGCTGAAGGTAAAGGAAAGTTCCTTAGAGATATGCTCAATTTTAACCTCTCTCCATTTTTTACCCATAAGACACCTGTTTCCATAGATGGCAGAAACAGAAGAGTTAAAAGAAGAGATCAGACTTGTCAATTTTCACCCACAGCCTGATGACATTTCATGTTTATACTTTCAATATGACTTTTCTCCAGTTTTACATTTAAACTATTTTCAACAAATAAATTGGGAGGGGAAATGCCACTAGGACAAGGGAAAATAAAATAGAAATTCCTTTCAGGATTCAATAAGTAAAAAGCCATTTTAAACATGCCAGCAGATGGCTATTATAAACCTCATTCTATAATAACAGATGAAAGCTGGTTTAACAATTTATTTTGAAACAAATAAGCTGCTACCAAACCAGCGAAATATTTGAAATCCTTTCTGTTAACTTCTTATTTAATATACTATAAAGATGGTATTTATTTAATCTGCTAAAGTTTGGATGACCTTGGCAGAACTCTCCAGACCCGTCAAGTATCCCTTATTGGCCGGGAAAACCCCGTATTTTTACCCCTCTTCCCGCCCCCTCCCGTTTTATTAATTTCCCCCTAATATCACGTTTTTTTAATTAAAAAATCCCAAAGCTGCAGTTTTTTTCCTGCCACCAGAGGTCGCTGTGGCTTTTCACTTGTAGAAGGGGAGAGAGAAGATGGTTTGAAGCAGGGCCTTCATCTCTCTACTTCCGTTCCTTTGACTCCTTTGTGGGCCCGTGCGAGGGGAGGGGGGAAAGGAAGAAAAGAGCTGCCCGACGTGGCTGGCCCTGGGCCAGGGAGGGCCGGCATGGATGCCCCGGCGCTTGTCCCTTCTGGGTAAGTCTATGTCCTTTTGTTTTGTTTACTTTCCTGTGTGTGTAAGTAAGTCTCTGCCTTTTTGTTTTGCTTACTTTGCTGTGTGTGTGTGTGTGTGTGTGTGTGTGTGAGAGAGAGAGAGAGAGAGAGAGAGAGAGAGAGAGAGACTCGCCTTTGTGTGGGTGGGTGTGGGTATGAAGAGCGATGGTGTGTGTGTTTGTGTGTGTGTGTTGTCGGTGAGGGGCAAGGGTCCGGACCAGGTTAAACAGAGATGACCACTGAACCCTAGAGTTGGATATGACTGGCTTTCAAGCAAGGGATACCTTTACCTTGCTTGAAAGCCAGTCGTATCTGACTCTAGGGTTCAGTGTTCATCTTTGTTTCAAAGCTGAAGTGCCAGCGCTGTCTGCTTCTGCAGACGTTTCCATGGTCATGTGGCAGGCATGACTTAGACACAGGAGCACACGGAACGCTGTTTACCTTCCCACCAAAGTATTCCCTATTTATCTACTTGCAATTATATAGAGTGGAATGGGATACATGGTTTGAATGCATTTTTTATAGATTAATCATAACTCAAACAGACAAATTTCAATATAATACAGGTAACAAGTCTTCAGAACTGCAAAAATAACAGTGAAAGTACAAATAATGACATCATGAGGTGGTGGTCTGATAAACATAAGATAGACCCTAGGGAAAGAGACGCCTGAGAGTGAAAAAATAAGGCCCTAGATGGGAGGAAAGAGGCAGAAGATGAGCCACTTCTGTGTGGTGGGCTGGAGGCCCCACTAGGTTGGTGGGACTCAAGCTTAAACAAACAGGAAGATGAGGGGAAGGGGCTTGGACTAATCCAGATACCCTATTTGTTTCCCTAAATTTTCTTGCTTTTGAACTGCTAGGTTGGCAGGAGCTGGGACAGAGGCAGAAGCTCACTCCGTCCTGCAGTACTCGGGTATTGAGCTGCTGACCTGCCACCTTCCAGTCAGCACCTTTGCCACTTGAGCCACTGCAGCTCAGTGGTTAAGAAGCTCGCCTTGTTAGCTGGAAGGCCGACATGACGGTTTGAGCTCCCATCTCTGTCCCAGCTCCTGGCAACCTAGCAGTTCAAAACAAGAAATTACAAGTAGATAAATAAAGACAATTTTGGTGGGAAAGGTAACAACATTCTGGTGTCTAGTCATGCCTGCCACATGTCCACAGAAACATCTACAAACAGGCAGTGCTGGCTCTTTGGCTATAAACAGAAATGAGCACTGAACCCTAGAGTCAGATATGGCAGGCAGCATTGGATCTAACAATAGGTAAAGGTTGCCCTTGCTTGAAAGTCAAACGTATATGACTCTAGGGTGCAGTGCTCATCTCCATTTACATGCAAAGAATCAGTGCTGTCTGTGTTTGCAGACATTTTCATGGTCATGTGGCAAGCATGACTAGAACCCAGCAGGTCATACGGCCAGACTTGGCCATGCCCACAGAGGGGTGTGCCCAAAATTTCCCTTATTTTTAAATCCCAAACTTGACAGGTATGGAACTCTCACAGTTTCCTACATTTGAGTCTGAACTATCTCATCTTAAGTATTTAATGGAGCAGCATCTTTCAGTTATTCTCTAGTATATTTGAAGTGCTCAAGACCCTAAAACCTTTTTCTTTCTAATTCAGGCACTCTACAGCTGTAGCATAAATACAAAGCTAGGCAAGCCAATCCTCATCATATATTGCATTTAGGCATCAGGCTCACTGTTCAGACTACCAAAAGCAAATAATTTATGGAAGAGAGTTAATAGAATGGACATAGGCATGTTACATCAATGTTGTAATACACGTATGCCATAAAGCCTAAGAAGAAGTTGCATATACAATACTGAGTTGGTTTGCAGCCTTCTACTGCACATAATCAAACTCTCGTTTGCATCCCAGAAAGCTGCTGGATGGAACTGATTTCTGCCCATGATGCAAGAAGTTACACAGAACTAAATTCTAATTTGCAGCCTAGGAAACTGTTGTGTAAAAGAGGGTTGTGTTTTGCAGTTTATGAAGATGGTGCACTAGGGCATACTCCTCCATGAAACATAGCTGAAACCTGCTCAAATTCATGTACATCAGAGGTGGCCAACCTTGGCCCTCCAGCTGTTCTTGGACCTCAATTACCAGAAGCCCAAGTCAGCACACCTGCTGATCAAGGCTTCTGGGAAATGAAGTCCAAAAACAGCTGGAGGGCCAAGGTTGGCCACCCCTGGTGTACATAATGGAAATATGTTCAAAACCAAGAATGTGGAGATTCCTCTAATTGTAACCTGGCTCCTCGCTGAAAAAAATTTCAATACTCCCATAAGTGGCAACCAATTTTACTTCTCAGATTACCTTGTCCCAGAAATATAATTATCATTATGGCAGGGTACAGTATTTCCAGCTAAATGTCAATGAGCTTATGAAATTTTCTATCAAAAATTCTGCTTGCATAAGTCTCTCAACTGAATTATGGATGTTTCAATGTCTAATTTAGAAGACTTTACTACTACTTCTCCAAAAGTTGTAAAATGGCTTTCAAACTGATAGCAACTGGACCCAAGAACTCTCAACAATTCCTCCCAATGTAGTTGAAAATAAAGCACAAAAAAGAAGAGCCAAGTACACCACCCAGAGTTAATTGAAGGAATGGCAAGATGTAAATTTGATAAACAATGACAACTATCCAGCAAATGATCAATTGTAGCCTTCCACTAAGAAAATTCCCACTAGCACTTTTATTTCTTGCTGCTGTCAAAAGACCCAATGGTAGCAATCACACTTTTAAGGAACTTGTAAAAACCCAGGTAACATAGTTAAAACTAAAAGTAGAGACATCACCTTGCAAACAAAAGTCCGCATAGTCAAAGCAATGGTATTTCTGGTAGTAATGTATGGTTGTGAGAGCTGGACCATCAGGAAAGCTGAGCGCAGAAGAATAGACACCTTTGAACTGTGGTGTTGGAGGAGAATTTTGAGAGTACCCTGGACAGCAAACAAAACAAATAGGTCAATCTTAAAAGAAATCAACCTGGACTGCTCCTTGGAAGGTCAAATACTGAAGATGAAGCTAAAGTACTTTGGACATCAAATGAGAAGAGAGGATTCACTTGAGAAAGCCTTGATGCTGAGAAAGGTCGAAGGCAAAAGAAGAAGGGGCCAGCAGAGAATGAGATGGCTAGTGTTATATATTAGTGGTTGGTAGTATTTCAGGATCTTGACCCTTACCTTGTTAGGTCCATAGGTGTGTAATGTGTAAGGGGTTACTGTTGCCTTAAGGCAGCTTGTTATACCACAGTGGGGGGACAGGTGGTGCGGGTCACACTAACAGCTGCGTGCTGCCCCCACCTATGGGTTTTTATGTATATATGGGGGCAGGGGTCGGGTGAACTCAGCCTCGTCATCACCCTGCTTCGTTTGTGCATGTTGGAATAAAGTATCTTTTATAAAGTCGGTGTGAACTACTTCCTCTAGGATCAAGTATTTAATACTGGCGACGAAGGAGGGATCCTGGAGGAATTAGAAACTGTTTCAACTGCCACGTCCAGTGGGAATAGTCCCGTTGTTCACAGGTCACTGGCACCAAGGGTGCCCAGGGCAAGAATGGCAACGTTTGAGAAATTTGATCCGGCTGAAAAGGACTGGAATTCCTATATTTCAAGGTTTCAGTTTTATGCTACGGCAAACAAGCTGACGGAGGAGGATATCCTGAAAGCCACTTTTTTTTAGTGTTTGTGGGAGAATGACCTACAAAGAGGCAAGAGCCCTCTTAGCGCCTCGGGAGTTGTCTGCTGTATCGTTCGAGGAGGTGAAACAGAAATTACAAGACCATTATGCACCGTAGCCGTCCCTAATTGCCCGCAGGCATGCTTTTTACACACGTTTTCAAGCTCCGGGTGAGTCAGTAACTTGTTTTATCACGGGCCTTCGAAATATTGCAAGAGACTGTACGTTTAATGATTTAGATGACATGCTAAGGGGCCGTTTGGTCTGTGGTTTGAGGGACGAAGCACTGCAGAGGCGGCTGTTTGCAATTAAGGAACTCATGTTTGCAAGGGCATTAGAGGAAGCTTTGGCTTCGGAAACAGCAGACCAGTCCGCGAGAGAGGTGTGGCAGCCAATTAGCCCAAGACAGAGGGAGAGAGCGGTGGTTTGCCATGAGAGTGCAGCAGAGGAGATGGACTGTAAAGAAGACGAGGTCAACCGCACGCAACGGAGTAACCAACAGGCGCCAGGGAAGAGACACAAATCCCGAATAATGGATGGTCAATTCATCGTATGCGGCAGTTGTGGAGGGGACCATGCACGAAGGGTTTGCAGGTTCCAAGAGGCCACCTGTCACAAGTGTGGAAAATTGGGCCATATTGCGTGTGTTTACCATAACTGTGTTTCTGGAGGGGGGGCTGGAAAAGTGAAGCGGCATCAAACTGCCCTAATTCAAGCAAGTGGATACAACCAGGACTTACTACAGGTGCAAGGGACTGATTCAAAGGAACTCAAGGACATAAGAGTGCAAGTACATATTGGGGGGAGATCTTGTGAAATGTGTGTGGACATCGGGTCTCCCGTATACATAATCTCTGAGAAGACTTGGCGGGTTTTGGGGTTATATAAGAATCCTCCCCTTCGGGAACCCCCGTTTGATCTTCGGGATTTTCAAAAGAACAAGATAACTATGAAGGGAGTGGGAACATTTGTAGTCCAGTTTAAGGACAAGAAAAAAAACTTGGACTTATGGGTTACCAAAGGGCCTTATACAAGTTTGTTAGGGATGGATTGGTTTAGCCCATTTGGTATAGAGATCATGGGTATAAATCAGATGTCCGTTGAGAGTCCGATACAGGATTTCTCGGATATCTATAAAGAATTTGCGGAGGTTTTTGAGGGCACGCTGGGACAGTATAAAGGGCCACCGGTTTCTTTCCAACTAGATCCGGGGGTGCAACCACTTTGAATTAAGGCTTGTAGAGTCCCTTTTGCTCTTAAATCTAAGATAGATGAAGAATTAGACCAGCTGATAGCTCAAGGAATTTTGAAGCCAGTGCCCCAAGGAGTTTGGGAAACTCCCATTGTGACGCCCTTTAAACCCAATGGGTCAGTAAGGATATGTGGAGACTATAGATGCACATTGAATAAGGCCTTACAGGATCATGCCTATTCAGTTCCTGTAATTAGTCATGTCTTAGCTACATTGGCTGGGGCAAAAGTTTTTGGTAAATTAGATCTAGTGCAAGCTTACCAACAACTACCCGTAGATGATGCAACAGCGGATGCCCAAACTATTGTAACTCATAGGAGGGCATTTAGGGTAAA
Organism: Bradypodion ventrale; assembly: GCA_035047345.1. Classification (NCBI taxonomy): domain Eukaryota; kingdom Metazoa; phylum Chordata; class Lepidosauria; order Squamata; family Chamaeleonidae; genus Bradypodion; species Bradypodion ventrale. Next base: position 339,631,073 of record JAWDJE010000003.1, read on the forward strand.
AAGGCTCGAGTTTGGGGTATGCGTAGCCCCTGGCGTTTTTCAGAATTTGATGGATAATTTGCTTAAAGGTATTCCAGGAGTAACCCCATTTTTTGATGATATACTGATAGCAGCTCCAACACCCAAGGAATTTGTTAGCCGCCTTAGAAGTACATTACAGCGTTTTCAGAAGGCGGGTTTAAAGGTGAAATGAGAAAAATGTTTGTTGGGAGCATCGAGGATTAATTTTCTGGGGTTTGCTGTGGATGCTACAGGGATACATCCGACTGAGGAAAAGACTAGAGCCATTTGTGAAGCTCCTACACCTTCATCTAAAGTAGAATTGCAGGCATTTTTAAGACTTTTAAATTTTTATCATACGTTTTTGCCGCATAAGGCTGCGATAGCAGAACCTTTACATAGACTGTTAAAGAAAAAGGCTAAGTGGGACTGGGGCCCTCAACAGGATTTAGCGTTTCAAGGAGTCAAGGATCTGTTAGTGTCAAACAAAGTACTTGCCCATTTTGATGAATCATTACCCCTAATTTTGGCCTGCGATGCCTCCCCTTATGGAGTTGGGGTGGTTTTGGGACATCAACTTCCAGATGGGAGGGAAGTCCCGATTGCATATTTTTCACAAACGCTATCTCCATCTGAAAGAAATTATGCAAAAATTGACAAAGCGGGGCTTGCTATTGTAAAAGGGGTTAAGAAATTTCATGACTATGTATATGGGCGACCATTTACAATTTTGACGGACCATAAGCCCCTATTAGGTATATTTGCCCTGGACCGTCAAACACCGCAGATGTTGTGTGTCCCCCCCCCCCCCCGAGTCTTAAGGTGGTCTATTTTTTTGGCAGGGTACCAATATTCCCTTAAATATCAACCGGGAAAGGCTATGGGGCATGCGGATGCCCTTAGCAGGATACCATTACCTGAGAATGGGCCCATCCGGCACCAGCTTATAGTATCCTTTATATGGAGGAGCTCCCGGAACCCCCCTCCAAGTACAGGACATTGCTAAAGGAACAGTAAAGGATCGTATCCTTTCCAGGGTTTTGGATTGGGTATGGAGGGGGTGGCCAGGAGGAAAGGTGGGGCCAGAATTTAATAGTTTTACATCAAAGAGAGAGGAGCTGTCAGCCCATAAAGGGTGCCTGCTGTGGGGAAACAGGGTCATGATCCCCACTCCATTAAGGAAGTGAGTGTTGGAAGCTTTGCATGAAGCCCATCCAGGGGTAGTACGGATGAAGACCCTGACAAGGAGTTATGTATGGTGGCCAGGGATTGATGGAGAAATTGAGGCGTGGGTATGGGGGTGTCTTCCATGCCAAGAGTCACGACCAAGTCCTCCTAAAGTTCTGGGAATGACCTGGGAAGATACCAGGAAGCCGTGTTCCCGCTTACATGTAGATTTTGCGGGGCCAGTTAAAGGACAGTTTTTCTTGGTGGTGGTAGATTCACATTCTAAATGGCTGGAGGTGGTGCCAGTTCAAACTACATTGGTGGCTACCACTATGAGGGCATTGCGTAAGCTATTTGCCACTTTTGGACTTCCGGATACGGTAGTCTCGGATAACGGGACAGCCTTTACCTCAAAGGAATTTCAAGGATTCCTGGCACAATACGGGATTCGCCATATTCGTTCGGCCCCTTTCTATCCGGCCACAAATGCCAGGCCGAAAGAATGGTACGTACTACCAAGGAGACGCTTTAAAAAAATTGAAGAAGGGGATTGGCATTATAAGTTGGCAAAGTTTTTGATAGCACAGCATGCTACACCATGCTCGGCCATGGACCGGAGCCCAGCAGAATTGTTGATGGTGCGTAAATTGACTACTCTATTAGATAGGATCCATCCGGATCATGCTATAGATATGGGGCCAGGGATTGAGAGTAGAGTTGTTCCAAGAGGTTTTTCCCCAGGAAATTGGGTATATGCCAGAAATTACGGGAGCAGCCCAATATGGGTCCCTGGAATAGTGGAAGGGGTCAAAGGCCCAGTCTCTTATGAGGTTTCCACGGAGCAGGGATTACTCTGGAAAAGGCATATAGATCAGCTTCGATCAAGGAAGGATCCAGGGAAGAAAGGCTCCTTGGGGGAGGAGGTGGTATTAGAGAGGTAGTCTAAAAATCCGAGTGGTGTTAATGAGTTTAGGACACCTGAAACCTTGGAGAGTCCAGGGGCTGAAGGAAGAGAGGACCCCATGGCCACTAATATCACCTAACCCAGAGGTTTTGGAGAGTCCGGTAGTCGTGCAAGCAGAGTCCCAGGGGGCTACCATTTTACCATCAATGGGTACCACTTTTCCACTAGAGAGTTTGATACAAATGGAACCAGCTTCACCCCAGGCCCAGGAACCAAACTCGGGGTCAGGGCGGGGGCAGAGAGAACGCCGGAGACCAGGCTATTTGAAAGATTATTTTGTGGGGAACATCGAGACTTGGGGGGAGGAGTGTTATATATTAGTGGTTGATAGTATTTCAGGATCTTGACCCTTACCTTGTTAGTTCCATAGGTGTGTAATGTGTAAGGGGTTACTGTTGCCTTAAGGCAGCTTGTTATACCATAGTGGGGGACAGGTGTTGCGGGTCACACTAACAGCTGTGTGCTGCCCCCATCTATGGGTTTTTATGTATATATGGGGGCAGGGGTCGGGTGAATTCAGCCTTGTTTGAATTCACCCTGCTTCGTTTGTGCACGTTGGAATAAAGTATCTTTTATAAAACCGGTATGAACTACTTCCTCTAGGATCAAGTATTTAATAGCTAGATGGTATTTTTGACGCAATGGGCACACTGAGGAGGATGGTGGAGGATGGGGGTGCCTTGTGTGCGATTGTCCATGGGGTCGCAAAGGCTCGGACTCAACTATGCAACTGAACAACAAAAACCTCACTTTACAAATGTAAAAATCCTTCTTCAATCGAAAAAGATAAAATGCAAAGCTTGAGAATGAAAATTACAAAAAAAATTCTTAGTTCATTTCTTGCAAGAAGTCAAACTAAGTAAAATAATTACATATTTGTTCTAAGTGTTTTTCCCATTTACTGTAACCTGTATTTTATTTTACATAAATAATTGCTATTGTCAAAGTCGAGTTTGCAGAGTGAAACTCAGTATTGTTGCATTTTGATTTTCATATTACACATTTAAGTGATATGTATTAAGAAATAGAATTTCTGCAGCATATCTATTGAAAAAATAACTGATGCCACATGTTAGTACAGTACTGTAAAACCCCTACTTACATAAAAAGTCTGTTCCATAGGCTTTTATGTAAATAGGTTTTTTACTTAACTCAAAGCAAACCCATAGGAACAATGAATTTTTTACATAACTCGAACAAACCCATAGGAAAATGATATTTATGTAAATCGAAGCAACCCCATAGGAAAATGATTTTTTTTGTAACTCGAAGCAAACCCATAGGAAATTACTACTACTTACTTTATTACAAAAATTCTGTTATGTAAATCGGGACATTTATGTAAATCGGAACATGGTTTTAGTGCAAAAAATCATTATGTAAGTCAAATTTTGTGTAACTGGAGGCATATGTAAGTCAGGGTTTTACTGTATTAGCATTTCCACTTCAATATCTAGAAAAGAGATGATTTGATGCTCCCTGAAATTCACAGAAATGGGTCTCCACCTTGTTGCTCAGTGACTGCACAAATAAGGTTCTCTCGCAATTGTTTTGCCCTTTTTAAAAAGACTTATACAGTACATTGAGCTCCCTGTACCACAGCAAGTAAGATACAGCATTTCATTGACACTGCTGAATAAAACATGTTGCCAGGTGAATTGTAGAATAATTAAGTGGCATAGTGGTAGTAAAAAAACAACAACAACCACATACAGCCCCATCCCTGAAGAGGAGCTGTACATTCAACATATATTTCATGAGAGACACAGTGACTGTTGTTATGTGATCATGTAACACGGTCATAAATGCCACCCCTCTCTATTAATGAAGACAATAAATCACATCCACTGTAAAAAAAATTGAGGTGGAACTCACTTTGTTCTTTAAAGAGTGCATCAATAAATAACAAGCTATGTTGTGTCAAGCCACAGAACTGGCTCCTCTAACACATGAAATGGAGGTAGATCAAAGTCTAATGTTCAAAATCAAATCCTCATTATACCTGCTCAATAATCTCTTTCTACAGAAGGTATTCAAATGCTGCTCTTATATTTTAGAACACTTTAATCCATAATCCAGTGCTTTTCAAACTCAGATCCTCCAAATGATTCTGTTCCTAGAAATTCAGAAACTCCAGTTATCCTGGTCAACTAATAGGGATCCTTGGAAATTCAAAACAACTGAAGTTCTGGAAATTGAAAGCCTCTGCTTTAAATGTTCCCTTTAAATAATTAGCTCTAGTAACCACCACACAAAACTCTCTCTCTCTCTCTGTGTGTGTGTGTGTGTGTGTGTGTACACAATGGTACCTCATAGGTAAAGGTAAAGGTTTCCCTTGCTCGAAGGCCAGTCGTATCCAACTCTAGGGTGCAGTGCTCATCTCTGTTTCTAAGCCGAAGAGCCAGCATTGTCTGCTTCTGCAGACATTTCCGTGGTCATGTGGCAGGCATGACTAGACACCGGAGCGCACGGAACGCTGTTACCTTCCCACCGAAGTGGTTCCTATTTATCTACTTGCAATTTCTTGCTTTCAAACTGCTAGGTTGGCAGGAGCTGGGATGAAGACGGGAGCTCATTTCCGTCCTGCAGTACTCGGGAATCGAACTGCTGACCTTCCGCTTCCCAGTCAGCGTCTTAGGGACTTGAGCCACTGCAGTACCCATACAGTGATTTTAATCCGTTCCACGGGGCTCGTTGTTGATGCATGCGTCATATACCAATTTTATTTATTTATGTACCTTATTTATTTATTTGTGGTATTTGTATCCTGCCCTCTTCATCTCAAGATGACCCTAGGCGGTTTCCAACATGGTCTAAAAACTTCCATTAAAGCATAAATTATTATTATTAATAATTTTCCCTATGGGATGTGTTGTTGTTGTTGTTGTTCAGTCGCACAGTCGGTTCCGACCCTTTGCGACCCTATGGACCATTGTTCTCCAGGCACCTCTGTCCTCCACCATCCCCCTCAGCACTCCCAGTTCTGTGCCCGTTGTGTCTACAATACCATCTAGCCATCTCATCTTTGGCCTCCCCCTTCTTCTTTTGCCCTCCACCTTTCCCAACATCAGGGCCTTCTCAAGTGAATCCTCCCTTCTCATTTGATGTCCAAAATACTTTAGCTTCGTCTTTACTATTAGCCCTTCCAATGAGCAGTCAGTGTTGATTTCTTCTAAGATTGACCTATTTGTTCTCCTCGCTGTCCAGGGTACTCTCAAAACTCTCCTCCAACACCACATTTCAAAGGCATCTATTCTTCTGCGTTCAGCTTTCCTAATTGTCCAGCTCTCACATCCGTACATTACCACTGGGAATACCATTGCTTTGACTATTCTAATTTTTGTTTGCAATGTGATGTCTCTGCTTTTCACTATGTTCCCCAGGTTTCTCATGGCTTGTCTCCCAAGAATCAGTCGCCTTTTTATTTCATGGCTGCAATCCCCATCTGCCGTGATCTTTGATCCCAGGAAAGTAAAATCTGTCACTGCTTCTACTTCTTCCCCATCTATTTTCCAGGAACTGATTGGGCCTGTTGCCATTACCTTGGTTTTCTTGATATTGAGTCTCAAACCAGCTTTTGCACTCTCCTCCTTCAGCCCAATCAAGAGGTTCTTTAGGTCTTCCTCACTTTCTGCCATTAGGGTGGTATCGTCTGCATATCTCAGATTGTTTATGTTTCTCCCAGCAATTTTAATCCCATATTGTGATTCCTCCATCCCTGCATTTCGCATTATGTGCTCTGTGTATAGATTGAATAAGCAGGGTGATAAAATGCAGCCTTGTCTTACTCCTTTTCCTATTCCAAACCACTCTGTCATTCCATGTTCTGTCCTAACTGTTGCTTCTTGGTTCATGTACAGATTTCTCAGGAGGCATATGATGTGCTCTGGTATTCCCATCTCTTTAATTACTTGCCACATCTTGTTGTGGTCCACACAGTCAAATGCCTTAGTGTAATCAATGAAACAAAAGTAAACTTGTTTCTGGTATTCCTTTGTTTTCTCCATGATCCAACGTATGTTGGCAATGTGGTCTCTAGTCCCCCTGCCTCTTCTGAAACCGGCCTGCACCTCTGGTATGGGATGTATCGTACAATTTTTATTTTTTGTTAAGTGGCTTTTCTCATTGAAAAATTGTTGCATGATTTTTCCATTGTGTGTGTGTGTGTGTTACACGGCACCTACTAAAGTCACCCTTGCTCAAAAGCGAGTTGTGTCCGACTCTAGGGTTCAGTGTTCATCTCCGTTTACAGCCAAAGAGCCCAGCGCTGTCAGCATTTCCACCCGTTTCCATGGACATGTGGCAGGCACGACTCGACCCCGCAGCGCGCAGAACGCTGTTTACCTTCCCACCGAGGTGGTCCCTATTTATCTACTTGCAATGTCTTGCTTTCGAACTGCTCGGTTGGCAGAGGGTGCGATAGTTAGTGATGGGAAGCTCACTCCGTCGTGTAGTACTCGGGTCTCTCGAACTGCTGACCTGCCGACCTTCCAGTCGTCAAGTTCAGCGTCTTAACAACCACTAAGCCACGGCAGTCTGTCATAAGTTCAGTGGCTATGTTAGGAAGCGTCCCTCACACGCACCAATCACACTTTCGTGCCTGTTCAACACTTTCCCCGCCGCCACACATATGTGACAAGAGAGTCGGGGCAAAAACAACCTCCGCCACTCCCAGCCGCCTTGGGCGCTCCTCAGCCAGCCAGCCTGCCCAAGCCCAGAAAGAAGAAGAAGAAGAAGAAGCCAGAGGACCGCTGCGGTCAGAGATGCTCCTCCGAGTCCGCCTCCTTGGTTTCTCCTTAGACCCCGAGGGGGGGGGGGAGGCACCACCAGCCCGAAGAGGCGCCGGGGGGGGGGGGGGGGCTGCCTGAGGCGACCGGTTCGCGCTTCGCCAGAGCCAGCCCATCCCACCAACTAACTTCAGGGAAAGGAGGGAGGGAAGCCTCCTCTATATCCGGTTCTCTCAGGCGGAGGGAGGAGAGCGGCCGGCGGCGGCGGTTCCTCCTCCTCCTCCTCAGGCACTTCTTGCCTCCTTTTCCTGCCCGAGACAGGCAGGAGGAAGAGGAGGAGGAGGAAGGCGCGCTCGCTGCCACCCGCTTATCCAGCCGCCGCCGCAAACAAACCACAAAATGTCCCCGACTCCCCGTGGCCGCTCTCCGGTTACTCACCTCGGGCGCAGACAGACAAGAGGAAAAAGCAGGCGGCGAAGGCGGGAGGCGACGCGAGAGAGCTGCGTTTCTCCTCAGGCGGCATTTTGGCGGCCGCCCTCCTCGACTTCGGCGCGTCCGAACCGGTCCCGGTCTCTGCTGCAAAAGCGGAGCCGCTTCCGACCGAGCGGCCTCACTGGATGGTCTTGGCCGCCCAACAGCCACCGGGAAAGGGGGGGGGGAGAGAGAAAGAGTTTTGAGGGGAATCGGCGCCATCTAGCGAGGGAAGAGCGGCCGCCTGGGCCTTCCCTTTCTTTAAGGGTTTCCCTTGCTCGAAAGCCAGTCGTATCCGACTCTAGGGTTCAGTGCTCATCTCCGTTTCAAAGCCGAAGAGCCAGCGCTGTCTGCTTCTGCAGTTCGTTTCTGTGGTCATGTGGCAGGCATGACTAGACACCAGAGCGCACGGAACGCTGTTTACTTCCCACCAAAATGGTCCCTATTTATCTACTTGCAGTGTCTTGCTTTCGAACTGCTAGGTTGGCAGGAGCTGGGACAAAGACGGGAGCTCATTCCGTCCTGCAGTACTCTGGGATCGACCTGCTGACCTTCCGCCTCCCAGTCAATGTCTTAGCCACTTGAGCCACTGCAGTCCTTTTTCTCCTTCATTTAGCGCTCCCGAACTATGGATGTCAGAGAGTAAACGGGGTACACAGAAAGAGCCTCCTCAAAGATTGTGGTGTTTTTTAACCACAATCAGGCCTACTCTGGTAACAGCAACCTTGTGTTGCCGGCTAACCTTTCTCACACCTCTTCCGTGTCTAGGCCAGACGTGAAACTGTCAAAATGAAGGCATCTTTTGGTTAATTTAATTTTATTAATTTAATTTAATTTTCCCATTTGTATGTTTATGTTTATTGGATTTATACCCCGCTCTACCCAGGCACAAGGCCGACTCAGAGCAGCTACAACAAATTAATATACATACAAATTACAACAATACACATAATCACAGATACCAAATAATCAGAAAAATCCACAATGGTACAAAGTATCAGCACAACATCAAAGTATCAGCAATCAATAGTTACAATTCAAATTACAAGGTGTGAAAAACATCAAAATACACAATATCAAAGGCATTTCAAAACGAAAGGGAAACCTCATTTCAGAAGCCCCACAAAGACCACCCGCAGCAGAACCGCCCCAAGAACAGAGTCAAAGTCAACCGCCCTTGTCCTCCTTCTGGCCGATAGCGGGCTGGAAGACCACGGCAGCTCACGGCAGCGGTATCTTTGAGCTCCCCACGGCCACGGGGAGCTCCTTTTATCCTCCCAGCAGTGACGGAGCCGGGAGGGCGCAGCGGTTCATAATGCTGCCCAATCAGGAAACCCGTCTCAGGGCGGCTCACCATCATACAATATATATAACAATACAAATACAGTACACAATATAATCAATACACAATACTCAATACACAAAAATTATACAGTATTCAATACAACAATATTCAGTATTCAATACAAACAATATACCACGTTACAATTTATTCTGCAGTTCCTTTCGCCTGACATAGTATGGGAAAGATTAGCTGGCAGCACTGTGGTGGCTTAGTGGTTAAGATGCTGAGATTGAAGACTGGAAGGTCGGGGTTCGATACCCGAGTGCCGCATGACAGATCTTGGGGACATGAAAGGAGCCTCATTCAGGCGTCCCGAGTGGAGCTTCTCCAGCAAAAATCCTTTCAACCTAGACTAATTTCTGACACAAAATTTTAACACAAGGTTCCTGTTACCAGTGGTAGCCCCGTGTTAGTCTGTACAAGCATATCAGAGAGTAAACAAAAGACAAAAAAAGTTGTGGCACCTTAAAGACTAACTCCTGTATTTAAATGTGAGCTTTTGTGGATCAAGTCTACTTCGGCAGACATAAGAGTGAGACCATCAATGTAGACATATCAAGTCCAGAGTAGAGATGAAAATTTCTGGAAATTTTGAAGCTTGGGAAAAAACCCGGTTTTTTTCAGGGGGAAACGGAAATTTTCTGAAAAATTGAAAATAATCTGATACCATACATATTTTTTTAGAAATGATTTATAAAATATTTGAACGCAGCCTTATTTTAAAATATTTTATTTATCATGTTAAAATAAAACATTCCATAATATATTTTTTATTTTTCTATTTTTTCGGGGGGGGGGGGGGGGACGGACAAAAAAGGCTTAAAAAAAACACGTTTTCCCCCCAAAAAAATTTCTGATTTTTTCCCGGGCCTTCACATCTCTAGTCCAGAGGCACACGAGGGTTGTTATTTAAACCTGCTCTGAAGACTGCCCCTGTTGAATTGCAAATGATTGCAAAACAAACTTCTCTTGCAAGCAGATGCATCACATCCAGGAAAAGTTCACATTTAACTACAGGAGTTAGTCTTTAAGATGCCACAACATTTTTGTCTTTTGTTGTTGTTTTGTTTATTCTCTGATATGCTTGCACAGACTAACATGCTACCACTTTAAAAAAAAACTATGGAGTTTGCATTGCCCTTTCCTCTGGCCACAAAAGGAACCACAGGTTGCTTCTCCAAGCAACACTCTATTTTTTCTTATTCCTGAATTAAGTATTTATAAATGCTTGTCATTATTAAGAGTTTGTAGTGACATGGGCGTCAAGTCCGCCGGCTCAGATCCAGGAAGAGCTTTATGACAAGAACAAACACTCTTGAGAGCACGCAAGAGCAAAAACCAATTAGAAGGTGGAGGAAAGAGGTCTCTGGACAAGAAATAACATTGAAGGAGGATATGTTGTTGTTCAGTCGCACAGTCGATTCCGACCCTTTGCGACCCTATGGACCATCGCTCTCCAGGCACCTCTGTCCTCCACCATCCTCCTTAGTCCACACAGCCCCGTGCCCATTGTGTCTACAATACCATCTAGCCATCTCATCTTTGGCCGTCCCCTTCTTCTTCTGCCCTCCACCTTCCCCAGCATCAAGGCCTTCTCAAGTGAATCCTCTCTTCTCATTTGATGTCCAAAATACTTCAACTTCATCTTTGTTATTTGTCCTTCTAAGGAGCACTCAGGGCTAATCTCTTCTAATATTGACCTATTTGTTCTCCTCGCTGTCCAGGGGACTCTCAAAACTCTCCTCCAGCACCACATCTCAAAGGCATCTATTTTTCTTCGCTCAGCCTTTCTAATGGTCCAGCTCTCACAGCCATACATTACCACCGGGAATACCATTGCTTTGACTATGCGGACCTTTGTTTGCAGTGAGATATCTCTACTTTTCACTATGTTCCCCAGGTTTTTCATAGCTTGTCTCCCAAGAATCAGTCGCCTTTTTATTTCATGGCTGCAATCCCCATCTGCAGAGATCTTGGATCCTAAGAAAGTAAAATCTGTTACTGCTTCTACTTCTTCCCCATCTATTTTCCAGGGACTTATAGCGCCTGTTGCCATTATCTTGGTTTTCTTGATATTGAGTCTCAGGCCAGCTTTTGCACTCTCTTCTTTCAACCTAATCAGGAGCTTCTTTAGGTCTTCTTCACTTTCTGCCATTAGGGTGGTATCATCTGCATATCTCAAATTGTTGATGTTTCTCCCAGCAATTTTGATCCCATATGGTGATTCCTCCATCCCTGCATTGCGCATTATGTGCTCTGTGTATAAGGAGGATATGGCTATACAGTATCACCATGATGATAGCCAATATCCGGAATGGATATGGCACCTGAAGAAGAAGGTTATGGCCGAGGAACTTGGATCTCCCTATGTCACTTGGAGGGCCCTGTATAGGTTGAGAGTTGGAGTCCCTAAATGTAAGACCAACATGCTCAAGTGGGGCCTGCTGGCAGACAATAACACACTGTGTGACTGTGGAGATACAGAATCCGGCTCATTTGCTGGTCTTCCGATTACTACCAGAAACATGTACTGATGATTTAATTTTGGCCAAAGAAAAAGCCAAGAAAATAGCTTTGTTTTGGTAGTCCAAAGTTTGATCTGGACACAAAAGAAGAAATCTAGCGTGACAACCCAAATTCCCTCTGGAGCAGCCCCCTCGTGTCTCAAATTTAATTACTTTTAAATGTCTCCTTTGGCTGTTGGGAGGACCAAGACACACACACCCAAGACCACAATGCAAGGTGCTGTAGTTTCTGCCTTTGTGTTGGCTTTTATTTTCATCTCCCATCCCCACCCCCGTGGCGATCTTTTTTCTTTTCAAGCTTCATATGTCTGTTACTGTTCAATGAAGTGAATAAGAACATGACAAGGTAAGAGAACTAAGGGTTATCTAACCTGCAAGTTAAGCTAGCTTCTGCCCTGCATGAGTTGCTCATTTCGTTTTTAAATCAGAGTCCATGAGGTCCACATCTCAAGTGATTTTAAGGGAGACAGAAAAGTGTGTGCTTTAAAAGGTTAAGGATTGATCTGGAACAAGGACTACTTATAAGTAAGGCAAGGATTTATGTGACCAAAAAAGGTTAGAAATATGCATTTATGACCTTGAAATTAAATACGAACAAACCAAAAACATGGTGTTTAAAGGGGTGAAAATATGAGTTTACAATTGTTCTTAATTTTTTAGATGTTTAAAAATCTAGGACCACAGTGGCTTAGTGGTTAAGATGTGGAGCCTGAAGACCAGCAAGTCAGTAGTTCAAGACCTGAGTGCTACACAACAGAGTGCCCATTGTCTGTCCCAGCTCCTCCCAAACGAGCAGTTCAAAAGCAAGTAGATAAATAGGCACCACTTCAGCGGGAAAGGCAACTACATTCTGTCCACTCTGGTGTCTAGTCATGCCTGCCACATGACTACAGAAACATCTGCAGACACAAATAGCCCCTGGCACTTTGGTTGTAAATAGAGTTGAGCACTGTGCCCTAGAGTCAGACATGACTGACTTTCAAGCAAGAGAGACTTTTATCTTTACTTACAAATTACAAGGTTTTATTCTTCACTTCTAGTGCAGAAGTGCTAGTATTAAAGGAATTAAATGAACATTTTGAGAGTACAATGGTCATTCCTGGATTAGTTTTCATTAACAGCAGAATTGCATTAAATGACCATGCGCATTTTGTTATCAAACTCAAAACACCTTCTGTTGTCCACCAGTATATTCTTGTGGTAAATTCTGGACACCACATTTTAAGAAGAATACAGTACTAACAAACTTGAAAAAATCAGAGGAGAGCAGTAAGGATGATCAGGGGACTGGAAACTAAATCCTATGAGGAACAACCTGTTTAGCTTTGATAAAAGAAGACTGAGAGGAGATGTGATAGTGCTCTTCAAATACTTGAAAGATAGTCATAAAGAGGAGAGGAGAGGTGGGATCTGTTCCTCATTATTTCAGAGTGCAAGACACATAAGAATGGGCTCAAGTTACAGGAATATCAGGAAAATATCAGGAAAAACATCTTAGGTGTTAGAGCAGTACAACAATGGAGCGAATTGCCTTCTTTCGTGTCTAGATCAGCCTAAACTGCCAAAATGAAGCAACCTTTTGACAAATTCATTCCATAGCTCCTTTCACCTGACCTAGTATAAGAAAGATTAGCTGGCACACGGTTGCCATTGCCCAAGGTATGCCCGATTGTGGTTCAAAAATACCACAATCTTCGAGGAGGCTAGAGTCATTTCTGGTCCTGAGCTCTTTCTGTGTACCCCACTAATTACCTTGAGAAATAGTGAGTGTTCTTAACACTGGAGGCATTCAAGAGAAAATTGGACAAACATTTGTCAGACCTGCTTTGATTTGGATTCCTGCATTGAGCACTGGGTTGGATTCATTCACCTCATAGGTCCCTTCCAATTCAGATTGAAACTAGGGATGTACAGAAGTTCACTGATTCTGTATTGGGGCTGACCTGTCCTATACCCTTATCCTCTAGCAAAATAATTATCTGGGTCTAAGATGTTATTTTCACATTTATAATTTTGCATGTAGCCCCCATTCTTACCAATGGGGAAACACAATCACAAAGCAAGGCCACAGATTTAATGGTGCAGGCCGAGCAGAAAGGGTAACTTACAGTCATGACGTTGGTAGCTGGAGAAACAGTAATTTCTTTTATTTTTATGCTCCTTCTTTTTCCAACTAAGAAGTGCAGTCACCAAGAAGGTAGTGAAATATTTTAAAAGGGCAATTGACAGGCTTCTTTTTGATTCCTTAAAAGGGCAATGTAGGGAGGCTGCTTTTCTCCAGTTTCCATCCATTTTGGTGCTTTCTATTGTGAGCTCAAATGGACATGGATGGGCGAATTCAGCTCTGGAAACCATCACATCTACTACTGTGGACAAGAAAACCTTAGAAGACATGGAGTAGCCATAATTGTCAATAAAAGAGTGAGAAGAGCAGTAATGGGATACAACCTCAAAAATGACAGAATGATGTCAGTAAGAATTCAGGGCAAACCCTTCAATGTTACTGTGATCCAAATATACGCACCAACCACGGGTGCAGATGAAGCCACAGTGGACCAGTTCTATGAGGACTTACAACACCTCATAGAACAAACACCAAGAAATGATGTTCAAATTATTCTAGGAGACTGGAATGCCAAAGTAGGCAATCAAAAAGTGGAGGGAATAACAGGCAGGTTCGGTCTTGGAACACAGAATGAAGCAGGGCAAAGATTGATAGAGTTCTGCCAAGAGAACGCACTGGTCATAGCAAACACCCTCTTCCAGCAACACAAGAGGCGACTTTACACATGGACATCACCAGATGGCCAACACCGAAACCAGATTGACTACATACTTTGCAGCCAAAGATGGAGAACCTCCATACAGTCAGCAAAAACAAGACCTGGAGCAGATTGTGGCTCAGATCACAACCTACTGATTGCAAAATTCAGGCTTAGACTAAAGAAAATAGGGAAAACAAAGAGACCAGACAGATATCACCTAGACAGCATCCCTAAAGAATACACGGTGGAGGTGATAAACAGATTCAATGGCTTAGACTCAATAGATAGAGTGCCAGAAGAATTATGGACAGAGATGAGGGACATCATGCAGGAAGCAGCAAAGAAAACCATACCAAAAGAAAAGAAGAGTAAGAAAGCAAAGTGGTTGTCTGATGAGGCTCTTAAAATAGCAGAGGAAAGAACGCAAAAGTCAAAGGAGAAAGGAAAAAATACAATCATTTGAACACAGAATTTCAAAGAAAAGCAAGGAGAGATAAGGAAAACTATCTAAAAGAACAGTGCAAAGAAATGGAAGAAAACAACAAAAGAGGCAGAACCAGAGATCTTTTCAAAAAAATCCGGGAAATCAAGGGAACATTTAAAGCAAAAATGAACATGATAAGGGACAAAGACGGAAAGGAGCTAGCTGATGCAGAAGAGATTAAGAAAAGATGGAAAGAGTACACAGAGGAACTCTACAAAAAGGAACTCAACACTCCTGATAGTCACAATGATGAAGAAATTGAACCTGAGCCAGACATCCTGGAGAGTGAAGTCAGAAAGGCCCTAAAGAGCACTGCAAACAACAAAGCTAGTGGAGATGATGGTATCCCAGTTGAATTTTTCAAAGCCCTAAAAGATGATGGCATCAAATTACTGCATTCAATATGCCAGCAGATTTGGAAAACAAAACAGTGGCCACAGGACTGGAAAAGATCAGTATATGTTCCAATCCCAAAAAAGGGCAATGCCAAAGAATGTTCAAATTATCGAACAATTGCGCTCATCCCACATGCCAGCAAGGTGATGCTCAAGATAATACAGGATAGACTTCAGCAGCATGTGGAAAGAGAATTACCAGAGGTGCAGGCTGGTTTCAGAAGAGGCAGGGGGACTAGAGACCACATTGCCAACATACGTTGGATCATGGAGAAAACAAAGGAATACCAGAAACAAGTTTATTTTTGCTTTATTGACTACACTAAGGCATTTGATTGTGTGGATCACAACAAGATGTGGCAAGTGATTAAAGAGATGGGAATACCAGAGCACCTCATATGCCTCCTGAGAAATCTGTACATGAACCAAGAAGCAACAGTTAGGACAGAACACGGAATGACAGAATGGTTTGGAATAGGAAAAGGAGTAAGACAAGGCTGCATTCTGTCACCCTGCTTATTCAACTTATACACAGAGCACATAATGCGCAATGCAGGGATGGAGGAATCACAATATGGGATCAAAATTGCTGGGAGAAACATCAACAATCTGAGATATGCAGACGACACCACCCTAATGGCAGAAAGTGAGGAAGACCTAAAGAATCTCTTGATCGGTTTGAAGGAAGAGAGTGCAAAAGCTGGCTTGAGACTCAATATCAAGAAAACCAAGATAATGGCAACAGGCCCGATCAGTTCCTGGAAAATAGACGGGGAAGAAGTAGAAGCAGTGACAGATTTTACTTTCTTAGGATCTAAGATCACTGCAGATGGAGATTGCAGCCATGAAATAAAGAGGCGGCTGATTCTAGGGAGACAAGCCATGAGAAACCTGGGGAACATAGTGAAAAGCAGAGACATCACCTTGAAAACAAAAATTAGAATAGTCAAAGCAATGGTATTCCCAGTGGGAATGTACGGATGTGAGAGCTGGACAATTAGGAAAGCTGAACGCAGAAGAATAGATGCCTTTGAAATGTGGTGTTGGAGGAGAGTTTTGAGGGTACCTTGGATAGCGAGGAGAACAAATAGGTCAATCTTAGAAGAAATCAACACTGACTGCTCATTGGAAGGTCAAATAGTAAAGATGAGGCTAAAGTACTTTGGGCATCAAATGAGAAGGGAGGATTCACTTGAGAAGGCCGTGATGTTGGGAAAGGTGGAGGGCAAAAGAAGAAGGGGGAGGCCAAGGATGAGATGGATAGATGGTATTGTAGACACAATGGGCACAGAACTGGGAGGACTGAGGGGGATGGTGGAGGACAGAGGCGCCTGGAGAACGATGGTCCATAGGGTCGCAAAGAGTCGGAATTGACTGTGCGACTGAACAACAACAACAAAATTGTTCCTGTTCTCTCAATCTGAAATTAGCAGTGCCGCAACTATAAAATTTTGATGATTTAATCAATGATTTTTGCAATAGGAAAGGC
Source organism: Bradypodion ventrale (assembly GCA_035047345.1). NCBI lineage: Eukaryota > Metazoa > Chordata > Lepidosauria > Squamata > Chamaeleonidae > Bradypodion > Bradypodion ventrale. Next base: position 339,647,405 of record JAWDJE010000003.1, read on the forward strand.
GAGAAACATTAATTTCTAAGGAAAAGAGAACACTCACTTTTATCTTAGTTTTTCTTTATATTTCATCACTTTTAATCATGTGTGATGGGACTGCAGTGGCTCAAGTGGCTAAGACGCTGACTGGGAAGCGGAAGGTCAGCAGTTCGGTTCCCAAGTACTGCAGGACGGAAATGAGCTCCCGTCTTCGTCTCAGCTCCTGCCAACCTAGCAGTTCGAAAGCAAGAAATTGCAAGTAGATAAATAGGGACCACTTCGGTGGGAAGGTAACAGTGTTCCGTGCACTCCAGTGTCTAGTCATGCCTGCCACATGACCATGGAAACGTCTGCAGAAGCAGACACCGCTGGCTCTTCAGCTTAGAAACAGAGATGAGCACTGCATCCTAGAGTCGGATACAACTGGCTTTCGAGCAAGGGAAACCTTTACCTTTACCTTTAATCATGTGTGAATGCTAGATTTAACATGAGGGATCTACAGGTGTGCTGTTTCATTCCATTAACATTGTTGGTTTCTTTCATCTGTGCTGTGATCACCTCAGAAACACACTAATAGCCTAGTTCATTTGGTTTTTACGCACATCTGAACTATAGTGTTTAATAATTGAGTGGTGTTGAGTCAATTCTGACTTATGATGACTGTTTCCAGGATTTTCTAGGTAGAAAATTCACAGAAGTGGCACCCTGGGACTATGTAGCTTGCACATGATTGCGCTGACTATCTCTTCTTCTGGAAGACACAGTGGGGAATGAAATTCCCAATCTCTGGCTCCACAGCCAGAAATCCAACTCCCTGAACTATCTTACTTCTACAAATATACTAGACATGTTTCTCATAGTGCTAACAGTTGTGATAGACATGCTGTGCAGAGCATAGCTTCTCGGAAGTAAAACTGAGAGATAGCTGTTCTGTCAAAATGCAAAGAAGCCTTCTAAATCTAAGATACAACTGCATATGTAACTAAGGATAGTGGTTTTTCAGAAGTAGTTCATTTAAAAAAGAGAGAATTGATATGCACACCAAATACAAAATATTCTGGCATACACACCAAATCTAGGAAACATAATAATGTTGACATACTTTTCTAGATTATCTTAAAGTGAAGCAAATAAAAGTTATTCAAATTATCATTACTTAAGGGAAAATAATTCACAAATTTCAAATACTATTATTTCACCAATGCCTCAGAAAATTAAAGAAAATAAAATGATACTTAACATTTATCAATGACAAAGAACTGTGACAATTTTGTGTTTTGGAAAGGCTGACACAATCACAGCCAACAGATTATATTGGTCTTTAAAGCAGCATATAACAAAAGGATTATGAGATTAATCCTGATGAATTATACTGTTAAGCAATTAGGGGTACAATAATACAATTTTCTGCCTTAGCATCTTCCAAAAATGCAAAAAAGTGAAACACTCCCATTTGCTACACTTTATGAATTAAAGGGCATTGTAACAATATAATCCAATTTTTGAAACTGTAGCCGTGTTATCTGTGCAAGCATATCAGAGAGAAAACAAAACAAAAAATGTTGTGGTACCTTAAAGACTAACTGCTGTATATGCGCAAGAGCCAGCTCCCATGTCTCGCGAGATAGGGCGGGCCCATGTGAAGGACAGGGGGTGGGGAGGCCTGGTTGAAACTCTCTTTCAGGACAAGGGATCTCACAGCACTTTAATCAAAAAAATACCCAGTATATAGATTTCAGGAATCTCCACTTGTAAAAATTATTAATATTTCCTATTTGGAATACCAAGATAATAATAATAATAATAATAATAATAATAATAATAATAATAATAATAATAATAATAATAATAATAATAATAATAATAATAATAATAATAATAATAATAATAATAATAATAATAATAATAATAATAATACCCTGCTTTCCTCGACCCAATGGGCGATCCAAAGCGGCTTACAGATAGTAAAAAGGCACAGCCTTCAAAAGTACAATATTCAAAAATACAATAGGACAAAAGGCAAAAATAAAAAATTGCACAAATACAGTACAAAACAGAATACAATCACCCCCAACCCCAGGCAGTCCAAAAGAAAAACAGAAGTGCAGACATTTCAACAGCTTCCAGTGTTCTAGGGGAGGAGGGCGGGAGCAACTCTCCACCGCCCAGCCTCACAGCTGTCGCCGCTTCCCTCACCACTAGCAATGTCAGGGCTGGCAGTTGTCGGCGGGAGCATCTCAGCGTCAGGGCTGCAGTCGGCCTTTTTTACGATATAAACCCTTCTAGGAATACAGTATATGGTTGCAGACAAGTACAGATTTAGAAGTTGTGTTTAGAAATGACCAGTGATGGCTTTGACATCACATTTAAGTGTGACCAAGGCAAAACCTTGGACCTTCCTTGCAGTCATAACTGTAAGGTACGTGGACCAAACTGACAAAATCATCAATTTCATATTTTCTATGATTCCTGTTTGAGAGAAGCCTATTTTTGCCAATAAAGCAGAGCAGTAATTTCAGGATAGCTTACATTTTACCCTTTTTAAAAATCACTGGTAATGTGTTTATCTGTGTTCATTGCACATTCATAACTAATTTTAAAATATTGACAAGATATATCTGAACTATTTCCAAGAGTTCTGTACAGACATCTTTCTTCGCTCTCTTCTGACCTTTCTCCCACACCTCATTTAGAAATCAATGAGAAGTATAATTAATTAGCTGAATTTACAACTAAGCAGGAAAACACAAGGACACTGAAAGCAAATCAAGCAACTTTTGTTAAGTGAATTTCTTTTACATTCTCTGAAACAAAGGCAATGACTTTCTTCCTTCTTTTACAAAGAAACACATATTTGAAAAGGTCTTGCTTAATACAACAGATGAAGTGAGGAGGACCAACTCAACATCTTCAGGCTTCTGCATGACTGGAGTATTTTGGATTATACACCACGCTACATTTCAAAGCTTTAGCCCATCAAAATTTATATTTTTTATCATAAAAATTACACTACCTCATGGATCAGAAGAAATGGGCTAAAATCCCTGCTACAATGTTAATGACATTTATTGTTATATCTCATGTTCCAAGCAAGGCCAATGACAAGTTCAAATTTATCACTGAGGAAGTGTGGCTGTCCTTCTCTTCAGTTTCTCCATCAATCTTAAGAAGCAAGGACATAACTTATTAGCACACACAGTAGCATTGCAATAAGGAACGGTAGTTGTATTTTTATGTGGTTAGAGTCCCCTTTAGTATTCTAGCAACACCTAGAAAGATTTGTTTGTGTAGTGTTTTCAGTTGTGCTGTTGACCAATGTTTGCCTTTTCGAAACAAAATGTTGGGAATAATCTTGCTGTTGTTCAGTCCCACAGTCGAGTCTGATCCTTTACAACTGCATGGACGCTGCTGCACGGCAGGCTCTTCTATCCTCCCCCATCCTTACCAGGCCTATTGGGAATAATAGAAGAGCAAAATAAAGTTACTACCAAAATGCAAACTAATCTAGTTCCTCCAAATGAGATCCTTGGAACAGACTCATACATTTATAAAGAAAAAGATGTACAATTTTTATTCCCAGCAAGATTTGAGCACGGTTAAGATTAACAAACGGCACAGTTAACATAAAACTCGCACAACAAAAGAAAATTCATAGAAAATAGTGATTTGGTTAACAGATTCCCTCCACCCCCCTGAATGGATTAATTGGTTTTCAATGCATTCCTATGGGAAATCGCGTTTCGGTTGACAAAATTTCATTTTCAATGCATTCCTATGGGAAATTCGCTTTACAATTTTTTCGTAGTAAGCTAGGTTCCACTGCATTATGCTTCCTACAACTCTGCCTTTTGAATTTATGAATTACTGTATTATGAATTATTATGAATTAATTTATGAATTATTTAGACAAGCACATAGCCCCTTCGCTTAGAGGAGCATTTTAAGCACTAAGATATCAGACTATGTTTTTGCTATACTGTACCAAGATCTTAAACGGAAAAGGATTTACAACCTTATTTGCTACATTGTTATTTATATTCTGAATCTAGAACAAAGTTTTTTTCAAATTTGCTAGAAGATAGTCTAAAATAAAAGTGAACAAAATAAAATAATTTGTAATCTGATGTAAACAAAATTGTAACAGAGTAGCAAGATTTGCAATAGTTGTCCAGAAGTTGAAAATACATTTTGTAAAGATTATATGAATAATTGTAAAAAACTTGTATTAAATTTTTTGAAATTGTTTGTACATTTAGTTACTTAGTTACATTTTGTTTTTAACCCAGTATTTAATGGACATACGCATTTTTATCTGTAAACATATAAGTGCAATTTTCCAGGCTGAAAAAGTCCTGACCTTTCCAATAATATTCACACTGGCTAGGTCACAGACCTAGTGACAGACTTTACTTTCCTAGGATCAAAGATCACTGCAGATGGGGATTGCAGCCATGAAATAAAAAGGCAACTGATTCTTGGGAAGCAAGCTATGAGAAACCTGGGCAACATAATGAAAAGTAGAGACATTACATTGCAAACAAAAATTCACATAGCCAAAGCAATGGTATTCCCAGTGGTAATGTATGGTTGTGAGAGCTGGACCATTAGGAAAGCTGAGCGCAGAAGAATAGACGCCTATGAAATGTGGTGTTGGAGGAGAGTTTTGAGAGTCCCCTGGACAGCGAGGAGAACAAATAGGTCAATCTTAGAAGAAATCAACCCTGACTGCTCCCTAAAAGGTCAAATAGTAAAGATGAAGCTAAAGTACTTTGGACATCAAATGAGAAGAGAGGATTCACTTGAGAAGGCCTTGATGCTGGGAAAGGTGGAGGGCAAAAGAAGGGGGTGGTCAAAGATGAGATGGCTGGATGGTATTGTAGACACAGTTTGCACAGAGTTGGGTGGGTTGAGGAGAATGGTGGAGGACAGGGGTGCCTGGAGATCCATGGAGGTCCATGGGGTCGCAAAGGGTCGGAATTGACTGTGCGACTGAACAAAGGTCACACATTCTTCAGGTGGTCACAGGCACCTTTTACACCATTTAATGCCTACAATCCTATACACCACTCCTTAGTGACAGCAGGGAAGACATAAAGCTGCATGGGCAACAACCTCCAAAATCTCATCTCATTCTAAATATTTGACATGGTCACAGCCAGAGCCTCCTCCAACCTAAGAAGGTCTCCTACATAATTCTGCTGGGATATGTAAAATCACCATTGATAGGGTTAATACATAATCCTTGGGAGGAGACAGCTTCTTTTATCATGAATAACCTGCCTGCATGTTTTGTTTGCTAACCAATCAGAAAAAGCCCCTACCTTTGATTGCTAGCACTGAAGAAAATAGGTATCTATACATATAAGGAAAGTCGTTAACCGTTGCGATGTAACAAAGGCTCCTGCACCCGTCCATATAGTCCTGTACCGAGCCGCCTGCACTCGCCCTAACCCGGCCCACAGAATGCCGCAAGGTTCCCGCAGTCGGCAGTGGGGCAACAGCCCCATGAATATAAACAAAGGAAAACAACTTCAATTCCCAACGTCCTCTGTGCCGTGCCGCCCCTCAGCAAATCAGGCTGACAGGCGAGAGCAAAGAGAACGTTGGGAAACGTGGTGCACCCAATTGAAACCGAGCCGCAGGAAAAAAACGCCGCACGAACACAAACAAAATAAATTTCAAATCCCAGCATCCTCCGCGCCGTGACCACTTCAGCCAATCATGCCGAAGGGCGCGAGCGCGCAGAACACTGAAAAAGGCAGCACGCAAAAAATAAAATTACAAATGCCTCACGAAATGGGAGCACAAGGCCACCTTAGGCAGACGCAGTGCCTCACGGCCTCGCAAAAAAAAAAAACCCACAAAAAACCCCAATGAGACAAACACTGCCCTTCTTTCCCAGAGCAACAGGGAGAAGAGGGACTCCCTCTCTTCCCCACTACACCGCAGAAGACACGGCGAGACCACCGCCGGCCTCAAGGTAAGTTGAGCTGGGGTGGGGGGAAAAAACAGCAGGCAGCAATTTGTCAGGGGAAGCACCCTCCCTGGCGGATGATTGGATTCTGCCTTTCTACTACCCACACTGCTATTTTGAGAACTAGCACGAAACAGCAGTAGAGGTAATACAAAAGCAGCAGCCAGCAATCCGCAAGGAAGAGCACCGCTCCGTACGGATTGTTGCCTGCCCATCCCACCCCCGCGTTAGGTAAGCAAAGGCAAAAATAGGAGGCCCAGAGAGGAGAACTATCGTCAAACATATAGCTCTTCTCTGCCTCCTTTTCACCCGACCTACCTAATGAAATAAATAAAAAAACCACAAAAAACAAACCCCAGAACAAAAAATCAAGAGAATTCACCAAACACGTCCTCCCTCCACGAGTCCGGGACAGAACTGAAGAAACAACAAAGAAAGACTACTCTTAACCACAGCCCCACCTAGAGGCCGGAAGAGTAAATACAGTCATTATTAAATTAAAAAGCAAAAGCAGTACTCTTAACCACAGCCCCACCTAGAGGTTGGAAGAGTAAAAACAGTCAAACAAATAATTATTTTAAAACAAAAAATAAAATCAGAACTCTTAACCACAGCCCCACCTAGAGGCCAGAAGAGTAAAAACAGTAAAAAAATAATTTAACAAACCAAATAATAAATAAATAAATAAATAAACAAATTCAAATCACCACCACCCAAACCATCCCTAACAAAAAAAAAAAACCTGCCTGGCAAAAATCTTAACAACAGCCCCATCTAGAGGCCGGAAAAATAAAAACAGTCAAAATAAATGAAAATAATTAAAATGACAAATATAAATTAAATAAATCAAATAAGGCATTTGATTGTGTGGATCACAACAAGATGTGGCAAGTGATTAAAGAGATGGGAATACCAGAGCACCTCATATGCCTCCTGAGAAATCTGTACATGAACCAAGAAGCAACAGTTAGGACAGAACACAGAATGACAGAGTGGTTTGAAATAGGAAAAGGAGTAAGACAAGGCTGCATTCTGTCACCCTGCTTATTCAACTTATACACAGAGCACATAATGCGCAATGCAGGGATGGAGGAATCACAATATGGGATCAAAATTGCTGGGAGAAACATCAACAATCTGAGATATGCAGACGACACCACCCTAATGGCAGAAAGTGAGGAAGACCTAAAGAATCTCTTGATCGGTTTGAAGGAAGAGAGTGCAAAAGCTGGCTTGAGACTCAATATCAAGAAAACCAAGATAATGGCAACAGGCCCGATCAGTTCCTGGAAAATAGACAGGGAAGAAGTAGAAGCAGTGACAGATTTTACTTTCTTAGGATCTAAGATCACTGCAGATGGAGATTGCAGCCATGAAATAAAGAGGCGGCTGATTCTAGGGAGACAAGCCATGAGAAACCTGGGGAACATAGTGAAAAGCAGAGACATCACCTTGAAAACAAAAATTAGAATAGTCAAAGCAATGGTATTCCCAGTGGGAATGTACGGATGTGAGAGCTGGACAATTAGGAAAGCTGAACGCAGAAGAATAGATGCCTTTGAAATGTGGTGTTGGAGGAGAGTTTTGAGGGTACCTTGGACAGCGAGGAGAACAAATAGGTCAATCTTAGAAGAAATCAACACTGACTGCTCATTGGAAGGTCAAATAGTAAAGATGAGGCTAAAGTATGTAGGAATCGGGGCCACTGGGGTGGCCGTTACGTCCCGGAGGAGACTGATCAAGTGACGACACGAGGCAAACGGAGCGAGATCAGATCAGTACTTTATTGAGAAAAGGCAACATCATTTATAGGGAAAAAAGCGCAACGGTGGCAGAACCGTCATCTGACAGGAAAATTACCTCACCCACGTACCCGGGTTAATGGGGAACACCTCAAAGGGAAGTTAATTGACTTGGACAAACACAGGGCAAGGAAGACCATTGTTTAGGGCTTAGGCATGGACAAACATGGCCCTTATTTGCACCGGGCATAACCTTGGGTAGGAGATGAGTCATTACTCTAATGGGTAACTGGGGTCAGCGAAATGCTCTTCCCGCAGAATCGCTGGTCAGGCAATAAGCGGCCGAATTAATCCTTACCTTTAATCCACCTCCCTTGCTCACCGACAAAGGCCAGAGGCCAGGAGTCTGCTCGCTGGTTTAACCTCTGCCAGAGGCCACCGATGCCCAACCGGGCACGCGGAATCCTCATCTCCCCTTTCTGTTTAATTTAAGAGCCTGACCGGCGATCCCGCGCAAAAGCGGCATCAGCTGTTGGGCGGGAGTGACGTCACGGAGTTTCTCTTTGGGGCGGCACTTGGAGATCAGAGAGGGAATGCACTGAGCAAAGCAACAGATCGCAATGCCTAGTATGACTACCCCCACCACCACCTTAAGCACCGTCTGGAGCCATCCCCATGGGATCCATGACCACATCCACTTCCACAGGGAGCTCCACCAAGCTCCCCACACGGAGCCTTCTGTAATGCCTGCAACTATGGTGTGGAGATCCGTGATCTGGCTTTGGATCTTACGGGAGTTATCAGTGAGATTGAAACAACACATTCCATGAAAAGATTCGCAACCCAGGTGGTGCAGCAAGAGGAGGTAGTCGATAGCCGCTCGATTGTCGAGAACGGCATGGCGAAGTTCTGCCTGCTCCTGATTGAGGAGCGCTATCGCTGTGGAGGTATGGTTAATGGCTTTAGCCAAACCGCAAGCCAAGCGGCCAATCCGCCGTGCGTTGCCGACGGCCAAGCCTGGCACGCCGACTAGGCTGACTGCTAGTGAGACATACTCAGCGGGACTCATTACCCTAAAGCTGCTGTCACAAGAGCTGTCTAACTGGGTTGTGCGTGTGTGCCATATGAGTGGGGAAACATCAACATTTGATACATTTGTGTCATTAGCACTTGGGGCAATCATGTCCTTAGTAGGAAGCAACAGTGTCAAGCGACTGATACAACACATTGAGTCCGACAGATTCGCAGGGATATAGTTCCATGTGAACTGGTTGCAGGTGAAAAACCACCCTGAAGGTAGGGTGACATGAGAGTACAGCGAAATGAGTGTTTCTGGTTTATTACAAGTCCAGTTGCCGCTGCCGGGGTTAATGCAGCGGCGCCGAGTCCGACCGCCTGAGGTGCAGCCGGTCATTCGGGTACAAGCAGCGTCCGGGCTGATCGCCACTCGAGGGGTATGAAGAGTGGCTGCGTCAGCCGGCAAGGTTGATGCAAGTCGCAATCCCCCCCAGCGTGCGTATGCTGAGAAGGTGGTGGGAGTGTGTGGGCCAAAGAACGCCTTCAACAACCAGTCGCCATCCTTGGTGCGCGCGTCCAGAGTGTGGCACACGGGGATGAGACAGGTGCTGAGGATCGAGGCAGAACCAATGTCCTGCTTCAGGCAAAAATCGGACTGGTTGACGAGACCCGCCAACCTTTCCCACAAGTTGTACTGCATTCGTGCAGAAAGATCTTCACCAGGCGGCAAGCCGTCGGCCTGGATTGGAGTAGCCTGAACGCCTCCCCCCAAAAGCAGGAGGAGGGCCAGGAGGATGGTGAAGATCGCGGAATTGATGTGAATCTGGGCAAAGACTGCTGCAACAAAGTTCTCCGGTGTCGGCTCCTTCCCCTCGTGTTGGAGGGCGTCCCGGGCCTCACAGCAAAGGGTCTTGACCATTCCCCAGGTGATCCTCTGTGCCGGGGTCCGCAGCCGCCGCGTCTCCCGGTAGGTCTCCTCGGTCAGAGTGAGGTCCTCCATCTCCGGGATCGGACTCGGGTCAGTCTGGGTCCACGCCATGAGGTTCCAAGTGAGGCTTGACGCACCGAGCGGGGATCCAAACGACACCTGTAGGAGACATAACTGCAGCATACCCTCTTCCCGAGGTTATGAGTGGCACCGGGCCCCTCCAAGAAGGGTCTGGTGGCACTCGGTACCGGACCATAGGTCGCGGGAGAGCTTCCGAACGGCGGAAGTGCCTCTCCTGCGGCGTACAATCCGAAAAAACATTGAGGTGATTGTATGTGAACAATACCTTATTCAGACAAAACTGAGCTTCTCCCTGTGACTTGGGGAGGGCTGGTGGCTCCCCCCTTTCTGTTTGTTTGTCAATATAGGACTTTAGTGTCCGATTGACCCGCTCTACAATCGCTTGCCCTTGCGGATTGTAGGGAATTCCAAAGGTATGCTTGATGTCCCAAGTAGCCATGAAGGCGGCCAACTGTCTAGAGCTGTAGGAAGGGGCGTTATCCGTTTTAACGTGCCGTGGTTTGCCCATGGCAGCTATGCAGGAAAGGAGGTGCTGCTCCACATGGGTCGCAGTTTCCCCTTTCTGCGCCGTAGCCCAAACGAACTGTGAAAAGGTGTCAATACAAACATGCATGTACTGCCATCTGCCAAACTGCGGCACATGCGTGACATCCATCTGCCACACCTGATTAGCCTCTGTCCCTCGTGGGTTGACCCCCCACGAGGGCCCCCCCGGTGCCCCCGCACAATGCTGGCAAGAGCGAACTATGCCTTGGGCTTGAGAAAGTGGCAGATTGAACTGCCTGGCCAGTGCTTTGGCGTTTTGGTGAAAAAAGGCATGACTCTGAATCGGAGTAGTAAAAACTCCCAAAACTGAACGTTGCTGAATTTCCTTTGCGTCCGCGTCCGCTCTGCTATTGCCTGCGGAAATCGGACCCGGTAGGTCTTGGTGACTTCGAATGTGGGCAATATAGAGCGGCTCCGTGCGGTTTCGCAAGTGAAATTGAGCGGTGAGAAACAGACTAAGCAAATTTTTGTCTATCGCGGGAGTGATGTAAGCTCCCGGGAGACTGTGAAGCAAATTCCTCACATACAGACTGTCAGTTATGATATTTAACCGTTCTTTGGCGAAGGTGCACAAAGCAAGGTTCACGGCTGCCAACTCTGCCCGCTGCGCGGACTTCTGTGGAAGAGTTAGCAGCGTGTGCCAAGCCTTGCCCTCCTGCCAGGTCAGGACACCATAGGTGCGACCACCATCAGAGAAAACTGTTCTGGCCCCCTGAAGTGGGACCAGCGAGAGCAATTCGAACAAGCTGACTGTTCCTGTTTGCAGCGAGACGAGTCTGGGGTCTTTGGGCAAATGATATGCCAAACTGCCGGTGAAACCTTCCAAGGCTATCGGAAGCGAGTCACCTAGCTGCATCAGCTGATGAATTTGTTCCTTGGTGAACGGAACCACAATTTTGGCCAAATCATTTCCCGAAATGTCCCTAGCTCTCAGCCTGCCGCGGTAAATCACCGCGGAAACCAGCTCCTGGGGCGGAACGATGTTCCGTGAAGAGGTGTTAGGCAAATACACCCACTCCACAATTTTAGCTCCCTTCTCTGAGTCTACCCCTAGCGCCCCAGTGAACATGGATCCTGACCGTGCGATGTATAAATTCAGGATCGGGGCATACGGCCCCTGGGCGATCCTATCCACCCACCTCTGGCTGAGAACTTGGTTCACTTTCTCGAGCGCCAAGCGCGCGTCTCGAGAAATTTTTATCCGGTCTGCCGGCTGCCTACCTAAAGTTAGCAGCGAGAAGAGCGGTTTTAGAAGATCCGTATCCAGTCGGAAATACGGTCTGGCCCAATTAATGTTTCCTAAAATCTGCTGTAATTCTACGAGGGTAACTGAGTCCTGTAGATTTATCTGAGGCAAGACTGGTGCTGCAAAAGAGCGGAGAAGCCGATGACCCAAGTATGAGAAGGGCTCGGTTCTCTGCACCTTTTCCGGGGCAATGAGTAAACCTTTGTCCCCCAGGCTGGCCTGGAGGTCTGAAAACACTGCGCTGCCAAGTCGCGGCAACGCTACCAAGATATCATCCATAAAATGACAGACTATGGCTTGTGGGTAGAGGTTTCGAAACCTTGCCAGTGCGTCGTGAACGTAAATTTGGCACAGAGTGGGCGAATTGAGCATGCCCTGTGGCAAAAATTTCCACGCGTAACGCTGCGTGGGCTCACTGTGGTTCACGACCGGCACCGTAAAGGCAAACCTCTCCCGGTCCCTGGGGTCTAAGGGGATTGTATAAAAGCAATCCTTGAGATCTACGACTAGAATCTCCCACCCCTCGGGAATCATGTTAGGATTTGGGATGCCGCATTGAAGCGGACCCATTGGCTGAATACATTTGTTGATCTCTCTGAGATCGTGGAGGAGTCGCCACTTCCCCGACTTCTTCTTAATAACAAAAACTGGCGAATTCCAGGGGCTTGTGGACTGTTCTATATGTCCTGCGTCTAGCTGTTCTTTAACTAGCTGCTTGAGGGCAACCAATTTCTCTCCCACTACCGGCCATTGTTCTACCCAGACCGGAGTATCGGTGAGCCATTTAAGTGGCAACGCCATTACCCGAAGGTAAGGGTGGCACCGTACTGTTGGAGAATGTCTCGCCCCCAAAGGTTGATGTGCACGTCAAGAATGTGCGGTCGGATCACCGCCGTGCCTTCAGCCCTTGGGATAGTGACTTCTACCCACTCCCGGCTCCTAAATGCTTCCTGAACACCGCCTACCCCCCACACATCGGAGACCGGCTCAATGGCCCAATCTCGCGGCCACTGACTCCTGCTTATCACGCTCACATCTGCTCCGGTATCGAGTAACCCTGAGAACGCTCTTTTGTTCAAAAATACCTCGATAACGGGGCGCTGTTTCCACTCAATGTTGGTCTCCACTGTCGCTAAGACCTGGTATCCTTGCACTGCCTCGCTCACGCTCAAGCGGTCAGCTGAACCGGGCTCTGAGCTGTCACTGAGCCCTCCCTGGCTCTCTGCGGGCAAGTGACAAGGGACCATGATCAGTTGCGCTAAGGTGTCTCCCTTGTGAATGGTTTGGGGCAGGTGTGCCCAAAGCTGAACTTGGAGGACGCCTGGAAAATTCGAGTCAATGACTCCTGGAATTATGAAAATTCCACGTGCACCAGCTACACTACGGGGCAAAACTAAACCTAAAAAGCCTCTGGGCAGGGGTCCCATGTACTGGGAATCGACCAGATAGACTGTGCCTGGCAGGTCGCATGTAATGTCCGCCTGGCAAGTCAATTCTAGCCCTGTGCTGCCCCTGGGGCTGGCCTGTGCCCTCGCAATGTCTGGAGTGGGGTTGGAATTTACTCTAGCTCGGGTGAGTTCTGGGTGAGGGAAGCCTCTGTTTGGACTGGGGCCAGAGACATGCCCGCGTTCCGGTTTCCCGAATTCTGGCAATATCTGGCCCAATGGTAGCCTTTCTTGCACTTCGGACAGAGGGTGTTCGGAGCTTTGGAATGGCCGGACTTTTGTCCGCCTCCCTTTGATCGGCACTCCCTAGCGAAGTGACCGATCTTGCCACAATTGTGGCACGCTCCTTTGCTCTTACCATTGGATCTTTTCCCTCCTTGCACCGCTGCCGCTAGCAGACCCATCTTATAGGATTCTGTGCCAACGTCGGCGCAAGCTCTAATCATGTCCGATAGGGTCAAGTCAGGACAATTGCCTAGGGACTGCAAGATTCTACGGCAGTCCAAGTTGGCGTTGTCCTTGGCTAACTTAATCATGAGCTCTTCCTGGGCTTGCTCATTATCAATCTGCCTGCTAACTGCTTCCTCCAGGCGATTGATGAAGTCCATGTAGGGCTCCTGGGCTCCCTGCTTAATGGAGGTGTAATTTTTAGCCGCTTTGCCAGTGGCTGGGATCTTAAAGTAAGCCCTAAAGGCTGCCTCGGCTGACATCTCAAGAGTGGCGAGAGGCAAGTTGATCTGAGCATTGATTGACTCGAAGTTACCCGAGCCATACAGCTGCTCAGGAAGCACTGCGCCTCCCATCCTGGCAGCTCGAGTTTGAGCCTCTAGGCGAAACTCGCTGTCCCAAATCATGTACTGGCTGGGGGTTAGCATCATCCTCATGACGGCTTTCCAGTCGTGAGGAATCCACATGGTGGTCTCGCACACTTGCTGAAGCGTGCCCCTTGTGAAACGGCTTTGGAGCCCTGTTTCTGCAATTGCCTTCCGCATAGCCATGAGAAGCTTATACGGAACTGGGGAATGAACAATCTGCTGTGCGCCCGTGAGCGCGTCCATCTCCATGCGGATTGGACATATCTGCCTGAGCTCTGCTAGCTCCTCTACTGATAAATCCCCCTTTCTAAGTTCCTCCTCAGCTGTGCGCTGAAGGGCACTCTTGGTAACTAGGGAAGCCGAAGCTGTCGGAGAAGCGCCTGCGCTCCTCATTCCTTGCATTCCCTCGGTGACGTCTGCAGCTGTCACCGCGGGAAGGTTCCCTGCGCTACTCTGCTGGTATTTGAATGTCGGATAGAGCGCTGTGGGCGCAGTCGGCTCGACTGGCTGGGCTGATGACTTATCTAATGGGGGTTCCTCTGTCTCTATCCGGACTGGTTCGATCTCAGCTAAGAGTTCCCTACACTTCCTCCATGTGCGAAATATCCTTCCTGGGGCTTTGGGGGGTTGCCGAATGCAGTCTCCTATCTGATCCCAGAGCGGTAGGGTCAACGTACCTGCTTCTGGGTAAAGCAGGCAGTGTTCCCTAAGGTACGCCAAAAGTCTCGCTAGCTCCCTGCTGTGAAAGCGTAACTGAAATACCCTGGCCAGGATTTTAAACTCTTCCTCATGAGTTTTTTGGCTAGCGGACGGACTTGGTCTATGAGAACAAGTCCCCATATTACCTGCGAGTGGTCCTCTGAAGTTTCCTTCCTCGGGACGGGTCGACGCGTCTGGGGGCAAGGTAACAGGTCTTGGCGACGATCGTCTGGGTAGAGCTCGGAGCGTGGCCTTCTGCCACGGGCCCTTGGCGGCCTCTGCGCTGTCAGGGGCTCACAGCTGCCCTGAGCGGGACGCGTTTTTCCCTTTGGTGCAAGCCTCCCCGAAAGCTGGAAGCAAGCTGTAGGAATGCCTCTTGGAATGCCTCGCCGCTGGCCGTCCCTCTGACCGGCTGGCTGCCGACCAGAGCGCCGCGCTGTCCTCCGGGCTGACAGGTCGCGGTTCAAGCGTAGAACCGGACCGCGTGGATCGCTACTCACGAGTACACCTCTCCTGGGTCCCTTACTCACGAGTAAATCACGTCGGGGTCACCAGATGTAGGAATCGGGGCCACTGGGGTGGCCGTTACGTCCCGGAGGAGACTGATCAAGTGACGACACGAGGCAAACGGAGCGAGATCAGATCAGTACTTTATTGAGAAAAGGCAACATCATTTATAGGGAAAAAAGCGCAACGGTGGCAGAACCGTCATCTGACAGGAAAATTACCTCACCCACGTACCCGGGTTAATGGGGAACACCTCAAAGGGAAGTTAATTGACTTGGACAAACACAGGGCAAGGAAGACCATTGTTTAGGTCTTAGGCATGGACAAACATGGCCCTTATTTGCACCGGGCATAACCTTGGGTAGGAGATGAGTCATTACTCTAATGGGTAACTGGGGTCAGCGAAATGCTCTTCCCGCAGAATCGCTGGTCAGGCAATAAGCGGCCGAATTAATCCTTACCTTTAATCCACCTCCCTTGCTCACCGACAAAGGCCAGAGGCCAGGAGTCTGCTCGCTGGTTTAACCTCTGCCAGAGGCCACCGATGCCCAACCGGGCACGCGGAATCCTCAAAAGTACTTTGGGCATCAAATGAGAAGGGAGGATTCACTTGAGAAGGCCGTGATGTTGGGAAAGGTGGAGGGCAAAAGAAGAAGGGGAAGGCCAAGGATGAGATGGATAGATGGTATTGTAGACACAATGGGCACAGAACTGGGAGGACTGAGGGGGATGGTGGAGGACAGAGGCGCCTGGAGAACGATGGTCCATAGGGTCGCAAAGGGTCGGAATCGACTGTGCGACTGAACAACAACAACAAATCAAATAAAGTCACAAACCACAAATGCAAAACACCGCCACCCAAACCACCCCTAACAAAACACACACAAAAAAACTGCCCGGCTGGTCAGGCACAAATATGCTAGTATATGATAAAGTTATCAGATTCATTACCAACTTTTATTGGAATCAGACAGCTCAAGTCAGAGTTGAAAAGCAGGTTCAAATTCACAGAGGTGTGTGACAAGGCTGTGTGTTGTCCCCGACACTGTTAAAAATATATTTGGAGAGTATTTTTTCAGAAGCACTATCAGATTTAAACATTGGCATTAAAACATTGTTTTAAACATTGACTTCGAAAGCAAGAAATTGCAAGTAGATAAATAGGGACCACTTCGGTGGGAAGGTAAACAATGTTCCCTGTGTCTAGTCATGCCTGCCACATGACCACGGAAACATCTGCCGAAGCAGAAAGCGCTGGCTCTTCGGCTTTGAATCAGAGATGAGCACTGAACCCTAGAGTCGGATACGACTGGCTTTCGAGCAAGGGAAACCTTTACCTTAAAGATTTAAACATTGGTATTAAAACATTGGCGTGTTTTATTTGCGCTTCTGGGAGCGACGAGAGCTTCGTGGGCTGGGATGAATTGGCGCCCCCGGGGCCATAGTGACCAGCCCCCTGAACCACGTGACCGGCCCGTGGCCGCAGTTTGGGCACCCCTGGTTTAAGGACTCCTGCTTGATTAAATCAGCCCTCCTGGAAAGAACTGCGCATGTCCTAAAAGCACCTCTCTTTCCTCCTGCCCCCCGCCTTTTCCTGGCGTCCATCTTCTCTGCTCTTGAAAACTCAAGAATGCGCGGCGTCCCTCGTCGCCAGGACAACGGTAGACGTCATCGGATTCCCGGGCTTGCCATTGGCTAGGAGGGTTCCAGAACGGCCGAGAAGGCGGAAGCGGAAGCCGCACGTGGACCCGGCGAGGAGCTTGTCGCAGTTTCTGGAAACTTCTGTCTTATTGTCCTATTTAAACCTTTCGGCCGCAGGCGGCGTTTCTTTGCGCGCGGGGGGCGGGGCGGGGGCGAGAGAGAGAGAGAGAGAGAGAGAGGGCGCGGTTGCGGGAGAGGAGAGCAGGGCGCTGTCTACCTGTTAGCGGAGCCGACCGACTGGGAAGAGGGAGCGGCTGATTGACACCACCATCACCACCCCCGAGCGGAGAACGAAGCCCCACCATGGCGGTCGTGGGATTCGATCTCGGCACGCAGAGCTGCTACATCGCGGTGGCCAGAGCCGGTGGTATCGAGACGGTGGCCAACGAGTTCAGCGACCGATGCACCCCGTAAGTCCCCGGCGGAATCTCTTATAGGCTTCTGGATCATTTCAGAAATGCGGTGGTCTAGCAATTAGATTTGTATACCGCCCCATAGCACTTAGTTGTGCAATCTCTGGGCGGTTCGCAAGTTAATTAGCAAAAAAAAGGGCCCCAGCATGTTGGGTACTCATTTGACCGACTACTGAAGGATGGAAGACTGAGTCAATCTTGATCCCAGTCAGGATTGAATGAACGCATAAAATTTTGGGACTGCAGTGGCTCAAGTGGCTAAGATGCTGACTGGCCTGGGAGGCGGAAGGTCAGCAGTTCAATTCCCGAGTACTGCAGGACGGAGTGAGCTCCCGTCTTTGTCCTAGCTCCTGCCAACCTAGCAGTTCGAAAGCAAGAAATTGCAGGTAGATAAATAGGGACCACTTCGGTGGGAAGGTAACAGCGTTCCATGTGCTCCGGTGTCTAGTCATGCCTGCTACATGACCACGGAAACGTCTGCAGAAGCAGACAGCGCTGGCTCTTCAGCTTTGAAACAGAGATGAGCACTGCACCCTAGAGTCGGATATGACTGGCTTTCGAGCAAGGGAAACCTTTACCTTTACAGCAGTCTTAGGGGAATGCAGTGACTTAGAGGCCAAGACGCTGAACTTGATAGCTGGAAGGTCGGCAGGTCAGCAGTTAGAGACACGAGTGCTACTCAACGGAGTGAGCGCCAGTTGTCTGTCCCAGCTCCTGCCAACCTAGCAGTTTGAAAGCAAGAAATAGGTACCGCTTCAGAAGAAAAGGTAACAGCGTTCCGTGTGCTCCGGCGTCTAGTCATGCCTGCCACATGACCACGTAGGAAATGTCTGCAGACGCTGACAGCTCTGGCTCTTTGGCTACAAACGGAGATCAGCACCGGACCTTAGAGTCAGATACGACTGGCTTTCGAACAAGGGAGACATAGCATTTAGCAATAGCAATTAGACTTATGGTATATACCACCCCACAGCGCTTAGTGCAGTCTCTGGGCGGTTTACAGGTAATTAACATTTTTGCCCCAAACATGCTGGGTACTCCTTTTAACGAGCTAGGAAGGCTGAGTCAGGATCTTTCATCAGGATCGAACTCACCATGCTTTGACTGTCGTATAGTACTTTTTAACCATGGTGCTGCTAGGGTACCTGGTGTAGAAAGGGGGAAATTACGGGCACAATAGGAAATAACCAGTTTTAAAGTGTGCAAACAGATCATCCTGTTCTGTGGGGTTTTTTTTAAGGGCTTCCTCGTGAGGAAGTGGCCCCAGGCCCAGGGCAACCTTGTTCATTCTTAAGGCTTCTAGGAGGTAGGAGGGGCTGTGGATTCTACCTCCTTATTTTATTTTCGGATCTGCTAAACAGCGAGGGAAAGAAGGCTGGTCTTGTCATCCATTGATGTTTGCTGCCTTCATTCACATCCTCGATTTGAATAAAATATATTTCCAAACATTGTTTCCTAGGTAACTTGCTGTTTGCATTCATAGGGTTACTTCTCAATTAAACTCTGAGCGGGAGAGGGGTCTTGGAAGAAAGTTTCAGAATTAAATTGATATTTCTTTTCAGATCTGTGTGTTGAAGGATTATAGCCCAAGAGCCATTGTTTATGTTTTTTAAGATGCAACAGTTACACATTAAGTGAAAGGCGCCTCTAATTTCAGGTACCTGTACAAGTACTGTATTTTGCCTGCTTCAAGCTTGGCTTTGCTACATTTATCTGGGCTGCTTCCTATTTTCAGTTATGTTTGCTGTGCTTCTCTGATCAATTAATTCCTTTGCTCTCCCTTAAGGTATATTTTTGCCTGAGATGTGTGACTGTTCTTGATGCTCAGAGATGCTCAGTGATGCAGTTTCAAGGAGGAGCTTGCTTGGTTCTTGTACAGCATGATAGTAGGATGGGTCCTACTTAGAATAATATCTGGAAGCTTCTGCAGAAAACCATATTTTTCTCCATATCCAGTCTAGATTGGCTGAACAGCAACCCAAATTGTTTCAGGAGCATACACATTTAAAACAACATCCACATATGGTTGGCACATTTATAGTAGTGGGTGACTTGGGACACCTGCCCATTTGATGAAGTGGGGATCTAGTGCAGACGTTCTCAATCTTTTAAAGCCAGGGGCCGGGTCATGCTCCCTCAGACAGCTTCTGGGGCTGGATGGCCATTTTGCCCTTCCTCCACCACAATTCACTTCCTGGTGTGGTGGAGGTGGTGGTGGGTCACATGAAATGGTGTTGCAGGCCGCAGGTTGAGAATCCCTAGTCTAGTGCCATAACAAGCACGCAAGTAACAGAAGTATAGTCTCCAAAACCCGTGAGGTACTAGTTCCTTTATTCAGCACTAATTAGATCACATCTAGAGTACTGTGTCCAATTCTGGGCAGTGCACATTAAGAAAGATGCAAACAAATTAGAGCAGGTACAGAGAAGGGCAATAATGATGATTAGAGGAATGAAAACAAGCCCAATGAGGAAAGAGTAAAGAAACTGGGCATGTCTAGCCTTGGAAAAATGAGACTGAGAGGAGATAGAATAGCACTCTTCAAATACTGTACCTGGAAGATGGTCTTAAAGAGGAGGGGTGGGGTCTGTTTTCTGTCTTCCCAGAGTGCATGATGCATAATAACAGGCTCTATCTAGAGCAGGAGTGCCCAAACTTTTTGGGCTGCGGGCCAGATCCGGCTCCCGATGCCAATTCATCTGGCCCACAAAGCCCTCATATTGGCGCATTTTAATTTTGCTCCTGGGAGCAATGAGGGCTTTGTGGGCCGGATGAATTGGCATTGGGGGCTGGATCTGGCTGTAGTTTGGGCACCCCGATCTAAAGGAAGCCAAATATAGATTAAATATCAGGGAGGAAAACATCTTAACAGTTAGAGCAGTGCAACAGTGAAACCAACTGTTTCGAAAAGTGGTGAACGCAACAACCCCAGAAGCATTCAAGAAAGAATTGGACAACCATCTGTCACCTGCTTTGTTTCAGATTCCTGCATTGAGCAGGGGGTTGGACTTGATGACCTAAATGCCCCTTCCAACTCTGATATTCTGATCCTATTTAAGGTGTCTCAAAATCCTGGATTATTCATTAATAACCAAAGGCAGCTGCAGTTTCTGTAGGAGAATTTATGGCATTTAATGTGGCTGTACATTCAGAACTCCTGACCTCATGTGCAAATCTTTTTTGGAACTAATATCTACAGGTATATTCCATTCTCACTATCTCAGGAGATATAGCTCATAGTTAGGTGGTGGTGGTGGTGGTGGAATCCTGATTTTAGAAGGTATTTTCTTAGCATTGATGTGCCCATTTAAAAAAATATTTTAATCTTAATGTAAAAAATTCTCCATAGCATTTATAGCCAAAACTGCATGAATATTAATGTAATATAAAGATGTTGAAAAGCACACTTGCTATGTTTTAAAAGTTCTTGATTATTCTAACTGGGAAAATAGACTCGCAGGTAAATAGTTGATTGATTAGCTTTTTGTATATGAATATTCATAATTTAAAATGTTGTGGATACATTTGCTTTTTATTTAACAAAAGAAGTGTCCTGTGGCTATTTGAGCAAAATTGTTCAATTTTTGTAAAATGCACGGTATTGTTGCTTATTTGCTGAAAATACATATTCATTATCTGAGAACTGAACAAACTGGGTATAAAAGAATGGAAAGTTACTCAGGTGATATACAAAGTGGCATAACCTGGAGTCAAATTCCAGTGCCTTTGAGGATGTGCCAGCTACTCATTCCTGTATTTTGTGTGTAATACAGTATCTGTGTAGCTTGTAATTTATTGATCATGAAATAATGACATTCTATTTTCTAATTACATGATAAAGCAGCTTTTGATAGAAACCTAGTAATTAGAGCATAATAATTATGGTCCAGTGATCAGTGGTTTATTGGAACATGCCCATTACCTTTGAAAGAGTTCTGGTTGCGCAGCTGTTAAACTGCTATACTGTAACCAAAAGGTTGTGAGTTCAATCCTGGGCAGGAAACAAGGTTGACTTCCATCCTTCCGATGTAAAATGACTACCGAGCATGTTGGGGCCAAATGCTAATTAACTTGTGAACGCCCCCCCCCCCCAAGAGTGCACACTAAGCACTATAGGGTGGTATGTAAATATGATTGCTTTGCTTTTGCTTTGAACTTCTGCATTAAATTTAGAAATTCTGTTAAGAGGTTTACAAATTCATCACGGGAGTTTTTGAGCTAAAGTGTTTGTTTCAATTAGTTTTGGACTGGAGTTCTGTTGGGACTCAAGTGATTTTAATAGCATTTACTGCAGCAACAAATAAATCTCTATGAAAGGGATAGCTTCATACTGTATTGGTGTGGGCCAGGATTACTCTTCTATCGTTACTCTGATAGACAGCAGATTAGTATATATATATTTATCCTAATGCACTATGGTAGAACATTTTAATCCCTTGAGTATTATATTTTCCTGCAGAATGTACATAAAATTATATGTATAAGGAAGGTATTGGCTGAAATCCTGTTGCTTGTTACATTAGAGCACACTAGACTATGCTTGCTGAACCAGCACACTTTTAATGATTCGACTCTTATGTAAGTGACATTGATTCAGATTAGCGTACTCTAACAGCAGCTTGCTGTACTAAAAGAAGTTGCACTTAGAAGAGTCCAATTTGAATCAATGGCACTTAAGGAGTTGACTCACAAAGTCCCCATTGATTCAATGGACCTACTCTAGTGCAATTTACTGTGCTAAGCAAATTACCATTGTATGACAAAGCCTGCACAGTTTTATACAGTAAATTTCAACTACGGTACTTAATACTTTTTTTTAATAAACAATACATTGTTTCTGGCTAAAAGTGTCTAATATTTGTCCCCTTTCTCCCACTTATATTTCCTGTCTCTGGATGATTTTGTATCATTTATTTGGCCATGGTTCTAGAATAAGCATGTATAGGAAGTGACTGATGTATCACAAACCTTAGTGGGATTAAATATGTTATCTGTCTCTTATGACAGACAGGCTTTGACCTGAGCCTTGCCCTTGGGTCTCTCCCTGTTCCTTTTACCAGTGTGCCCTATTGGGACTCCCCAAAGACTCCCGGCTCCAGGAGGCCTATTTGCCGTCCCACAGATTACTCTGCATCAGCACCCTGGGACTTATCATAGCAGAGCCCAGCAAGTAATATGAATGAATGAATTTTAATTTATATACCGTAATTCTCTGCCCAAGGAGCGACTCAATGCGGGTTACAAGTTCATAAGTTACAGCATAGAAAATATCACAAAAAACAACAACAGTGTGTGACAGTGCAATACAATGAATACAATAGAAATACAGTTACACAATAAAAACAAATCAATTCAAAACCCTACTCAAAAATACAAATATATAGCAATACCTAGCAGCAAGAATACAGTATACAATAATACAAATAAAATAACAAAATATCAAGGTAAATGGTAATGCCCTATACAGAAATTCCAAACTCCTAACACAGCATCTTAACTTATAAAACCAAGGGTTAACCGTTGGAACTGGCTATAGGTTGCTATGCCTCGCCCTACTTGCCTGCACTCACCCTTCCTGCACACGGCCGATCTGGGTCCGCAGGTCAACGAAGGATTGAGAAAACCGGCAGTGGGGCAACAGCCCCACAAACGCGAAAAAAGGGAAACAACTTCACTTCCCAACATTCCTTGCGCCGCGCCAGAGCCAATCAGGCTGAGAGGCTCTCGCACGGCGCAGCGTTCGGAAACGCACCGCAGCCAATCAAAAGAAAACCATTTTAAAAAAATGCAGCACAAACACAAAACACCAACCCATAACTACAAGCCCCAGCGTCCTGCGCACCATGAGCACACAGAACGCTGAGGAAGCCGGCACCCAAAAAATAAAACAAAAACACTGGGAGAGCAAGTCCGCCAAGCCGTGGGAACCAAAGCCCCCCTCCCCAACGGCGCCTAAAGCTCCCGATCGGGGTTTCCCCTTTAATATCACTGGGAGGGGGGTGTTGTGCTCCCCCTCTCTACTGGCTCCCCTGGGGTTGGGAGGGTTGGGGGGACCAAAGGAGTCTGTCTTCCCAACCCTCCTGACTCCAGGGGACCTGGCAGAGAGGGGATACCCTTCCCCACACACGCCCCATATTGAAGAGAAGAAACCAAGCGGTTACTTCTCTTTAAAAATGGAGTGGGGGGGAATCCCCCTCTCCGATGGCTCTCCTGGGTCCGGAATGGTGGGGGAGACAGACACCTTTTGTCCACCCAACCCTCCCAAACCCAAGGAAGCCAGCGGAGAGGGGGATCACAACCCCCCCCACTGATATTAAAGGGGAAACCACAATTGAGATTTCCCTTTTAATATCAGAGGGTGGCCTGGATTCGATCCCCTCTCCTGGGTCACATGAGTCTGGAAGGTTTGGGGAGACAAAAGGGGACTGCCCCCCCAAGCCTTCCAGAGCCAGGGGAGACGGCAGAGAGGGGATCCCCCCGTAGGACACCAAAAAACACAAAAACAAACAATCAAAAACATCCAAAAATACACAAAAACAAACAAAAATAACACCAAAAAACAATACAAAGTAAACAACAACAAACATTTCCAAACACACCCAGCACCACAAAATCCAACCACCACCACCACCCCAAATAAAGAAAAACAGCCAACTCACCACCTGACGACCTCACACAACAACTACTGGAAAAGAAATGAATAAAGAAAGAGACTACTTACTGGAAGAAGCTCCACCCAGAGGCCACGAGAGAAAAAACAGTCAAAATACAAGGTAACCCCTACCAGCACCACTTGCTGCCCACAATAGTAAAAAAAAATTCAAAAAGACACAACAGCCCCACACAAAAGGCCCCAAGAGTAAAAACAAGTAAAAACAAATAACACAAAATCACAATTTTACACAAATCAAAAACAGATGTCAATAAAATAAAATAAAAACTATTCAAAAATCCTGTGCTGAATTTTTACTCAAATAAAAAACAAAAACATCAATACACAGTTTAAAAACATTTATTGTGAAAAACATGTACTTTCACATTTTTTAAATTATTACCTACGGTACAACAATTTTTAAAAAATACATACTAGAAATTATTGGGTTAAATAATTTTTGGGGAAAAAGTATATCATCCTTTATTCTTTTTTTCATCCACAAAACCAAAACACCAAACAAAACTCATCACTGTTTATAACAGGCCACCAAAGAAATTTGGATAAATAAAAATTTTAAAAATTTCAATTATAGACTAACCTCTTCTTTACAAACATTAACAACAACAAAAACTTTCCAACACCATATAAAACAGCCCGGCAACGCCGGGCAACCTCTGCTAGTACATCATAATAACATACAGTAATAATGTATTGTAAACCGACCCTTCCAACCCCCGGGATGGGGGATGGGCTACGAACACACTGGCAGGTGTTGCGAGTCCAGGTGCTCGGAGCGAGCGGGCCTCCTCACCCTGACCTAATCTAAGTCCATGGGTGGCGGCGACAAAAAGTCCTTTTCCTCTCAAGGCCTACCCAGCCAAGAGGAGGGTCCAGACTCTGGGGTGGGGCGGTGGCGGGAGATCTTGAAGCCGCCGGGGGGGCATGCAACTATCACTCCTTCTCCTCTGGGAGCCCACCTGGCCGTTCTCATCCTCACCCTCCCGCTGAAGCGGCCGAGGGCGGGCAATCATCTGGGGTGGGCGTCCAGGTGGGAGCAATGCTGGCGGTGGTGGTGGTGGTGCGGCAACGCTCCCCGCTTCAGAGGCCAGGCCGGCCCATATGGAGAGAATTGTATTAAATGTGGTAGCGTGTGGCTTTGGCTTAACTCTTGTCTTACCTCCTTTCCCAAAGAACAGGCGTTGTTGAAGTAAAGATGTTTATTGTTCTTGAAGCATATTGTAGAAATAACAGTTCTTCTGATAGTTCAGGATACAGCAGTACAGTATACAAAAAAATACTAATAAAAATGCAGTTAGGGAAATCCACACTCAGGCTTCCTTCCAGAACAAAAGAAAACCTGACTAACTAAGTAATGATAATTATACTGGGCAGAGTAATGGCTCGGTGTAGAGGCTCCCTCCCCCTTCTGAGTTGTCCATCTCAGAAGCCCCAAACTCGAACTCCCTCTCCCAAACCCATGTGCCTGTAGGAAATACATGAGTTTGGCCTACCTAATTAGCATACAGCCAATCAGAGCCCAGGGTTAGTGTAAACATTCCCTGGTTCCCATAACAAGTGTGGCTGGTCCCAGGCTCTGGATGTTGACATAACAGACATTCCAGAACTGGGGACAAAGAGAAAACATGGCTTCTACTAAGCCACCTGCATAAGTACAGCAGAATTGTGAGGCCTTTGCAAAGAGCAAAGCTACATTTTAACACAGTGTAAAAACCAAAGAGACTCCATGTTGAATAACTTGTGACCTATTTCTGTTATATCTCTCACAATGGTGTTCTAGTCCGTATTTCTGATATGCTGCTGAAGGTGTGGATTGTGAAATAAATCTGCTAAATCTTAAAGATGCCACAGTACAGTATTTTGTTTTATGTTTTGCTCTCATTGTACAATATATTGACTTCATATCCCAATCAAGGTAAAAAAAATTAATATGTTTGAAACTCACAATATCCTAAAGAATCCTTGATAGTAATAATCTCAAATGATATTTTCCTCTATGTCGCATTGATAGATTGTCTGTGGCAAATGTGTGTTTTAATCAATGATGGATTTATCTCTTTCCAGATCAGTGGTGTCATTTGGGTCCAAAAACAGAGCAATTGGAATAGCTGCTAAAAATCAAGTAAGTTCTCTGATAATAGTGTGGTCAAGAACATTTCCAGTTAGTTAAGTAGCTGCTCTGAAAATACAGAGTGCATTTTATGGAGAACTATTTTACTGCTTTACTAAAGGAGACAGCCCGAATGTTACTAGATAGAAAGGCAAAAAAAATTTGTTTGTTATGTTGCTGTTTTCTACCTGAATTAGGCTATGCACTAATTGGAACATCTTCTCGTGGGACAACTAGATGTTATTTTTATTTTTAAAAGTTCCAGATAAATGATTGTTGGCTTTAATTCTTTGCTTAAGCTAGGTCCCAGTATTCCAGTACATTTTAGTATGAAAAAGAATGAAATGTAGGTTGGAACTATGTGGAGATAAGCAGGCTTGCTGTCTAAGAACCTCAGGGCCAAGAGAAAGCCTAACAGTATTTCCATGACATTTCTTACTATGATTCATATCAAGAAATTGACAATCTCATTTTAATGGGGAAGTAAAATGTTTGGTACTTCTGTACATCGACTACTTAGTGTGGATAGGTAAAGAAAAAAGGTGAGCAAGAGAAAATAATGGGGGGGGGGGCTTTTTATCTTTCCCCTTTTCTCTCTGCCATCAGATTTGTTCTACCTTTAAGTAGCGAATGTAAAATGTATGTACTTCAATAATAATTAGTTTTTTTTGTATTCTGATATAAAGGGGCTCATGTATTTCTGCATAGTTCATATGTCCATTTCTGTTTTTTGTGTGAAAATACTGAAGGTTATCTTCCCCCTTCTTTTCTTGCAGATGATTACACATGCCAACAACACGGTATTTAACTTCAAGAGATTCCATGGCCGCACATTTAATGATTCTTTTGTTCAGAAAGAGAAGCAGAATATGAGCTACTGTGTAGCTCCAATGAAAAACGGAAGTGTTGGGATAAAGGTAACCTCCTCTGTGTTATATTTACAGTTTCTTCTCCCTGATATTTCCATCTGAAAAATTTGACCAATCTAGTCAGGAAGTCCATGCACTGAAAAAGTTAACAACTGCCCGTGTTTGACTACATGTGGCATACTGGATAGTATAGCACTGAAGGAGGAGAGTGTTTCTTTAGTAGAAAGGTCCTCCTGAGGAATTGCTGTTTGCACCAAATGGGGCACCATAGAAATATAATATATCAGTTTGTTTAACACTGTAAGGGAGCGATGGTGAAATTTTTAGAGACCAAGTGCCCAAACTGCAACCCAAAACCCACTTATTTGTTGCAAAGTGCCAACATGGCAATTTAACCTAAATACTATTTTAGTTTAGAAAAAGCAACTCACCTCCGCCACAGATTTCACAGGCTGCTGTCCGTGCTGCACCCTCACGCCACATGTTAACCAACTGTCTTACCCCAAACAGGAGGGAGGAAGTGCTCCCAAAGGACTGCTGGCCAGAGGGGCGGGGCAAACTGTGCTCAGAGAGTAAGGAAGCACTCCCATTGAGCTGCTGGGCAGAGGGGTGGAGTGAACTCTGTGCTGGGGTGATGGCGCATGTGCCCACAGAGAGGGCTCTGAATGCCCACTTTCACACGTGTGCCATAGGTTTGCTACCATGGCTATAAGGAGTGTTCATATTCGTAGGAACATTACTTTTGCGCACAGATTCTTAAAACCTCTTATCTAGGCAGTCTGTAGTTAAGAGTAAGCACAGTATACATTTTGATATGCTGAGAAGGAGAGATGCACTTTTTTTATTATAAACTGATTATTATGATGCACAAATAAGAACATTATGTAATATTTTCTCCTAATATATTAAGATAATTTGTTGATCTCAACAGTTTTGTTTCCATTGTTCATAATTATACTTTAATTGTAAGAGTAATTAATAGTTTATTCCCAAACCTCCTGAGATGAACTATAGATTTAAAGCAGTACTGCAGCCGGATTATTTGCTTTCTCAAACTGTTTTACCTTCTTACAATTATATGATGCAAATAAGCAGTCTTTTCTAACTTTTGGAAAATTAAACAAATTAGGACTGTCTGTAGTCAGCTGCCCAAAGTTTGTACTTCATTTTTATTTTAACTTTCTCCCCTATTGGAGACCCAAGTAGAAATGGATGGACTTGAAATGTTTACTCTTTCCTTAATCTCTAAAGGTAAGATACATGGATGAGGACCACTTATTCAGCGTGGAGCAGATAACAGCTATGCTGCTGACTAAACTGAAAGAAATTGCTGAAACTAACCTCAAAAAGCCTGTAACAGATTGTGTTATTTCGGTAGGTAGTGCCATTTAAACTTAAATGTATTTGTTCCCTTCTTCTGTAGCTAGGACAGTTTTTATCTGGATCTTTCAATGGGCACTTTGTATACAACTTGAAGTGCTACTAGGTTTTTAAGGTGAAAACAGCTGGATACTGCAAGTAGTATGCTGTCTTAACATCACTGCAAGAAAGTCTTTGAGGGAAATGAAGGGGCAGGCTCTAGTGTACATAGGTGTGGGGTACAAAAATAGCAAAAATGGGAGACACCAAGAGATCTGTTACATATCTGTAGACATAATATGTGAATTTAAATAATTTAGTCATAGGTAATGATGCTGAACTTGAGGACTGGAACGTTGGCAGGTCAGCGGTTTGAGACCCACGTGCTGCATGGCAGAGTGAGCTTCTGTCTCTGCAAGTAGATAAATAGGTACCACTTTGGTGGGAAGGTAAACAGCATTCCATGCACTCCAGCATCTAGTCATTTTTATTTATTTATCTACTGTTAAATTTTTATACCACCCACTCAGTCAAAGCCAACTCCGGGCGGTTCACAACAGTGGGTAAAAACAGATAAAAACAAATAAAACAGATAAAAACCAGCAATAAGAACCCACCCCTAAAAAGAGAGGGGTGCAGAAGAAACCATGGGGCAGGCATCCTCCCCTATATTAACCACCCAATGGAAGCCACCCCTCCACCTGCACCCCAAACTTGGCCCGCCAGCCAGGTTTTTAGTTCTTTTCTAAAGGGCAACAACTCTGTCTGGAGACGCAGTTCCACAGGCAGGAGGTTCCAAAGGGCCGGTGCAGACACAGAGAAGGCTCTCCTCCTTGTGCCAGAGAGGCGAGCCCCCCTGGCCGATGGCACTATTAGAGAGCCCCTCCGGTCCGCTCTGGTTGGACGGACAGACGTCCATGGAAACATCTGCAGACGCAGACAGCACTGGCTCCTTGGCTATAAATGGAAATGAGCACCGGAATCTAGAGTCAAATACAACTGGCTTTCGAGCAAGGGAGACTTTTACTTTTACCATAATGAATTTTTTTAGAGCCTTTGAGCAAAATAAAGTGTGGCTGAATTATGTATTAGGGCTTGTGCAGTTGAGTGGGTTGGGGTATGTGGCTATGGAGACAGGTTAGGACAGAGATGCCCAAACTACAGCCCGTGGGCCAGATCTGGGCCCCGATGCAAATTCATTCTGCCCGCAAAGCCCTCGTTGCTCCCGGAAGTAGAAGTAAAATGCCCCCATAAGGGCGCATTTTATTTCCGCTTCCAGGAGCAATGAGGGCTTTGGGGGCCGGATGAATTGGTGTTGGGGGCCAGATCTGGCCCATGGGCCATAGTGATCAGCCCTCCTGTACCACGTGACTGGCCCATGGCTCAAAACGTTTGGGTACCCCTGGGCTAGGTGTTTGAATACTAATCATGCTTTCTGGGGGAAAGGTCCTCAGAGATCAGCCAGAGTGTGTGTGGCTGATGGCAAGCAGAGTTCTACTAGAATGAGGCATGGATAAACTACTTTAGGATACTTTACGAATCCCATGGGTGTCATCATAAATCATTTAACAGCATTTGATTAATTATACATCATGTAAAAGTGTGCAGTACACTTAATAATACATCAGGGAGTAACATTTACATTGAATTTACGATGAAGTTATAATAGCTTATAAATGTATGAAAATATACTTGGATTGGTCATGACAGCTGTGGGGTGGTAGAATTGTTATTTTCACATTTTGTTTCTATCCCTCTTGGCAGCTCTAGAGAAGGTAAAATTAATGTGTGTGATTTTTTCTTCTTCTTAACTTGTGTCTCATGTAATTGCTTTTTCAGGTCCCCTCGTTTTTTACTGACGCTGAGAGGAGGTCTCTGTTAGATGCTGCCCAGGTGGTTGGACTAAATTGTCTTAGATTAATGAATGATATGACAGCAGGTGAGCAAATGACGTGTGGCATTAACCAAGGTGGTTAGTAATGTAGTCTTCTCCAGGCTGATGCATCATCCCACCTGTGTTGGATTGGGGCTGGTGGGGAGTTGTAGTCCAGAACATCCGGAAACTATCCAGTTGTGAGAGACTGGCTAATGCAGTGTTGCCTTGCTAACACTGTAATGCAGGGGTGCCCAAACTTTTAAGGGCATGGGCAGGTCATGTGGTTCCTCCCGCTGGAAGTGGAAGTAAAATGCACCTTGCAATCTGTTTTTCAACAGGTATGTTTTGCAACAGGATGTGATTTTTAGATTGCCATTTTCTCTGCTTAAACCAGGGGTGCCCAAACTACGGCCCACGGGCCGGATCTGGCCCCTGGTGCCAATTCATCTAGCCTGCTCTGTCCTTGTCGCTCCCGGAAGGGTTTACTTCCGCTTCCAGGAGTGACAAGGATGGTGTGGGCTGGATGATTTGGCATCAAGAGCCAGATCCGGCCCACTGACTAGTTTGGGTACCCCTGTTGTAATGTAAAAAAACATGAATATCCTTCACAGTCTGGAAGTGCTGGTGACATTCTAGTAAAGGTTGCCCTTGCTCGAAAGCCAGTCATTTCTGACTCTAGGGTCCGGTGCTCATCTCCGTTCATAGCCAAGGAGCCAGCGCTGTCTGCATCTGCAGACGTTTCCGTGGGCATGTGGCAGGCCAGGTTGGCAGGAGCTGGGACAGAGGCAGGAGCTCACTCCATTGTGCAGCACCTGGGTCTCGAACTGCCGACCTTCCAGTTGTCAAGTTCAGCATTTTAACCCCTAAATGACCATAGTCCTGACATTCTAGTGGTAGCTGTGAAAATGATTCTAACTTGTATCACATACGTTGATTATTCTTCCTTTTCCACAGTGGCTCTGAACTATGGGATTTATAAGCAAGATCTTCCAGCTCCAGAAGAAAAACCACGATTAGTGGTGTTCATAGATATGGGGCATTCTTCATTTCAAGTGTCTGCCTGTGCTTTTAACAAGGGTAAACTGAAGGTAGGAAGAACCTGTAACCCATGGTTTTCTATTGTTTATTCAGTGCTTGGTGTAGAGGAGTGCATAGATACATCTTCCAGTCCAAGTGTTGGTAATTTCTTCATTGACTAGATCAATGTTTCCCAAAATTTGGTTTTTGGACTTCAGTTCCCAGAAGCCTGAGTCAATTCCCCCAAGCACTGATCAACCAATGTACTGACTTAGGCTTCTGGGAATTGAAGTCCACCAGTGTTCCACAGAACATAGTTTGGGAAACACTGGACTAAATGATGATATAGTGTAATTATACTTCTTGGGTTGAATATTTGGCAATCTAGTTAAGTGCTAGAGCTCCTTTTGGAGTGAAAGGGCTGGGGAGCATACAAAACAAAGGAGTAGTACTGAAGATATTAATGGGGTCCAAGAAATCAATTCAGCTTTTTGAATGCTTGCCCAGAACCATTTCACTCCTTTGCCCCAAAAATCTCCACCTGTTCAGTGTGAAATCAACAACAAGGCAAATGATTCCAGAGTTTCAGGTAAAGGTTCCCCTCATACCAGTATCTGTGGGTTCAGTATTTGTGGTTTCATCAATCCATGTGTCTCAAAATATTCAATAAAAACATCTGAAATATATAGCAATTGCACTTACGTACTGTCCCATAGCACTTAGTGCACTTTCTGGGTGGTTCACAAGGTAATTAGCATTTTGCCTCTAACATGCTGGGTGTCATTTTACCGACCTCAGAATGATGGAAGGCTAAGTCAACCTTGATCCCCATCTGGATCGAACTCACAACATCAGCAGTTTTGGCTTCAGTATAGCAATTTAAACTGCACCCCAGGGCTCTTCCTTAATATACAGTACAGTACATGCATTTTTATTGTGCATTACCACAGCTGGATGCAAGATGCCAGTGTCTGCAATGTAATGTGTACATGAAATAGAGGCAGACATTTTGGTAGCTCTCAATGTAGAATGTTGGAGGCTTTTGAAACACCTCCCCTGAGTCTATGTGTTAAATATGGAGTTTGCTGTTATCCACAATTTCAGGTATCTGTAGGAGGTCTCAAAATGTATCCTCCACATATATGGAGGGAGACCTGTCATTCCTTCCTGTTCTGCCTTATCTTTGACACTTATAAGTGTCCCTCCATCATATATTCTGTCCATCCTCAACTAGCCACTAACATAATGTTTACTAAAGGCAAAATATCGAGCGTACCCACAAAAGACTTGATGACTTACTTAGCCCCAAAAGTACAACTGCAGTATATTTAGGCTATGTTAGGACATTGCATATGGTATTATAACTCTGACTTTAGATACAAATATTACTTAAACCCAACAAACTGTATTAGAAGGAAAAATAGTCTCTGATTGATGGAGGCCATTCCTTAAAGTTTAAACGCTTAGAGATAAACTGTTTCTTACTTTTCTCAGTTCAGCATTGAAAGAGAACATCTTTAGCTATATTTTTGCTTCACTGCCAATCAGTCTATTAAGCAGTTGTTTTGCATAGAAGTCCAAGAACATTACTGCCCCATTACTTTCTTTTCCGTAATAGTGAAGTACAAGTCATCCAGCCCAGCTGCTCCAACAGTTCTGTAATTTCGGATATGAATGATAATTCGGGCAACTGATTTGCCATCTTTGTCTTCAAACCAGGTGCTTGGTACAGCATTTGATCCCTTCCTAGGAGGAAAAGTTTTTGATGAAAAACTGGTGGATTACTTCTGTGCTGAAATAAAAGCCAAGTACAAACTGGACCCTAAATCAAAAATACGAGCTCTTCTTCGGTTATGCCAGGAGTGTGAGAAGCTGAAAAAGCTGATGAGCTCAAATAGCACAGATATTCCATTGAATATTGAGTGCTTCATGAACGATACGGATGTGTCTGGGAAGATGAATAGGTAAGCTAGAGGCCTATCTAGTCTGACATTCTAGTTTTTGTTATGGTCACCTGTGTATGCCAAGGGTCGACAACCTTTTTGCACTGTGGGCCTGACCACTCCCCCGGAACAGCTGAGCAAGCCAGACCACACCCCCAGAAGCGGACACATTTAGCTCTGCGGTAAATGTGCCTACTTCCATGTTTATGTCAGCCACGGGCATATTTGTGCATGAATGTTTTATGGCTGACGTAAAAATTTCTACTTCTGGGTGGGGGAGATGGTGACGGGGTGGTTTAAATGGTGTTATGGACCGGGTCCAGACCGTGGGCCATAGGATGGGAATTCCTGTTGTATGCCCTTGGAAATTGCAAAAGTAGGATATGAATATAATGGGAGCCCATGTCACCCCACTGCCATGACTGCAAGTCAGAGTCATACTTTCCCAATACAGTGGAACCTTGTATAACGAATGCATCATACAACAAAGAGATTTTTTTGGGAAAAATTTTCCTTTGAATGATTTTTCCCATAGAGATTTTTGTTGTACGATTTTACCCATAGGGATTTTCCTTGTACGATGCATGCATGCATCGTACAACGAAAAACCACGTATAACGAAGTGCCTTGTGGAACCAATTATTTTCATTATATGAAGTTCCACTGTATAGAAAATAGAAGCCAGTATGATTTGTAGCTTTGGACTGCGTTCTCCTTGGATTTATCCAATTCTCTTTTAAAGTCATCCAAGTAGGGCAATCTGTGTCTTTTAGCAGTGAATGTCACAGTTCAGAAACATGCATAAATACTTGTTTCAGATATACAGGTGAAACTCGGAAAATTAGAATATTGTGCAAATGTTCATTCAGTTCAGTAATGCAACTTAAAAGGTGAAACAAATATATGAGATAGACATTGCATGCAAAGCGAGATAGTTCAAACCTTACTTTGTTATAATATCGATGCTTATGGCTTACAGCTTATGAAAACCCCAACTCCCCAATCTCATGAACCCCATAATCATCACATAATCTCATGTACACTGTACGCCGTGATCATCACAATTATAACGAATTAAGGCATGACATCTCTCGTTTTGCATGCAGTGAGTCTATCTCATATATTTGTTTCACCTTTTAAGACAAATGAATGAACATTTGCACAATATTCTAATTTTCCAAGTTTCACCTGTATTAAATCTCCCACAGATTCACCTGATTGCTCCAGGAATTGTGAGGAAGATAAACAATAAAGGATATATGCTGTCTGGTAAGTTTGGTTTGTTGAAGTGTGCCCTTTCTAAATTACTCCTGTGCATCCAATAGAGAGAAGACTTTGGGGTCTCCCTTATTCTTCACAATGTTTGTGTTTCTTCTTCCCATGCATAGTTAGGTTGAGTGCCAGACCTTGGTCATTGAAATGCATTTGTTTTTGTCAGACTACTTTTTTCCCATTTTATCTTTCCTCCATAATTGCAGAAAATACGTTTTTTCTTATTTTAAAAAAGTAGCCTGCAGAGGACTTCCAGTTTTTTTTAACATGTTTATTTTTAGATCTCAGTTTGAAGAACTGTGTGCTGACGTGTTGCAAAGAATAGAGATTCCTCTTCGTTCTTTGATGGACCAGATTCAGCTCAAAGCGGATGACGTATATGCCGTTGAAGTTGTCGGTGGAGCTACACGCATTCCTGCTGTGAAGGAGAGGATTGGGAAGTTCTTTGGCAAAGATGTCAGCACAACATTAAATGCCGATGAAGCTGTTGCAAGAGGCTGTGCTTTGCAGGTACGCTTAAGGTGGTGTTTCTTTCTCTGAAATATAGATGTTTGAATCCAGCTGTCCAGAGGCATCATTTGAAAAATAATTCCTCAGAAGCCTTGGAATTGGAAAGAAGTAGAAGATTCACCTGTCAGAATTCTGCTTAAGTAAATATGCTTCTGGACCCGTGGTGGCTTAGTGGTTAGGACACTGAGCTTCACAACTGGAAGGCTGACAGGTCAGCAGTTCAAGACCCGAGTGCTGCATGGGAATGGTGGGAGCTGTAGTATAGAACATCTGGGAACTATCCAGTTGTGAGAGGCTGCTAATGCAGTGTTACCTTGCTAACACTGTAATGTAAAAGCTCATGAATATTCTTCACAGTCTGGAAGTGCTGGTGACAGTCTAGTAAAAGTCGTGCTTGCTCAAAAGCCAGTCGTATCCAACTCTAGAGTCTGGTGCTCATCTCTGTTTATAGCGAAAGAGCCAGCACTCTCTGTGTCTGCAGACATTTCTGTGGACATGTGGCAGGCATGACTAAACATTTACCTTCCCACCGAAGTGGCACTGTACCTATTTATCTACTTGCAATTTCTTGCTTCCGAACTGCTAGGTTGGCAGGAGCTGGGATAGAGATGAGAGCTCGTTCCGACATGCAGCACTTGGGTCTCGAACTGCTGACATGCCAACCTTCCAGTCATTGATTTCAGCATCTTAACCCCAAGCCACTGCAGTTCATGTAGGCATTTGCAATTACACAAATGCATTAAAAATGCATATTATTATGTATTAGGATATCTTTCTGTGGTGAGTCAGAAATCTTTGGTCTTTAAGATATCGTATGGCTATCATCCCTGAACTTTGGCCATGCTGACTAGGATGGGTTCACTGCCACCATCTTGATATTATGCTTTGTAGTCAATAATTAGCTAAAGTTGATTGGTTGGAATAATTGAATTTGTGTCTTGTGTATGGATATTTCTTGCCCTTTGTGGCACCTGAGATAATGGAAAATTAATAATACCTAGTTTGTGTTGTATGTGTGTTTTTTTAGTGTGCAATTTTGTCACCAGCTTTTAAAGTCAGAGAGTTCTCTGTCACCGATGCTGTTACTTTCCCAATATCATTGAAGTGGAATACAGAATCTGAAGATGTTGATGGGTAAGTTACAACCAGAAGTTGCTATTAGAGAACTTTGGTTATTCCTCTCAGTTAGTAGAGTATACAGTAGAAAAACAACAGTAACACAGGAAATGTGGAAAAATCAGCTCAGTCTTAGCACCTGTCTACCCCTTTGGACTGTTTTCCACATAAACTAAGTCTTTGTGTGATAAAAGTATTTTAATAAATAAAAAAACATGTGCCATGAAATCAGTCCTGATTTATGACTACCCTTTCCAGGATTTTCTGGGTAGAGAATACTCAGAGGTGGTCTACCACACTTTTATTCTGCGGGACACTGTGCTTGCCCATGGTTACGAAGGCTGATTCTTCTCTTTCGAGACACTGGGGAATTTAACTCTCAACCTCTGGCTCTGCAGCCAGCTGCTCTAGAAGCCTTTAAAATAGAAAAGATATCTTTACCTGCAGTTAACTTCTGTGGATGCATAAGAAGAAAAGGGGAGATTGAGTCTTAACACGGGAAGTTAACATCTATGCTTGCTACTTGATTATAGGAAGAACAAACGATCCACAACAACAAAAAGAACAAACAGGAAGAGGGGTTGAGGGTTTGCCTCAAATACTAGAGTTAGGAAAAGAACTTTACCATTAATCATGTTTTTTGTTGTTGTTGTTGTTGTTGTTCAGTCGCACAATCGATTCCGACCCTTTGTGACCCTATGGTCCATTGTCCTCCTGGCATCTCTGTCCTCCACCATTCTCGTCAGATAAAAAGTTTCTGCAAGGCCCTCTGGGACTGGTAGCGGCTTCATCCATTAGATCTTTTCCACCCTTATCACGGCTTTCTTATGGGAATTTAGCCTTCGATGTAGCGGCTAGGTGAGGGGAAGGCAAGCTCTGTCCTGGGAAGGCGAGACTCTCGAAATCTCTCCCTCTCTACCTTCCTTGTTTATCAGGCCCAGCTGCACTGGCCGAAATAACAAAGAGTCCGTGTTGCAAAGTAACAAGGCCTCATCTGAAAAATTCCCTTTCAACTTTCTCCTGGCTGAGAAGAGTTATAAAAACCGCTTTTGACAAAATAAGTCCGTTTAAAGATTTAATGAATAAAAAGAAAGTTCCAAAATACAGAATAAAAATCTCTGTAATCTATGCTAAGAAAAGTATATTTTTCTAAGAAAGAAAAATAGTGTTTCAAAAAGCAATGCATATCTGAAAGTAAGAAGTGTGGCTAAAAGCCGCCCATACGGGTTCAGAGTGCGGATCCAGTCTGGAGGCAAACGGACAGCGTATCGAGATGAAATCAAGATAGTTGTTCAGATCTCTATGGTGCTCTGAGCCCTGATATTTATACAGATTTTGGTGAGTACGCGTGCAGAGTTATCTTTGAGTGACAGACAACTCTTTTGATGTCCAGTGTGAGACCAGTCTGAGTTCTGATGTCCAGTCTGAGTTCCCATCTAAAAGACGTACGTTTCATGTCTACCAACTGGTGGCTCGTCTGAGAACTGTGCTCTTCCCAGGTAATTATTCTGAGAACAGACACTTTCTCAGCTTCGCTGTCTGTGAATGGAGGTCAGCCTGACCTGCTGCTTTTAATTGGTCAGAAGTCGGGTTCTGTGTACTGTAGCCTTCCAAAATGGACCTGTTTAGGCTAAGCAAAGTTAAACAAACTAGCAAAATGAAAGCAGAATAATAACATAGGCATTTCAAACTTTAAATGAACACAGTAAATAATGAAATAAATTCATCCCAGCTATGAAATCTACGACACCTCCATCCCTGCATTGTTATTGGCAAAGGACAATCTCACTAGGCTGTAGCGCCCCCTTCCACTGCTACCTAGTACAAGTGCAGGCAAGCCTTGAAAATGTTGCTTTTATAACTCATGTTCTCCTTTTGTTTTGACTGTAGCATTCATGAAGTGTTCAGCAGGCATCATCCAGCACCTTACTCCAAAGTGTTGACATTTTACAGAAAAGGTCCTTTTGAACTCCAGGCTTTCTATTCAGATCCCAATTGTGTCCCCTACCCTGAAAACAAGATTGGTAAGCAGTTATTATTAAACAGTTATTAAAGATTCAAATGTAAATTAGTTTTAGTTAATTAGTATTTAATTAGTATCTACTAATTAATATTATTAGTTTGTATTTACTAATTTGATATTGGTGTTTGCTTATTTATAGTGTTGATATGAGGGATTTCTGGCCCTGAAAGGCAGTGAGAATCCTTGCCAATGGGGGGTGGGCTTCAGTTAAGACTCTCTGGATACTTTAGGTGAAACTTTCCCAACCTACAGCCCGCGGACTGGGCCTGGCCTGCGGCACCATTTCATGTGGCCTGCGCATGTGAAAGTGGACGCATTTATGTCAGCTGTAAAATGTGCATGCATAAATGCACCCACGGCTGTCATAAATGCGGAAGTGGGTTCATTTATGACAGCCGCAAATGTGCCCGCTTCCGGGGGAGGGGAGCATGGTTTGGCCTGCTCAGCTGTCTGTGAGGTGTGGTCAGGTCCACGGAATAAAAAGGTTGGGAACCCCTGCTTTGGGTTTTGAGGCTAATTCAGGGATTAATGAAATGAAGAACTAGCATTTAAAACATAAGTTTATCAAAGTTGATCAAAAAGATTGGAGAGTTGCCAAGTAATATGTTAGAAGCAGTGGTTGTTGTTATGTTTAACAACGTGTTTTCACTGTTACTGTATAAGCTACGATCTTAAACTTTCATTATTCATGGCTGTCAGAACACAGGACAGGAGTTAGCACCAGACCCCCTACCAACAGAAGAGTAGAGGCTAGCAGTATTGGGATACTGTACCAGTAACATCTCCTTCTCATCAACCTCTCAGTACCTTTGAGAGTTGGAAAATGTTCAGATCTTATATTCAGAAAGCTCTTGGCTGTTGAAAAAAGAGAAATGCTGACACTGGATTTAAACTATACATTAATATTGAAAATAGCCCTTTTTGTAAACAAAATAGGCTTTTTGTACAATCTTTCTGCATTTGGGGGGAATATAGAAGTAAAATCAAAGCATGTTCACAGTAAGAAATTACACATATGCTTTAAGGATCACAATTGTGAATGGTGCAGGCCTCCCCGCTCTTTTTCTTTTACTAAATACTATAAATAGTATTATTGTTGGCATCTTGAAGCAACATTTGAAAACTTGTATTGATTGAGGGAGTAATCTAAGATTTCTCTGCTTACTTTGTTTTCCACCTTTTTTTAGGCCAATACATTATCCAAAATATTGCACCTCCAAATGATGGAGAGAGAAATAAAATTAAGGTCAAAGTTCGCATAAATACTCATGGCATTTTTAGTGTTTCTACTGCATCTAAAGTGGAGCAGGTGAAAACAGAAGAAAATGAAAATCCTGCTGTTGAGGCTGAATTAGGTCCCCAGACTGAAATATGCTCTGACAGCTTCGATGTAAGTTCATTTGGAATACCTAGATAGTCCTGTAAACTGGATTATTTGGTGCTTCAGGATAAAGTTGTGTTGTGGGTTAGATGAGTGGGGAAAGTAATTTCCTTGCTGTCTCCAGACTCTTAATTCTAGAACATTCTGGTGCATGGCATTAGAGGTATCTACTTAATGTATAATTTGATTCTGTGTGTTTTCCCCTAATTTTGCCACAACCAGTTGGAGGAAGCTAGAGCAGTGGTGGTAAATCTATGCCATGCATGCCAGAGGGGGCACTCAGAGCACAGAGTGTGCCCCGCCCCTCTGCCTAGCAGCCCAATGGGAGCACTTCCTTCCCCCTGCACAGAGTTTGCTCTGCCCAGCAGCCCAATGGGAGTGCTTCCTTCCTCCCCCCCAGCACAGAGTTCATCCCTCCCCCTCAGTGGCATGGATGACAGCCTGTTGAGTTTGGGCCCTCTGTTTCTAAAAGGTTCACCATAACTGAACTAGAGTCTCTGTGTTGGAAAAACCTCAGAAGTACTTTGTGTATTACTATAGGAGATAGGTGAGGTGTGAAAAGAAAACAAAGCATTTTCTTCTGGAAGGGCGGGGGGGGTGATTCTGCAGCTTCAGGGGAAGAGTTAAGAGATTGTGATATGTGGTATCATTGGTTCAGCAGAGTGACTGCTCTTGTTGGTATGAATTGATGGATTTGTGTGTGTGTGTGTGTGTGTGTCCATCCCCTCTATGAAGGGGGACAATGAATGTGGTCTGGATGTGTGTGTGTGTGTGTGTTTGTACATTTGTCCCCTATGAAGGGGGACATTGTGTGTGGTCTCTGGATGTACAGTGGTACCTCATACAACGATTTTAATCCGTTTCATGGGGCTCGTTGTTGTATGAAAATTGATATATGATGCATGCATCATATAGCGATTTTCCCTATGGGATGCATTGTACAACGGGGTTTTTTGCTAAGTGGTTTTTCCCATTGAAAAATAGTACGATTTTTCCATAGAGAAAATTGTTATGTGGGACAGTTTTCCCCAAAAATCTAATTGTTATGCGATTTCGTTGCTATACGGGACGATTGTTGTATGAGGTTCCACTGTATGTGTGTGTCCATCCATCACCTATGAAGGGGGACATTATGTATGGTCTCTGGATGTGTGTGTATATGTGTGCGTGCATGCGTCCGTCCTTCTGTCCATCCATCCATCCCCTATGAAGGGGGACATTGCGTATGCTCTCTGAAAGGGCTGGGTTCCTCATGGCTAAGAAAGAGGCTCTCCACAGTCTGTCATCACGCAATAATGGGAGTGAGGAGTTATTCCCTTGGTATTTTCTGGGCTCTGGAAATCTTGGCCGAAAGCACTACTACACTCTTTTCTTTCACCACTGACTAAAATTAGACAAGTAAGGATCCAGATCAGGAGTTGGCCAGTACATGCTCAAGGTAGCTTTGTTCTTCTACTCTCTCCTCCCAAGCGGGGAAGAAAAAGAAGGAACAATGCCTTGCTCTTGTTTAAACCACAGGGCAGAGGGAAGGTCCATGGAGCTAAATGACAATCGAGGCATAGCAGTGCCTGTCCTTCCGTCATCCAACTTCCAGAGGGTTCAGAATGATTTCCCCTTCCCTGATGTAGGAAAGGGTGGGCATTCAGTTGACTGACCTTGAAAGGATGGAAGGCTGAGTCAAACTTGATCTCCTGGTCAGGATCGCACTCACAACATTTTGGGTGCAGTACAGCAGTCTTAAGCTACTGCGGTGACTTAGTGGTGAAGACACTGAACTTAATGACTGGAAGGTCAGCAAGTCAGCAGTTTGAGACCCAAGTGCTGCACGATGGAGTGAGCTCCCATCTGTCCCTGCTCCTGCCAACCTAGCAGTTTGAATTCAAGAAACTGCAAGTAGATAAAAAGGTACCACTTTGGCAGGAAGGTAAACAGCATTCTGTGTCTAGTCATGTCGACCACATGTCCACAGAAAATATCTGCAGATGCAGGCAGCACTGGCTGTTTGGCTGTAAACAGAGATAAGCACCGCACCCTATAGTTGGATACAGCTAGCTTTCAAGCAAAGCCAGTCGTCTCAGATGTAAGAATTCTCATTTTTTTGTAACTATGGCATATCACGCATTTAAACACAGTGCCGTTCTTGAAAATTTTCTATTTATGTGCACCTATTTTTCACATCTTTTGTGCCTGGGTTCCCCTTGTAGAAGAACATCCAGCAAGAGAATGCTGAGGCTGGAGCTCAATCCCAGGTACAAACAGATGGTCAGCAAACGTCACAGTCTCCCCCTTCTCCTGAGGCTCCCCCTGAAGAAAACAAAAATCCAGAAGCTGAAAAAGTGAGTGACCATTTCAAAGTGTTCGCTTGGAATACAAGTTTAGCTTTAACTGTATATACAATGATTTCCTAATGAAAGGATAAGAGGTTCAGTATAGGTCACTCACACCCCTGTCTGTGGGGGATACTTTCTTAGACCTGCTGCAGATATCTGGAACTGTGGATAACAGTGAACCATATATTTTACATTGCGGACAGTGGCCTTTACTGGTCAGCCCTGGTAATTCACCATAGAAATACATATACAGTGGTACCTCATACAATGATTTTAATCCGTTCCATGGGACTTGTTGTTGTACGAAATAATTGCTATACGATACATGCATCGTATAGCAATTTTCCCTATGGGATGCATCTTACAACGACTTTTTTTTTTTTTGCTAAGTGGTTTTTTCCATTGAAAAATTGTTATACGAGATGCCATTCTCCCCCCCCCCCTAATTGTTATGCGATTTCGTTGCAATACGGGGCGATTGTTGCATGAGGTTCCACTGTATATTACATATTTCAGAATTTTTTTATTGAATATTTTTAGACACACTGACAACTGAAACCGTAGATACTGAACCTGTGGCTATGGGGTATGTCTTACTTGCATATGTTGTTCAGATGGTTTCAGAGTTATTTGAGGCTTTTGAAATGCTTGAGATTGTGCACGTTGCAAAGAATTGCTTTCTGCACAGTGTCTATCCATTGCTGATTTGAAGGCCTCCTCTACTCTCTACCCCAGGGAAATGAAAAGAAAAGTGATCAGCCTCCAGAAGCTAAGAAACCCAAAATAAAAGTGAAAAATGTTGAGTTGCCTATTGAAGCTAACTTGGTCTGGCTACTTGGAAAAGACTTGCTCAATATGTATATTGAAACAGAGGTATGTGAAATGACTTTTGACATCTCCATCTTGAATATTGCTTAGCTTGTGATTGAGATTCTTGGGGGCGGGGGTCA
Organism: Bradypodion ventrale; assembly: GCA_035047345.1. Lineage (NCBI taxonomy): Eukaryota > Metazoa > Chordata > Lepidosauria > Squamata > Chamaeleonidae > Bradypodion > Bradypodion ventrale. Next base: position 339,689,921 of record JAWDJE010000003.1, read on the forward strand.
GGACCTCCATCACGTGATGCAAAAGATCTTTCTGGGTCCCACAGAGAACGGTCACAGATAAGTACATAGAGCAAATGGATTATGTTGTTTTTTTTAAGTCTAAGGAAATTATGTTTGTTGATCACTTTAGTTCTGACCATATTATAGAGAAACCTCATATAATGAAGGGCTGCAAAAAACTCACATAAAGAAAATTGGGGGGGAAATGGCACCTTACATAACTAAAATTTTTGTTATGGGAAAATAGCGCTCCCTATGGAGAAACCTCGCATAACAAAAATTCCTATGAAAAAATGTGTACAGTATAGGGAAAATTTTTATTATGCAAATTTCTCCATAGGAATTTTTGTTATGCTAGTTTTCCCATAGGAACTTTTGTTATATGGGAAAAAATTATAACGAAATAATCGCATAGCAAACAACCTTGTGAAATGGATTATTTTGGTTATATGAAGTTTCACTGTATTCAGACATACGTCCAGTTGATTTTACTGGCTTAGGAATGCAGTCTTCAGGACTTACAGGACTGTGCAGCTATGCAATGTAGAAAATAATACATGTGCGTGCATAGCTTGGTTCCTCATAACTGTCAGCTGACTATATGAGTTTCACTCACAGGGAAAGTTCTACTTCTGCTATGTGTTCTCTGGTGACTAATTCCCTCCTGCACACCAACAGAGTGCTGCTGGTGTTTGTGTGAATGAGGCCCAAATGTTCATGCAGCTGATGTAGTGAAAATTGTAGAACTGCACAGTTGGAAGGGACCCTGTGGATCATTGAGTCCAGTCCCTGTCAAGAAGTCACAGTGGGGAATCAAACTCCCAGTCTCTTGCTCCGTGGTCAGATACTTAAACCACTAAGCTGTCCAATACATATTATTGTCTTACTTGAAAAACAGTTGTGACCATTCCTAATAATTTAGTGACTCTTCGGAATAAAAATCTGGAATGTCAGAAAGCACTAGCTTTCACTAAGATGTAAGGTGTATTTTAAGGAAAGTCTTGTTTTTTAAAATTATCTTGTATGACTCAGTTAAAGCTTCATGATTTGAGTCTCATTCCATTGGATTTGCTTGATTTTGGCATAGGGTAAAATGATCATGCAGGACAAACTGGAGAAGGAAAGAAATGATGCAAAGAATGCTGTTGAAGAATATGTTTATTATTTTAGAGACAAGCTTTCGGGACCCTATGAGAAATTTGTTTCTGAACAGGTATTTATTTTATTTATTCACCTATTTACATGTCTTCCCTTCAGTAATAATAATTTTGTGTCAGAAATTATTCTGGGTAGAATGGATTTTTCCTTTCAGTAGAGCAAAGCAATCACATTTATATACCACCCCATAGTGCTTGTTGCACTCTCCGTGCAGTTCACAAGTTAATTGGCATTTTGCCCCCAACATTCTTGGTACTCATTTTACCAACCTTTGACGGATGGAAGGCTGCATCAATCTAAACCAGGGGTTCCCAACCTTTTCCTGCTGAGGGGCTGGTTACATGGTTCCTCGCGGTGGCAGTATGTGCATTTGTGCCATGTTTCTGGATGTTTTTCCCACCTCTGCTGCTTCCCTTGGAGGAGGGAGCAAGGGAGGAACATTTTCACACCATTTTTGAATTTTTTTCGCCGTGTTTTCATAGTGTTTTAGTGCAAAACCATGGCAATTTCAGCACTTCCAATGACATCAGGGCACTTCCGGTATTGGCGGCAATTTGGCCTGGGGGCTGGATAAATTCGACCCGGCATGGGGGGCCGTAGATTGGGAACCCCTGAGATAGACCCATCTCTAGGGTGGTTTGTATGTCATAACCTAAATACCGAGGCTATTTATCAAATCAGCACCTTTTTTAAAAGCCAGTGATCAGAAAGTCACTTTATACATAGGCCTGAAAACCTTTTGAAATGCCAGAGAAAAATATTGCTCCATCAGTCAAAAAGGTCATCATCCATTGTTTACATTGGCTAACCAAATGTTTCAGAGAAGCTGTGCACAATAAGGAATTCTATAATCCCCCCAGCCAGTTTCTGAGCTTGCACAAACTAGCTAAATTAAAGAGAAGAAAAAGCAAATTATTGTGGCACCTTAAAAAACGAATAGATTTGTTTGAATGTGGGTCAAAATCCACATTCTTAGATGAGCTTGAACAAGGATGTGTTACTGGGTAACTCATTGTTACCTCCTCTTCCAAAGAACAGGCATTGTTGATGAATTAAAGATGTTTATTGTTCTTGAAGTATTTTGAAGAAATAACAGTTCGTTCATTGGTTCAGGATACAGAAATACAGCATACAAAAATACTAATCAAAAAGGACAGTTAGGGAAATCCACACTCAGGCCTTCCCCTAGAAACAAAAAGAAAACCTGACTACTTCTAAGTAATCATGTTGGGTAGGATTAGGGACTTTGGTGAAGCCCCCAGAAACCCCAAACTCAAACTCCACTAGAACTCAAACTCTCACTAACTCCCAAACCCATGTGCCTATTGGAAAGACATGAGCTTGGCCCTTCTAATTAGCATACAGCCAATTAGAGCCCAGGGATTGTATAAACATACACTGGTTCCCTTAACAATTGTCCTGGTGTTCCCAGGCTCTGCATGTTGACATAAACGGGCATTCCAGACCTGGGGAAGAAGACAAAACATAGGCCTGAAGCTTTGAGAAGCTTCTTCTAAGCCCACCTGCTTGATAAGCACAGCAGACAGGCCTTTGCAAAGAAACAAAGCTACATTCTAATAAAGTTTAAAAACCAAAGAAACTCCATGTTAAATAACTTGTGACCTATTCTATCACAACTAGTAGCCATCGATAGCTTTATCATTCCTAAACATGTCTACTCTTCTTTTGAAGCCACCTAAGCAAGTGGTAGTGACTGCGGTTCCTTAGTGGTTAAGGCGCTGAACTTGATGACTGGAAGGTTGGCAGGTCAGTAGTTGGAGACCTGAGTGCTACATGATGGAGTGAGCTTTCATCACTGTCCCAGCTCCTGCCAACCTATCAGTTCGAAAGCAAGAAATTGCAAGTAGATAAATAGGTACCAATGGTGGGAAGGTAAACAACGTCCGTGCACTCTGGTGTCTAGTCATGCCTGCCACATGTCCACAGAAATGTCTGCAAACACGGACAGTGCTGGCTCTTTGGCTATAAACAGAGATGAGCACTGAATCCTAGAGTCAGATGCGACTGGCTTTCAAGCAAGGGCGACCTTTACCCTTTACTAAGCAAGTAGTGTTCACCTGATGTTGCAGCTATTATGGTATCATTTCTGGTGTTTGAATTAATTTGCTTAACTCCAGATTTTATACAGTGGAACCTTGGATAAAGAAATTAATCAGCTCCATGAGTTTTTCGTATAGCAAAAAATTTTGTTATGCAAATTTCTCACAGGAACGCGTTGCTATACAATGAGGTTGTAGCGAAAATTCATTATGCAAAAGGTGATTTCCCATAGGAATGCACTGAAAATGGGAAAAACTGCTATAAAAACTTTCGCTATTCGAGGGTGCCATTCGCATTCTATTTTGGTTATGTGAGTTTTTCACTATCCGAGGTTCCACTTGATTAGCTTCACCTGTAGATGAGTTCTTGAAAATGCAAAAATTCATCTGATTTTTACAGTGATCCAATAAATGTGCCTTCCAACCTTGCACATTGTCAAACTCTTTTTGTTTTCATTTAATGTAATTAATTTTTTACTCTATCAAACTGCTTGTTCTTCCTCCAAACAATATGTCATTTTATGACTCAACTTTATGAAAAGTTATAAACATTGATCTATTTTATATTTTCTAAAGATGTATAGGTAGAAAATGGTTGTTTACTAACTAAATATATGTATATTTTTAAAAACTTTGACTAGGATCGTCAGAGTTTCTCTAAGCTGTTATCACAGATAGAAGACTGGTTGTATGAGGAAGGAGAAGACCAACCTAAACAAGTCTATCTGGTCAAACTGGATGAACTAAAGGTATAGTAAAACCTTTACATACGAATTTGTTTCTGTTCCACGAAGTTATTTGCATGTCAAAAAATTTGCATGTCGGAACACATTGTATTAACAGAAGAGACCATTAGATGTCACCGTATATTTTTCTGTATTTTGAATTTTTCCTATTAAAAATTTGTAAGTCAAATTTTTTTTAGCCAGGATTTCTATTTGTATGTCGAATTTTTTGTAAGTCGAACCAACCGTTTGTATGTCGGGGTTCCACTGTATGGCTGTTTTTATTGTTGTTGAGTATTGTATTAAAATAATACTTATTATTGACAGTGCAAAAGCACAGGTCTGTTCCAGCTTAATGTGAGAACAAACCCTTGCAGTTTACTTTTGAGTTGATGTGTATATCTTTGTATCCTTAAATGTATCATTTTTCATTCTGATGTCTTTAGAAATTTGGGACTCCCATTGAAATCCGATACTATGAAGCAGAAGAACGGCCAAAGATCCTGGATGAACTGAGACACAAGGCTGAGAACTATGGTAGGATTACAGAAGACTACAGGAACAAGGTATGCAGTTTCGCTCCCTACATATTTAAAATCTTCTATCAGTCCCTTACCTAGTCTAGAAAAGATAGCATAATTAACCCAAAACAGGTTCTGTTGGGTGTATCAATTAAAGGTTTCTCAACTTTGGGCCCCCAGATGTTCTTGGACTTCAGTTACCAGAAACCTTGGATCAGCAAGTGTACTAACTTGGGCTTCTGGAAACTGAAGTCCAAGAACACCTGGAGGCTCAAGGTTGAGAAGCTCTGATGTTGGTAAGCTTGAATAGCAATTGCATTTATATACTGTCCCATAGCATGTGCACTCTCTGGACAGTTTACAAGGTAATTAGCATTTTGCCCCCAACATGCTGGGTACTAATTTTACAAAGAATCATATTTTAAAAACAGATGGTTAAAATCAAACTAGCCTGAAACAGAAGCAATAATAAAATGGCAATAAAATGTTAGATTTATAAAAGCAACACTAAACTTAATTGAATAGTCTGGTAAGAGTATGCAACACTCTGGTCAATATGCAGACTTTTCATTTTCATAATATATATAATTTTTTTAAAATAATGGCTATAGTTTTAGTCTGGCCAGATAATTTTTACTCTCTAGTTACAACACCATTTTCCAGTTTCACAAGATGCCAACATGCATACAATACATGTCTGCACATAAGATGTATACATTGATTCAGAGGGATCCTCCATCTGGAGGTTGTATTTCCTTAGCAGGAACTTCTTTGTCTATTCCTTCATAAAATTGTGACCCTTGTGCAGTAAAAGCTCATTTTGACTTGCAAGATAATCTAAAACAGGCCGCGGGCTGGTCACGTGGTTCCTCCCACCAAAAGCGGAAATAAAATGCGCCTTGAATTCTGTTTTGCAACAGGATGAGATAGATTTTAAGCTGCCATTTTCTCTGCTTAAACCAGGTGTGCCCAAACTATGGCCTGCAGGCCATATCCAGTCTCCAAAGCCAATTCATCCAGCCTGCACCACTCCCGGAAGCAGAAGTAATACGCGCCTGTACGTGCGTTTTACTTCCACTTCCAGGAGCGACGAGGGCAGCACAGGATGGATGAATTGGCATTGGAGACCGGATATCGCCTACAGGCCATAGTTTGGGCTCTTCTGATCTAAATGGTATTTTTGCAGACAAAGTTATTTTTCCCTTAAGTGTGGTAAATGGGGAAATATGTGATGCTAATTTTATACACCATCAGGTGCTGCTGATTGTAAACATAAATCCTATTTCTGGTTTAAAGTTTAGCATCTTGCTGATTGCACAGGTAGCACATAGCCTAAAAACAAACTCATATTGTGATAATTTCAATAAGAGGTAGTGCTGGCTCTTTGGCTGTGAACAGAGATGAGCACTGCCCCCTAGAGTCAGACACAATGGGCTTTTGAGCAAGGGAGACCTTTACATTTAATGATGAGTTGAGGTAGGCTGTAACAAACCTTGCCAGAACAGTCCTGTAACAAATAATCCCAGATGTTGGCCCTCTAAAAACAGCAGGAACAAATATTTACCTTTTTCCCTGTGTGAAAACAAAGTAGAACTTGTGTTGTTGTTTTTTACTGTGTGGCCTGGAAGTAAGGAAATATATTACTTGGACTTCTTGTTGGGTTACTTCATTGTGAGTCCTCCAAGTGGCTCTTGATGTTCTTCCGTGTCTGGGCCAGACGTGAAACTGCCAAAGTTAAGGCACCTTTTGGTGAGTTCATTCTGTAGTTCTTTTTGCTTGACCTAGTGCAGTGGTGGTGGACCTATGGCACACATGCCAGAGGTGGCACTCAAAGCCCTCTCTGTGGGCACCCATGCGGTCATCCCACCACAGAGTTTGCTCCACCCCTCTGCCTCGCAGCCCAATGGGAGCGCTTCTTCCCTCCCCAGCAGAGAGTCCATCCTGTCCCTCTGCCCAACAGTCCAATGGGAGCGCTTCCTCCCTCCTCCCAGCACAGATTTCACCCCGCCCCAGCGCTTCCTCCCTCCCCTGTTGCCATGTTGGCACTTTGCGATAAGTAAGTGGGTTTTGAGTTGGAGTTTGTGCACTCGGTCTCTAAAAGGTTTGCCATCATTGACCTAATGTGAGAAAGATTTTGCCAGCAGCACAAGGTTGCAGTTACCAGGGTATGCCCAATTATGGTTCAGAAATACCACAGTCTTCGCGGAGGCTCTTTCTGTGTACCGGCTCTTGGTGTGAAACTAGTAAAGCTAACTGGGATGTTGCTGTTTTAGGAAACTTTGATTTATAGTAAATCACTCACTTCCTGCATTCTTTCCTGTTTTAGGATGAGAAGTACATCCATATTGATGAAGCTGAAATAATCAAAGTAGAAAAGTGTATTGGTGAAACAATGGAGTGGATAAACAACATTGTCAATGCACAAGCGAAACAGAGTTTGGATAAGGATCCCATTGTCCGTGTAAATGAAATCAGAGGAAAGCTGAAGGTAACTGTTAATTATGGTGCCAATTCAATTGGTGGAGGAAAAGCTAACCCCTACTAGCTCAAGTGTCTGCTCTTATGGTCTGTTTTACTGGTCAGAAGTAAGGCTGGCCCAAGATATTTTGCTGCCTGAGGCAAAGAACAAAATGGCACCTCTCCCTATTGAAGTCATGACAAACCTTGCCACTCCAGTGGTTCTTTGACTTCAATTCCCAGAATCCCAAGTCTCTGTGAATCCACACGGATCCATGCAGTAAACCCATTCATGTGGATTCACAGGAACTTGGGCTCCTGGGAATTGAAGTTCAAGAACAGCTGGAGTGCCAAGGTTAACCATCATGACCCTATTCCATGTACTGATACAAGTGGGTTTAGTAATTGCTTCTTACTTCCACACTGGAGACAGGACAGAATCCAGTAACACACTGGAGACTGGTCCACAAGGCTCACACGGCAGTGTCCCTCAGCCCTCCCCTCTGGATCTGTTGACCTGGCCCTTGCCCTTGGGGCTCTCCTGTTCCTGGCGAGCGACTTTTACCAGCCTGCCCTATGGAACTTCCCCAAAGTCTCCGAGCTCAGGAGGCCTAAAATGCTGTCCTGTATATCCTGCAGCAACCTGGGGCTTACCTGTATTAGCAGAGCCCAGCAAGTATTATGGAGATTATTGTATTAAATGTGGTAGTGTGGGCTTAACTCTTGTCTTACTCCCTCTTCCAAAGAACAGCCGTTGTTGATGAAGTAAAAATGTTTATTGTTCTCAAAGCATTTTGAAGAAATAACAGTTCACTTGTTGTTTCAGGATGCAAAATTACAGCATACCAAAATACTAATAAAAAAGGACAGTTGGGGAAATCCACACTCAGGCCTTCCCCCAGAAACAAAAGGAAAACCTGACTACTTCTAAGTAATCAAGTTGGGTTAGACTAGGGACTCTGGTATAGCCCCCAGAAACCCCCAAACTTGAACTCCACTCGAACTCGAACTTGAACTAACAGTGCCTGTTTAAAAACTGCTTGCTCTGGCTGCTGGCTTCTCACCCACCCAGCCAGAGGAAGGAGGGACAGCTGGGGAGGACTGGTGGCTGATTCAGAAGATGATGGTCCCTTTGCCACATTTGTCAATCTATGTGTTGGTCTTTTACATTTTATTGCACTGTTACATTTTATTGTATTCTTATATTTTATTGCATTGTTATTTTTTATTACATTGTTACATTTTATTGTATTCTTATATTTTATTGTACTGTAATGTTTGATATGTTGTAATTTTTGTGAGTCGCCCTGAGTTGGCGTATGCTGAGTGGGTGGCATACAAATCAAATCAACTCCCAAACCCATGTGTCTATAGGAAAGACGTGAGCTTGGCCCTCTTAATTAGCATACAGCCAATTAGAGCCCAGGGATTGTATAAACATACAGTAATACCTTATACAAAGTCCGCTTCATACAAAATCGAATTCATACAACATCGCCTAATTTCTTGAAAAAAGTTGGCTCATACAAAGTCGCTGCGACTTTGTATGAGGCATTGGGGTTTTTCCCAGGTTGCATTGTGCCTGGGCAGTATAAAAAGCAGGACACATGTGTGCATTGCTCTTGTGGGTTTTGCACGAGGCAAAGTGTGTTTAGGAGTGGTTTTGAGCGCGATTTTGGGTTTTTTTGTTTGTCAGAATGTTTAGAAGCATTCCTGGGATTTTTGCAGCATTCTTCAGGTTCTCGGACAATCAGGGTTGTCTGACATGTTTTTGTAATGTATTTAGCCTTTAGACAATGTTTTCTTAAAGTTCTGTCAGTTTCCTGTCTGTTTCCTTGACTTTGCCCCGAAGTCTGTGCTGTTACAGTGCAATGTATCTCTATGGAAATGACGTTGTATGAGGCATCGCAGCAAGGATTTGGATGTTGTATGAGGCATCACGGCTAGGATTTTACATGCCTCATACAAAGTCCAAATCCGTATAAAGTCCAAACTTGTGGAACCAAGTTTGGACATTGTATGAGGTATCACTGTACCCTGGTTCCTATAACAAATGTCTGGTGTTCCCAGACTCTGGATGTTGATGTAAACTGACATTTCAGACCTGGGGAAGAAGACAAAACATAGGCCTGAAGCTTTGAGAAGCTTCTTCTAAGCACACCAGCTTGATAAGCGCAGCAGAAAGAATTAGGAGGCCTTTGCAAGGAAGCAAAGCTACATTCCAAGACAGTTTAAAAACCAAAGAAACTCCATGTTGAATAACTTGTGACCTATTCTATCCCAACTTGCTTAGTCTAATGTAGGGTGTTTGTGTGTGTTCTCTTCAAAATGTTTTAGATTATCACTTCCATCATCTCTCACCATTGGTTTCCTGGAGCTCATGGAGAGTATAGTCCAAAACATCTGCAGTGTCACAGTTGTCTATGTTTGGCTTAATGATAGAATCAGAAGGTGCTGTTCCAGATAGCTTTGAAGTCAAAGTTGGGAAAACTGTACAGCAGAGGTGCCCAAACTTTTCGGCCTGCAGGCCAGTCACATGGTTCCACCAGAAGTGGAAGTAAAATGCACCTTGCAATCTGTTTTGCAACAGGATGAGATAGATTTTAAGCTGCCATTTTCTCTGCTTAAACCAGGGGTGTCCAAACTATGGCCTATGGGCCAGATCTGCCCCCCAACACCAATTTATCTGGCCCATGTCATCCTCGTCACTCCCGGAAGTGGAAGTAAAACGGGAATGATGAGGGCGGCGCAGACCAGATGAATTGGTGTGTGTGTGTGTGTGGGGGGGGGGATCTGGCCTACAGGCCATAGTTTGGGCACCCCTGCTGTACAGGGTACAAAATGAGGCAAGGTCATTGTTAGTAAATCCCATAACTGTATTAAATATGCTTTTTCTTTCCTTTCGTAGGAACTACACAATGTGTGTGAGCCGATTGTAACTCAACCAAAACCAAAAGTGGACTCTCCTAAAAGGGACGAGCCAATGGAGATACCTTCCATTCATAAAAATGAAGATTTAGAAGAAGAAATTAAAAACAGTGAGACACCACAACAAAATGGCAACTGTCACATGAATGAGAGCTCATTGGATATAGACTTGAACTAGACTGCCAAACTTCAATGAGCAATTTCATTTTGCAAAAAGACTTCAGATATGTTATGTAATATCGGGGAAATGTAATGTTTGGGCGAGTTATTTATTTTTTGGAGTTATGTTGTACTGTGTGGGGAATGAATGTCTTGAGAAAGTTGACGCTGAGATCATGATGATCCAAAAAGGGAAATTGCCTTGGTAACTTTTCAGATTCCTGTGGAATTTTGAACCCTTACTAAAGTCTTCTGTACAGGAATACAATCTCTCCTTATCAATTAAGGCTGTAATACCATGGAATTGTTACAAAAAGTACTCCTTCAAAAGTGTTGCACTTTTGAGATTTTGTCATTACCAAGGTAGTTTTTCTTTCTCCTTCATTTGTTGGTCTGCCTTTCCATTTCCATTTAAAAACCTACATGAAAACCAAAATTTCAAAAAATTAATGTTCTTTGTATCATTGTCCAAAATATTTGCTAAAAGAAAAACTGAAGAGTATGTGAAGCAGCATGCAAAATTGCTTAAGCTTAGTCTCTCACTCAACCTGTATATTTTCATGTGTGGGGAAACCAAATGAAGGTTATATGTTGATCCTGTTGTAAGTTCCTGTGATGCCTTTAGTCAGCTTTAATCAGTTTTAAAACATTTGCATGGTGTATCTGTAATGCTTATTTTCTATTGCAGCTGTTCATTGGGATTTTAAAAGCCAACATTAAGAGCTCATCCACAAAAGGTAAACCATCAGGTTAAGGACAGGGCCCCTAGTGATAGCTCTTATGCTCGATTGAATTTAGTAGATGAAATAAGTGTCTGCTTTCACATCTAAGTAAAAATCATGGGTGGAAAGAGACTATAGGAAACCTTTGCCTCTCTAGTTTTAGATCAGGGGTTCCCAAACTTTTTACACCATGGGCCTAACCACACCCCTCAGACAGCTTAGTGGGCTGGACCACACCTCCTGGAAGCAGAAGTAAATGCACCCACTTCTGCGTTTACGGCAGCTGCAGGCGCATTTATGGCTGAGGTAACCACATTTACGTATGCATGGTGTTTTACGGCTGTCGTAAATGTGCCTGCTTCTCCTTCCAGGTGTGGCCCACACGCCATAGGTTGAGAACCCCTATTTTAGATAATACTTCTTTTGTTCCCTTATGGCCAAGCAGGCTATGGCACATGACAATTGAAGCCCAGAACATTGGGAGAGCCTAATGTTATCTACCCCTGTTAAGATAGGTACGTTTGGTTTCTAATGAAGTCTGAGGGATCCATGTCAATGCTTAATTTGTCACATTTGTTTCAGTGGAAACTTGTATGTGACCAACTTTAGATTCAGTACAGTGGGATTTGAGTCCTATAGCGAGGTTGGTTGATGTTTGGGCTACTGTTGCCAGTTAGGGAGCACAGATATGTGTTCCTGCATAAAAATGACAAGATAACCTCAGGGGCATAAACTTCTCTGTCGTGCAATTCAATCTGCATCCAATGAGCGTCACATTTTCTAGCTTACAACAGTGGGGAAGTGTGGGTGCAGTGTAAGCAAATGTCCCTTAGGTTTCACTCAAGGATTTGGGATATAGGAATACTCTTTTGGGGATTTTGATGGACATTTGAAGGGGGGAAATGGCTCTGTGTAAGAGGGGGAAATGCGGAAGGAAAGCAGTTGAGGCGGCTAGTGAGAAGAAGATCAGAGGCAGGTTTAAGGTAGGAAATATAGTACAAGCAAGGCTATATTTAAAAGCAGATGAAAATGTTTCAGAGGTGAGAACAGTGAAATGGGTTAAAAGAAAAATGGTTGTAGTTAATGAGCATGAGTGACAGTTGAAACAAAGGAGATGGGAAGAATGCAGAATGGTTGCCTTCAGTGCATTTTGAGCAGTAAGAGTTTGATGACAGGATGATCATAAAAGCAAGAAGGAAAGATGAAAGGGCAGAATTCCCTATGAGTCAATAGTGAACTATGATAAGGCAGATTTGTTAGGGGAAGGGGGTTGACCACAAGATAAATATTCATTAGTTAAATTTGTAGCCTGTCTTTCCTCCAGTGGGCGCAGGGTTGTGTACAGAGCTTCTTGCCCTGCTTTGTTCTCACGACAACCTTGTGAGGTAGGTTAGGCTGAGAAAGGCCTAGTGTCACCTTGTGAAGTCTAGAGGCCAGATGTTCATAGCCACTATAATGATGTTTGTTCTCAGTTCCACTGGTAAAGCAGGTTTTTTTAAAGTGTTTTGACTCAAACAAGCCTCATATCAGCTTAATGGACAACCTTATAAAAACATAAATGCAAAAAAAGACAATACTATTTATTTAATGCCCTTCATTTATTTCCCACCTTTTAGCAACAAAGCAGCCAGCAATAGTGAGAGCCTGATCCATAAAAAGCTAAAATGCAACACTTAGTCTTTAGAGTACCGCAACATTTTTGTTGTTTGGTTTTCTTTACTCTCTGATATAGTCAAAAAATAATTGCATCTTACTGAAAATTAATCAAAAATACAAGGAGGTGGTTTTTTAGAACACGCAAGAGGGTTGCTAAACACACCATTCAAGTCAATCAAATTGCATGCCATGGCTAAAAGTGAACAGTGGGAGCAGGTAGAGTTTTCATAGGACACACATCTGTTCCATTGCACGGTCAAAAAGTGACTTCTGATGTTAGATGTGGCGCAAGACTCTCACAGATGAGTAATAAAGAAAGGGCAGGTTTATTCATTCGGAATCACTTTACAAGCATTGCTCCTTTGCACAGTAAAATTGGGGTGGGGGGACCTATAATACTCCAGATACCATTGGGCTACAGTACCCATTGATTTGGAATAAAAATGTGCCTCCAGTTTAACCTTGCGCTATGCCAGATATTGCTTTGGACTTACCGTATTTTCCGGCGTATAAGACGACCCCCAACTTTTCCAGTTAAAATATAGAGTTTGGAATATACTTGCCATATAAGACTACCTCTCTTCCAATGCACACCAAATAAAAATTAACCCACACTCAACCCGAAGACGCGCAGCCCTCCGAGTCAAATGGGCAGGTTCTGGTGGAGAGCCAATCCACGCTCACGTTCTCCTCCTCGAGGTACAGGAAGATGTGTGCAGCTTGCTTCCCCTTGCTTCATACTCCCCGCACAGAGCAGGTACTCGGCCGCGGCACTCCCCACCATATGTGCCGGACATATGAAGCAAGGGGAAACAAGCTGCAGTTAAGTACCTGTCCTATAAGACGACCCCCGACTTTGGCACAGATTTTTCGGGGTTAAAAAGTAGTCTTATACACCAGAAAATACAGTACTTCCTTGGGCTAACCTGCCCACATCCACCTATAACTGGTAACAGCACTGCTACTCGCATTCAGTATGGTTGTATTTATCTGCTTTGTAAGGTCTGCAGGGCTTTAGGGGTTAAGACACTGAACTTGATGACTGGAAGGTCAGCAGTTTGAGACCTGAGTGCTGCATGATGGAGTGAGCTTCCCTTTCTGTCACAGCTTCCCACTTTGGTGGGAAGGTAAACAGTGTTCTGTGCACTCCGGTGTTTAGACATGCCTGCCACATGTCTGCAGACATACAGCACTAGGTCTTTGGCTATAAACAGATGAGCACTGAACCATAGAGTCACGTAACACTGGCTTTTGAGCAAGGGTGACTTTTGCCTAATGTTTAAAGCAAGGGGTTTCAATGTTTTTCAGCTGTGGGCCAGACCACGGCCTCAAACAGCTGAGCGGGCCAGACTGGTGCCATAAAAAATGTCCACGACTGCCAAAAACGTGTTTATGACAGCCGTGGACTCATTTACAGTTATAGTAAGTGCGTTTACGACTGCTGCGGACTCATTTATAGCTGATGTAAATGAGTCCATAGCCTATTTCTAAAGCAGTGGCTGCGAGGGAGGCCGAAGCAAGGTCAGGGGCCGGATTATTTGGCGCCACGGCCGTAGGTTGCAAACCCGGGCCTTAAAGAGCTGCCGGAGATGTTCTTGCAAAGTTAAATTTGTTAAACACAGCTTTGGATAGGCACATTTGGAGGAAATGAACAAGAACCATCCTCAGCCTTCTTCCAGGGACAAGGCAAACTGTGTTAGCTATATAGCCTACTTACGGCTCATCTACTCAATAATTAGCGCTGTGGTAATATCTGTGCCAAGGACAGACAAGTCAGGCTTCTCACACTTTCCTGGGAAACTGTCAATTTCATAATAGTTGATCGCTTGGTAAGTGTTTGCTTGCCTGGGGTGAACCCGCCTGTTCAAAAGCTTGGATCGCTGATACTTGAGCCTAGAAAAAAGGAAGGAAGTAGCAGTTAGGAACAATACATTTTCAGGAAGCACGTAAAATTACATTTTGGCTTGAGCTGCTCACCTGCTTGAAGCTTGTGTGTAAAACTGCTTGCTAATTTCTTCTTTAATATCTTCATCAGTGACTATAAATTGGGAGGACCGAGAAATACAGATTGCTTCCTGATAAAAGCAAAAGAGCAACTGCATTACATGGATTCATGTATTGTTTTACACTTTCAGAATAGTAAAAGCAGCTAATGCTGTTCTTGCAGCATTATTTTATTTATTTTTCTAATTTATATTGCCGCATTTTTTGCCTAGGTGACTCAAGGTGGCTCACAACCTTAGTTAAAACCTGTCCCTCATGCTAATTAAAACCAAATATTAAAACTTTCTAAAATATCCATAAAACATCCCCGGTCCCTATAAAAGGGGGGCATATGGACAGGAAGAATAAAAGCCCCAGGCAAGGATAAACAAGCCAGCAGGGCTGGGTTGTGGCACTAGATGCACCCCACACCTGCTGGCAAAGCCATGTTTTTAAGGCCTTGAAGGGGGGCAGCTCCGCCTGGAGGCGCAGTTCAGTTGGCAGGAGCAGTTACCGAGAAGGCTCTCCTCCTGGTCCCAGTGAGGTGTGCATCTGGCTGATGGGACCACTAAGGAGCCCCTACGGTCCACTCTCGTAGGACAGGTTGAAAACCTTGGGGTGATGCGGTCTCTTAAGTATCCTGGTCCACTACCATGAAGGTCAAAACCAGCACCTTGAATTGCACCCGGAAGCATACTGGCAGCCAATGCAACTCCCATAGCAGCGGCAAGTCGCAGGCATAACGACTGCACCCCATCACCACCCGGGCAGCCATGCTCTGAATCGGCTGTAGCTTCTGGATGACCATCAAGGGCAGCCCCATGTAGAGCGCATTACAGTAATCCAGTCTGGAGGTGACCATAAGCAAGGAGTCCTGGTCCTGGACTCTGTAATTCCAGGGTACCTCACATGTCCACCTTAACATGGCAAGGGGGTTTGTTAAAGAAGCTAGACTCCATTTCACCAAAAGCAGACGCATCAAACTTGAGACACAAGAGTAAAATGTATCCACCCTCATCATAAACCTAGCAGCCTCATCAGCAAAACAGAATGGACTGTTCTGGTGGTGAATGTGGGGTGGAGAAAATCACCTGCCCCAGTATAGGTGTGCTATTTTGATGACCCTATCAAAGTATGATGACTGCAAGGTCAGCAGCTTGAGATCTGAGTGCTGCATGTCCCAGTGAGCACCAGTTGTCTGTCCCAGCTCCTGTCAACCTAGCAGTTGGAGAGCAAGAAATTGTAAGTAGTTAAATAGGTACAGCTTCATCAGGAAAGGTAACAGTGTTCCATGGGCTCTGGCATCTAGTCATGCCTGCAACATGACCACAGAAATGTCTACAGACGAAGACAGAGTTGGCTCTTTGGCTGTAAACAGAAATGAGCACCATCTCCTAAAGTGGGACACAACTGGCTTTTGAGCAAGGGAGAACTTTACCTTAAGTATACATAAAAGCTAGTGGATTCCGAGGTAGGGAATATGCGATCTGGCTGATACTGTTGAGTTGCAACTCCCATCATCACTACTTAACAGCTTCTAGCCATGCTCATCCCACTAACAGCACTGGGAATGTTTTCAGTTGACACACAGACCTTGGAGACAGAAGCATCCTGTATCCTTTTATCTTGATCTGTGATCAGTGCATCCAAGGACTGGTCTTCTAGAACAAGGTGGAAGGGCATACTCTGTGGGTCTATCAGAATTTCATACGGCACTCTGGGATGCTTCCAGGAAGATGGAGTAAAAATTTCCCAAGGTTCTTCCTGGCCAAAGGTTCCTTTGGAGACAAAGAAGAGTAAACGCATCAATATATGCGTACCGAAGACATAGCATTATGTAGAGGGCAGTTCTTCCTATAACTAGTGAAGAACAACTATGGTTGTGAGCTTTTTGAAAAGATATATTCTCTAGATCACTGGTCTATGGAACTCCCTGCCAGAAGAAATGGTGACAGCTGTCAGTCTTGACAGCTTTAAAAAAGGATTAGACAAGTTCATGGAGGACAAGGGTATCAATGGCTATAATTATGGATACCTAAGGACAACCTCCGGGTTGGAGAGATAGGCAGGATATCTCTCAATGCCATTTCCGGGGAATCCTAAGCAGGTGAAGGCATCTCCTTGGGAATACCCTGAAGCAAATGGTGAGCCACTGTGTGAGACAGAATGCTGGACTGGATGGGCTGTGGCCTGTTCCAGCAAGGCGGTTCTTATGTTCTAGAAGTCTAGATCATGTTTTTAATAAGGAGTAATGGCCAAAATCCTCTAAAGTTTTGCATAACTTGCTGCAGTTAGTTTTATTACTTAGACTTATTATTTAGACTTAGTTCAGGCTATTGGTGAAGTACCAAACATCCCATTGTATATCTAGTTATCTGTATACAGTAGCTATATAATTGAGATGCATCTCAGCACCTTGTTATATAACTCCAATTAGACACAACAAAATTATACAAATGAAAAATAGTCCAGCCACTGATCAAATAGCAATAATTTTATACTTCTTTTTCCTAATATACACTGCAACTGCTTTGATCCCCTCATCCATTGTGCTTCTGAAGAAGGAATATTAACACATACTCTTCCAAAACAAACCATAATAACAATGTATTGGATCTAGAATTTATCTAGCACAGGGGTTTAGGTATCTGGCTACAGAGCCAGAGGATGGAAGTTTGATTTCCTTGACCTAGGAAAAGAGCCCATCTATGTGGTCTTCGGCAAGCTGCACAGTTCTGGGGTGCACCTCCCCCCCAAAAAAAAATGGAATTGTAAACCTGTCTGTATTCTGTACCTAGAATATTTATTTATTTATTTATGGTTCAAATTTCTACGCCGCCCAATCAGGCGAACCCGACTCAGGGCGGCTCACAACAAGATTAAAACATACATATTAAAAACAATTAAAACCCCAGCATACCCACCCACCTATTAAAACTGCCCACATTAAAAAGATGGGGGGGGGCCTTCATTTTATAAGCCAACAGGCGGGGGCCACTCTTCCATCTGAGCCCCACACCTGCCCCGCCAACCAGGTTTTTAATTCTCTTCTGAAAGGCAGCAGCTCCATCTGCTCCCGCAACTCTACTGGAAACCCTGGAAAGGGTGGCCATGAGTCAGAATTGACTCGACAACACACAATTATTATTAGACAAGACCTATTCAAATTACAGCATTTAGTCATAACTAACCTAAGTCCTATTAATTTCAGAAAGTATTTTAGTTATGACTAACTCTGGACCCAACCTCAAGAGTTGCAAGAGAAAGTGCACCCTTACTGAAATCCTCCAGATACCAGAGGTCCCCAGATGTTGAGATCCCATGCATACATTCAGACCTTTAATTCTCTATTTGCTCCAGTATACTGTACTGATAAATGTTAGAGTGGGCAATAGCCCTTACATATTGGAATTCCTAAGTCAAAACAGGAAAAAACCTTTAACTACCCTTTATTATACAGTAATTTGCATTATTAATGTTAAACTTAGGTGTATGATAAATAAGTGCACCAAAATGATGGAAGCACCTATTTTGTAGAAGTGGAAGGAGAAAGTACTCATCTGCACTTTCTTACCCTCCGTCTTCCCCCTCCCCCCTCTGTTTTTTTCTCTCTCCATACAAGTGAACGAAGAGGAAGAAAAGCTGATTGGTTGGCAAAAACAGTTGGAATAAAAGAGCCTATGTTTCCCAAGGAAACTATGGCCCCATAAGTTCTTTATGTGATGTGATCTTCCATTCCCTCGCCAGCCATTCTAGGTGGGAAGGTAACAGCATTCTGTATTTAGTCATGCCTGCCACATGTCCACAGTAACGTCTACAGCTGCAGACAGAGCTGGCTCTTTGGCTGTAAACAGAGATGAGCACTGAACCCTAGAGTTGGATATGACTGGCTTTCAAACAAGGGTGACCTTTACTTTTACCTTTACCTTTATTTTTAAATGCAACGAATGTGTTTTGGATCTCACCCATTATCTTTTCAAAGAAAGAGCTTGGTTTGTTTCACTGGGTTAAAAATCAAACCACCGGTTGCACTCATTCTCAAACATTTTTATTACTATTCTGTTTTAGTCTTTGTTCTCTTAGCACTTAGCCAGAAATATAACAAACAAACAAAAATGATGCAGAAAAAGAAATACAACAGCTATGCCAGGAGACTGTTTCTTATTATTATTATTATATGACTGTGATGGCGACCCTTGGCACTGCAGATGTTCTTGGACTTCAATTTCCAGAAGCCCAAGCTCCCGTGAATCCAAAGGAATGGTTTTGCAGTGATTCATCCGGCCCATGCCGCCCTTGTCGCTCACGGAAGCGGAAGTAAAACGCGCCCGAATGGGTGCGTTTTACTTCCGCTTCCGTGAGCGACAAGGGCGGCGTGGGCCGGATGAATCACTGCAAAACCATTCCTGTGGATTCACGGGAGCTTGGGCTTCTGGAAATTGAAGTCCAAGAACATCTGCAGTGCCAAGGGTCACCATCATGGCTATATGATATCATCAGCTCTGTTGGTTAACCTTCACAAATAGCTGTGATGGCCAACCTTGGCACTCCAGGTGTTCTTTGTCTTGCATTACCAGACCCAAGTCAGCATTCCTGCTGATCAGGGCTTCTGGGAATTGGAGTTCCAGACCACCTGGAGTGCCAAGGTTCTCCATCACTGATGCATTGTATGTAACTTAATATAAAATATAATGGGGTAATTTTTTAATGTATCTGAATAAAATGTTCTTAGTAACATTTGTTTGTTGATCTTTAAGATGGTGGTGCAAGGTCAAACTGGAGTATTGATGCTCAAAGAACACCTTACTGCCAGTGCTCTGAAAATCATAGAATTAAAGAAACACTTAGTTGGAAGGGGCCTTTTAGGCCATCAACTCCAACCCCTTGTTCAATGCAGGAATCTGAATCAAAGCAGATTTGACAGATAGTTGTCCAACCTTCTCTTTAAATTGCGCTGGATAATAATAGCACAGCTTTAAAAATGTATAGATCCACCTTATTATTACAGCAGTCAGATTTCCCGTCAGCTCAAGTGTCAGCTACCCTGGAGATGTAACAAGTTTTGGGGGCTTGGTGAGTATATTATTTACCAATGAATTCTCCTTGGAGACTCCACAGACGAACAGTACGATCAATTGAACAGGATAACAGGGCGTTGTCTTCATCTATAACCTCTAACCTATTTGTTAAGTCGAAAAGGGAAATGATTAGATATGTATAAACATAAACCATTCGTTTGCTAAACCTTCAGTCAATACTTACGACAGAACTTGCTTCAAATGAGCTCGCCAATGAGTCACATCTGAAACATAAAGCAACAGACCCCATTTTATGGATATAATATGTGGGGGTGGGCAAACGAAATTTGCAGAATCAAAATGACTTTACACTACTAGAACCTTGAGATCAACCAGCTACTAGAGTCTGATGCAAAAGATACAGACTTAGAATTAAATAATTTTGTGCCCAGAAACTAATTTTGAATACCAGAACTAAATGAAGTTCCTAATCCAATCACCTGCTAACCAGTGATGGGCATCAAAAAATTTTAGTACCACACTGTGGGCGTGGCCTAACTGGTGGGTGTGGCCTAATCGGTGGACCTGTGACTGGGTGGCCAATCTAGTCATGCCTGCCACATAGCCCATGAAAACATCTGCAAACACAGACAGCACTGGCTCTTTGGCTGTAAATGGAGATGAGCACTGCACCCTAGAGTCAGATACGACTGGCTTTTGAGCAAGGGCAACCTTTCCCTATTGTTAGATCCAAAGCTGCCAGTTGTATCTGACTCTAGGGTTCAGTGCTCATCTATTTATAGCCAGAGTCAGCACTGTCTGTTTGTAGATGTTTCTGTGGACATGTGGCAGGCATGACTAGACACCAGAATGTTGTTACCTTTCCCACCAAAGTGGTTCCTATTTATCAACTTGCGGTTGCCAGGAGCTGGGACAGAAACGGGAGCTCAAACAGTCATGTTGGCCTTCCAGCTAACAAGGCAAGCTTCTTAACCACTGAGCTCAAGTGGCTAAGGCTCTGACTGGAAGGTGGCAGGTCAGCAGTTGGAGACTCAAGTGCTGGATGTTGGAGTGAGCTCCTGTCATTGTCCTAGTTCCTGCCAACCTAGCAGTTCGAAAGCAAGAAATTGCAAGTGGATAAATAGGGACCACTTTGGTGGGAAGGTAAACAGCGTTCCGTGCACTCCGGTGTCTAGCCATGCCTGCCACATGACCATGGAAACGTCTACAGAAGCAGACAGCGTTGGCTCTTTGGCTTTGAGCAACCTGAACCCTAGCATGGGATACGACTGGCTTTCGAGCAAGGTAAAGGTATCCCTTGCTTGAAAGCCAGTCATATCCAACTCTAGGGTTCAGTGGTCATCTCTGTTTTACCGTGGAGCACCCTGGGCCAGCTGCAGTCTACCTCGAAGCAGCAGTGAGTCTTTAAGGTGCCACAACATTTTTTTGTTTGCTCTCTGATATGCTTGCACAGAATAAAATGGCTACCAATTCTAAAGTTTTATTCTATGCAAGCAGATCAGTAGGTAAACAAAACAAAAACATGAAAATGTTGTGGCACCTTAAAGACTCACTGCTGTTTAGGGAGCTTCATGGCCCTCATTCCCCCTCCACCACCACCCCTGGGAAATCCCTTTAGCCTCTGCTCCCCTACACACACACACACACACACACAGGGGGGGGGAGTAAACAAAACAAAAAGACACACCCAGAAGGCGCCACCTCGGGCTGCTCCTTCCTCCCATGGGGGGGGGGGGGAGGAAGGAGTGCTCACGTGATGGCTTTGGCTTTCCCTCCTCCTCTAGTCCTCCAGCGAGTCCAGCGCAGCGCCTGCTTTCCGATCTCACCCACCTCCTCGCAGGAGAGCGACGACGGCTCTTCCTTCTCCAATCTCCAATCTTATAGCAGCAGCAGCAGCAGCAACTTTCGCGATGACTGGACCTAGTCCTGCAGGAAGAGAACTTCCTGCAGGATGTCTATCTGGGCATTGCGAGAGGTGTCCAGGCAGCATGGCACAAGCAGGGCAACTCTTGCAATGCCCAGAGTCAGACAGACATCCTGCAGGAAGTTCTCTTCCTGTAGGACTAGGTCCAGGCATTGTGAAAGTTGCTGCTGCTGCTGCTAAGAGGCGGCAAGGAGCGGCGGCGGGGGTGCGGGGTGGGCAGGCGAGCTGCTCTGGGTGGCACATGACATCAGCTCCCCCTCCCCTTCCCCTTCCCCCAGGGCCAGGCGCACACATGCCACCACCACCACCTGAGCGGCACCCACAGCCTATTGAGGAGGCAGCAGCAGCCGCTCTGGAGGAGAAGGAAGAGCCAAAGCCGATGCTGTCGGGTCGCCCGCTCTCCCAGGAAGAGGTGGGCGGGGTGGGGAGGGGGCATGGCCAACCAGATCTACTACCGGTTCGCTCAGACCGGGGCAGACCGGCTGATGCCCAGCACTGCTGCTAACCCACTTTCATGTTATTACCACCAGCAGTGTAAACTGAGCCATGATGAATGGATCATGTTATAAAACATTTCAGAGTCAGAAATCTTTGCTGACTTAACTCTAACACCAGATTTAGATCTACTTCCCACTCACCTCTTTACTAAAATAAGGAAACACTTCTTCTTCTTCTGTGTCTAGGCCAGACATGAAACTGCCAAAATGAAGGAACCTTTTGGTGAGTTCATTCTGCAGTTCCTTTTGCCTGACCTAGTGTGAGAAACATTGGCTGGGGACACAAGGTTGCTGTTACCAGGGTACATCTGATTGTGGTTCAAAAATACCAGTCTTCAAGGAGGCTCTTTCTGTGTACCCTAGCTCCAAAGCTGAAATATATGTTTTAACCTACATTTTGGTGCTTCTGTTTCTGGATCCTGAAGAGCATATTCTTTGATGTCATGGATGTACACATACCCATCCTCATCAGCTATGTACAGATATGCATCGTCAGCAGTCACAGCTATGCTACTAATCAGGGATTTTCCTCTGGACTGGAACATAAGTTAGCACAAGGCACAATGTTAGCTAATCATTTACATAATAGAAGCTATTTTTGTAGGGCCACTCTATAGCCCAGTTTTGGTTGTCAGAAAATTTAGAACATGGGCAGGTGCCCTGCAGTTATCCTAATGTAACACATGTTTTCTAAACAGCTGGGTGAAACTCTAGAAGTGGATCATGCCCATATGTGGCCTTCAAAAATGTTGCTAAACTGCAATTCTGTTCAGCCCAAGCCAGGACAACCCATAGTGAAGGATGATTGAAGATGCAGCTTAACAGCCTTTGGAGGGCTACAGGTTCTTCACTCCCAGTCCACCTAAACTAAGGTAGGTTGGATAGTGTTTTGTTTCTTCTTCTTATGGTATAGATTTCCATTTCAAAAGAATTTAAATGCAGAGAAAGGTGACCTTGATCTCAAACCAACTGTTATCTCTTGTTATTTATCTATTTGTTCTTCTATGAGTTTAAGGCAACATACAGAAGAAGTGGTGACAGCTGTCAGTCTTGACAGCTTTAAGAAAGGATTAGACAAGTTCATGGAGGACAAGAGTATCAAATGGCTATAATTATGGATACCTAAGGACAACCTCCGGGTTGGAGAGATAGGCAGGATATCTCTCAATGCCATTTCCGGGGAATCCTAAGCAGGTGAAGGCATCTTCTTGGGAATACCCTGAAGCAAATGGTGAGCCACTGTGTGAGACAGAATGCTGGACTGGATGGGCTGTGGCCTGTTCCAGCAAGGCTGTTCTTATGTTCTTACAGGTTTCTCCTACTCGACATTTTATTTTCACAGCAACATTGCAGGATAGGTCAGGCTGAGAGGGTAATAGGTCCAAGGCCAGCCAGTAGATTTGCATGGTTGAGTGCAATTATTTCTGCAGGAATTTGGTGGAGGAGACCAGCAAAGCTGTATATGATGTGTTAAAGATAATTTGTGCTCATAGACACATTTGTTATTTTCATGTATTTCTGTCTGTAGCATATGTGACAAAACTGTTTGAAGAAGCTTGTATTTTGCAATTTGAGGTTCATAATAAATTCAAGGAAGGCAGTAAGACTTTAATTAAACAGAGAATCTCTTCAAACTCACAATGCTGAGAATGAGAAAAAATTGAATAGTTGGTTTTAAAAAAAACATTAATGCCAGTAACTTCATCTACCCAACTTACAGGTATGAAACGTGCTAGAAGTGGATCTTCAGTACATAAGCTCCAGAAGTGCAGAGAGCCTATAAAAGACATAACAATATTAATAAACATAGGAAATGTTGGGTGGCAACGTATTAGAATGTTTTGACCAGCATTCTTGGGAACTAAATTAGCTGAAGGCCCATTCATGTAATTACAGTTCCACAATGAATCTACGGGTTTACTGGTGCAGAGGTCAAGACATAAGAGAAAGCCATTCTGTGATTATTTCCTCTCAGAAAGTGTCTAAATCTTTAGAAATGGTCTAAACTGCCGAAATCAGTTTAATAACCAAAAAATGGGGGCTATGTTGTTTGAAAGAGAAATCAATTCACTATTTCAGTATTTTCTGATTTTTTTGTCAGATCCATTCATGCCATATTCTCAGCGTGCTAGTTGTGCTGTATGAATTGGGTCAAATTTTTTTAGAAATCACCCCTCAGTCAGCAAGTAGAGAATAATAATAAATGTACAGCAACAAGTCATTTTCAGGGTTTTATAGATAGAGAGTACACAAAAGTGGTTTACCATTCCCTTCTTCTAGGTCAGTGTTCCCTAACCTTTGGTTTTTGGACTTCAATTCCCAGAAGCCTAAGTCAATTCCCCAAACCATTGATCAGACAATGGACTGACTTAGGCTTCTGGGAACTGAAATCCCCCTGTGGAACCACTGTTCTAGGGGCTCAAGAAGAAGGCTACACAGGCTAGCTCTTCTTCAGCAGGAAGAGTGGGGAATCAAGACCCACAATCTTTAGCTCTGCGCCAGATACTTAAACCACTGAGCTCTACAGCCAGTTAGGTAAAAAAATACACTCGGTCTGATATTAAAAGTTTTAAGACATTGAGCTTTGACTATTGGTAGCAGAGCATTCAAAGGTGATTTACAGAGAGTTCCAATTATATGAATTAAAAGAGTGAAACCAATACATTCTTTAAGAGTACATTTCCATTGAAGAAAAGGACTATTAGATGAAATTAAAATGTAAAATTCAACATCTCGTGATCTCCTGGCTACCACCCTCCTATTAGGATTGCCATGATGGTACAGCAAAGATGACAAAATCCACTCTAGGTACATTACCCTCTTATACAACGGGAGCTTTTTCAAGATTATTACCTAGACCAGTGATGGTGAACCTTTTAGAGTCTGAGTGCCCAAACAAAGGGGTGTGGTGAACTCTGTGCTGGTGGAGGGAGGAAGCCCTCCCATTGGGCTGCTGGGCAGAGGGGCGGGGCAAACTCTGTGCTGGGGTGACAGCGCGTGTGCCCACAGAAAGGGTTGAGAGTGTCCCCTCTGGCACGTGTGCCATAGGTTCACCACCACTGACCTAGACCTAGAATATTGGTTTTTCCCCTATTAAGATCTTAGATTACTTGGCACCTATTTCTGCCTTCAGCTGCCCAGAGTAGGAAAAACTCCTAGATGGGCAGGGTATAAATATAATAAATAAATAAATAAATTGCCTAAGACTGCTCTGTCCATTACTGGCTAAATCTCTAGTCTGTTTCATAATTTCTACCTTGGGGTCCATTGGAAACAAGAGAGGCTGCAGCTGATTTCACATCACGGGTCTTTAGAAAAATTACTTGAGTAACACTTCCCTCTATAGCTAGAAAGGGGAAAAAGAGAGCATTTACTAATTTGAAAGAAAATATCATTTTAAAAAATCATAAGAAGTGTTCAGGATGTTACAGTAAGCTCTGCACAGATGTACAACATCTAAAACACCTTTCCAAAAGTTTTTATTTGATTTCTATCCTCCTACTGAAAGAGCTGTCTGTGCTATAGGAACTCAGTGCCATCCTATTGCATGGCTAGATATATCTTTTGGATTAGAAAGCAACCCTTATTTTTACAAGCCATTGCAAAAAACAGGTCAGGAAATGTTTTTAAAGGCTATATTGGATAAGTAATCTTATTTCAATGCGCTCTACATGGGGCTGCCCTTGACAACCATTCGGAGGTTGCAGTTGGTCCAGAATGCAGCAGCCCGGGTGGTGATGGGGTGCGGGCGTTATGCCCATGCCTCACCATTACTTCAGGAGCTGCACTGGTTACCAGTTTGCCTCCGGGTGCAGTACAAGGTGCTGGTTTTGACCTTTAAAGCCCTTCATGGTAGTGGGCCAGGATACCTTAGAGACCGCATCGTCCCAAGAGTGTCCACCCGTCCAACCAGAGCGGACCGGAGGGGCTCCCTAATTGTCCCATCTGCCAGAGGGGCTCGTCTCTCTGGTACATGAAGGAGGGCATTTTCCGTGTCTGCACCAGCCTTGTGGAACCTCCTACCAGTAGAGCTGCGGGAGCAGACCGAGCTGCTACCTTTTAGAAAAGACCTAAAAACCTGGTTGGCAGGACAGGTGTGGGGCCCAGATGGAAGGATGGTCCCCGCCTGTTGGTTTATTAAATAAGCCCCCATTTCTTTTAATTTCAATGCAGCCAGTTTTAACGTGGGTAGTCTTTTAAAGATGAATGGGATAGGTGGGTGGGTATGTTGGGTTTTTAATGGTTCAATTGTTTTTTATGTATGTTTTAACTTGTTGTGAGCTGGCCAGAGTCGGGTTTACCTGATCGGCCGGCATAAAAATTTGAATTTAAATAAAATATGTAGACCAGATGGATGGTTATTTCCTACCCACCCTTAGTAAAATAGAAGATAAAAAATTATGTATCAGGAGTATAAAGCAAACAGAATAATTGATACTTTAATTGGGGCTGACCACATTGCACTCTCACATGACAAAAACTGGTGTGCCAAAACCAGTTTAAGGCCTCCTTGATAGCAAAATAAGTAGGGATAGGTTTCCTCTTTGAACCTTTCCAGCATTTTCCAATTACACTCTGTTCCATTTGCCATGATTCATACATAATGATTCACACTGAGGTGGGGATTGTTTTTCATAGTCTTTCTTGATGAACTTACATTTGGTACCGACAGCTTTGGTCTTAACATTGGCACTAGTAACTGGAGTGTGAAATTTATGGCAGATGTGACCTGAGATCATATTCCAAACAATAATTTCACCATCATAGCTGGAAGTGGCAAGAAGAGTAGGTGGGCATTGTGCAATGCACAGAATATCTTCCTTATGTCCCCGGTTCTGGAGAGATTTTTAAAAAAGAAATAACTTGTGGGAATCCATGCTGCTCCATATTCTTTGTGTTTCATTGTTATACAGTTGCATTTTATGCAAGTGCTTGAATCAACATGTGGTTCAAATTATGCAAAGTGGCACCATATTAGATAGAATTATTGCAGTCAGTAGCTAGGCCTAAATCTTCAACATGGTTATTATAACAACAATACTACAACACAGTAGATCACTTCTAGTAGATATATTTCTATCAATGGGGATGTATACAACTTCCAAGTACCACTTAATGTATCAAGTGTATTAAACATACAAATAAAGAAATTATAGGAAATTCAGTAGATTCTAAATTCAGAATCCCAGACACATATTACTGTGTTCTCCTTCTAAAAGTCATGAGCAAACAGGAAAGTTGATCACCCATATTTGATAGCTACTTACAGTGTTATAATTGATCAAGTCTAACCTCAAGTATACTGTTTATGTGGGTTCTAACACATTTTCCTATATCCAAATACAGTATACACAAGGCTAATTTGAAATGAATTGAAACTTGGATATTCTCAATTTAGTCCAATGGTGGACTCCCAAAAAAAATTACTACCACACTGTGGGTGTGGTCTACTTTGTGGGTGTGGCCTACTATGTGGGCATGGGCATGTGGCTGGGTGGGTGATCTAGTCATGGCTGCCCAGTGTGGTGGGATTCAATTTTTTTTACTACCATACTGTGGGCGTGGTATGATGGGTGTTGGTACAGTGGGCGTGGCCAGGGGGAAAGCCCTGCATTGCACCGGAATTAGGACTATTGTATAGTACTTTATTTCAAAACTTGGATGGGCAGGGCCAGCCAGAATTTCTGCTACCGGTTCTGGCGAACTGGTGCGAACCTGCTGAAGCCCACCACTTATTTAGTCCCCAACCCCCAAACTGCATGACATGGCATAAAAGATTGGGGGAAGTCAAAAGTTTCATCAGACATGTCTTGAAATCATTTTTTAATGGGACAGCTGTCCATAAATCTTGGAAGAAAAAGTCTTTCCAAAACAATTGGATTACTAGCACATTGCCAAACTGTGGCTTCCATCTCTTCCAATCATCAGGTATGACTATCACTTTGACATTAATTAGCTTTGTTGTGGTCATCTAAAGCTGATACTTTTCGAGCTGCAGGCCAGTCACATGGTTAGTGGGCCGGTCACGTGGTTCTTCCTGCCAAAAAACATTCCTGCGGTTGTTGTAAACAGCATTTACAACAGCCACAGGCACATTTATGCATGCACGGGTGTGTTTTATGGCTGATGTAAACGCGCCCACTTTTGCTTCCAGTAGCGGTGACGGCAGCCGCGGGCCACATGAAATGGTGCCATGGGCCAGGGCGACCTGCGGGCTGGGCAGTAGTTTGGCCACCCTTGCTCTAAGCCACCAGAAGAGACCAGTGTGTCACATCCACAATGGATTATTTTATGGTTGTTGTTGTTGTTGTTGTTGTTGTTGTTGTTTTCATATAAAGAGAGAAGAATTTATAAACTGTTACCATAATAGGATTGGTTTCCCTGAATTTTGAAATGTCATCTTGTGTATTAATCTGTTTTCAAGATTAATCTGTTTCCATCATGCTATATTATTTGGTGTTTTGTTTCTTCCCCTAAATGCAATCTTAACATGTCTGATGAAGAGTTACAGAGGACTCACAAACTTCTCTTGTTTGTAATTCTCAGTGGTTTAGAAAGGGTATTATTCAGTTTGGAATTTTGTTTCCCAGAGAGATCATATGGCTACCCTTTCCTATTTACATTCACAGAGCAATCCTAAACAAAGAGTAAGCCACACTAAAACAATGGGGCTTAATTTTGTGCAAACATGCTTTGAATAGAACTGTACATTGCCTATGTACAGTTCTGCATATCAAATACAGTACTGTATCTTGTGCCCAATATCAATTAATATTTTCAAAGCAGACAAAACATGTATTAGTTGAAGCACACTGAGATAGCCTTACTACATCATCTGGCCAGCAGACTTGAGGGTTCTGAAAATGATGCAAGTTGTCTGTGAGATCCTGCAAAAAAATATCCAAATTTAAGCAATACAAATATGCATATTTGCTTTGCACAAAGAAGAACAAGATGGATATTTGAATGCTAGACTGAGAATGGGTATATCTGGCTTCCACTCTAGTTTTGCTACTTACATAAAACAGGTTTATTCTTCTGTCCCATCCAACTCCTATGATATACCTGGTAGAAGAATTAACATTGACAGATATATTAGCCTGCCATAATTAAAAATGGGTCCATGCTCCCTTTTCTAACAGTATTGTCTGCAGTAATTAAGTGATTATATTTAGCCCATCCATGTCATTAAAAAGCTTTAGTTGCTGATTTCTGCATATTGAACATCTGCTAAAAGCACAAGAGGTAGATTGTAAGTCCCATAACTCTGTAACTGAGCTTATGTTTTCACAGAGAGAAGTTCTCAATGACTGGCATCTCTTTTTATAAGAAAGACAATATATGGAGTATACAGGAGTTCAGGAAAAGCCAACAGCCCGAACTTCCATCATTTAATTTAATTTAATTTTCCCATTTGTATGCCACCCAATCAGGAAACCCGACTCAGGGCGGCTCACACAATAATCATACAATATATATAACAATACAAATACGCAATATACTCAATACACAATAATTACAGTATTCAATACAAACAATATACCACGTTACAATACTGCAGCGGCCTCTCTGCCCCAGCTGCAAATAAGTCTGGGGGCAGCAGTGGCAAAGTCCTACCGCCCGCCGCCGTAGCGGCCTTTTGAGCCCCGGTGGTGGCCCATTGCCATGGCGACCTCTACATCCCAGCCACAGGTGAGTCCGGGGGCGGGGTGGCAAAGTCCTCTGTTGAACCTCTGCTAAAAGATGAACTATCACCACATATTTTTGGCACAATGAAGATGAGCAGTTTGGCTCAGTTTAAGACACCAGAGCTTAGAGAAGTTACTTTTCTGGACCATTACTCCCAGAGTCCTTGCCAATGGCCATACTGTCCCTAGGATTCTGAGGATTAAGATCCAGATTGTCGCCCGCCCCCCTCTCCTTGATCACAACAAGGACAGTTTTAACTTTCATGAAAATATCTTTTTTAGGCCTGTTTTTACAGGAGGTGCATCATTGGAAATGAGCTCAGGTTAGTCTTTCTGCAGGAGCTTCGGGCAGTCTTTTATGTCTCAGAAATCAAACTTGCAGGTGAAGACCAAGAAAGAAAGCTAATCTGCAAACTACAGGGAGTGAGAAAAGTAGCTGCTGTGATGATTTCACCCAATTTGCATTTAAAGAATTCCCTTTTTTGAAGATGAGTTATCTCTAATAGGCAATCCAGCCTAAGTGTGGCAAAAATATATCCCAGACTCTCAGCCAGCCATCTGGGAAACCGCACAACACCTGGTAATACAGAAGCTACTCATTCCTCCTCTAAAGTAACTGTCTTATGACAAGCTGTGTAATCCTGCGGATTGCTTACTTGTTTTTATTTGCCTCCACATAAGCACAGTCACAGATTTCCTCACATTTGTCTTCTGCAGGGAAGAAAAATGCATAAATACTGAAACATTCAACCAACATGAGCTTAGGATAAAGGTAAAGGCCGCCCTTGCTCGGAAGCCAGCATATCCAACTCTAGGGTTCAGTGCTCATCTCTGTTTATTGCCAAAGAGCCGTGGGCATGTGGCAGGCATGACTAGACACCGGAGTGCATGAAATGCTGTTTACCTTCCCACCAAAGTCTATCTACTTGCAATTTCTTGCTTTCGAACTGTTAGGTTGGCAGGAGCTGGGACAGAGATGGGCACTCACTCCATCATGCAGCACTCGGGTCTCGAACTGCTGACCTGCCGACCTTCCAGTCATCAAGTTCAGTGTCTTAACCACTGAGCCATTGCAGTCCCTAGCATGAGCTTACTATTAACATAAAATCTCCAATAATCTGTAGAGACCCTACCCTTTGTTAAAGTCTTCAAACACTGCCCACTGTTGTAATTCCAGATTTTCAAACAGCCATCTCTTCCTCCTGTGACTAGTCTCGAAGGTGATTAAAGAGATATAACATTATTCCTCCTGCACGGAATTTATAGCAAAAATGTATACAATGTATTTCAATAGGTCCATTTAGAAACATACCTCCTCCCACTAGGATCAAAAGTGAGGCAAGTGATTGCAGAGTTGCAGTGAGCATCACCAAATTCAAACAAGTGTTTTCCACTTTCGAAATCCCATACCTTGACCACCTTTAAAAATACACAAACATGTTTTTTTAAAAAGGATCCGAATGAACAAGATCTAAAAGCCTGTTGTGGGGGAAATCAGTAACACAGTGATTAAGAATACACTTTGTAGGCAGATAAACTCTGGTTTCACTCCAGTGTATCTCTAGGTACAGCCAGGAAAGAATTCTGCCTGAAATCAAGAAAGCGAATGGTAGTAGCCAGTGTGAATAGGGGGCCATTCAACAATTATGTGGTCCTCAAAGGGGGGGAGGGGGTCTGCCATCCAAATTACGGAAAAATTAGGTGGAGTCGGGGGGGGGGGGGCGTCAGGTCAAAATTACGTAATCCATTTGGAGCTGTTTCTAACCGACAGTGGGAAACGAAATCTGTGCATAAAAAGAAAGGGTTTTATTTACCTTTGTACCTTGCTCCATGCGGTGAAAATGGAGGGGGAAAGCCATGCTTCCTGGTTGCAGGGAGAGCAAGAGGCTAGGCTAGAGCATCGCTTCCTGCTTCAGTGCAGTTAGCCTGCCCGCCCATTTCCCCTGCAGCACGACCACTGGTTGGTGGTGCAAAATACTGTATTTGTTGGTTCAGATCACGTAATTTTAGGGTGTGTGTGTGACAAAGCGAAAATTACGGTTGGATGGGGGGGGAGGGGGTCAATTTTCTCCACAAAAAGGATCACATAATTGTTGAATGGCCTGTTGTGTACTGAATGTAGTGTATTGAATGTATTTGTAACCACACGAATGGGTACAGGTAACACTGTAACCTTCTGTATGAGGACGCGAGCTAGTGGCCACCGGGGGCAATAGCGAGCGCCCAGCTCACAGGGTTCACATTACTCAAATGCCTTCAGCTGCGCGGGAAAGATTCCCGCGCTCACCTCACCTGGACAAGAAAGGCGTGACCAAGGATGACGTCACTTGGACAGCAGCCAATGCCTGTCGAAGAGCCAGATTCAAGTAGATAGCCACCGTATAAAAAGAGCTGTTTGTCCGCCATTACCACATGTTCGTGCTGTACTCCATGCAATAAAGATGTGTTAGGCTAGCTTACAGCCGTGTCCATTGTCTTGATTCCCAAACACTAAATTGGCGACGAAGGTGGGATAATGGATTCCCACGGGGACAAGACAATATCACAGAAGCCAGTTTTCGACGTGACCCATCCCGAGCGATGGGACTGGTTTGAGATGCATTTCAAGAGTACGGTGGCGTATGCGGGCATCACCGACGCTGGGAAGAAGAAGGGTCTTTTCATCACGATGCTCGGGTTCCACGCCGTGCAAGCACTGATGGATCTGGTGGCACCACGAGAGGTGGACCAGGTTTCGGTGACGGAAATACTGGGGGTTCTGCGGAACCATTTCAAGCCCAAGGTATCCTTCTTCTCTGCCAGGGCCACCTTCGCGAGGAGGGACCAAAAGCCGGGTGAGTCAATATCCGAGTATGCAGCGGCCCTCCGCGTTTTGGCAACCCCATGCGAATGGCGGGAAATTCTAGACGTGGCCCTAAGGGACAGGATGCTCTGCGGGATGAGAGACAGGGAGACCCAGAGGAAGCTCATGAACCGAGGCCACGACCTCACTTTTAAAGAGGTACTACAAGAGGCTCTAGCAGCTGAATCCACGTGGGCCGGGTACAAGCTTCTCAAGGCAAAGCCCCCACCAGTTGAGGCAGCTGCATCCGCCGTCCAGGCAGCCTGGAGGGCGACCCCTGCCCCACGCTCGCCCACATCCTCAGAGGCTTCTGCCACCCCAGGCTCCAGCGAAGATGAGGGGGTCCGGAAGGTCAGGAAAGGCCTGAGCGAGAGGAAAGGAAAGGGGGGCGGCGCTGCGATGGGTGCGGAGCGTCCCACGAGAGGAGCAAGTGTCCATTTCGGAAAGCTGAGTGCCACAACTGTGGGCGGAAGGGCCACATCGCCAGGGTCTGCAAGCAACGCCGGGAAGAGAGTAAGCGCTCCACGAGCAGCCGGGATGGCGTTGGCAGAGTCGGCGATGGCGGCGACGACCCAGAGGGGAACCACGTGTGCCTGCGAGTGCACGCGGAAGACGACGTGGCCGTCCACAGCGTGCCTCTAGGGCAACCACGTTTTTATGCTGAGGTACTGTTGCAAGGGGTCCCTGTTAAGATGGAGATAGACTCGGGGTCTGTTTACTCCCTCATTTCCCATAAGGAATTTTTGCGGATTCCCCCCAAGGAGCGACCCAAACTCAAGGAGATGGGGGCGAACTTAAAAGATGTGCAGGGAAATGTGATTCCAGTATTGGGGATTGGGGACTTCGAGACACGGTACAAGGGACTCCAAAGGAAACTCCCCCTGGTAGTTCTAAAAAATGGGGGGTGTAATCTCTTGGGGACACAATGGTTCAAACCCCTGGACATCTTCATAGGCGGCGTCCATGCCATCGGGGGGAATGAGGTTCAGGCAGTGTGCGACGCACACGCAGAGGTATTCAAGAAGGGGCTCGGGAAGTACAAGGGGCCCCCAGTTTCCTTCGACCTGGACCCGGAGGTCCGCCCAATGAGACTAAAACCACGTCGGGTTCCATTCGCCCTAAAGGACAAAATTGAGGCGGAACTGGACAAATTAGTGGGGCAAGGGATTTTGGTGCCGGTGGACTCTGCAGAGTGGGAGACTCCTATTGTTACAGTATTGAAAGCAAATGGGGAAGTGCGAATTTGCGCTGACTACAAGTGTACAATTAACAAGGCGATCCGCCCTAATGCCTACCCGGTGCCGGTAGTTAGCCATCTGCTGGCCACTTTACATGGGGGAAAAGTTTTTGCTAAACTAGATCTGACGCAGGCGTATCAGCAGCTTCCAGTAACCCCAGCCACAGCTGCTGCGCAGACCATTGTAACTCACAAGGGGGCATTCAAGGTAACGCGCCTACAGTTTGGCGTGAACTCGGCGCCGGGGATATTTCAGTCTCTTGTGGAACGGTTGCTAAAGAAATTACCAGGGGTCTTGCTATTTTTTGATGACATCTTGATATCTGGGGAGAGCGAATCAGAACTGGCCCAGAGACTAGATAGGGTCCTTACAGCCTTCGAATCTGCGGGGTTGAGGCTGCGGAGGGACAAATGTGTGTTTCTGGCCAGGGAGGTGGAGTTTCTGGGGTTCCGCATAACCTCTGCGGGGGTGAAACCCGCTGAGTCTAAAGTCGCAGCTATTCAAAACGCCCCTCGCCCCACCGCGAAACCGGAGCTGCAGTCCTTCCTGGGGCTGCTGAATTTTTACCATTCCTTCCTGCCCGGAAAAGCGACGATTGCAGAGCCCCTGCATGCGTTGCTGAAGAAGGATGTGGTTTGGCGGTGGGGGGAGAAACAGGAGCGGGCTTTCAGGGAACTCAAGCAGCTTCTCTCTTCAGAGGCTATTCTAACCCACTTCGACCCAAAGAAGCCGGTAGTCTTGGTCTGCAACGCCTCACCAGTGGGGGTGGGGGCGGTCCTGTGCCACGTGCTAGAGGGGGGGCGAGAAGCCCCAGTTGCATTCTACTCGAGATCTTTGTCCAAGGCTGAACGAAATTACGCCCAAACAGATAGGGAGGCACTTGCCATTGTTGCGGGGACAAAGAAGTTCCATGACTTTTTGTATGGTCGCCCATTCACCATTGTAACCGATCACAAGCCGCTGTTGGGTATTTTCACCTCAGACAAGCCCACTCCACAGATCCTCTCCCCCAGGATGCTTAGGTGGGCGATTTTTCTGAATGCATACAGGGGGGCGTTAGAGTACCGCCCCGGGAAAGAGATAAGCCACGCGGACGCCCTCTCAAGGTCTCCTCTGCCCCACCTGGGGGACCCAAAGTGTGAGGTAGAACAGGATAGCCAAGTCCTCCTCACTGAAGCCCTCGATGCCCCCCCCCCCCATTTTGCCCAAGGAAATTGCTGCCGAAACGGCCAAGGATAAAACGTTAGCCCTTGTGAGATCCTGGGTACAGAAGGGGTGGCCCACAGCTCCCCCCGCAGATGAGTTTGCGGCATTTTTCAGGAAGAGGGTTGAGCTGTCCGCAGAAAGGGGGTGTCTGTTGTGGGGGGAGAGGGTGGTGGTCCCACAGGCACTAAGAGCGAGGGTGCTACGGCTTTTACATGTCAGCCACCCAGGGATTGTGCTCTCTAAGGCGCTGGCCAGAAGCTACTTCTGGTGGCCTCAGCTAGACGCTGACATCGAACACATGGTCAACACCTGCGAAAGTTGCCAGAGCTCTCGGCCTGAGGAGTCCCGCCTCCCACACAGAGAATGGGACACAGCTAGGGGGCTGTGGTCCCGCCTCCACATAGACTTCGCAGGGCCATTCAGGGGTTCATTTTTTCTGCTTGTGGTGGACGCATACTCCAAGTGGTTAGAGGTAATTCCTATGCGCAACACCTCATCAGCTGGGACCATAAAACAGCTGCGCAAACTGATATGCACGTTCGGGATACCTGATGTCATAATTAGTGACAATGCGAGTTGCTTCACGTCAGCCGAGTTCCAGGGGTTCTTAGAGTCCAACGCCATTCGGCACATTACCTCAGCCCCTTTTCACCCTGCAACGAATGGCCAGGCGGAACGTCTGGTGCGCAAAATGAAGGAAGGGCTGCGGCGCATGGGCCCCGGGGATCTGGACCGGCAGCTCTGCCAGTTTCTGTTGGCATATCGAGTGACGCCATTGGCGTCGGGGTTCTCTCCCGCGGAACTCCTCATGAAGAGGAAGTTACACTCATTATTAACTAGGTTGGATCCCACCCGGGTCGAGGATAGAGGAAGAAACATTGAGCACAGCCCCACCAAAAACTTCCAGATAGGAGAGCCTGTTCATTGCAGAAACTACGCCACCACAGGGCCAGCATGGGTGCCGGGGGTAGTCATTAATCAAACAGGACCAGTCTCATACTGTGTCGAGACCAACACGGGTCTCCTCTGGAGGAGGCACGCTGACCAACTTAGGCACCGAGTGATTGGGGGGCCGGACAGAGGGGCTCATCAGCAAAGTTCAGCGTTAGGGTTCTCCTCCACCCGTTTATCCCAAGGGGGAGAAAACGAAGGGCAACAGTCCCAAACAGGGGGGGGAAGCTTAGGGTCAAACTCATATCCTCTTCATACGCCAGCTCTATCCAGTCCCAGTCCCTTGAAAGAGAGGAACGAGTTTGCCCCTGTAGTTCTACCCAGTCCCTCGAAGGAGGGGAATGAGTTTGCCACTGTTGCCCCTGAATTAGATTTTGAGTTACCAAACCGGGGGGTTTTTTCGGAGTGTTCCCCCACCCGTCCAAGCGAAGAGCAGGGTTTTTCTTTAGCCCCTAGTGCCCCCGGTTTGTCCACATCCGCATCAGAAACCCTTCCTCCCCCTTCTCCTGCTCATCCCAAAGCGGCAAGCCCGCGGCGAGTCACTAACGAGTCATCCTCTCCAATTGCAGGACAAGAACCAGGAGGACACAGACGAGGGGGGATGGCCGAGTCAAGCATAACGGCCGCACGGCCAAAACGCACATGCAAGAAACCAGTTTGGTTAAGGGACTTTGTCCCATCTTAGGGGGGAGGGATGTTGTGTACTGAATGTAGTGTATTGAATGTATTTGTAACCACACGAATGGGTACAGGTAACACTGTAACCTTCTGTATGAGGACGCGAGCTAGTGGCCACCGGGGGCAATAGCGAGCGCCCAGCTCACAGGGTTCACATTACTCAAATGCCTTCAGCTGCGCGGGAAAGATTCCCGCGCTCACCTCACCTGGACAAGAAAGGCGTGACCAAGGATGACGTCACTTGGACAGCAGCCAATGCCTGTCGAAGAGCCAGATTCAAGTAGATAGCCACCGTATAAAAAGAGCTGTTTGTCCGCCATTACCACATGTTCATGCTGTACTCCATGCAATAAAGATGTGTTAGGCTAGCTTACAGCCGTGTCCATTGTCTTGATTCCCAAACACTAAATGGCCCCTAGTCAGTGAACTGGCGGGTACAGTATATGGAAACTTCCTATGCACCAATGAGCAACCCCAAGCAAAAAGAGATTCAACTAGGCAATGGAACGTCCATGCATAGGCTTGTGAACTTTACTGTACACCAGAACACAACAAAACAAAATCTCTGAATGAAGATTTGTGATCAAAGCAGAAACAACAGGGAGCTAATTGTTAAAAGCAGTAGTGTTATCTTCAGGGTTAAAAGATGTCTGATTGTCAGTGCACAAGCTTAGCTGCTCTCTTGCAGCTGACAAATTAGCTTACTTTGTTTTGTCACTGGTCATTAGGAGTTAAATACCTACTTATTTAGCAGGCGCGTGCTGGTATATCGGGTAATTAGGCTTTGTCCCACCCCGCCCTCACCTCTGGCGCCCTGGGGCGCCAATAGCAATGTATGGGATTCCCCCCACCCCCACCCCCAAATAGGCGCCCCCACCACTTCCTGTCCAGCGTCTTCCCACGGGGCCCTGTACACCCCTGTTATTTATGTAAAGGTCTGAATGCCAGTTGTATCCGACTCTAAGGTGAAGTTGTTGATCTCCACTTATAGCCAAAGAACCAGCACTGTCAGCACTTAACATGCACGGAACACTGTTACCTTTCCCGCCGAAGCAGTATTTATTTATCTACTTTCAATTTCTTGCTTTTGAACTGGTAGGTTGGCAGAAGGTGGGACAGACAGGAGCTCACTCCATTGTGCAACACTCAGGTCTTGAACTGGTGACCTGCCGACCTTCCAGCCATCCAGTTCTGCATCTTAGCCACTAAGCCACCATAGTCTCCATTAACTTATTTACTCTCCCCTTAAAGCCCGTTGTTGTTGTTGTTGCTGCTGCTGCTGTTGTTGTTGTTGTTGGATATGGTTTCCCCGTGCCCGGTTGGGCATGGGACGGCTGGGTAGAGGCCTCTTGAGTGAGAAGGCTCCTAGCGGTGGCCTCTGTGGGCAGCCATATCAAGGGGGGTGAATAAATTATAGGGCTATAGGGTTTGATTCACCCAATTAACGTGACCTGACCAGCGGCTCTGCCAGACCGGCAGAACGCTATCTCCTGCATCTCCTGTGTATAATTAGGCAAACATTCTTCCCCCTGGCTTGGCGATAATCTCGGGCGCAAACAGGGACCATGTTTGCCCAGCCAGTAAGCCCGAAACAATAGGGCTTCCCCTGTCAAATGTTTGCCTGTCATAATTAACTTCCCCTGAAGAGTTTCCCCAATTAACCTGAGTAAACAGGTAACTTGATTGAATCACCGGTGACGGTTTTTTCTACCTGCCTTCTGACCTATAAAAGGTGTATGCATTTTCCCAATAAACACTGATCTGATCCTGCTTCCTTGCCTCGTATTGTCATTGATCAGTCTCCTCCGGGACGTAACGCCGCCCTAGCGGCCAGACATCGCTACATCTGGTGACCCCGACGTGATTCTACTCGTGAGTAAAGGACCCCGGAGAGGTCTACTCGTGAGTAGCGAACCACGCGGTCCGGTTCTACGCTCGAACCGCGACCCGTCACCCCGGAGGACAGCGCGGCACTCCGACCGGCAGCCAGCCGATCGGAGAGGTGGCCTGCGGTGAGGCATTCCAGAGAGGCATTCCTACAGCTTGCTCCCGCTTTCGAGGAAGGTTGCCGTAGAGGGAAACGCGTTCCGCTCAGGGCAGGCTGTGAGCCCCTGACATCGCAGAGGCCGTTAGAAGGGCCCGTGGCGGAAGGTCCACGCTCCGAGGTCTACCCCAGACACTAGACGCCCGAACCTATTGCCTGACAAGACGCGTCGACTCGTCCCGAGAAGGAACCTTCCGGAGACCCCACTGCAGGTAATATGGGGACTTGTTCTCATAGACCAAGTCCGTCCGCTAGCCAAAAAACTCGAGAGGAGGAGTTTAAGATCCTGGCCAGGGTATTTAAATTACGATTTCACAGCAAGGAATTAGTGAGACTTTTGGCGTACCTCGGGGAACACTGCCTACTTTACCCAGAAGTAGGTACGTTGACCCTGAAGCTCTGGGATCAGATAGGAGACTGCATTAAGCAACCCCCGAAAGCTCCAGGAGGGATAGTGAGTACATGGAGGGAGTGTAGGAGACTCTTAGAGCAGATCGAACCAGTCCGGATAGAGGCCAAAGAACCCCCGTTAGTTGAGCCATCAGGCAAGCCAGTCGGACCGACTGCGCCCACGGCGCTCTATCCGTCAATTAGCTGTCAGCAGAGTAGCGTAGGGAGCCTTCCCGCGGTGACAGCTGCAGACGTCACCGAAGGAATGCAAGGAATGAGAAGCGCAGGCGCTTCTCTGACAGCTCCAGGTTCCCTAGCCGCAAAGAGTGCCCTTCAGCGCACAGCTGAGATAGAGCTAAAGAAGGGGGAATTGTCAGCAGAACAGCTAGCTGAGCTTAGACAGATTTGTCCAATCCGCATGGAGATGGACGCGCTCACGGGCGCACAGCAGGTAGTACACTCCCCAGTCCCGTACAAGCTTCTCATGGCTTTACGGAAAGCAATTTCAGAGACAGGGCTCCAAAGTCGTTTTACGAGGGGCACGCTTCGGCAAGTGTGCGAGACCACCATGTGGATTCCTCATGATTGGAAAGCCGTCATGAGGATGATGCTAACCCCTAGCCAGTACATGATCTGGGACAGCGAGTTTCGCCTAGAGGCTCAAACTCGGGCTGCTAGGATGGGAGGCGCGGTGCTTCCTGAGCAATTGTATGGCTCTGGTAATTATGAGCCCATCAACGCTCAAATTAACTTGCCTCTCGCCACCCTAGAAATGTCAGCCGAGGCTGCCTATAGGGCATACTTCAAGGTCCCAGCATCTGGCAAAACGGCAAAAAATTACACCGCCATTAAGCAGGGAGCCCAGGAGCCCTACATGGACTTCATCAATCGCCTGGAGGAGGCAATTAGCAGGCAGATTGAGAACGAGCAAGCCCAGGAAGAGCTCATGATCAAGCTAGCAAAGGATAACGCCAACCTGGACTGCCGTAAAATCTTGCAGTCCATGGGCAATCGCCCCGACATAACCTTAACGGACATGATTCGAGCGTGTTCCGACGTTGGCACAGACTCTTACAAGATGGGTCTGCTAGCGGCAGCGGTGCAGGGGGGGAAAAGACCTCAGGGTAACAGCAAGACCAGAGGGGCATGCCACTCCTGTGGCAAGGTCGGACACTTCGCTAGGGAGTGCCGATTCAAGGGAGGAGGACAAAAGTCCGGCCGTCCCAAGGCTCCGAACACCCCCTGCCCGAAGTGCAAGAAAGGCTATCATTGGGCCAGGTTTTGTCCGAGTTCGGGAAACCGGAATCCGGGCACGTCTCTGGCCCCAGTCCAAACAGAGGCTTCCTTCACCCAGATCCAGAACTCCCCAGAATCAGACTAGGTTCCAAACACATTCCAGGCACTGCGAGGGCACAGGCCAGCCCCAAGGGTAGCACAGGGCTAGAATTGACTTGCCAGGCGGACGTTACATGCGACCTGCCAGGCACAGTCTATCTAGTCGATTCTCAGTACATGGGACCCCTACCTAGAGGCTTCATAGGCTTAGTTTTGCCCCGTAGTGTAGCTGGAGCACGCGGAATTTTCATAATTCCAGGAGTCATTGACTCGAATTTTTCAGGCGTTCTCCAGGTCCAACTTTGGACACACCTGCCCCAAGTTATCCACAAGGGAGAGACCTTAGCGCAACTGATCATGGTTCCTTGTCACTTGCCAGCAGGCAGCCCGAGAAGGCTCGGTGACAGCTCAGAGCCCGGTTCAGCAGACCGCTCGAGCGCGAGTGAGGCAGTGCAAGGATACCAGGTCTTAGCGACAGTGGAGACCAACATTGAGTGGAAGCAGCGCCCCGTTATCGAGGTATTTTTGAACAAAAGAGTGTTCTCAGGGTTACTCGATACCGGAGCGGATGTGACCGTGATAAGCAGAAGCCAGTGGCCGAAGGAGTGGGCCATTGAGCCGGTCTCCGATGTGTGGGGGGTAGGTGGCGTTCAGGAAGCGTTCAGGAGCCGAGAGTGGGTAGAAGTCACAATCCCAAGGGCTGACGGCACAGCGGTGATTCGGCCGCACATTCTTGACGTGCACGTCAATCTTTGGGGGCGAGACATTCTCCAGCAGTACGGTGCCACCCTTACCTTCGGGTAATGGCGTTGCCACTTAAATGGCTCACCGATACTCCGGTCTGGGTAGAACAATGGCCGGTAGTGGGAGAGAAATTAGTTGCCCTCAAGCAGCTAGTGAAAGAACAGCTAGACGCAGGACACATAGAACAGTCCACGAGTCCCTGGAATTCGCCAATTTTTGTGATTAAAAAGAAGTCGGGGAAGTGGCGACTCCTCCACGATCTCAGAGAGATCAATAGATGCATTCAGCCGATGGGCCCGCTTCAATGCGGTATCCCAAATCCTAATATGATTCCCGAGGGGTGGGAGATTTTAGTTGTAGATCTCAAGGATTGCTTTTATACAATCCCCTTAGACCCCAGGGACCGGGAAAGATTCGCCTTTACAGTGCCGGTTGTGAACCACAGCGAGCCCACGCAGCGTTACGCGTGGAAATATTTGCCACAGGGCATGCTCAATTCGCCCACCCTGTGCCAAATTTATGTTCACAACGCGCTGGCAAAGTTCCGAAGCCTTCACCCCAAAGCTATTGTGTGTCACTTCATGGACGATGTTTTAGTAGCGTTGCCGCAACTTGGCAGCGAAATCTTTTCTGACCTCCAGGCCAGCCTGGGGGACAAAGGTCTACT
This sequence comes from Bradypodion ventrale, assembly GCA_035047345.1. Classification (NCBI taxonomy): domain Eukaryota; kingdom Metazoa; phylum Chordata; class Lepidosauria; order Squamata; family Chamaeleonidae; genus Bradypodion; species Bradypodion ventrale. Next base: position 339,731,533 of record JAWDJE010000003.1, read on the forward strand.
CATTGCCCCAGAAAAGGTGCAGAAGACCGAACCCTTTTCATACTTGGGTCATCGGCTTCTCCGTTCCTTTGCCGCACCAGTTTTACCCCAGATAGCTTTACAGGACTCAGTTACCCTTGTAGAGTTACAGCAAGTTTTAGGAAATATCAATTGGGCCAGACCGTATTTTCGTTTGGATACGGATCTTCTAAAGCCGCTCTTCTCGCTGCTAACTTTAGGTAAGCAGCCGGCAGACCGGATAAAAATTTCTCGAGACGCGCGCTTGGCGCTCGAGAAAGTGAACCAAGCTCTCAGCCAGAGGTGGGTGGATAGGATCGCCCAGGGGCCATATGCCCCGATCCTGAATTTGTACATCGTACGGTCAGGATCCATGTTCACGGGGGCGCTAGGCGTAGACTCAGAGAAGGGGGCGAAAATTGTGGAGTGGGTCTAATTGCCTAACACATCATCACGGAACATTGTTCCGCCCCAAGAGTTGGTTTCCGCGGTGATTTACCGCGGCAGGCTGAGAGCTAGGGACATTTCAGGAAATGATTTGGCCAAAATTGTGGTTCCCTTTACCAAGGAACAAATTCATCAGTTAATGCAGCTAGGTGATTCGCTTCCGATAGCTTTGGAGGGTTTCACTGGAAGTTTAGCATACCATTTGCCCAAGGACCCCAGACTCGTTTCACTCCAAACAGGAACAGTCAGCTTGTTCGAATTGCTCTCGCTGGTCCCACTTCAGGGGGCCAAGACAGTTTTTACCGATGGGGGACGCACATATGGTGTCCTGACTTGGCAGGAGGGCGAAGCTTGGCACACGCTGCTAACTCTTCCACAGAAGTCCGCTCAGCGGGCAGAGTTGGCAGCCGTGAACCTTGCCTTGCGCACCTTCGCCAAGGAACGTTTAAATATCATAACTGACAGTCTGTATGTTAGGAATTTACTCCACAGTCTACCGGGAGCTTACATCACTCCCGCGATAGACAAGAATTTGCTTAGCCTGTTCCTCACCGCTCAATTTCATTTGCGAAACCGCACGGAGCCGCTCTATATTGCCCATATTCGAAGTCACCAAGACCTACCGGGTCCGATTTCCGCGGGCAATAGCAGAGCGGACGCGGCCGCAAAGGAAATTCAGCAACGTTCCGTTTTGGGAGTTTTCACCACTCCGATCCAAAGCCATGCCTTTTTCCACCAAAATGCCAAGGCACTCGCCCGACAGTTCAATCTGCCACTTTCTCAAGCCCAAGGTATAGTCCGCTCTTGTCAGCATTGCGCAGGGGCGCCGGGGGGGCCCTCGTGGGGGGTCAACCCATGGGGGACAGAGGCCAATCAGGTGTGGCAGATGGATGTCACGCATGTGCCGCAGTTTGGCAGATGGCAATACATGCATGTCTGTATTGATACTTTTTCCCAGCTCGTTTGGGCCACGGCGCAGAAAGGGGAGACTGCCTCCCACGTGGAGCAGCACCTCCTTTCCTGCATCGCGGCGATGGGCAAGCCGCGGCACGTGAAAACAGATAACGCCCCGTCCTACTGCTCCAGGCAGTTGGCCGCCTTCATGGCCACATGGGACATCAAGCATACATTTGGGATTCCCTACAATCCGCAAGGGCAGGCGATTGTAGAACGGGTCAATCGGACGTTAAAGTCCTACATTGACAAACAAACAGAAAGGGGGGAGCCACCAGCCCTCCCCAAATCACAGGGACAGGTACAGTTTTGCTTAAATAAGGTATTGTTCACTTACACTCACCTTAATGTTTTCTCGGACTGTACGCCGCAGGAGAAGCATTTCCGCCGTTCGGAAGCTCTCCCGCGACCTATGGTCCGGTACCGAGTGCCACCGGATCCTTCTTGGAGGGGCCCGGTGCCGCTCATAACATGGGGGAGAGGGTATGCTGCAGTTATGTCCCCTACAGGTGTCGTTTGGATTCCAGCTCGGTGCGTCAAGCCCTACTTGGAACCACATGGCGTGGACACAGACCGACCAGAGCCCGATCCCGGAGATGGAGGACCTCACTCTGACCGAGGGGACCCGCCGGGAGAGACCGAGGTCGCGGACGACACCACCGAAGATAACCTGGGGGATGGTCAAGACCCTCTGCCATGATGCTCAGCATGCCATCCAGCGCGAGGGGAAGGAGCTGACACCAGAGAACTTCGTGGCTGCAGCGCTCGCCCAGATCCATGCCAACTCCATGGCAGTCACCATCATCCTGACCCTCACCCTGCTTTTGGGGGGAGGCGTTCAGGCCGCCTCACTGGAGGCCAGCAATTTAATGCCGGGCGGAGACCTTTCTGCCCGCATGCAGTACAACATTTGGGAAAGGTTGGCAAGCCTTGTCAACCAGTCCGATTTTTGCCTCAGACAGGATGTCGGTTCTGCTTCAATCCTCAGCACCTGCCTCATCCCGGTGTGCCATTCTCCAGGCGCACACCCCCGGGATGGGGACTGGCTGGTGAAGCGATTCTTCAGCCCGTACATCCCGACGGCTTCCTCGGAATATGCCCGTTGGGAGATGCGGCTAACCATGACTTTACCGGCTGATGCGGCCACTCTCCACACTCCTCGAGTGGCGGTCAGCCCGAACTCTACCTGTGGCCGGATTTACGGTTGCTCCGGAACCGGCCGAACCCGGCGCCGGTGCCTCGATGTGGGCAGCGGCAATTGGACTTGCAGTGACCCAGTGCCACGCGGCACACCATATGCACATATCACCCTACCATCTGGATGGTTTTTCACTTGTAACCAGTATACGTTTAACTACATTCCTGCTAATATTACAGATGCCATTTGTTGTATTAGCCGCTTGACACTCTTGCTCCCCACTAAGGATATGATTGCCCCAAGCCCCAATGTTCCTATTGTATCCAATGTATCCAATGTCCCTTCACTCATACGGCACACTTGCACCACCACGTTAGACAGCTCATGTGAAAGCAGCTTCAGAGTAATGAGACCCGCCGAGTATCTCTCCTTGGCAGTCAGCATCTTTGGCGTGCCAGGCTTAGCCGTCGGCAACGCAAAGAGGATTGGTCGCTTGGCTTGCGGTTTAGCAAAGGCCATCAACCATACCTCCTCAGCGATAGCGCTCCTCAATCAGGAGCAGGCAGAACTTCGCCATGCCATTCTCGATAATTGAGCGGCTATCGACTACCTCCTGCTGCTTCACCACTTGGGCTGCGAGTCTTTTCATGGTATGTGCTGCTTTAATCTTACGGACAACTCTCGTAAGATTCAAAGCCAGATCGAAGATCTTCACTCCATAGTGGCTGGCATCACAGAAGGCTCTGCATGGGGGGCATGGTGGAGCTCACTATGGAAGTGGATGTGGTCGTGGATCCCATGGGGGTGGCTTCAGACGGTAATCAAGGTAGTGGTGGGGGTAGTCATACTAGGCATTACAGTCTGCTGTCTTGCTCAATGTATTCCCTCACTAATCTCAAGATGCCGCCGGAGAAGGAAACCCCGTGACGTCATTCCAGACCAACAGCTGGTGCCACTTCTGCGCAGGGTCGCTGGTCAGGCTCTTAATATAAATAAGTAAGGGGAGATATGGTTTCCCCGTGCCCGGTTGGGCATGGGACGGCTGGGTAGAGGCCTCTTGAGTGAGAAGGCTCCTAGCGGTGGCCTCTGTGGGCAGCCATATCAAGGGGGGTGAATAAATTATAGGGCTATAGGGTTTGATTCACCCAATTAACGTGACCTGACCAGCGGCTCTGCCAGACCGGCAGAACGCTATCTCCTGCATCTCCTGTGTATAATTAGGCAAACATTCTTCCCCCTGGCTTGGCGATAATCTCGGGCGCAAACAGGGACCATGTTTGCCCAGCCAGTAAGCCCGAAACAATAGGGCTTCCCCTGTCAAATGTTTGCCTGTCATAATTAACTTCCCCTGAAGAGTTTCCCCAATTAACCTGAGTAAACAGGTAACTTGATTGAATCACCGGTGACGGTTTTTTCTACCTGCCTTCTGACCTATAAAAGGTGTATGCATTTTCCCAATAAACACTGATCTGATCCTGCTTCCTTGCCTCGTATTGTCATTGATCAGTCTCCTCCGGGACGTAACGCCGCCCTAGCGGCCAGACATCGCTACAGTTGTTTGGATTTGTATGCCACCCACTTGACAATGCGACTCCAGGCAGCTCACACAACAATAGACCATCCAATACACATTATACATATCATATCAGAAAATATACATATCACAATACAATGAAATACAATACCATAATAATAAATAGATCACAACATCATATAAATCACAACATCATAACAACATAAATCGCAACTATCATAAAACATTAAGAAAAATAAGAAAGCCAATAATTTAAGGGAGTTATGAAAACCTTGGTAGCGAAATCCATTGTTTAACAATGCAAGGAGAAGACTAGCTCTCTCTTGACCATCTCTACCTAGCTCTGTTCCAAATATGGTTAAGCCTGGATACAACAGTAATATTTTCTGCTACTGGCTTTTTTCACTATAAAGTCAAAAACAGGAAACACAGGGAAATAACTTTGTATTGCAACATCATTTCACTTACAGAGTCCTCTGAGCAACTCACAACATGGCGGAATATCTTGTTGAATTTGCAACACAACACTGGTTTCTTATGGGAAGTCACCATATAAGGATCTGAAGGAAATCTGGCTTGTTAAGAATAGAAACAAAAGGAATTATCGAAGTATATTTAATCAGAGCACAGTTCTATCCTATCCAGATGGTTGACTACAGTCAACCCTCACATAACAACGCGTTCAAATAGCATCATTTTTGCTTAACAACGCGTCGTTATGCACCACATGTTCCCCTGCATAACAACGTTTTTAGTGTCATTGTCCAGACAACAACGCTAAAATACCCGTCATTATTCGGACAACGACGCTAAAAACATCGTTATGCGGGAAACTCAATAGAAACCCGCATAACAACAAAAATCGCTTAGCAACGCTACTTGGGGAACCAAGTAACCTCATTATGCGAGGGTCTACTGTATGTAGTAGCCCTACAGCAGGACCAAAATGGTTCAGCTTGGACATGGATTGAAGTCTAGCTAGAGTCTGGCCATCAAATCAATTCTTACTTATGGTGTCCAGGGTTTTCTAGATAGACAATACACAGAAGTGGTTTACCATTCCCTTCTTTTGGGGGTACCCTGGGAGTGAGCAGTGTGCCATGACTATGCAGACTGGCTCTTCTCCTGGGAAGGATAATGGGGGATTGAACTCCCAACCCCTGGCTCCACTGTCAGCTACCTAAATCGCTGAGCCATCCAACCAGCACAGCTGGCCTGTTCCACAAGCAGTCAAAAATGCAATGTATTTACCCTTGTGATCACAGCCTAAGTCTGGATCCAACCTGAAAATATATATTAATGTTTCTTTGAATATGATAAACCTACTCTTGTTTGGAGAAGCAATAGTAATAAAAGCACATTTAAATTCCAATGAGTACTTCATGAAATTTCTAATGTTTGTAATTTTCAGATAGATAATGTGTTCTAGTCATTTTGTCTTTTATTACCGTGATCTTAGGCGGAGAACAGCCAGTGCATCTGTGGCCAAACAGAGTGATCTAGTGCCTGATACATAGTGACAAACGCTAATTTCCCCTTTAATTCCATTGTTTTTTGCACAGGCTGTGAATAAGCATGTCTGGTCTTCAATGTCCCATATCTGCAAGGAAAGAACTGTGACCTACTAAACAGAAAGCAATGGGGATGTGACAAATATACGTAATCCAGCACATGTGAAAGACGGACCTTAACTGTGTTGTCTGTTGATACGGAAAATATTTTATCCTCTTCTGATATGTGGACGTACAATATAGGTGCCATGTGGCCTCTTAGCATGCCAGTTGGCCTTCTGGAATATGATCAGAACATTAACCACTGAGCAGTTTCAAATAAAACATGAAATGAAACTTAGAAAGGAGTCATCAACATGGACACTGCTGAAACTCAAAAGCACACAAATATGAGTGATGTAACTGCAGCATTATAAAAATGTGGAACCTCTTTCAGTCTGTTTCACAGGGGCCTTTTGGAGGGTCATATTCCAACAGTGAATGAAGTGGAAAGGAAAGGAAAGTTGAGATCAATACCACCACCATATTTTTGCTTCAGGCTTTCTCTGCTAGCAATAAAACCTAGGGGGAAAATTCCCCTATTTCAGAATGGGAAAAATGTGTAAATGCAGAGAAATCATATGACCTGGAATAAAGCGGCATTCTGTGATCCTAAAAAGAGAAGATGAGAAATTACTATAAATTGATGTGTATCGCTGTGATATTCACCCCAGCTGCTCCCAAACCAATAATAGTGCTCTTAAAGAGTGTATTGATTTAAGTGTGGGGTATTAATTCATCTGTAACACATTTAAAAGAAAAATTACAACCACTGATCTGTTGTAGATTTGGAGCCTTGTAGAAATTTTTATGGTCCATGGAGAGAAAAATAGCATAGTACCACTTTTCAAAAAATGCAGCAAGAAGATCTTACCCAGGCATATATGGATTCCACAACCGAATGATTCGATCCATCCCACCAGTTATTACGAGGTTATTCTTTTTACTAAGGGCAAATGTTTTGACTCCTTTATGGACTCGAAAAGCGATCTGATCACCCTCGCCTCTGTGGGAAGGAACTGATGACAGTTTCTTTGCCTTTGAATCTTTTCTGCGGTCTTTCAATTCTTTCATTTGTTGCTCAACTTTGGTAGCTCCCACAACACAACCTGTAGGAGGATATTGGTCTGTTTTAGGCACCAATCTCACTGTAACACTATTATCAGTGGTGGGATTAAAAAAAAATACTTCCTACTCTGTAGGCATGGTATGGTGGGCATGGCCAGGGGGAAAACCCTGTGTTGCACCCGAATTAGGACTACTTTATTTCAAAATCTGGATGGGTGGGGCCAGCCGGAATTCTCCTTCGTATAGTTTGTGAATCCACACTCATGGGTTATGCGCCTGCGCAGAACAGCCGATCGGAGGCTTGAAAAGCTATTGGTCAAAAGTTTTGGCGGTAAGACCGCCCACCGTACCGCCCACCCTGAGGCGCCCGCGCGCCATTTTACCTCAGTTCTCTTCTTTCCGCCATAGCAGCAGGACGATCGTTGAGAGCTTCCTCAATTTTTTCGCCCTTCTGAGGGAAAGTCTTTTTGGCAAATTTCAACAATTTTTCTCGGTGATTCTGTCCTCCGGGCAGGATCGCCACCCCGGCTCTGTCTCTTCTTTCGAGTGGATTCAGTAGCCAATTTTTCTTCGCATCGATCACCGTCTCCCCCCTCAAGGGGGTGGCGGCTGGTCCGCCCTTCGGGGTACTCGCCTCCAGAAGCTTCCACTGGAAGAATTTTTCCGCGGTTCATGGCTGCAGCGTTTAAACAGTGCAGGGCGTGCCTTAAGAAGTTCCCAGCTTCCGACGGACACAGCCTGTGCCTCTTCTGCTTGGGAGAGTCGCATCAGAGCCAGTCTTGCCCGCACTGCAAAAAGTTTACGCGCCTCGCGGTGCAGAACCGAAGCAATCGCCTCAAGGCGCATATGATGGAGCTCGCTCTGGCTCCCGCCGCTTCCGCGTCCACATCCGCCGCTGCCGCCCAGCCGCCACCGGCTTCTTCCTCCGTGCTTCCGATTAGGAAGAAGAAAAAGAAGGACAAGAACGGCGAGAAGAAGCGCAAGCATGGGTCGGAGAAGAGACGGTCGCTTCCTCCCACCCCGCGCACACCCGCCTCTCCCGGGCCTTCGCCGCCGTTCTCGACTGCCCGATGTCCTTCTCCGGGATCCTCCATCTGGGGGGGACGGTCGTCTTCCGGGTCACCTGATAAAGGACGCAGGGCTGGGGCTCCAGCTCGCCCACTTCAGGTGCTCCCCTCTCCTCCCCGAGGAAGAAACCGCTCGCCGAGGCAGGCCTCCGTCTCTCCAAGGCCCAGAACGCCGACGGACGACGCGGTCGTCACCGTTCCGACGACCGTTTCGCCGACACCGACGCCGGCCACCGTTTCGACACCCACCGTTTCGTGGAACACCAACCCGCCGGCTACCGGGGCTCTGCCTCCAGCGGACTCGGACGGATCTCAGATGGCCCTCGTCCGAGAGATGTTCCAGGTGATGGCGTCGTTTGCGGCCAAGCTCCAAGCCCCCATGCCTGCGGCCTCTGCGGCTCCGGTTCCGACCACCGCAAGCCCCGGGCATCCCGGCCCTGCCGTGGCCCCACTGACCTCTCGTGGGTCGAGTGCCCGCTCCGCCGGCCCACCCAACCCGTCATGGTGTGGTCCGGACGTCGATGCGGAGGAATCCCATCCCGCCGGCCCGCCCAGGCTGTACTGGCGCGGTCCCGACGTGGATGAAAGACTGCCTCCCTCGTCTTCCGATGAGTCCAGCTCGTCGTCGGAGGAGGACGAGGGAGACGTCGACGCCGAGCGCACGCCGGAGCAGGCTATCGGCTCAGTGGACCCACCGCGTGGTGAGGACCAACGCTCACTGACTGCCATGCTCACGAGGCTGGGCACCGCACTCAACCTCAAGGTCGATCAACCGCCGTTGGAGGGTGAGGATCAGATGACCGCGAAGCTCGACAGACGTGCTGTGCGGCCAGTCCACATAACCATGCTCCCCTCCATGATGACTTCGGCGAGGGCGACGTGGAAGAAACCTTTGGCGGCCCACTCCATTTCGTCCAGGCTCGACAGCATGTACCGGGTCCTGGACGAGAACGTCGAGTTCTTGCAGGCTCACCCCCTGCCGAATTCCCTGGTGGTCAAGGCCTTCCAGCATAGGACGGCCACCAGCGGGTTTCCGGTCCCATCGACGCCGGAGGGAAAGAAACTGGACGCGGTGGGGCGTAAGTTCTACGCCACCGGTTCCCTGTTCTTCCGTGCCGCCAACTACTCGGCCGCCATGGGCCTGTATCAATCTCACCTCTGGGAGCAGGTGAAGGTTGAGACAGCGAGACTGCCCGCGGATGCCCAAAAGCGGATTGACGCACTGGCCACCGAGGGGGACTTTGTCGCCGAGCAACTGATGCGCACTGCCCGGCATATCAACGATTATGCGGCAAAAGACATGGCCTCCGCAATCTACCTCCGTCGCCATGCTTGGCTCAGGGACACCTCCCTCGATGACGCTATGAAAAAGCTCATCGAGGAGTTTCCCTTCGACGGGCAGGGCCTCTTCGGTCAGGACACCGACAAAGTCCTGAACGAGATGCGCCAGACCAATTCCACGGCGAAGTTCCTGGGGCTCACCACGCCGACTACTTCCGCCAGGCCGAGGTTCCAGCCCTTCACGCGGCGATTCCAGGGCAACCCGCAGCAACAGGGACCGACGGAGCAGCCTAGATCCAGCTCCTACAAACAACGGCGACAGCACAATCCCCGTTACCGACCCTACGGACAGGACAAACGTTCGGGCGCGAGGCCCAAGCCCCGCGTTTGAAGCTGCGACGGCCGAGTCTCTCTCGCTCCACATCCCGTACCTCCCCCTCCGGAACTTCCTCCAGGTATGGTCGGGCATCACGGACGACCAGTGGGTCTTAAAGATCTTGTCCTCTGGCTACGCCATCGAGTTCGTGCGGGTGCCTCGGGTAGGAAGACATCGTCTCACCACCTCGTCCCCCCATTTGGAGGAAGAAATATCAACCCTTCTCTCCAAGGGAGCCATCGAGCGGGTAACACCGTCCGACTGGGACAACGGCTTCTACTCGAGGTACTTCGTGGTCCAGAAGAAGGACGGAGGCCTTCGCCCTATCCTGGATCTGCGCCGCCTGAACAAATGCATCCACACCAGGAAGTTCCGGATGGTGACCCTGCAGACCGTCCTCCCCCTCATCAACAAAGGGGACTGGTTCACAGTCATAGACCTCAAGGATGCTTACTTCCACGTCTCCATCCTCGAGGAACACAGATGGTTTCTCCGCTTCCGCATCGACAATTCCGTGTACCAGTACCGGTGCCTACCGTTCGGTCTGGCCACGGCACCGCGGGTCTTCACCAAATGCATGGCTCCGGTGGCTGCATTCCTCCGCCAACGGAGCATCAGGGTCTTCCCATACATCGACGATTGGTTGATCGTCTCCCCCACCAAATCGTCAGCCATTCGGGACACACAATACACGGTCCACCTCATGGAGAGTCTCGGCCTCAGGATCAACTTCACCAAATCGAAGTTGACTCCCACTCAACGCATCGAGTACATCGGAGCGGTACTCGACTCGCTTGCTACGAGAGCCTACGCCCCCCAGAAACGCTTACAGGACATTGCGCAAGGGGTCAGCGAACTTCGCACCAAACCGTGCATCCGGGCGAAGAAGGCTCAGAGACTTCTAGGCCTGATGGCCTCAACGACGGCAGTGATTCCCCATGCCAAGTTGAAATTCAGGTCCCTGCAATCGTGGCTCCTTCACGAGTTCGACGCACTTCGGGAGAGCCAATCCAAACGGTTGACCCCATCTCCAGAACTGAGGGACCAACTGCTGTGGTGGTCTACACCACTCAACGTGGCCACGGGAAAGAGTTTCTACCCCCCGCAACCCTCGTTGCAGATACTGACCGACGCGAGCAACCTCGGCTGGGGCGCTGCTTGCGGGACTCTCACGGTCAACGACACCTGGACACCACACGAAACGGTGCACCACATAAATTACTTGGAACTGCTGGCCATCTGGAAGGCCCTGCGTTCCTTCGAGACGCTGCTCACCGGCAAGGCGGTTCAAGTGGCCTCGGACAATACCACGGCGGTGGCGTACCTCAACAAGCAGGGAGGAACACGGTCCACCACCCTCTTGTACCTCGCAGTGCAGTTGTGGGAATGGTGCCTGGAGAGGCACATTTTCCCAATTGGAGTGCACATTCAGGGCACACTGAATGTTTTGGCAGACCACCTGAGCCGTCTCACCTCGACGACCCACGAATGGGAGCTGGACGACGGAGTGTTCCGGTCGCTTTGCGAGGCCTGGGGGACGCCGAGCATCGACCTCTTTGCATCGGAGTCCAACAGGAAACTCAGCAGGTACTGCTCCAGAGCAGGCATCGGAATGAACTCCGAAGGCGATGCCTTCATGAAACGGTGGGATCAGGACTATCTCTATGCCTTTCCCCCGTTTCCTCTGGTCCAGAAAGTACTCACCAGGATGTACCAACACAGAACCAATGCAATCCTGGTGGCGCCGGCATGGCCGCGCCAACCCTGGTTTCCGCTACTGTTGCGCATGTCGTCACAGTATCGCACACTGCCGGAGTCACCGACGCTTCTCCAAATGGAGCACGGCCAGCTGCACCATTCGGACCTGCCCAGCCTCCACCTCACCGCGTGGAGGATAACCCCAGACTGTCCAGGATCCTCGAGCTAGCGCGGCGCCCTTCCACAAGGAGGTCCTACGCCTCCAAATACAGGCGTTTTTGTGCTTTCCTGGCTTCCCAGCACATGCCCCCCCCCGCAGGCGGGACTGCAGGACGTTTTAACCTACCTCCTCCATTTGGCGGAGTCTGGCCTTAGCATCACCTCCATCCGAGTGCACCTCGCAGCAGTGGTGGCACACTCCCCGGCTGGTTCGCCCGCTGCTGGGGCTTTCCGTGACCAAACGGTGAAGCGCTTCCTCAAGGGACTACGGAACGCTTTCCCTCCGGTCAGGACTCCTACGGCTCAATGGTCACTGTCTACCGTGCTCAACGCGCTCACCAGGACCCCATTCGAGCCCATGGCTACCGCCGATGTTCGCCTCCTCACATGGAAGGCGGCATTCCTAGTGGCTATCACGTCTGCACGACGAGCTGGTGAGCTGGTTGCCCTGCGAGCAGACGCACCTTTTCTCCAGTTCTTCAACGACCGCGTCGTCCTCCAAGCGGACATCACCTTCCTGCCCAAGGTGGTCTCCAAGTTTCACATGGCACAAACTATCTCCTTGCCAACCTTCTTTCAGAACCCCACTAACGCCCAAGAAAGGACTTGGCACACGCTGGATGTGAAACGAGCTTTATTGTTTTACACCAGCAGGACTAGAGAGTTCAGGAAGTCGCAACGCCTCTTTGTGGCTTATGGGGGAAAGTCCAAGGGTGAACCCATCTCTGCTCAAAGGTTCTCCAAATGGATCACCTCTACCATCTACCTGGCCTACGAGTCAGCCTCACTGCCACCTCCACCGCATGTCAGGGCGCATTCCACCAGGGCGGTTGCCACATCCACTGCCTTTCTGGAGGGCACACCGCTTGAGGACATATGTAAGGCTGCCACCTGGTCCAGACCTTCCACATTTGTCCAGCATTACAGGGTGGACACCAGAGCCACTGCGGACGCCAGGCTTGGCCGCGTCGTCCTCACCAGAGGGCTCCGGACTCAACGCCCCTGACGGGTCCACCTAGGGGATCTTCAGCTCATCGTGGGATCATCTCATCCGACTGCCCACCGACCAAGTAAGTGTGAGCTTGCTAATCTCCCATGAGTGTGGATTCACAAACTATACGAAGGAGAAAGTTCGGTTTCACTTACCAGTGATAACTTTCGTTCTTCGAGTATATAGTTTGTGAATACACACTACCCACCCTACCTCCCCTCTTGAGCTGCACGGATGAGATCAGTTGGTTTATCCTGTGCTTGGCTTAAGTATGGAACTGAGGTAAAATGGCGCGCGGGCGCCTCAGGGTGGGCGGTACGGTGGGCGGTCTTACCGCCAAAACTTTTGACCAATAGCTTTTCAAGCCTCCGATTGGCTGTTCTGCGCAGGCGCATAACCCATGAGTGTGTATTCACAAACTATATACTCGAAGAACGAAAGTTATCACTGGTAAGTGAAACCGAACTTTCTGCTACCAGTTTTGGCGAACTGGGGCGAACCTGCTGAATCCCACCATTGACTATTATAAAGAACAGACACCAATATGTCTGAGAGGTTTTGCATTCACACACACACAAATGAAAGAAACAGGAGAGAGTCTTGCAGTGCACAGATTTACTTAATCAATTCCCAGTATCTCATGTAAAAAATAAAAAAAATCAATACAGCATTGACTTCATTAGTGGTGAACCAAATACCATCCTGCAGTGCTTAATGGTATCTACATACAGTAAAACCTCAGGTTACGATGGAGGTCTGTTCCAACAGCCTCCGTTGTAACCTGATAAAATTGTAACCCGACATATCCATAGGGATGCATTAAAAAAAATTTTTTTAAGGGTCCTGAATTGATCATTGTAAATCGAAACAAATACATTAAAAATTTGTAAACCAGGACGGCATTTCCATAGGATTTGCCATTGTAAACTGGAGCAAACTTAAACCGAGGCATTTTGCCCCCAACATACTGGGTATGGAAGGCTGAATCAACCTTGAGCCCTGGTCAGAATCAAACTTCCAACCTTTTGGTTGCAGGACAGGAGTTTACCCACTGCGCTACCAGGGCTCCTACAGGTCTATGGACAAGAAATCCCCATGCCTGTCTTATGGGGAGGATAGTCAAAGTTTGAAATGTTGTATAATAAACTACCTCTGCCCTTCACACTGTGCCACTTGAGATGACCTCCTGAGCTTGCTCAATGCCCTAACTGATGTAAGTAGCCTTCAAGCATAACCGAAAGACAGAGGGGGACTCCTGACAGTTCAAAGTAGCATCTTGAAATTTATGTATTTATTTATTTATTCAATTTGTATAGCCACCCCAATTGACATTCGACTCTGGGCAGCGTACATAAACCCCCTAAAGTTTAAACTATAGAAACCCTTAAAATTCCTATAAACACTGAAAAACTACCTCCCACCCGCACCAATTAAAATTTTAGTTAAAAACTTTTAAAGCATGGGTGACCCTGCTCTAAATGAGCCAGTGGGGGGGGGGGAGGGGTTGCTCCCTCTCCACCTCTCCACATCTGCCCTGCCAGCCAGGTTTTCAACTCTTTCCTGAAGGGCAGCTGCTTCTGTCTGTCGACACAGTTCAACTGACAGAAGGCTCCATAGGGCTGGAGCGGATACCGAAAAGGCTTTTCTTCTAGTGCTAGAGAGGTGAGCCTCTCTAGCAGTTGGTATTTTTAAAGAGCCTCTCTGGTTTGCTCTAGTAGGATGGGAAGATGTCCTTGGGGTGATGCGGACTCTTAAGTATCCTGGCCCACTACCATGTAGGGTTTTAAAGGTAATTACCAGTACCTTGAATTGCACCCAGAGGCATACTGGCAACCAATGCAGCTCCCGTAGCAGGGGTGAGGCACGGGCATAACGCCCGCATCCCATCACTACACGGGCAGCTGCACTCTGAACCAGCTGCAGCCTCCGAATGGTCATCAAGGGCAGCACTATGTAGAGCGCATTATAATAATCCAGTCTGGAGGTGACCAGAGCATGTGTGACCATAAGCAAGGAGTCCCGGTCCAGGAGCGGGCGTAATTGGCGAATGACACGAAGTTGTGCAAAAGCCCTCCTAGCCACCACTGCCACCTGCTTATCAAGCAGTAGTCGTGAGTCCAGGAGGACCCTCAAATTACGCACTGGGTCTGTCTGCAGCAAAAAAAGCCCCATCAAGCTCCAAAGATGGTAGCTTCTGGGATAACACGGGGGCCCTGCCCCACAGCCACTCAGTCTTGCCAGGATTCAGTTGTAGCCCATTGTCCCCCATCCAGACCCTTACAGCCTCCAGACACCTGGATAGGACTTCAACTGCATCAATTGGATCACCATGGGCCAAGATGTATAGCTGAGGATCATCTGCATATTGATGATACCTCTCCCCGTGGGAACAGATGATCTCACCCAGAGGCTTCATGTAGATATTAAATAGGAGAGGTGAGAACACCGAGCCCTGAGGCACCCCATATTAGAGGGGCCTAGGGCTGGACCCCTCGCTCTCCAACCACACCGACTGGGTCCGGCCCTTCAGAAATGAGGAAAACCAGAACCACACTGTGCCCTGGATCCCCAATCCTCGGAGCCGTTCCAGAAGGATACCGTGGTTGACGGTACTGAAAGCCGCTGAGAGGTTAAGAAGAGCAAGGACGGATGGATGACTTCTGTCCCGCTCTCGCCAGAGATCTTCCAGCAGCGCGACCAATGCAGTCTCAGTACCATATATGGGCCTGAATCCTGACTGAAACGGGTCCAGATAATCTGCTTCATCCAGGACTTCCAGTAACCATGTGACCATGCACGTGTGCGCAGTAACCCCTTTCCCTGCTGTTCTAAATATGGGATGGTGCCAGAAAAGGGGAGGAACGTGCGCCAAAATACGGGATTTCCCGGCCAATCCGGGATACTTGACAAGTATGCTGTTAATCCTCATCCACCCATGTGGAATATTTCAGATACTCAGACATATCACAGAGCAGCTGTGGAGAACAACTGGCTGTCCTCAATATATTGCCAGAACAACTAATATGAAAGATCAAGGGAGCCACAGTCTGGAATCATACATTTGGGGAGGGGCACATGTTCCACATCCCTATGATAGAGTCAATGATCAGTAGTTAAGGAGAAAGCCAATACAGATGTACAGAGTCAAGTACAGTTGGCATACAGGTCACATTACATGACAATATTTGCACATGCTTAACCCATTTGTAAGGGACTGCAGTGGCTTAATGGTTAAGATGCTGAACTTGATGACCGGAAGGTCAGCATGTCAAGACCCGAGTGCTGTGTGCCACATGTCCACAGGAATGTCTGTAAACACAGACAGCGCTGTCTCTTTGGCTATAAATGGAGGTGAGCACCAAACCCTAGAGTTGATACAACTGGCTTTCAAGCAAGGGCAACCTTTAAATTTGATCTAAAACACTTGTTTTAGTGTCTTGCACGGAAGACAAAGAAGGAGCCGCAGTGAGGGCTAAAACACAGCTTTATTGCATGATGGTCAGGATGAACGTGTGGTAATGGCGGAGATACAGCTCATTTTATACTGCAATAAAACATTTGAAAAGGGTTGCATGGTAGCTCATTGGCTGCTACCTGCGTGATGTCATTCTGAGTCACGCCCTTCTTCTCCAGGTGTTCCTTGCGTGGGAAGGTTCCCGTGGCTGCCGGTGATTGGGGGAATTTGAACCATGTGAGCTGAACGCTCGCAGCTGCTCTCTATGGGTAGCTGGCTCGCTTTCCTTTAACAGCTGGGTTACATTGTAATCATTGTCAGGTTACATTCATACATTTTAAAAGTGATACAGTTACATACACAACACTCCTCCCCCCTAGGATGGGACGAAGTCCCTCAACCATTGTGGCTTCCTGCATGTGCGCTTGGGGCGTACGACTGCTTGGCTGAGTTCAGGGGAACTAGGGGCTCCGAGTTCCGCAGACTCTCGTCCTGCAACGGAAAGGGGGGACTCATTAGTCATCTGGCGGGGACTCTGTAACAACCTTGCACCAGGAGAGGGGAACGGAACATGTAACTGGGATGTGAACCCCTGCCTGTCGCTCGTGGCACCTGGCGACCTCCCCCAGCACGAACCTCAGAACCAATGACGAGACCCTTGTTGTCTCACCCCAGTTTCTTGCGCCTGCAACTGGCGTACTTGTGGTACCCCCTGCTGCCTGACTCAATGTTCTTGGGGATGGAGAGAACGAACTTCCCCCTGCTGCCTGGGTTGGGGGTCTTGGTGATGGGGTAAACTCTAGAACAAAAGGACTGGGAGGGCTGGAGGTACCAGGGGCTGAACTAAAACCCCTCTTCTCGCTCGGACGGGTGGGGGACCACTCCGCGACATCCCCCTGGTACGGCAACATAAAATCAAACTCATCCCACTCTTTCAAAGTATCCTCCTCCTCGTTT
The DNA here is from genome assembly GCA_035047345.1 of Bradypodion ventrale. Lineage (NCBI taxonomy): Eukaryota > Metazoa > Chordata > Lepidosauria > Squamata > Chamaeleonidae > Bradypodion > Bradypodion ventrale. The sequence goes on from JAWDJE010000003.1 coordinate 339,748,264, forward strand.
GAGAATCCAGGGTATGCATTTGTACCCGACGACGTCCCTGTGTCTCCCCCTTGGGTTAAACGGGTGGGGGAGAACCCTAATGCTGATTCTCTTTCCCTGGTAACTCGCCTTCTGAGCTGGTCAGCATGCCTTCTCCACAGTAGACCTGTGCTAGTTTCAACCCTGTAAGACACTGGCCCTGTTTGCTCAATGACCGTTCCTGGAACCCAAGTTGGTCCCAAGGTTGCGTAATTTCTGCAGTGAACCGGGTCCCCTGCTGCAAAGCTTTTGGAGCTCTCTATCTCTATATTTCTCCCCTCATCCTCCACCCTGGTCGGATCCAACCGATCAAAAAGTGTTACCGGCCTCCTCCGCAGGAGGAGCTCAGCCGGCGAAAGTCCTGAAGCTAGAGGAGTTGCCCTATAACAAATGAGGAACTGACACAGTTGGAGGTTCAATTCACCGGGACCCATGCACCGCAGTGCGTCTTTCATAGTGCGCACTTGGCGCTCTACCTGACCGTTTGTGGCGGGGTGAAACGGGGCAGAGGTGATGTGCATTCCTCTCGATAAACGCCTTGAACTCCACAGACGTGAAAGTACTGGCGTTATCGTTCACAAGGATGTCCGGCAGGCCGAAGCAAATGAACACCCTGCGCAATTGTTTAATGGTTGCGGCAGATGAGGTGTTAGACATGGGAATGACTTCCAGCCATTTGGAATATGAATCGACTATCAGCAGAAAATGGACCCGCGAAAGGGGCCAGCGAAGTCGACGTGTACTCGGGACCATGGCCCGCGGGCCATGTCCCATTCCCTATGGGGCAGCCGGGACTCCTCAGGCCGAGAGCTCTGGCAGCTCTCGCATGTGCCCACCAAGTGCTCTATATCCGCGTCTATCTGGGGACACCAGAAATAGCTCCTGGCCAGTGCTTTGGAACGCACTATTCCCGGGTGGCTGGTATGCAGTAACCTCAGCACCTTTGCTCATAACTTCTCTGGAATGAGCACCCACTGGCCCCAGAGAAGGCAGCCCCTTTCAAGGGAAAGCTCTACTCTGTGCCTGAAAAATGATTTGAATTCCTCCTCGGGGGGAGTTGCGGGCCACTCTTTTCTCACCCAGGAACTGACTTGGGACAGGATTTTGTCGGCCGCCGTGGCTTTGGCGAGGTCTGTGGGAACTATGGGGGGCGAGTCGAGAGACTCGATCAGCAGGACTTGGTGGTCCTGCTCTACCTCGCATTCGAACATGTGGTAATGGCGGAGGTACAGCTCATTTTATACTGCAACAATACATTTGAAAAGGGTTGCACGGTAGCTCATTGGCTGCTACCTGCGTGACATCATTCTGAGTCACACCCTTCTTCTCCAGGTGTTCCTTGCGTGGGAAGGTTCCCGCGGCTGCCGGTGATTGGGGGAATTTGAACCATGTGAGCTGAACGCTCGCAGCTGCCCTCTATGGGTAGCTGGCTCGCATTCCTTTAACAGCTGGGTTACATTGTAATCATTGTCAGGTTACATTCATACATTCTTAAAGTGATACAGTTACATACACAACACTTGTGCATAGAAAAATGTGTATGGAGGGGAGGGGAATATAAAGAAATAACTGACCGAATTGTCATATCTTGTCACACTTAGCTGCAATGGGCTTCTCAGCATCAATATGCTGAATGTGTTTGTTGCAAAACAGATCAATTAGTAGGTCACCATAGTGACACAAGTAGGTATTGTGCCTTCTGTATATATAGAGAGGCAGGGTAGACATTCAATGAAAGGAAGAAAGAACTAACTTGAAGCTGTTAGACACAGAGAGCAGGAATCCAGCTGAGATTGGTAACAACAGAATTGCCAAATTCTTTTAAAGGATTTGATGCTCTTTATCAGACACCATCAGTGTAGTCAACTTGACAGCACATTAAAAACAACAACATCAAAGGAAAGAACATAATGTTTATTTCAGAATGCTGCACAGTAACCATGGAGCTCATAATCCAGCTTTTTATGTCTTCCTCCTTTTGAAATTATTGTTTAAATATATAGCAACCAAGAAATGAGAAAGGAATAAAACACATTTGCTCATAAACACCGTCCGCCAAATTAAACTATTACTCATTTTACTGTGTCTTTGTCACAGAATGGAACTGTTTTTTTCTTTGATGTGCTCATAAAAGGAGATTATCCCCAAATCTACACACAAGAAACATTGGCTGAAAAGGTAAGAACAAAAAAGAGTCATTGCAACTTTCTGCTCTTCCTGGCAATTACTTAATTGATCAGATGGATCGCTACAAATGCAATGCAACTAGGTAAAGGTTGCCCTTGCTCAAAAGCCAGTCATATCTGACTCTAGGGTTCAGTGCTCACCTCTGTTTATAGCCAAAGTGCCAGTGCTGTCTGTGTCTACCGACGTTTCCGTGGACATGTGGCAGGCAGGCATCAACACCGGAGTGCACGGAACGCTGTTTACCTTCCCACTGAAGTGGTCCCTATTTATCTACTTGCAGTGTCTTGCTTTCAAACTGCTAGGTTGCCAGGCTCTGGGACAGAGACAGGAGCTCACTCTGTCATGCAGTACCTGGGAATGCAACTCCGGCTTTACAGTCAGTCTTAAACCACTTGAGCAACCACAATGTGACTAAGGTAATATAAAATCAGGATAAAAATAAAAGAAATTGAACATAGGATGAGCAAACACAAACATACACATAAACAACATCCAAGATTTATATTTCAACATAAATTACCTATTACCAAGGCAGTGGGTTCATGTCTTGAAGAAGAAATTACTGCTTTAATAGAATCATAGTAATTCAGCTAAAAAGAAAAAAGAAAAAGAATCTTTATTACCAAAGGTACAGAATACTAGTTGGAGAAGAATGCTTTCTCAAGAATAACCAGTTTCCCTTATGGAACAATTTATTTACAAGAAAGGAGAAGGTATATAGATTGTTATACAGTATTGCTGTTCCTTCATTAACCATAACAGTAATAGCTCGTTAGGGTTTGTGCTAAACTGAAAATCTTCACAGTTGAATTATTATTATTATTATTATTATTATTATTATTATTATTATTATTATTATTATTATTATTATTATTATTATTATTATTGGGGGGGATTTGTAGCTGTGTTAGTCTGTGTTTCAACCATATCAGAGAATAAACTAAACAAAACAAAAACATTGTAGCACCTTGAAGACTAACTGTTAAATTTTAATGTGAGCTTTCTATGAGTAGACTTGATCCACAAAAGCTCACATTAAAATTTAACAGTTAGTCTTCAAGGTGATACAATATTTTTTGTTTTGTTTGTTTATGCTCTGATATGCTTAAACATCTTCATAGTACATGCTGTTCTGTGTCATAAATTATGGCGACCTCATGAATTAGTGACCTCCAAGACATCTTAGTATTAATAGCCCTGCTCAGGTCTGGCAATCTGAAGGCTGTGGTTTCTTTTATGAAGTCATTCTATCCCATGTATGGCCTTCCTCTTTTTCTTCCTGACACTTTTCACTGAATCTTGAGTTATGCCTAAAGGACCAAAGCCTCAGTTTGATCATTCTAGCATCTAGTGGGACAGGATTAATAATCTAGGCCTCATTTGCTTGTTCTTTTGGTTCATCTTGGTTGTTCTTGTGGTGGTGGTGGTGGTGGTGGATGTTGTTGTGGATGTGGATGTTGATGTTGATGTGTTTGTTGTTGTTGTTGTGAATGTGGTTGTTGTTGTTGGTGCTGCTGCTGCTGATGCTGATGATCTTTTTTTCTTCCGTTTCTAGGTCTGACGTCAAACTCCCAAAATGAAGCCACCTTTGATGAATTAATTCCATAGTTCCTTTCACCTGACGTAGTGTGAGAAAGATTAGCCAGCACAGCAAGGTTGCCATTGCCTGGGGTATGCCCGATTGTGGTTCAAAAATACCACAATCTTTGAGGAGGCTCTTTCTGTGTACCCCTTGTGGTTCATGGTATCCATGAAAATCTCATCTAATACTGTACTACGTTTCAAATAAATCAATGCTTTTCCTATCACCTTTCTTTACTGTCCAGTTTCACATTCATACATGGTAATGAGGATATCACAAACATATAATAGGTTAGTCATTTTAAATTACGATCCTTTACAATATAACATATCCTACATGTGACACATTAAAATCCTAACTAGGAGGAAATGCATACAGTTGTTTTGTTGCCATTTTTCTAAGAAGAGTCCAACACATGTAATACAGGCAGGCTGAATATAATCCCCTATTATATAATCCGGGGGTGCCCAAACTATGGCCTGTGGGCTGGATCCGGCCCATGGCACCAATTAATCTGGCCTGCACCACCCTTGCTGCTCCTGAAAGCTGAAGTAAAACATGCATGTATGGATGCATAATGTGCCCATGCATGCACATAATGCTGCTGTAAATGACCCATGGCTGTCATAAACGCATTTACGACAGGCACAGGTCATTTGTGGAAGCTTTATGTGCATGCACGTTTTACTTCTGCTTCCAGATGGGAGGAACCACATCACTGGCCCGCAGCCCAAAAAGTTTGGGCACCCCTGATATAATCCTTTAGGTCTCTTTTGTAGGACAACTATTTTACCTGAGTAATCCAATCGCCATGAACTTTCCAGCGGATGTAAGTTACATTTGGAGAAAGAGATGCATTCTGGAGACTAATATTTGGAAGATTTTCCAGTTTGGGTAGCTTCTTCCACGTTCTGAAACATGTATATGGAAGATAATCATATCACAGATATATAATGAAGCAAATTTAAGCTATGGTTAATTGCAGATGATTGACGAGGTGCTGAGATATATGACTAGGCACATGACTGAGACATGACCTAGTACTAGTGCCTCATCATTTAACTATAATTATACATACTGACTATGCCTACCAAGAAGAATTTGACCTATTTTATTTAAAAAAATTGTGCACTTGCCTGAGGGTCTCACCAACAGAGCATATGAGCAAGATATTGACACATCCCTACAACAGCAAAACAAGAGAGCGAAAAGAAGAGGAAAGTATTGGAAATATGTTGGCCCAAATTATGTCAATTCATTAAAATGCTAAAAACAAATTATAAGAAAGATCACAACTGTGCTCCTTTGAAGATTTTTAATGTAGAGATTGAAATCCTATTGCTTTTTTTGGACATACATAAAGCAAACAGTATAAATTCAGTCATTTCTAGCTGGCAATTAGGGAGTTGTCACTGGCATTATTGGTGTACTTAGGCCTACTGGTTTGGCATGTGCCGGAGAATTCCAGCAGAGACTCATTAATTGCCGACTGGAAACAACTGAATGTCATTCTATTTCCCATCTGTATGCATAACAAAACAACAGGATTTTGTCCAGAATCCTGAGAGACATTTGGTCACAACACTGGCTTGCCAATGTTCAGAACTGATTTTCTGCCTCTGCACGTAGTGCCTACATGTTAAGAAAGTGTGTACTTGCATACTTATTGTGTACTTGCATGCTTCTTTCCTCTTGCTTCCTGCCTTGTTCCTCTAAAGGAGATGACTCAAGATCTCACAGAGCACTTCTCAGTTTACAACCCTTAGGCTTTGGATGCATCCACTTCTTACCAAGGAAAGATCATTATATTTAAAACCTAAGCAGTTAAGCATCAAAATCCAAGAGGCACACCACAAAATCCCTTGCCAGTTCAAAGATTCTTAGGTATAAATCTTGGATTGCATAAATATGTGTGATGTTGTGGTTAAAACATTAGACTGGGATTCAGAAGACATGGACTCAACCTGCACCCATTAACCTCATTGGGTGACCTTGGCTCAGTCACACTTCATAAAGCAAGATATATTACTGATGAGTTTTAAAATGCATTAAAATGTTTTTACTGTGCTATAAAGTAATTTAGTGATGTATTAGATTATTAAGCATGTACCTTGTTTGTATTTCTTTCTTATATTTTTTAATTTTTTGTCCTGTTTGCATTTTTACTTTGAAAATTTAATAAAAAATCTATTAATAAAAAAGATATATTACTGAGATAATAAAGCACTCTGCAGCAGCTTTCTCTCTCTCTCTCTCATGCAGTTTGCTTGCTTCTTAGATCACATACTGTTCATTGGCACATCTAAAAATATTTCTGCTTGGATAACAGTCTCATTGGCCTTGTGGCACACAACTCATGTACCAGAATGCATCCTCAAAAAAATAATGTCCAGCAGTGTCTCATGCTCATCAGTAATATGAACTAGCTCATCCTGAGCTGCTTTGGGCAAAGTCTACAGGGAAGGGCAAAGGTCCCCAAGTGGATTAAATCCCACTCGAATCCATCTTGATGGAGGGCAGCAGCTTCATCCATACTGGCCTGGGGCTGAGGACCTTGCGTACCAAAAGGGTTCAGGACCAGAAAGTGATTCACGGAACTGTATCAGTGGTACTGGTGTCATGCTGACATGTGAAAGGCAGGTGAAAGGCTACTGCATTATATTCTCAGGACAGTCTTCATGGCTGACTGCCATGATGATCGCTTATATTCAGATTTGGAAGCAGCAGCAGCAGCAACTAGCCAAAGCAAGATGAGAACATGGTGGTTCCATTGAACCTCTCAGAAGTATTGATCATAGCATCCCTTTTAGAAGATTGACTGGGACACACTCTTTGTGGTGGTTCTGCTGCTGGTTGTCTCCCAGAATGTTCCCATTGGTTCTGGGGATGTATCACTCAGCCTTGTGGTCACAGGGCCATGGAGTTCTTCAAGCTTAGTATTATTCCTGTACTATTCAATGTTTACATTAAGCTACCGAGGAAGGGGATTGGGACGTCTTCAGTGAGGTCTTATCACTCAACTAATGAAACTCAACTCTTTCTTTTTCAGTTAATGCTGAGAAGGTTGTCACAATCTTGAACGGTTGTCAGTAAGAAGTGAGGAACTGGGTGCAGGCAAGAAAACCAAGACTCGGAGATCACCTGCCCTATTTGCATGTCTTAAGGCCTTTGTTTGCTCTGACCCTCTCTCTCTTGCTTTCTGCTTTGGAGGAGGAAAGATGTCCTTTTGAGCTCCTCCATCTTCCAGGCCACATGGCTGGAAGAAAGACTTTACTTCTTTCTAAATCAACTTCATCAAGACTCCTTATACACATGTAATTTATAACCTCATTTTGTGAGTAAATGATATTCTTCTTTCTCTTAAGTATCTAGTTCAAGTGTGTTCATTAGCTGTGCTAAAAAGGGGTGAACTGGGAGCTTGCATTTGAACATAAAATTGCCTAAAAACCTGCCCTGCCCTGCTTTGCTATACTGCTGCTACAAATAACAGTTTCCACATCAAATTTAAGTTTCTGGATTTAGGTATTGATTGACTAGAATAATATCTTGCCTTTCTCCCCAAAACTAAATAAAACAAATAAAGTTAAAATATAAATCCAAGTACAAAATAATAAAAATTCACTTCAAAACTCGCTAATAAAACAAAACCAAGCATCTACCCACTTAGCCGGCCGGCCTCCCATGCAACAAATGAGATTAGTTACCAAAGACTCATCTGAATGTTGGTCTGAATGAAAGGTCTTTGCCTGATGATTGACAGATTACAGAGGTAGAAACAGACCAACCTTATTCAATAGGAAGTTAATTATTTTGTTAATGTCATTAGGCCCTATGCAGGAAGTGCTGCAGGCTGTCTCCCCTTCCCACTGGTTTTTAGATTATTCCCAGAAAGTGTTAAAAAAAAATACAGACCTGATCATCACCGTAAAGAATCATGCATTCATCATGATCTGTGTAGCTGAATTGGAAGGGGGAAATAAAGAGAAAGAAACTTTAAGTTTTTCTTAAAATTAAGCTTTCATGCCAATGTAGACAATTTTTTGAAACCTTCATGAAATAAACTGCAATACCTGTGCTGGCTAAAAAAAACTGTCTGGCTTACAGTTTGAGATGACCTGCTGGCCTTTCATAAAACATTATTTTCACAGTTAAATTTATCCTGTAGTTTTCTGAGGGCTGAAAACGGAAGACTTAATAGGACTCATTTACACTGTCACATTTTGTCATCAGCACTTTGGGCTAGCTCAGTGTTTCCCAACGTAGGGCCCAGGCCCCACAGGAGGACTTCAATTCCCAGAAGCCTAAGTCAGTACATTGGCTGACCAGTGATTTGGGGAATTGACTTAGGCTTCTGGGAATTGAAATTCAAAACCCAAAAGTTGGAAAACACTGTGTTAGCTGGTGGGGCCACCTATAGTAGACTTCCCACACCAGGCATATTAAGAAGCGAAAACAAAAACATTGCAGCACTTTAAAGACTAACTGCTATATTTTTAATGTGAGCTTTCGTGGAGCAAGTCCACTTCATCAGACATAGGAATGAAATAGCAAGGCATGAGCTTATATAAACCAAATACAGTGATTAAATAGAGTAATTAAAGCTAATATAAACCAAATACAGTGATTAAATAGAGTGATTAAATCAGAATGACATCATCATACAAATCAATACAGCTTCCATGTGGGGAATTACAACCCAAGCACCTGACACTGAATCCTAATGAATTTTAACCTCTGTGTTGCTATATGAGCACATCCCCATTCTGTGAGACATGCTGTGAAAGGGAATATTATGAAGGTGGTACAATATAACAAATTACAAAATATATAGCATCATATAACAATCTGTGTATCAAATAAACCCCTGGCTAATATTCAAACCCTTGTGGTGGGTGTCCAACAGATGGATGTACTGTATTTGATTTCTGCTGTCTTAGTCTTGCAATTTCTCTCTTCCAGAATTGCAATCTACCTGGACACTCTATCCAAGACCTGAAAGTAGGCAATTAATAATGATAGAAGTGACATGAATTTGTAATGGCTTACCAATAATCTACATTCAGAGGTAAAGCTTCCAGGCTGCTAATTTGAAGGTAGGGTTCAAAGTTCGAGCTTTCGTATAGCTGAAGTTCACGATCACTGGCAGAAAATTTAACTGTGACAGGTTTTATCACACCATAGTTTATTTCCACAATTATACAAACATCTGTGTATAGTAGTTACGAAGACAAAGGATTTCATCCTTATTATTAGTCCTGACTGGAGTGGTTCATTAAATCAATGGAACTTTGATAAGGCAACATTTGTGTAAATTGGTCGATTTTAGCTGGTTTCCTTTGTTATCATTACCAGTTGGACTTAGACCAGTGCTTCCCAACATGGGACCCACACCCCACAGGCAGAGTTCAATTCCCAGAAGCCTAAGTCAGTACATTTGCTGATCAGTGCTTTGGGGAATTGACTTAGGCTTCTGGGAATTGAAGTCCAAAAACAAAGTATGGGAAACACTGATTTAGACTCTTATTAGTAACCATTAAGAAAATGATATAATATTTAACTTCCCATATCGTGATCCTTATGCAACTTGATGCTTTTAGAAAACAGTAGACAGTTTTGCCTAAAGAACCACGAAATACTTTGGACAAGAGTCAAATGAGCAGTGGGGTAGAGCAACGCTTTTCCAATGAAAGTTACAATATTTGGGGTTTTTTAACTTAGAAAAAAAATAGAGTAAAGGGTAACATGACAGAAGTATATAAAATTACACATAATGTAGAGAAATAGAATAAACTTTCCCCCTGTTTTCACAAAATTCTAAAATTTGAGATCATATACAAAAGATAAATGGAGTGGAGTTTCAGGGCAAACAAAAGGAAACACTGTTTAATACAGTCCCTAATGAAACTCTGAGATAGGCTCCTACAACAGTTGTGGGGGGATACCACTCTTCCAGATGATTTGGATATGGTTCCATACGTTCTCACCACTGTCCACAAAGAAGTTGGTGTCAAAACATCTGGAGGGGCAAAAATACCCCACTGCTGTTCGAACAGATGGTAATATCTACTAGAGATAACAAAAGTATATTTTTATCAAAAATGTTCAAGCTAGCAAAATTAATCAGGGTGGTTACACCTATATCCAGAATAAAGGTAAATGTTTCTGATAACAGCAGTGAGAGAAGGCCATAGCCTTCCCATAGGCATCTGAGTTTCCCAATCTTTGGTTCTTGGACTTCAATTCCCAGAAGCCGAAGTCAATTTCTCAAAGCACTAATCAGCCAATGTACTGACTGAGGCTTCTGGGAATTGAAGTCCACTCACCAGTGGGCCACAGAACATAGTTTGGGAAACGCTGAGAGACCTCTGCATACCTGGCCGATTTGCGCCATTTCCCACCCGCAGCTGCCAAAACTCTGGAATTGGCAGCGGGGGGGGGGAGAGGTATTGCGCATCCCTTCTGCGCAGATTGCCTTCTACGCATGCGTAGAAGGCGATCTGCACAGAACCGTTCTGCGCAGGTCGCGTAGAAGGCGACCTGCGCAGAACCGTTTGCGCAGGTCCTGTATTTTTCAGAGCCGCGGTTGACAGGTATGCCTCTGATATGATCGAATAGGGCTATATTCTTCTTATGCTAGCTCTGCAGGTAATTTATGGAGGTATGTCTTGTAGTGCTAGTTTAATTACAGAACCTTTGACTTAAACATCTAGGTAGGATACATTTGGGACTTTTCTGTCCCCCTCCAACCCCAAGTCAAGTTCTATAGTGCTCAACCTCATTTTAATGATATTTTAGTGTGCTGTAATGGCACAACCATGATTTTAGAATTTAGCTTAATGAACACAAGGCTGTGCTTCTGTGTCATTTTTATGCTCTTCCTAGTCAACATGTACCCCAAAGTTCTCATAACCATAATTTTATTTTGGTGTATTGAACACTTACCCAGTTCCTACAATTAATTTATTGTATGGTGTCATAACAGTAAAATCCATCAGCCATTTTGATTTTTTGTGTGATTTATCCTAGAAACAAGATGATAAATTATTGTCATCGGCCCTGAATCATACAGCCTCTCATATTTTCAGAGTAAAATATGATTAAAATGACTGAGGAACTAAATAATAGAGAAGGTAGAATACAAAAGAGAACTAAATTTTAATGTAAATGAGTAGGAAATTCTACAAGTGTAATAACATAGAAAAGAAGATTTATTTGGGATTCAGGCTACACAGACATAACCTATATTTTAAACACTGTGTTGTTTAATATAATAAAAATTACCACGCTGAAGTAAGTTGCAGTTAGAGTAGACCAATTTGAATCAATGGAATTTAACAGAGGAACTGACTCACCAAATGCCCATTGTTTCAATGGGATTACTCTAATGAAATTTACTGTACTAAGCAATAGGATTTTGGCCACTACATTTTATTTATTTATTTATTTATTTATTTATTTTATTCGATTTCTTTTGCTGACCCCTCGCTGAAGTGACTCTAGGCGGTTTACAATCACCCATAAAAACACTCAAGTATAAAAACATCCCTAGTAAAGGTAAAGTAAAATGGTAAAAACATTTAACATTTAAAAGCCATTAAAATGCCGTCCCATTTTAAAATTTTAAAAAAGTAATGATCTACAACAGAGACTAGAAGTAATGAGGCACAAGTAATATACTGTAGTTACCTACAATCTAAAGGTTTTTTTCCAAATGAAAGAAAACAAAGCAATGAGTATATGTAACAGGTAACAGTTTCTAGCTGAGTTTTTTTAAAGTAAAAGCAGCAATAATGGCCCAAAGTCCATATTAGAGTACAGTGAACCCCTGACTAAACACATTCGAACAGCGTCATTTTCGATTAACGACGCTACCAATGCCCCCCACGTGATCTCCTGCACAACGATGCAAAAACGTCGTTATACGAATAATGACAGTTTTTTACCGTCATTGTGCGAATAACGATGGTTTTTTGACGTTCTGTGGGAGATCTCCCATAGGAAACCACAAAATGACGTTTTCCGCATAACGACGCTACTTGGGGAACATAACATCGTTATGTGAGGGTCTACTGTAATACCTTTCTTTGATCAGTAAAAGATTACTTTTTAAAGACATTTCTAAACATTTATGGGGCAATTTAAGCAAAAAAAAAATCAAGTTCTATGACATCATGTCATCAAGCTGGAAGGTTTTTTAAAAAGTAATGGCAACAATAATTAATGTAATAAGTGACATAATGTTTAGAATCCTGCTGGTTTTGGTGTAAAGTTGGTATAATTAGTCACAGTTAACTGCAGCTAATTAGTGAGGTTCTGGGGAGCATCATGATTGTGCAATTGTACATACAGGCAGGCAAATGACTGATACTTTCTCCAACATCTCATCAATTAGCTGCAGCAAGGTCTACAAGCCTTAATTTAACACTAGTAGGATTCTGGCCAACAAATCATTCAAATCAACACTATATTAGTAAGTTGCATATCAAATTACTTTTTAAAAGTAAATGCAACTCTTTGAATCTCTGCTCTAAGACTGATGCAAGCAATTTTGGTGAACGCAGCAGCCAAAAAAATGTAAAGTCCTTTGAAAAAGAGATTCATGGGGAGTGTACACCTTATTGTAAAGCTAAACCATGCTGCTGGGGAGCATCTAGAACTGTGAACCCTTTCTAAAACAAACCAAAAAATGGTAATTGTATTGCTGTAACACAGATTTCAGTGGCAGTAAGGCTTCGGAGGGATATGTTGCTCCCACACAGACTCATGGGGGTTGATTACAATGAGTGTTCTAGCGGAGTATAAGGAACTTCTTGGGAGTGCAATATAAAATGAAGTAAAGAGATAAACAAAAATGAAAGCAGCAAAACAGGAATGTTTAGCTTACAAACACCATCCTGCTTCGCTTTAGTTTGAGCTCTGGTGACCAGAAGGAAATGGTTCCATCTTCTTGAGCCGTGATTAATGTGCTATCTGACAGCGAGTGGATGTGAAGACCAGATTCTCCATGTGGAATCTTCTTGATCATGGCAGGAAGCATGAAGGCAGTCTCTTTCAGACGGGCAGATGACCCATCCTGCTCAGCATATTCCAGGTGCATGTAGGTGCAGAAGTCATGCTAGGAAGGGGGGGGGGAGAACCTTTCACTATCTTAATCCACTTGAAGAGTAATCCCAAGCATAGTCACCCAGACATGAGTCTGCTTATGTTTGGTGAGGTTGATTCCCAAGTAAATATGCACAAGACTGCAGCCTATGTCATTTTGTCAGCCATAAACAAAGTGGTGCCTAGTGTGGGGCAATTCAGTTTAGTGTCTTGTGGCACAACATGCAGCAAAAAATCACAGATAAAAACAAAGCTTCTTTTGCCATTAGGAGTTTCAGAATTGAAAGATGACTTGTGGCTGTGTAAGCCCCCCCCCCCCTTATGCACACACACACACCCCTTATGCACATCACACACAGCACCATGCATCTCAAACATATAATGAATGCAAGAATTATTATCTTTTTATTGTTAGGTATGTTGGAGTTTCTGTTGCATACTCACACTTCCATTGTTGTCATACTTCCACAACATTCCTGAATTTCAGATACAATACCACTTTAAAATGGCCTTGCACTCTTCGAATGACAACTGTGCTTTTGCTATTTTGACTGTCTGCCTATTGAATGGCGGTGTTAGCATTCATTCTTTTGAACAAATGTCATACTACACATTGCTACAATAATTCAATTCAACTTCAATAAGTAAGACATAGATAACATCTCTTAAAATGCGTATACATTTTTGGCACCCTCTGTATACATCTGTCTCTGGCATGCATGAGAGAAAGAAAAGAGTCAGAAAGAGTCTCTTTCAGCCACACATCCCTTATGTGACATCTTTTTACTGGCAGTAGGATGCATACTTACCCACTGAATTCTGCCAGTTGCAGAATAATCTATTTTCATGAAGAGTTTTTCTATTTGTCCATCATTCTGTAGGGGCAAACGACATGCCTAATAAACTTTCAATGCACAAAATGTTATGATTTCACAAGGCATATTTGCTGAGGGTCAGTGCCTAGAAATAGCAACAGATTCAGTTCAGGAGAAATGAGAATGGATGGAAAAATATACAGTAGTTGCAGAAACTAAAGTCAGTGAGGGTGTCTGTCATGAAAGCTAGAAGCCAAATGCAGAGAGGGAAGGAAGAACAGGCTGTATGTCACCAATGGCATCCCTTCCCTCCATAACTCTACTAAACCATTTGCTGTATGATTTTTAATTTTTAGGTTGCTTACTGCATTATGTGATCCCATGCATTTCTTCAATGCGTACTTGAAGTTTTCCAGATCCAAAAATTTATGTCCACTACCTTGAAATTCCTGAAAGCAAAGGAAGCAACAAGGAAAATGTAATATAGTGATACCTCATACAACGTCCAAACTTGGTTCCACAAGTTTGTACTTTATACGGATTTGGACTTTGTATGAGGCATGCAAAATCCTAGCCTCAATGTCAAAATCTTTGCTGTGATGCCTCATGCAACGTCGTTTCCATAGAGATACATTGTACTGTAACAGCACAGACTTCAGGGCAAAGTCAAGGAGACAGACAGGAAACTGACAGAACTTTAAGAAATCATTGTCTAAAGGCTAAATACATTACAAAAACATGTCAAACAACCCTGAATGTCCAAGAACCTGAAGAATGCTGCAAAAATCCCAGGAATGCTTCTAAAAATTCAGACGAAAAAATTCAAAAAAATCCAAAACCGTGCTCAAAACTACCCCTAAACACTCTTCGCCTCATGCAAAACCCACAAGAGCAATGCACGCATGTGTCCTGCCTTTTATACTGCCCAGGCACAATGTGCCTGGTAAAACCCCAATGCCTCATACAAAGTCACAGCGACTTTGTATGAGGCAACTTTTTTCAAGGAATTAGGCAATGTTGTATGAATTCGATGTTGTACGAAGCGTACTTTGTATGAGGTATTACTGTATATAAGTAGACTGGAAGAGACAGTAATGCAACATTTTAAAGCATGGCTGTCTTTTGCTGCCTCTTTCTCTTGCCCTTTTTTGCCCTGAATATTTCTAACACATGAATTCTAAAACAATAAAATAATAATAATAATAATAATAATAATAAAGAAATAAAGCACAAAGATATTGCAGATTCTCCTACGGCACAAAAACAATAGTGCAGAGCCCCCTCAAAAAACAACAACACCACACCCAACAACAACAAAAAACAACAACAACAACTTGGGGCATGGTTTCAATAGCAATGGAATTCAGTATCTCAAGGCAGATTGGTTTCATTCCCAGGGCTGCCAGTTTCTTATACTATGCTATACCTGTCCTTTTATTATAAATTTAGGGGATATGGTGGCTCAGTGGTTAAGAAGCTTGCCTTGTTAGCTGGAAGGCTGGCAAGTTAGCAGTTTGAGACCTGGGTACTGCATGATGGATTGAGCACCCGTCTCTGTCCAAGCTCTTGGGGACATGAAAGGAACCTCATTTGGGCGTTCCCTGAGCGGTGTTTCTTATGTAAAAATCTTTTCAACCCAGAATCATTTCTGACATAAAATTATTATTATTATTAATAGAAATTGGATGTGCAGTAATGAACAGAAGATATCTAGCACCACATCATTATAATATTTTCCTTTCTATTTCACTTTCTCATACTTAAGAACGTAGCATCCTTTCTGGTCATTTGGCAGAATGTTGTTCAAACAGAAGAGGACAAGGCCCTTACTATCCTTGGTTTAGATAAGCAGAATTCCAATATGTTTGTGCAGGAGAGGTATTGAAAGGATGAATCCACACAATGATCTTACGTATTTGCATTTGAATTGTTATTTTAGGGTTTTAGGGGCCGCATATGTGGAGCCTTTGCAATGTGGATGTCCTATGTCAGTTGATAAATATATTTGGGACTTTGTTCTCCTTTGGTTTCAAAGAATTCTTCTTTAACTTTTCAAGCAACTCCTGCTCTGGTACTGGTGAAAAGAACTCATGGTGTACAACAGGGGTGGCCAACATATGGCCCATGGGCCAGCCCCAGCCCGCAGCACCATTTCATGTGGCCCTCCGTACCAGAAGTGGACGTGTTTATGACAGCCATAAAATGCACCTGAGCATGCATAAATGCGCCCGCGCCTGCCATAAATGCACCCACGGCTGTCAGAAATGCATTTATGACAGCTGTGGATGTTTTTTACAGCAGCATTTATGGCCAGAGGAACCATGTGACTGGCCTGCTCAGCTGTCCGGGGGTGTGGTCTAGTTCGTGGCGCGAAAAGGTTGAGAACCTATGGTGTACAAGTTGCTTCATCCAGTTTTGTTATATCACTGTTTTATTTATAGATATAGATATAAACATTTTGTGATGTTTGTGTTTGCTATACTAGATAGACAGATAGACAGACAGACAGTCAGACAGACCCAGAGAGTGTTTCATGAGCACAAAAGAAAAGTTTTGTTCCAAAGAGTAACGGCCCTTGGGATACCATTTATTGTTCCAGTGTTCCTACATCTACTGATATAGAGATAATAAGATACCTGAAAAGTTGCCTGTATTTTCTGAAGCTGTTCAAGGGTTATCTGCTCCTCAATCTTGCAAAGAGAAAAAAAGCAAAGAAAAATGATTAAAATATTATACACACAGGCCATTTCTTCACCTGAAAACTTAATATTCTTGGAAGAGACCCTTCTACTAATTACATCATTTCACTGTGCCATGTTTGTTAATGCAGGGGCTCTTCTACTATATTTGAGAAGGGAGCTTTCATTCTAGGCTACCTGGCCTCAAGATGTGAACTCTTGAGAACTCACCCAATTCTCTCTAGCAACAAATATGAAAAAGGAAGAAACTACACTCTTAGGAGGTAGTCATACCTGTCAAGTATCCCGTTTTCCCCAGAGAAAATCCCTTATTTTTACCCTCCTCCCGCCCCTCCCATTTTATTAATTTCCCCGTAATATCCCTTATTTTTTTAAAAAAATCCTGACCAGAGCCCTCACAGGCGAAGCTGCACTATGTTTTTCCTGCCACCAGAGGTCGCTGTGGCTTTTCGCTTGTGGAAGGAGAGAGAGAAGGTGGTGGTGGTGGCCTTCTGTGGTTTCTCTTTCATTTCCCTCATGCCACATGGTCATGGAGGCTTCATTTTTGCTGCTGCTGGTCGGAGCCACCATGGAACGGGAGTCTACTCTAGGTGAGCAATATTTCATATAGGGAGATTAACTCCTCAGCTGCTGGGAGGCTTGGAAACTACAGAGGTTGCTTTTTACTTTACTAATTCCCTTCCTTAAGCTGGATCCGATATTCTCAGATGTTGGTGCTTCAACTGGTTGCAGTGAGGAACAAATAGGTTGGTTAATTTGGGGGACTTAATCCCTTGCTCCTCCACCCTAATTGGGGGGGGGGGGTGTCTAGCCATGTGCAGGGCTAGTTCATTAAAGCTAAACTGCTTACAAGCAGTTGGTAACCCTAGGGGGGCTGTTTACTATTCTGCTCTTTGCTTCCCAGAAAATTGTTTAAATTAAAGATGAGTAAACAAGAAAGAAAACAAAACAAAAGTCCCCCAAGAAGATGGGAAAAGGGTTCTTTGGCCCACACAGCTTTGTACCCATTGCATCTACAATACCATCTAGCCATCTTATTTTTGGCCACCCCCTTCTTTTGCATACCTGTCAAGTTGCGGGAAATTTCTGTCAAATAAGGGAAATTTCCCGGCCAAAACAGGAAACTAGACAGCTATGCTTATTCTGTGCTGGCCTGCAGTCTAACTCCAGTCTAATTGCAGTCTAACTAATAAAGGATGATGGCGGGAAAGAGTGTAAAATATGGGGGGGAGGGGTATTACAGAAATTTCCCGAAACTTAACAGGTATGCTTTTGTCCTCCACCTTTCCCAGCATCAAGGTTTTCTCAAGTGAATCCTCTCTTCTCATTTGATGTCCAAAGTACTTTAGCGTCATCTTTACTATTTGACCTTTATTGAGCAGTCATGGTTGATTTGTTCTAGGATCAACCTATTTCCAACACCACATTTCAAAGGCATCTATTTTTCTGCACTCAGCTGTCCTAATGGTCCAGCTCTCACACCCATACATTACCACCAGGAATACCATTGCTTTGACTATGCAATTTTTTGTTTGCAAGGTGATGCCTCTACTTTTAACTTTGTTCCCCAGGTTTCTCATAGCTTGTTTCCCAAGAATCAGTCACCTTTTTATTTCACGGCTGCAATTACCATCTGCAGAGATCTTTGATCTTAAGAAAGTAAAATCTGCCAGTCGTATCCAACTCTAGGGTGCAGTGCTCATCTCCATTTACAGCCAAAGAGCCAGTGCTGTCTGTGTTTGCAGACATTTTCATAGCCATGTGGCAGGCATGACTAGAGCCCAGCAAGTCACATGGCTATATTTGGCAATGCCCATAGATTTGGCCATGCCCACAGAGGGGTGTGGCCAAAATTTCCCTTATTTTCAAATCAAAAACTTGACAGGTATGGAGTTAGTTAGCAAAACAAACTTCAATTACCTTATCAGCACTCCTGCAGATCTTGGCTTCTGGGAATGGAAGTTCAAGAACAGCTGGAGTGCCAAGGTTCGCCATCACTGTTCTAGTTGATGCTTGGTTAAGTACTTTTGAATCATTCCAGATTTTGGAGACTTAATAGGGTTTTCAAGGTCCATGAGATGTACAAGGAATGGTTTACCATTGTCACACTTTAGTGAGTTCCTACAGCCTGAGCCAATCAAGGATGTGAATCCAGATCTCCTGGTCCAACACACTCTCTAATACACTTCACTGACTCACAATATGCAGTCCCACTTGAGATGATTGAAGACTGTATATTTGAAAGTAACATTTCTTTATGTTTACTGGAGAGTACAGAAGCCAAATCCTCATGAATTCCACTGTACTGTATTAGCTGGAGTATATCTTATGGGGATATTTCAAAAACTTTCTCTCCATTAAGTCATTCGTGACCAGGCCAAAATTTCTGCAAGTACAAATGAGTGAGAACACACTTCTGTGTATTCAGCTATTTTAGTGCTGAATTGTTACAATCCCTTTTTATGAAATGTTTCTCATCTTTAACTTCTACAGTATATAGCAAATTAGTACGAAATGGTTCTATCCATGCTGGAAATAGCTGTTGCAAACAGAAGTTGGCTGATTTAGATAGGAAAAAGTTGTTTTAGGAAAAAATTAGGAACAAAATGATGATTTGTTCATATTTGTGATGCAAAGGACTGGAAATTTTAATAACCCAAATAGAGGAGGCAGTGAAACTGGCCTGTTTCACTATCTCATTTGCATGTCTTTGGCAATTTATGTGCAAACCTACACATCTTTGCTTCATGTTCTCAATGATTGTTTTCAGTTGTCTGAAAACAACCACTGGCATGAAGCAAAGATGTGGATAATTTCAAGATGGCATCAACCACATTGACCATAACACGTGTTATATTTCTACATAACCTAGCAAAGAGCATTTTTATCATGCAGTGGAAAACAAGTGCTCCTATTTTAATCTGAAAACTATGGAAGGAGAACTACTTTCAAGTAGATTTTCTCTATGTAGGGCTGGCTTACGACATTTCGATGCATGAGGCAAAGGACAATATGGTGCTCATCCTCCATCCCAAGGGTATAAGTAGACCAGACTGACTGCTAAAACTTGCTGCCTTCAATCCACCAGAAGTACACAGCCTGGAGTAAACCAGACTATTTGGTGGACATACTAACAATGTTCTTCAACCCTTTACTCTCGTTCCCTTCCCTCTCCTACTACTGTATCTGCTTTTTGAGGCAACTGTTTCACTCTGCCTACCGATAGAGCTGGCGACATTTTGCTTTCCTATATGATGCTATCATACCCTCCCACTCCATCTTTCCCAATATTTAATATTTTTATCATTCTCCCAAACTCAGTTAAGGAATTAACTCTACCTTTCCTTTCCAATGACTTCTGGAGGAATCAACACGGAGATGAACACTTTCGCTGTCTGATATGTTTTCCATATGTCCAATGGAATGGCTCCTCTGTTGTCCTTTGAGCAGTTCTTTCATCATCCATTCAGGAAGCTGGGGTGTCTCTTCCTGAGGTTCTGAAACATGGCCAGGTGAAACCGGAGAAACTGTTTGCTGCCTGGGACCGCCTACTGAAGTCTGAGCCCGACGGAAGAGGGGGTCAGTTGTAACTGCTGATTCCCTCAGCTCATTCAGGATACTGTCAGAGCACAAACAGCAGAAGGTAGTCATCAGGGCTTTGCTGCTATTGTTCATTAATAATTTGTTGCTAGCAATGGTAATAGAAGCAATAAAAGCCACAGTACCTCAATGAAAGGTTGGGGTCTGAGCTTCCTTTACATCAGGGGTTCCCAACCTTTTCAAGCCAGGGGCTGGGTCACACTCTCTCAGTCAGCTTTAAGGGCTGGATGGCCATTTTGCCCTGCCTGTACAATTGGGGGTGGCCATTTTGTCCCAACAGCTTCAAAGGGGCTGCCATTTTGTTTCTCAAATGCCCATGGAGGGGTGGGGGCCACATGAAATGGAACTGGGGGCTGGATCCAGCCCATGGGCCTTAGGTTGGGGACCCCTACTTTACATGGCTAAAGAATAGAGCTCTTTTTTTTACCCAGCTCCCTTAGTTTTTAGTTACTCTATTATACAATGAGGGTGGATGCTGAAGAATGAAAATGCGCTCAAATTCTCACAGGCTCTCCACAAGAACCTCACAAAAATACCTATAAAGAAAAAATACATGGCACCATTGTGGAAATTTGCAACATTCTATTATACAGAGGGCAGAAACATACCTTACAGATATCTTGTCATTAGAATTGAAAGGATTTCACTATTATGGAGATGTGATTCAGGCATATTTTCAGGCTTCAAAGGAATCCTGCACTTTAATTTTAAAAAAACCCAGTCTCAAAACAAAACAAGCTAATCTGCACACTCTGGGAGGTAAGACAGGTTCTTGCTGTAAACGCTCTGAACTGCGCAGTGGTTAAGTTGCGGTGCTGCAGCCAAAACTCTGCTAACATTGTGAATTCGATCCTGATGGGACTAAAGATTGACTCAGCCTTCCATCCTTCCAAGGTCAATTAAATGAGTACAGTACTCAGCATGTTTGAGGCAAAAATGCTAATTACCTTGTGAACTGCCCATAGAGTGCTCTAAATGCTACGGGGCAGTATGTAAATGTAACTGCTCATGCTATAAGCTTAAAGGGGTTTGCTCTTCTACTCAGGAGTTATCAATGCCTGTATGGGATAAGGTTTCCCTAGATTACTGTAATGGAACAACCCAGTGTTCCTTCTGGCTTAAACACACCTTAGTTTGGTCCCAGAGAGTGGAGTTTTTGATAGATCTAGTTTTGCACTTGTCCAATATGTTATGTTGCATGATGTGTGTAATGAGTCACTCTTTTATTTTCCTTTGGTGAAAGGTATATAACAAACCTACATTTTAAAAACCTACATTTAAGCAACGGCTGGGCATGTCTGGACAGGTCAGTGAGCTGACATCAGAAATAGGTATACAGTATAAGGCGAGATGGAGCCTCTCAGCCTGATTGGCTCTGGCGCGGCGCGGTGCAAGGAATGTTGGGAAATGAAGTTGTTTTCCTTTTTTTGCATTTGTGGGGCTCTTGCCCCACTGGCGCTTTTCTCAAACTTTTGTTGACCTGCGGACCCAGTTCAGGCATGTGCACGAATAGTAGGTGCGGGCTAGTACAGCCTGGCTTAGGAAGTTTCAACGGTTAACGCTTGGTTTTATAGGTTAAGATTTGGAGAATGGAAACTATTGTAGTTCAACAGACTCCCTGTGAAGACTTTGGCACTGCCCAGTAAGATGTCTAAATCGTTTGGGTTGGCGATGGGAGTATTATATTGTATTGTTTATTTATACTCCGCTTTTCTAGTGTAAACACTACTCAAAGCGACTTCCAACAGTAAACAATATACAATAATAAACAGAATACAATATACATAAATAAAATACAATGCAAAACATAAGCAATATACAGCAATACATAATAAAAATAGATACAATACTAATGCTGTGGATATACAGTTCACACGACATAATACAAAAAAGTTATACAGTACAATCAAAAATACTCAATACATCAATCTACCACACTAGAGACACCCAACAGTCTCGAAATCCCCAGCTGCAAGCTATCAACAGGAATAACATCGGTGATGTCTCTTGTGCACCGACTGCAAGAAGGACATCAGATATGCACGTATTTCCCAAGGCCGACCAGGCCAGACAATGAGCCAAGGCAGTGTCAGTGGAGGCCGCATTGATGGCAGCTTTTGGGCAGTGGTGGTGGTGGCGGGGAAGCGGCTTTTGGGGCTCTGGAAGCGACCCCAGGTGCCGCTGATGACTCTCCCCACCTCCTCCTCTCCCGGCAAAAGTGCCGGTCGAACCCCTGCCCGGACCATGGCGTGGGCGGCTCTGGCAGCTCTGGCAGCTCTGGCGGCAGGGAAGCGGCTTTTGGGGCTGTGGAAGAGACCCAGGTGCCGCTGACTAGAGTTCTGCATTGCAGATCTTCACACACCAATACATGGCAGGTGGCAGATTTGGATACAGGTAGGAATGTGATGGATGAGGTAAATCCAGAGAGTATATCCTTGCTCTCTCCTCATCATGTGAGCCCTTAAAAACCCAACTAAAGATACTGATAGAACTGGTTTAAAAAATGTTACAGTCCCTGATGTAATTTTGATACTCGGCATATATAATATACTGTATTTCTCTTAACACAATGTTCTGGCTGAAGGCCAGATCAAAAGTAAACCCAGTTCATAAGTAGGTGGAGAATGGAAGTTTGGTTGCTGTTTTCATTGTATGTTTACCGTTGAATGTTGCTGGGCTACACGTGTGGATACCAAGATAGAGAAGGCTGGTGGATACTCACTTGTTAGCATCTCAACTCCTTACCTAGTAAGTTAAATCAGGAGTGCCCAAACTATGGCCCATGGGCCGGATCCAGCCCTCAACGCCAATTCATCAGGTCCATGCCACTCTTGGACGTGGATGTGGACACGACCACCAATGTACATGCTTGCCCACACCACACCCAGAAGTGGTTGGGGACACACCTGCGCAAGCACAAACGTGCCTGCGCCACTCCCAGAAGTGGTTGGGATGGGCCCGTGCATGGGCAAACATGCACACACGCAAACGTGCCCACACCACACACAGAAGTGGTGGACGTGCATGCACAAACGTGCTTGCCTCCAGGAGCGTGGTCAGGCCAGCTCAGCTGTTCTGGAGGCATGGTCAGGCCCTGGCACAAAAAGTTTGGTCACCCCAAGGTTAAATGTTTCCTTCAACCAGCAATGTTTCAGTGGAGCCAGAGCCAGCAGGGTTGATGCCCTCTACTTTTTTGAGTAGCAAGGAATCTGGAGTTTTCCATATATCCCCTGAGTTTATCTGCAGTTTTTAAAAGCAGAATTACTTTGCAAGCTATCCATGTTCTAACACAAAACATTTGATGGTGGTTTGATTTTAAATGGGAAATTAAGAGTCATGGACTTTCCCAAAAAATTTATACGCTCATTTACTGATGTGGACCAATCCAGTATTTTATGATGAGCACATGAACTTTAAAATTTAGCCACTGAAAAAAATACTGTTAATAGAATCTTTCTTCCATATACAGTAGCTAGGTTGGCCCCTTCCGCACTGTCTCTACAAGCAGGTGAAAACACTCTTTTTCAAGGAGACCTGTCCTGATGAGAAATGAGTTTTACTGAGGACAAGGGAGGCTATTTTACTGTTTTATTATGTGTTTCTAATGAATGCCTTTTTAATATTGTCATATATATTTAATATAATTTTAATACTGTGATTTTTTTGCAATTTTAATTGTGTAGAGCATTTATCATTTATAACCAAATTTAGATCTCTTTTTAGAGGAGGGTGGTATTGAAATAAAGTGAATAAATAACATAAACAAATCCAATCACTGTAAATCATTTCTAAGAACTTTCTTACTTTAACAAAAAAAATACCTTCACTTGGCAATACATATGCCTTTAATTCTTCCATTGCTCCTCATTTTTCTTGAAGGTTTAACTTTTCCCTATCTTTTCTCTCTAAGAAACTATTTCAAGATATTTTCCCTTCTCACTCAAAACTCAGGGGGTGAAGCTAATTATAATCCACAGCACGTTTTCAACCAAGCAAAGTAGGCTAAACAAAGAAGACAAAACTAAAAACCATTTTGCCCATGGATAGAAATCTGCAAATAAAGAACCAGAAATGTACTAGCATCTTTGTCAAGCAAAGAAAATGAGCCAACTTGTGTAGAGAACTACAACAAGAAGGAAAAACAAGTGCTTTGGTATCCTGACAACAGTGAACCGTTTCCAAACAGTACTGATTACTAGCTCTTCTTGGCCTCACATAGCAACTAAATTGTTTTGTTATTTTATTAAGCCAGCAAAGTGTTTTTGTTTATATAAAGAGAGAAATATTTCCTATTACACTTCCTTACCTGCTAAGTACAGTCGTTTCTAATTTCCCTGAAGCAGAAACTGGTCTGATCTTTTCCCTCAGTAACATGATAGTACTAAAACAACCAGTTCCCCTCAGGTCCAGGTACTAAACTGTGCAGCTACAAACTGTTTCCAGTACCTTAAGCAGCAAGTAGTGTAGTGCCCAATGTTTCTAAAGGATTAGAACCAGCTGGGTAGTTTGAGCCATTCAGAATCTTCAACAGCTCAGGTTGCTGCTCCTTTTATCCCTCCCATCAACCATTCCAAGCCTAATCCAAGCAAGACTCAAGTGTGTGCTTTCTACCTTCAAAACTGAGAGGCAAGGGTTGAGTTGGATGTTACGTGGCAAAGGAACTGATTACAGCAATACCCAGCACCAAAATACCTCAGTGTAACACTTGACAGGACTCTCTCTTTTAAGCAGCACTGTCTGAATACCAAAGCCAAAGTTAGTACAAGGAACAACATCATCAGAAAACTCACAAACTACAAATGGGGAACTCAACCATCCACACTGTGTACATCAGCTTTGGCTCTGAGAATCTCCACAGCAGAATATGCTGCTCCAGTATGGAGCGCATCCACACATGCAAAACAAGTTGACATCACTGTTAATGAAGCCAGGCGTACAGTGATAGGATGCCTTAAACTTAGACCAGTTGAGAAAATTTTGTGTATGGGACCAAAAACACCAGGGCAGCCGAAGAGCTGGCTTAACACAACTTTATTACATGCTGGTCAGAGGGAACATGTGGTAATGGCGGACGAACAGCTCAATATATACAGTGGCTATACATTTGAATGTGGCTCCTTGACAGTCTATTGGCTACTGTCCGCGTGACGTCATTTCAGGTCACGCCCTTCTTGTCCAGGTGAAGGTGATGGCGGGAATCTTCCCGCGCTGTTGCTCTTAGGTGAGTCTTGGACCAATGAGCTTGGACGCTCGCTATTGCCATCTAGTGGTCACTAGCTCGCGTCCTATTAGGGTTACAGAGATGCAGCTGAGGTTACAATGTTACACAAGGAAAAGGTTACATTGGATACACATGGATAGGTACATTGTTTAAAGGCACATGCTTTAGGACACAACATCCCTCCCCCCTAGGATGAGACGAAGTCTCTTAACCAAGATGGTTTCTTGCACTCGCGTTTGGGCCGCGATGTGGGTTGGCCCACCCGGGGGCCGCTACCGCTTCCTTGTTCCCTGGACCCTTGTCCTGTAATGGGAGAGGGAGACTTGTTAGTGGCTTGCTGCGGTTTTGCAGCTTTAGGGAAAATGGTAGATTCCGTTGTGGGCGAACCGGGGGCACCAGGGGCTAACGTAAAACCCCTCTTCTCGCTTGGATGGGTGGGGGACCACTCCGAAACCCCCCCCCCCGGCTCTGAAACTCAAAATCAAACTCTGCTGGGTGATCCCGCGGGGTATCTATGAGGACAACTTCCTTTTCCTCCCCCCTCGGTGGGGACGCATGACCCCCCTCTCCTCCCCCTTGGGCTAAACGGGTGGGGGAGAACCCTAACGCTGAATCCCTGTCTGTGCTTTCCGAGCCCTGCCTCTCTGGGACCCGGCTCCGGAGTTGGTCCGCATGACGCCGCCACAGTAGACCCATGCTGGTCTCCACGCGGTACGATACGGGACCGGTCTGCTCCACGACAACCCCCGGCACCCAGGCTGGCCCTGCGCTGGCGTAGTTCCTGCAATGCACGGGGGCTCCTACGCCGAAACTCTTTGTGGCCTCTAGCCCGATGTTCCTCCCCTTGTCTTCCACTCTCGTGGGGTCTAGCCTGGTGAGAATGGTGGCCAGTTTCCTGCGCATTAAAAGCTCCGCGGGGGAGTATCCTGATGCCAACGGGGTCACCCTGTACCCTAGCAGAAACTGACACACTTGCAGGTTGAGGTCCCCGGGGCCCATGCGCCGCAGCGCGTCCTTCGTGGTGCGTACGAGGCGCTCCACTTGGCCATTGGTGGCCGGATGGAAGGGGGCGGAGGTGATGTGCCGGATGGCGTTGATCTCTGTGAATGCCCTGAACTCGGCGGACGTGAAGCAACTAGCGTTATCGCTAATTAGAGTGTCGGGTATGCCGAATGTAGAAAAAATTCTCCGCAAATGCTTTATTGTCGCGGCCGAGGAGGTGCTCGTAACTGGGATGACCTCCAACCACTTAGAGAAAGCGTCCACAACAAGGAGAAACAGGGTTCCTCGGAACGGGCCCGCGAAATCTACGTGTATCCGGGACCACGGCCCCTTGGCCGCGTCCCACTCTCTGTGGGGAAGACGGGCCTCCTCTGGTCTGGAGCATTGGCAACTCTCACAAGTGCTCGATGTCGGCGTCTAACTGGGGCCACCAAAAGTAGCTCCGGGCCAACGCTTTGGAGCGCACAATTCCGGGGTGGCTGACGTGCAGCAGTTTAAGCACCCGCGGCCGGAGGGATGTGGGGATCACCACCCGCTGCCCCCACAAAAGACACCCCCTCTCTAGGGACAGCTCCAACTTTTTCCTGAAGAATGGGGCGAATTCTTCCGCTGGGGCGGACGCTGGCCACCCTTTCTGTACCCAGGAGCTAACCGCCGCCAACGTCCTATCTTTGCTTGTCGCTTTAGCGATATCGGCGGGTACTATGGGGGGCGAATCTAAGACTTCAATCATGAGCACCTGGCGGTCCGGCTCCTCCTCGCCCACGTGTCTGGGGGAGGGGGGACCTCAACAGGGCGTCCGCATGGCTGATCTCTCTCCCGGGCCGGTACACCAATGCGTGCTGGTAGGCGTTGAGAAAAATGGCCCACCTGAGCATCCTCGGGGACAGGATTTGTGGCGTGGGCTTATCTGCGGTGAAAATGCCTAGTAGGGGCTTGTGGTCGGTCACGATGGTGAAGGGGCGGCCATATAGAAAATCGTGAAATTTTTTGGTCCCTGCAATTATCGCCAGCGCTTCCCTGTCTGTCTGGGCGTAATTCCTCTCCGCTTGGGACAGGGACCTGGAGTAAAACGCTATTGGGGCCTCCCTCCCGTTTTCCAACACGTGGCATAACACTGCCCCCACCCCCACAGGGGATGCATCACAGATCAGTACCACCGGCCGTTTGGGGTCAAAATGGGTCAGAATGGCGTCAGACGCCAGGAGTTGTTTCAAGTCCGTGAATGCCCTCTCCTGGTCATCGCCCCACTTCCATGCCGCATCTTTCTTGAGCAACTTGTGAAGCGGCTCAGCCACCGCAGCCTTCCGAGGAAGGAAGGAGTGGTAGAAATTTAAGAGCCCTAGGAACGACTGCAACTCGGGCTTGGAGGTGGGGCGAGGGGCTTTCTTGATGGCAGCCACCTTGGATTTGGACGGTTTTATCCCCTCGGGTGTTACTCGGAACCCTAAGAACTCAACCTCCTTCGCGAAGAAGACGCATTTGTCTTTTCGCAACCTCAACCCCGCTTGTTCGAATGCCTCCAAGACCTTGTTTAGCCTTTCAGCCAACTCAGCCTCACTCCCCCCCCCCCCGTTATCAAAACATCATCAAAATATGGCAAAACGCCGTCCAGCCCTTTGAGGAGGCGTTCCACGAGCGACTGGAAAATTCCAGGTGCCGAGTTCACGCCGAATTGGAGGCGCGTCACCTGGAACGCCCCCTTATGCGTGACTATGGTCTGTGCAGCAGCTGCGGCAGGGGTTACCATGAGTTGCTGATAGGCCTGAGCCAGGTCGAGCTTAGCGAAACACTTTCCCCCATGTAACCTGGCTAGCAAATGGCTGACCACCGGCACCGGATACGCATTAGGGCGGGTAGCCTTGTTAATGGTGCACTTATAATCGGCGCAAATGCGAACCTCCCCATTGGCCTTCAATGCCGTGACAATTGGAGTTTCCCACTCCGCAGAATCAACAGGAACAAGAATCCCCTGGCCCACTAATTTGTCCAGTTCCGCCTCTATTTTGTCCTTTAGTGCAAAAGGCACTCTGCGCGGTTTGAGTCTTATTGGGCGGACCTCCGGGTCCAGGTCGAAAGTTACTGGGGGTCCATTAAATTTCCCAAGTCCCTTTTTGAAGACTTCAGGGTGCGCATCGCACACCCTCTGTATTGGGTCAGTCCCAACGGCGTGCACCCCCCCGATGAATAGACCCAGGGGCTGAAACCATTGAGTCCCGAGGAGGCTGCAACTACCCCCCTTGAGAACGACTAGGGGGAGTTCCACGGCATGCCGCTTATACTGGACCTGGAATGTCCCAACCCCCAACACCGGGATACTGTTCCCCTGCACGTCCCGAAGCGTGGACCTCAACGCTTTGAGCTTGGGCCGTACGCAGGGGGCAATTCTCAAAAACTCCCTCTGGGAAATGATGGAATATGAGGAGCCAGAGTCAATCTCCATCCTAACAGGGGCCCCTTGCACCAGTACCTCAACAAAGTAACGGGGGTGTCCCATGGACACGCTGAAAACTGGGGCGTCGTCGTCGCTGTCGTCGGAGATGCGGCCCACGCCGTCCTGCTTCCTCGTGGGCCGGGCGCCATCCTTTAGTCTCGTCGAGCGGTCTGGCCTCGCTGAGCGGTCGGGCGAGCCCCTCCAGTCCTTGTGCCGTTGTCTGCAGGCTTTGGCGATGTGCCCGCGTCGCCCGCAGTTGTGGCACTCGGCTTTTCTGAACGGACACCTGGCACGGTCGTGAGCCGCCCCGCAGCCGTCGCAACGCCGGCCCTCCTTCCGGACCCTCCGGACGTCCTCGTCGTCGCTGCTTTCGGCGGACGATTTCGAAATTCGCCGGGCTGCGTGCACCGAACTCTCTGCTTTGTCGGCCTTCGGTCGCCAGTCCTGCAGCTCTTGCACCCCGGCCTTCGTGGCTTCCGCGGCCTGTGCCGCTTTCAGGACCTCCTGTAATGTGGGGGGCGGCTCCTGATTCATCAGCGTGCGCTGAATCTCGGCGTCCTTCAGGCCGCATAGCACGCAGTCCCGGAGGGTGACTTCCAAGTTCTCCCATTTGCATGGGCCGGCAGCCAGACGCAGGGCCGCTACGAAAGCGTCGACCGATTCTCCAGGCGCTTGGACTTTCCTCCAAAACACGCTCCGAGCTGGAAACATCGCCACAGAGGGCCGGAAATGGTCTCGCAACACCTTCAGGAGCTCTTTGGCCTTGAATTCCGCCGCCTTTTTGGGTGCGATGAGGTCAATCAATACCCTCTTGGCGTCGTGCCCGAGCATTCTGGTGAGGATGGCTCTTTTCTTCGCCTCGTCTGTAACTTCGAACTCCACCAGCGCGCCTTGGAAATCCATTTCGAAGAGTTCCCAATCTTGCGGTTTCTTGATGTCGAAACCGGCGTATGTCTTGGTCCCGTGGGCAGCCATCATCCCACCTTTGTCGCCAATTTTGTGTATGGGACCAAAGACACCAGGGCAGCCGAAGAGCTGGCTTAACACAACTTTATTACATGCTGGTCAGAGGGAACATGTGGTAATGGCGGACGAACAGCTCAATATATACAGTGGCTATACATTTGAATGTGGCTCCTTGACAGTCTATTGGCTACTGTCCGCGTGACGTCATTTCAGGTCACGCCCTTCTTGTCCAGGTGAAGGTGATGGCGGGAATCTTCCCGCGCTGTTGCTCTTAGGTGAGTCTTGGACCAATGAGCTTGGACGCTCGCTATTGCCATCTAGTGGTCACTAGCTCGCGTCCTATTAGGGTTACAGAGATGCAGCTGAGGTTACAATATTACACAAGGAAAAGGTTACATTGGATACACATGGATAGGTACATTGTTTAAAGGCACATGCTTTAGGACACAACAGAAAATATATCCTCTGGTTGGTATCGCGCCACCTAGGATCAGGAGAGAAGTAGCAGAGGACGCTGAGAAGACCTCAAGATCCAGGAAGAGCTTTATGGTTTTAATTGGTTTTATTGGTGGGCTTTTTTGATGTTTGCAGATTGATACGCAGTAGCCAGCAGTCAGGGGCCAAATGCATCTTTATTGGAATGTAGTCAATCTGAACAGGAGGTCAATGGCGGAGTAATGCTCCTTATATACAACAGGTAATGATTCAAACCTGGCGCGGAGCCACATGATTGGTCAGTACAGGTACACAGCCAGGTGACAACACTTGATTGGATAATGAGTAAACAACAGCTACAGCTATGGCAGGAACCCAGTCTCGTGATATTTACACAAGAGGAGTATTTACACTAGGGGAAAAGGGAGGGGGAAATGGAGGATCGTTAGATCTGATTTCACTCACATTTTACTTGCGTTACATGTTAGCTTTCAATCACATTTCACTTGAGTTACATGCACAACAGCTTTTAACTCTTTTTATATTGTTTTTAAGTTTTGTTGAGCAGCCAGTGAAGTGTTTACTGGACTGTGTACACCGCCCAGAGTCTATTGATTGGGGCGGTATATAAATCTAAATAAATAAATAAGAACAAACATTATTGAGGATACACAAGAACAAAACCAAATTAAAAGATGGCTGGAAGGAGCTCACTGGGCAAGCAATATCATTAAAGAAGGATATGGCTGAGGAGCTCAACCTCCCTTATGTCACTTAGAGGACCCTGAATAGGCTGAGGGTCGGAGTTCCTAAATGTAAGACCAACATGCTCAAGTGGGGGCTGCTGGCAGACAACAACATGTGGTGTGAATGTGGATACAGAATCCAGCTCATTTACTGGTCTGCCGATTACTGCCAGAAATATGTACTAAGGAGGACTTAAGTTTGACCAACGACAAAGCCAAGAAAACGGTTTCATTTTGGCAGTCCAGGGGTTGCTCAGGACACAAAAGAAGATCCCTCCCTTGAGCTTCAAAACATCAGAAGAGAGTCCTTGGGAATACCCAAAGCATGCACGTCCTCAAAATCTGCTGAAGGATTTTGCAATTAAATGCATAATTCCACCATTGCTGATTTTGTAAGTTGTTACATGTAAGTTGCCACAATGTGCAAACTGAACTCAGAAATTACAGTTGTTGATGACAGACTGTTAAAGTGTCTTCAAAAGATATTGTGAATTC
Source organism: Bradypodion ventrale (assembly GCA_035047345.1). Classification (NCBI taxonomy): domain Eukaryota; kingdom Metazoa; phylum Chordata; class Lepidosauria; order Squamata; family Chamaeleonidae; genus Bradypodion; species Bradypodion ventrale. Next base: position 339,779,566 of record JAWDJE010000003.1, read on the forward strand.
AAAGATGTTGCTTTCCCAACTACCTAGCTAAAATCCAATTCCATATGTATGTCAACAGAAAGGAAATGTTGTAACTTGAAACAGTTAATTGCTGTTAATTAATGAATCTCTGCTTGGATTCTTGGTTGTATGCCAAGCCAACCAACTGGCATATAAAAAAGGGACAGATTAATTAGCAACAAGTTATACTTTTTCTGTTCTAATGATATAACAGTAGAGCAGGATTTTGGCTAGTGGGGGGAGGTACTGTAGCTAAGAAGTGAGAAAACTTGAGACGTTTCTTCTATATCCTCAACAAGGGCTATTCAATTATTCTGAAAAGATTTCATTACCATTCTATTGGGATGGGTTTTAGTTAGGATGTGATGGAGCAAAGCTGGCATATTATGGCTGAAATTCTGTTGCTTCTCATAGTAAAGCACACTAAAATAGGCAGATTTAATCAATGGGAATTTGGTAATTCAACCTCTCTATAGGTCTCATTGATTCAAACGAATCTATCCTAGGGCAATTTACTACATTGAGCAACACAAGTTCAGCCAATGAATATCAGTTCATGTTACCAGGTACTACAGAGCTGAAGATTTATTTAATTAATTATTCATTATTTACACATACAGTCTCTCTGGAGAAGCAAGTTCCCCACTCACGCTGGTCACTACTATCAGCAGACCTTCCACCTGTCGGCAGGCTCCGCTCCCCCTCTGCTAGAGGTTTGGCAGGACACGGCACAGGCAGAGGCCCCGATTTGGTTGGCGGGCCGAAAGGCTGGCTTTCTCAAGGCTTGGCTGAGGAAGACTTGGTCCAGGTAGTCTGGCTCATAGGTTCACAAAGAAATGGCGATTGGGGACTTACTACATAGGGGAAATTAAACTGCAAGGGCCCCTGGGATGGAACGCCAATTTCTCATGAGAAAATCACCCTTGTCTTGCTTCAGGAGGAACTGATGGCCTTGATGGTGCAGAAAGGTGCGTAGGGGTAAACCCTCTGTACCTTCTTTCCAGCAGCAACTCGCTGTCTTCGGAATGCCGGGCAAAGTTATTTCTTCAAGATAACAGAGCCCACAAAGTTGACACAATTCTCCTTGTAGAATAAGGCCATATTGTTGTAGTCCCCCCTCCTCAATTTGCCCCAGGTTGCAAAAGGAGCCAAATGAGGGCACTTGATGAACCAAGTCCGTTTTATTGTTTTTATTGGAAAAATAGCAAGATCCAATAAATGCAGAATATAGAAAAATAACTACTAACTAAATTAAATATAAAGCTGAAACATTTGAAATGAAAGAAACAAAGTAAAAGCTATAAGCTACAATTGCCTAAAGTAAAGTGCCGCAGACTCAGCCATCCCATGCGAGATAGTGTAGAGCGATACCCATCGAGATGACAATCGAAATGGGCTCTCACTACATTTCAAAAGGAAGCTTTTTCTTAAGAAATTGGGCAGGTTTTTATACCTTTCTGTATGGGAAAATGTCCTCAAAAAGTCTTAATTGGCCACTCAAAGTGACAGTTTCGTGCACACATCAAAGATAGCAGGTGGCTGGCTATCATTGTTCTCATCTCACTCCGTGAGATTGGACCATCTATTGGTACCGTTCCCAGAGCTTGGCCTTGGGAAAAGTACAAGAGGTGCTTTCCCAGAAACTGGGTAAAATGGTGGAGTGTGCTTTCTAAAATGGCTTCAGTTAGGCTAAGTGACATAACTCATAGAGAGAAAATAAAAGCAGCGCTAGCATATTTAGGTAAAATCCTACTTAACAAATGATTAACATGAAATGTCATCCCACATGGAATCACGACAGCTACCACTGTTCTAAGGAAGACAAATCTACCTAACCCTGTCTATCAGCTAGAGAAGATCTCCATCTCTCGAGCTTTCTTTCTTCTTCCTTTCCATTTTCTTTTACCCCTTTTCTTTTTCATTTAAAGTCTCCTTGCTCCAAATAATGATGATAATGTCACTCTTTTGAAACCCTGGAAAATGCTTCTTTTAAGATTATGCCCAGGATCACATTTTTAAAAAAATTATTATTTACCTGCAAAATTATTTTTTCTAAATACAAAGTGGATTAACTAGTTGATGAAAATTCATAAGATCAATTATTTTATTTAATAAGGTCACAACCCCAATTAAAATATCTGAGATTCAGAAATTGATTTGATCCTGCAGCAATACAAAAATAAAGGTACAGTTAGTGTTCTTCTTTAAAATTTATATTGTTTTAACCATTTAATTTCAAATTGTAATATCATTAATAACAAGGAAATAAGAGCGAAGAAATCACATCTTCAGAGCAAGTGGAAATGAGTAAAGCAAGGTGATTTGCATTTTATAAGACACACATCTTTCATAATAAGAATGAATGTAAAGATAAATAAGGTAACGGTACTGCTTATAGGTTTTATAATTTTGAAATAATCCTAAAGTAACTCTTTTGTCTCTTAAAATTGTTTACTATGAGGGGAAGCCATGGTGATGGCCAACTATGTTTCAGCCATCTGTGTTTCAATTCATCTTCACTTGAATTTTCTCCTTAGAGATTTCAGAAGCAATTGACTTGACTTTCTTCCGACTTCTTTGCAGAGAGAGGCCTCTGAGGTGTCTTATTCCAACTGACTTTTTCAAGGAAGTTCTGAAGGACTTCTTTTTCTGCAGAAGCAATTGAAAGGAAAATACTGTACTACTAAACATGAATATACAGAGTAAAGAAACTCCAAGATACTGTATATCTCACATTTGAACATGACTGAACAAGTGGGTTGTAAAAAATATCATATTAGTACAGGGGTGCCCAAACTATGGTCTGAGGGCTGGATCCAGCCTGTGGTACCAATTAATCCAGCCCACACTGCCATTACCACTTCTGGAAATGGAAGTAAAGCGTGCATACGTGGGCACATAACACACACACATACGCATAACACTGCTGTAAATAACCTGTGGCTGTCAAACGCATTTATGACAGCTGTGGGTCATTTACGGCAGTTTTATATGCATGCACAGGTGAATTTTATTTCCACTTCTGGGTGGGAGGAGGAACCACATGACCGGCACGCTAAACCACGTGACCGGCCAGCAGCCCAAAAAGTTTAGGCACCCCTGTACTTAGGGTTACCATAATCTATCCTCCCAATCTGGGACTGCCATGTGTAAAAGTAAAGGTTTCCCTTGCTCAGAAGCCCGTCGTATCTGACTCTAGGGATCAGTGCTCATCTCTGTTTCAAAGCCGAAGAGCCAGCATTGTCTGCTTCTGCAGACGTATTCCGTGGTCATGTGGCAGGCATGACTAGACACCGGAGCGCACGGAATGCTGCTTACCTTCTCCCCAAAGTGGTCCCTATTTACGTACTTGCAATTTCTTGCCTTTGAACTGCTAGGTTTGCAGGAGCTGGGACAAAGATGGGAGCTCATTCCGCAAGCTGTTGCTGCTGCAACTTCAATAGAGGCAGCAATAAAATGGCACAGTTTTTTTTTTTTTGCTGTCTTCCTTTGCTATTGCTGCGCCACCTGCTGGTGTTCAATAGAAGCACAGTTCTATTGCAAGAAAAAAGTGCATATATTTTCTTCAAACCCCCTTGGTCTGAAAAGCGGGAATTTTAAATGATTCTTTTGGAACCGGGCTGGGACCCGTGCAATTCCTGTTTTTCCGTTATGTATGGAATCCCTACCTGTACTAGTAGATAGTATGGAATGGTTGCTAATATGCTTGTTTGTTACTGTTTAGCTGGCAGTGAAAGGGAGGTGATGTTATGCATAGGAGCCAATCTGAGGTAAGGTAGACAGGCATTGAGGCAACAAAACCCCTCATTTTCTATGGGGGGGGGCATTGATTAGGAAAATAAAAGGGACATGCTTGGCTCATGAGGACTGCCAAGTCTCTTTGCAGTTGAGGCCAAATGATCTCTTCCCACTCACAGTGAGTGTGCTGTTCATATCCTTTGTTGGTTAACAACTCCTGTGGTTACCTAGCAACGTGCTGCAATAATGGGTATCAGACAACAGGTGGGTCACCTAATATATGATCTGTTCCTTATGCTGCACCAGTGCTTTGCTGCTGCAGCCAATCCAATCAGTTGCCTTTTTTATATCTATTGTCTATTCTCCTACAATGAAATCTATCAATGATAGCTTTGTGTGTGTTTAAATTTGCAGGAATGGGGCTAAATGTGTCCTGGGTTTTTCCTCCTGGGTCTACAGTAACTGGAATTATTCAACTTAAGGTTCCCTATAGTCTTACTTAGTTTTATGATGGAGCTAAAGAGACATGCTGAATCAATAGTATTTGAAACTCTATCTTTTAGTTTCCGAACCTTTAGGTAACTCCTTTAGGGAGGAATACATTTTGCAAATTAAAAAAAAAATGCTTACCATGCTTACAAAAAACAAGTTGGTACAGTACTCAATAAGTCTTCCAGGTTTCAGCTTTATCAACGTCTATGCACAGTTCACTGATGCTCTATCCCAGGGATTCTCCAGATGCGGCCCATGGTGCCATTTCATGTGCCCCCCCACCGCCTCCACCACACCTGGAAGTGCCATGTGGTGGAGGAAGGGCAAAATGGCCATCCAGCCTCCAAAGCTTTCTGAGGGAGCGTGACCCGGCCCCCGGCTTTAAAAGATTGAGAACTCTTGCTCTATCCCAACCCTTCACCTACCTGGTTGAGAAGATCTGTCCACATATGCCTTAATTTCTTCTGGATCTAAAGAATTCAAAACTGATAAGATTTCTTGATAATCTTTCCCAAAATCTCTTTGGTATGTGGACAGTTGCTTAGTGTGTTCATGATTCCAGATTTGAGCCAGAGACACTGAAGGAACTGTGAAATCAAGCCAGTAAAAGACACATGAAAATAAAAAGTAATAAAGCCAAGTACAAGCCATGGATTGCCTTTCTCTTATTTGCTCTGTGCCATTGATTCTGACATTCTTCCTCTGCAGTGGTTTTCCTCCCAAGTCCCCAAAGTGATGCCTACAGAGATCAGGCTGGCGGGCCAAGTTTGGGGTGCGGGTGGGGATGGGGGTACCGTTGGGTGGTTGGTATAGAGAAGTGTGCCTTCCCCCAAGGTCCCTTCGGTTCTTGCGCACCTTTTAGGGGTGGGTTTTTTAACTTTTAATTTAATTTAATAATTTAATTTAATAGTCATATTTATATATATATGCCGCCCACTCAGGCAGAACCCGACTCAGGGCGGCATTACAACAAGTTATAAAAACACATAAAAACACTTTAACTTTTAACTTTGTTTTATCATGTGTCTTTTATGTATTTACTGTCCGCTATGTAAACCGCCCTGAGTTGGGTTGTACCTGAGTGGGCGGTATATAAGCGTGAAAAATAAATAAATAAATAAATCAGTCCCCCACTCCATCTCTGGGTCCCCGGTTGACATTGTTGTCTTGCTTTGCGCCGCTACCACCCCTATACCAATGCAACCACTGGGGAACCTAAACATCCAACTTGATGATACAGTTAGCATATACAGGTAATTAGAAAGAGAAGTTCCTTAGATGTTGAAAGACTCCTGATTGTCACATACAAACTTTTTCACACCTCCCACAACTTCCAAATGAGTTTGCCTTAATTTGTGATTTTTCATTGAAAGCTAAACATAGCCTTCATTTGCTAGACAAAAAGCTCATATAGAATCGTGGTCCTGAAGCACTAACATGCTCTCCTTTCTAACAATATGCTGTTTGTACCTTGAACCCCAAGACAATGCCATAAATTGGAGAAAAGAGACTCCGCTCCCATAGGTTTCATTGCTCAAGCAGGTAAACATACCCAGACAGCAGGGTGATGGTGATTGGTGTTGGAAGTTCTGATGATGGAAAGATGGGAAACAGGAGGCAGCAACGACAGCCAGGGCTCCCTATGGCAGAAGACCAGCGAGCATTGAACTGCACTGGTTTGTTGTTGTTCAGTCACACAGTCAATTCCGACCCTTTGCGACCCCATGGATCATTTTCCTCCAGGCACCTCTGTCCTCCACCATCCTCCACAGCCCGCCCAGCTCTGTGCCCATTGCATCCATAATACCATCTAGCCATCTCATCTTTGGATGCCCCCTTCTTCTCTTGCCACCTTTCCCAGCATCAAGGCCTTCTCAAGTGAGTCCTCCCTTCTCATTTGATGTCCAAAGTACTTCATCTTCAGCTTCACTATTTGTCCCACCAATGAACAGTCAGGGTTGATTTCTTCTAATATTGACCTATTTTTTCTCCTCGCTGTCCAGGGGACTCTCAAAACTCTCCTCCAACACCACATTTCAAAGACATCTATTCTTCTGCGCTCAGCTTTCCTAATGGTCCAGCTCTCTCACCCATACATTACCACCGGGAATACCATTGCTTTGACTATGTGAATTTTTGTTTGCAATGTGATGTCTCTGCTTTTCACTATGTTCCCCAGGTTTCTCATAGCTTGCCTCCCCATAAACAGTCAACTTTTTATTTCATGGCTACAGTCGCCATCTGCAGTGATCTTAGATCCTAGGAAAGTAAAATCTGTCACTGCTTCTACTTCTTCCCCATCTATTTTCCAGGGACTGATGGACCTGTTGCCATTATCTTGGTTTTCTTGATATTAAGTCTCAAGCCAGCTTTTGCACTCGCCTCCTTCAACCCAATCAAGAGATTCTTTAGGTCTTCCTCACTTTCTGCCATTAGGGTGGTATCGTCTGCATATCTCAAATTGTTGATGTTTCTCCCAGCAATTTTGATCCCATATTGTAATTCCTCCATCCCTGCATTGCGCATTATGTGCTCTGTGTATAGATTGAACAAGCAGGGTGATAAAATGCAGCCTTGTCTTACTCCTTTTCCTATTCCAAACCACTCTGTCATTCCATATTCTGTCCTAACTGTTGCTTCTTGGCTTGTGTACAGATTTCTGATGAGGCATATGAGGTGTTCTGGTATTCCCATCTCTTTAAGTACTTGCCACATTTTGTTGTGGTCCACACAGTCAAATGCCTTGGCGTAGTCAATAAAACAGAAGTAGACTTTGCTCAAAACAATATTTCTTCTTAGCACTCAAAATGGCCAGATTCCATGGCTGCTAAACTGTGCACTCTAATTAAAGGTCGCCCTTGCTCGGAAGCTAGTCCTATCCAACCCTAGGGTTCAGTGCTAATCTCCATTTACAGCCAAAGAGCCAGCACTGTCTGCATTTGCAGACGTTTCCGTGGACATGTGGCAGGCATGCTTAGACACCAGAGCACACAGAATGCTGTTTACCTTCCCACTGGAGTGGTTCCTTTTTATCTACTTGCAATTTCTTGCTTTCAAACTGCTAGGTTTAAAGGAGCTGGGACAGAGATGGAAGCTCACTCCAACGTGCAGCACTCGGGTCTCGAACTGCTGACCTGCCGACCTTCCAGTCATCAAGTTCAGCGTCTTAACCACTAAGCCACTGTAGTCCACTCTAACAGAAGCCCTATTCAAGGGTTCTCAATGTGGGTTAAATTTTAGTAGCCCCACTCCATCCTTTTACATTTCTGCCATTCTCTTCACGTGAAAGGAGGTTTTCTGGAGAGGAGATCTTCTTCTATGTGTGGAGTTTCCATGTGATTTACAATACTGTGTTCAGAATTCTGAACCAACTATATGTGAAAAAAGCTCTTCACGTTAAAAACTCCATCTCCAAATGTGGAGAGCAAAGGAATTAGCAACAGAGAACCCGCTTCACCTATTTAACCTAGATTAATAATAGCAATTAGCAATAACAATTACACTTATATGCCACCCCATAGTACTTAGTGCACTTTCTGGGTAGTTCATAGAGTAATTAACAGTTTGCCCACAATATGCTGAGTACCCATTTTATTAACCTCAGAAGGATTGAAGGCTGAGTCAACCTTGAGCCCTGGTCAGGATCGAAGTCACAACCTTCTGGCTACAATATAGCGGTTTAACCACTGCGCCATCAGGGTTCCTAATCCCTGGAAAGGTCCAGTGTATTGTCATGATTATTAGTCTAATGAGTGACATGTACTATTGTTACTAGTTCAGTGTACCAACCAGAGACCAAAGGCAAACCATATTGGTTAGACTTCAAAATGGAAAACTGCAGCCATGATGGTAGCCATCACATCCAAAGACATTCTTACCAGCGCCTTTCACTGGAAGGTGCCGCTTTGCATTACATCCATATTTCCAAGTGAAATCCCTTAAGGCAGGGGCATCGACTTGGGGCTGGTAATGACGTCTGAATTCAGAATCAGGAGGCCTCGGGACCAAAGTTTTCCAATCCACAGGAGCAGTGACACCGTCTCTTGGAGTACCTGGAAAGGTTGAACAGTAATGGCATAATCAACATAGAAATGTCATAAATTCCGTCTTTCTTGTGTAAGAAAGAGGAGAGATCATGTGAAAAACAAAGGCTGTCAGCCATTCCAGCTGCAAGTCTGTCTACATATTTGAAGGAAATGGTGAGCCACTGTGTGAAACAGAATCCTGGACTGGATGGGCTGTGGCCTGTTCCAGCAAAGCTGTTCTTATGAAGAGTAAGTCCCATTACTATTAGCCTTATATTTTCTTACTGCAGACCAGTCATCAACAGGATTTGAAAGAACAATCCCACCATATTGTTTAAGGATATGTTATCCTGTTAAATTCAGCTCAGAAAGTTGAATGACAGGTAAATGAATTGACTGATAAATGTGAGATGATATCCATGAGATCAGTACTTTCACAATGTCACCTTGACATACTGAATCAGTGATTTCCTTACCACACACCTGGCTTATAACTTGAAGGCAACATCACCATTTATCTGTTTGAAATTATCCACTCAAAGCAGATAAGGGAGGAAGGAGGGTACATATACCTCCCACACAATGTTGCAAATAAGGAGCTCTGAAAAGTTACTTTTTGGACAACAGTCCCAGAATTCCTCAGTCAACACAACCAATGATTCTGAGTCAAAAACTGGAAAAATTACTTTCTAGATCACAACTCTCAGTATTTATCAGACAGCCTGGTCTGTAGCCCTGAACAAGAGATGGGAAAAGTTGTTTTTCTAAAATGGCAACTCCTTAGATGTCCTGACCAGCATGGAGGACCCTGTGAGTTGTAATCTAAAAAAATACTGTATACACTTGAGTATAAGCCGCCCCGAATATAACCCAATTAGGTACCCAAGGTACCTAATTTTGACCTGAAAACCCAGGAAAATAGATTGACCCAAGTATAAGCCGATGGTGGGAAATGCAGCAGCTGCTAGTGAGTTTCAATAATCAAAATACATGAAAATATGATAAAATTAATTAAATTGTTGGTGCAGTCTTGGGACCCTCGTGGTCATTGACCTGAGTATAAACTGAGTCCCCTTTTGGGGGCTCATTTTTGGGGCTAAAAAACTCAGCTTATATTCGAGTATATATGGTACCTTTTCAAGCTCTGATTAAGAGTTACTTTGAGTGAATAATTTGACTGGTCTGCAGAAAAATAGTATGGATGAATGACTTACTTTCCCTCTGGGTATTGTATTCCCTAAATGAAACTAAGTGTCTAGCCTTGCTTTTTTGATCCATTGACAGTGGGCACAGAGTTGGGAGGGCTGAGGGGGATGGTGAAGGACAGAGGCACCTGGAGGACAATGTTCTATAGGGTCGCAAAGGGTCGGAATCGACTGTGCGACTGAAAAACAAAAGAATAAACCTGGGACAGGCAGTTACATCTCATTTGGCCCTTAGGACAATTGAATTCACAATAGCTTCACAACATGAGGTGATGACAGGTTAATCCTTCTGAAGACACAACCCCCACCTATTTGCAAAGTCAATGTGAAACCTTTCCTCTCATTGATCAATCATCAAAGAAAAGCAACCAAATAACTTCCAAAGCTGTGACAGCCATAGAGAATAGTCATGCATACTTAATTGCTTAAGCTATCTGTTTCTACTTGCTAAGCTGCCTTCTTGTCTGTTCTCATGGATAGGGAGACTTCAAGCTTGCCATAGGTACTTCCTTTTTCATTTGAATCCCAGTCCAAACTAATAGGGCTGCTTGCTTTTTCCCACAAAAAAATAAACCATCCTTGGTCTTATTACTTTTAGCAGTTTGATTCTTTTAGCACTGCTCTTTCCAGTGCTAAACAACCAGAAATTAAAACAAAATTTCAGAAACTTCTGCTGGTTGTCCTCAAATTATGCAACATTTTACCAGTGGATCCCAATCTTCCTTGTGATTACTCCAGTCTGACTATTTAGGAAATTGCTAGAGATGCTTGCTACTCCAATTACTCTCCCTTGCAGAAGAGCCCTAAGCCTCCTTGGTGCAAACTCTGAAGTATTATAAATATGGTGGAGAAAAGAGGAGAAAAAAGAACTCACCTGGTTGTATTCCTAAATAAGCTCTAGCATATGCTGATTTATACTGCTTTTTTAATACTTCATCAATCTCTCGTTTAGTAATAGGTTTTGCCCAAGGTGAAGGGCTATCTGAAGACAACTGTATTTCATCTTGAGGTATTTGCCACATCAGGAAACGCTAACATTAAAGAGAAGAAAAAGAATGAACATTAAAATGTAGAAGATTACCACTACCCTATATACTGATCTTGAGGCCCAGAAGGTCGGCAGGTCAGCAAATCAAGACCCAAGTGCTGTGTGATGGAGTGAGCTCCAATCTCTATCCCAGCACATGCCAATTTAGCAGTTTGAAAGCAAGAAATTGCAAGTAGCTAAATAGGTCAGTGTTTCGTGCACTATCTAGTCATGCCTGCCACATGACCACAGAAACATCTGCAGGCAGCGTCGCCTCTTTGGATGTAAAAGGAGATGAACACCATCCCCTAGAATCAAACATGACTGGCTTTTGAGCAAGGGAGACCTTTTTAATTCGATTTTAAAAACAACAACATTTGCTTCCTCTTTTCCCCTTCCACAAAGCAGGGGAAGTTTTTAGTTTCCTAGTATCATTTTCAATTTCCTATATCCAGACATCTGAGCAGAGCTGTAAATGATCAGACCTTTTGGAAGTCATTAATCAAAAGGACAAAATTCTGTTTGTGCAGGTGTAGCATAAAGTTATACCAGACTAAATCTGGATGGTCATAAAATTACCATTGTTGGTGCTGTTGTATTTAAAGCTGGCAGAACATCAAGTTATGCCTGCCTAGCTAAGCAAGAGATTTTGCCCACTGAGTTGCTGTAATTCAGAAGTCTCTTGATGGTGCAGAACAAATTCACCTGATCCAGACTGCCCCCTGATCTTACTTGTGAGTAACCCCTCCCCCACAAGTTTTAGTTGCATGCAATACAATTAATGCTGTGTGTATTTTAAATTAAAGTATCACTTTTCTCAAAATATCCTCATCGATGAACAGTTTGGAACTAAACAGCAACATATGATTATACCCAAGATAAAATAGTTAAGTGTGATGTGTTTGTGAAAAGTAATACCTCGGATAACGTTTGCACCAGATAACGCTAAAACCGCATAACGTTAAGCATTCTGGAAAAAATTGCATCATATAATGTTGAAATCCTGTGGGATATATCGCATAACATTCGCTGAAGCCTGTGCCGGTTACAATGTATCTCTATGGAATTTTAACGTTATGCGATTCATCCCATAGGATTTTAACATTATGCGATGCATGTATCGCATAACGTTAAAAATCGGATAATGCTAAGACTGGTGGAACCAGGTTTTAGCGTTATCCAAGGTTCTACTGTACAGTAAAACCTCAGATTACGACAGAGGTAACAAACATAACCCGAAGCAAGTTTTCCCATAGGAATGCATTGAAAATAAAAGCAAACGTAACCTGAAGCACAACAAACGTAACCCAAAGCACGTTTTCCCATAGGAATGCATTTTTATAAAGCCCCAACCGGAACAAAAATATTAAAAAATACAAAAAAGCACAAAAAATAAAAAATGCCAGACGCGATCACCCCCCACCCCCACAAAAGCAACGGAACATTCTCCCTACTTTTCCACACCGTTTGTTGTCCTTATCCGACGACGACAGCACCTCCGCAGCAGCAAGCACTGCATTGTGACTTCAGGTGGCGGGGGTGGCCATTTTAAATCCTAAAATGGTGGCAGTGGCCATTTTGAACTCCAAAATGCTTGCCAAGATTTCTCCTGAACTCCAAAATGGCCACCACAAAATGGCCACCACCACCGCCTCCACCCAAAGTCACAATGCAGTGCTTACTGCTGCAGAGGTGCCATTGTCGTCATCAGGTAAGGTCCCCAAACGGCATGGAAAAGGTAGGGAGATTGCTAGCATCTTAGAGTTTAAAAATACTGTAGCACAATTTTTGGTTGTAAACCGAAAATCAGTTGTAACCCGGGGAATTTTTAAAGTTAAATTAAATGTGAGGTCGTAACCTGTGGCAAACATAACCTAGGGCAGTCATATGCCAGGGTTTTACTGTATGTGGAACAATTAAATCATGCCCAAACTTTTCAGGCCACAGGCCAGTCACGTGGTGCCACAGGCTGGTCATGTGGTTCAGCGGGCCAGTCGCATGGTTCTTCCCATTGGAAGTGGAAGTAAAACGCACCTTGCAATCTGCTTTGCATCAGGATGAGATAGATTTTAAGCTGCCATTTTCACTGCTTAAATCAGGGGTGCCCAAACTACAGCCCATGGGCCAGATCCGTACCCTGACACCAATCCATCCAGCCCACAGCACCCTTGTCATTCCCAGAAGCAGAAGTAAAACATGCCCAGGCGTGTTTTACTTCCGCTTCCAGGAGCAACAAGAGCATCGAAGACGCCGCCGCCGCGCACGGACGTCCCCCCCCGACCCCTACCACCGGGCAGGGAGTTTAAAAGGGCCCACCGTGGCTCTGGGGAGCCGAAGACGCCGCCGTCACGCACGGAAGGCTCTCCCCGCCCCCTGCCATCGGGCGGGGAGTTTAAAAGGGCTCCCCGTGGCTCTGAAGAGCCGAAGACGCCGCCGCTGCGCACGGACGTCCCTCCCCGCCCCCTGCCATCGGGCGGGGAGTTTAAAAGGGCTTCCCGTGGCTCTGAAGAGCCGAAGACGCCGCCGCCGCACACGGACGTTCCTCCCCGCCCCTGCCATCGGGCGGGGAGTTTAAGAGGGCTCCCCGTGGCTCTGAAGAGCCGAAGACGCCACCGCCGCGCACGGACGTCCCTCCCCGCCCCCTGCCATCGGGCGGGGAGTTTAAAGGGGCTCCCCGTGGCTATGAAGAGCCGAAGACGCCGCCGCCGCGCACGGACGTTCCTCCCCGCCCCCTGCCATCGGGCGGGGAGTTTAAAAGGGCTCCCCGTGGCTTTGGGGAGCCGAAGACGCCGCCGAAGACGCCGCCGCCGTGCACGGACGTCCCCCCCGACCCCTACCACCGGGCAGGGAGTTTAAAAGGGCCCACCGTGGCTCTGGGGAGCCGAAGACGCCGCCGTCACGCACGGAAGGCCCTCCCCGCCCCCTGCCATCGGGCGGGGAGTTTAAAAGGGCTCCCCGTGGCTCTGGGGAGCCGAAGACGCTGCCGCCGCGCACGGACGTCCCCCCCCCCGCCCCCTGCCTCCGCCCTTCCCACCTGGGGGGAAGAAGAAGATGTCGACGCCGGGACTTGCCAGCGCTCCCTGCTCGTTCCGGGAGCCCATGCATGTTGCTGGAACCAGGGGGGATTGTGGATGGGGTGGGAAGAGAGAGAGTTGGTCCTGCCAGCCAGGAAGGAGGGGCAGCATTCCATCTAGGGAGTTTCCAGGGATCCATATAGGTGTTGTGACGGGCATGGGGCGGTATGGCGGGTACCGTGGGGCGGGCCGCACTCGGGGAATGCGGGCCCGATGTTTAAGTGCGGTCCCTCATTCCAGCCCTGCAGGTACATCTCTGGGCCCTGAGCAGCAGATCCAGAGTGACCCCACCCTTAGGCTGCTGCTGGTGAATGCCAGATCGGTATGTAATAAGGCCCCCCTGATTCAAGATGCTATCCAGGAGGGGCTGGCCGACCTGGCATGCATCACCGAAACCTGGCTGACACCTGAAGATGGAGTACCTCTTTCGGATATGTGTCCAGCTGGGTTCGGTATCTGGCACCAGCCTAGAGGTGAGGGGAAGGGCGGTGGTGTCGCCATTGTTGCCAGGGAGTCCTTGGGAATTGCTAGGGCCACTGCTCCACAAGTGTCTGGTTGTGAGGCCCTGCTTCTACGGTTGGGCCCCAAGGGTCAGTTGGGGATCTTACTCCTGTACCTGCCCCCTTGCAGGGTAAGGGATGCCCTGCTTGAGCTCCTCGAAGCCGCCTCGATGCTGGCATTGGAGTTCCCGAGGCTTATGGTTCTGGGGGACTTCAATTTGCCATCGTTGGGGATGGCTTCTGAGGTGGCAAGGGAGTTCATGGCTTCCATGGCAGCCATGGGCCTGACTCAGGTAGTGCGGGGTCCGACCAGGGGCAGTGGTCACATGCCAGACTTAGTTTTCTTGTCGGAGCAGTGGCAGAGTGACCTGAGATTACAGGACTTAGCCATCTCACCTGTGCCATGGTCAGATCACTATCTGGTGACTCTTGACTTCCTGGGGGCGACGCTTCATCGTAGGGAGGCAGGGCCTATTAAAATGGCCCGCCCTCGGCGACTAATGGATCCAGATGGATTCCAGAGGGAACTAGGGGATGTTCCTCTGGATCGGCTCCACGATTCACCCGAGGCACTTGTCGACCTGTGGAACAGGACGGCAACAGCAGCCTTGGATGAAATCGCGCCACTGCGGCCTCTCCGCGCCCGTGGGGTTAGGTCATCCCCGTGGTTCACAGATGAACTGCGGGATCTCAAACGGGCAAAGAGACGCCTAGAGCGCCGCTGGGTGAAGACCCGGGATGACTCCGATTGGACACTGGCTAGAGCTGCTATTAGGGCCTACCTAGTGGCGATGGGGGTGGTGAGGCGTCAATACTTCACCACCCTTATTGCCTCCGCTGATAATCGCCCAGCCGCTCTGTTCCGGGTAACCGGTCCCTCCTCGGTAGGGGGAGATCGGTGCCCGGTTGGCAGGGTTCGGCTGAGGACTTTGCTGACCATTTGGTGGAGAAAATCAATCGGATTCGTTCAGGACTGAGTCCCGGCGTGGATGGGGAGGGTCGGGGGGGTGCCGGAGCACAGTCTTGCTGTACGATCTGGGATCAGTTTGATCCTGTTGTCCCTGATGAAGTGGACAGGCTCCTTGCAGCTGTACATGCCACTACATGTCCTTTGGACCCCTGTCCCACCTGGTTGGTGAAAGCCTCCAAGGTGGTGACAGGTGGCTGGGCGATAATAAATGCATCCTTACGGGAGGGGGTATTTCCTGCACCATTAAAACATGCTTTGGTGCGCCCCCTCCTGAAGAAAATATCCCTTGACCCAGCTGTCCTTAACAATTACAGGCCGGTTTCCAACCTGCCCTTTTTGGGTAAGGTTTTGGAGAAGGCGGTGGCGCGCCACCTGCAGAGTGTCCTGGAGGAAGCGGATTATCTAGACCCCTTTCAATCAGGATTCAGGCCCGGGTATGGTACGGAGACGGCATTGGTCGCACTAATGGATGATCTCTGGCGGGAGCGGGACGGGGGTTATCCGTCCGTCCTTGCTCTTCTTGACCTCTCAGCGGCCTTCGATACCGTCGACCACGGTATTCTTCTGGAACGGCTCAAAGGATTGGGGATCCAGGGCACTGTGTTGTCCTGGTTTTCCTCTTTTCTGGAGGGCCGTACCCAGTCGGTGTGGTTAGAGAGTGAGAGGTCCAGCCCTAGGTCCCTCAAGTATGGGGTTCCTCAGGGCTCGGTGCTTTCTCCCCTCTTATTTAACATCTACATGAAGCCACTGGGTGAGATCATTCGTTCCCACGGGGTGCGGTACCATCAGTACGCGGATGACACCCAGTTGTATATCTCGGCCTGTGGGGACCCCAGTGATGCTGTTGAAATCCTATCCGGATGCCTGGAGGCCATTGGGGTCTGGATGGGGGCCAATGGGCTTCGGCTGAATCCCAGCAAGACAGAGTGGCTGTGGATAAGGGGCCCCGTGTTATCCAGGGAGTTACCACCTTTGGTACTGGATGGGGCGGTTTTGCCTCAGACAGACCCAGTGCGCAACTTGGGGGTCCTTCTGGATTCACGGCTGCTGCTGGAAGAACAAGTGGCGGCTGTGGCCAGGAGGGCTTTTGCCCAACTTCGGGTGATTCGCCAATTGCGCACGCTCCTGGACCGGGGCTCCTTGCTTATGGTCACCCATGCTCTGGTTACTTCCCGACTAGATTATTGTAATGCGCTCTACATGGGGCTGCCCTTGACGACCATTCGGAGGCTGCAGCTGGTCCAGAATGCGGCAGCCCGGGTGGTGATGGGATGTGGGCGATATGCCCATGCCTCACCGCTACTTCGGGAGCTGCACTGGTTACCAGTTTGTCTCCGGGTGCAATTCAAGGTGCTGGTTTTGACCTTTAAAGCCCTATATGGCAGTGGGCCAGGATACCTTAGAGACCGCATCGTCCCAAGAGTGTCTGCCCGTCCAACCAGAGTGGACCGGAGGGGCTCTCTAATGGTGCCATCAGTTAGGGGTGCACATCTGTCTAGCACCTGAAGGAGGGCCTTCTCCGTGGCCGCACCAACTCTCTGGAACCTCCTGCCAACAGATCTAAGACTTCAAAGAGAATTGCTGCCCTTCAGGAAAGGATTGAAGACCTGGCTGGCAGGGCAGGTGTGGGGGGCCCCAAATGGGAACACGGTCCCCGCCTGCTGGCTTACGTAAAGAATTAAGAACTCTCTCTTCCTTTTTTAGAGTGGGTGGGATAAGGGGTTTTTTAAGTGGGTGGGATATGGGGTTTTTAAAGTGTTTTTATATGTTTTTAGAATTTGTTGTAATGCCGCCCTGAGTCAGGTTCTGCCTGAGTGGGCGGCATATATAAATACGACTAAATAAATAAATAAATAATAATAATTGGGGGCCGGATGAATTGGCATTGGGGGCCGGATCCAGCCCATGGGCCATAGTTTGGGCACCCCTGATTTAAATATTACTTATAGCCCATTATACTTACTTCTCCAGTCTGGGGGTTGTTTCTCCTCAAACCTGATGCAGAGCCACTTCTTGCGGGTTCTGCCTTAGAATAAGGTTTCCAACAGTATTCATCTCTGTAGATATTTCTAGCAGTTGGTTCATCCGATTGAAAGGGAATGACATATCCTTTTCCTGCTCTGGCACTGCAAGAAGCAGTAGAGTCAACAACATAAGGACATCTGCCATCATGAAACTATTTCAATTCAGATTTAGGGGTTGCAGTGACTCAGTGATTAAGAAACTCACCTTTTTAGTTGGAAGGCTGGCAAGTTGGCAGTTCGAGACCTGGATACTGAATGACAGTTTGGGCGACCGTCTCTGCCCCAGCTCCAGCCAACCCAGCACTCAAAAGCAAGAAACTGCAAGTAGATAAATAGGGACCACTTCGGTGGGAAAATATCTTAGAGACATGAAAGGAGCCTCATTTGGGCATCCCCTGAGTGGAGTTTCTCCAGCAAAAATCCTTTCAACCCAGAATAATTTCTGACATGAAATTATTATTTTTATCAATTCAGGTGTAGGAGGAAGGCAATACCTTTATTGGATCACTCAAAAAATCCATCATTGCATGAACAATTCAGAGTTATCTCTTAGGGCCATACTATATGTTACAGATCCTTAAAAACTGAAATCATAGTAGTGTTCTAAAGATGTGATTCAGCTGAATTTTGGTGTCTGCGGAATCAGACTTTCAAACAAAGCCATTTTAAGTTCCCCAACTTCGTGCGATTCACCAGTTACGCCCGCTCCTGGACCAAGACTCCTTGCTCATAGTCACACATGCTCTGGTCACCTCTAGACTACTGTAATGCACTCTACACTCTACAAGGGGCTGCCCTTGATGACCATTTGGAGGCTGCAAGGTAGGGGTGTGCCAAATTTCATGGGCCCAGATATAGGGGTGTGGGAGCCTTTGCGAGACCCGCAAACAAACACCTTGCTTTTATATATATATATATAGATCATAAGGGATGATGTAAATTACTGTCTGACAATAATGGCAAGATCAAATGATCTACAGGTGGCAGTCGTGGCCAGGAGGGCTTTCGCACAACTTCACGTTGTCTGCCAATTACGCCTGATCCTGGACCTACTCCTTACTTATGGTCACACATGCTGTGGTCTCCTCTAGACTGGACTATTGTAATGTCAGAGGCTACAGCTGGTCCAAAATGTGGCTGCCCGTGTGGTGATGGGGTGTGGGCATTATGCCCATGCCTCACCCCTGCCCCGGGAGCTGCACTGGTTACCGGTGTGCCTCGGGGTGCAATTCAAGATGCTGGTAATGACCTTTAAAGACCTACATGGTAGTGGGCCAGGATATCCAAGAGACCGCATCACCCCAAGAACATCTGTCCATCCAAACAGAGCGGACCAGAGGGGCTCTCTAATTGTACCATCTGCTAGAGGGGCTCATCTCTCTAGCACAAGAAGGAGAGCCTTCTCTGTGTCTGCACCGGCACTATGGAACCTCCTGCCAACAGAATTACAGCTGCAGATTTAATTTAATTTTAATTTAATTTTAGTTTAATTTAATTTTTCAACTTTTAATTTTTTAATTTTAATTTTCAACAGATGGAATTGCTGCCCTTTAGGAAAGAACTGAAAACCTAGCTGGCATGGAGGGGTGACCCCTGCCTGTTGGCTTATAGAAATAATTAAGATTTCTCGCTTTCTTTTAATAGATGGGGTGAGTGGGTAAATTATTTAGAATTTTTAATGGGGTTTTTAAGGGCTTTTAGTTTGTTTTTTATGTTACTTTTAATCATACCTGTCAAGTTTTGGATTTGAAAATAAGGGAAATTTTGGCCACACCCCTCAGTGGGTGTGGCCAAATCTGTGGGCATGGCCAAATATAGCCATGTGACTTGCTGGGCTCTAGTCATGAAAATGTCTGCAAACACACCAGGCTGTAAATGGAGATGAGCACTGCATCCTAGAGTTGGATACGACTGGCAGATTTTACTTTCTTAGGATCAAAGATCTCTGCAGATGGTGATTGCAGCCGTGAAATAAAAAGGCGACTGATGCTTGGGAAACAAGCTATGAGAAACCTGGGGAACATAGTTAAAAGTAGAGGCATCACCTTGCAAAAAAAAAATTTTGCATAGTCAAAGCAATGGTATTCCCGGTGGTAATGTATGGGTGTGAGAGCTGGACCATTAGGAAAGCTGAGCGCAGAAAAATAGATGCCTTTGAAATGTGGTGTTAGAAATAGGTCGATCTTAGAAGAAATCAACCCTGACTGCTCATTAAAGGTCAAATAGTAAAGATGACACTAAAGTACTTTGGACATCAAATGACAAGAGTGGATTCACTTGAGAAGGCCTTGATGCTGGGAAAGGTAGAGGACAAAAGAAGGGGGTGGCCAAAAATAAGATGGCTAGATGGTATTATAGATGCAATGGGCACAAAGCTGTGTGAACCAAAGAACCCTTTCCCCATCTTCTTGGGGGACTTTTGTTTTGTTTTCTTTCTTGTTTACTCAGTGGCTTAAGTGACTAAAATGCTGACTGGGAGGCAGAAGGACAGCAGTTTGATTCCCGAGTACTGCAGGACGGAATGAGCTCCCGTCTTTGTCCCAGCTCCTGCCATCCTAGCAGTTCGAAAGTGATCAGTTCATATAGTGAATCCCCCCCTCTCATATAGTGATCAGGCAACACCCCTCCCAATTAGTGTGGAGGAGCAAGGGATTAATCCCCCCCTCTCTCTCATATAGTGATCAGGCAACACCCCCCCCCCCAATTAGTGTGGAGGAGCAAGGAATTAATTCCCCCCATCTCTCCCTCTCATATAGTGATCAGGCAACACACCCCTCCAATTAGTGTGGAGCAAGGGATTAATTCCCCCCCCTCTCTCTCATATAGTGATCAGGCAACCCCCCCCCCCCCAATTAGTGTGGAGGAGCAAGGGATTAATCCCCCCCTCTCTCTCTCATATAGTGATCAGGCAAACCCCCCCCCAATTAGTGTGGAGGAGCAAGGGATTAATTCCCCCCCTCTCATGTAGTGATCAGGCAACCCCACCCACCCCCCAATTAGTGTGGAGGAGCAAGGGATTAATCCCCCTCCTCTCTCTCTCATATAGTGATCAGGCAACACCCCACCCAATTAGTGTGGAGAAGCAAGGGATTAATCCCCCCCTCTCTCTCTCATATAGTGATCAGGCAACCCTCCCTCCCACTGATTTGCCCCTGCATATATGAAATATATTGTTCACCTAGAGTAGACTCCTGCTCCCAGCAGCAAAAATGAAGCAGCCTTATGGCAGAAAAGGGAAAGAGAAACTACAGAACGCCCCCCTCCCCCTTCTCTCGCTCTCCTTCCACAAGCGAAAAGCCTGCCACACAGCGACCTCTGGTGGCCGGATAAAAATACTGCAGCTAGCTTCGCCTGTGAGGGCTCCGGTCAGGATATTTTTTAAAAAAAATAAGGGAAAATACGGGGAAATTAATAAAACGGGAGGGGGCGGGAAGAGGTGTAAAAATAAGGGGTTTCCCAGGGGAAAATGGGATAGTTGACAGGTATGGCACTTAGCTCCATTGTGTCATTTGAAGCAACATATTACACAAACACTTTGGTGCTGAGTAAGCAAGCTTTAGTCTCAGCTGGGAAAGGGCCCCTGTGCTTCTACAGCCACAACAAACCCCAAAAGCAAGCCTTCTGCTTCACTATTGCTGCTTACCCTGAGATCTGTCTTCTCACCGGAGACCCAGAGAAGTACAGCAATTCACTGAGACTTGGGCCAATGCCCTGATACTGTAAATGTCAACCCTCATCTGGGGTGGGGGAGATAGCACTCAATAGGGCAAACAAAAAAAGGGACCCAAAGGCTAACACTTTTAAAAATCTTTGCAAACAAGCTGAGACGTTTTAGAGCAAGTCTTTGTCTTCACAAGCTGAGAACTGAATGACCAAACATGTAAGACTTGTTTGCTGTCTTACTATGTAAGAAGGTTTGCTTCTCAATGAGATAACACAAGAGGTTTTTTTTAAATCAATACTGGAAGAGTCAGAGAGAGTTAGAGTGTGATCAGACTATGACAAAACCTTTTACAGACTGAGTGCAGTAAACAGGAGGGTGGGGCGATCTCTGTGTTGGGGGAGGGAGAAAGCACTCCCATTGGGCTGCTGGACAGAGGGGTGGTGGCAAACTCTGTGCTTGGGGAGGGAAGAAGCATTCCCATCAGGTTGCTGGGCGCACAAGAGTGGGGCAAACTCTGTGCTGAGATGACAGTGCACATGCCCACAGAGAGGGCTCTGAGTGCCCCCTCTGGTACACATGCCATAGGTTCATCACCACTGGACTATGACAAAGGATTGTGTCTGATTCCAATGGGGACAATCTCAGACAATGGGAAGGGGAGAGGGGAGACTTAAATTCCACCTGGGAGTGGCAGCAGGGGCAAGGTGAGGCAACCAGACACTCCCTACCCACCACTCCTAGGAGGTGGAGGAGGCGCATACATGCAGGGGGCATGTGGAGGCGCAAAAGCATGGGAGGCAATGTGTGTCATGATCTTGGTCTGTTAGGCCTCATTTTCAGGCCTCTGCCAGTCTTTTGACAGGCCTTGTCTGTTCAAGGCCACTCTTAGCTAAGCAGCTAAAATTCTTTCCTATCTCTGCACACAGCACTATAGCCTAGCCCTGCCCACAGCTCTAAAGCTATGTCTCTGTGCTCAACTCAAAGCTTGAGCCAGCCCACTTCTCAAAAATCCTATCTTTGCACACCACCCTCTCTTCTGGGAGGAGATAGACAGAAGCTTCTAGGCCCAACTCCAAATAAGGGTCTTCCTATCAGATAAGAAGCATTCCTAAGGTGGGGAGAAGGAGCTACTTTTCTCTATATAAACAAAGGCTTTTCTTAAGCACTTTGGTTCCTTAACTTGAGGCACATGCTTCATTATCGAACTCATATTTCCTGGGAGAAATCAAACACCCAATTCCCTGGATGAGCCCTCCTTGGGTTTTTCCATGGGGGAACTCTAACTAACTATTTCTGTGTATTCTGTTTCTGTTCTTTTCAGATTCTGTGCTATGCCTTAATGAAATGCATATTGGAAAATAAAGCTCTTTGTGAGTTTTATTACTAAGTTGATGTCAATTTATCAGGCTAATTCAAGTACTATAGCTCTCTGCTTTCACACGCTACTAAACTAAACTAACTGCAGACTCCTGGTATTGGAAGATCATGGCCACGTGGGGTTCAGGAAGAGAGAGGTGACAAAAGGCTGGATGGAAGTGTGCAGAAAGAGATTTAAAAGGAACAGCCTATTGATTGCAACCAGCCTCTCAAACCCAACGTAAAGGTTGGCTTCACGACAATGTGCCGACATGACTTCGCCAGAGGAACACTGGTGACATCATATGGATGTGTGGGCATACATGGTGCCTGCCCGTGTGCCTCATTCTACTCCTAGGGCACTCAGTCTCTAAAAGGTTTGCCATCACTGCTCTAGGCCATCTCCAAAAAAGTTGAAGGCTGAAAGTATCTGAGGGTGATATAAGTCTCTTACTGGAGATCTGATGAGCAACATCAAGACTCCTATATTCACTTTTTGTAGTTCTTTCTATTTAAAGTAGGCTTCAATGGAAGTAGGCTTCAATGGAACGACATTTCAAATACAACTATCTAATCGGTAAAGTAGAGCACATGGCCTTTCCAACCAGCACACAAAAAATTGTCACTGAAGCTTTGATCTGCCTTGGAACTTCTGAAGGTAGGGCTCACATGGCTAAGTTTTCTTTACATTAACAGTGGCGTACTTGAAGTGTTTTAAAACAATGAATGATACACTAGAAAGCTTTGTGCACAAATTATGGCAAAGACAACGTTAACGTTTTAACCTATTGCTGTTACAACCTTGGACTAGTTTGGTGCCAAACAATAGGACAACTTAGCAAACAGAAAAAGGTGGAGCTGTTCTCAATCTGAGCAGACTAGGTTAGAAAGATAAAGTCCAATCAAGCACTTAATATCTAAAGTTTCTTTTCCTAATTGTAGATGATATGGTATTTACCGTATTTGCTGGCATATAAGACCCACTTTCCCCCCTTAAAATACACTGGGAGTGCATCAGTGGTGGGATTCAATTTTTTTATTACCTACTCTGTGGGCGTGGCCAGGAGGAAAGCCCTGTGTAGCACCTGAATTAGGACTACTTTATTTCAAAACTTGAATGGGTGGGGCCTGCCAGAATTTCTGCTACCTTTTCTGGTGAACTGGTGCAAACCTGCTGCATCCCACCACTAGAGTGCATCTTGTACTGTATATAGTGGCCTATAGTGGGTTATTTTGGTAATAACAATGTGAGTCTTACACACCAGCAAATACGGTAAATTGTGTAGAGCTGTTTCAACATACACACTAGCAAAAGGGGTCAAGAAACAAAGGTATTAAATATATAAGAAAAATCCCAAACATGACCAAAATGTCAAATCTTACCAATCTGTATCAGGATTTGTTGCAGGTTTATAGACAAAATCATGTCTCACGGTCGTCTCATAAGGATCCCACTTTATTTTACCTACAAATTAGAAACACAACTTATTCTTTTTTAAGTTAGACAATAATGACAAATTATACGGTTAATATATTTCACCAAAATTGTTCCAGATGTCTTGGCATTCATATGGGAAGTCTAGGCCAGGATATGCAAGAAAGGCACGTGTTTCTTTTCTGCTTAGATAAATTTGTGATGTGTTGCCTTTTAATGTTAATTATTATGATAATAATATCTAGCAACAGCTAGTTACAGCATTATCATATTATATATTCAGTGCATTTTTCACTTATTAATACAGAAAAAAAACCTTACAGTCAGCCCATTCACAACACTCCCTATTCTCCATCTCCTTTCCTTAGAACCAGCCAACTGACACAGAATCTTTTCAGTGCAACAATAAGGAACTGTTCTGATTTAGTTTAAGGAGACAATGCACAAATAACTTTTATTCTTTTCAGCAAACTCTCTGGAGTCTGTTCACGTAATTCAATTTATGAAATTATACTCACAATTCCTGTAACTGTAAAATTCCAGGAACAATGAACTGGAAAATGACCTAAAAGCTACCATAAATTGTTTTTGTTGCAACAAACTAACATGGCTACAAGGTGTGGTCTAATCCTGTGAATCAGTCAAATTCAGAAGTCCTTAGTGCACCAGTTATATAGGATGATATACTTTCATGTAAGGTTTACTACATGTATGTCTCTTAGCTTAGCAATGCTTTTGTTTACAAGATTTGATGTGCAATTGGGCAGTCATATTAATCATTTGTTCTAAAATTGCTGTAAAGCTTTCCTATCCAGTATCATGTACTGGATAGGCAAAAAATATTTGATTGAATCCTCAAATCATATTAGGATCACCATAATTTGGAAGCCACTTGATGGCGCGTAACAAAGAGGCCAGGAGTAGGTAAAGTGCCGCCTTCCAGATGTTTTGAGGTAGCTGTTTAAGGCTGACTAGAGCTAATGGTAGTTGCAATCCAATAGCATCTGGGTGCTATAGTCATACCACAATATTTTATGCTAAATCCAACTGTTAGCTCCAGCTTGAGCAGAACCACGTAAAATCTTGAATGAATGTGTTCCATTCATTAGGAGGGTCTTCTCTAGTTGGAACTAATGACTGGATTTAGCTCTGTATCTCTGAAAAAAATATTTGCATGAGAAGTAATTTATAGAGATTTTGGACTCACTCCTACATATATATAATGCTAATAACTTGCAGTACCTTCTTACTACCTAATACAGGGATCAGCAACCTTTTTATGTTGGGGACTGGGTCACACTCCCTCAAAACATACAGCAAAGCACTGAAGCTGAATGGAATAGAAAAGAGCCTTAAGTGACCCTCTGTTCCTCACAAGGCTAGGTATTCTGAAATTTCAGGCCTGGGGCCACGCGATGCAGACACAAGAATTAATTGGATAACATTTTAACATATCATATAACATACAAATATGTATTTACAACTTTTCAGATTTGCATATTTATCTGGATTTCTTTTCAACAGCTTGTATTAGCCTTTCCCACCTCATCTCATTTTATCTTTATAACAACCCTGTGAGGTAGGCGAGACTAAAAAAAAAAGCAAAAGTCTAAAGTTGCAGAATAGTCTTCCAAGGAATAGGGTGCAAATTTGAAAACCTTGGTCTTGCCAGTCCTTAACCAATGCTTTAACAGTACTACCCCTCAAAAGTGTGATTTTATGATTAAAGTTTCAACACTATATCTGATCTGAGGAATCTGCTCATTCCCAGTTCTGATAGTTTAACAAACTAGTCCAAACTTTCTTCAGCATGTTATGACAGATCATTCTTACTATACAGAACATAACAAAACCAACTCCCAAACAGGACTCATCATGTCAAAATCATTCTTTTCCATACCAGTTGTGCCCGGCTAGAAAGGGGAAAATGGCCAGAATTCTATTGGTGTTGCTTAAGGTTTGCAACAGTTGATAAGATGGCAAAGCACATCCTAGCAATGTTGTGAGTCATATGTGCCCAGTTGCACAACCAAGAAGTACCCCCTACACCTTCTCACCTAGTTGCAGATACCTGCAACTAATTCTGCAAACTTTATGTAAACACCAAGGGGATCGATTCACATTTGGATAATTGATTTGACTTTATAAGTTTCCTAGCATTTTTTGCCCAGGTATAATTTGTGTTTTGGTGGCTGGGGTGGTTTTGGGGGGTACAAACACACACACACACACACACACACACACACACACACACACACACACACACACACACACACACACACACACACACACACACAGAAAACAGAAACACACACAACCACACACGCAATACCCACACACATCACAACCACACACACAACTCAATCACACACACAACACACACACAACACAACCATATGCACAACACAACCACACACAACACAACCACACACACACTACACAATACACACACACACACAACCACACACACGCCGAAGCTGCGCAGGGAGAGGAGGGGCATCCCCTCCCCCCGAAGCCTTGGCGAGGACACATACACACACACACACACAGCTCAGAGGGCCGCACCGACTGCGAAAGGCCCAGCCAGCAACAGGTAAGTGGGGTGGGGGACAGGGACTGGGGGGGAATGGGCAGGGGATGGGTTCGTGTTCCCCCTTTCTCCTCCCAGACCAGGACAGGCGGCGTGGTCCTCTGGCCCATTCCCCCCCTTAGTCCATGTCCCCCACCCCACTTACCTGTTGCCGGCTCGGCCGTTTGCTCTCTGCACCTCCCCGGCACGGCCTTCTTAGCTGGGCCGCTCACCTTCCGTGCCTCCATGACGCGGCCTGTCCTCTGTTCCCGCCGGTGTCGAGGCCTTTGCCGGTCGGGCGGGGGGCACCAAAAGCAGGTGGCCCAGCCAGCAACTGACGTGCCCACTCACCTGCCATGGTGAGCTGGGGATGGCTTCCCTCCAGGAGACGAAGTGTCTCCCGGAGGGGAGTGGTTTGCACATTGGCCAGCCGTTGTTGTTTTTATGTGTGCGCTGCTTTCCCGGCCTCCTCCGCGCTCGCGTCCCTTAGCCTGATTGGCTGATGTGTTGCACAGCGCGGAGGACGCTAGGAAACGTAGGGATTTTTGTTCATGGGGCAGGTGCCCCACTCTCGGCGTCTGGACCCTTGCAATGATGCTCGCAGCGTCTTAAGGTAAGTGTGGCTGGCTCGGTACAGGATGGTTGGGCCGGGTGTGGCCACATATGCCGGACACGTACCACGCAACCCCCTTCTTATAGGTATAGATTAGGAACAAAATGTAGCAAAAACATACAAACTTGTAAGCCCTTCAGAACTCAGGTTGAACTGATCCAGGCACAGGGTTACTGAACATCTGCCCGTCCAGAGGGGCTTTTTAAAAATACCAATTGCTAGAGAGGCTCACCTCTCTAGCACTAGAAGAGCCTTTTCAGTATCCGCTCTGGCCCTATGGAACCTCCTGCCAGTTGAATTGCGTCTCCAGACAGAGCTGCTGCCCTTCAGGAAAGAGCTGAAAACCTGGCTGGCAGGGCAGGTGTGGGGAGGTGGAGAGGGAGCAACCCCCCCCCCCTCTTCGCTCATTTAGAGCAGGATCACCCATGCTTTTAAAGGTTTTTAACTAAATTTTAACTCCTGCCAACCTAGCAGTTCGAAAGCAAGAAATTGCAAGTAGATAAATAGGGACCACTTTGGTGGGAAGGTAACAGTGTTCCGTGCACTCTGGTCATGCCTGCCACATGACCATAGAAACGTCTGCAGAAGCAGACAGCGCTGGCTCTTCGGCTTTGAAACAGAGATGAGCACTGCACCCTAGAGTCGGATACGACTGGCTTTCGAGCAAGGGAAACCTTTACTAACTAAATTTTAACTGGTTGCGGGTGGGAGGTTGTTTTTCAGTGTTTTTAGGAATTTTAAGGGTTTCTATAGTTTAAACGTTGGGGCTTTTATGTACGCCACCCAGAGTCACATGTCAATTGGGGTGGCTATACAAATTAAATGAATGAATAAATAAATAAATCATGCCAACCTCTTGGTAGCAAAGAGCAACTCTTTCTCGTTTCTGCTGTAACAAACTGCGACTAATGTATTACCTCCTAACCTCTGGGGAATTTCCAGAACTTTTGTTCTGCATAGTCCGAAATGAGTTCTGAACAACCTGAAAGCTTGCACAATTTTATGGCATTTTGGTTCGTCCTAATAAAGATACAATGACTAAAGTGGTGAAGAGGCTGAACTTGACTGGAAGGTTGGCAGGTCAGCAGTTCGAGGCCAGAGTACTGCACCACAGAGTGAGCTCCCATCTTTCTCCCAGCTCTTGCCAACCTAGCAATTCAAAAGCAAGAAATTGCAAGTAGATACATATGAAATGTAACAGCGGTAACGGTAACAGTGTTCCATCCCATGCACTCCTGTAACTGCCACATGAGCAAGGAAACGTCTGCAACTGCAGACAGCACACGCGGTTCTTTGGCTGTAAATGGAGATGAGCACCGCTCCCTAGAGTTGGACATGACTGGCATTGGAGCAAGGGAGACCTTCAACAAATAAAGATACAGTACTATCCAACTAAGGAGCTTTAATTATTCATTTATTTAGTTATTCATTCACTCAGTAGTTAAGAAGTTCGCCTTGTTAGCTGGAAGGCTGGGAAGTCGGCAGTTGGAGACCCGGGTACTGCATGACGGATTGAGCGCCCGTCTCTGTCCCAGCACTTGGGGACATGAAAGGAGCCTTATAAATCATAAGTTGCCAACCCAGAAACCGTACATTACCGTACAGGCTGCGCAAAAATTACCGTACATTACCGTACGGGGTTCGCGCATGCGCAGACACATTTCTGCACATGCATAATGGGCAGAGTCTGGGCGGAGCCTGGGTGGAGCCATGTGGAGCTATGGGTGGAGCCTGGGCGGGCATTTTGTTTGAATATTTATGAGGAAAGAAAACGGAAGTAATCTGTTGTTGTTGTTTTTTTCATTTTGACACAGGACGGAACCGGAAATAATATTTTATTATTATTATTTTTTGAAATTACTGAAAATTACCGTACATCTCCGTACGGTAGTCGTACATCGTACGGAGGGCCAAATTACCGTACCGTACGGTAATTACCGTACAGGTTGGCAACGTCCGCAAAAATCCTTTTAACCCAGAAGAATTTCTGACACGAAAATTATTATATTAACTCCAAAGGGGATGGGGGAGGGGCAAGCACAAGACTGACGTCCCTGCTAGCCAATGCGGAAGCGCCCTTTCTGCCTAACGCTCGAATCGAGAGTCTCGATTCCCTCAGAAAGAGCGGAAAAGACGGGAGAGAGTTTCCTTTCCTCACCGGCAGGAGGCGATGGTGGCGGCGCTCTGGCGGACCGGGGTCTCCAAGAGAGGGCCGTGGCCGTGGCCGTGGCGGCTGAGGCGGGAGCAGCCGCTGCTCCTGCGGGCCCGTGAATCGGAGGGAGGAGAGGGGTCTCCTGACGGTCCATGCAGGCGGTCGGGTTCAACGGGCTCCTCCTCCAAGGACAGACCGGGGAGTCAGTCGCCTCTCCTGTCGGGTCGGGGGCACAAAATGTCGGCACGGAGATGGGGTGGGAAACGGGTGGAAGGGAAGAGGCGAAGCGGCTGCGGCTAGGAAATGGCGGGCCCAATAGGCGCTGCTGGTCTTGGCCCTGCCTGCCCGCCTTCCCGGTTGCCTCGGTACCACCAGGCGTGCTATTGTGACCGAGGAAGGGAGAGCCGGTTACACACACGAAGGCAGTTCAGCCTCTCTGGGGACCTGGGATGGGGGGCCATTGCGATGCCCTGCCTAGAGAAGTAGTTCCCAAACTTTTTTTTGGCCATGGATCTCCAAAATCCTGATGCCACCTCCTTGTGACATATAATTCTTTATTATTCAAAAACAAAAGTCAGCTAGGACACTGACTGGGAGGCGGAAGGTCAGCAGTTCGATTCCCGAGTACTGCAGGACGGAAATGAGCTCCCGTCTTTATGTCCCGGCTCCTGCCAACCTAGCAGTTGGAAAGCAAGAAATTGCAAGTAGATAAATAGGGACCACTATGGTGGGAAGGTAACAGCGTTCTGTGCGCTCCGGTGTCTAGTCATGCCTGCCACATGACCACGGAAACATCTGCAGAAGCAGACAGTGCTGGCTCTTTGGCTTTGATACAAAGATGAGCACTGAACCCTAGAGTCGGATATGACTGGCTTTTGAGCAAGGGAAACCTTTACTAATAACAGCAAATCCCTGATTGGTGTTCAAATTTGCTGTGAAGTTTGGCCCTGTTTCTGCAAGTTCATTTTTATCATCTCATGAATTCATCAAATTCTAAATACTGTATAGGAGTATCGTAGGTAAAATATCTATAATAATAAACTTTAAACGTTTATTTTTCAGTTTTTAATTGGATAATTGCTTAAAATGCGGTTTTTGTAGGTTAATTTTAGAAAAATACTCTTCCCCGGTATGGCTCGCGCCACAGGTTCAGCCTAGGGGTCAACAGATCCTAAATACGGCCTCGTGTCTTTGTCCCAGCTCCTGCCAACCTAGCAGTTCGAAAGCAAGAAATTGCAAGTAGATAAATAGGGACCACTTTAGTGGGAAGGTAACAGCATTCCGTGCGCTCCGGTGTCTAGTCGTGCCTACCACAGGAACATTTGCAGAAGCAGACAACGCTGGCTCTTCGGCTTTGAAACAGATGAGCACTGCACCCTTGAGTCAGGTACGACTGGCTTTTGAGCAAGGGAAACCTTTACTATTCCCATGAAAGAAGTCTAAAAGGCCATTCACCGTTAATAACTCATTCTCGAATTGCCCTCCTTAAAAATCAACACACACATATCCCGTGGGATATGTGCCCCTTGTTAGAAACCACGGGTCTAGACTAGAGATTATGTGGGGCTGTGGTGGCTTAGTGATTAAGATGCCGAAAGTCAGCAGTTCAAGACCCAAGTACTGCATGATCGAGTCAGCTCCTGTCTGCCCCATCTCCTGCCAACCTAGCAGTTCATTGTTTTTGGGTCAGAAATTGCTCTGGGTTGAAAGGATTTTTGCAAGGGAGAGGCCCATATGTGTCACCCCAGTTAATGCAATTCTTGGAACTCATAAAATGGCATACATGGTGCCAAAGAGAAAGGGGGAAATTATGTTGGGTGGCACCATAAACAAATATATAAAACCCCATGAGTCAGTGTCATACTATTTATCCATGGAAGATTAATTTGCATAAATCAAAATCCAATGTGAACCCACCCCCGAAACTGACATTAGAAATCTTCAGGGTATCTGTGACATTTTTTTTTTTGCGGAGGGGGGTGACTGGAGTGGGAAAGAAGAATCCATTGCAACATGAATTAATATTAAGGAATGAGTATCACCCATACTAAAGGGACTGCAGTGGCTCAGTGTTTAAGATGCTGAGCTTCACAACTGGAAAGTTGGCAGGTCAGCAGTTCGAGACCTGAGGGTTGCATGACTGAATGAGCTCCTGTCTCTGTCCCTGACAACCTAGCAGTTTGAAAGCAAGACATTACAAGTAGATAAATAGGTACCGCTTCAGCGGGAAGGAAAACGATGTGTTGCGCATTCCAGTGTCTAGTCATGCCTGCCATTTGACCATGGAAATGTGCACACACAGACAGCACTGGTTCTTTGGCTGTAAACAGATGAGCACTGCACTCTAAAGTCAGATACAACTGGCTTCTGAGCAAGGACTACTTTACCTTTACCTTTTAGAGATCATTTATATAGAGGGCTCAATCCTGTAGCATCCCAAAGGCAACCTTGTTCTTAAAGAAGAAAGTGGCCATACCCTTTTTTGGTGCCAGACCTACATTTGGTAAAAAGGGGCTCCTTGAGGCTCTTCCGCAATAAAACCAGTCTCCTTCCCCCCACCCCCACCCCCAAGGGAGAAAAAACCCTCTAAATTTAATCTTGCCTACTTTTTTAAAAAAATTGAGACTCCCAAGTCTCAAATCTAAAAAAAGTGGCAACTTCTTTCACTGTCTTTCTGGGGTACACAGAAAGAGCCTCCTTGAAGATTGTGGTACCCTGAGCTACAGTAACCTTGTGCTGGTTAATGTTTCTCACACTAGGTCGGGCAAAAAGGAACTACAGAATGAATTTATCAACAGGTGGCTTCATTTGGGCAGTTTAAAGTCTAACCTAGACATGAAAGAAGACTGCTTTTCTCACAAGTAGCTATTTGCCATTTTAAAAAAAACCACTCATTCACTGCAGGAATCTTTAGTATCAAATACTTGCCAGCAGAGGCAACACTCATCACCATCTGGTGCATTAAGATGCTCCAGCCCACGCCCCACCAAAGCTTGTGCCAAGTTAATCCTTAAAATAGCAACAGCTTTTTCATATTGTGTTGCAACTGACTAATATATCTACACCCCTGGAAACTGCTAGTCCTTTGCTTCAATTTATCCTAAGTGGCATGGTGTAACGTTTTTGGTGTATTCAGAGGTTAATCTTATCTCTAATGAAGTGGACTTAGTCCATGAAAAAACATTTAAATACAGTAGTCTTTTAGGTGCCACAATATTTTGTTTTGTTTTGTTTACTCTCTGATGTTTGTAAAAGCAGGGTCTCACAAAAATCCTATCAACCAGTGGTGGGCATCAGCAGGTTCGCACCAGTTTGCCAGAACCGGCAGCAGAAATTCTGGCTGGCTCCGCCCATCCAAGTTTTGAAATAAAGTACTGTACAGTACTGTAGTCCTAATTCGGGTGCAACACAAGGCTTCCCCCTTGGCCATGCCCACCATACCACACCCACAGTGGGTAGTAATTTTTTTTGAGCCCACCACTGCTTTCAACCCAGAGTAATCTCTGACATGAAAACATACACATTTCTCTAATAGCTGGTATGAGGGCAATTCAGTAAATGCAGCTTTCCTCCGCATGAACATGTGCTAAAAGGGAAAGGATTTAATGTGCTGATTTTAAGCATTCTTGACATTAAATGGATTACGAAACCTTTTGGGAATCAGAGTTCCTCCTCCACTCATTTTGCTGTTGGGCCCATTATGATGGTTTCCAGTGGCATTTCCTCCACAGAGGGGACCATCACCCCACCTAAAGGGGCTCATCTGCCCATAGTCTTTGGCTCCTTTAGGGTGTCAAGCTATTTACCGCCGCCCAACACTTGGCGTTGAGTCGCTGGCTGTATGGTCTATTCCATTACTCTGTGTGTGTGTGTGCGTGTGTGCGTGCGTGCGTGCGCGCGCACACACACACACTGTGAGAGTCTTGTATTTAAACAGTTTATCCCTATCCCATATTTTTTTGTAACTGAGTAGGTTCCTCCCTGCCTGCTCCCAGTCTTGCATCCTTGTGCAGATGTCTTGTATGTCTGGTAATATTTACTATATGCAAGCTTTAACATTATTGGATCTGAATATTTTCATATTGTATTATACAATATAAATCATTGTTGTCTTAGTATCAAGATTATGGTACAAGATGTAGTAATGAAATATAGTCATGGGATTTACAGTTCTAGAGTCTAGACACTTGGTCAGAGAACATGGTTTAATACTTGAATAATCCCTTTGAAGAGATGACTCAACCAGGCTATTGATGTATTTCATTAAAGGTAAAGGTCTCCCTTGCTCGAAAGCCAGTCGTATTCGACTCTAGGGTTCAGTGCTCATCTTTGTTTCAAAGCCGAAGAGCCAGCGCTGTCTGCTTCTGCAGACATTTCCATGGTCATGTGGCAGGCATGACATCAGTGCACGGATACCCCACAATAAAAAGATGCCCCACCCACCCCCATCATACAGTATATCAGATTGTCATCTAGTGAACAATGCTGTGTACTTGGTTACATACTGTACAGTAAAGAATTTAATCAGTCTTTGAAACTGTATTAGGTAATTTATCATGGATATTACCGGTAGTTTGCTTTGCCAGTACTAATTGGTACAACCTGTATTTCACATGAAGAATGAATGGAAACAGTTAAGAGGGAGAAAGGAGAAGAAATAGGTGTATACTTCACCACCACCATCGTGTAGACAACCTACCAGACATGACAGTGCAAGTCAGACAAAAAGTTCCTGTACAGATGCAAATCTTGACTTACTCAGCTTACCTGGATCAGAATTAAAACTACATGTAACTTGTGATACATCAAGACTTTAACAACCTGATTTGTAAAAAGCAGTTTTTGTTGCTGCTACTGCATCAGGATTTTTTTTGCTGATCTATTGGAAATCTCGTGAGCTACTAACAGGATCTTCTTTACTTCCTCTTTTACCCTTTTGGGTGTCAGGGGAGATACAAGGCTCTTGTTCTGGCACTTCTAGCAGCCTCTACTGCCTTTATTTGATGTTCTTTCTCCACCCCAAGCTTTGTTCTTTTCACATAAGCTTTATATGGTATTGAATTCCAAGACATTATCTCAAATTGGGCAAACCACCTTATTTTCCGTCTCTGCAGATAGTTTAAAATTGGTTCTATTCCAGTTCTTTCTCTTTTAATTTCCTCCCTGATTTTATCCCATTCTAGCCACTCTAGCAGCCTTCCTCAAGACATCTTTTTGTTGTAAGTGTCCATGTGACCAACTTTTTGTTGTAAGTGTCCATGTTTGGCACTAATAACGTAAGGTGAAAATGAATATGCTTTGTATGAGGGGTTTTTGTGCTGCTTGGTATTGATCTTATTTAGTAAGAGTTAATTCATGAGCAGGATCGCTAATCTTTTCTCCAGGTTCAAATCTTGTAATAGTTCACATTGCATGGGCTAGATACATTCTGAATCTTGCTGCTTGTTATAAAGTACAGTAAAACCCCGGGTTATGGACGCCTCGAGTAATGGAAAAATCAACTTACCGAAGGAAATTGTGTCCCGATTTGCGGGGAAAACTCACAATACAGAAAGGTGTTTTGGGGGTTCCAACGCTTCCCAGGGTGTTTGGAACATTTCCTCTCCATTTTTGAAAATTGTTTTCACTTTTTGACCCTGGCAGAAGCTCTCCTCCACCGCAGCCAGGAAGTGCTGGAAACCCCCCCCCCCACTGCAATTACCAAGCCTGGCCACTAGATGGCAATGACGGAAATATGACGGATATGCCTTGAAAATTAAAAAAATCAGCTCTGAAACTCACTAAAAAGCCAAAAAAAACCCCCAAAACCTGTTTTTTTCTGTTCCAAACTATTTCTGAAGTGCACTTTGAAATATTTCGCTGGTTTTTTGCCACTATAGAAAGAGTTTTGAACAGAAATATTACTCTTTCTTTTTTTTGCTCTTTTCTAACCTCCGGAGTACTGCAGGACGGAAATGAGCTCCCGTCTTTGTCCCAGCTCCTGCCAACCTAGCAGTTTGAAAGCAAGAAATTGCAAGTAGATAAATAGGGACCACTTCTGTGGGAAGGTAACAGCGTTCCGTGCGCTCTGGTGTCCAGTCATGCCTGCCACATGACCACGGAAACGTCTGCAGAAGCAGACAGCGCTGGCTCTTCGGCTTAGAAACAGAGATGAGCACTGCATCCTAGAGTCGGATACGACTGGCTTTCGAGCAAGGGAAACCTTTACCTAACCTCCAGAATGTTTTTTTTTTT
Organism: Bradypodion ventrale; assembly: GCA_035047345.1. Classification (NCBI taxonomy): domain Eukaryota; kingdom Metazoa; phylum Chordata; class Lepidosauria; order Squamata; family Chamaeleonidae; genus Bradypodion; species Bradypodion ventrale. Next base: position 339,814,644 of record JAWDJE010000003.1, read on the forward strand.
AATTTTCAATGCATTCCTTTGGGAAATTGTGCTTCGTGTTACAGAAAAATCGCTTTACAGAAAACATTCCAGAACGGATTAATTCTGTAACCCGGGGTTCCACTATATATAGATACCAGAGTGCAAGAGAAATGAAAATATCAATTTAGAATATCCTTTTATTGTAAAACAAAGAAGTAGAAAGGCACTGAACCGACAATCAGTTATATAAAAAAATGTAACTATGTGGGGGGAAAAGATAAAATATTTGCCACAGACATCAATGTGACGTATTACAACGCTCACTCACGTTTGCCCAAAATTGCTTTAGTATACAATGCTTTATATTTTTATCTACTCCCAAGATCATTAAGTTCTGACTTAGTCTCTAGTTATATATTTACATATTAGTGTCTGAAAAGGGCAGACATTTATCTTGGGCTGCAGCCACAACAGACTTCTCATAGTTTTTGCAGGGAGGGGGCACAGTGGCTGTTCTGCACATGCAAGGTATGCCCTATTTAGAGAAGTGTATACTTAAAGACATTTCTTCAAGGAGAGGTAGGATGTTATCAGAGCCCTCAAATCTCTAGGAATGTGATATTTAGGTGGGGAATGTGTTTTGGCTTTTTAAAATCCAACTAAATATGGAGATCCACTAGAATAAAAGTATTCAAGTACTACAAGTTAAAGGGTAGGAGGGAGGCTCTAAGCCTGTGAAATGCAACATGCTTCATGACATTATACACAATGACACCATTTTAAATGAACAGGAAAATTCCACAAATGATTGATGTAGCCTTTTCCACTCGGTATCAGACAGTAGTGTAGCAGAAGTGATCAATGTATGTTTGCCTCAAGTGAAAGCTTTCTTATTTCTTGCATGCACACTTATGGTCATGGATTGTGACATTAACAAGAGGGCTAACATAAGAGCTGTGTGGCACTTCTTTCCCTGCAACTTGCCTGGAAAGAATCTATGGTATGAGTTCTGCTTTAAGTCACTTTGGTCAACTATTTGTAGAATGTATGGACAACATCAAAAAATAATCCTAAAATTTCACTAGAGTATTTTGTACAACTTGAGGTGCCAAGACAGACCACATCACTGAGAAGAAAAAGTAGCATAAAAATGATTCTCTGAACTCTTGTGACACCAAGTTCCTCCAAAATGCTCTGCAAAAACAAGTTGAAAATATCTATCCAGAAAAGGGATTTTTAATAAAAAAACTGCAGTGGCTCAAGTGGCTAAGATGCTGACTGGGAGGTGGAAGGTCAGCAGTTCGATTCCCGAGTACTGCAGGACAGAATGAGCTCCCGTCTTTGTCTCAGCTCCTGCCAACATAGCAGTTTGAAAGCAAGAAATTGCAAGTAGATAAATAGGGACCACTTTGGTGGGAAGGTAACAGCGTTCCGTGCGCTCCGGTGTCGTCATGCCTGCCACATGACCACGGAAACGCCTGCAGAAGCAGACAGTGCTGGCTCTTCAGCTTTGAAACAGAGATGAGCACTGAACCCTAGAGTCGGATACGACTGGCTTTCAAGCAAGGAAAACCTTTACCTTTACTAATATAAAAAGCATAGGAAGGACATAATTTTGATTACTTAACTCAGGAAGCCTGTGATGGAGCTGAAACTACTTTCTCATGCTTTCTGAACAGTTATGTATTGTTTTAATCTAAGTCCAATAAGCAAAACCTTTCTGAGCCAGAGCATAGCTACAAATTGGGCAACAGATTTCTGGATATCACATAAAAGCACCTGTATTAAAGCAGTGTGTCTGCTAGTTCAGGGTCACCTCTGCCACATCCCAGATTGAGAAAGCACAAAAGAGTGGAGTGGATTTCCCCCCCCCCCCCCCCCGTATGTAATTTACAACTACAGCACAGGTTTGATAAGCCAACCATTACTTTCTGAAGGGAACAAAAGATCTTTTTAGACAGCACAGTCCTATATGTGCTCACTTAAATAACTAAGAAATTTAGTTTGAAACCTATTAGATCACTTCGGTGGGAAGGTAAAACAGCTCCTTGCGCTCCAGTGTCTAGTCATGCCTGCCACATGAGCACAGAAATGTACACAGTGCTGGCTCTTCAGCTATGAAACAGAGATGAGCACTGAACCCTAGAGTCAGATACAACTCGCTTTACCTAGACCTGTATTTCAAGCATAAAGCCAGTTTTGACTCCCTTCAGACTTGTTTCAGAGAAACTGAGGAACATGGAACACAGAATTCTTCTCTAGTAGCTTTGAAGGTTTTTATGTAGATACCTAGGATAAGCTAGCCATCTGTATCTGCTAATAATAAAGAGAAATACCACCTCCAATTGATCTCCTATTCAAAGACTTTCCGAGATGGTATCAAAACAATGTCAAAAGGGCCTAGCTTCAAATTTATCTCTTTACTTCAAAACTAGTCTGCTTCCTTCCCTGAAAATGTCCTAATAGAGAATGCCTATGTATAAAACATATTTAACATACTAATTAGATGCGCTGCTTAAGGTATACAATGGATTTGGGGAGTTAATGAAATGGCACAATCTCACTTAGAAGAAAAGGCTTTGTCCACACTCCAAACTTGTTAGGGAGAAATGCTGGCTCACCTGCTGACTGTCTGCTGTTCAATGCTGTGCCAGAAAGAGTAACACTCTGCAGATGTCTCAGAACTAACTTATCTTTCTGCCAAGGTGTGAGTATTAGATATGCTAGCTAACGTTGCTATTTTCTGGTGTGTTCCTCTTGAATTGCTCTTCGTTTGATCTCTATAATTGCTCCTATATTTTGGGAATCCCTCCCTCTCTATGTGTGGTGCAACTGCTGCCTTTTTGTCCCTTTCCAATACATAAATCCTTTCAAACACCTCCCACTTCAAGATAATCAAAGGGAGTAGTGTGGCTGTGTGGAAAGAATGTGACTCCTTGAACCCAGGAACTGTAATACTTGGTAGCAATTATAAAACAGCTTATTACTTATAGCTTCAGACTCATTGCTCATTATTTTCAAACTTGGGACTTGATATTTAAAGCTACTCTTAAAAATTAACTTCAATATAATTCTGCCATTCTAGCTATGTTATTACATGTAACAAGAAAGCTGTTTTTTCAAATCTTAATGCACTGAGTAAAGAATCAGTTCTACAAGCACCATCTCACAGAACAGGAGAGGGTCTTTCTGAATCAAAGAAAGCAACTTCTGTGCAAGAATCCTGTTGTATGGAGCTTGATGTTGAAGAACAACATCTTCTTTTCAATACTCTTGCAATAACAATGATTCCACTATAGCACTCTTTCTGATGTAATTTTCTCCAAAGTATGGTAATCTAGTTAGAGAATTTGGTCAATCTTCAGATGCCTGAACCTCTGAAACGGTCCAAATAGTTGAAGGAGACTCCGTCCAAGATGACTGTGGCGTCCAGTTGCTATTAAATACATCATCTACGGAAGCTGCAAGATAATAGAAGAAACAGAGTTACAACTTGTCAAATGAAACAGAAATAGTCATGCATATAATCTTTAGATACCACACTAAGAAGTATAGAATGCAAAATAAAAAACCAGACAGGAATAAAAAGACTCAGTATTTACTTGCTCATTCCCAATAGTCACAACCTTTTAAAAATGGCATTCACTTCTGTAGTTATAATCTTGCAATTGCATTTCCCAACAGCTTCTCTGTAAATACCAGGAACACTGAGAAACATACTCTTCAGAAGAAACACAAGAGAGCTTTAGTGTAGAGGTAACCCAAGGGCCAAACTTTGAAAGACAAGTAGCTTCTTAAAGCACAAGAGAGGGAAGAGAGAGAGTACTTCTTTCAAGAGTAGGTGTGGAGGAATGATACCAGAAGAGAGGAGAAGGTTAATCCGGACTGTGAAGAACAAAGAATGACAACAGTACTCTTCAATATTGAAGAGTGGATATGTGGGTCAGGGAAAGGTGGTGATATACACAAAACATCTGTAAAATTCAACAGCTTCTTGAAAATACAAAATCCAGAAGAAAAATGTCTATCAGGGATTTTCAACCTGCAGCCCATGGGCTGGATGCGGGCTGCAGCACCATTTTATGTGCCCCCCCGCCTCCACCACACCCGGAAGTGCCATGTGGTGAAGGAAGGGCAAAATGGCTGTCCGGCCCCCGAAGCTGTCTGAGGGAGCATGACCCAGCCCCCGTCTTTAAAAGGTTGAGAACTGTACTAAATACATCTGCTGTCCCCTAAGAAAATGACTGCTTTCAGAAACTTATATTAATCTAGCAATTTTCAAAATGGAAGATAAGGTTTTTTTTCTTAACACTGAAAAACATGCTGTGTTCTTTTTTAGATTCGCACTCAGCAGGCCACCAACTTACTTCTGGAAGTAATGCTGAACTTTCTGTCTGAAAAGCTGTTTGAACGCAGATATATTTCACTCATTTTATCCAGAAATTTTGTCATTATTTTTCTTTTCTCTGGATTAGTACTGGACAAATTAAGAACTTTTCCATTCACCGAAACTGTGCTTTTGCTCAGTCCAAACCAATAAAAGAAATCAAATAAGGCATCAACTTTGAACTCGTAGGAGAAACTCAAATTTTCTTCGTTAATGAGATAGGCGCCTGAAGGAAAAAACTTCTTTACAGCATTCCGGAAATCAAACTGTACAAAGACAAAGAAGAAAGATACAGTAAGACACATAAAGCAACAAGGAGGACTTCCTGTCTTCCAAATCCTAAACTAAATGTTACTTACAGTCATAACAATAAAATCTCAATTTGTTGGATGAAATATGTGTTTTTCAATAATGAACTGATGCCTCCCTCCAAAAGTAGCAATGAGGAAAAGATGGTATTTCATTCATTTGAATGTATTACATTTTATAAAATGAAAATACTGTTTTAAGGCAGCATTTCAGAAATGCTTTGAACAAAATCAGAGTTGCTAGTGTCCATCAGCATTTAAGCTAACGACGACATCTGGGGGAGAACATGTTCTGCACAAAGCACAAATCTCTCGGTGAGATATTTAAGGAGTGGGGTTTATCAGTTCCACACGTCCCTCCAATGGCCTTCCATGGGGAAATAGGAATTTAAAGTCAGGTCTGTCAAGTCCAAGTCTGTCATTCTATCCACTACTCCACACTGTGTAATATACACCTAATTGTACTATTTGTTTTTCCTAAGAATACTATACTAACATGTTTCATAAATAAGGCTGCCACAAGAGCTAAGTGGTATTTGTGACCACAAAACTAGGAAGACACGACAAACAGCAATGTCTTTTATACCTTCAAATTTATATCATATTTATTTATTTATTTATTTATATTTATTCAATTTGTATAGCTGCCCCAACCGACATGCGAATTAAGTTTTGTGGTAGTATCAATGTTAACATAAGGCATATGTAGCAGGCATCTGGTGCAATTATTATCCACAAGTGGTATTCTAATTTGAGAAAAAAAGCACTCCATCAATGATACAATGTCTTTCCACTGCCATTAAATGACAAATGTTGTCATGGTAGAGCCTACCATGGGCTTACAAGTTACACCAAATGTAATAAAAAGTCTATATGTTAGGCCTTGTTACAGGTGAAACTCGGAAAATTAGAATATCATGCAAATGTTCATTTAGTTCAGTAATGCAACTTAGAAGGTGAAACAAATATATGAGATAGACTCATTACACACAAAGCGAGATAGTTCAAGCCTAACTTTGTTATAATATTGATGCTTATGGCTTACAGTTTATGAAAACCCCAACCCCCCAATCCCATGTACCCCATAATCATCACATAATCTCATGTACGCTGATCATCACAATTATAACGAATTAAGGCATGACATCTCTCGCTTTGCATGTAGTGAGTCTATCTCGTATATTTGTTTCACCTTTTAAGTGAAATGAATGAACATTTGCACGATATTCTAATTTTCCGAGTTTCACCTATATCTCTCTTTGCTGTACTCGAACACCCTGTTGCCAGGCAGAATACATGAAGCATACAGGGAGGTATCTGATTGACTCATGTAAAAGAAGTAAGGCAGGAGAGGGATGGTTAGGTATAACAAGGCAGAGAGAGGGTGTTTCAAAAGAGAGAGAGGAACCTGAAAGGAAAATAAGATAGTCAGGGAGAAAACTGGCTTAGAGAAAGTTTCTCCATGGCAGGAGGACATTTTCCACCTTTGTCCCTGCCACAGATCCCCCTGAGCTCCTCCCCTCAGCCGGTTGGAGGGGAGTGGGAGCGGCTGCCTGTTACCCATGACATGGGCCTTAAGATGCCCAAGGATGTTGCAGAGGATGTTGAGTACCAGGCTCAGTCACTGACGTTGAGCCTGGATGCCGTCTCTTAGGCTCCCTCGGATGTTCAGCCACAATATTTAATTGTATTTCAAGTTTTATGTAATTTACCATCTTTGTTTGTAAACTGCTTTGGGTCACCAATAGGTGAGGAAAGCGGTATAAAAATATACTAAATAAATAAACAAACAAACCTGTTTTGTACTCAGGTATGAGCATGTGTAAGATCTTTTCAATGATTAAAAATATTAAATTGAATTTTCTAACGTGTTATGCTTTCTATTAACAAGAGTAAATTGTTAAATATTAATGTTAGCATCGTACTGAGCTATTTGGTAGAAAGTCATTCCAGTGCATGGACGCTGGTTGCATTGTGCCTCTAAAGCACTGCAGTTTGTGCAGAGAGTATGGTTTCTTTGTAGAAGTCACTGCTTGCACAAGTATCTTGATCCACTATTATTATGCTGATGCAATGTTCTGCTTGGTAGAAGTGCAGTGAGACACTAGCTTAAGAAAGTAACAAAGGGGGAAAATTGTTCCCCAAGAAGATCTCTTCAGCATATGTATATCCTTTATAATAGGAGTTCTCAACCTTTGTAAGCCGGGGGCCGGGTCACGCTCCCTCAGACAGCTTCGGGGCCCAGATGGCCATTTTGCCCTTCCTCCACCACATAGCACTTCCTGGTGTGGTGGAGGAGGTGGTGGTGGGTGGTATGGATGCCATGGTAACATCTAAGTATTGTAAAGGATACATGAAATAATACTGTAGCTTTAAGAGACACAACTGTGTAGCACACAGGTGAAATGATTGAGTGGGTGACTCTGCAAGATATCCAGCATAAAGTAGAGCTTTGCAAAAGGCTTCGTTGCTAGGGTTTGATTTACCTTTAGCCAAGTTGCTGTCTGGAGGGGTTCTCCACCTGTAGCAATGCTGTTGGACACTGAGGTTTGTTGCAGAGCCACACTGATGGAAGCTGAGCTCTGTTGTCTATTGCTGGATGCTGAGGTCCGTAACCTTGTGTTACATTGCTGAACTATAATGCCAGTGTGCATGAACTGCTGTGTGCCGGAGAACCAAAGAATACTGGATGCAAGCAAGTAAGACTGTTTCCAGTTTAACTATTGTTCTGCTTTGTGTACTCAACTGTTTGCCTGGAAAGGAAGGACCGCTGGTTTTGTGTTCGCTCTCGGAAAGAGAGAAAGTGCCAGCGCTGTCTAGATAAGACTGAGTCTTATCTCACAAGCAAGCAAGGACAAAAAGGCTTTGCCAAACTTGCAGCCAGCCAGGAGAGAGGGAGAGAACTGGAGTTGCAGTGAGCACACTTGCTGTGTGTAAAGAATTTGCGCAATGAAAGTAACAGACTTTTTATCTGATCTTAGAACTCACAGAGAAGAATCTGCTGTTTGTGTTAACTTTATTTACATCATTTCATCATTTCTGCTGAGTAAAAGTTTTTTTTCTGTTTACACCGTTAACCTGAGCCAGCGACTGTTATTATCTGGGAGAGGGATAAAAATCAAATGGGCACCCCGCTGCTGCTAAAAGTTAATAACTTCACTCTGCGTAACAAGAACCCAGATTTCTTAACCTAACAGTGGGCACATGAAATGGTGCCATGGGCGACATCCAGCCTACGGACCGCAGATTGAGAATCCCTGCTTTAAAACAACCTGGTAGACCATCTAGATAGGCTTCCTCCAAGGCTCTTGCTTGTCCTTTGCTCCTTAGAACAGGTCAAAGCAGATACTGACTTGTGAATAATAAACTTTTACAGGATAAAGAATCTGTTTGACTTACCCGGAGTTTATAGCTTTCTCCTATCACAGAAGATATTATGTTGTCCATGCCACTTTCTATCTGTCTTCTTATCTTTGGATGCCGAGTATTCACAAGCAAGGCATAAGTTTTTTCTAAAGACAAATAGGACATTGTTAGCAATAGCAATTATACTTCTATAATGCTTAGTGCACTCTGGGTGGTTCACAAGTTAATTCGCATTTTGCTTCCC